>OY728162.1:154838734-157338734 GCA_963277665.1 Viscum album | reverse complement strand
CTCTCATTCTCGAACATGTTTTGGAAAACTATACTACATAGTTGAACCCTATTTCCAAAAAAATATGTCATAGAAGTATACATGAAAACACTTATTCTCCCTTCTCAAAAACATAAGATGAGTTTCGAAATATATCTATCATTAATTTTGGACATAAGAAAACTATATTAAGACGTAATTTGATCAATAGGGATTCCACATTCTTCTACACTCACTTGTGATTTTTTTTATTAAATCAGTTTCTTTTATTTTCCATGTATGTTATTAGGCAACATTATTTTATGTTTCGTTATAAATATTCTATAAATGCCCGTCAGAGAAAATAGATGTTATAAAGTACGAATTTACTAGATTTTTTATCATCAGTTCTAAAATATCTGATGTTAAATATGGTTTATCACATCAGTTTATAATTAACTGACATGAAAAATCCTTTTAGAATGGTTTATCACATTGATTATTCTAAAACTGATCTGATAAACCATTTTTTGCGTAAGTAATTTAATAACAGATGATAAAATTTGAAATGAAGAATATTTTATCATTTTGTTTATATTAGTACTGGTGTGGAAAATCATCCAATATAGGTTTTTCAAGTCTTCTATTAAATAAAAAATGTGAAAAATAATATTATTTTTAATAAATTTATTTTTAAACCTTATTAGTATCCATGGTCACCTAGAATTGAAAAAACAAAACAAAAATAGCATAAAAAAGAACTTTCAAATTAATACTTTGGAAATTATATTGTATTGTAAAAAAAATATAACCATACCAAACTTGTGAAATTATTTTCGCTATTCCACTTATAAGTGTCTGAGATCCTTTGAACTATAAGTCCTAGTGTTTTAAAAAAGATAAAAATTAAAAATAAATAATTAAACATTTAAAATTAATAAAATTAATGAAATACTGAGGAATACTTTATAAGGAAATATAACATAGCTAAACTTCATAAGTATAGAAGTAGAAATTATATCACACATTAATCAAAAAGCATAATATCAGCATTCAATTATACCTTCTTTTATATGAGAAGACTTTTTCAATGAGTTTTTCAATTCAATATAACATTAATAAGTTACATATGAAAAATTCACGAATTTTAAAATAAAAATCACTATTTATTTTACAAATTTGATCTTGGACCTATTCATTCTTTTGGTATATCGATAAAAAATCAAGGACCTTTTTGAAAATAATGTGACTGATATAAATTTATGTAATTAAAATATATATATAAATTTAGAATAAATTAATACATACATGTTCAATACATCAATAAAATTTTCTTCAACTTCCCCATATATAGTGGATAACCAGTAATGTGGAATACCCCATTAAAATAATACGACTAACATCCAATGGTCACTAATATAAAATAAAATTTAATATAAGTGGTCATTATGTTAGAAAATATATAAAAAATTGTGAGATATATGTTTTTAATGATAAAGAAACATCCAATATTGATTTAATTAATTCTTTTCAATACTTTTAGTAGTATACTTTTCTATTTCTACATCAGTAATTTTCATTTCAACAAATCATATAAACCATGGTTCCCTAAATCAATATACATCTTGCTTATCATTCTCCCTAAAGTTTAATAAAGATACCAAACTTAATGTAATCTTAAGTATAAATGTTCAATAAATTATGGATACTGATTGATTTATTTGAAGACATATATAAAAACATTTATAGCTTGTTGATCCATTGAAATTCGCCATTAAAATTCCTTATGATATTATTTTCCAAAATCCCCAAATTCATTGAATTCCCACAAACACCTTCTAAAAATGGAATCTCATAAACATCCTACCAAAAATTTTTATATTTTGACAATATATCAAGACAACTATAAATTTTATATGGATCCATATAACCTTTAATTTGTTATTGACTATGAAACATTTTGTTACCTTTAATGTATTCCACTAAAAAATTGATAAATATATAAACATAAAAATGTTAATATGAATTTAATACTATGATGAATTAAATGCTAAAATATACCCATACTTCAATTATAATATGCCTAACAAGTCTTGATGGCCATACAAAAATGTGGTTGATACTACGTCCAACAATGATCACCTTGTCTCTAGGAAAAGAAACTACTACTGATATATTTATAATATATAAAAAATTGACTATATGATGATCTATGTATTAATATATTAGTGATGATAGGTATCTCCAATATCAAATAAAATCCCATAAGAAACTATTTTATATTCGTTTTGATAAACATATAATTCATAGTATCTAGGAAGATGTGTAGGAGGGCATGTAAGTGTAGGATGAGAAAGAGGTGTCATTTGGTAGAGGTGGATAAGTGGGAGCTAGTGGGGAAGGGGTTGTAGTGGGATATATTGTATGAAAATATCTTTTCATTTCTATAAACGTCAACTGTACTAAAGTTATGATCGAATCCCTCGTCATCACCTAAATATACTAAACTAATGATTCTAAATATTCTAATTTCATTTTATAAACATTATACGCTATTGAATAATGTTGTAACCATTTATTACCTAATACACCATTTGGGAATTGTCATAAATTACCTAGGTGTTCTGGAATTCCAAATGATTTTTCAAAAATATCCATCCCACACTCAGCTATAAAGACCTCATGTGTTATCATCTCTTCAAGAGAATCATGTATGAAATATTTGAGAAAATAAATAATGAATCAATATAAATAAATAATTAAATTAATATAAATAATTAACATCAAAGTATTATAATACTCTCAAGTATAATCCTTGAATCTTCTATAATATATTATGCATTTATTATCATCAAAGCCCTCTTCCATTTTTCATGTCTAGATGGTCGGGAGGGGCAACCACCATATACACTGAAGGCTCATCTCTCAAAATTAGTTGTTTTTCTCTATTATTATTTGTTCCAATAATGTATCCCCTCACATTAATAATATATGAGGGAAAGTGTTTTTAGATTTTATCTCTTGATCATATCTCCTAGATTGATATAGACTATGAAATACGAAATAATAAATCATTAACATAGTTATTAAAATAAAAAATCATATAAAAGGTAACATTAAAATTACAATAAATGATATTCATCATCTACATTAAACACATTAATTCCATTTATTTTCATACAAAAATTAACTTATATTACATGGATTATAATTTTGTATATCTCCAAAAATTAACTATGATTTTTGGTATGATTTAATATCCCACAATATCCTATCAGCAAATGATAAACATTTTATTATGACTCCTCCAATATTAGATACATCATATGTCATATGATAAGATGTGGGAAAACATATATTACTATAATAATTTTAGTATAAATAATATTAAATAAAAAATCATACCAAAATAGTCTCCCACAAATGAGATAATTTCGCTTCGTCCGCATTTCTCCAATCATCAAACCAAATTATAATATTTCTTTTAGATTGAAATGTATCAAATGTCCTGGTTTTTATCAATTGGACGTTTTGGAATATAATTATCATCAATTTATATACATTTACTTTGGTTTGGGCTATGCTAAATAGATAAATTTGGTAAACATGTGGTTCCATGATTACCATACCTCAAACTATTTTGTGACGCTGTGGAAGTAATTATCTCATGTAAAGAAGGATTGAAAGGCTTATTAGTAGGAGAATGTGTATGTTCCTCCCTAGTGGTATATGTATAATCACCTCTAAAATCCTATGGTAGATCATATGATTGATATTTCATTAACCAAAAAATCATTGAAATAAAAAATTTATTACACACATATACAAATCCAACAATTAAATATAAATTTAAATGGAAAATGGACAGTCATTAAACAAAATGAAATGAAAATAAACTAATATATAATATTTGTATTAATATGTTAAATTGAATGAATATATCTAATATTTAATGAAATTTAAAATTTGTAAGAACAAATAAACATATTTTAATATTAATATTACTGATTTACTAAATGGTTGTTTTCCAAAATTCTTTCTTTATGATCATATTGTATATTACAATCCATGTCTACCACGTGATCATCAATATTATTCCTTACTATTTTTATGGAAGTAGTGATCTCAAATAAATCAGTATCTTCATCATGTATACCATCACCATCATACATTACCCCTTGTAAAACAATATACCATTGAATATCATATTGATCAAGAACATAGAAGATTTCATTTAATTGTGTATCCAATGTAAAACAATCAGATTTGTATTACAATTTATTCATATTCTCACGTTTCATTCCAAATTCATCATGTCTTGCACTATTGTGACTGATGAACCATTTTCACTTAAACACATGAACATGAAATTAAATGTAATCAACCTATCATATTTCTTAACTAACTCCAAAATATGCACTTGATACTGAAATTTCGTTTTCTCTATTGAACTAGAAATATCAATTTCTTTGGTGAACTCAATTACACTACTATTCTGAATATCACATCTATTTTCTTGATCATTATGAAACGTATAACCATTAATGTAATACCCTGACAATGTTATCATATTTAAACATGTCCCACCCAGTTATGATTTCATTTTTTAATAGATCTTTTTTACCAATCATGGTATCCAAAAACCATGAAAATTATTTTTTCTCGTTGAAATTCCACATATCCTCATTCATTGAATAATATTGTTTTAGAACAGTAATACAAAATGATATGTATATTTGAGAATCTTTTATTTTATTCATGATATATAAATTTAACTTCAATATTTAATCACATATCATTGATTTGAATTTCAAGTGAAAAATACCATTCCCGCATAATTAACCTAGGCCTAGAAAGTTGTAGGAAAAATATATTTCTTCACTTCGGACAAGTAGCTTGTAAAAAACACTGCAACCTCCTCAAAAATGTACTTCTCAGCATTAGAGAATTCAGGTAGATATGGATTCTTAGCATAACAATTAAACGTCATCATATACCATTAAATATGATATATCCAATGTAGATATACAAGTCCCAAATAATTATTTATAACATTCAATGAACCATGAAAAAAGTTGGAAATACATTTTCAATTCTTAAAGTAAATTTTTTTTATTCATTTAGAAATTGGTCAAAGAATTTTGATCAGTGACTATTTTAGAATTTGAATGCAAAGAAATAACACACCTTCATTATAATCATTCTGAGATGGATGAAAAATATTCATTGGAATGAAACTAATAGTATTTTTTGTATCCTTATATTAAAATAATAGAATTTCATACATATCAACTTCATGTCCTTTAAAGAAAAAAATTATTACTTTTAATGAAAAACCATATTGTACAATGATATCATGAATATGCTAACAAAATATATTTTTCTCTATCCAGGATAATTTCTAACAAGATAGGGAAAATAAATGTTTTCCTTCCTTCAAATGTGAGAGATAACTCCCAAAATCTTTTCCATTATTATTTTGCCTAATTTTTCATTTAACCCATCAATACTATTTCCTTTAATAAATTACAATATTCTAATATATCTATGAATAATATTATTCTCAATATGAATGACATCAATGTTATGTTTTCCCTCAAGATATCTTTAATATGGTTTCTCAAATAATATTGGTTGTTTCTTAATAATATTTCCATAATTACCAAAACAATTGTCTTTTTAAATGTCACATCATAGTCTTACACACTCTCAAAATACTAACCAGTGGGAAAAGGATTTATAAAAATATAAAATTATTATGATCAATTAAATTTGTTTTTAAATACTCTAAGAGTTATCCAATGAAAAAAAATGTTCTATAACCTATTTATTTTTCTTTCTCCCATGATTCAGATGATAATATGAATTCAATAGTTCACAAATTAGACAATCTCATTACCACTTATCACTATATCCACACATATTTCCATACATTGTGAAGTAATTTCATGTAAACAAAATCATTGTATAGAGTTTTTGAATATTCAAATTTATAGGATTTATACACCATAATACTATCCTCCCATAAGAGTATAACATTATCAATTATTTTTTAAAAGAATACATTAATATTAATTTCAACTTGTTTTGGCCCAAGTATCATTAAACTCAAGATGACATATTTTCTATTCATACAAAACGTAGTAAATTAAATTTCATTTATTGATAAACTAGTCCATGAATTATGTGTTCTACTAAGGATTCTAAATGGATTCATTCCACCAATTCATAATCTAGATCTAATATTTCTATCTTCATTTCAATATGTAGGAAAGTGCTGTTTAATTTTCTTCCACTGTGGATAATCAAATACATACCATAATTTTTCATCTCAGAAACACTAATCTATATGCCATCCTATCATTATTTTTCATCATTTTAATTAGATATTAATCCTTTGGAATGATTATGTATAGGATCATACCAAAAAAATGATACTGGACTCTATAAATCCATAATTACCATGAAACTTTTCGATTCGACTAATAACATTATGTCCCACATTTAGGAGACTTTAACAAAAATTCATATTCTTTAATATATAGAACATTTTTATCTAGGAAGGCATGTATTGTTTTGTAAACTAATCCAATCAGTAATAATATTTTCATCACATTATAATGTGAATTAGAAAGATCATTTTCATTATGAATAATAACTATATATAATTATAGAGGGTCTGTAAAACTCTTGTCATTCTAACTATGATTCATATTCATGTTAATAAAACTTAACACCGATTATAAAAACAAAATTCCATATAACCTCAATATATTGGTTTGTTAGCATCAACATATTAATTCTCAATTTTCGATTCTTTCTTAATTTCCACATCATCAATACCAAAAATATTTTCTTCAATTTCATTAGATTTATCATCTTAAAAATCTTAATCATCAATAGATTAGTAATTACACACAGTTTCAGCATGCCAAATCTATAGGATATATATCATATTAAATCAATGAAAATTTTCATGTTCTTTGAACACCTTACTTTTAAACATCTTTATATTCTAATATTCTGTAATGGTAAAAAACATTTAACTGTTTGGAGATTTTCTTTTTGAATATTCCAAAAAAAAATTGACACTATTATCGTATTCATCATTTATTTGAAGTGTTGTAGTAAAACATTGGGTGAATATTGTCATTAAAAAATATAAAAAATTAATAGCCTTTCAAGATAACCTAATTTAAAATTTATATCAAATATGTTATAATTTGATTGTAACAAAATTTTGAAATATAAAACTAATATATATATATTTGGAAAATATAGTTATAAATTCTACACAATAACAGATGTTATTATTAAATATAAATGGTAAATCATATGACGATATATATTAAATAATTTAAATATAATTCATTTTATTCAATAAAAATAATATTTTATATGGAGAAGAATGTTGTTTGTGTCAAAACCTGGTGATGCATCTGAAATTCATATGTACTATGAATATATGGATGTTTCTTTTGCTGAAATATATAACAAAAAAATATCCAATCTCACTAGGATGAATTCTATTGAATATTTTCTTCCTACATAACCATCTAATGAAAAGAAAACCAAATATCATTTATATAGAACTAACAATATCCCATAAACTAAATAAATGAATCTTCGAACAGTGGGAGGGATTATTGTTTCTTAATCATTTCAGTATTCATCCAATGGTAATTGATTTACAACATTATAATACTAGCTAACATAATCATGATAAAAATAAAGAACACAATTTTGGTACACATCCGTAGATTAAATCATTCTATAATGATCATTTATTTGGATCTATAACTACCAAAAACCCCAAATAAGCAATCATATACAGAGTCAATGAAATTAAAGATCCACTATTGTCGGAACTCGATCATGAACCCAAAATATTCATCATGGATTTATAATAAAAACCACTATAGGTAAATCATAATTCAATTTATTAAAATATCATAGAAATAACAATATAAAAATATCTATGGGATCTAATGTTAACCATACATATTCATAATGATCAAACTAATGAAATATAATGGATTAAGAATATGATAATGTGATATTAGAGTACACAGAATAAAAAATTCAAAGTTAGGGGTAAGTATCCATTGAATGAACCACATATAAGATGGATGACTGAGTTTTTCCAGAGATTGGGGTAGAACGAATGCTCAAAAAATGAGGTTGATGAAACCTATGGATCAAAAAAGTTTGAAAACTAAGATTCGAGTTTACAAAATCAATAAAAATGAGGGTTAGGGAATCAGTTTAGAAGGGATGAATCAACTATCACGAGAATAGAAACAACACTAAAATGATATAAATAATGATTCATTAAATTTTATATTCCTTATCATGGCAGTTTTTAGGTTAACCAATGTGATTGATCGGCCTTTTCACATCATTTATTTTATAACTTGTCTGAGAAAGAAATGAAATCTCCTTATCACAACAATTAAATAATAATTGATGTGATAATACCAATTATTATAAATATTTAGATAATAATTGATGTGATAACCTTGGGAAACATCATTTATCATGTCAATTATTATATAACCAACATGAAAAATCATGATATTTAGATTAATCACAATAGCTGTATAAAAAAATCAAAAAAATTGACGTATAAGGATTCATCATGTCAGTTATCTAATAAATTATATCATATATCTTGTTAAATGAAATTATCATATCAATAATATATAACTTATGTGATAAGGCTACCATGGAAAAATGTTCTAGTGGCCCCTCTATATTTTTTCTTTATTTTTTAGAAATATTTTCTTCCTTCTACATGAGGTCGATCCATACCAATTCAATCCCTCATTAAGTGGACTCTACAAGACTATAATGGCCATATTTTCTATTATTTGCACATAATTATCCAAAAATACAACACAAAAATAAAATCATAGGGTACATTTCCAATGATTTTCATTAGTAGGGTTTGTTGACAATTCTAAATCACTAAAAAATGTTATTCGACAACTTCTACAAAAAAAAATTTGTAAATGAAAAATACCACCAAAAAATTCCAAACAAAACTTACTTCCTTCATGTTATGTCACATTAGGAAATAAATAACCAACTCTATGACCAATTATGCCTTGGTGGGTTTATAAATAAATAATATAATGAACAGTTTTCCATGAACACATAACCTTTTTCTTCATGAACTTCCTCTCCAATTCTAAACACTACTCCCCATTATTTACCATTGAAAAAAACACCATTGTTAACATATGAAAATTATTCTCACTTTTACCCTTTGATGTAAAGACAGTGATAAATTATCCCCATTTTTCAATGAATGTAGTGACTACTTATATTAATTTTCATAATAGAAAATTAGAATATCACACATTAATTATAATAAAAAATAAGACCTTTATGGTTAAACAATTTACATGGGTGAGTGTGGTCATCAACACTAACTAAATTAGTTTGACGGATAACATTGGACACAATGATTTGAAAAATTCATTTGAATTGTGTATTAAAAAGTTTTTAATTAATTATATATGTAGTTTAATAATTATTAATATCATAATCTAACATCATAATTCCTTTTTTGAAATTATCCAATATAAAATGGTGTTTGATCTTAAGTTCTTAGTCTATGAATATCAATGTGAATTTGGAGAAGATTTATTAATCTGATGTAATAAAACATGATAGAATTAGAAGAAGAAACTTATAACCCATTTTTTAATCACTTGTCACGTGAATATCTATTGGGTAAAAGCTTCATTGGATATTACATAAAACCATATTTCATATTTAAATAGATTCAATATTTTTTCATATCAAAGTGACTCAATGACATCCAAGATATAATACACCTTCATTGTTTAATTCGTTCTATATATTATCCATACATGATCCCCAAATGTTTAATAGAATAACTATTTTTATAAATATCTACAATAAAATATCCAAGATTTACTCTGGGACTAATATAATGAAGTATTTTCATCACATCTCAGAATTAAAATGAATTATGGTATCCTTGATATCCAAAATCAGGGAAGGTAGTAAATATGAAATAATTCATAGTTTATATAACATGTAAAAATACATGAAATGATCTTCTTATAATTGGTCACATGAAACTTATTTCTATATTAATCCTTTGATAATGTTATATGAGTTTAAAATGGAGACATTGTTTTTCATAAATCTACCATGTAAAAATTTTCTATCACTGTATTAGTATATATTTTATTTGAGTAAACAATTTTATTTTATTCTATTAATGAACCACTATTACATAAGAAAATTATAGCGCAAAAATTGAAGACATATTGAAATCACATCTCACATCATCATAATGAGTCCATTTTTCTTCATTAGTTTCTCTAATGATTATTTCATTGATAAATGTAAGAACCCACAACATTTTTGATATTTTAATTATTGATATATATATATGTATTTGTATCAATTAAAACTCTCTAAAATCCATGATTCATTAGGTATTTTTCAAGACATGATTAAATACCCCTTGGTTATTTTTAAGATATATTATAATTCTTGAAAGAAAAAAAATTATATTCTTCCACATTAAAAGGAATATCACATGATTGTTCATTATAATCCCTCTATGAAATGGATAGATTTAGGAATGATGACTTGATATCAATTTTATACAATTTTATTATTCTTTTAATATCTATATCTAATAATATTATAATAATTTCTATTGTCTCCACTATTAAGAATGTTTCATCCATGTTAATGCCGTAATTTTGATAATATTCCATTCACACTACATATTTTTTTTATACATGGAACTTCTTCATCTCTATTGGTTTTGTTTCATAAAACCCAATTAATGTAATGCTTTTATTATCTCCTAAACATGGAAGTATTTTCCTGGTTTCATTATTTATCATTTTTTAAATTTCATCATTTATCCTATTGACATTTCATTTATCCCAAGAAAACAATGTGAATCTCTTATATTCTACTTGTGATAAAAATGATTTTTTATCCTCTGAATCCTCATGTTTAAACCAAGGTTATCTGGCCACTAACAATATTATATTCCCTAAATTCATCCCTAATTATACATCTATTTTGAGAAAATATTACTGTTTAATTTTTCAAATAATCTGATATATCATTTGAGTTATCAATATTCCATTATTATTCCCTACATATGAACACATGATCGCTAGTTTCTTTAGAAAAATCTGGATTGTGTTTCTATGAAATTTTATCATTGTAATTGGAAATATAATAATCAATCTTCAGTATTTTCTTAGTATCATTTTTTAGAAAATGATTTTCTATTATTTTTCAATCTATATCATTTTATAAACTTTTACACCATTATTTTTTATGAATATACTAGAAAAATTCAATCAACCCTATTGTATTCAAACATTTGATCTTTCTCTTTATTGATAGAAATGAACATAATTCTAAACACAATGATGTACTTTATTGTGGGATTCATTGTTACAAAACACTAATTGGTAGTAACCTATATAATAGGATATTACAAATTCATAATATATATTTTTATAAAGACAATAAATATGTCCTTACAAAAAAAATATAATATGTTATTCTCTATAAGAATATCCTGGGTCATTTTTTTATGATCCACTTGCTACTCTAAATTACTCATTTATATTGAGGACTCCACACAGATATCTTAATTTTTAATCAAATTGTTTTATATGTAATATTACACAAGGTTTCTTATAAATTTCATAACAAATTCAATTTTATTATTTTTTATTTTTACTTCGAGAAACATTTTTTCTTTTCATCGAAACCAACTAATTAGTTGGCATTAATTGATTTTGTGGTTAATAACCATATTAGATGAATTAATATTATATTCATCAAAAAACAAGATATGATACATTTATAATAGGAATCCGTTTGTTTCATTATCCTATAGATACATGCGTGAAATAACATGAATAACCATAATAATTTTAATTTTCATCTCCTTGTGTGTTTCTTTGACAATCTTTACATTTTTTAATGAATCACTTATGGGAGTTTCATCAGCTGTATGTTTCAGATGGTCTTAAGAACAACCAATATTGACCATGATTTTCACATTATTTTTTTGGCATAAATGATTTGGATTCTAATTCGTCAACTTAATTTCAGCTTATTTTAATATCATGTAAAAAGTTTCCTCACTAATAAATTAATGATTATCCTTTTTTCATTTACCTTTAATAAAAATAAAACCAAATCCCTTCGTAAAAGTAAATTCCATCATATTAACTTCTACCTCATGTCTATAATAACTCGACATGATTACACATGGAACATTATGAATGAGACTTTCAACCAAGATAACACAAGTCTCACCAATTATTTTTCAAACACGATGACTTTTGGAAAAGCAATATTCACTATCCTCTTGTCTTTAATAATGTTGAAATCATCTTCATGGTATTATTTCAACCCAATGATGAGGTATTTTATTCCTTTTTCATGGGATGTTAGGTCACTATTCAAAAACATTTTTCCACGTCATTACACTCCTACTAATGACATATCAAATAATATATATTCAATATAATTTATTATGTTCTTAATCCATGAAAAATAGTTTGATTTACTTGATGATGAGAAAGGTTAATCATTTTTAAACATCTAATTTTACTCCTCATTGTGTAAAACCAAAAATATATTTTGAGTCTTCATAATTATTTATTCTTTTTTGGATATATTTTTTAACTTCTCTAGATCCCATTGGTAATATTTATTTGATACATAGATAAACAATTCCTTGAATCTCTCATAGTAAAAACAATACTTTTTTATAAATAGACCATGATAAAAAAATAATTCACATATATTTTTTCATTTCATTTACATTGATATATATTCAAGTGGTAGAGTATACAAATTTATTTTTTCCTATCTTTATATGAAAATGTCATCGTATATTTCATTTTTCCCCTCATTTATAGTATTTAGAGTATTTATATCAATATTATTGATATCAATATTCTTATAAGGTAGAAATTCCAATAAAAATTAATTAACAACCATATAAATATTTTATTTATCATACAACATCATTGAATTTCCATTTTTACTAAACAATTTCACTCGTGGGATACAAAAAATTTATTTATTGGGAAGAAAATATCCTTTCGTACCTCTTAATGAACTTGTTCACTCTAATTCCAAACTAATAGTCAGTATTCCATTTTATATTCAAAATTTCATCATTGTATACCAACTTCTCTATCATGTTTTACTACTCTTTTGAACCAATAATTAACAAAATTAGATTGAAAATCAATTCAAATGTCGTGTTCTTTAACATTAAGACTCAATTGAACTTATTTTTCAAGGTTGCAATATTTTATAGATATTAGTTTTTTGATTTATGATTTTATTTATAACAATTATTATTTTTATTTTTGATTACAAATCATGTTTTTATATGAAAAAACATTAAATTTTATTATTTATCTCACAAAATGTCTATTTCATAAAGGGTTTCTTCATGATCATCTTTAATGTCACAAACCATCCACTAGGCCTATGCTGTGACTACCCCAAGCACGAATTCCCAAGGCTAAGGGCTACCGATAAGCAGTAAAAGGCATATTTCCAAAAACGGGAAGGTGTTGCCTTCAAAACTATACAAACACTCTGTCTAAGAAAACTAAAAGAAGAAACTGTGAAATAAACTACTATAATAAAAAAGAGTTTTGAAATAAAAAATGGTCTCAAATACAAACCCAACTAATTGTACAAGTACAACAAAAAAGTACTAATACAACTGAAATGAACAAAACAATTGAAAAAGGGAAAAGACTCTCCTGGATCATCCACCATGGATCCTACCTGAAGGGTGGGAACAACTCACGATCAATAGTCTATAAGTCATGTCACACCCAATTGTCCTCCCCAGATCCTAACTGAAGGGTAGGTATAGATCATGATCAGTAGTTGATGCGTCATGTCACATGAAATGGTCCACCTCAAAGCACTGTCGTGTCCTGGATCCATCATCCTTGATCAATTTAGTACGTCGTCTGTACAAGACACAACATGGTGTGGGAGAAGCCCATGTAGGGGTGAGTATAATGATACACATTAGGGACCTTGAGACCCCATGGGTCTCCAAATGATCCAAAAAGGAAAACACACAAGGCATTTTCTCAATCACAAAGCACAAAAAAATAGACACTGCCCAATTAGAGTCTCATCTTAACCCAGGTATACAACTCAGGGAAACAGTATATGATGCTGACCCATACAGGATCACAATGATTGCTGATAGCCAACCACATATTATCTAGGATTCGGATCAAGATAAATTCACAGTCACAAATTCAAATACCTCGACTACTAAAAACTTCCTTCACTATCGAGTATAGTGGGCCGACTCCATCACACAGAGACACTTCCCACTAACCGTGAACTGGATAGTTACTTCTGCCAATCGAGTACCGTGGATATTTTGGGTCACACCGAGCTGCTCTCCCACTGTGGCCTACTAAGGTACTCTTCCCCATCAAGTTCCATGGTCTCTCCCCTTTTTGGCCTACTGAAGTACTCCTCCTCATCGCGTACCATGGATGTCGAGTAACTCTGAGTTGAAAAGTCAGCAGTCATCAAGTCTCATCCAGTAGTAGGGTTCCGTTGGTAGCACCCATGGGAGAACCACTCCCCAAGCCATCAGGCTTATTTCAACTATCACTATGTCTCACAATTTAGTATCACAATGATAATTCATGTTATAAGGGTTCCAATGCAACATAGGGCACATCCACCATATTCATGTTCTATGCTTTGTTTGCATTTCAGTGTCGAGGGCCCGGTTGGATTTGTGTGTGACCCAACCTAGTTGTACTCTATGTTTTTTCAAAATTAACTATAGAGTGATTCAAAAGGGATAAAACATTCTATAGGTACCAACACCACATATAGTTTGTCAAACAGATTTCAGGTTCTCATGATAAGGTCTTTAGTGTGTTTCTGGGCTCGGTTTGGCTTGGGACTGGTCCGACCTGGTCGGGCCTACCCGACCCGACTCGGTTGATGCTGCACTGAGGATGAATCAGCCAGTCGGGTTGAGGTCTACTCTATATCAAAAAGTGGCTTCTAACAATGGAGGACCGGCCCATGTAAGTTTGCCTGATCCGTGTAAGGTCAGGCCCGCAAAGGGGTGGCCTGGCCTGTGGTGGGGCACGACCCAACGGTCGGGACGTGGCCCGGCGGGAGGGGCGCTACCCTACTGGGGAGGTTAGGCCTGGCCAGTGGGGCATAGCCCAGTCTTCTGGGCAGGTGGCCCATTGTAGGGCAGTCTGTTCACGAGGGGTGTGGCCCACGGTGCTTCCTCCAAGCGGCTCAGGGGAGCTGTTCGCCAAAGATCCTAAATTACTTAATGTGGTTCAACCTCTAAAGCGGTGGTGCCATGTGGGCGTCGCACGGTCGCCATGGAACCTGATGATGGTAGGGGTTCCATCTCCTTTACCATAGCTTCAACCAAGGTCTCTTGCTCACCAACATTGCATGATGGCACGCCGCCCTTCCATCCCTTGGTCAGCAGATGAGCTGATTGCCTTCTCCGTCTACCGTGAATGACGAGCCGCAATCCCTTTTCACATCGGTGGCATGTGATGGAGTTCCACACCTCTTCTATATTCGGTCATTGTTGGGTGCTCCGATTTCCACCACGGCCTCGTACCGTAGCCTCCTCAAGCAGCGTGTATTGATGTGTCACCTTCTTCGTAGTTGGTTGGTGTCACCACACCGCCGGTCTTCCATGGAATGCACAAGGGTAATAATGTTTCAGAGGGTTCGGGTAGGGTTTGTTAGTATTTTACCCTGCGCATTAACACATTATAAAATTAAAGCTAAAAAGAGTCTAATAAATTCTTGTATTAAACAACAACAAAAATCCCCACAAGGATACCCCATAGAAAACTCCTGCAAAACAAATGATTCTCGGATCAACCTGTTAGTTGGTTGACCCAAGTTTTTCATATAGTTTTCTAGAATGGGGAAGAGGGAATATTTTGAAGAAACATAAAAGAATAAACCCCCTACCTCTTAGCCCATTCGAGAGTGTCGGTGGCCTCATGGAGGATCGTGTTCTTCATTTCCACAACTGGTTCCCCACGATGGAACCTTCACATCTTCCTTCAGATCATGGATTGGTGTCTCCAGTCACCTCTAGCTAGAATCAACTCTGTTCTCTATGGGATTGGCATCGGGATTCTCCATCAGCACTTTGTTTTATGTCGATACAGTTTCGATAAGTCTCCCCAAGCTCCATATATATAAGAGAGAGTATGGTATGTAACAATGTTATAATTTAATGGGGTTCATCAATTTGGAAGCTTCATAATTCCCCAAATATGTCATTACATATTGTTGGCTGGTCATGCCATTTATTATCATGGAACAATGCTGGCCTCACCCATTTACTTTCTGTTGGAGGATATGAAATAAAATAATAAAATTATTTTATTTCATTTATATTAAAATTTCACAAAACACAAATTTTTCTCTGGACCTATTGTGGTCAATTTGAAGCCTCCCTTACGCAAATCATGGCATTTTGGATTCAATGATACCATATGATTTTTAATTAGAGCACTGGTTCAAAATTTTGAAAACACTGCTCACACATTTACTGAACGTACCCAAAAAATGTTCACTGATTTATTTGACTTCATCCTCATCCTATTCTATTCAAGGATAGGCTCTGCCTAAGGGGAAAATGCCCCAACAAACCTAATGGTACTCTCTGATTTTCAATCTGAGATACCATTTATATGTAATGGATTTTACAAAAAAATAATTATTACTTAATTATTTTATTTACGTCTAAAAACTAACATTCACTGGTGGCCCATGTTTTCCAATGTTAGTATAATCATAAGGAAATTAATACCCTCACGTGTTCAACACTAGTCTCTTATTCTCAATATTAGTTACCGTTTGTGAGTTATAATCATTTGGAAAAATAAAAATTTTATTTATTTATTTTGTTTACGGTTTTTCCATTTTTGTGTTTTCTCACTGGAGGCCCGTGCCGACTAAACTTAAGTCTCACCTAGGGTAAACTTTCCATCCTAAAAACAATGATTCCCTTTTATTTTTGATCTAGTAATTAACATAATATTTATTCGACTTTTTCAGGAAAACTGCTTACGCATGCTATTTAATGTTTAACAAAACATCGACGGTTCATTCTGGGCACTCCGGGACTCAGAATCACACGCCGTCAGATTTCGTCGTCTCGAAATAAATCCGTATAATTTAAAAAATTATACATATTTTCCGTGACATTATATTCTCTCCAATATAGGACTTTAAATACAAAAAAATGAAAAATAAAGTCAAAACAAACAAATTAGGGTACCGAGCACGAATCTGAGCCTCCCACTCCCATGTGCTCTCCTGGAGGTTCCTGTGCTACAAGAAAATGAGAAATAGAGGTATCAACCTCCCACAAAGGACCAGATCCTATCGATCCTCAATCGCTATTGGGAACTCCTTAAAAGTGACCCCATAATCAATGTTCATCTCACCTGAGTTTGTAACCAGAGACAGATCATGCACACATCTTCTCATCTGCGACACATGTTAAACATTATTCACTTGCTGCATTTGTGGGGAAAGAGATGGAGGGAATTCCACCTCAACAACTCTGTTAGGAATCTATAAAGATCCAATGAACATCGGAGATAACTTGTTTCCCTGGAAAAATATCCTCAAACATTATTGAGGTGAGAACTATAGAAGACATGGTCTACCTCCTCCTATTGGAATAATAATTTTTCTAGCTCTATACAGTCTTCACTTGCTAATAAATGAGGCATCATGATATAAACTCTTCCACTACTCCATTTATCCTTGTCTATTAATACTAACGCGGGAGGTCCTGTACATCTTCGCCACTCCAGGATGTACCGTTAAAGGGGTTGTGCGGATCTCCCTCAACACCTCCTTCTAATGTGTCACTAGTACCATGATCTGCCCTCTAAAGTGGATGATGTGCTCACCACCTTTCGATAATCCTTCATGAGACCATCTTGAGGATATCTAATCATGTCAGGTCTTACAGTCATCATCTCATTTTGTGCCCCACTTAATTTGTTGACAAACTGGGGGAGTGACAGTCATAGACTGAAGGTATGATGGTCCATCCTTATCCATGAAGGGAATCTACAACGCGTCTAGCTACTCTGACTCCTCACTCAGTAGTTGTAGACCATACCTCTTACTGAGTGTGTCTGTTACACTGTTCCCCTAATTAGGAGTATTGACTATCTCAAGGTCATTGTCCTGGATGAAATCTACCGATGGTCGTTGTCTTAGGTTCAGGTCATTTGGTGATAAGTTATACCAGAGACACTTGTGATCAACATATATAGTAAACCATTCACCTATCATGTAATGCCGTCAAATATTATGTGCATTGACCACTGCTTCTAATTCCAAGTCAAGGGTAGCATAGTTTTGCTAATGTTGTCTAGCTATCGCAAGCCATAAGTGTAACGGCCCGAGATTTTATGAAAAATATTCTTTTTAATTTCATTATTGTCATGTGTTGTATGCTACACCGATAGGAGTTTGCACAACACGCATCCTTGTCTTGCCTTGCATTACACGCAATCGTGACCTTCCTCGATAGCGTGTGTAGTACGCAATAACGAGTTTCACTAAACAACAATATGCTATTAAAATAATATTAAAACTAGCGGTTATTAATAGTAATAACCACTTTTTTAAATTTTTTAAATTTTATTTTTCAAAATGGAATTCATTTCTGGATTTGGAATATCGAAATTAGCTTAGGGTGAAATTTTGGTATTTTCAGATAACTTTCATTTTCTGATGAATAGGGAAAATTACAAAATTTTAATTAAAAATAACATTTTCAATAGAAATAATTAATAGTGATAAATTATTAATTTGATTGGTTTTAAAGTATATTTAGAATATATTTTTACAATTTAATACAATGTTGGTTATTGGATGTAATTTCACATTTAAACCAGAAATAAACAACTGTCAATCTTTTGATAGTTATTATCTCTTAAGAACACGCTATTTGTTTTGACGATGGGAATTAATTTTTAAATAAATTAATGCTACTAATATGTTTTGAATTTGGTAAAATAGACATCATTTTTGAATTCATAATATCAAATATAGCTTAGGCCTAATTTTTTATATTTTTCTGGAAACTTTACTTTTTTGATGAATAGTGAAACCACTAAGTGGTAGTTACGATAAATGAATTTTTCATAAAACTTAATTTTACCGCTTCTGTTAGTGGAATTTTAAATATCCGAGAGACACGGTTGATGTCAGAAAGTAAAATCTGGTTCAATGAGATGAAAATATTTTTTGGTGAATAGTAACTTTTTACTTATTTTTACCAGTGTTAAAAGTAAATAGGGTAATTAAGGGTAAAAATGATATTATTATTACCCTAACACAAGTCCTAATTCTATTTGACAAGTTTAATTCGACCAAAAAAACCTTAGGAATAAAATATGACCATTTAGGCCCACTTGGATTAGATTAGGACATTTATTATTAATTTATTTAAAGAAGGGTTAAAATAGTTAAAATCAAATTTTAATAAGTAAATCATTTTTAATATGGGGTTATACATAAGATAAATAAGACTATAAATATTCATTATAATGATAAAAATCTTTCCTACCTAATGGTATTTTATTTGTAATTTTTAGACATTAAATAAGTTAATTTATTTTCTGACACATTGATGATGCAGTAATTACCATAATAGTGAAAAATTAGAATAATTAATATTATAAATACCCAAATAAGTGTAATTTGAGACTTTTTATGAATTCCACTAATTTTATAAGTAAATATGACATGTTAATATTGATTTAATTAACATTTTTTGAACTAATAATTCATTTATGAGTTTCACAAAAATCATTTACTAAATAGTGTCAAAACTGACATAAAATATTTTTTAAAACAAATATTATATTATTAATTGTTATCATATTCCTAAAAATCTAAGGTTCGGCCAAATGACTTATATAATGTTATATATATTAATTATAAACAACATGGGGTTCGTTTGAATTGTTATAGTAATTTTATTTACCTTATAGTGTAAGAACACAAGAAGACACGGTAAAGTAAAATTATTTAACTTAATGTTAAATCTAAATTATAAGGTTAAAATAGGAACATAAACATGTCTAAATTCTATTGGATGAGTTTATTTTGACCCATCCCCACCTTTGATTCGAAATAAATCAATTTTGAGATATTTAAACCGAATGTTACTTTATAATAAAATAATATTTTTAGTTATTCCAAAGGTGCCCCTCTCCTCCCTTATAAAAGGGCACCTCGTCCCCCTCTTCCTCAAACCACTTTGAGCCTTCAAGATCGGCCAACCCCTACCAATTTCTCCTCTACACTTCCCTAGAAACATCCTAGAGGTTCTGGTCTTCTTCAAATACCTATTTTAGTGCCCTAAAAGGAGGTCTCAAAGAAGCACTTCAAAGAAGAGGTAATGTCCGTTACCGATTCTTTCATCTTTATTTCTTATTCCATTTCTTCTTATTTAGTTGTTTCATTATGAATTAATAACATTAGTATCACTAAAATCATTATATGTTATTATAAGTATTAAACAACCCTATTTCTCCATCTATCCATCCTACGGAAAACGAAATCACCGTGCGTGTGTACGTACGGAATATCGTCTCCATGCCGTGGTGTAATCTATTTTCCACCACCACCTTACTTGGATGGGTATAATGGTGTACATAATAACTATATATTATTATTGTGAAGTGATATTGATTCTGAAATAGTATACATACCCTCCAATATAATTTCACGATCATGATAACGATATCATCACTCGTGCGTACGTACGGACTACCGTCTCCACGAGGCGATGAGATTCATTCTCCACGTTAACCATTCATGAATGATTATAAAGTATATATAATAAGTAATAATGAAATATATGACATAATAATGATACTGGATTTATGTGTATATATATGTATGTCATCTACTTAATTCCATTCAACTCAATAAGGAAACGAAAACAGCGTTCTTGCGTACGTACAGCCTACCGTCTCCATGAAAGGTGTATTTCGTTCCATTTACTGATCTATTATATATATGTATATTCTGAATATATATTATATATAAATCATGTTTTATATTCTGGAATTAAGTAATCATGATCTATGTAATCATATGAATAATTAAAAGTCAAAACATGGACGAAAAATGAAACGATTTTACCCAAAACACTTTTTAACATGGAATTTATAAAAGAACGGGTAATATAAAGTCATACGTGAACAATATATGATATCATAATAATGAGTATGATTCTGGAATAACTCATAGACATTATTTAAAAAATTATACAGGAGTTTCGGACACTAACGAAGAAAATCAGACCTAAGGTAAGGGAAATATCACAATCTCATTTTTATCTGAGATTGTTTATACTTTGGTATTTACTGGGGTGTATTTTATCATACACATCCATGTTTCCTCAATATGTAATATTGTTTCCATCCACATAAAATGGTTTAAATCCAATTTTACAATTCGGTGAGTTTTTAGTAAAAGATATGAAAAGAATCTTTTTTTCGTTTTTTGTACGAGGTACTTTTTGACTTTTCCGACAAAAGTACGAGAAAATTTTTTTCTTTTAACTTATACGACATGAATGGATTTTTAAAACATTATTTCCAAGAAGCTTATCTTATATGTCTTCATGTTTATTTTTAATCAACTTCTTCTAGTTATAATTTTATGACATGTTAAGAAATGAAAAGTGTTTTTGAAGTAGAAATGATATTTTCCTCAAGAATGGAGTTCAAGTGTTTTATCAAAATTATTTTCCATCTAAGATAATAAAGGGTTCTATTTTTATAACTATTATTACATTGATTTGATTATGTTGCGATGGAATTATTTTTATGAATTCCTTTATCTTATATGAATTGTTTTATGATTTCATGTTGTTTAAGAATCCCATTTTTACTACATGGGTTATGCAATGATGTATGATTTATGATTTCGTGGCACACATAAGAATGGTATCATTATGAGATGGGTGGGACCTATATCTCCCTCCAATGCATTGGGTAAATATTTTATATCTCATGAGATAGACATGGCTGTAATGGTAGGTTATACCGGTTCAGTGAAACAGGACTGAAACGAGGAGTGAACTCGGTTCAGAAAGGGACTTTGTCCACTAAGATAGTCTTGGCAATGAGTCTTGACTAATAATAAATGATTCCCTATGATTATGTGTGTATGCCACAAAGTTTCATGTTTTATATTATGATTATTGGGATTACATTTAACTACTATGATTTATCCCATGTTATGATATTATGATCTCTTTTTCCGGTTAAGATTTCCAAAATGTTATGTTCTTATGAATATTATGTGATTGATATTTCTTTTGTTTAAACTTACTGAGCATTTGAGCTCACCCTTTTATGTTTTCTTTTCCCTAGGATATAAAGAAAGGTTTTAGGTATAAAAAAAGGAAGATCTTTATGGGATATGTTGAAGATCTTTCACCATGATTAGAAGATTATATTCCGAGTTTCCAAAGAAACTAAACTATTACGGTCCTTTTGTGTGTGTTTTTGTTATGTACTAAGTATTCCGCAAAAGTAATGTAATGTCAATGTACGTCAGGATTTGGGTCTCTACAGTTGGTATCAGAAGAATAGTTTAGTCAACTTTTGGAAACTAGGATGCGAAAACGTTAGTAAGATCCCTAGAGATATATCTAAGGTATGTCTAGGGATGTCCCTAAGGATAAGTATAGGTATAGGATATAGTTCCAGAAGTATGGTAATGATATTAGATTAAACCAAAGATTTTATATATTGAATTTACTCCCCCTTTATTATGATTTTTGCCTCTCACACTATTCTTTTTGGGTTTTAGAAAATGGATGGAAACAAGATGATTCACGATAATGGAGGATATGACGGACAATGGAATGATATTCTTCATGAGCATCCAAATGAAATGGGATTTGGAAGTCCAATAATCATTATTATACCGAATCATCAATCTCATAATATGATCAATAAAGTAAAATTTGGTAAGTTTCTGGACTCGGCTAATAAGAGAAAGATGGAGTTTCATGATGATCATAAAGGAATGAAAGTTCAATTTCCCCTATGTAAATCATGTGGGAAGAGGCATCAAGGAGAATGTTTCAAAGGAACTGAAAGATGCTTTGGGTGTGGAAAAGTAGGACACAAAGCTAGTAAGTGAAAAGGAAAAGGATCATTTAACACCAGGGATGAGGATAATGGTATTGATATGACATCACCAATGGTTAAATGTTTTAAATGTGGAATGTACGGGTATTATGAAAACCAATTACCTAAGGGAAAGTCTCATGAAGAGAATCATTATGGTCGTATGGGTAGTATTTATGTTGATGATGATGAAGAGACTACAAATGATATGTGAGATGAAAGAATTGTTGAAGCTCAGTAAATGGTTTATGAATGTAGTAGAATGATTACATGTTTATCATGTGTAATGTTGTATAAGTAATCTCATGGTACTATGGAATAAAGAGACATCTAAGGATTGTTACACTGTTTTCTTTCCTTGAGTTTTGAAAGTGTATGATTAATGTTACCAGTATCCATGAAAGGTTATTCAGATATTTTTGGAATGTAGATGATATGCGCATAATGAAGGGATAAGGAGAAAATTAAATGTTTGATAGTATTAATGAGCTCATGACTGATATAAGGAGAAGGTTATATCATGGTTTGAGTATATAGAATTTTTGGATTTTGGTATGTAAAAAGAGTTAACTTTTGACAGCATTCATGTTTTCACTAAGGTTTAATGGGTATTCATTTTTCAAGAGAATACATCATTAAGGTATTCACGCGATTGGAATATGACGAACAAGATATATGGGGGATAAATGATGGTATTCACATGCTTGGTTGACGACATTTCAAGTAATCATTTTCTTTACACTATGAGCTTAGACAAAAGTATTTTAGATAAGCCTAAAGGTTGGAATTGATTATGTTAACCATAAGTTATTATTGTTTATGTATAGAAATTTTTTTGATATTATTTATGTGATGTTATAGTAATTTAGTTTTAAAAAAAGGAAAACCTGCAGGACGGGCGACAACCCATCGCGTCGGATAAGGCTGTGGGAAACGAACCCACTACTGAAGTGAGACTAGCCTTTATCTCCTACCACTGGCCTACAAAAAGTCCTTGTTTAGTATAAACTAGTTTCATTATTTTAAGCAGTATGATATATGACGTATAAGTCCATTTTAGGAACCATATATGATTAATCTCACTATAGATGGACTTATGTATTTTTTGATAACTTTTCTAACCTTTTGTTTGAGACAGATGGAATGACCCATCATTCTATCACATGATCTTCTAACACATTACGAATGACAAATTCAACTTTATTTCTTTTAGAGATGAAGTGGAAATTATCCAAAGAACGACAAACGATGAGACTATACCAAAATCACGAAAGTATTTCTTATAATTCCAATTTCATCAACTATAGGGAAATGATCTTGAAAACCAAAAATGTTGTCCTAGTGCAGTTATATCTGATGAATTAGATGGTACCATAGATCATCACAAATCTATTGCTTTGTGATTGCTGGCTTTTCCATAGACATGTTCTCTACCACTCTCCATCAGAACATGATGGTTAGATTTCTCTTCCATATCCATATTTTCACCTATGTGGAAACCCAGGGATTAGTTTATATTGGTAACCATTACGTTTCATACTTTTGTTTTTAAATATTGGTTTTGGTATTCCTTTTTACGATGTGTGTTTCTATTAAAGAAACTTTAAAATAGTAAACCATTTATAACCACGACGAATTTCGAGGGTGAAATTCATTTTAAGGGGGGTAGAATGTAACAACCCGAGATTTTATGAAAAATATTCTTTTAAATTTCATTAATGTCTTGTGTTGTACGCTACACCAAATGGATCTTGCACAACACACATCCTTGTCTTGCCTTGCATTACACTAAATCGCGACCTTCCTCGATAGCGTGTGTAGTACGCAATAACAAGTTTCACTAAACAACAATATGCTATTAAAATATTGTTAAAACTAGTTTTTATGAATAGTAATAACCACTTTTTGAAATTTTGTAAATTTTATTTTTCAAAATGGAATTCATTTCTGGATTCGGAATATCGAAATTAGCTTAGGGTGAAATTTTGGTACTTTTCAGATTACTTTCATTTTTTGATGAATAGTGAAAATTACTAAATTTTAATTAAAAACATCCTTTTTAATAGAAATAATTAATAGTGATTAATCATTAATTTGATTGGATTTAAAGTATATTTAGAATATATTTTTACAATTTAATATAATTTTGTTTTTTGTATGTAATTTCACATTTAAACCAGACATAAACAATTGTCAATCTTTTTATAGTTATTATCTCTTAAGAACACGCTATTTGTTTTGACGACGGGAATTAATTTTTAAATTAATTAATGCAACTGATATGTTTTTAATTTGTTAAAATAGACATAATTTTTGAATTCATAATATCAAAAATAGCTTAGGCCTAATTTTGGATATTTTTCTTGAAACTTTCATTTTTTGATGAATAGTGAAACCACTAAGTGGTAGTTAAGAAAAATGAATTTTTCATAAAACATAATTTTACCGGTTCTGTGAGTGGAATTTCAAAAATCCTAGAGATACGGTTGATGTTAGTAAGTTAAATGTGGTTCAATAAGATGAAAATAATTTTTGGTGAATAGTAACTTTTTTCTTTTTTTTACCACGGTTAAAAGTAAATAGGATAATTAAGGGTAAAAATGATATTATTATTACCATAACACATGTCCTAATTCTATTGGACAAGTGTAATTCGACCAAATACAACCATTGGAATAAAATATGACCATTTAGGCCCACTTGGATTAGATTAGGAAATTTATTATTAATTTATTTAAAGAAGGGTTAAAATAGTTAAAATAAAAGTTTAATAAGTAAATCATTTTTAATATGGGGTTATAAATATGTTAAATTCGACTATAAATATTAATTATAAAGATAAAAATATTTCCTACATAATGTTATTTTATTTGTAATTTTTAGACATTAAATAATTTAATTTATTTATGACATAATGATGATGCACTAATTACCATAATTGTGACAAATTAGAATAATTGATATTATAAATACCCAAATAAGTGTAATTTGAGACATTTAATGAATTAAACTAATTTTATAGGTTAATATGACATGTTAATATTGATTTAATCAACGTTTTTTGATCTAATAATTCTGTAATGAGTTTCACAAAAATCAATTACTAAATAGTGTCAAAATTGACATAAAATAGTTTTTAAAACAAATATTATATTATTAATTTTTATTTTATTCTTAAAAATCTAAGGATCGGCCAAATTACTTAGATAAGGTTATATATATTAATAATAAACAACTCTGGGTTCGTTTGAATTGTTATAGTATGTTTATTAACCTTATAGTGTAAGAACACCAGAAGACACAGTAAAAGTAAAATTATATAACATAATGTTAAATCTAAATGAAAATGTTAAAATAGGAACCTAAACTTGTCTGAATTCTATTGGATTAGATTATTTCGACCCATCCCCACCTTAGCTTCGAAATATATCAATTTGGATCTATTTAAAACCAAATTTTACTTTATAATAAAATAATAGTTTTAGTTATTCCAAAGGTGCCCCTCTCCTCCCTTATAAAAGAGCACCTCCTACCCCTCTTCCTCACACCACATTGAGCCTTCAAGATCGGCCAATCCCTGCCAATTTCTCCTCTCCACTTCCCTAGAAACATCCTAGAGGTTCTGGTCTTCTTCCAAAACATATTTTAGTGCCCTAAAAGGAGGTCTCAAAGAAGGACTTCAAAGAAGAGGTATTGTCCGTTACCGATTCTTTCATTTTAATTTCTTCTTCCACTTCTTCTTCTTTAGTTGTTTCATTATGAAGTAATAACATCAGTATCACTCACATACTGATATGTTATTATAAGTATAAAACAACCCTATTTCACTATGTACCCATCCTACGGAAAAAGAAATCATCGCGCATGCGTACGTACGGAATACCGTCTCCACGCCGTGGTGTAATCTATTTTCCACCACCACCTTACTTGGATGGGTATAATGGTGTAAATAATAACTATATATGATTATTGTAAATTGATATTGATTCTGAAATAGTATACATACACTCCAATACAATTCCACGATCATGAGAACGATATCATCGCTTGTACATACGTACGGACTACCATCTCCACGACGCCATGAGATTCATTCTCCACGTTAACCATTAATGAATGATTATAAAGTATATATAATAAGTAATCATGAAATATATGACATAATAATGATACTGGATTTATGTGTATATATATGTATTTCATCTACTTAATTCCATTCAACTCAATAAGGAAACGAAAACAGCGTTCATGCATACGTACGGCCTACCATCTCCATGAACGTTGTATTTCTTTCCATTTACTGATCTATTATATATATGTATATTCGGAATATATATTATATATAAATCATGTTTTATATTCTGGAATTATGTAATCATGATCTATTTAATCATATGAATAATTACAAGTCAAAACACGGATGAAAAATGAAACGATTTTACCCAAAACACTCTTTAACATGGAATTTACAAAAGAACGGGTAATATAAAGTCATAAGTGAACCATATATGATATCATAATAATGAGTATTATTCTGGAATAAGTCAATGACATTATTTAAATAATCATACAGGAGGTTCGGACACTTACGAAGAAAATCGAACCTAAGGTAAGGGAAATATCACAATCTCATTTTTATCCGAGATTGTGTATACTTTGGTATTTACTGGGGTGTATTTTATCATCCACATCCATGTTTCCTCAATATGTAATATTTTTTCCATCCACCTAAATTTTTTTACATCCAATTTTACCATTCGGTGAGTTTTTAGTAAAAGATATGAAAGGAATCTTTTTTTCGTTTTTCGTACGAGGTACTTTTTGACTTTTCCGACAAAAGTACGAGAAGAATGTTTTCTTTTAACTTATACGACATGAATGGATTTTTAAAACATTATTTCCAAGAAGATTACCTTATAAGTTTTCAAGTTTATTTTTAATCAACTTATTCTATTTATAATTTTATGACATGTTAAGAAATGAAAAGTGTTTTTGAAGTAGAAAGGATATTTTCCTCAAAAATGGAGTTCAAGTGTTTTATCAAAATTATTTTCCATCTAAGATAATAAAGGGTTCTGTTTTTATACCTATAATTACATTGATTCGATTATGTTGTGATGGAATTATTTTTATGAATTCCTTTATCTTATATTAATTTTTTTATGATGTCATGTAGTTTAAGAATCCCATTTTTACTACATGGGTTATGCAATGACGTATGATTTATGATTTTGTGGCACACATAAGAATTGTATCATTATGAGATGGGTGGGACCTATATCTCCCTCCAATGCATTGTGTAAAGATTTTATATCTCATGAGATAGACATGGATGGAACGGTAGGTTATACCGGTTCAGTGAAACAGGATTGAAACGTGGAGTGAACTCGGTTCAGAAAGGGACTTTGTCCACTAAGATAGTCTTGGCAATGAGTCTTGACTAATAATAAATTATTCTCTATGATTATGTGTGTATGCCACAATGTTTCATGTTTTATGTTATTTTTATTGGGATTACATTTCACTTCTATGATTTATCCCATGGTATGATATTATGATCACTTTTGCAGGTTAAGATTTCCAAAATGTTATATTATTATGAATATGATGTGATTGATATTTCTTTTGTTTACCCTTACTGATCATTTGAGCTCACCCTTTTCTATTTTCTTTTCCCTAGGATATAAACAAAGGTTTTAGGTATAAAAAAGGAAGATCTTTATGGGATATGTTGAAGATCTTTCACCATGATTATAAGATTATATTGCGAGTTTCCAAAGACACTAAACTATTATGGTCCTTGTGTGTGTGATTTTGTTATGTAATAAGTATTCCGCAAAAGTAATGTAATGTCAATGTATGTCAGGATTCGGGTCTCTACAAAAATCAATCAATGTTTGCTCCTACATCAAGAGATAACCATGTCTTGTTCTTGATGTGTCATAGTAGACTACATACCCAATGACCTCTTCTGGTATCCTCAAGAAGGGAGAACTCTTATAGTCTCTACCTCTACTCTTGGAAACTCTACTGGCATCTCTCCACCCATACAAAGGGATTTCCCCTCTTCGCCAAAGTAGAAAAGGGTGCTGCAACTCAGGAAAAGACAGGAACGAATCTCTGGTAGTACCCCTCAAAAGAAGAAGTCCATCTCTCTTCCGGGAGGTAATACTTGAAAAAACTTTTGAAAATATTTTCCAAACTCCATCACTCTAGTTGAGAAATGGAAAGTCAAAACTCATGCTGCCACCAGGATATGTCTGGAAGACTCAAGAGTAATTGGCTGAACCCTCTTATGCATGAGTTTATCCTATTCTTCTTGGGATTCCTTTTTCGTCGACCACGGAAAACCCCATTCCTATGTAGTAGATAATCCGAAACCTTTTTTCCTAGTATAGTCAATCTGATTATGAAATATGGATGTCCAGTCCATATCGAAACTAACGTCATAAGGCATTAATGCTGCCACCAAGAGGTTCCAACTGAAACTCTCACCTCAAGGGTCAGATCACACAATTGGCGTATGTGTGACTATCGAGTCTCCTCCCAAAGGTATCTTTAGATGTGACAGTCAAGTTAGTGGTTTAACTGGAATCTCTTGGTGAAGGAGCAGATTTGTGGAAGGAATAAAAGATTGGTACCTATGTATATTAATACAACAGCTAGTAGAAGGCACATACCATACCATGAATCATTTCTATATCCCTTGGGTCGCACTCATTGACGGGATGCCGCTACTCTGTTCCACTGTCCTCCATCTCCATAATCCAGGTGGGGACAACACAGGGGGTGGTTTGTAACATGTTAAAATGTACAACACCTCATGCTACTCTCCTATATCTGCTTCCATGTCTGCAGCACTACATATTCATTTATCCCTATCACATCATCATCCCAAAACATTTTACATACCCAAGTATTTGATACTGGAAAAAATTTATTGCTTTCCCACTGCTAACAATCACTGGCTATATCTACACATCCAAAGTACATTCCACCACAAAGGATACCCCTAGAACCCTAACATGTTTTCGAATTTATAGAGGAATAATTCTGGATCAGATGTCCTTAAACACACAACACTCGGATATTTGAGCCCTGATGCACAGATCGTATCATATTCACCTTGTACCAGGAATGGTTATTACGCCTCTATGAATACTCACCTACCGACATATCGTCCTGTAGATGCAATAGAAGCTATAGGGAACTCTCAGTTACCTCCTCAGGCCATTCCTCAGATGCCTATGATTCTGGCTCACCTTAAAACATGAGGGGTATCTGATCCTGAAAAACGTGTAAGGAACTAAGACAACATGTGCCCTCTACTGGTACATCCGGTTCTAATTGCTGACAAACGGGTAGTGTTATAACTATCACACTTCCTGAAGGAACCATCTGATTAAATGACTCATTTAACAAAGCCTCGTCACTATGCAGACCATCCTCATGGTCAATCAGTAAAAAAATTTAGCAGCTAAGAACACCAAATACTCAACAGGTGTCCCAACTAGGCAGAAAAATCCATCCATAACCATAAACTTGTCCTAAACATCATGGGATTCTGTGTCGCCTACAAAACTCAAAGGCCTCTACTGCTGGAAGTCATGAAACATGCTCAGTCTGCATGCACCATCAGCTTGGGCATCTAGTGGTAACTACTACCCAATGTTGGTGATGCTACAGGTGAACCATCCGAAGCTACTAACACCTTAAGAGGGCCCTACACTGAGGCCTCATCGCTCGATGGGCCATCAAAATTGTACTCTCTCAGAAATACTACCTGGATATCTACGCGGTGGAATCCTGATAAGGAATAGGTGAACCACTATCATTATGTTATACCTCAGGAGATGACTCCAATGAAATCAAAAGAAAATTTTTTAAAAAATAAAGGTAATCAATTTTATCCTACACTGAGTCAGAAATCAGATTTCAGGGTCCCAATTTATGGATACGTTAGCCACCGCACCAACACTAGACTCCCCGAACTAAAAACTAAACTCATAACACTTAACAGTACTGCTACATTGAAAAGGTCAGAATCTAAGTTCTTTGTTAGAACTGACTCCTCAAGTACCACTTTGTCTCGACCCATCCCCCGGGTCCCATGCAGTGACTACCCCAAGCCATCCTTCTTTAGGATAGGGGCTGGAGACTGGCACATAAAGGCGTATTTCCTAATATGGTAAGGTGTTTCCTTTAATCATGTACAAACACACGGTCTGAAAACATGACAAGAAGCAATTGTGAAGTAATATACTATTGTGAAAAACAGTACTGAAAGAAAAAGGGGTCGGAATACCAGCCCAAAATAATGTACGAGTAAAACTGAAAAGTAATAATACAACTACAAGGAACAATACAACTGAAAACAGAAAATATGATCTTAAATCATCCACCATAGATCTTACCTGATGGGTGGGTACATCTCATGATCAGTAGTCCATGCAACATTTCACACCAAACGGTCCTACCCAGATCCTCCCTGAAGGGCAGGTACTGCTCATGATTAGTATTCCCTACATCGTGTCACACCAAATGGTCCACCTCCGAGTAGTGTCTAGTCCCTGATCCCTCATCCTTGATCAATGTCGTACGCCATCTGCACAAGACACAACAAGGTGTGGGTGAAGCCCTTGCATGGGTGAGTATAATGATACTCAGTAGAGACCACGAGACCCTGTAGGTCACCTAATGTTCCACAAAGGAAAAAACAACAATTCATGATCACAATCACAAAGCACAAATAAATAGACACAACTCAATTAGAGTCTCATATAAATCTAGGTATATAACTTAGAGAAACATGAAATGATGATGACCCACATAAGATTGCTATGAATACTGATAACCAGACACGGATTCTCTAGGCTTAGAAACATGTAACATTCCCAGTCACAATGTTGAACTCCTCAGATGCTAGAGAACTCCTCCTCTATTGAGTACAGTGGGAATGTTGTGTCACACAGAGGCACATCCCACTAGCCTTGAATTGCAGAGGTACTCTTCCCCATCACGTATCGTGGGTCTGTTGGGTCACACATTGTCGCTCCCCCACTAGGGCCTACTATGGTACTCCTCCCCATCACGATCCTTGGATGCTCCCTACTGTTTCCTACAAAGGTATCTTCCCCACCACGTATTGTGGCCATTTAGTCACTCAGAGTTGAATAGTCAGCAGTCGTCAGGTCTCATCCAGAACCATGGTTCCATACGTAACGTGCTTGGGAGAACTGTTCCCCAAGCCACCAGTCATATTTCAACTAGCATGAAGTCTCAAAAAGAAGTAACCCAGTCATTTTCCATTTGATTATGGTTTTAACATGACATGAAGTGCATGAACTAAATGCATGGTCTGTGTAGTATTGGTATTTCAGTGCCGAGGGACCTGTTGGATTCGGGTGCGATCCAACCTGGATGTAATCCATGTTTCTTCAAAACACACATGGAGGAAGTCAAAAGGTCTGAATGTCTACATGGATCCTAATTCCACATTTGGTTGATCAAAAGGACGTCCAATTATCAAGATAAATCCCTTTCACTGTTTCTTAGCCCGATGGGGCTTGGGTCCTATCCGACCAGATCGGACAGTCCCCTGCCTGACCGGGTTGGGCCCGGAAAAAGGCGAACTCGACCCACTACACTACGGACTGATCTAGCCCCAAAATGGGGTTTCCCAACTCATGAGTGCGGGGCCCGAAAAGGGGCGGACCTGTCTTCTTGGGTGTTCGTCCCGGCCGGTGGGGCATGACCCGATGGAGGGTGGTCCTACCGAAAAGGGTGCGGCCCACAGTTCTTCCAACACACGGCTCAGGGGAGCCTCTCCCTAGAGATCCCGAACGACCAAAGTTTGTTCAGAATTTACAGCGAAGACCACACATGGGTGATGTCTAGTTGCCGTGGAACATGCCATAGGCCTAGGTTCTGCCTCCTCTACTGTAGCTTTGGCCATGGTCAATTGCTCATCAGAGGCGTGAGACAACGCACCACCCTTCCCTTCTGTATTCAATCAATGAGCTAGCTGCCTTCTCCATCTGTAGTGTCTGACGAGTCATGGCCCATTTTAACACAGGCAATACAAGACAACACGCCACATCTCCTCTAAAGCTGACCGGTTCCGGCCGCCCCGATGTCCGTCATAGCTTTGGTTCAAGACCTCCTTTTGCAGCGTGTATTGGCATGTCGCCACCTTCATAGCTGGTTTATGTCGTCGTGCCGGCGTTCTTCCATAGATGGTTCAAGGGTAAAAAAGTTGTTGAGGGTTTGGTCCAGGTTCATTAGGCATGCACCCTCCATGTTAGATCATGATGAAAAGGAGGATAAAATTGGTTTAACAATTTATTTTATTAAACAAAAAATAAACCCCACAAGGTACCCCATAACAACCTCCTACAAAACGACTGATTTGCGGATAAAATATTTAGTTGATTGACCCATGTTATTTGGATAATATTTAAGAATAAGGAAGAGGGAATATTTAACGAAACATAAAAGAATAAACACCCTACCTCGTAGCCCATTTGAGAGCATCCGCGGCATGAAGGAAGATCATGTTCTTCAATTCCCAAACTTGTTCCCAATGACAATACTCTCATGTAATCCATCAGTTCATGGAACAGTGTAGCTTGTAAACTATCGCTAGGATTGGTTATGTACTCTATGTGTTTAGCATTGTGATGATCCTTCAACACATCGTTGCACAAGAAAGCTGGGCTAATACTGCTCCTGAAATTGCACATATATAGGAGAGGGGGAGGGTAAGTAACGATGATAGAATTTAATGTGGCACATTAATTTGGAAGATTCCTAATTCCACAATGACGTAGTTACTCAGGGTTGGAAAGTCCAACCATTTATTCGCTTATCACATCACAGGCCCCACCACATTACTTATCCGTTGGAGGATATGAAATAAAATAATAAATTATTTTATTTCAGTTATTTTAAAATGTCCCAAAATTTAACATCTTCATTAGACCCACTATGGTTAATGTAAAGCCTCCCTTAAGAGAATCCCAGCACTATAGATTCAACAAATCCCTCATATTTTTAATCCAAGCACCGGTTCAAAAGATAGAAAACGCCGCTCATGCATTTATGTAATGTATAGGAATAAAAAGTTAATAAATTATTAGAGTTCACCCTCGACCTGTGCCAGTCGAGGTGAGGCTCTACCTAAGCATAACACACCCCAATAAAACCAACTCTCCTATCATAATTTCAATCCAATTTATCATCTAAAAGTTATGGATTTTACAATAATATAATTCCCACTTAATTATTTTATTTATGACACAAAACTATCATTCAACGGTGGCCCATGCCGGCCAATGTTAGTATTATCCTATGGAAACCATAAAAAATGATTTCAACTGTGTTCTTGGATTTTCAAACCGAGTTACCATTCGCGTGTTATAAGAATTTGGAATGTAAAATAATTTTTTTAATAAGTTTATTTATGGTAATTCCATTTTCAATTTTTCACACTAGAGTCCCATACCGACTAATCATACGTTACTCCTAGGGCAAACTCACCGTCCTGAACGCAACTGTTCCCTCAAACTTTTGATCTGGGAAACTGTTTAAGAGTTATTCAACATTTTTAGGAAAACTTCTTACGTTTGATATTTAATGTTTAACAAAACATTGACAGCTCTTTTTAGGAAATCCCAACCTCAGAATCACACACAGTCAAATTTCACTGTCTCAAACTATTTCCATATAATAAATATAAATTAAATAAAAAATTTGTGACATTACATATAAGATCTCCTCTTCCGTTGATTTCATCAATATCCTCATCATTGAAATTCTTTAGTTTTTACTCTATGATATCCACAAGGACATCGATGCTGAGGTCTCTAAATTCATCCACCTCCTCCTCTATTATTTCCAATAAATTCATCATATTAATTATAAATAATGTTATCTATATTTATGAATTTATTATATGTTTTTTAATTTTTATTCACTCAAAATAATGACATTATTTGTGTTACTAATTCAAAATTATCATCCCAACTTTTTTGGTACACCTTACCTTCAGATTCAAAACATTTACACATTAAAAAATCCGGTAATGAAATTACCTTTAACATAAATTTTCCCATTTTGGGATTATATGAATGAAACAACATAATATCATCGACTAACTATATAATGGGTTCTTCTATTAATTATATATTCATTATAAATTTTATTGTGATCTTTATATTCTTATGTTATCAAAAATATAAATTCATTTTACTTTATCACTTAAGAAACATAACATAAATATAATCTATATATTGATACCACCACTGGTTCTTTATCATTAATCACTAAATACTTTTTATTAAACCATGGGGAAATTTAAATTGTATTATTTTAAAAAATACATCATCAAAATCTTCTCCTTAAAAATTAATTCCTTCGTTATAAATGTTTAGCTAATCAAATAATCATTAACTATCTCATTTAGTATTATTTATAGATCATCATATTTTTTCCCAAAAATGTGAATCTCAACATCCTTTGATTTTAAATCAATTTTATAAATATTTACATACATCTCCAACGTTGAATGATCTGCCTTTCATGATGGTTCCCTTAAATAAATAGTTTTCCTTAATGATACCCCCATAATATTTATTTATAACTAATCGACATCCAAATCATTGTAGATTATGTCAACAAATGATTAACTATCAATACATATAAATATTCCATGTTTTAAATCCTTGTTTTCATTCATTTCTATTTAAATAAAATAAAATAAAATATTATTTTTTCTATAATTAGATGTCTGTACCACAAAATAGAGGAATTTTATTATTATTAACCATTGTTTCCATAATTCCTTATAGATATAGAGAGAAAAATCCATAAATAAATATATTAACTGATCCGAATTTTTCTATATGGTATGGTATACAACCAAATATGCAAGGTGAAACATGGTGTAACAATAAAATAAATTCATTTATCAATTATCTTATTTTGTATTTATTAGGAATGCATCTATCCCTATTTCACGTAATTATAATATAGTAAAAAATAATGAAATGGGAAACCTTACAAGGTTCACCTAAATTGGATAATCCAAGGAGTACCTATGGAATTTTTTCTATACCCTAGAGGATATAGAGACAACAATTTTTCGTTTATATTACTTAATGGAGGTGCTTCACGTACCCTCCTTGCTTATAATATTTGACACAATAATGATCACTTAGCTCACACACCCTAGGAAAGACATTACTCTTTTATATGGAAAGTTTCTCAAAAATCCTATTGTGATGATCTTATTATCTATGAGATGAAGATGAGATAATGTGAAAATAATGTTGGAGTACATTATCAAAATTTTAAAAAAAATTCAAAAATATAAAACACCTTTAGAATAAAATTATCTCCCTCTTCAACTATCAAATTCATAAAGCCTAAAACATTTATTTCTATTTTTCTTTCTAATTTTCATGAATACAGTTCTTTATTTCACCATATCACCTTAAAAAATTAATAAAAATAGATAAAAAACTAATTCATTGTTTTTTGAAACTAACTATATGTCTCTACATCATCTCTCACCTAATATAGAAGTCAAAAAATCCCCCGCTATTTTCTCAATTGAGAAGTACTTCACCATTTCATATAACATTAATTGTTTTAATCATCATTTATTTTCCTGGAATATATCAACAAATGTTTATTTGGTAGATCTAAATCACTTCAATAAATTTATATATAGACTCCAAATGTGTATTAAAGATAAATTATATATTTCATCAAATCCATTATTGAAAACAAACTAAAAATAACTCATATAATATTATTAATTATACAGTAAGATATAATAGTAATATAAATTAATCATTTAAATTTCATATATTCTAATTTATGTGTGATTTAGTTTTTTTGATCAAAAATTTATCGATAATTAAATTACTAAGAGTGAAAAAGTATTTTAATCAATAATAAATATCATTTAGGTAAAATAGGTTTGAATGAAATTTAAAAATGTATTTTATTTTGGATAGGCTAGTTAAGAAGTATGTAACGGAAATTTAGTATGACAAATTGTATGTCACAATTTCATCCTTGGTTAAATTATAGACTCTTACTCCAGTTTATTTCACTAATGAAAATAGTTTAATAGAACATTTATGTAATTTAATTTAGAAGGTAATTTGTGGTTGGTCAAATAGGAATAGTATGTTTCTATGGTAAAATAATTTGACCTGATATGTATTATTATATAGTTTTTTATTACTAATTTTTCAGGTAGATAAATTTTGATATCATGATATATATTTATCAAGAGGATAAATTTTTTATATTATTATAGATTATCCAGGGGTGTTATTATTGAGTATATACATCGATAATTAGTTAATAACGTATCGATAGATCATCTTTTAGTGTAATACAATGGTTTTTCACTTTGGAAATAAAAATTCATTGACTATAAATTTTTGGTATTGTTATATATTATTAGGTTATTTATTCTTGAGCTACCTATAATAAATAATATTGGGGTATTATAGTATTTTTCGTTGTTAAATTCAATATCTTTAATGATATTATATTTTTGGTGTCCCACATCAATTCAAACAATGAATTAGGAATGGGGTATTGAGTTATAAATGGTTTACAAACCATAAATTTCTCAACACCATATTATTATAATGAATTTTTAATATAATTATATTGATAAATCATTGAATTGTAAATGTATAACAATAAAAATTGATATATTGTTAATAAAAATTTGAAATTGTTACCAATAGAGGGGAAAATCATAAAATAATGGAGGATTTTTTTTCATATTCAGTGAAAAATGGCCTATAATTCTAATTTTAAATTTTTTTGTATAAAATAATATCATTAGAATGATATTGTAATGTGGATTTTTTAATTTTTATTTATATAAATCCTTAGGGTAGAGTCTCGGTATGATAAAAAAAGATTTAATTATTTCTTATTTGATATATTGCTAAAATTTCCCGGGGTATATTTTTATATAGTTTATAAAATAATTATAACCAAGTGTTATTTTATATAAAACTAAATAATTATTATATATTTATTGAATATAAAAAACATATAAATTATTTATAAGAGTAGTTTATGAGAACTATTTATTTTGTGGCCATTGATATGTCTTTTTACTTGGTATCACCCTCAGATTGAGGATCCATTTTCAAATTCATTTATTTGGGGGACAAATTTTTTTTATCAGAAACATGATCTAATTCATATAGAACAAGTCATATATACATGAAATTTTATATTAAAAATGCATTAGTTAAAATTTTATAATTGTGTTAAAAAATTACTATAGTTGAGGTACGATAAATTTTATTGTAATTATAGAATTACATTACATATTGTAGTACATTAATGTATAAAAACAATAAATTGAAAAGGAATTGAATCTATAAATGAATTTTTATACCTTCAATTCATTATAATATCTTTTAATCCTTATGGACCTATACTATTGCTTCCCAAGTATAGGTGGGACAATCCCTTATGGTGGATAGTTGTCAAAATAAATTGGTATCAATGTGGGTTGGGGTATTTCATTTTATTATACCCCAAAATAATGTTGTTAATTATTTTTTTCAAATGTATTTTTTTATATTGTTTCTATTTAATGGAGAACCCTCCTAACTTATTTAATGATTGAAAAAGGGTGTTTGTAACAATCTTCTTTTTTATCTACTATTTTCTAGGATTTCTCACTAAATTTTCCATTAAATGCATTATTATTAATGATTCTATATTACATAATGTTCTTTTGTACTCCAGTTCTACCATTACTCTTCCACTTATCTTATTAGGTTAGTTGTTTTTAAAATATTAGAGAATTATAAATTCAGTGTATTATTTATAGCATGGTGGAACACCCTACAATCATGTGAATATAACCATGAGTGATTTGATAATGTTTATGTTAGATGACCTTAATTGATTAGTTGGATTTTGAAAATAATATGGATTCCTAGTGAGTATTTTTGGATTCACGAAGTGTTTTCTCCTCGTTAATGATTATTTCAAATACTAAATTTGGATTTTGTTTATTTTAAGAGTGTTGGTGGATATATTGATGACATTGATTCATGGTATATGTTTTATTAATTTATATAGAATTATGTGACCCAAATTATTTCTCACATTTCAATTAAATTCAAGATTTCATTGACTAATCATTTGGGGAAAACCACATTAAATGTATATAGTACTTCAAAATTATTGAATGGATTAATTTTAAATTTTAAATGATATTTAATCATTTCATAATTTTTAATTGTGTTTTTTGTGTTTTAAATGAAATTTATATTAATATAGGTTTCTCCTAACATTAATAGGGGTTAGGTAATTAATTTTAATGTGTTGAAGAATTGGGTTTTTTCATATTTTTTAAAAAATGAATTGACTTTTGAATCAAACTAAATTTATTTAATAGAGGTTAGGAATCATATTTGAAGAATATTTTATCATTGTTGTTAGATTATTATAGGTGAGTGTGGACATGTGAGTTTATAAATTTGAATCTCTTTGTGTTTTTAACCCATGTATGAGATGTGGGGATACAAATATTATTTATAATAGTTTATTTCAACTTAGGTATTAAGTGGATTATTTAATAATTATTCAGGGGGTTTTTTGTGGGATAAAAGAAGACATAGTTAAATTTTGTATTACCATTGGACAGATTCCATTAAAATTCAACCGTTTGATAAACTGGTTTGGGTTAGGGTGTTGGGTGGGAAATTTGGTGAATCAAATTTTTTATTGTGTAGACCTATTTTATAAATAACAATTTTAAATTTCATTGAATTGTGTATTTTGTATAAATGTTTTCATATAAATTTTTCTATATATTATCAAGGGACAGGAAAATGAATTTATAGAACACTATTATATGATTGATCTATTATTGAGATAGTGGGAAACCATTTGTGCTATTTGAAGAAATGATATTGGTCATTTTGGTGTATTAACCTACTTCATGTGTACATCAATGCACATATAGATAATTATTCTTCTGCAGTTCTTATGTAATGACACAACCTATGTAATAATATACCAATACATGAATTTATCTATCAGAAAGCTAAAATAACACAGTTGATTGTCATGTGGTGGAAACAAGAACCATAGGAATCAATCATAATTTTTGGGAATGATTTTATCTTAATATAAATATAAGGGGTATTCCAACTGGGATTATTTCATAACTATACCATGTATTTGATACATTACACATGTATATAATCCATCATAGCCATAGATATTTAACATAAAATACAATCAAACATTATATAAATTAATATAAATGAAACAAAACAAACAAAAGTCATGGAAAGTTGAAGTGTATTTTTGTGTGTCTCTCATCTAAAATACATAACCCAAAGTATAATAAAGGCCACCCATTTTCATGTGATATTTTATTATCATTGTCTTATACATGGATCCATCAAAAAACTATTCCAAATATTTCTCCTATATTAAATTAAATCTATTTTTCATAATTGTAGGAAATCAAGTTCACACACACACAAATGGGTGTAGGTAAGTTGTGACCTTGTCGCCTACGTGGATAATACGAATGAATCTATAGAGATATTTTTATAGGATTAAATATTAGAAGTTGTTTGAATAAATATATATATATATATGTGTGTATATGAATAAACATGAAATACCTTTCTATATTACTAATTTGATAAAAGTAGTGTACTAATATTATTTTGTTATATTTTAAAAAATTAGATTATTTTATCATAAATAAAAAATTCCATAAATATAAAAATTTATAACTAAATAGTCATTATAATTCATATTACATCATGGTAGAACTATGTATTTCTTGGGGAGATATCACTGTATATGAATCAGGAATCCATTATGCTTTTGAATTGATGTGATATGAATACACCACAAAACTACTTATATTTTATTCATCTAAAATATATTCCACTTGTCATTGTGAAATTTAAGATAGGAACTAGTTGTATATGATCATCTACTATAGAACTAATCACTAGTTTAACATATAAATACAAAAGTATTACCATTAATATTTATACAAACAATCATCAATAAAACAAATAGACAATTTATAAAATCATATCTCACAACCATATAACCTATATATAAATATCCACTTCCATATCAATATCCTTTATTCAATATGATACAATTTCATGTTTACGTAAGTAGTAACAACATGTCAAATAAAATTGGTGATAATCATATATAAAATTTTACTCAAACATATTCTTGTTATTATATAATGTAAATAGTTATTAAATAATGAACATATAATTATGAAATCCAAAAATAATTTTATTATCAATATGCATTCCTATATTAATAATAAAAATTAATTTTTAGTATTTAGATTCACATGGTATTAAAAGGATATATAAATCCCAAATTTAATATTTGATGTAAAAAAATTTAATTTCACATATAATTAATAAAAGTACTTGAATATTTTTCACAAATTTTATACTGATATATAATATGACATTGATTTCAATGAAAACATAATTAAAAAATCTTATACTTTAATTGTCATGACAATAAAGAAATCTGTATTTGAACAACTACTGAATCATGATCAAAATATCATATATGGTTGTCATTTAACAAAATAACAACTAAAAAAGCTTATAATTATATTTTAAGATATTGTAATGATTATAGATGAAAACCAAAAAAAATCACGCAAGATTGGTGAAGATTCCCCAGTGAAAGAAACATGTCGATAGTGCTTTTTAAAATGCATCCCCTAGAAGAATATTGGGAGAGAGATGATAATTTTATGGTTAAAATTATTGGAATAAAATTTATGAGATACAAATAATTCAATTTTCATATAATTATTGGATTGTACACAAGGTTTTCCACACAGTGCATCTAACTATGAAATGTAATCTGAACATATTTTTAGTACATGTGGATATTTTAAATGTTTTAATCAGTGTTTTTACCAACCTATATAACCAATGAACTAATTTAAAACAATAATTTTTTCAATGAAACACCATTAATGTAAATAATAAAAATAATAAAGAAAAATTCAAATATTAATGACATTAGAGGTTTTACAATTCTACTCATCATCCCAGATTCTTCCCCAAGAATATTCTTATGATTATATTTGTTTAGAGAAGTGGTGATATCAAAATAGAATATCTAATATTATTTCCCCAAATATATCATTATGTGTATTGGTGGAGTGTATTAGGGAATGTTCTAATATCCCTAAAACCATTTAATAACATATGTTCCATATCACTTTATTTTTCAATAATTCTATTGCATTAATAGCATAATGGTAGAAGGATGGATTTTAATGTAATTTAGGGGGATGTTACAAATAATCCATATATTTTAAAATACACAATTTATACCCCCACCCCTCATCAGAATGTCTCTATATAAAAAAATGGAAGGAAAATAAATTTCTTATATTTTCTAAAATCTTGAAGGGTTCAACATATATTTATAAAAAATTACCATAATTTTAAAATAATAAATAACCAAGTAATTGAACATCATTCAAAAAAATGTCATAAAAAACATAAATAAATCTGATCTATGATAATGACCGACATATGATTTATGGTTACTCCTTACTGTTATCAATAATATTATAATCTTTTGAATTTTATATATCATATCTTGAGAAATACTCTATCCCATGAAGGAAGATTTACTACCCTCATCAAAACAGATATGAGCTTATAATGGTTTTGATGTGTTCAAATATTTTTATTAATTGATATAAAAAAATCAGGGAATGTTTAGGATTTTGAAATTCCTATTAGGATAATATAGCCACACATGAGTTGGGGTGAATCATGTTTGACCAGATTTTTCCAAAAACCATATCCTTTTTTAATTTTTTTAAAAAAAATTAGTCCTATGAAAATCCATCTCCTATTATCTTGTAAGTGGATATCTATTAATTTATCTTAGAATACATCTATATGAAATAAAGACACTAAAAGTGAATATGGAACATCTGATTTTAGAACATTCAATAATAACGTGGAAAACCAACCCTTTTAATGTTCAAATGACATTATGATATTACTTTTCCATTTATAAACTAGTTATCAATTACATTTTATTTTAAATGGATTACTCTAAAACAGTTTTCCTATATTACACGTATAAGAAAACCATGTAGTCCATTGGGGAAATACAACTAATATATTATCATAGTCAATGGATCATTTTATTATATTATACAGTCTTGTAAAAAAATTGTATAACAGTTCTTAGCCTCCATCCTCTTCTTAATGTAGATCACTAGGCTATCATAGGATTTCTCATCCCATTAATATTCTATTACTTCTTCAGTATAAAAAGATTTTGACTCATGTAATGTCTTCAATAAATACTAATGAAACTCAACAACTATTCAAAGTCCTTGTATTTCCATATCTTCTCAAAATCTTTATCTTAGACACTATAAACTCAGATTTTTACTCGAAAATATCTAATAAACAATATTGGTTGACATACTAAAACAAATAGAGATCATCAATTCCATGTATATTATTAACTCACATAGGGATTTAAACAATATATTATTCTTTTATACTATATAATGTGTCATGCTCTTCATCTACATCAAAAACCAATTGATTTTATATCATTCACTAGTTTCTCTTCTATTATAATTCATCATCTACAAGGTATATATATCACTCATATTTTCACAATAAAAGATAACCCAACAAATAGAACCACCTCCTTTTGAAATATTCTCACATCTCTATATATTACAAATCTCATTAGTGATCATATGTATTAACCTTCTAAACCCATTTCCAATATACATATATGTGATATTTGAATAATTTGTTTCCATAATAAAATTATAGATAAAAATAACATTATTTAGGATATCAATATTTTATTCTGTAAGTCAAATGATATTCTAAAAAATCCCTTAATTATTAAAACAAACATTTAAATATTTTTAATTATGGTATTCTTCTCGCATGCCCTGGTTCATCTTCCTCAAAACCATCTCTACACATTAGTTGAATATTAATGTCGTTCATTGAATTAAAATTTATATAATTGGAATTTTAGTTTTTCATGTGATTATTCTACCAAACTATTTTTTCATAATATATTCAATTTTAATCATATCATTTATTACTACCAACTCTTCCCTCTCATCATATTCCTTACAATACATGTATCAAAAATCATATATGATGTTTGAAACCATGAATCATTTCTCATTCACCATAATTATTTGTAATTTCATATATAATGAAGTTGGAAGATTTTTATTTATCATCACTGATCTAGATCCTTAATTATGATGATTCTAAATTAAATGAATCAAATCAATAAATAATTATTTAAACCATAATGAATATGTCAACAATTTCTTCAACATTATATCCATTACTCCGAAAACTCAATTTCATCCATTATCAAGAAAATTTTCTTTCCGATGTTCTTCATTCATAATCTAGGATTGCGAAATAAATAAGCACCATGATTTTTGAAACATCAATACATTTCAACATGATCCTAATATAGAAAAATAATGAGGATTTCATGACATAGGAACTTATAAATCTTCCATAATTACATTCAATAATTTTAGGCCCCCTTATAGTCAAATCCTACCATTTTCCAAGAGTTTCTAAATATATTATAAAATCTATAATATGTGAAGTATATCCTATATATTTTATTAATAATTATATAGTAATTATTTCCATTAAGAGTTATATCTTAATCACCCCCACTAGTTGGAATCCACCAACTCAAATTAAATTATTTTACATAGTAATCCATAGTCGGGTAGATTCCTGAGACATTTGAGTCAATTCTATAATCATTAGATATTATTGCGTTCTCAACAATAACCCAAACTTATTATACACATTTCACGGAAAATCACTCCCCATGAAATTTCTAATTGAATAATATCTACCTTGGAATGTTCAATGGAAATGAAATATTAATTATTAAACACACATTATATTACTTTATATTTAATAAAATAAAACTCAATCTTCCCAAAATCCCATGTCACATCATTTTACCCCTTCACTTTTTTTCGATTCCTAATGTTCTCTATGTTCCTAAAAGAACAATGGAATTTATTTTTTTACTCATTTTAACTAAGTTGTGGGGTAACCATATATGTAACATAATACATGATGCACTTAGTCCTAATACATGTCCCAAATGACCTAGAGAACTGATACCACAATGATTGACCATCCCAATTTGTATAAAATTTGATAAAATTCTCAACCTAGAAAGGACACACATATATTATTTCCCCACGCATGCACAGTTCCTGGTCATGATGGAAAATTATTAACACTCATGTTTTTTCGACTATTTTATCCCTACAATGTTGGGTTTTTTTCGCTCTAATCCTCATATAGATATGTACCAGGGGAGGAATCATGTATTTTTTTCATTGTCATCTAAACACTAATCATAATTCATCATTCAAAACACCCTCTTCCTTGGAGTATCATCGTGAAATGAAGCCCACAAGGACCTTCAATCACTCCACTGCTCCTCTATCTCTATTCACACAAATAACCATAATTATGTATCGTCATAGAAAAAATCCACCAAGGACCATCAATTCTCCCCCCTCCATTCGATTAACCACCCTCCAGTGCTGGATGACCATATATTTTGAGACTCCACCGGGATGCAGATCTCCACTAAAGATGAATGCCTCATCACTCAACGTCACCTTCTGGAAGACACTACATACCCTACATACCACTTCTATAAATAATAATAATTTAAGGCTACCAAGGACTAAATAATAGTTGGTTATAGATTTAATGGTGTCATTAACCACTATTTCACCACCCTAGATTATAGCCCAATAGTCAATTTCATTATTCTATACATATTTATAATGTATTTCAATGGATGTAAAATCTTCTAATACTTAATGAAACAGTATGTAAGAACTATGAATTCAATTATTCAACTTTATAAATCTAACAAAATCAAAGGGGTGGTTTTATCCTGTAAAAATAACTGTTTTTATTTTATGAAACACATCATATCCCCATGTGTATGTCTAATTTCAAATTTATAAATTAATTCTCTATGATAAGGAAGGTATGATATATTTATTTGTATTGGGGCATCAACTAACAAATTTTTTCAGCAGGGGATAAAAATATATATGAAACTATATTGACTTGTATATATATATGAAATAACTATCCATTTTAATCATAAATGTTATACATAAACTGAACAACCATATTTTGGAGTTAATTTATTAGATTTTCTAAAAAATATCCAATATCACCAGTCACAAGAATTCACAGATAATTTATTTTCATGTGCATGGTATTTCATCCCTCATTTGTTCAGAAAATCACTCTCCATTAGTAAAATAATTTTTACAAGTTAAAAAAATTATTGGAGAATGAAAATTTCAATTAACCATTTAATTATATATGGGGTTGTCTATAATTCCATATTCATTAATAATGAATAAATATTTGGCATCCTTTTCTTCTCAATAGCTCCCCCTTAATGAATTTTATCCACTTTTTAAGAACATAAATTCCAAACATTGTAACACAAAAAAAATATTGGTAACAATGTGGATCATAAATTGATACATAAAATTAGAAATTTTTCTCAAATGGATTTCATAACAACGTGACTACATTCATTGAGTCGTTGAAGTATATAGTCCCCTTTCTAATTATATCGTTTTAGATTCTCTACATCCATTCACCATTAGGTAGAATTATTCATTTTTTATTGTAAATTTTGATCGTAGATAAAATTGGACTCTATAATTTTTATAAATGAACACCTCATTTATTTTCATCATGTTCTAACTTCATACACTCTTACTACTAATTAAGGCTTATGATTAAAAGGTATTTACTCTCATGCTCAACCTTATTCATGATAGTAGACTCATTATTTTATAAATATTTCTTGAAATTAGGGTCTATTGGTTCTTTGAAATTAGGCATCACTTTTTGAACAAAATTAGTCATAAATTTTGTAGAAATAATATCAGTATATTGGAACCATTAACACAGACCACATTCATCTTTTGAACTACTATTTTTGGGAATCCTGTCAATATCTTCACAAGGAGTATTATCTAATAATAAAAAATATATATGTATCTCCTTAATGTACTCATTAATTGATAACATCTTTCTTCTTTTATATTGAGATTCCTTTTCATCTTAAAATTGTCTATTTTCTGACCCATATTTTCATAATTTAAAAATTAATTACTTATATGTTTCATACCTTGGTATGATTTATTCAGTGACTTGTTGGGATATTCATGTTATCCATCCTTATTTAAAAATTTATCTCTTATAGAATACATTTATTTATCTTTTTTCATCACATGTCATCATATATACATCCTTCCATAGACAAATTAATGTTGTTGTATTAGAGAATATAGATATTCATCATAGAAAAGTGCATATATTTTAGAAAAGTCACTTTGGTTGTCCAATCATTCAATTATGTTTCTCAGGGATTGATTTTAATATTGATGTGAAATGTAATTTCTTCCAAAAGGTTGTCTCTGTAACACCCCAAGCTTCTACGGTACGTTTCCCTTCGAATAATGCGATAGCGTGTGTTGTACGCAACCTCGAGTTCTAACACACACCACAACTAATTAAACTAGCCGTTGTGAATAGTAATACCTACTTTTTGAAATCATATATATTCTATATTTCAAAATGGACTTCATTTTTGGATTCGGAATATCAAAATTAGCCTAGGGTGAAATTTTGGTACATTTCGGATAACTTTCATATTTTGATGAATAGTGAAAATTTCTAAATTTTAATTAAAAACAACTTTTTTAATAAAAATAATTAATAGTGATAAATTATGAATTTGAGTGGTTTTAAAGTATATTTAGAATATACTTTTACCATTCAATTTAATGTTTATCATTGGACATAATTTTACAATTAAACCGAACATAAACAAGTGTCAATCTTTTGATAGTTATTATCTCTTAAAAACACGCTTTTTGTTTTGACAGCGGGAATTAATTTTAAATTAATTTCTGCCACTTCTGTGTTTTGAATTTAGGAAAATGGATTCCATATTTGGAATCAGGATGTTCAAATTGTGTAAATAGGTAACTTTTATTTTTACACATTTTGAATAATTACTGCGGTAAATATTTTATTTACCATGGTTAAAGGGTAAATCCGGTAAATAAGGGTTAAAAAAATAATATTATAATAATACTAAATTACCCTAAAACGTGTCTTAACCCTATTGGTTGATAAATGGTCGACTATGGGCATCTTTGTGTCAATTTTGGGACCCCATGGATCCACTTGTAAGTGATAATGACACTTTATTTTAATTATGTTAAAATGAATACAAAAATGACACAAGCATATATCTTTTAGAACAACAATTGTTACATAGGGTTATATATGTTGGATTTTAGATTATAAATATTCATTAGAAAGATAAAAATATTTCCTACGTAATGATATTTTATTTATAATTTTTAGACATTAAATAATTTATTTTATATATGAATCAATGATGATGCAGTAATTACTATAATAGTGAAAAATTAATATAATTGATATTATAAATACCCAAATAAATATAATATGAAACTTTTAATGAATTAAACTAATTTTCTAGGATAATATGATATATTAGTATTGATATAATTGACTTTTTTCGAAGTAATCAATCTTTTATGAGTTTCTTTAAAATCAACTATTGAATAGTGTCAAAATTGACATAAAAGAGTTCTTAAAACAAATATTATATTATTAATTGATATTAAATTCCTAAAAATCTAAGGTTCGGCCAAGAGACTTATATCATGATAGGTTCATCATTAATGTACCACTTGGGGGTCGCTTGGATGTATATAGTAAGTTTATTAACCATATTATATAAAAATACAAAGAGACATTGTAAAAGTGAAACTAATTAACTTAGAGTTAATACTTAAAGATAAGGTTAATATAAGTACCGAAACCTGTCTAAATTCTATTGGTTGAGTTATTTTCGACTTATCCCCACCTTAAACTTTGAATAATAAGCTTTGGAGCCATTAGAAACCGAATATGAATTTATTATAAATTAATATTTCTAACTTTTCCAAAGGTTCCCCTCACCCCTCTTATAAAAGGGCACTCCTCCTTCTCATTTCTTCACACCTTCAAAGCCTTTTGGTTCGGCCAAACTCTGCCCAAATACTCTCCCAACATCCCTCACTACAACCTAGAGGCCTTAGTTTGATCAGAAAGCCAACCTAAGGAGCCCTTTTGATCAAATCAAAAGGAAGAACCCGAAGAAGAGGTAATGATTTCACCACCCTTTTCTAAGTTCATTTCTTCTTCCACTTCTTCTTCCATTGTTCTTACCATTCTGAAATAATAACTCCAGTATCTCACATATACTGTGATGTTATTATAAATATGGTACAATCATATTCAGCATTCTATCCACCCTTTGAATAACATGTCACCATACGTGCGTACGTACGGCTTACCGTCTCCACGTCGTGGTGTAATTGTAATTCAATATAATATTATTTGGATGGGTATAATAATGATGTGTAACTCATGTAAATAATAAATATAACATGTTAATTATTCTGTATATATGATATACCATCCATTTATATATTATTTTAATATCAAAAGAATGATATTGTCGCTCGTGCGTACGTACGGACTACCGTCTCCACGAACGCGATGACATTCATTCTCCATCGTATCCATTCAAGTATAATTATCATTTGATGATTTAAAAATGATGTTTAAGGACTGTATATCATTCTGGATATGAATAAGATACAACAACCATGGCTTATGTAACAAAACATATAAAAGAAAATGAGTAAGTTAACTCCCGAAATGACGATAATTCTAAGATATTATTAACAAATCAATGTTAAAAGATCATATATGATATCATATTAATATATATGATTCTTGTATAATTTAATAACAACTATTTCACCATTATACAGGAGGTTATCCTACCCCAACCAAGGAAAAGTACAAGGTAAGGGTTATTTCACAATCTCTTCATTATCCGAGGTTGTTTATACGTAATAATCTACTGGGATATCTTTATCATCCACATCCATGTTTCTTAAAAATGTATTTCAAAACATTTTTTATGGGTTAAAGTCATTTATACCCTTGTTTGAATTTTTATAAGAGGTTTATAAAGGAATCTTTCCGTCGTTTTCAAAACAAGGTCCTTTTTAACCTTTTCGATAGAATTGAGGTAAGAATGTTTTTTTTAACTTATACGGCGGGTGCGGTTATTTTACGCCGTTATAAAATCTTCAAAGATTTCCTTACAAGCTTATAAGAATATTTTCAAAGAAAATGTTTTATTTTATATGGATCTTAAATGGTTTCAAAATGAAAGGAGATATTTCTTTAAAAAGAATTTTGATTTCATCTATGTCAACATCCTTTGATGGATTTTAAGATTATTTGAAGTTGATTTATTATGATACAAAACTTCTATATTGTATTGAAGGTTTTGTGATATGTTTGACTATGGATGTGCTATTTTTATACCATTCATAGTTTATGGTGAAATTATTGACATTTCGTATGCTAGTTTTAATATGAATGTTTATGTTATGTTTAAACCTTTTCATATGGGAATGCATTGGACTTAATAAGTGACGGGTGGAGCCCGCTATAGCTCCTCGATGCATCGGTAGGTCTCATGAGACAAACTAGTGTCTTGGCACAAGTCCTTGACAAAATCTTATTTGTAGTCTTGGCACGAGGCCTTGGCTATGTGGTTATGATAGTCTGGCATTATGCATTCCAACATTATGAAAGTGGTTATTGATATTGCATGTGATTATTTGATTAGTAGAATATCCATGTGAGTAAGTAAATGGCATTATTTCATTTTTATTTTTGCCATACTATGTTGAAGTTCAATTTTAAAAGGCTTTTGTTTTATTAATTCATTGCCTTAAATGTTTATGCTTATTATGAATGTTCCGCTATATTGTTATCCTTACTGGGCATTTGAGCTCACCCCTTTTCTATGTTTTATTTTTCCCAGGTAGTGAAGAAGTAAATTATGAATGACTTGCAGGGATATTATGAGGGGTTAATAGTGTGGATATGAAGACATTGTTGTTGTAGTAGTTTTTCACTTTGAAATGTAATGTAAAACTTTATGATTATATCTAGTGTTTCCAAGGCTACTAAACCAATCGGTCTTTCGAGATTTGATCTTTCTTGTGATCATGCCAATGTTATGTAATTAATGCACCGACTCTGGGCAACTGGGGTCGGGGCGTTACAGTTGGTATCAGAGGAAGTTTAGTACAAACCTTGGAATCTAGATTTAGATAAACTCTGATTAGAGCACGTAGACCTAAGATGAACTTTGAGGATTAGTATAGAAGAACTTCCTAGAATTTTGGTATTGTAGAGATTTTATGAGTTTTCCGAGCAATACATCCCTGTCTGGATACGAGCAGGTAGAGGCGGCTCTGGCACAGATGTACCTAGGGGTAAAACCCGAAAACACCGCTTTGAGATAGACTCGAACGAGAACTGGTGCACGACAACGGGCCTTGCTGCACTCTTGGTTACGACACTCCCGGGGGATATGCTTAGGATAACTCTCATTATCTTTACAAATCATTATGAAGGGTTTATGAGTATATACTTCCTCAAAGAAAACATTTTTATGATTATGGATTATATCCATAAATAGTTCAATTTATGTTAAGTGTTTTATAAGTATGGGATTATGTATTTTGATTCATAAACTGATCTAGTTTATGCCATTGTTTTGAAATGGCGCCTAGTGGAAGAAATGGAAACCGTATCAATGCACGCACTCCATGTAGGGATTGCCCTCCTGCTCAAGATAATTATAGTGGGGCTGGTGATGCAACTGGTGCTGATCAGCTAATCACCATATTGGGACAACTTACTCAGGTTATGAATAATAACCTTACCCATATGGAGCACCCTGATCCGCAGCGTGGAGGATCAATGTTAGATCGATTCATGAGGCAACAACCACCAACGTTCAATGGGAATACAAATCCCTTAGTAGCTGAGCAATGGATATTTTCCCTAGAGAAAATATTTCAGGCTTTGGGGAGCAGTGAAAGGGAAAAAGTTATCATGGCAGTTTACCGCCTCACTGGAGATGCTGATCAATGGTGGTCATTGATTCAAAATACGAAGGAAGATGATGAAGTATCAAATATGGAATGGAGGGAATTCAAAGATCTGTTTTTAGAAAAATACTTCCCTCGCGACCATCGAGCGGATATGGAAAGACAATTTCTGAGTCTGAGACAAAAGGAGGATGAGAATGTCACAAAGTATGAGGCTAACTTTACAAGGTTAGCGAGGTATGCTGGAGATTATATTCGCAACCCAAGAAGTAAGATTTATCGTTTCTTTGACGGGTTAAAACCATTTCTCCGTCGAGCATTAGTCTCACAATCCTTTTCATCGTACGAAGACATTGTCTCATGTGCTATAAAGACCGAAAAGGAATTCTCTAAGTCTTATGACTTTAAAGCAAAGCAAGAGAAGAAGAGACCTGCTGATCAATCTGGGAATGGAAATAAGGGGAAGAAGGGAAAGGTTGAATATCCATCTTGTGGTAAATGCGGGAAGAAACATTCTGGTACTTGCTTGAAGGGAATGGGAGTCTGTTACAAGTGTGGTGAAAAAGTCCACCAAGCTCATGATTGCAAGGGGAAGAAGGAAGCTACCAACGTTCAGTGCTACAATTGCAGGGAGATGCGGCATTATGCAAATGCATGTCCTAAGCGTCAGGAGAACTTACCTCAGAAAAGGCCAAGGGATCAAGGCCAGGATTATGCTATCACTACTGCTGAGGTAGAAGCTCCGAAAGACGTGGTGGCAGGTAATTTAATGGTTTCCTCAAGTTTAGCAAATGCATTATTTGATTCTGGATCATCGCATTGTTTCATATCTTCCCAGTTTGCTAAGAAAATTAGATATTTCCAATTTGATTTAATAAGGGAGTTGTCAGTTAAAACTCCTAAGGGAAGTATCGTTGCAACAAAGTTTTGTGAATCAGTCCCCATTAGAGCACATAAATTTTCATTATCTGCTGATCTCATCGTCATACCTATGATCGAGTTTGATATAATCCTCAGTATGGACTGGCATTCGGACTATGATGCGAAGATTTATTGTAAGAAGAAAGAGGTTACGATTCTTGATGATAATGATAAGTAACACCTTATTTTTAGAGGATAATCGTCACCACCTAATTCTTATTTAGATCCACCCTCAATATCTCAACTAAATTCAATTATTGGGGAGGAAGAGAATGAAATAACTGCGGGTGAGGAAAGGAATGTTCAAATAGAGGATGTACCTGTTGTGAAAGAATTTGTAGATGTATTTCCAGAAGATTTACCTGGACATCCTCCAGAACGAGAAGTTGAGTTTTCTATTGATTTGATTCCTGGATCAAGGCCTATATCAAAGACCCCTTATAGAATGGCCACTGTAGAGTTAGTCGAACTAAAGAAACAACTAGAGGAATTGAGTAATAAGGGATTTATTCGCCCTAGTGTTTCTCCATGGGGAGCCCCTGTTCTTTTTGTTAAAAAGAAAGATGGATCTATGAGGTTATGTATCGACTACAGGGAGATCAATGCTATAATGATAAAGAACAAGTATCCCCTACCTCGTATTGATGATTTATTTGACCAACTGCATGGAGCTCAATACTTTTCAAAGATTGACCTTCGATCTGGATACCATCAGTTGTGTGTGAAGAAGGAAGACATTCCGAAAACAGAATTTCGAACCAGGTATGGGCATTACGAGTTTACTGTAATGCCGTTTGGATTGACTAATGCACCCTCTGTATTCATGGATCCGATGAATAGAGTCTTCAAGGAGTATCTCGATGAATTTGTGGTGGTATTTATTGATGATATATTGGTATACTCCAAAACCTACGAAGATCATGAAAATCACTTGCGCATTATCTTGAAGACTCTGAGGAGGCATGAATTATATGGGAAGTTTAGCAAGTGTGAATTCTGGCTTCAGGAGATTTCTTTTCTTGGCCATATTGTCTCTAAAGATGGAATCTCTGTTGATCCTTCTAAGACCAAGGCAATCCAAGAATGGCCAGCACCTACGAGTATAACTGAAGTACGTAGTTTTATTGGTTTGGCAGGTTATTATCGACGTTTCGTCCAGAATTTTGCCCGATTGGCTAACCCATTAACGAAGCTCACACGTAAAGGGGTTAAATTTGTTTGGACAAAAGAGTGTGAAGAATGTTTCGAAGAACTGAAGAGAAGATTAGTCAATGCTCCTATATTGACTCTACCATCGGGGAATGATGGGTTCGTTATTTATAGTGATGCATCGAAGAAAGGACTTGGCTGTGTCCTTATGCAGAATGATAGAGTTATTGCCTATGCATCACGACAGTTGAAAATTCATGAACAAAACTATCCTACTCATGATCTTGAGTTAGCGGTTGTGATCTTTGCTTTGAAGATATGGAGGCACTACCTCTATGGTGAAAAATGTGAGATTTATACTGATCACAAGAGTTTGAAGTATATTTTCTCACAAAAAGAACCCAACATGAGGCAAAGGAGATGGCTTGAATTACTCAAGGATTATGATTGTACGATACACTACCACCCGGGGAAGGCAAACAAGGTGGCAGATGCTTTGAGTAGAAAAGACCATGGAGTTTTGAACAATATGAGAATTGAAAGGGGTCCAATTTTCATGGATCTAGTGAAAATGGACATGGGAATAACCAGGGAAGGTGAATCATCAATTCTTTTTCAAATGGTTGCCAAACCATCTTTACTAGAAAGGATTAAGAGTTCTCAGACCGATGATGACGAATTCCAAAAGAAGATTAAAGCTGTGAATGATGGGAGATTGAGAGACTTTGTGTATGAAGATGGAATTTTGAAATTCGGGAAGAGACTTTGTGTTCCCAATATACCTGATCTAAAAATGGGAATTGCTGGATGATGCTCATAGTTCCAATTTCTCTATACACCCTAGGAGCACCAAAATGTATAGAGATTTGAAGGAACATTTTTGGTGGGACAACATGAAGAGGGAGATTGCTGATTTTGTGTCAAGATGTATGGTTTGTCAACAAGTGAATGTTGGAAGGCAACAGCCTGGAGGAGTCATGCAACCTCTTCCCATACCGGAGTGGAAATGGGACAATGTTACGATGGACTTTGTCATGGGGCTACCGAAGACTCCTAGAAGGAACGATGCAATATGGGTTATTGTTAATCGTCTTACCAAGTCAGCACATTTTCTTGCTATAAGAGAAGATCTACCCCTGGAACGTCTAGCAAGACTATACATTAATGAAGTTGTGAGACTTCATGGAGTACCCCTATCAATTGTTTCTGATCGTGATCCCCGTTTTACTTCAAGATTCTGGAAAAGTCTTCAGAAATCCCTGGATACAGAACTTCATTTGAGCACTGCTTACCACCCTCAGACAGACGGACTATCAGAACGGACTATTCAAACCTTAGAAGACATGTTGAGATCTTGCTCACTTGACTTTCAGGGTATGTGGGATCAATATTTACCACTGGTAGAATTTTCCTATAACAATAGCTTCCATTCGAGTATACAGATGGCACCATATGAAGCGTTATACGGAAAGAGATGTCGTACACCAACCTGTTGGGATGACATTGGTGAAAGAAAACTTGTAGGCCCAGAGCCGGTGGAGGAAACGGTGGAAAAGGTGAAAGTAATCCAAAATCACATCAAAGCAGCTCAAAGTAGGCAGAAGAGCTATGCCGATAATCGAAGGAAGGATTTGGAATTTCAAGTCGGTGATCATGTTTTTCTGAAGGTATCTCCGTGGAAGGGAGTCATACATTTTGGTAAGAAAGGTAAATTGAGTCCCAGGTACATCGGACCTTTCGAAATTCTAGAACGAATTGGGGTTGTAGCTTACCGATTGGCAATGCCGCCAAGTCTCTCCAAAGTTCACGATGTCTTCCACGTATCTCTATTGAGGAAATACATGCCTGATCCGACGCATGTACTCACCTATGAGGAATTAGAACTGGAACCCGATCTGTCTTATTGCGAAGAGCCCGTCAGGATTCTTGATACAAGAGAACAAGTACTGAGAAACCGGACGACGCGTCTGGTAAAAGTTTTGTGGAGAAATCATAAGATGGAAGAGGCAATGTGGGAACCCGAGGAACTTATGATGAAGAACCACCCGAGTCTTTTTATGCAGTAATACCCTAGAAATTGCGAGGACGCAATTATTTGAAGGAGGGGAGAATGTAACACCCCAAGCTTCTACGGTACGTTTCCCTTCGAATAATGCGATAGCGTGTGTTGTACGCAACCTCGAGTTCTAACACACACCACAACTAATTAAACTAGCCGTTGTGAATAGTAATACCTACTTTTTGAAATCATATATATTCTATATTTCAAAATGGACTTCATTTTTGTATTCGGAATATCAAAATTAGCCTAGGGTGAAATTTTGGTACATTTCGGATAACTTTCATATTTTGATGAATAGTGAAAATTTCTAAATTTTAATTAAAAACAACTTTTTTAATCAAAATAATTAATAGTGATAAATTATGAATTTGAGTGGTTTTAAAGTATATTTAGAATATATTTTTACCATTCAATTTAATGTTTATCATTGGACATAATTTTACAATTAAACCGAACATAAACAAGTGTCAATCTTTTGATAGTTATTATCTCTTAAAAACACGCTTTTTGTTTTGACAGCGGGAATTAATTTTAAATTAATTTCTGCCACTTCTGTGTTTTGAATTTAGGAAAATGGATTCCATATTTGGAATCAGGATGTTCAAATTGTGTAAATAGGTAACTTTTATTTTTACACATTTTGAATAATTACTGCGGTAAATATTTTATTTACCATGGTTAAAGGGTAAATCCAGTAAATAAGGGTTAAAAAATAATATTATAATAATAATAAATTACCCTAAAACGTGTCTTAACCCTATTGGTTGATACATGGTCGACCATGGGCATCTTTGTGTCAATTTTGGGACCCCATGGATCCACTTGTAAATGATAATGACACTTTATTTTAATTAAGTTAAAATGAATACAAAAATGACACAAGCATATATCTTTTAGAACAACAATTGTTACATAGGGTTATATATGTTGGATTTTAGATTATAAATATTCATTAGAAAGATAAAAATATTTCCTACATAATGATATTTTATTTATAATTTTTAGACATTAAATAATTTATTTTATATATGAAACAATGATGATGCAGTAATTACTATAATAGTGAAAAATTAAAATAATTGATATTATAAATACCCAAATAAATATAATATGAAACTTTTAATGAATTAAAATAATTTTCTAGGATAATATGATATATTAGGATTGATATAATTGACTTTGTTCGAAGTAATCAATCTGTTATGAGTTTCTTTAAAATCAACTATTGAATAGTGTCAAAATTGACATAAAAGAGTTCTTAAAACAAATATTATATTATTAATTGATATTAAATTCCTAAAAATCTAAGTTTCAGCCAAGAGACTTATATCATGATAGGTTCATCATTAATGTACCACTTGGGGGTCTCTTGGATGTATATAGTAAGTTTATTAACCATATTATATAAAAATACAAAGAGACATTGTAAAAGTGAAACTAATTAACTTAGAGTTAATACTTAAAGATAAGGTTAATATAAGTACCCAAACCTGTATAAATTCTATCGGTTGAGTTATTTTCGACTTATCCCCACCTTAACCTTTGAATAATAAGCTTTGGAGCCATTAGAAACCTAATATGAATTTATTATAAATTAATATTTCTAACTTTTCCAAAGGTGCCCCTCACCCCTCTTATAAAAGGGCACTCCTCCTTCTCATTTCTTCACACCGTCAAAGCCTTTTGGTTCGGCCAAACTCTGCCCAAATACTCTCCCAACATCCCTCACTAAAACCTAGAGGCCTTAGTGTGATCAGAAAGCCAACCTAAGGAGCCCTTTTGATCAAATCAAAAGGAAGAACCCGAAGAAGAGGTAATGATTTCACCACCCTTTTCTAAGTTCATTTCTTCTTCCACTTCTTCTTCCTTTGTTCTTACCATTCTGAAATAATAACTCCAGTATCTCACATATACTGTGATGTTATTATAAATATGGTACAATCATATTCAGTATTCTATCCACCCTTTGAATAACATGTCACCATACGTGCGTACGTACGGCTTACCGTCTCCACGTCGTGGTGTAATTGTTATTCAATATAATATTATTTGGATGGGTATAATAATGATGTGTAACTCATGTAAATAATAAATATAACATGTTAATGATTCTGTATATATGATATACCATCCATTTATATATTATTTTAATATCAAAAGAATGATATTGTCGCTCGTGCGTACGTACGGACTACCGTCTCCACGAACGCGATGAGATTCATTCTCCATCGTATCCATTCAAGTATAATTATCATTTGATGATTTAAAAATGATGTTTAAGGACTGTATATCATTCTGGATATGAATAAGATACAACAACCATGTCTTATTTAACAAAACATATAAAAGAAAATGAGTAAGTTAACTCCCGAAACGACGATAATTCTAAGATATTATTAACAAATCAATGTTAAAAGATCATATATGATATCATATTAATATATATGATTCTTGTATAATTTAATAACAACTATTTCACGATTATACAGGAGGTTAACCTACCCCAACCAAGGAAAAGTACAAGGTAAGGGTTATTTCACAATCTCTTCATTATTCGAGGTTGTTTATACGTAATAATCTACTGGGATATCTTTATCATCCACATCCATGTTTCTTAAAAATGTATTTCAAAACATTTTTTATGGGTTAAAGTCATTTATACCCTTGTTTGAATTTTTATAATAGGTTTATAAAGGAATCTTTCCGTCGTTTTCAAAACAAGGTCCTTTTTAACCTTTTCGATAGAATTGAGGTAAGAATGTTTTTTTTAACTTATACGGCGGGTGCGGTTATTTTACGCCGTTATAAAATCTTCAAAGATTTCCTTACAAGCTTATAAGAATATTTTCAAAGAAAATGTTTTATTTTATATGGATCTTAAATGGTTTCAAAATGAAAGGAGATATTTCTTTAAAAAGAATTTTGATTTCATCTATGTCAACATCCTTTGATGGATTTTAAGATTATTTGAAGTTGATTTATTATGATACAAAACTTCTATATTGTATTGAAGGTTTTGTGATATGTTTGACTATGGATGTGCTATTTTTATACCATTCATAGTTTATGGTGAAATTATTGACATTTCGTATGCTAGTTTTAATACGAATGTTTATGTTATGTTTAAACCTTTTCATATGGGAATGCATTGGACTTAATAAGTGACGGGTGGAGCCCGCTATAGCTCCTCGATGCATCGGTAGGTCTCATGAGACAAACTAGTGTCTTGGCACAAGGCCTTGACAAAATCTTATTTGTAGTCTTGGCACGAGGCCTTGGCTATGTGGTTATGATAGTCTGGCATTATGCATTCCAACATTATGAATGTGGTTATTGATATTGCATGTGATTATTCGATTAGTAGAATATCCATGTGAATAAGTAAATGGAATTATTTCATTTTTATTTTTGCCATACTATGTTAAAGTTCAATTTTAAAAGGCTTTTGTTTTAGTAATTCTTTGCCTTAAATTTTTATGCTTATTATGAATGTTCCGCTATATTGTTATCCTTACTAGGCATTTGAGCTCACCCCTTTTCTATGTTTTATTTTTCCCGGGTAGTGAAGAAGTAAATTATGAATGACTTGCAGGGATATTATGAGGGGTTAATAGTGTGGATATGAAGACTTTGTTGTTGTAGTAGTTTTTCACTTTGAAATGTAATGTAAAACTTTATGATTATATCTAGTGTTTCCAAGGCTACTAAACCAATCGGTCTTTCGAGATTTGATCTTTCTTGTGATCATGCCAATGTTATGTAATTAATGCACCGACTCTGGGCAACTGGGGTCGGGGCGTTACAGTCTCCTTATTTTAACTCCTCCCATTTTCATGAATTAAATTTTCTTTACATATTATATTATATTCTGTATTTCAATATCAATATTCAAATACATCAAATGACACCAACATATAGAAATAATTCTTCATGTTTGAAATTCGATGCATAATGCCAATAAATTATAAATTATAACCATATGATTTTAGGTATTTACACTACCAACATGTGATAGTATTGGGAGGATTAACTTCCATTTAATTAATAGATATACTATAGATGGTATATTGATTTTATTTCTATTTATCATTCTCAATATTTTTATAAAATTTATGTTTTTTCCTATACATTTCACTAAATTATAATATATGAAAATATACATATCTGAAAAGTGGTTAATATTTTTCTATGATAATGTGGTATAAAAAGATCTAGATTATCTGAATCTATCTTTATCAAAGAAATTAGTAATTTTTTATCTAAAAATTCTCAGATTAATGGTGGAATTACATTTTATCTGAATTAATTTTAAAAGTTTATACTATGTATCTTCCAAATTTCTCAATATCACTTATAGTCATGTGCTAATAATTTTGAGAGTATACTTATCAAGATCATATAAATTAAATATTTTTTATTATTTTTTATTCATCATCACAACATCATCCTTATTAATTCTAATATTAGTTGTCATGAAATTCTAATATCATTCACTCTATTTTCATTAAAATATATGATTTTATATGTGATATTAATATATAGCTGATATATATTTTCTAATTCATTGATTTATTACTTGAAAAGCTTCTCAAAGAACTTTTCATCCAAAATTATATTTTAATTTAACCATTATGCATTGAAATTGTTGAATTTCAAACTGAATTATTTTTCCATTGAATATCAAATAGTTTTTAGAATGATCTATATAATTATTTATTCCAATGTTTCTTCCCTAAAATAATCTTATTTTTCTACTTTTTTCTTCTCATTATATATTAAATTGATTAATATAAATATCAAATTCTTCATTTTTATTGGATAATTTTATAAATAATCAATAATAAAAATAAATATGTATTTTGAAGATTTATTGAGACCAATCTAAAAGCATTTAATATAGTTACATGAGGAATAAAAATAAAAACATTCTACAAAACATAAACCATTATGATGAAATTTACTTTATGGATTAACCATTTCATTTTTTGAACACTTTATCTATTTTAATACACTATGTTTTAATCATATTTGAAAAAGTATTGGTAAAAAATCTAAATTAATATCAATAGAGATTTATTTTTATTGTATCATATGTGGATATACTATGATAACATCAAATCTACACTTCATGATTTAATGTAATATATGTGGGAAAATAAAAGGTAACATATTTATGAGATGAATCATTTTAATCTAATTAATAACAATGAAAAACACTAGATCTAATGGTAGGGTACCTTCATTTTTATTACAACTAATTTCCTCAGTAAGATTTTGAAGACACACCGAAGAGGGGGTGAATTATGTGTGATGAAATTACACTAAAATAAATTAACACCGTCAGTTTCCTTCCACACGTTTATCCATCTAATCCTTAATAATCATGTAGGAATAAAAGGATTCTATTTTATATTTCCTTGAAAGACACCTATATGAAATAAAGATGTTGAGTGTAAAAAATTGGTCATGTGTTATTACATGGTTTCATACAAATGTTGTATGTGTTCTCCTTACTATGTTCAACTCCAAATTAATCATCGATTCTACAAAAATTATCATGTTATTTGTTATTGTTATGAATCCAAATATACCATATTACACAAGCATGTGGTCACTATATTACACATGTAAATATTCACCACTATATTACACACATAAATATGTATTTATATAGAATCCCATAGCCTTATAAATGAAATTACACATAGTAGTTATATTATTTCCTACACCCATAAAAGTATATTATTATTTAATTCATGGATATATTTGAACCCTAAAAATAATACATGTTTCCGCCCAATAGAGTGAGTTTTCATTCTTGAATGTCCTCTACAAATAACCAACCAACTCAGCCTCAATCCATTACACTCAACATAAAATATCTTATCAAAATTAATATCCCAATACCTCTCAAAACAAGAATTTTAATATATCGAATCTATTAAAAAATATAGATAATCATTTTAAACTGAATAATCTTTTTCATCTTTTATTTGTTTAGTTCCAAATAAAATATTAACTCAGAAATATATTCAAACACTTTATTTTTCTCTCTATAATGTGTAGTGAATTCTTATTCTTTATCCAAAATAAATAATGGTTTTTCTCCCTTGCACTAGTTCATCTCTACTTCTTCATATTTAACTTTTAGAGATCTAATTATATCATATCCTCAATGTCAAAAATTACTCCCCAATATCCCCTCTTCATTTTTTTTATTTTAATATATTCTAGTATTTTATCAATCTCACATGTATGAGAAACTATATTATCTTCATAGATTCTTTTAAAATATCTAGAAATCAAATATATTTTTCACTTTTTATATAAGTATGAAAACATGTGTAAAAAACAACCATATTTTGGTCACTACTATTTTATTTTTAAAACCAAATGATATTGGAATAATATGATTCATTATTACAACTCAGAAGTCTAAAACAGATAGTATTAAAAAATAGAAGCATAATAGAAAACATTTAGTTTCTCGTGCTCTTAATAACATCAATTTTATATTTTGAAAAACTTATACTTTAATAAATGAATCCAATATTAATTTTTTTATGGTAAATACTAATAAACTATGATGAATGTCTTAAAAATATTATGTTATGTTTGATCCCTTTAAGATCAGTACATTTACCTCCTATTTTAGTATTTTTATATTTATTTAAATCAAATGAAACTTTATTTATTATAATTGATCATCCTCCCTGTTCATGAAGGTCAAAAAATACTAAATCAACTCAAAAATATCTCATTCTATGACTTTTAATCATGTTTTTTAAAAATAAAATACATTATACAATACCTTAAGTAAATCCTAAATGGATTCTATAACGTTATCATGAATTCAATTTTATTAAGAGGGAAAATTCAATGTACCTTCTAGTAAGTTTTTTTCCAAATACTAACAACTATTATAAATAGTACTCCTCATCATGGGTACATGTGCTAGAAATTGGGATCATCACTCTATTCATTATATATATTGGCTTACACAACAAGTATCCAACATCATTACACACTGTTTATTGGAATCCACATTACGTACCATTTATAGCTATGATAGCTTCTCCATTTAATGTTCTATGGTATTCAACTATTCATTATTTATTAAAAAATAACTTTATTTATATTTACATAATGTATAAAGAATTATTCTAAAATTACATGTGATTTAATCATTTCATGCAATCCACTAAAATCAAACATAAATATAAGATATGATAAAATATTCTAAATTTTCGGTCACCCTCTATTTTTGACCATAAATTTCATATTATTTTCACATGATAAATTTTAATTGAGTCCCCTTAGAATTATGATGAATACCATAAAATTAAGATGTGATTTTGTGATCTCCATCATAAATGGTCTCTAATAGTAAACCATGAAACATCATAAAATAAAATACATATATCTTTAAATGAAATATAATTTTAGTCTCTATATAAAAGGTAGTATGTGAAATAATTTTTCTATCTAAATTTGAATACAAAAATTGATTTATTTATATAAGGGGTTCAGTGTAATACAATGATAAAGTGGATGGTCTCCTCCTCCCTTTTCACAATTGGTATATGTATTTGAAAAATAACTCTAAAAAATCTACGGATTTTTAGCATCATTTGATGATAAGTGTAGTAATTAGAAAAATAAAAAAATTTCCCACATTATTCTAGGGAATTAAAACTGTACCATTATAAAATAATTCATCTTGTTAACACCAAGATAAATATGCCTCTATGAATGACGTAATCCCTATTATCTACCACTCTCAATAAAAGAGAAAAATTAAACTAATTTGAAAACAATATAACACAATCAGGAGAAATAAACATTCATCATTTTTATCTAAACACTTTAATATTTCCATAATATGTGACAATTTAGTATTTTATGTTTTATAAATAACATAATAATGGAGAAATGGGGTTACATAAATTTTCCATTTGTTTATAAAAACTATAATTACACCTCTATTATTTAATTTAAAAATAAACTCATCAACTTCCAATTATCATGGGACTCATTCACTATTGGTTATAAAAACTCATAAATAATTAATAGAAATTAAAATCACTTTTTATGGGTATATTGAAGGTAGGAATAAAATATTTTTATATGTTCAAACTAAAGACATTATCTATGATTCAATATCTTCTATGAAAATACATAAAATTGAATATTTTGATTGATAAAAACAATAATCTTCTAAGTAAATAGATATTTATGGTTATGTAAAGATGTATATCTATAATGTGATTTAAAAAATACTATAATAAGTTCACATGACAACCTTAATATAATTACTAGATGTTCTATATCAAATTAATACTAAACACATATAGAAAATGACCACATATTGATACATATAAAATTATGAAATGTAAATGGATTTTTTAATGTGGTTATTAATTTTATAAAGTTTATATATGAAAAAAATATCATACCACAGTTTTTTTCGTATTTTTAAGAAAAGAGAGAACCATTAACAACAATTTGAAGAGATTATAATACAACTTTTTAGATATTCAGGTTATATTTTTTAAATCTAACTAATCATAATATAATTCCTCAAATAATAACTAAAATGATTACTAGATACCTCAAAAACTATATCAAAATACTTTCATGATCCTTAAAATGACTATAGGTCCACGTTATAATCATTATAAAAGAATAAATAATGGTAGTTATCTTTTTTATTAAATTATATATAATTTCCTTAAGTTCATATGTGACTATCATATATAATTTCCTTAAGTATGTCATTCACTATTTCTTTTTAGGGATTTAAAATTATTCAACTTCATCACTATGAAAAATTAAATCAATAGGTGATTAAAATAGTGAATTATACAGATAAAATAGAATAATACAATGTATTCAATTAATTGGATAAATAATATCAAAATATTATCATATAACCTTAAATTTTTTATCCACTCATGATCAAAATAATAAATGATGGCTCATTTTATTCATTTTACTCTACCAAATATCTTATTCTTTTATCTTGGATTGAGGATCAATATCCCAATTTTTTTTCAATAATCATATTTATTTACTTACTATCTCTAACCATTTCATATATTGTGATCAATATATATCATACATGTATATTAATGTCACTCAATATTTAATTTCATATAACCAGTGGAATTTCAACATTCAAGCACTATATCCTCTATACATAAATTATACGTATTTTTTACCTTTTTTGGATAGAATTCCATCTAGTTATATTAATAAAATATTACCCCATTCAGTTAATCATTGTGAATATTTATTCCTTGTTTTTCCTCATGAAATTTTTAGGTATTCGACATAAATTTTAAAAAATCAAGAAATATTTCCATTAAAAAGTTTTATTCTATTTTTCATAGGTACTAATTATAGTGTATGATAATTTTTGTTTTCAGGGATGGATTGGATGAAATCATGACTACACATAGAAATATATGAATATAGTGGTTATCAATTATTATTTTTTACATGAGTCTAATTATCCTTAGTATCATACGAATCAGTTGGAATTAATTACCATAGTTTACTGTGATTGAATTCATGCCCCATAACATTTTGAATTATGATAGCATTTAACTACATTTATTCATTAATTACATGTCTAAATATTCAATTATTTTTGGTGTTTTCCTCCATAAATTATAAAATTATTCATAAATAAATTTCTATGAAATATGACATATTATAAGGCCCCAACATTAAACCTTACTTAATCTTGAGTTATTACCAGATTACACATTGAGGATCTTTTCAGGTTTAGAGTTTTAGAGGATTAGATCATGAAACGTGCATTACATTCCACATTTAAACAAAGTGGATACATAAAAGACAGTATTCATTCTTCCCATCAATGGAAACATATTTAAAATAAAACATGCATTATTTCTTGACACATCCTTGACACTATCATCACACCATGTACCTTTCCCTTGACCTGTGAAAAACATTTCAAAAACATGGGATGAGCATTAAAATCTCAGTAAGGGTTATAAAAATATGGAAAGGAAACATGAGTTCATATACACATAAGAATGAAATCATACTTTACCCACAAAACATAGGCATTATAACACACATCATCAAATCATGAATAAATCATAGAAATCACAAGACATAAAAGGTAACTTGAGGCATTCATAACATTCTTACGTAGGGAGTAACCCTATTGGTTACATTTGGAATACCCACCACGGTATATTACCTATATCTCTTCGGAGAAACCTTAATGATTCACTCCTTCGCGTTACCCAATGCATTGGAGAGCTATATCGGGCTCACCCGCCCTTAGTCTATCATGGAACCACTCGTCTTCATAATAATGACCAAGAACTTCAACATAATCGTATCACATAAAACATGCATAAAGGAAACATAACATTTCCACCTTTCAATCACAATATATCAATACCACACATTGATATATAAAAATATTATGAAAACCATTTTCAATACCAAAATAAAAGAAAAGTAAAACATGGTATTTATTTTTCTTTAAAAAATGTATGGCTTGTAGAGGAAGCCGAAACTCAAATAATGGTCACGGCGACGGAGAAGTCGTTGTCACTGCATACGTATGACAAAAACATTCACTTTTTTCGTTTAGTAAACGCTTCATATAAAAAAGATTCCTTTTGAATAAACGTAAAAGTCAAAGGGGTTTATACACCGTATGAAAAAAGGTTGTGTGTAAAACAAAATATGCCTCAATGAAAGGAGATTGAGACGAAGTCCCATACAAAGACAGTATCTTTGGTTTAAGGATAAATCAATTATATAATTATGTGTGACAAACGAATACACCAAATATGAGTGGATATTATGTTTAAAATAATCAAAGGTCATTCACACATATTCAATGGATGACATATTCAATAACTACATGTTGAACGCAAAGAAATCGAAATTGGGTTAACAAGTTCCCTTGACAGCCTAACGGCGTCACATCAAAATGAGTTGATGAGAGATAAAAAGTGTATCTCATCACTTGGACATAAAATTTACATCAATAAGTATATATGAGAACATATCCCAACATAACAATATGTAAATTAAAATACCCAACAAAATAAGTCTTCTAAAAAGAGGAGGGTGAAAGGTTCCCTTACCGATGAGGGTATCTTTCAAAACATTCACCCCCAGAAAGAAATACAATACATCATAGATGTAAATACTCATAAACGAAAGTATATTACACAAAGATTAGAATAATGGGCAGTACATACACCACTCAAAGGAAGTTGTGGAAAATGTAGCATAAATCTCACGGGAATAAAAGTGAGATGAAAAATCCCTTACGAAAACTCGGCAGCCTAACGACGCCACATAAAACTTACAAAAATTGATTGATGAGATCAAATAGGGTATCTCAAAATATTAAAATAAATTTTATAGAAATAGTAATATAAAATAACATCCCCCATCATAACAAAGATGAGCTTAAAAAATGACATAAAGGAGAGTACTTAAAAAGAAAGAGAGAGGTTAGATCTCTTACGAAAATTCGACAGCCTAACGGCGCCACTCAAAACGTTCAAAATGGATTGATGAGAGAGAATAGGGTCTCTCATCACATTAACATAAAAATTAAAGTAATATTGATATAAAAGAACATCCCAATAACAAGAAAGATTAGCTTTAAAAGGAACGACATAAGAGAGTGTACTTAAAAAGAAAGAGAGGAGTAGGATCCCTTACCTTGGGTCCGACTTGACTCGATCGTTCTTTAATCTCCTATATAATAAACTTGAGTTAATTTATACTTCCTTAATAACCGTTTTTCAAGTTCATTATTCCTTTTATATCACTTATTACCATTCCATGAACACTATGTTATTATTTAAGTTAATAATGGTCATTTTAACGATCATTGTTACTTGAGTCAAAAAAATAAACTCTTTATAATTACAAGTTGTTCATGTGGTAAAATATCCATTATATCCAGAATTTTATTCATGATGTAGATATCATATATATCATATATATCCAGTATATTCGTGCATTTATAATATTACATAACATTTAGAGTAAAGAAATGAAATACACCATTCATGGAGACAGTAAGCCGTACGTACGCATGAATGCTACATCCATTTCTATTTCATATTTAATGGAATTAAAACATAATGACACATAATAGTATTTTAATTCCAGTATGGTATCATATATAGTATTATAAAATATATCCTTTATACATACCACATATGGAATTAACGAATCAAATCACTTTGAGGGGGCGGTAGTCTGCACTTCATAAAATGAAGATATCGCGTATACCCATAATAGAAGCCATAAAGGTATTCCATAAATGAAAAATACAGAAGCATAAGGAAAACATAAACATATTATATATCATATATAAATATAGTTTCCTCTTAATGGACACCTTTTAAGGTGTTAAAAGAATTTTGAACAAACATCATTTCGGGAGGTAGAAATTAGCTATCCCCAGAAACATTATGTTCTTTAACCATTAGATGTAGGTGTGTGTAATTTTATCTCAAATCCTTCTTATAACAACATAATAGTATATTGAATATATCGTAGTTGTTACAAAAGAAATGAATAAAAAGAATTTAGGGGATTGGAGAAGCAAAATAAAACAAAAGGACTCAAGGGAAGACATTATCTTAAAATCGGGTAACTCCATTTGGTTTGAGCTCAAAGGATTCCATGGGAAAGATTATGCCCAAATTGAGGGTTCAAGGAGTACTAGAGGGAAGTGTAGAGACAAAATGAGCAGGGGTTGGCCGAGCCAATGGCTTTGGAAATGTTGGTAAGGAGGTAGATGTGGGGGCCTTTTATAAGAGGAGAGGAGGAGCACTCTTGGAAAGTGATAAAAGGTAACTTTATTTTCAACTGAGTTTCGGATTTTAATGGTCTAACCTTGATGGGTTTCATGTATAAGGTGATAAGGGTTCTAAATCCACACATACAATAGGTTTTGGACATATTTAGGTCTTAGATTTTACATTATCTTTCCATTTTATTTAAATCCTTTATTAATGAGGTAATCGCTGCATCATCATGATGTCATAAATAATTTAATAAATTTAATGTCTAAAAATTATAAAAAAATATCATGATGTAGAAAATTTTTTATCTTTCTAATGAATATTTATAGTCCAAAATATCATTTATTTAGACAAATTTAAAAATATTTCACTTAGGTGATACATTCATTGTTACATTTAACATTCTTTAAAAATAAAAAGATAACAAGTCACATTCTCACAAAAGTGATTCCATGGGGCCCCCAAGTTTGGAACAAGGAATCCCATGGACGTACATGAGACAACCAGTAGCCTTAGGACACATGTTTTGGTCATTTCTTGTTATTATTATATTATCTTATTATCTTTAACTACCCGATTACTCATTAATCAAGATAATTAATGATAATTATTGTCGTTACTATTCATAATGTCCAAAAAAGGAGTATTAATTACATAATTTGGACCTTATGATTCCAAATATGTAATCCATTTTACCAAATTACAAACACAAAATCTTCAATAATTAATTTAAAAAACATCCCGTTGTCAAAACAAATAGCGGGTTTTTTAGAAACAATATTTATGAAAAGTTTTGCACTTGTTTATGCCCAATTAAAAAGTGAAATTAATCCCAATGACCATCATTGGATTACATGGTAAAAATATATTCTAATTACACTTTAAAACAGATTAAAAAGATAATGTAACAATATAATTAAATTATATGAAAAAACAGTTTTGATGTAAAATGCAGTATTATTCACTATTCATTGTAAAATGAACATTGTCAGAAAAATACCAAAAATTAACCCAATGTAAATTTCAATGTCCCAATAATAAATAATATGTTGATTTTGAAAAATAGAGCTCATAAAATTGTCAAAAGTTTGATTTAAAAATGGTTTTCCATCAAAAGTGTAGTGAAACAATCTTTTAAAAATACTAGTTTATTCAATGCTTATGATTGGATTCATTTGTATTTCAAGCCTTTAAAATTTATTGGATAAAAGTAAAAACATTTAACAAAAATATTTAATCGTAAATTAGTTATTTGTATTCATTCCTGTCAATACAACGGCTATGTGTTAACTACCATTTAAAATAATATTATTTTATTTTTAGAGTGAAACGTATGATTTCAAAGGGAGTTGTTTCATATTGGGTACTCCATCGAGCATAGCATTCCCTTTAAATTAATATTATTATTTTATTCACAAATATGGATAAATTTTAAAATTTCATACTCTTTATTTACCTAGGGTGTTACATCCTTCCCCCCTTTTGGGAATTGCGTCCTCACAATTATAAAATTGGGCTTGAAAACATCCTTGAATGTCCCACATCAGAACAAGAGTCGGTAAAAAAATCACAATAAAATAAAGGAAGATAAGTATAGAGGTCACCCGAGTTAACCCATACAAGGATTCCATGTAGAAAAACATGGAAATGGAGGAGAAAACATAGGGTCATGTACTGATGGAGAGTGATAGAAAACATGTTTAGGAGAAAGTTAACCACAAGAAAATCACAAACTTGTGATGGGTTAAACGCTATTTGATTCCCCAGTAGGAAAAGTTAATAGAAAACATTTTTGTTTTAAGTTACTTTTTATTTATGAATTTATTCATAAGGAAACATAATCACTTATCATGTTGAATTTCAACTTTTATTACATTCCTTTCACAAACTCATATTTTCTCCAAAAGACGTGTATTTAGAAAGACTTGTTCACATTGAGAGTACTATAATAAACTTCTAGATAATCACCTAATCCACAAAATATAACTATATAATTCCCATGTCTTTAGTCTTTTACCAAAACCAAAACCAAAAATGTTAGTACAAGATTAGATAATCCAGAAAAGGATAACCCTTTATAAAAAGAAAATCTATTCTTAATCTCCAAAATTTGTCCAACAAAACCCAAAGATCAACGAGGACCATTCGATAAACAATTTGCCCATAAAATTCTTCAATGTAAACCAAACTGAGATTGAAAAAACAAATATTTTAAGGATTTAGTCACATAGTCTTCCATGTTAAATCATAACATTTATCTCTAATCAACATCAGTTGCTCCTAAAGTCTCGTATTGAAAAATAATTTACCTAATCACATATCCTCCATGATAGGTTAATAAATTTCCATAGATAACCCAAAATCATCTTACTCTTAATTCATAAAATCATCTAACTAAAAAAAGAATCAGTCAAACTAACCAGGGACTTTAAATAGTCCAGTGGTAGGTGATATATACCAGTCGCACTTTGGTTGTGGGTTCGATTCCAGCAGCTTTGTCTGACGTGACGGGTTGTCACTCGGTCTGCGTGTTGTCCATTTTCCAAAACTATATAATTCTCAAAACATTTCCCAAAACGAGATAAAATCTTTAAAAATAAACATAACATAATTTAACCTCAATTTTATCTCATGCCTTTCACATCCATCATAACATATAGTAACACGTAATAACCTCAAAAGTAAGGATCATATAAACCCAAATGGTTCTTTATAACTATGTCTACAAAAGAATAGATAACTATTCCTCGAATAAAATTTTCATATATTAAACATCAGGGTTACACATACTATAAAAAGTCTTCTAATGTAACCCCATCATCAAAAGAGACTTAATACTCTTACGAATTTCACCATAACTCTTGAAGCCCTTATATGTTGACTTCTTACTCATTCAACATTCTTCATGATCCATTAACCATTCCTTTCCAACTTATTCTGAAATACTTCTTTCCTACAAACAAAATCATGAATCATATCCTAAGATTCCAAAATAGGAAAACAATAGTTATAAAAAAATTCATACCTTTGACTAGTCATTGTAAGTTTCTTTAGCCTCAATCGGAATGGCATTAGGTATTGGTAAAGGAAAATTTGTACGATCTTGGTGATCCAATTCAAGAAAATTCTTCATAGGACATGTGTTTGCATAATGACCATTCACACCACATTTAAAACATTCAATTGATCCCTCAGCAAAAACTTCTTTCCCTTACCTCGAGTCAACTGGATGCTTCCTTTTTTCCATGGCAGGTTCTTGCTTAATGACCTTCACTTCCACATCTATAGCATATTTCTGTCCCTTTGAAACATTTTCCTATGTGTTTCATTCCACATCATTGACACATAAGTTTTTGAACACACTTACCTTTATGATTATTACCTGTAGTTCCGTAGGGATTTCTTTCTCTCATATATGATGCCTTAGAGAAATCATCAAGGTTTAGGTGGTCAATCATGACTCTAGATAGTTGGTTGAGGATAATCACAAGAGTTCTCATTGCAGCTCCCATATCATTCAGTTGTTTGATCAAAAAAAAAAGTCAAAGTTTCCTTCACATCCACTATTACTTTGGTCCCTGATAGATCCAGCCATTTACTAAAACCAAAAATGTCATTGTGAGTATATCAACAAAACCACCATGTACTAATGATGAAGATAAGCACTAAGATATACTTACTCATTCACTTTATCTAAAACTAGGACTCTTTCTGAAATCCTATCCATTATGGTAATGTCACTTATGCTTAAAGAATACCCTAACCTCTAAAGTTATCTAAACTAACCTATGATACCAACTATAAGGCCCCAGCCTTAAAACATACTTAATCTTGAGTTATTACAATATTAGACATTGAGGATCATTTCAGGTTTAGAGTTTTAGAGTATTAGATCATGAAACATGCATTGCATTCCACTTTTAAACAAAGTGGTTACATAAAAGACAGTATTCATTCTTCCCATCAACGGAAAAATATTTAAAATAAAACATGGATTCTTTCTTGACACATCCTTGACACTATCATCACACCATGTACCTTTACCTTGACCTGTGAAAAAAATTTCAAAAACATGGGATGAGCATAAAAAGCTTATTAAGGGTTATAAAAATATGGAAAGGAAATATGAGTTCATATATACATAAGAATGAAATAATACTTTACCAATAAAACATAGGCACTTTAACACACCTCATAAAATCATGAATAAATCATAGAAATCATAACACAGAAAAGGTAACAAGAGGCATTCATAACATTCTTACGTATGGAGTAACCCTCTTGGTTACGTTTGGAATACCCACCACAGTACATTTCCTAAATCTCTTCGGAGAAACCTTAATGATTCACTCCTTCGCATTACCCAATTCTTTGGAGAGCTATATCGGGCTCACCCACCCTTAGTCTATCACGGAACCACCCGTGTTCATAATAATGCCTGAGAACCTCAACATAATTATATCACATAAAACCTGCATAAAGGAAACATTACATTTCCACCTTTCAATCACAAGATATCAATACCACACATTGATATATAAAAATATTATGAAAACCATTTTCAATACCAAAATAAAAGAAAAGTAAAACATGGTATTTATTTTTCTTTTAAAAAAGGTATGGCTTGTAGAGGAAGCCAAAACTCAAATAATGGCCACGACGGCGGAGAAGTCGTTGTCGCCGCATACGTACGAAAAAAACATTCCCTTTTGTCATTTAGTAAACGCTTCATATAAAAAGTATTCCTTTTGAATAAACTTAAAATACAAAGGATTTTATACACCGTATTAAAGAAGGTTGTGTATAAAACAAAATATGCCTCAATGAAAGGAGATTGAGACGAAGTCCCATACAAAGACGGTATCCTTGGTTTAAGGATAAATCAATTACATAATTATGTGTGACAAACTAATACACCAAATATAAGTGGATATTAAGTGTAAACTAATCAAAGTTCATTCACACATATTCAAAGGATGACATATTCAATAACTACATGTTGAACCCAAAGAAATCGAAATTGGGTTAAGAAGTTCCCATGACAGCCTTACGGCGTCACATCAAAATGAGTTGATGGGAGGTAAAAAGTGTATCTCATCACTTGGACAAACAATTTACATCAATAAGGATATATGATAACATATCCCAACATAACAATATGTTAATTAAAAGACCCAACAAAAGAAGTGTTCTACAAAGAGGAGGGTGAAAGGTTCCCTTACCTACTTGGGTATCTTTCAAAACATACACCCCATGAAAGAAGGAAAATACATCATTGATGTAAATAATCATAAACGAAAGTATATTACACAAAGAGTAGAATAATGGGCAGTACATGCACCACTCATAGGAAATTGTGACAAATGAAGCATAAATCTCACGGGAATAAAAGTGAGATGAAAAATCGCATACGAAAACTCGGTAGCCTAACAACGCCATATAAAACTTACTAAAATGGATTGATGAGAGAAAATAGGGTATCTCATCATATTAACATAACTTTTATAGAAAAAGGAATATAAAAGAACATCCCCCAACATAACAAAGAGGAGCTTAAAAGAAGTGACATAAAGGAGAGTACTTAAAATGAAAGGGAGAGGTTAGATCTCTTACGAAAATTCGGCAGCCTAACGGCGCCACTCAAAACATAAAAAATGGATTGATGAGAGATAATAGAGTCCCTAATCACATGAACATAAAAATTACAGTAAGATTAATATAAAAGAACATCCCAATAACAAGAAATATGATTTTTAAAAGGAATGACATAAGCGAGTGTACATAAAAAGAAAGAGAGGAGTAGGATCCCTTACCTCGGGTCCAACATAACTCGATAATTCGTTAATCTCCTGAATAATAAACTTGAGATAATTTCTACTTCCTTAAGAACCATTTTTCAAGTTCATTATTCCTTTTATATCACTTATTACCATGTCATTAACACTATGTTATTATTTAAGTTAATAATGGTCGTTTTAATGATCATTGGTACTTGAGTCAAAAAATAAACTCTTTAAAATTACAAGTTGTTCATGTGGTAAAATATCCATAATATACATAATTTTATTCATTATTTAGATATCATATATATCATATATATCCAGTATATTCATGCATTTATAATATTACATAACATTTAGAGTTAAGAAATGAAATGCACCATTCATGGAGACGGTAAGCCGTACGTACGCATGAATGCTACTTCCATTTATATTTCATATTTAAGGGAATTAAAACATAATTATACATAATAGTATTTTAATTCCAGTATGGTATCATATATAATATCATTAAATATATCCTTTATACGTACCACATATGGTATTAACGAATCAAATCACTTTGAGGGGCGGTAGTCCGCACATCCTAAAATGAAGATATCGCGTATACCCATAATGGAAGCCATAATGGTATGCCATAAATGAAAAATACAGAAGCTTAAGGAAAACATAAAAATATTATATATAATATATAAATATAGTTTCATCTTAATGGACATCTTTTAAGGTGTTAAAAGAATGTTGAACAATCATCGTTTTGGGAGGCAGAAATTCCCCATCCACAGAAACAGTATGTTCTTTAACCATTAGATGTATGTGTGTGTAAGTGTTGACTGAATCCTTCTTTTAACAACATCCTAGAATATTTATGATACTGGATTTTTTAAAAAAGAAATTAATAAAAATAGTTTAGAGGGTTGGAGAAGCAAAATAATACAAAAGGACTAAAGGGAAGACATTACCTTAAAATCGGGTAACTCCCTTTGGTTTGAGCTCAAAGGCTTCATTGGGAAGGATTATGCCCAAAGTGAGGCTTCAAGGAGTAATATAGGGAAGTTGAGAGACAAAATGAGCATGGGTTGGCCGAGCCAAAGGCTTTGGAAGTGTTGGTAAGGAGGTAGAGGTGGGGGGCTTTTATAAGAGGAGAGGAGGGGCACTCTTGGAATGTGATAAAAGGTTACTTTATTTTCAAATGAGTTTCGGATTTTAATGGTCCCACATTGATGTGTTTCGAGTAAAAGGTGATAAGGGTTCTATATAAACCCATAAAATAGGTTTTTTAGATGTTTAGGTCTTAGATTTTACATTATCCTTCCATTTTATTTAAATCCTTTATTAATGAGGTAATCACTGCATCATCATGATGTCATAAATAATTTAATAAATTTAATGTCTAAAAATTATAGAAAAAATATCATGACGTAGTAAAACATTTAATCTTTATAATGAATATTTATAGTCCAATATATCATTTATTTAAACAAATTTAAAAATATTTACTTAGGTGATACATTCTTTGTTACATTTAACATTCTTTAAAAATAAAAAGATAACAAGTCACTTTCTCAAAAAAAGTGATTCCATGGGGCCCCCAAGTTTAGAACAATGCATCCCATGGTCGGCCATGAGACAACCAGTAGCCTTAGGACACATGTTGTGGTCATTTTGTATTATTATGATATTATCTTATTATCTTTAACTACCCGATTACTCATTAATCAAGATAATTAAAGATAATTACCATCGTTACTATTCATAATGTCCAAAAACAAAAGAGTCTTAATTACATAATTTGGAACTTATGATTCCAAATATGTAATCGATTTCACCAAATTCCAAACACATAATTTTCAATAATTAATTTAAACAAACTTCCCGTTGTCAAAACAAATAGATGGTTTTTTAGAAACAATATTTATGAAAAGTTTTGCACATGGTTATGCCCAATTAAAAAGTGAAATTAATCCCAATGACCATCATTGGATTACATGGTAAAAATATATTCTAATTAGACTTTAAAACAAATTAAAAAGATAATGTAACCATATAATTAAATTATATGAAAAAGCAATTTTGATGTAAAATGCTGTATTTTTCACTATTCATTGAAAATTGAACATTGGAAGAAAAATACCAAAAATTAACCCAATGTAAATTTCAATGTCCCAATCATAAATAATATGTTTATTTTGAAAAACAAATCTCATAAAATTGTCAAAATTTTGATTTAAAAATGGTTTTCCATCAAAAGGGTAGTAAAACAATCTTTTAAAAATACTAGTGTATTCGGTGCTTAAGGTTGGATTCATTTGTATTTTAAGCCTCTAAAATTTATTGGATAAAAGTAAAAACATTTAAAAAACATATTTAATCGTAAATTAGTTATTTATATTCATTCCTGTCAATACAACAGCTATGTGTTAACTACCATTTAAAATAATATTATTTTATTATTAGAGTGCAACGTATGATTTCAAAGGGACTTGTTGTTGCATATTGGGTACGCCATCGAGCATAGAGTTCCCTTTAAAGTAATAATAATATTTTAATCACAAATATGGATAAATATGAAAATGTCGTACTCTTTATTTACCTGGGGTGTTACAAATATTTAAAAATTAAAAAAATAATTGAATGAATGAATCACTACCATTTATGGTCAATAAATAATTAATATGAAAAAAATACAAAAATCATAATTCCTAAAATGATAAAAAAATTAAAAAAACAATGAACTATACAAAATATAGTATAGTAAAAATATGAAAATAATTATGATAATTAATTAAAACAGAAATTAATTCATAACTATCGGAAACTCAATTTAATTTTTATGATAAATATTTTATGTGGATGTTAATTTCTAGAAGCTTAGAACAATGAAAGATCATTCTATATGTGCACACACCCCAATATCATACATGATATATCATAATAAACCATATAACCATTTCCATGAGTAGATAAAATCAATAAATTATTATCTATAAACCATCATAGAATCTCATTATATGATGAACAACATTGAAATATATATAAATATTTCACCCCTTTCTAGGTAAATTAATTTAGAGGGAATAAAATATAAAAAAATTCATCCAAACCCACCAATAATATCTCTTCAAAGAGGAGAATCAATGTTCCAATAAATAATTCCATAATTTTTACCAAAATATTTTTTCATCCACCATTTATGATTACTATATATCATTTTTTTAGAAACCACAGTTCATAAGAAATTATCTTTTGAGATCAATAAATAGAAATTTTATTAATTATAATATAATATTAAATATCATTGTATTCCTATTTCAAATAATAAGGGATTCCCATGTTTGTCATCTAAAATTAGATAAACTATAATATCATCCATGAATATCATGTCTAAAGTGTAAATATATCATTTGAATATAATTTTTAATTAATTATAAATAATATATGAGAATTTTTTAAACCACATGGAATCATTTCATTCCTAAAAATAAAATATCATCCTTAAATTTTTTCTAGGGAATATCTGATTCAGTAACAAAAAGATGATGATAGAAATATATGAGGTCCATTATGGAGAACCACCTCTACCTCATTGAAATTTCGGATTCATTAAAGATTATAGGATGATTCCTAGTTATAAGATCATTTGTAGAACTAACTACTCCCTATTGATTAATCAAATTTTTCGGATATGTGTGGTAGAATATATTTATTCTTCATAGACACTAGATAAATCTTTTAATAATCAATAAAAATGAAATGAATTCATTCAATTTTATCTGAGAAGTTTATCATAGATACCCAAGGTGACATAGTAGGATGAATAAAGAAATTACAATTATGTTCATATACTTAAACATTCAAATTCATCAATTTAATGTGATTGGTTTTTATATTACGCTTTTTTTCATAGGACCCTGAAGGAATTTGATATGTAGAGAATTGGAAAATTGGAAAATTTACTAAATTTATAATTTAATATATCATTAAACATTATAATATTCATAGATATACACTATTAAATACATGTTTGTTTTTTAATTTATTTTAAACATTTATATTGAAATAAAAATTAAAAAATATAATAATTTAGTGTTTCAAAACTATTATAGGGTGCTTTGGTATTCTATCAGATCATCATAGATAAAAAATAGAATCCCACATGATCATCAACACTTTACCTACAATTATTATTATTTTTTTGTATTTAATTTCCATGTGTTATAGTGGAATACAAAAAGAATTTATGAGATTTTTATAATCATGGGAATAATCCATGATGCATTCATGAGAAAAAATTAAATGAATATTTTTTTCCATTTTTTCTCAAACTATATGTCATCAAAGATTATAGGAGAGAGATATAAATTCCTTAATGAATATTCTAATAAACGTTTTTTTACAAATATTAGTTTTTATACTTATGTTAAAATCATTATAAATACATTTTAATACATTAAAAAGTAATGAAAAAATATATCCAATCCACTATTCCATATATACTTTAGTTAGCTTGTCTTAAATTTCATTAAAATCTCATCACCTATTTTTGACATATTTATTTTTCTTCTGATTAAATACAAAACTCTAACATGGATTATTTCTATAGTGTCATGTTAACCAATATTGAATATATAATATTCATTAACACTTATTTATTCATGTTCACTAATTTTAATAAAATAAAATATATATACCATAAAATACAATTTTAAATCATACTAATGTAAATATAAAAAACATATATTTTTTTTTATAATTTCACTTCTTATTTTACACTCGAAAATATTCCTAGATAAAATATATAGGTTCCACTCAATCCTAAACTCATATTCATCAAAATTGGTAATACATTTTGATACACTGTATAGTGGACCATTAAGACTTCATCTCACAAAAAAAAGTCTATCTTACTGACCAACATTTTTATATAAAAGAACTCCATGACCCCTAAAGAACTACATATATTTAATAGTTACAGAAACATACTACATATAAAAATAGTATAATGTAACATTTTTTTCTCTTGATATATATTAAATAATGATTAATACATTTTATTATAATCCTCTAATTATTAATTTTATATTTATTAAATATATTGGATATAATTACCTTCATATACAATGGGAATGGAATTAGATATGTCACTAAAATAAAATTCATATTCATTTATGCATCTTTTTCCTATATTTAATATGGAAATGTTGTATCTTTCCAATCATTTAATATTATACCACTAATGATGCACCTAATGAAACTACCTCTCTCAAAGTATTAATTGATATAGTTTTCATCATGTTGAAAAGTGAATTGTGTAATGAAACATATAGAAAATTATCTCAATTCCAAAGACGAGTAAAAGATCATATAAATGAAAATTTATAATGGAAACAAAAAATGTATTCATGCTTGTAACACCCCATGATTTTATGAGAAATATTCATTTTAATATCGTTGATGTCATGTGTTGTATGCTATACCAAGATTAGATTGTGCTATATTAATCATCGTATTAGCTTGTAGTATACGAAAACAATATTCTTCGCTTTTAAGAGCGACCTTCATCAATATCTTGTGTTGTATACAATACTGAGTTTCCCTAAACAATGATATATTGTTATAATATTATTATGAACTAGTAGCTATGAATAGTAATAACCACATATTGACTTTTATAACATTATAATTCATCTTACATATTATCTATAGTGAGGTATGAGAACAAAATCAACTCTGTAAGAAGAATAGCTCTATTAAGAACATCTCTATAGTATATATTTTCTTTAATTTATATTGGAAAGATTATCTTGGGTAGATCAATCCCTATAAAACTATCAAAGTGAAACATAATATAACATTGTACTTAATGGGTATAATTCCAAGATCGGGGTAAGAGTCACAAATTTATATTACATAACTAGTTGTATTAAAAATTATAAAATATTATTTTATTATAATATTGGATACCACATACTAATATTATATAATATTTCTGATTTAATTAGACAAACTACTATATTAGATTATTCTGATATATTTTAGGGATATATTTCAAATCCCTTTGATAAATAACACCCTGTCATCACTATGTACAATTATCATATCACTTGTAGCTATCAAGACATATTTGATATATATGACTACTATAATATGTAGTTCAAATATATTTATTATATATTTAAACATAATGATATGAATATTGGAATTTTAAAAGATGGTAATATGAGAGAATATGTGATAGATCCAATTTCAAAAATATATTTGGATATACTCATTATCATAATATCTTAATGTATCTTAACTATATATCCTGGAGAAATGTATTCCCAATTATAAAGGAAAAATATTCATTAATTAATTTTTAAATCTATTATTTTTCAATATCAAAACAATTTATGTACATTTTTATAATTCATGTAACCTACATATAAATCTTAGTGGATCATATTGCATATATTTTATTTTTTCACATCATTTTATTCATTGAAATTTATCTTCCTTTATCTCATGATAATTCTAATAAAAATATCATCCTTCCATATTTTATCAACCAATATCACATTGAAAACATTTTTGACCCCACTATCCCCTTATAAATAAATAGGAATAATTATCCACTAATTTAATGAATTTCATTTATTAATAAATTAATCCATACATATTACATAATATAATTGATACTATTGGTGACATAAATCTGTTAGGTTATATCTATTTGATATCTATAACAACATCCAATTTTAAAATTAAATTTAAAAATATAACAATCCTGGTTAGGTAACATGTAATTTTGAATAAAAATTGATAATAACATCTATATTAGTGGAAATTATTCCATGTAGTATTTGCATTGAATTATCTGAAAATATCAATGACCAATAATACTATATAGGTATTAAAATTACTATCTATATTTAAATCTCCCCTAAATATCCATTTTGACCCAACAAATTTACATTTCATAGAGATATAAAAAATAGAAACAACTTTTTTGGTTTGTGGAATACATTTCTAATTACATAACATCTTTATCAAAATTCTTGTTATACATTTACTGCATTAATTTTATAGATTAGTTTTTTAGTACTAACTACAAATTTTCACCCATAGTAATGATTATAGATACATAACTCTTTGGTTTTTAATGTTATTATGGAGTATATGTGTCATCAAAACATTCCATTATATAAACTCTTCTTTAACTTGTTGTAATTCGTACAAGTTATTCATATTAATCACTAGAATTATCAAATTACTTATTTATGCCACTATTTCAAATACGTTTTTCCCCATTATGATAAAAATATAGTCACTTTCTTAAATATAATAATTGAAAATAATATGATTAGTGTAATTTAAAAAAATTGTAATATGTGAATTTTTTGATCCACAATGAATGTTTATTTCATAAATTTATCATTAAAATATATGATTGGATTTTTAAAGTGGATATTTACCATCTTCTTCCATGGTGACAATTTTACACTTCATGGACATGTATTTATAATTTAAATGGGTAGGTCAATCATATGATTAACTGAAACTATCATATTCATTCATTTTGTGGTAGGCTAACCGTTATTTACAATGTCCAAGCATCCTTACCATTGCACATTCCGCAAATTTAAAGGGTTACAAAATCTATTTTTAGGATCATTAATAGTATATTTAATGTTTTTCTATAGTAATATCACCATTAATGTAAAATCCAATGAAGGATATAGGATTTCTATAGAACACATTTATAGAACATAGTATTTACAAAAGGTTTTTGAGTAATTCTTTGTGATTATACTAGAAAAGTTGAAATGGGATGGTCTTATATAGGAACCTCAAAGGTTTAAATATATTAATTCTGATTATAGGTGAATAATATATGCAATATGTGGTCGGAGTTATCTGATTTTATATGTCTAGTAGTTTCTGTATTATAATTATATATTATCATCGAGCATTCCAGGTAAATTATTCGTAAATGTGAAATATCATTCTTGGATGAGAATTGGTCTAGTCAGCCTCTTTAAATCCAATACGATACACACCATGGAATGATTTTCTAGTTATTTTATTCCCATGCTAAGCCACGTTTTTTGTAAAATAATATAAAGTTTATATTTTTATGTATCATATTGGATGATTAAGTAAACATGTGTGTATTTACACTAGAATTTTCTAGCTAATATTGTTTCCCCATATTCTATAATTTCATCTATCTTTAGTGTATATATGATAACATTGATAACAACAAATTGAATAACTCATTACTACAAACAATAATTTTTATAAGTATTTATATTTTTATTTAGATTTATCCCAGGAAAAAATAATTCAATTAAATTTTATTTTTTGTATTCTATGTCATTATATATCTAGAACCCAGATTCGGAGACCAAATATCATTTATTATAGAAGGATAACAGATATAACCATTCTAGAGTAGTAATTATTATTTTTTGTTGAATCTATACTTACCTTAGTTTCTTCGATATATTCCTCTCAACATTTTATATGAATTTATTATTTTCCTCTAGAAAATGGAATAAACATATAACAGTGTTTTGTATAGGCCAATATATTCATTGATAAGATCGAAATGAGGATAGGTATCATGTCTCTCAGATTAGAGCTATATTATTGAAGAATAAAATCTATTCCCTATTTAATGATAGGGAGGCTTATCATGGGAGTACCGTTTATGTTACCTATTTTAATATTTAACTATTATTAATACATAATCAGATAATAGAGGATAATATTAAGTAATTACCTTTGGGAAAATGTAATTAGACGAGTGTAGGGTTTAATCCTAATAATGACTGTGATTAAATAAATATATCCATTCGGGGAGGTGGTTTTGTTTTGTAAGATTGGGGATCAATGGTTATAATTTTTAATGATTTTTATAAAAATGAAACCCCATTTTATTAAGGATTATAAAATGAATAGTGGTCCCCCATTTTAAAACATTACTATAATCCCCCTTTCTACTCGAATCTGAATCAACTCTATTTGTGGAATTTTTTTCTATGTATTTTTTATGCTCACTTGCCTATGGTTTACATCATTATGAAATCAAATTGGCTCATTGATTAAGAATTATTGATTCATTATTTATGATGTGGTGGAAATAAGGTGGAAGATATTGTTTCTTTGAGAGTATATCAAAATAAATATCTTCATATCATTATTACTATATGTTTCCTTCCTCAAGAATATATGAATATTGTTAATGGTGAAGAAAAAGGTTTACACAAATTGAAAACTCGTTGAAAAATTATTTAGAATTTGAAAACATCAAAAATTACTTGTTTGTGTGTGCGAAGAAAATTAACTTTCATTGTAACATAATATTTCTGACATAATGTATTTATCTCATATTATAACTCATATAATATTTCATTTTTCATTTTAATTGTTTATTCATAAAATGTCAATGTATAAAGCTAAAAATAATTTCTTATATTAGATATTAATGACATAAAAGTCTCAGAATCAATCCCACCAAAATATTGTAATCCATTAACTCAATAATATCATGAAACTTATGTGTACAATGAAATTCTATTATGATAATAATTTTGATCTTATATATGTTTATTAGTGAATTAGTTGATATGATATTCTTATAATCATCAATATAATGCATCATTTATCATCTTACCAGGATTATAATCAACATCAGTTTCTATTTCTTAATTCTAATAAATTTATCTTCTTTTTAATAAGAAAATTTATTATGTTAATGCAAATTAATTATATCAATTTAGATCATTAATTATGACAATATTAGTCTATATTTAACTATGAATAGTTTATATTTGTATTACTAATCAAACCTCGTTTCTTATTTAATTTATCACTTTAAAAAAATCATGTTCATTATATCTTTTTAGTATTTCAACCCAAAATATTTTAAAGTAAAAATATTAAAAACATTATTAACAATATTTATTTAACATATGAATATAGTTTTAAATAATGACGAATTATACTTTCAAAAAAATTTATCATTAAATTGAAATGATTTATAATCCAAATTGATTTATGATATAGGATGTCTTTAAATAAAATATAATTAAACCATGAATTATTTATTGTATACCTTAAAAACATTTTTTTTCAAACATGAAATAAAATCATGTATCTTCATACTCAATAATAAGATAATGATTTTAATGAAGCACAATAAATAATAATAGTTTTCAATCATGATGATCCATAAAAACTATAAATTTGAGGATTTTCCCAATATAGTTGAGGTTATAATCAAGATATATATGTAATATTTTTATCCATTTTAACTATTATTATATTTTCAAACATCATTGTTTCTATTCTGTTTTATGAAAATATTTCATTCAAAAATTTAATTCAAAATCCCATAAGTGAAATTAAAAATAAAACAAGTAATGATGAATATAAATTTAGAATAATGTTATGCTTTAATGGTATTCAATTTATATAAATTAACATTCCTATGAATTTTTCCCATGTTATAAAAATATATTCATTTTTTATACTTTCCCTGTTTTCAATGTTTTAGTAAAAAGATGTTATAAATCTATCATGCAATATTTATCAATTCTTTATTGTATTCCACCATTTATACTGAATGTTTTTATTTATATATATTCTAATCATCTTGGGGAAATTTATCTATACTATAATGAATATATTTTTTCATACCAATCATTTTTTACTTCTTAAAAAAATATTTTTGGTGATCACATACAAGTAATGTTGTATGTATAGATTGTTATACAACATGAATCTTGACTCTAATAATTAATAACGGTACACTATCATCAGGAAAAAATTTGGACCAAACATGATTTTATCTATTGGCTTACAGGTTCATCGTGTGTTAATAATCACATTAATTATATTCATTGTTTTATCCTCATGAACATTTTAATGTTGAGAAAATGCCATTCAATTATCTTTTTCATCATTTATTATTCATAACTCATAAGGAACTGAGGAAAATATAATGATGTAAAAACAGTTGATTCATCCCTGATTCTCTTTTAATCCTTGTTTATCAACTCACATTCTTTATTTGGTGGATAATCAGGCAGTGGGACACCATAACATAAAATTTACATTCTTATCATTGTACAGTGTTTAATAAATGTCACTAGTTATAGAAGTTTATACAAATGAAGAAATATTTGATTTCTGATACTAATAAAATTTGTTTTGCTATATTACATTACATTTAACTAAAAAATGAAACATAAATGGTTGATAATTTTATCTGGATTGCTTATTATTAGAAATTATTGATTACTTAATGTTAAATATCTCCCAAAATTTTTTTAAATTTTAATATCTCATAACTATTGAATTTAAAATATTTATCCATATTTGTATTATATTTGAAAAGATCCATTAAAACCTACAATTATTGCATATGTTATGGTTATTTAATTTCACATAGATAATTATGTTATTTTATAGGATGAAAAATTGAAATTTCCTACAAAACCTTGTTCTATTCACCAGAGACCCCTCGTCTATAATTATTGAACATGGATTTATAAAAAAAATTACCCCTAGAATATTAATAAACTAATTATGGAAACGTTTTCACACCATTTATAGTTAATTAAACATAACACACTATTAGTAATTTTGAAAGAGTTAGAGGAATACCCTACAATGATTCTTGAACATGTAGAACAATATTTTCATCTAAATATGATATATAAAAGGACTTATTGAAAAAATATATATGTCATGGAGTGTTTTTAAACATTTATTTCCATCATGATTTAAATTTCATTATAGTTATCAACTTTTAAATTAAACTATATGAGTTATTCAAAAAAATACTATGCATAAATAATTAGAATCATAGTGAATTTTTTAAATTTAATCTATGGATGATTATTACCTATATTATGTGATCATGTATCGTCCACACAATCAAAAAATAATTATCCATGTAGGATTGTAAAAAAAATACATGATCATTAGTGAAAATCATATGGGTTGTTCCATTAATTAGATGGTGGATTAACTGATACTGTAGGGGAATTATTTTAGTCTTATAACAATTCAAAATTTTGTGAACATCTTAATACTACGTGTGATTTCCAATTTGAATCCATATTATTTCAAACATCATAATATATCTCCATCATTAGATAATTTTTAATACATTTATTATAAATCATATTTTATGTGGTAAATATGTGTTATTATATATAATAACTTATAATATTTAAATATAAAACCCTGCATAATTTTAAATGTTTTATGTAATACACATATTTCTAGAAAACTAAATTTTACAATTGAGGATTAGAAATAAATCAATGATCAAAAATGAAATTATATAATTGTAAATATATACATACATGGGTTGGAGCTCATTTCATGACTATTATACATGAGTAAAATTGGAAAATAGAAATTCAACAATAAAAATTTCTTCTTTTAGGTATTAAAAAAATAGAGTATAACAAAATAATTTTTGATATAATTTTTTGTATGATTTATGGATCTTGAAATAATTTCATTAAATTATATAAGATTTTATTATATTTTTGAAATATTAAATATATGATATAACCTCATATAGGCCCTTATATTCTTAAATGATCATTCAAAGGGGTTATTGTGGTGGGTAGGATAGATTGGTTCTAATCCAACCCAAACATGGTAACTAGGTGTGGTCATCTGGGCCCCCATGTTTGATGGTTATTTTTTGAAAAAAAATTACTAGTGTTATGTATTACATGGCACATGATCTAATAGAGATACACCCAATGTCAATGGGGAAGTACATATTTATAAATAAATATTATTATATACATTATCTATCTGAAGAATGGATTCATTCTCTTCCCACTACAATCATGTGGGAAAGATTGACTCCATCTCACTCATTATTCATCAATCATAAATTGATCTATTAGGCGACTATTCACTAAAATTCAGTCTCCAATTCATTATCCTTCTATGGTTTTAGGACATATCAAAATCCACCACTCATATTATATTTTGTTAAATTAAAATTTAATCACAAAAAATCATGAGGCCCCTCATATACAAATTGAATGAACTATGAATTAAATATAGTAAAAAATCACGTAAATTTAATATTTTATAAAAAAAATATCATGAAACCCAAGATTCAACCTGAGAGTTCATGATTCCAAACATAAATCAATTTAAATATGTTTTATGATTGAATAATTATAGTAAAATGATAATGATGGTACCATAGCAGTATGATATAATACCTATGTTTTCTACATATCACTAGTTCTTCAAATCTTTATGGATCCATAATATGATCATTATCTATACATTATTTTGATACTCTTATATCATCATTCAACCATTTTTATGTGCCTAAATAAAATATTGAAAATCATTATAATGAATGTATGTTTGAGGGAATAATTCTCAATCAATTCATCAGAAAAAATTAGTTACATATGTTTTTTATTTTATGATTGATCCTATAATTTATTATTAAAACATTTCAATATTTTAAATAATTTTTAATTTTCTATTTATGGAGTTTTATTATAGTTTTTTTCCATAGAGTTCACAAAATTTGATATATTAAAAATATTATAATATATTTACACAATAAAATGAAAAACTAATAAATAATTTTTTTATCTCGGATGGGAAAACTGAGAATGTTGTTTAATCCAAATTATATCATTTATACAATGCATGGCATAATTTTCATTAAATAAAATATTATAATGATGCTAAATTGCAATTAGGAAAAAATTAAATAACATTATATAATTAATTTAATATTTTTAATACCATTAATATAGTTATTTTGGGAAGCATTTCCATATATAGAGACTCTATATAGTGAGCCACATAACCCTTGATAACTGAGATAGATCAAAAGGATTTCTCTAATGGAGAACACATAGATAGTTGATCCTAGTTTGAGGAATTAATAGGGATATCTACAAATTCATTATAATTATTTCATTTAGATGGGTTCTTTTCCATTAATTAATTTATTTTGAGGTGGGTCTTCAATATATGGATTTATCCCAAAATTTTATTCAACTGTAATTATGCTCTATCTCATAACAATAAAATCAATAATCATCCATTTTTGTTCCTTGTTCAATAATGATTTTTAACTGGAAATATGAATTTGATAATTTTCATTCTTATAAATTTTATTTTATTATATTTTCAAACTTGTAACTTATATTTATTAAAAAATGGAAGATAAACCGAATAAAATAATTTTTATTACTCATATCAGTGATTCCTTGATATGTATTTCAGTTATACACTCTTTCATCATAAGTGACTATTTTTCCATTGATTCGAATGTGTCCACTAAAAAAATTATTTTCAATATTGATATTTGTTTATTGATCATTGATTCAAGTATAGAATCATGAATTAAAACAAAGTAAAGGATCAACGAAACTGATCATTAATCAAAAATTTTATGAAGGATAGTGTAGTCACATTAAGGGGATTGAGTGATGAAAAAATTATTTTGGGTGTCAATGAAGATTCATTTTCATTATTAACAGGTGACGGAATAACATTTTTTTGAAATGTTTTGATGATAGTAATCTTAGGATTGTGGTATATTTGTGGGAGATCATTTCAATGGATAATGGGGTGGGAAATCTAGTTGGAAAATATTTATGCCCAAAAAATATCTTACAATATGAAATGTATTTCAAAACAACACACGCCATGTAATTTATATTTCAATGGAACAATGTATTTTTTAGAGAAATATTTCACAATTTTTTCTGGAGGGACCATTTGCTATATTAATCTTGAAGGTGTATCTCATATTGTATTGGGTGTGCACACCTAGGGAATTAGGGGTATCCCACAAGACACGTTGGATGAGGACACACCCATGTAGCCCTAACGGGACACTACATAAGAATAGGCTCTTACCAATGGTTGATCCTCAATTCCACATTCCATTTGATGAGACGCATGTCATATATCATTTATTCTTTTACACCATGTTAGGTGTAAAATCATGGATTTTTCACTAACATGGTATAACACATTGTGTATCCTCATAATATTTTTTATAATTATCCTTAGCATTGAATGGTTCGACCATAGTCAGATATTATCCCCTCACAGTTCTCATGTGCAGTAGGTATTTCACCCACTTATTCATGAATCCACTATGGGCCAATATTTTCCCAATATAAACATGGTTCTAGGATCACCTACCAAAATATTTTGAAAGAGTCAGTATTTATCCCATAGTATGGTATATATATCCTCTATCAATTATGCTTGTATTTTCCCTATCTATAGTTCTTTTACATGTCACGAATCTTATACTGGAATCATTATAAAACAAATATCCATGTTACATGGATCCACCAGCATCATATAAGTGAATTATTATAAATGATTCTTGTGATTTTATATCATTAAATCAATAATTCAATGTTTGTTCGATTAATAAAGATTTTTCACTATACACTGCGATTTGACTATCTCTTTTAAAAGTACATTGGGTTTCCCTTCTTTTTCCCTCTTTTGGTTTTATATTGATCACTATTTTTATTCATTTATTCACTTTTAATTTGATGTTTTCTACTTCATATGTATATAATCATTCCAATATTTGGATCTGCATGTACATGGAATGTATTTTTTTCATGATAGGTAATTTAATATAGAACTAGGGGGATCTTGTGTAGGTGGTTCACAGTGATTCAATGTGTCAATAATAGTAGGATGGTTTTGAAACTATTGATGTAATACTAATAATTTTCCCTATTTTTTCCAGATAGACCCCATTGGTAATTATTTGTCAAGTATTCTTGCATTTATTTACATTAACTATGTATTTAGATACACATTAATTTGTATAAGTGTGTTGGGAAAACACAACTATTATTTTTTATATTCTTCTTTCTTTGGTAGTAACTATCCCTTGTAATATTGGATTCATGCTTTGGGTAGAAATATTTACATATCACCGATTAAGTGGACCCTAATCGCCCCATTATAGTTAAAGTGTCAGCATAGAATTTTGGCCTAAGAATGAGTTTGGGGTAAATGAACTTGTGAGGATTGAGTTGGGATCTTGTAAAATGGTGTTTTAAGTGCCTTGAGATTTTCTTTCGAGCCACAAACCACAATTTTGGTTTACTGGATAATGTATCCAAACAAAAAGACACTATTAAACCTATTATAGACTCAATAAACCGGGTCACTAGTTTTAGGAATAATGTAATATTCCATAAAAAAATACTGATTTTTAGCTTTTATATATTTATTATTTCCAGTACCTCAATAATATTCTTTGACAATGGTACATCATCTCTATTTCATGATACCTCTACGTAAGAATAAATCTAAGATTCATTGAGAGGATTTCTTAGAAGAGTTTTAAAAAAATTTAGCCTTTGTTTATGGGTCCATTCAGGTACTGTTTCCTCTGGGTTGATAGAATGTGAAACTTCCACATGTTGATCAGTGAGTAGAAGTACCTTTGGTAGCACATTCATTCATTTTTTTTCTCTTATTTTTAATACATATCATTCCATATATATAGGATGGAGATTCATATAACATGATCCCTCTTTTGGATTTTTATAGGAAGTGACTGTCCATGATCTTGTAATCCAAATGTGTATGTGGTAATGGAAAAGAATGAGTTCATTGTATGAGTAATTTAACTATTCCAAACCCTTTAGAATTTGATTATGGGGATCACAATATGAAATATTCGTGGATCATGTAGTTGATAGTAAAGATTGATGGTATAGGCTCAAGATGACATGACTCATCCCAAGATCATATTTGAGTTCCTTTTAGGATATAATATTTCATGGAATCATTGTGATTTGTATGAACCAAAACGATTCTCTAGATTTAAATTGGAATCATGTTAGTCACATTGTCTACATATATGGTTATGTACTCATTTAATACTCTCATGAAATATCTCATGATGCATATTTATGAGTTTTGACAATATATAATGGTCAATGTAGAGTTATGAGAGTCAAATATGTTCCCTTCTTCGTCGAAACATATATCGGGGAGAAGGAGATTTCCTTTTTAGTATAGAGATTTTCGGAGTACCCGCATCTAACTAATGGTGATAGTAATCACACTAGAGTATATAATTAACTAGATTGTTGGAATCAATGGGATTACATGTCTCAAAACAAGAAGAATCATCATTTCCTATATCATACCAGAGTGTGCAAAACCTAATGATCGCATAGAGGTTCAAGTTAGACAAGGTAGAGGTGATGATTCTCTTATTATGAATGATGGAATATTAATGGAGGATTCCCAACAAACAAAATATGTGTGGTTATATTTAAAATAAATGGGTATCAAAGGTAGTTGTATTAATGTGTGTTGGGTGATACTCATGGAGGAGGTCAAAATAGTAGAACTATGAGAGCTATTGGAGGTGGCCAATATTATAATATTAAGCCAATTCAAATACATCCACGTTGTCCCTATCTGGATAAAGTAGTTAGTTGATATATATTTGGTTAGTTTTATGAAATTAAGGCTTATCACCTAGAGGATACTATCATTGAATATGGTATTATATGTGTCATCTATAATCTATATTCAATATTGATAAACATGGAAGTGATGTATTAATTTACGTCCTTATCCCTTGTTTATCAGGTATAGATTCCTGTAGAGAAACAAGATTTACACTTATTACGATATTATCCTATTGGAGGGGGTTTTATTATGAAACACTTCAATCTATAATATGACCTGACTCATAGTGTTGAGAGTATCTCAAGGGTCCATTTTGTGCATGTGATGAGTCTGTAATATGGAGGAATTAGTATAGGCTAGTTATCTTTGTCCATTCTAAAATAGATTTATTCCATAAAGGATGTGGTTTACCTAGGAATAACATGAATATTTTCCATTACCAGTATGAAGAAATTTTTATAATTGTTTTTTAGATCTTATATAGTACACAGATGATGAGTTCTCATTAGTTATATTTCATGATTCCTGGTTTATGAAATTCAGAATCAATCATGTAATAGATTTATATATATTACACATAATTTGGTTGGCATGAATCATGGTGTAAAAACCTGAGAAAATGATTAGTACCATGTCATAATAGTAAAAACCATGATGTCCTTCCCATGAATATACATGGGTTACCACATGATATGAGAACACATTTTGCGTTGAATTGCACATAGTGATAAAATTTACAACTTCAATTGTGTGTTTTATGGATCATAAAACCCATGAAAATGTGAGGGTGTAGTTAGAAGACCTTCATTAAAGAGGATTTATCAGAACTAATGTATCCCCATTAGAAACATAGTTATTATTCTCCATAAAGGACACTTGTATCATGATTTTGTTGAGATACAGTTGGTTGAACCAGGTGACAAAAAACAATGATTTCTTTCAATGAGTAATTTAACATTACCAAAACCTTTAGAATTTCATTATGGTGAACATTGTATGAATTCTATATGTAACATCTCTCTGATAGTAAATCATTATGATACATGCTCAAGATGACACAACTCATCCCAATATCATATTTGATTGACTTTTAAAATATACTACTTCCTTGAATCATTATGATTTGTAGGAAACTAAACGATTCTATAGATTTATATTGGAATCATATTAGTCACTGAGTCTACATATATCCTTGTATAGTCATTAGATACTCTCATAAAATATTTCATGATGATTATTTATGAGTTAAAACATTCTATAATTTTCTATGTAGAGTTATGAGATTCAAATGTGTTCCCATTTTCATACAAACATATATCATGGTGAAGAAGAATGCCTCTATAGTATAGATATTTTCATAGTATAATCATCCAACTAATTTTTATATTAATCACACAAGAGTAGATTATTTATTGGTATGTGGTAATAAATGGCATTATGTGTCTCAAAACAAGAAGCATCACTATTTCCTATCTCAAACCAAAGTGTCAAAAACCAAATGATCACATAAAGGTTTGGGTTATATAATAGAGAGGTGATGAATTTCTTATGATGGATTAGGGAATATTAATGGAGGCTTTCCAAAACCCAATATTTTAGTGGTTATGTTGACAATAGATTGGTATCAAAGGTAGAGGTATTGATGTTTGTTGGGTGATACTCATGGAGGAGGTCACAGTAGTTGAACTATGAGGGCTAAATGTTGTGGCCAATATTATGATTTAAACCAATGCAAATACCTCCATGTTTTTCCCATCAGGATAAGGTAGCTAAGGGATAGGGATGTGGTTAGTTTCAAGAAAATATGGATTATGGCCTAGAGGACTCTATAATTTTTATGGTTTTATATGTGTCTTTTATACTCTATATTCAATATTGATAGACATAGAAATGAGGAATTAATTTTTTTATCCCGTGAATATCACGTATAGATCCATGTAGAGAAAATAGTGTGACACTTATTACTATATTATATTATTGGAGGGTATTTTATTATGAAAATCCTCCATTTATAATGTGATGTGACTCATAGTGGTTGGAGTATCTCAAGGGTCCATTTTGTGGATGTGATGAGTCTATAATATGGAGTAATTAGTATAGAAAATTTATCATTGTTCATTCTAAAATTGATTGATTCCATCAATTGATTTGTTTTACCTAAGAATAAGGTGAATATTTTCCATTTTCAGTATGTGGAAATTAATATAATAGTTTTTTTTGATCTTATATAGTACGCGAATAATGATTTTTCATTAGTTGGATTTCTTGAATCTTTCTTTATAAAAATCATAATCAATCATGTAATAGATTTATATATATTAATCATAAGTTGTTTGGCATGAATCATGGTGAAAAAAATGAGAAGATGATTAGTAAAAAGTTGTAATAGTGTACATCGTGACGTCATTCCCACGGATATACATGTGTTACTACTTCATATGATATCAAATTCCGCATCGAATTCCACATAGTGTTATATTGTTACACTTCAATTGTCTGTTTGATGGATCCTACAACCATGGAAGATATGTGGGAGTAATTAGAAGACCTTCATATGAGATCATTTATCAGATCTAATGTATCCTCAAGGGAAACACAGTTATTATTCTCCATGAAGGACACTTGTGGCATAATTTTTTTAGGTTACATTCAGTTGAACCAGGTGACCATCAATAATGAGTTCATTGTATGAGTAATTTAACTTTTCTGAACTCTTTAGAATTTTATTTTGGTGATCACAGTATTAATTCTCCATAGATCATCTGTTTTATAGTCATGAATTATGATATATGCTTATTTTGACACGACTCGTCCCAAGATCGTATTTGAGTTCCTTTTAAGATATACTATTTCATGGAATCATTGTGATTGGTATGAATCTAAACGATTCTCTAGATTTATATTGGAATAATGTTAGTCATAGAGTCTACATATATGGTTCTATACACATTATATACTCACATGAAATATTTCATGACGAATATATATGAGTTAGAACATTATTTAATGGGATATATAGAGTTATAAGAGTCAAATGTGTTTCTATTTTCATCTAGACTACTATCAGGGTGAAGGGGAATTCCTTTATAGTATAGATATTTTCAGAGTTTTACCATCCAACTAATGGTGATAGTAATCACACCAGAGTAGATAATTCATTAGTATGTGGCAATCAATTGGATTATCAGTCTCAAAACAAGAAGCATCAATATTTCATATCTCATACAAGAGTGTGAAAAACCAAATGATCACACAGAGTTTAGGGATAGACAAGGGAGAGGTGATGAACTTATTATTATGTGTGAGGGAATATCAATCAAGGATTTCCCACCCTCAAAATTTTAGTGGTTATGTTGAAAATAGATGGGTAAGAAAGTTAGAGGTATTGATGTGTGCTGGGTGATAATCATGGAAGAGTTCATTGGAGTAAAACTATGAGATCTCTAGGAGGTGGCACATAGTATGATTTAATACCAGCACAAATATATCCATATTTTTATCATTGGGATAAGGTATATAGTGGATAGAGATGTGGTTAGTTTCATGAAATTAAGACATATGGCCTAGAGGATCAAATCATTGTCTAAGTTAATATATGTGTATTCAATAATCTAAATTTAATATTGATAGACATGGAAATGAGGTAATAATTTTTGTTCTTATACCCTATTTATCATGTATAGATTCATGTAGATAAACTATATTGACACTTATTAATATATTATCTTATTGGAGGGGATTTTATTTATGAAACTCTTCCATCCATAATGTGACATGACTCATAGTGGTTTAAGTATCTCAAGGGGCCAGTTTGTGGTTGTGATGAGTCTGTAATATGTAGTAATTGGTATAGACTGGATATCTTTGTCCTTTCAAATATTGATTTATTTAACCCAAGGATGTGTTTTACATTAGAATAAGGTGAATATTTTTCTTTACCAGTATGAGGAAACTTATATAATAGTTCATTGGTATCATATAGAGTACATGGATGTTGATTTCCAATTAGTTGGATTTCATTAATCATGGTTTATTAAAGTCAGAATAAATTATGTAATAGATTTATATATATTACTCATAATTTGGTTGTCATGACTATTGGGGTAAAAAACTGAGAAGATGATTAGTACCACGTAGTAATACTATACACCATGACGTCATTCCCATAGATATACATGGATTACTACTTTATATGAAAAAACTTCTTCATAGAATTGCACATAGTGAAAAAATTTACCACATCAATTGTGTGTGTGATGAATATTAAACCCCATGATGTTCTTATAGTGTAGTTAGAAGAAATACATATGAGAGGATTTATCAGAACTAATGTATCCTCAAAGGAAACACAATTATTATTTTTAATGTAGGACAACTGTAACATGATTTTTTAGGTTATAGTCAATTCAACCATGTGACCATAAATAATGAGTATCCAATATCCAGAGTCAACAACCACTATTATTAGCTAACAAAATATTTTTTTTTTCTCAATGATCAGTTTAAGGTCGGGGTATAAACTTTCATTAGTTTATAAGGGGGACATACCTAAGATGACTATCCGATGTCATTATGGTCACTATGTGTACATGTCGATTCCCTTTGGCATGATGAGATTCCCAAGAGTGTTTATGGGGCTCACAAACAAAATATTCCATCCTTTCCTACAATAGAATTGTTTTTTCATTATCAATGATGTAATAATTTATTAGGGATTAGAGGATGATCATATAGAGAATCTACGTATGGTTCTTGGAATAAATTGCGGTAATTAGTTATATGTAAAACAATATATGTTTAAATAATATAATATATAGGTACACTTTTTTAGAAAAAACATCTATAATTAAGGGGCAGTTATGGATCCAATAATGATCGAGGTAGTACTATTATGGTAGACAACAAAGTGTGTGGAAGAGGTACATATCTTACTTAGGGTAGGATAATATCACTATAGATTCATTCCATAGTTCTCATGGATTTTTACTACCTCGACTACCATAACCTAAAAAGGAATGTCCTTTTCTTAGTTATAGAAGTACAAGAAGTCATTACAATGATTTAGCGGTTATCAAAATCCACTCACATTCTATGGTTTCTATAAGAGGTAGTTGATTTCGTCATGTGTTTTGATGGATTTTAAATTGATATTAAGGTCACGATGATAGAATTGAAAGAATTTATATAGAAAATAACTTATAATATATCTCCCCATGAATAGAATAACCCAACCCATGAAGAACTGGTTGTTGCAGTGTATTATGTGATGACATGGTGGTGTTTACTTATTTTTATAGGTCTGATTTAAAGTTTATATTAAGAGTATCAGGTACATATTCAATCAAAGAGATCTTATCCCAGTAATGATTAGGTGACTATTATTCACAAAGGAATATGAATAGGATATTTTTTATAATCATTGGAAAGGGAAATTTGTGAATAATTATCTTATTTATAAATTTCATTACCTGTTGATAGGTATGACATCAAAGAATTTAGTATCATTTTTATAGATTTCCATGTTTGATGAGGGAGGAGAAACATAACTATAATCAATGTCTACAAATCCTCCAATTCTATATTATGTGAATAAAGTACAACTTTTTGAGATTATTTTGAGGTATCCCATTATCTAATAATTATAATATATGATCAAAATTTATTATATGAATATCAAAATCCTGACATCTTTTTCAATGGTGGATAGTGGTAATAATAATTCCATTAGAAGAGGATATGATCTAGTTCCATACATATCCCACAACAGAATATGATAGAGTGGAAAATATATACTGGGACATTCAATAGAGGCTTTTTTTTCTTGGGATGATCAAGAGTATTACAGTGTTCCTCTCTCAATGTCATACCTCTTAGTAGGATAAGGCCAATCATTATGTATGAGTGGAAATTTCCCAGCCATACATAGGTGTTGAAATGGAAGTGGGATGGAATATACAAGGATTTAATAATATGATTTTAGAAGATGTTGTGAGTTCATGAATCTATGGGGGTTATGATAGAACAAACTCAATGAGTTGGCCTAATTATTTGCCATCAATGCGATGAGTTTGGTGGAATGATCTCAAGCCTTGGATGTTGTGGAGATAAATTATATTCAGTGAATACCTATAATGAATGTATTAGATCATAATGATGTAGTTATGTCATGGTTTTGGGAATGAATATAATAGTATTATAGGATTCGGGTGTTGATGATGTTGGTCTTACATCCCTAAATTAGCTTCCAGGCAGTGTAGACCATTCAGGGCCTAGAGGAAATGTTTTGATCTTAGATGTTTGAATTGGAGGATGTTTTGAAGATCACATAACCTACATAGTGTTTTCAAAGCAAAAAAATGTTGATGGTATGGATCTTTTTGAGGCCCTTTATAGGGGAACTTATATGCCAACATAGATTTGGTCATCATTGGGAAAAATTTTACTTATTAGACTGAAGCGAGTTTTCACAATGATAATGAAAGTGATAGTAATCTATGAGTGTATTATGATAGAATAAAACTATTGGATGTCCAACATTGACCAATAAAATATTCCCTTGGAGTTATTTTGGTGATATTATGAGCTCTAAAATATCTCCCCTAGATGTTATCAATTTTGATTTGTTCAGGGAAACATGTTATCTTTGAGGTTAATGAGTCTATTTCAAATTATCAATTGGATTGATGATGATCCATACCACTAGGATTTACATGAATAGTTTAATAAGTCAGATTTTTTCTTCTAAGTTTCATGTTATTGGAGAATATTGCATGACCTACCATTAATTATTTGCTACAACTAGCTATAAATTAAAGAAACATCAATCACATCAGAGTACTGGATGTGTTGAATTATTTATTGGAGGTTATGTTATATGGGTTATAGATTCACTGTGAGTGCATTTTATAGCAGTATGAGAATCATTAGGAGAGAAAATATGAATAGGATAAATACTTCTAAGAAATGTACCCTCACCTATTCAAATAGTGCCTATAATTTTACACAAAAAATAAAAAATGTGGGTAGACTATAATGTGAAGGGTTTTTAAGATAGTCCCTTAGAATAGTTTAAATAATGTATATGGAAGTAGTCTTGGAGGAGGATGAAATATTCAGAAATATATTATCCTTGATATTGATTTATTTAAAATATTATAGAATATTATCTCAATCGAGTGAGTAATCTCAGAAATTGTGGAATTCGATATGAAATTTTTTTTGGATGAGGAGAATGAGCACGTATTTGAAATTTGAATATGGTCTTACCAAATAAATGAATATGGGAATACCCCATGTGTGAAATAAGTTTTATTCACATAAATATTTATGATGATAGGAAGTCATGGGAATATAATAAAAATAAATTATATCAATTTTGAAAAATTCCATCCACATAGGTATTTTCCAATATAATTCTCTCAACAGATATTGTCAAGATTCAACAAAATAATTATAGTGAATTTATTGTGATTGAAGGAAGAACCTCAAGGGTGATTGATTCTTAATATATTTTTGGGCTAAATAATCAATGAATAACATAGTGGATTCAACAACCAGATCACAGTCGGCATGATTATTTCCAATGAAATATCATTTATTGAGGCATAAATTTTTATTGTGGATTTATCATTACATTTAATTTTATTATGATGATTTATTTGATAATAAAAATATTATCTACAATATAACATTAACAAGACCCGTTAATTCATGATTTTTAAATTTATATAATTTTATTTATAATTAAAATTATTCATAAAACTATTTTAATCTCATTTAATCACAGTAACATTGATTTCATTCATTGAACTGTGCAAACCCATACATAGAAATTGATCATTACATTCATTTTTATTTCATGGATTTATCCTTTTATTATATACACATTAATATTTATTTTTTTGTTTCACATGTGGTTCGAATATATCATGGAAACTAACTCCCTCTTGAAATTATTTAGGGTCTAGTGGATCATTATTCAAGGTATATCATTAGTGGATAAGTTATTTAATTTGTTCAATTATTATTAAGGGTAATTGGAGAAATATTTTACGTCTATTTTTTCATAATGTGGTCATGTGGGATGATAAATAATTCAGGAGTGGCACTGATAATTTTTATTCTGTAAAATGGTAGATAAGATATTTTTTCTAGTATGGTGTTGATGGTTTTTTACATTTTGTTGGTGGATTTATAATGATATACTGGAATGGTTAATGGTTGAGTATATTCATGAGGGTGAAGTCATATTTCATTAACTTTTTCAACCGCAAATTGTATATTTTTAATAAAGAACATTGTGTAATTTGTTTTTCCATTGAATTGGGATTTATCGTACAGAAAAATATCGCATTTTTATATGCAGGGATCACACTCCATGTGAATCTGGATAAACTTATTTGTAATGTAGTATAAGTATACACATAATGATTTCTGGGAGATCCATATTCTATGTGATCAATGAGTAAATAATCTATACCACTCTTTGGGACATGACTCAATATGATGTACACTCAAAGTGATATGTCTCAATACCACATGCAATGTGATTGGCCTCATATTCTACGTAATTGAATTTTTAATTCCATGTTAGGAAAATGTATAAAAACAAGATTCTAACATAGGATAAAACATTGTATTCAATTATGAAACACCTCATAGTCCCCCTTCTTCTATAATGTTTTGGTTGAACATATATTCTTCACTTATATATTCATAGTAGAATTCAGAATAACACTAGATGGATGTTGGATGATCCTACGGAGTCAATATTTTCCCCCTATACTAATATGGTTGGAATCCTCCAAATACATAAATATATACAGTTATTATTTATCCTAATGTGTGGGGTATGGATCATTTATATATGAAGTTGGTATTCTTTAATGTTAGTACACTCAGATGGGATAAATATCCTCCCCTAGATTCATTATTTCACAATTATTTAGGGGGAAACGATCCTATAACATCATATTATGTAATTTACATATTGGATTCTCAATATTTATGAATCATAAATTGGTAACATAGAGTAATATTGGATGGTATTGAGTCGACATGGTACTTTAGGACATGATTATATCCTCTGAGTATATCTTGGTTTTGCTTCCCATTTCGGCAACACCCCGACCCCAGAAGCCTGGAGCCGAAGAAATATTTAAATTCAATGTCATTACATCAATGAATCTAGTCCCGGAGGACTGACTAGTTTAGTATTCTTGTAAAATAAATTATATACATGAACATTAAATTTCACATTCAAAAATAAACACATCATAAATAATCCATTAATAATTCCATTATATTCCAAGATTAACCATGTATATCAACCTTAATACACTTCATAACATTCTAGGAAAATAAAACCGAAGAAATGGGTGAGCCCATATACACATTAAGATTAAATAATTCAGCAGAAGCTATAATCATTTAAGGCATGTTATATAATAAAAACAGTATCCTTTTAAATCATAAAAATGAACATAATATTAAAAAATTAATCAAACATTAAAATATAAGCATGCCCCTGAATATTCTTATAATTGTATAATTATATGTAAAAACTAATTTCATAATAAAGGAATATATAATACCATACATAATAAATAATAAATCAATTCCTTGTGCCAAGACCATTCAAAAATATTTTGTCAAGGCCTTATGCCAAGACAGTAGTTTGTCTTCAAAGACCTACCGATGCATCAAGGGGCTATAGTGGGACCCTGCAATCAATTACTATGTCCTATGAATTTCTCATATGAAAAATATGAAACATAACGTAAAAGTTCATTTTAAATCTAGAATATGATATGTCAATATATTAACCATAAAGCATGAAGGGTATAAAAATAGCACATCCATAGTCAAACAAAACATCAATAATTCAATATATCTTGGAAGATTTAATTTTTATAAATAAACCTCCAAAAGGAATAATATATATTAAATAATGTTGACACAGTTGAAAATGATCGGTAAAACAATTTTAAAAAATAATCCATTTTACATGAAATCAATTAAAATTCACAAAATTTGTAAAGGAATTCATTTAAAAGTGATTTTTGAATCAATTATACCCATAATACTTTTAAATGTTTTAATTGAATTATCATTTCAAAACAATCTTGTCCATAAAAATAAATCCTTAAAATCTTTTTGAAAACAAGGAAAATAATTACATATATTTAGAAAAATAAAAATTTAAAAAATAAAAAATGATGTTTTTATTAAAGAGTACCTTCAATAGAACCAAAAAAGATACTTTTTAAATGTAGTTTTATAAAATATGGACATCGATGATTAATATGCCCTATTAAATACTTACACATAAAAAATATATGCTAATAATGAGTTTGAGGAATTAACCCTTACCATTGATATGATACACTCTATACGTGTCTGAAACACCTGTATAATGTTTTTAAACATATAATTAGCTTATATCAGAATCATTATAATTTTTATGATATCATATATGATTCTTTTATGACATTGTATTACTCAAATATTAACAATTCGATGTTAATGTAACATTTCATGTAGTAATCGTTTTGTTTATCATGTGTGTTTTGACTTGTTATTATTAATCATAATACATAGAGATTGATTTACATACATCTATAATATAAAAAATTATTTATATATCTTATATATAAATAATATAATATATATATATAATAGATATATATATGAAATAGAATACATTGTTCAAGTAGACGGTAGGTCGTACGTATGCATAAACGCTCCTTCATTTTCATATTGTATTGAATGAGAGTAAGTGAATGAAATATGTGTAAATACATATATTTATACTTCTAGTTGCATTAATTATTCATATATTACATACTTATTAATAATATATATTTTTATAATCATCCTTGTATGGTGATCTTGGAAATGAATCTCATCACGTCGTGGAGATGGTATGTTGTACGTACACACTAGCGAATATAAAATATATTTAAGGATTACATGGTGTTAAATTGGATAATATATTAATTATAAAGAATAATAATCATGCTACCTTCATTATTTATATACATAATACTAAACATTTATACATCAAAATAACATAATGTTGAAAAACAAATTACAGCACTACATAGAGACTGTAAGTCATAGATACTCACACATGGTGGAATTTTTTTTCATAAGATGGATTGAATAATAAATATGGTTATCCCATACTTATAATATCCTCTAGTAATTTATAAGGTAAGAGAGTTTTAATTTTACAATGGAAACAACAATTAAAGATGAAGTAGAAGAACAAAAGTACTATAAAAGAGGTGACAAAATAATTACCTTTTCTTCGGATGATTTATTTTGGTTTAATCAAAATATATCATTAGGTTGGATTTTTTCTCAATGTATGGAATATATGATGAAGGTAGGGTAGTTATGATGTGACTTGGATTTGTTCTGGAAGAGCAAAAAGGCATCAGAGCGGTGAATTAAAAGAAACAGATGTTCACTTTTAAAAGAGAGGTGAGCCACACTTTAGGAAATGGATGAAATATTAATTTATTATAAACTGTTTTCTCATTTTATAATAGTTCAACATTGATTTATTTAAAGGCTAAGATGGGTATGGGTCGGAATCTTTTAACCAACATGTTTTAGACATGTATAGGTCATAAAAATATCCTTATCTTTTGTGACTAACCCTTAATTAAATTGTTTAACTCTTACCATATATTCTTTAATTTTTATACTATAGTGTTAATTTAGTTAATATAAAATGTCAAGGGAAACAAAAGTGGTTCGTTAATTACATTTTTAATGTGATCTATTCCATTTTTCATAATATTGTATTTTTATGATTTTTAAATCATTTTATAAAATATTATTTGTTTTAAAATATCATTTATATCTATTTTGAAACTATTTATTAATTGATTTTTGATAAAGTCATAAAATCATGATTTGTAACACCCCAAGATTCCATGGTACATTTCCATTTAAATAATTCAATAGCTTGCGCTTTACACAACTTCATGATTCTAACTCACCGCGACCAATCAAACTTGCTATTATGAATATTTATATCCACTTTTTGAAATTGTATAAATTTAATTATCCAAAATGGATTTCATTTTAGGATTCTTAATATTAAAAATATCTTATGTTTAATTTTTGGTACATTTCCGAAAACATTCAATTTTTTATGAATAGTGAAATATAATGAATTTTAATTAAAAATGAATTTTTTAATTGATATAATTTGTAGTGATAGATTATAAATTTGAGTGGTTTTAATGTATCATAAGATTATATTTTTATCATTATTATATCAATGGTCATTTGATATAATTTCACATCTAACTGGACATAAACTACTGTCAATCTGTTGATAGTTATTATATCTCAAAAACATGCTTTTTTTTGAGAATGGGAATTATTTTTAAATTTATTTTTATCTCTTCTGTATTTGGAATTTAGAAAAACGGATTCAATATTTGGAATCAGGAAGTCCAATTTGTGTAAATTGGTAACTTTTATTTTTAGATATTATGAATATTTACTTCAGTAAACATTTTATTTCCCATGGTTAAAGGGTAAATCGGTTAAATAATGTTATACAAATATTATTATAATAATATTAAATTAACCTAACATTTGCACTATTCCTATTTGTTATTAAATGTTTGACCATGGCCATACTTGGGTCAATTTCGGGACTCCATTGAGCCACATGAGAGTGATAATGACGCTTTATATTAATTATTTAAAATAATGACAAAAATGACATAAACATATATCTTCGGGTAAAATGATTTCTACTCGGGGTTATGTAATTAATATTTTTGACTATAAATATTCATTTGAAATCTAAAAGGATTTCCTACATCATGGTATTTTTATATAATTTTTAGAAATCATATAAATCAGGTTATTTATGACACAATAATGATGTAGTGTTGACCTCATTAATAAATGATTTAAATAAATAATATTATAAAAAATAAATCAATATCCAAAGCCTATACAATTATTATTGGATGATTTGATTTAAACCATGAGTCATCTTATCATCGACTTTAATATGTTTTGGACCATTATAAATCAAAAATCATTATATAAATAAAATATTTTCAAACATTTTTAAAGACCCCTCCTCCCCCATATAAAAACAACCCATCTCTAACCCATTTCTCACTCCTCTCAAGCCCCATGTATTATCCATATTCTACCCAATTAAGCTCCCTACATCTCTCTCATCCTTTTAGAATCCATAATGTAGGAATAAGGCACTTTAGGGATGCCTTTTGGTCAAACGAAAGGGTGTAACCCTATTTAAAGGTATCATCTCCTCTTAAGTTATTTTCTTTTATTTTACTTCTCCAACCCCCTAAAATCCCTTTATTATTATCTATTATAACCACACTTGTATCATAAATAAACTAGTTTTTTCTTATGAGATTTATTGAAACCACACATACACAAACCTTCATCTAATGGATATTGAACATAATGTTTCTGTGGACGACGAACTACTGCCTCATGAAACGATGATTGTTCAATCGTATACTACCAACACATGTAGTGGTCATTATGATAGAAATGTACTTATATATGATATTTATGATATTTATTTTATCTATAATCTTCCTTAATTCACTTTTATAGAATACCTTTACTATTTTCATGTTTTATATATACGATAATTTCATTTGAGGAAGTTCGGACTACCACCCACTCAATGTGATATGAATCTATTATAAAATACATGGATTGTATAAAGGATGTTGATAATGAACATGTGTAACATATATAAAATATTATATTACACAATAATAACAATATTCCTATGTATCATTTGAATTTTTTTACGTTTAAAATAAAAAAATGAAATGGAAGTGGCGTTCGTGTGTACGTATAGATTACCATCTTCGCGAACACAATGAGATTCATTCTCCATCATAATAATTCATGAATAATTTTCATTTGAATATTAAAAATAATTTTTAAGAACATAAGATCATACTTTATATGAATCATATACAAACTATACATAAAAAACATGGTTTATTTAAAAAAACATATTAAGGAAAACAAATCTGTTAACAACGAAAACAATGATACTACTAAAATATTATTAACAAAGATATATTAGTACATCATATATGATATCATATTTATGTATATAGTTCATGTATAATTTAATAAAAATGATATAACAATTATACAGGTGGTCAACGTACCCACTACTGGAAAATAGGTCTATACCCACAGATTTGCAAAAAACCGTCGGTATAGGGATAGTACGTTAACCTATACCCACAGTTCTCCACAAATGTTAGTATAGGTCACCTATAACCAGGGTTCTCCAAAACCAGGGGTATAGGTTCACCTATACCCATGGTTTTGGAGAACCCTGGGTATAGGGTATTTTCCAAAGACCTATACTGACAGTTCTTCAAAACCGTGGGTATTGTGGTTCTTTTTGAAGACCTATACCCACGGTTTTGGAGAACCGTGGGTATAGCATATGGAGGGGAATGAAAATTTGGCGGGACATGAAAAAAATTTAGCGGGAAGATATTTTTTCACAGTTTAGATTAATATATTTATATAAATATAAATTTATACATGTAGAATGTGATTATATTGGTTGGTTAGAAGTGGAGGCACTGCCCTAAGACGCGGGATCGAATCCCGCGGTATGCATTTTTTGAATTTAAATACCAGATGTAGATTATATTAATATATATACGTATATGTATGTAAAAATAACAATTAAAAATCCAAGGCTGTTTGGTCTGTTGGTGGTGTGCGTCTTACTGACCCAGCGTGAGATGCGGGTTCGATTCTCCTTGGCTACGTTTTTTTATTTTAAGTACCCTGCATGAATTAAATTAATATATATAGGTTGATGTATGAATATATTACAAAAGGAATTTGATTCTTGGTTGCCCCCTTGGTGTTTCACAGCTGTGATGTGCCGGGGGAGTGTGGGTTCAAATCCCACCTACTGCAAATGTTTTGAAATTAAATACCCCACGGTTTTCAAACTGTGGGGTCTGTTGTGTGCCACGCTGGAATAGTTGTGTTGCACACTATGACACCCATATACCCAAGGTTCTCGAAAATCATCGGTATATGTTGAGACCCGAATACCGACGCAGTTCCACCCCATAATTCCCAAAACCGTGCATATATCCTATACCCACGGTTTTTCCGGCAATACCCACAGTTTTGAACTGCGGGTATAGGTTGTTTTTTCAGTAGTGACCCTCGACCAAGGAAAAGAACAAGGTAAGGGATAATTCCTCAATCTCATTATTATCCGAGATTGTTTATGTGTAAGTATTTTCTGGGACATATTTATCCTCTATGCCCATATTTCATAAAAGTCATTCCATAGTTATTCTTTTAATGTACTATTTAACTAAAACAATATTTTAAATGTTTTGAATATTTATTCTTATAAATCATTTCCATTAATGTCCATGTTTTCAAAATGATTTTAATGATTTATTTATATGGAAATGAAGTTATAAAATGTTAATACCATTAAAAAGATTCAAATTGATATGGGAAACAATGATTAAAAATATAATTCAAATTTCATTCTTTATCAATGTGTGAATTTTAAATGATTTCAAAAAAATGGATAATTCTATCAAAAGGTATTACTGATCATTTTCATCCATGACATCAATTCTTGGGATATTATTCATGATTAAAGATGATTTATTTTGATACAAATAATCCATATTATATTGAAGGTTTTTTGATATTTTTTACTATCAATGTGTTATTTTTATACCATTCATGGTTTATGGTTAATTTATTAACATTTCCTAATCTTGTTTTCATACGAATTTTTATGTTATGTTTTGACCTTATTATATGAGGAATTCATTGAAATTTGTAAGTGATGGATGGAACCTCGAATAGATCCTCGATGCATCGATAGGTCTCATGAGACAAACTTTTGTCTTGGCATAAGGCCTTGATAAAATCAAATTTTCAGTCTTGGTACGAGGCCTTGACTTTTTGGGTATGATGTCTGGAATTAAGAAATCTATCATTATGAAATTATCTATTAATATTTAATATGTTTATTCAACTAGTATAATATATATGTGAATAATTAAATGGAATTATTTTATTTATTTATCCCATATAATGCTGATGGTTAATTTTAAAAGGATTTTTTTAGTTCTATACATTGATTTAAATGTTTATTCTTATTTATGAACGTTTCTGTTATATTTTCATCCTTACTGGGCATCTTAGCACACCCCTTAATATGTTTTTTTCCTAGGATTTTAATATGTAAATTATGATTAACCTCCAATAATAGGCCAAGAATATGAGTGTTTTCAAGGGGGACACAATGTTGTTTTTCATTATTTTTTGATGTAATGTAAATCTTACGTATGTATCTTGAACTTATAAGGATTGTAAACTAATAGGTCATTAGAGAAATTATATATTGTGTCATCCCAATGTTATATAATAATGCACCGACTTTGGGTAACTAGGTTCTGGGCATTACAATTTGAATTAGATAAAGTTTAGTAAAAACCATGGAAACTAGATTTAGAAAAACACTGATGAGAGAACATTAATATAAGATAGTCAATGAGGATTATTATTGAATAACATCCTAGAATATTGTTAATGTAGAGGTTTTGTGTATATTCTAGGAAATACATCCATGTCTCGATTTGAACTGGTAGAGACGAATCTGGAACATATGTACCCTGGAGTTAAAAATCCAACAAGGAGTTTCGAGCATGACCTTGGGTATCCTAGTACACGACAACGAGCATTGCTGCACGTTTGGTTATGACACTCATGGGGGATATGGTTAGCATAATTCACATTTCTCTTAAGAAAAATAATGAATTATTTATGAGTATAAACCTCTTCCATGAAAGAATTATTAGGTTTCGGGATTATTTTCATAAACTATTCAATCTATGTCAAGTGTTTTGCATGTTTGGAATTATGTATTATGATTTACAAACAAATGTTGTTTATGACATTGTTTAGAAATGGCGACTAGGGAAAGGAATGAGAATTGTATCAATGCACATAATCCATGTAAGGATTACCCACCTACTCAAGATAATTATAGTGGAGCTGGTGATGCAACTAGTGCTGATTAACTTATCACCATACTGGTACAACTCACTCAGGATATGAGGATTAACCTTACCCTTATGTGGCACCATAATCCATAATGCAGAGGATCAATGTTAAAATGATTCATGTGGAAACAAAAATTAAAATTCAATGGGACTAAAAATACATTTTTAGCTGAGTAATTTATATCTTCATTAGGAAAATATTTCATGCTTTGGGGAGCAATGAAAGGGAAAAAGTTCTGAAGGTAGTTTATCACCTCAGGGGATGCAGATCAATGGTGGCCATTAATTCAAAATGCAATGGAAGATGAATATGTAACATACCAAGTATGTAATGAATAATATATATTTTAATCTATATCTATTAGATAATTAGATAGTGTTTAGAGGCTTAAAATTAGAATAAATCCAATCTTAAGCATGGAATACACTAATATTTGTAAAAGATTATTTTTACTGCCATTTGATGGTAAACCATTTTTAAATCAAACTTTTGACAATTTTATAACCTCTATTTGTCTAAATAAACTTATTATTTATTATTGGGACATTGAAATTTACTTTGGGTAAATTTTTGGTATTTTTCTGATAAAGTTCATTTTTTTAATGAATAGTGAAAAATGATGTATTTTAATTAAAACCCTCTTTTTAATCTAATTTATTTATATGATTATATTATCTAATGAATTGGTTTTAATGTGAAATTTGAATATATTTTTACAATTTAATCCAATAGTGGTTGTGGAATTAATTTCAATTTTAAATCAGACATAAATTAGTGTCAATCTTTTGATACATTTTGCTTCACAAAAACACGCTATTTGATTTGACAGCAGGAATTAATTATTAAATTAATTAATGAAACTTATATGTTATGAATTTGGTAAAATAGACATCATTTTTGAATTCGGAATATGAAATATAGCTTAGGGTGAATTTTTGGTATTTTTCTGAAAAAACTTCAATTTTTGAGGAATAGTGAAACAACTAAGTGGTACTTAAAAACTGATTTTTCGTTTAAATAAAATTTTACCACCTCTGTGTTTTTAATTTCAAAAATCCAACATACATGGTTGTAATTAAAATTTAAAATGTGGTTCAATGGGATTAAAATAATTTTTCTTGTTGAATAGTATCTTTTAAGTTTTATTCAGGATTAGAGGTAATTAGTGTAATTTAAGGTAAGAATAATGTTTTAATAATATGAAATGAACATCCCCATGTCCTACGCTTATTTGATTTGTCATGAACGACCATGAAAAACCATTGGTCTATTTTAGGGACCCCATGGAGCCACTTGTGTAATATAAAGACATTAATTCCTTTTATTTAATGTACAAGTAAAAATGTCACAAACATGAGTTGTTTTATTAAAACAATTTTTAAATGGGGTTATACGAGTCAGAGTTTTGACTATAAATAGTAATTGGAAAGATAATAGGATTTCCTACATCATATTATTTTTTTTATAATTTTTAGACACTAAATAAATTAAATTATTTATGACACCATGATGATGTAGTGATTACCTCATTATTTAACGATTTAAAAAAATGAAAAGATAATGTAAAATACAAAACCTTCAAATGTCAGTAACCTATTGGATGGGTGTATTTAAAACTCTTATCAACTTATCCTCTAAATATATAATTTTGGGACCTTTTAAAATCCGCAAATCATTTTATAATAAAGTAACCTTTTTTAGCATTCAAAGAGTGCCCCACCTCTCCTCTTATAAAATCCCCCCACCTCTACCACCTTACCCACACCTCTCAAGCCATTGGCTCGGATAAAACCTACCCATTTTGCCTCTCCAAATCCCTCTATAACTCTTAGATGCTTCACTTTGGGCAGAAGTCTTCCAAGGAAGCCTTTGAGCTCAAATCAAAAAGAGTTACCCGATTTAAAGGTAGTGTCTTCTCATGTGTTCTTATGTTTTATTTTGCTTCTCCAACCCCCTAAAATCGTTTTATTCCTTTATTTTGTAACAAAACCAGTATGTTCAATATACTAGGATGTCGTTATAAGATGTATTCGAGGTACAATTACACAAACCTACATCTAATGGTTAAATAACATACGGTTTCCGTGGATGGTGAATTTATGCCTCACGAAATGATGATTGTTCAATATTATTTTTAACCTTCAAAGGTGGCCATTAATATGTAATTATATTTATATATGGTATATAATATTTTTATGTTTTACTTAAGATTCTTTATTTTTCATTTATGAAATACCTTTATGGTTCCATTATGGGTAAACGCGATATCTTCATTTTAGGAAGTGCGGACTACCGCCCCCTCAAAGTGATTTGATTCGTTAATGCCATATGTGGGACCTATAAAGGATTTAATTAATGATATGATATATGATATTATACTGGAATTATAATATACATTTATATCATTGTGATTCCATTCCATAAAATACGAAATAGAAATGAAAGTAGCGTTCATGCGTACGTACGGCTTACCATCTCCATGAATGGTGAATTTCATTTATTACCTCTAAACGTTATGTAATATTATAAATGCATGTATATACTGGATATATATGATATATATGATATCTACATCATTAGTATAACTCTGGATATAATAGATACATGAACAACTTGTAATTATAAAGAGTTTATTTTTGACTCAAGTACCAATGATCGATTAAAACAACCGTTATTAACTTAAATAATTACATAGAGTTTATGACAATGTAATAAGTGATATAAAAGGAATAATGAACTTGAAAACGGTTCTTAATAAATTAGAAATTAACTCAAGTTAATTATTCAGGAGGTTAATGAACGATTGAGTCATGTCGGACCCGAGGTATGGGACATCATCTCAATCTCCTTTCATTGAGTCATATTTTGTTTTATACACAACCTTATTCTATACGGTGTATAAACCCCTTTGAATTTTACAATTATTTAAAAGGAATATTTTTATATGAAGTGTTTACTAAACGACAAAAGGGAATGTTTTTTTGTCGTATGTATGCGGAAAAAATGACTTCTCCACCACCGTGACCATTATTTGAGTTTTGGCTTCCTCTCCAAGCCATAAATTTTTTTTAAAAGATAAATAATTACCCTGTTTTACTTTTCTTGTATTTTGGTATTGAAAATGGCTTTCATAAATTTTTTATATCAATGGGTTGTATTGATATCTTTTGATTGAAAAGTGGAACTGTTATTTTTCCTTTATGCATGTTTTATGTGATACGACTATGTTATGGTTCTTTTGAATTATTATGATGACAGGTGGTTCCCTGATAAACTAAGGGCGGTTGAGCCTGATATAGCATTCCAATGCATTGGGTAACACGAAGGAGTTAAATGTTACGGTTACTCCGAAGAGATTTAGGGAATATACTCTGACGGGTATTTCAAACGTAACCAAGAGGGTTATTCCCTACGTAAGAATGTTATGAATGCCTCAAGGTACCTTTATGTCTTATGGTTTCTATGATTTATTCATGATTTGATGAGGTATGTAAAATTTCTTATGTTTTATGGGTAACTTTTGATTTCATTGATTCTTATGTATAAATGTACTCATGTTTCCTTTCCATATTTTTATATCCCTTACTGATCTTTTTATGCTAATCCCATGTTTTTTTAAATGTTTTTCACAGGTCAAGGGAAAGGTACATGATATGATGATAGTGTCAAGGAATTGTCAAGAAAGAATCTATCTTTTATTTTAAATATGTTTCCGTTGATGGTAAAAATTAATACTATCAATTATGTAACCACTTTGTTTAATGTGGAATGTAATGAATGTTTTATGATCTAATTCTCTAAAACACTAAACCTGAAAAGATCCACAACATTTATTTTTGAAATAACTCAAGATTAAGTAATGTTTTTGGTTGGGGCATTATAGTTGGTATCAAAGGTCGGTTTAGATAAATTTAGGAGTTAGAATTTTATAGAATGATTATCCAAAAATATTTTTTATGGTCAAATTGAAATGACATATCATTTCAAGATTACCATGTTGTTTCATCTAAGACATGTTTGTTCATAATGGTTTTTCGTAGAGGAAATTGGGAAGCAGTACTAGGAAGGAATACAGAAGGAAATAACCTTTCGAATCAGCATCCTGAGATGGTCGGAATTGGAACTGAATAGTTTTTTGCAGTAATGGCACAGTTGACAGAAGTGAAAAATGGTGGTGGTATCCATGCACAAGATCAGCCAGATCAACCGCAGAGGAAAATTTCAGTGGTGGAACATTTCATGAGGCAACATCCCCCATAATTCAGAGGATCATCTGACCCTGTGCTATTTTAAGGGTGGATTAAATCACTAGAGAATATTTTCGATGTCATTGGGTGTTAGGACAATCAAAAGGATAGTATTTCTATTTACAGTTTGGAGGGTGAAGTAGATCAGTGGTGGTCAATGGTTAAAAATATCAGGGATGCTGATGAGATTGATGCTCTCCACCATGATTAATTAAAAGGTATGTTTCTTGAGAAGTATTTTCCTAAGGCTGTTCAACATAGGATGGAAAAACAATTCTTGGAATTGAGGAAAGAGGAAGACTCCGTGGATGCCTATGAAGAGAGGTTCACTCGATTGGCACGGTATGCTCCAAATTTTATCTGATACCTTGATAGTAAAATCAATCGTTTTTACTTAGGATTAAATCCAAAATATCTAAGGGATTTAGCTTCTCGTGAGTTTAAAAGTTATGAAATGCTTGTTCGATGTGCTGAAAAAGTGGAAATGGAGTTTCCCAATGATCAAGTGTTCAATAACAACCAATAGAAGAAGACATTGAGGAGGCAAGAGAAAGGGAAGAATTCTTTAAAAAGGTATGATGGTAAGAAAACAAAGTTTCCAGTTTGAGATAAATGTGGGAAAATGTATGTTGGGGAATGTCTTCTGAAATCTGGAAAGTGATAACGATGTGGTACGATGGGACATAAGGCTCGTGATTGCACTAAAAAAGATCAAGGTGATGGTAATTCCAAATTTGATTTATAGTTAGTGAAATGTTTTAAGTGCAATGAGATGGTTCACTATGAAAATGAGTGTCTGACAAAGAGCTCGAGTGATGGGATGCAGTTAGACTATAAGTAGAAAGGGGTGGTGAAATCCTTTGAAAATACTTTATTAGAAGTCGGGCCATCAAATGAAGTTGTATCAGGTACTTTTTTTGTTTTTTCTGATTATGCCAATGTATTGTTTGATTCGGGGACTATACATTCTTTCATCTCTAAAAACTTTTCTAGAAAAATGGGAATACCATCTCAAGAAATGACTCCATAACTTGTGGTAAAAACACCTGGGGGAAATGTTGAGGAAAAAAGAATTTATAATAATCTTCATATCCTTATCCGTGGAATGATCCTACTTGAGAACCTTATTGTTTTACCTCTAGTAGAGTTTGATGTTATCCTGTGTACGGATTGGCTCTCTATTTACCATGCTAAGATTGACTGTAGAGCTAAAGAAGAATCTTTTCAGAATGACTTTCAGTTTGTGTACAAGAATGAACCCTTATTGTTGATAACTTATCAAGAGGCTGAGAAACTTGTAAAAGATGAAAATTAATGTTACCTTGCTCACATTGTTGAAAAGAATGTAACAGTTTAGATTAATGATGTGCCCGTGGTAAATGAGTATCCTGATGTTTTTCTTGATGAGTTTCCTGGAATAATACCAGATCTGGAAGCTGAATTTACAGTTGACTTAGTTCTTGATGCTAAGCCAATTTCAAAACCCCCTTATCGAATGGCTCATATTGAACTTTTAGAGTTGAAGGATCAATTGCAGTATTTAATAGAGAAAGGTTTCACTCAACCTAGCACATCACCATGGGGTGCTCCTATTTTATTTGTAAAAAAGAAATATGGTTCAATGAGACTTTGCATTGATTATAGATCCTTGAATAACATCACTGTTAAGAACAAATATCCTTTGCCTCATATCGATGATTTATTTAATCTGCTCCAGGGAGCTCAGTATTTTTCAAAGATTGACCTGAGATCGGGGTACCATCAGCTGAAGGTAACGGAAGAAGATATTCTGAAGACCACGTTTCGTACATGATATGGCCATTGTGAATTTTTAGTAATGCCTTTTGGGCTAACCAATGAACCTACTGTATTCATGGACTTAATGAATAGAATTTTCCATGAGTTCTTGGATAGGTTTTTGGTTGTTTTCATTGATGATATTTTGGTGTTTTCTAAAAGTAAAGAGGAGCATGAAAGACATTTAAGCGTTATTTTTTAAACCTTAAATGAAAAGAAATAGTATGGGAAATTCAGCAAGTGTGAGTTTTGGTTGCAACAAATTTTTTTCCTTGGTCAGATTGTTTCAAAATATGGGATAACTGTTGATCCTGCAAAAACAAAGGTTGTTGAAGAATGGCCATGACCCACAAATTTAACTGAGATTCGTAGTTTCCTTAGTTTGGAAGTCTATTAACGAAGGTTTGTTAGATATTTTTCACAGTTATCTAGTCCAATGACTAAGCTAACTCGGAAGGGAGTTAAGTTTATCTTGACTAAAGAATGTGATGATTGTTTTTTGGAATTGAATAGAAGATTGGTGAATGATCCAGTTTTGGAACTACCTTCCAAGAATGGTGAGTTTTTTATCTAGAGTGATGCCTCATTGAAAGGACTTGGTTGTGTCTTAATGCAGAATGATCAGGTAATTGCTTATGCTTCACGACAGTTGAAAACTCATGAGGTATATTACCCTACACATGATTTGGAATTAGCTGTTGTTGTTTTCGCTTTAAAAATTTAGAGGTATCATTAGTATGGAGTAAAGTGTGAAATATATACCGATCACAAAAGTTTAAAGTATGTATTCACATAGAAATAATTGAACCTGAGACAGAGGAGATGTCTAGAATTAAACAAGGATTATAATTGTACAATTCATTACCATCCAAGAAAAGCAAATAAAGTAGATGATGCTTTGAGTTGAAAAATTAATGCTTCATTAACAATTTTGTGTTTGAAACGTGATCCTTTGGTTAAGGATTTGATGAACATTGTCATAGAAGTTGTTGGTGCAGGATGTCCTTCTGTTTTGTTTCAGGTATCAGTGAAATATTCTCGATCAGATAAAATCAAGCTAGCATAGAAGCAAGATAGTGAGTTGTAGAAAAAGGTAGAGCTAGTTCAGAAGGGTAAGTTTCCTGAATTCAACTTTGGTAATCATTGTGTTTTGAGATTTGGGAAGAGATTGAGTGTGCCTTGTGATTCATAGTTGATGATAGAGTTGTTATGTGAAGCTCATAGTTCTCCGTTTTCAGTTCATCCTAGCAGTACTAAGATGTACAGAGATCTGCGGGAGTATTACAGGTGGGATTGAATGAAAAAAGATATTACTAATTTTACAATGAAGTGTTTGACTTTTCAGCAGGTTAAAGCAAAGCGGCAGTTACCGAAAGGGATGCTTCACCATTTACTAGTGCCAGAGTGGAAATGGGAAAATATATCAATGGACTTTGCTGTGGAATTACCGAAGTCATCTCGAGGTAATAATGAAATCTGGGTTATTGTTGATCACTTGACTAAATCTTCTCATTTCCTTTCTATACGATATACATTTTCCGTAGATCAACTTTCCCGTTTGTATCTTAAAGAGATAGTCATGTTACATGGAGTTCTCTCTCCATTGTATCTGATCGTGATCCAGGTTTACTTCTAACTTTTGGAAAGGCCTTCAGAAGTCGTTGGGTACTGAATTAAATTTTAGTACGGCTTTTCATCCTCAATCAGATGGGCAGTCAAAACGAACAATTCAGACTTTGGAAGATATGCTACATTATTGTTTGATGGATTATCAGGGATGTTGGGACCAACATCTTTCTTTTGCTGAATTTTCATATAATTACAGTTTTCATTCGAGTATACGGATGGCACCATTTGAGGCGTTATATGGGAAGCGGTGTCGAACCGAAGCTTTCTGGGATGATGTGGGTGAAAGGATGGTGATTGGACCAGAATTGGTAGAAGAGTTGGCAGAAAAAGTTCAGCTGATACAGGAACACATGAGAATAGCTCAGAGTAGGTAGAAGAGTAATGCGGACAACAGGAGGAAGGATCTCTCTTTTGAGGTAGGTGATAATATTTTTCTCAAAGTCTCACCATGGAAAAGTGTGATGCGATTTGTTAAGAAAGGAAAGCTTAGTCCAAGGTTCATTGGACCATATGAAATTCTGGAGAGAGTTGGATCTGTTTCTTACCAAGTGGCTTTACCTCCGATTTTATCTCAGGTACCCAATGTTTTTCATGTTTCAATGTTAAGGAATTACATGCCAGATCCATCTCATGTTTTGAGTCCAGAGGTAGTTTAGCTGGAAGAGAACCTATCTTATGAGGAACAACCGGTCCAGATTCTTGACCACAGGTTGCAAGTGTTATGGAATAAGGTGATTCATCAAGTAACGATTTTTTGGAAAAACCACATGATTGAAGAGGCAATATAGGAATCTGTAAATGCAATGAGAGCTAAATACCCCCACTAATTCGATAAGTAAATAAATTGCGGGGACACAAATTTTTAAAGGGGGAAGTATTTAACATCCCAAGTAAGTAATGAATAATATATATTTTTATCTATGTCTATTAATGAATTAGATAGTTTTTATAGGATTAAAATGAGAATAAATCCAATCTTAAGCATGGAATACACTAATATTTTTAAAAGATTATTTTACTGCCTTTGGATGGCAAACCATTTTTAAATCTAACTTTTGACAATTTTATAATCTCTATTTGTCGAAATAAACTTATTCTTTATGATTGGGACATTGAAATTTACTATGGGTAAATTTTTGGTATTTTTCGGTTAATGTTTATTTTTCAATGAATAGTGAAAATGGTGTATTTAAATTCAAACCCTCTTTTTAATCTAATTTATTTATATGATTATATTATCTTTTGAATTGGTTTTAAAGTGAAATTAGAATATATTTTTACCATTTAATCCAATAGTGGTCGTCGAATTAATTTCACTTTGAAATCAGACTTAAACCAGTGTCAATGTTTTGATACATTTTGCTTCATAAAAACACTCTTTGTTATGACAGCGTGATTTAATTATTAAATTAATTAATGCAACTTATATGTTTTGAATTTGGTAAAATATAAATAATTTTTGAATTTGGAATATCAAATATATCATAGGGTGAATTTTTGGTATTTTTCTGAAAAACTTCAATTTTCGATGAATAGTGAAACCACTAAGTGGTACTTAAAAAACTGATATTTCGTTTATATGAAATTTTACCACCTCTGTGTTTTTAATTTCAAAAATCCAACATACATGGTTTTCATTAAGAAATAAAATGAGGTTCAATGGGATTAAAATAATTTTTTGGTGAATAGTAACGTTTAAGTTTTAATCGCGATTAGAGGTTATTAGTGTAATTTAAGATAAGAATAATGTTTTAATAATATTAAATGAACTTGACACAGTCCTACCCTTATTGGATGTGTCATGGCCGACCCTGATAAACCATGGGTCGATATTTTGGACCCCATAGAGCCACTTGGATTAGATAAAGACATTAATGCCATTTATTTAAAGTAAAAGTAAAAATGACACAAAAATGAGTTGTTCTAATAAAACAATTTTTAAATGGGGTTATACAGGTCATATTTTTTACAATAAATAGTTATTTGAAAGCTAAAAAAGACTTACTTCATCATAGTAGTTTTTTTATAATTTTTAGACGTTAAAAAAATTAAATTATATATGACACCATGATGATGCATCGATTACCTCGTATTTAACAATTTAAATAAAATGAAAAGATAATGTAAAATCTGAGAACTAAAGATGTCAAAAACCTATTAAATGGGTGGATTTCGAACTCTTATCACCTTATCTTAGAAATATATATTTTTGGGACCATTTAAATCTGAAAATCATTTTATAATAATGTAACCTTTTATAACATTTCAAGAGTGCCCCTCCTCTCCTCTTATAAAAGGCCCCCACCTCTACCACCTTACCCACGCCTATCAAGCCTTTGTCTCAGCCAACCCCTGCCCATTTGGTCTCTCTGAATCCCTCTATAACTCTTAGAAGCCTCACATTGGGCAGAAGTCTTCCCAAGGAAGCCTTTGAGCTCAAATAAAAAAGAGTTACCAGATTTAAAGGTCGTGTCTTCTCTTGTGTTCTTATGTGTTATTTTGCTTCTCCAACCCCCTAAAATATTTTTCTTCCTTTCTTTTGTAACAACAATAGAATATCCAATATACTAGGATGTTTTTATAATAATTATTCGAGCTACACTTACACACACCTACATCTAATGGTTAAACAACATACTGTTTCCGTGGATAGCGAATTTCTGCCTCATGAAACGATGATTGTCCAATATTCTATTAACACCTTCAAAGGTGGACATTAATAGGTAACTATATTTATTTATCGTATATAATATGTTTATGTTTTACTTAAGATTCTGTATTTTTTATTTATGGAATACCTTTATTGTTTCCATTATGGGTAAACGCGATATCTTCATTTTAGGAAATGCGGACTACCGCTCCCTCAAAGTGATTTGATTCGTTAATGCCATATGTGGGACGTATAAAGGATTTAATTACTGATATTATATATATGATATTATACTGGAATTATAATATACCTGTATATCATTATGATTCCATTCCATAAAATATGAAATAGAAATGAAATTAGCATTCATGCGTACGTAGGACTTACCGTCTCCATGAATGATGCATTTCATTTCTTACCTCTAAACGTTATGTAATATTATAAATGCATTTATATACTGGATATATATGATATATATGATATCTGCATCATGAGTATAACTCTGGATATAATGGATACATGAAGAAATTGTAATTATAATGAGTTTATTTTTTACTCAAGTACCAATGATCTATTAAAACGATCGTTATTAACTTAAATAATTACACAGTGTTCATGAAATGGTAATAAGTGATATAAAAGGAAAAATGTACTTGAAAAAGGTTATTAAGCAATTAAAAATTAACTCAAGTTTATTATTCAGGAGGATAAAGAACAATTGAGTCAAGTTGGACCCAAGGTATGGGACTTCGTCTCAATATCCTTTCATTGAGGCATATTTTGTTTTATACACAACCTTATTTTATACGATGTATAAACCCCTTTGAATTTTACGATTATTCAAAAGCGATATTTTTATACGAAGATTTTACTAAACGACAAAAGGGAATGTTTTTTTGGTGTACGTATGCGGCGACAATGACTTCCATGTCACCATGTCCATTATTTGTGCTTCGGCTTCCTCTACAAGTCATATCTTTTTTTTAAAGAAAAATAAATTCCATGTTTTACTTTTCATTTATTTTGGTATTGAAAATGGTTTTCATAACGTTTTTATTTGAATTTGTTGTATTTATATCTTGTGATTGAAAAGTGGAAGTGTTATGTTTCCTTTATGCATGTTTTATGTGATATGATTATGTTATGGTTCATGAGAATTATTATGAAGACGGGAGGTTCCGTGATAAACTAAGGGCGGTTGAGACCGATATAGCTCTCTAATGCATTGGGTAACGCAAAGGAGTTAAACGTTAAGGTTTTTCCGAAGAGATTTAGGGAATATACTATGATGGGTATTCCAAACGTAACCAAGAGGGTAACTCCCTAGGTAAGAATGTTATGAATGCCTCAAGTTACCTTTATGTATTATTATTTCTATGATTTATTCATGATTTGATGTGTTATGTTAATGAGCTTATGTTTTATGGGTAAATTTTGATTTCATTGATTCTTATGTATACATGTACTCATGTTTCTTATCCATATTTTTATATCCCTTACAGAGCTTTTTATGCTCATCCCATGTTTTTTTGAAATGTTTTTCACAGGTCAAGGGAAAGGTACAAGATATGATGATAGTGTGAAGGAATTTTCAAGAAAGAATCCATGTTTTAATTTAAATATGTTTTCATTGATGTGAAAAATGAATACTATCTTTTATGTAACCACTTTGTTTAAATGTGGAATGTAATGCATGTTTTATGATCTAATTCTCTAAAACTCTAAACCTGAAAAGATCCTCAATGTGTATTCATGAAATAACTAATGATTAAGTAATGATTAAGGCTGGGGCCTTATAGAATATGTATCATATATGGAATGGAGGGAGTTTAAAGTTATTTTCTAAGAAAAATACATACCTCGTGAGAATCGAGCAGATATGGAAAGACAATTTCTGAGTTTGACACTTAAAAAGAATGAGAATGTCACCAAGTATGAGAATAACTTTACAAGGTTAACAAGGCATGCAACAGATTATATACATAACCCAAGGAGTAATATTTATCGATTCATTGATGGGTTAAAACTACTACATCTTCACGTATTAGTCTAATAATCCTTCTCATCATAAAAATATATTGTCTCATGTTCTATCAAGCGAGAAAAACAAATTCTCTATGTTTACGAATTTAATTCCAAGACCGAGAATAATAGATCTGTTGAACACTCTTGAAATGGAAATTAGGGGATTAAGGTAAATTTGGAATATTCATCCTATGGTAAATATGGGAAGAAACACTCTGGTACTTGCCTAAAGGGAATGAGAGTCATTTACACGTGTGGTTTAAAAGGCCATCATGCTTGTAATTGCAAGGGAAAGAAATGTGATGTCAATGTTTAATGCAACAATTGTAAGTAAATGGGTAATTATGAAAATGAATATCCTAAGTGCCAAGGATACATACTTCAGAAAAGGCCAAGGGATCATGTCCAAGCGTATGAGATCACTATTTATGAGGTTGAAGCTCCAATAGACACGTTGGCAGCTAATTTAATGGTTTACACATGTTTATCGACTACTTTATTTGATTTTGGATCATCACATTGTTTCATATCTTCCTAATTTTCTATGAAAATTAGATATTTCAAAATATTTATATCTAGGGAGTTATCTGTCAAAACACATAAGGGTATTATCATTGAAAAAACGTTTTGTAAATCTGTCCCCATTAGTGTATATAAATTTTATTTATCTACTAATATCATCATCATTCCTATTATTGAATTTGATATAATGCTCGATATAGATTGGATTTCATAGAATGTTTCGAAAAATTAATGAAAGATAAAGGAGGTTCCAATTTTGGATAATGATAAGGAATAGATTATCTTTATAGTAGAAATGAAACCATCTGATTCTTATCTAGATCCACCCCCTATAGCAATACTAAATTCAATTATTGGGAAGGAAGAGAGTGAAATAACTATGGATGAGGAATGGAATGTACATATAGAAAATGTACCTATTGTATTGGAATAGGTTGATTTATTTCTATTGGATTTACCTAGACATACTCCAGAATTACAAATTTAGTTTTCCATTGATTTAATTCTTGGTTCAAGGCCCATATCGCAGACCCTTTGAAGAATGTCCACTATGTAGGTAGTGGAGATAATGAAACAACTAAAGGAGTTGAGTAAAATGGATTTATTCACCATAGTGTTTCTCCATGGGGATTCCTTGTTCTTTTTGTTATGAATAAATATAGATCTATGTGGTTGTTCATTTACTATAGGGAGATCAATTCTATAAAAATAAATAACAACTATCCCCTACCTCGTATTGATGATTTATTTGATCAACTTCATGGAGCTCAATATTTTTCAATGAATGAACTTCGATCTGGATATCATCAGTTGTGTGTGAAGAAATAAGACATTCCAAATACAGTATTTCAATCCAGGTTCTGGAATTATGAGCTTACATTAATGCCTTTTGGACTAACTAATGAATCCATTGTCTTCACGGATCTCATGAACAGATTTTTCAAGGAATATCATGATTACTTTGTAGTGGTATTTTTTTATGATATCTTGGTATACTCAAAAATATATAAAGCTCAGGATAATAACTTGCATTCTATTATAAAGACTAATAGATGAAATAAATTATATTCGATGTTCATAAAGTGTGAACTCTTGATTTAGGAGATTTTATTTCTTAGACATATTACCTCTAAATATCAAATCTTTGAAGATCCTTCAAAGAAAATGGAAATAAAATAATGTCCTGCACTGACAAATATAACTGAGGTATGTAGTTTTGTTGGTTTATCATATTATGATCAGCATTTCTTCCAATGTTTTACTTGATTGGCTAAACCATTAAGCAAGAACACACATAAAAGGGTTAAATTTGTTTGGAAAAAAGTGTGTGATTAATATTTTGAAGAACTGAAGAGAAGATTAGTCAATTCACCTTTATTAAATCTACCATTGGAAAAATATGGGATTTTTATTTATAGTGATTCTTTAAAGAAAGGACATAGTTGTGTCCTTATGCAGAATGACAGGTTTGTTGCCTATGCATCCCGAAAGCTAAAAATTTATGAACAAAACTATAGCACTCATGATATTGAGTTAGTAGTTGTAATCACTACTCTGATGATATGGAGACACTATATCTATAGTGAAAAATAGGATATTTATACTGATCATAATAGTTTGAAGTATATTTTATCACAAAAAGTACTCAACATTAGGAAAAGGATATGGCTCAAACTACCCAAGGAGTTTTATTGCACCATAATCTACAACCCGATAAAGGAAAATACGGTGGTAGATGCTTTGAGAAAAATGTATCATGGAGTTTTGAACAAGTTGTGTGTTGAAAGGGATCATATGATCATGGATCTAGTAAATATGGATATGGCAATAATCATTGAATGTGAAAAATAAATACTTTTCAAATGGTTCATAAACCATCATTACTAGAATGGATAAAAAGTTCTCAGACTGATGATAAAGAGTTTTAAAAGAAAATTAAAGTAGTGAATGATAGGAGATTAATCGACTTCGAATATCAAGATGGGATTTTAAAATTTGGGAAGAGACATTGTGTTACTGACATTCCAGATCTAAAAATGGAATTGTTGGATGATTCTCATAGCTCCAATTTCACTATACACCTTGGTATCACTATGATGTATGGTGATTTGAAGGAAAAAAATGTGTTGGAGAACATGAAGAGATATATTATTGATTATGTGTTAATATGTATGTTTTTTCAACAAGTGAAATCTGGAGACAACATCCTAGAGAAGTCATGCATCCTCTTCCCAAACCTAAGTGGAAATCAGATGATATTATGATGGACATTGACATGGGGCTACCAAATACTCCTATACGGAATGACGAAATATGGGTAATTGTTGATTGTTTTAGGAATTAAGAATATATTCTTATGATAAAAGAATATTTAACACAAGAAAATCTTGTAATACTATATATTAATGATTTTGTAAGACATAATTGATTAACCCTATTGATTGTTTTTTATCATGATACCCGTTTTACATCATGATTATGGAAAACAATTTAGAGGGCCTTGGAAACTAAACTTTATTTGAGCACTTCCTACCACCCTCAAACTGATGGAAATTCAGAACGGTTAATTAAAACCATAGAAGACATGTTGAGATCTCGATAAGTGGAATTTCATGGTATGTGGGATTAGTATTTACCTCTAGTAGAATTTCTATATAACAATAGATTCCATAAAAGTATTAATATGACACCATATGACGTGTCATATGGAAATAGATGTTGCGCACCAACTTGTTGGAATGATGTTGGTGAAAGAAAACTCGTAAGCCTGGAACATGTTGAGAAAACAATGAAAAATGGGAAGATTATCCAAACCCACATCAAAGAAACTCAATTTAGGAAAAAGAGCTACACCAATATCTAAAAGAAGGATTTGGAATTTCAGGTAGGATATCAATTTTTATAAAGGTATCTCCATGGGATGGATTTATACATTTTGTTCAGAAGGGTAAATTAAGTAACATGTACATTGTACATTTATAAATTCTTGAAGAAATTGGGCTTGTAGCTTACCATGTAGCAATACCCCCCAAGACTCTCCAATGTTCATGATGTGTTCCTCGTATCACTGATCAAAAAATACATGCCTGAACCAATGCATGTACTCACCTATGAAGAAATAGAACTGGAACCCGATCTGTCATAATGCAAAGAGCCTATTATAATTCAAGATACAATACAATAATTGTTGAGAAACCAGATGACTCGTCTGGTGAAAATTATGTATAGAAATCATAATATGGAAGAGGAAATGTCGGAACCCATGGAACTTATGATGAAGAACCACCAGAATTTATTTAGGTAGTAGTATTCTAGAAATTTATAGGATGAAATTTTTTGAAGGATGAATGAATTTAACACCCCATGCATCTATGATACGTTTCTCTTTGAATAATACAATAGATTGCAATGTACAGAACTTCGAGATTATGACACACCATGGCTAATTAAACTGGCCATTAGGAATATTTCTACCCACTTTTTGAAATTATATATATTTTATTTTACAACATGGACTTCATTTTTTGATTTAGAATATCAAAATTATCTTTGGGTGAATTTTTTGTTATTTTCTGAAAACATTCAAATTTTGATGAAAAGTGGAAAATACTAAATTTTAATTAAAAACTGCTTCTCTAATCAAAAATATTTTATAGTATTAAATTAAAAATTTGAATAGTTTTAAGGTATCATTAGATAATATTTTTATCATTTCATATAATTTAGGTTATTGGATGTAATTTCACATTTAAAATGCATATAAACAAGTGTCAATCTTTTGATAGTTAAAAGTTCTTAAAAATGCCTTTTTATTTTGAAAATGGTGAATTAATTTTAAATTAATTTATTCCACTTTTTTGTTTTCAAATTGGAAAATAGATTCCAAATTTGGAATCATGAAAAGTTTTTTTAAAATTGGCCTCTTTTATATTTCGATATTATGAATATTTACTTCGGAAAATATTTTCTTATCATGTTTAAAATGTATATCTTTTAAATAAGGGTAAATAAATATTCATATAATAATATTAAATTACCCTAACATGTGTCCTCTTCCTATTTGTTGATACTTTTCCAACCATGGTAATCCTTGGTTAGTTTTTGGGATGCCATGGAGCCACTGGAGAGTGATAATGACTTTTTATATTAATTAATTTAAGGTAAAGAAAAAAATTACATAAACTTATGTCTTTTAGAAAAATAATTTTTTCAATGGGTTATATAAGTTATCGTTTCAACTATAAATTTTCTTTTTAATTATTAAATTATTTCCTACATCATTGTATTTTTTTATAATCTTTATACATCAAATAAATAAAATTATTTATGACATAATAATGATGTAGTTTTTACCTCATTAATAAATTATTTAAATAAAAAACATTATAAAAATTAATGCAATATCCAAAACATGTCCAATTATTATTGTATGGTTTGATTTTGTAAATGATTCATCTTATCCTCAACATTAATGAGTTTTAGACCATTATAAACCGAAAATAATAAAATAATAAAATAATATTTTAAATATTTTTGAAAGAGCCCCCCTATAGAAAGCTCTCACCTATAACCCATTTATCACACCTTTCAAACCACTAGGATCATTAAAACCCTTACCAATTAATCTCCCTACATCCCACTATTCTTCTTATAAGCCTTACCATATGAAGAAGGAACATCAGGGAATCCTTTTGGTTCAAACCCAAGGGAGTTACCCGATTTAAAGGTAACGTCTTATCTTAAGATCTTGTCTTTTATTTTACTTCTCCAACCCCCTAAATTTTCTTTATTCCTGTCGGTTATAAAAACACCAGTATCATTAATATACTTGGTTGTTTTTATGATAAGTATTCAAACTACACTTACAGACACCTCCTCTTAATGGCTATAGATCATAATGTTTCTGTGGATGATGAACTACTACCTCACGAAATGATGATTGTTCAATTTTCTACAACCACCACTTATGGTGGCCATTATGATGGAACAATAATTATATATGATATTTATGATAATTATTTTTCAATAATCTTGTTTAATTCTATTTTATAATCTATCATTCTTATTTTCAAGTGGTATATATATGATAATTTCATTTGATGAAGTGCGGACTACCGCCCCCTCCATGTGATATGGCACTTTCATACCATGCATTGAACATATAAAATATGTTGTTAATGAACTTACATAATGTATATAAAATATTATATTATACATTAATAATAATATAACTATGTTTCATTTGGTTTTCATTTCATTTTAAATAAAAAAATGAAGTGGAAGTAATGTTTCTCCGTACGTATGAATTACTGTCTCTAAAAATGGAATGAGATTCATTCCCCATAATAACCATTCAAGAATAATTTTCATTTTATTAATAAAAATAATGTTTATGAACTTAACATAATTATTTATGTGAATCAAATATATCCTGTCCATAACAAATATGGCCTACATAAAAAATCACATAAAGGTAAACAAATCAGTTTAACCCCAAAACAATGACACTACAAAACAATTATTAACAAACCAATATTAAAAGATCATATATGATATCATATTTATGAATTTAGTTCATTTATAACATAATAAAAATTATTTAACTATTATATAGGAGGATAACAAACCCTCGACCAAGGAAAAGTACAAGGCAAGGGTTAATTCTTCAATCTCATTATTATCCGAGATTGTTTATATGTAAATATTTTAGGGGACAAATTTATTATCCAAGTCTATGTATCATAAAAGTCATTTCAAAATCATTTTTTTTTGTAATCTATAATAGATACATAATTTGATATATTTTAAATATATATTCGTATAAATATATCTCTTTAATGTCCATGTTATTTTGATACCATTAATGGTTTATGGTTAATATATTGACATTTCTTATACTAGTTATAATATGAATGATTATGTTATGATTCAACCTTTTCATATGTGGACTGCGTTGGACTTAGTAATTTATGGTTGGAGCCCGCTATTGCTCCTCGATGCATTAGTAGGTCTCAGGAGACAACTCTTGTCTTGGCACAAGGCATTGATAAAATAATATTTTTAGTCCTGTAATGAGGCCTTGACTATGTGGTTGTGATGTAAAACATTATGTATTCCATCATTATAAAATTATCTATTAATATTACAAGTGATGATTTGACTTTTATAATATCTATGTGAATATGTAAATGTAATTATTTGATTTACCTTTTCAATATTATGATAAAGATTAATTTTAAAAGGCTTCTGTTTTAGTCTTATACATTTCTTTAAATGTTTATGCATACATATGAATGTTTTTGCTATATTGTTATCCTTACTCAGCATATGTGCTCACCCCTTTATATGTTTTATTTTTCCCAGGATGTGAAGAAGTAAATTATAATTATCTTATTGGGATAGGCCCAGAATATGAGTGTTTTCAAGGGGGACACAATGTTGTTTTTCTTTTTTTTTATGATGTAATTTAAAGCTTATATATTTATCTATTACTTCCAAGGATACTGAACCGACCAGTCTATCAAGACACGATTCCCTATATCATGCCAATGTCATATAATAATGCACTAACTCTGGGTAACTGGGGTCAGGGTGTTATATGAATCCTTCAAAAAAATTCATTACATTAAAACAAATATGTTAATGACATCTATAATATTCGTGTGTGGAATCATAATTTGAATATTATTTTTATTTTAATATTTATAATATTATTTATTTTACCCTATCTTTAATAATGAAAATAATCTATAATTATTGTGTCATAAATAAATTTAATTATAAAATTTCTAGAAATTACAAATACAATACAATGATATAAGAAATATTTTTAGCCTTCTAATTAATATTTATAGTCAAATTTATCTTTTGTATAACACTATATAAAAAATGGTTTTGTTATGTAATTTTTAATTTGACACTAATAACTCTTCTTTAAATAAAATATTGTAAATGACTTAATCACACACAAGTGGATTTGAAAAGATCACATTTTTCTCCTGAGGTTCATATTAATATAAATAAAATTATCCATTATAATTAGGATATGTGTTATGGTAATTATTATAATAATATTTTTACTATATTTACCATTAATCATGCTAAATAAATTTCAAAAGTAAATATTAAAAAAAAATATTTTAATCCTATAGAATCACACATTACATACTAATGACAACCATGTAAGTCGTAATTTCTAAATTTATTTCACAAAAGTTGTAAAATTTTGTTTTATGTTAATTTTCATATGTGCCTAATTGTGGGTAAATGTGTCTAGAAGGTGGGTAAAAAAAGATAAAACATTTAATAAATTTTTATGTCTAATTATGTTATTGAAAGACTAAAATAACTTTAATTGTTATAATATATGATTTTTGTATCTACATAGACATTAAGAAGCATTTTAATTTAAAATAATTATTTAAATGAAAAAGATCGTTTTTATGTACTATATAGTATTTTCACTATACAAAAAAATTGAATGTTTTTACAAAAATAAAATAAAATCACTCTAAGATAATTTTGATATTCTAAATTCATAAATGAAGTTTGTTTTACAACTTTTTTTTTCATGTTTCTAAAATTAATTTCATTATTATTCAGAAAATGGAATCCAAAATAATATCATTTAAAAAATAGTTTTTCTAAATATATAAATATTTTAACAAAACAAATACATTTCTTTATTAATATGCTTTATTTATATATAGAAAATATTAATAATATTTAATATTTTTATATTGAAATTAATATATTTAATTGATAAATAAATAAATCATTAAAATCATTATAATACAAATGTGTTATTTCATTGAAATTTAATCTTTTGTATAACTTAATCCATGTCAGTGAGGCCTTCAGTACAAGGTATTAAATTACTTTAATGATATAATGTTCTATGAATTCATGTGTTGTTATTTTCTCCCATCCTTCAGTAAATTGAGTCCTCTCATTTTGAAATTGTTATTCAAAAATAAATGGTTGAAAATAGAAAAAAAGTTGTGGAAAACCCAAATCCAATGTACGGTTAATAAAATATTTCTTTAATTAGATATAAAGGGAAATTAAAAAGCCACCACCAAATTAGGATTAATAATATGAGAATATTGGTGGAAATTAGAGGCACTTAATTTGAGAATAACATATATATTTATGGGGAGTGATTGAGGTCATTAATCACAAACTAGTGAACAAAAGGGGAACATTCAGGGCCTCCAAGCCATACATATATGATGATTTAAAATATCATCGATTCATAAAAACATGAGGTATTATAATAAAAAATTATTTAGATACACTTTTTGTATAAGAGGTATTAATAATCTATAATGATATGAACTCACGAAAACATAATAGATTTCATTACCTTTCATGATAATAATTCATCATTTGGTTGTGATTTGATCTATTGTTAGTTCATCCCTTACACTAGGAAATGAATTTTCAAAAAATGTTTTTTATGACAGATGATCATTTGATAAATCATAAGGTCCAAGATTATTATTTTATTCTTATAAATATTTACAGAAAACATAAATAATAGGTCAAAGTGTCTAATAAACCATAGTTTAAACCCCAAAAAAATATCAAGTGTTCCAATTTCTCTGTTCCAACATTTAGATTTATCCAAAATACATATTTCCAAACTCACAGTCCAAAAATTTATTAGGAAATTCTACATAAAATAATGAATAATTCTTTTTTCAAATAACAACATTTCAATACCTTCATCATGTATTCTATTAAAACATGGTAAAAACCTGAATTACAATAAACCTTATTTGAATATGTATGTACTTCCTTATTCCATCTTTAAATCATAAAATACTATATATACTCCATAAATCCAAAAATGATGTAAACTCCAAAAATTATGGAATTAAACAACCATTATATAGTTCAAATGTAGTAAATAATATTCAATATACTTTATCCAGCTCATGTATATGATATTCTAAACTCATTACCTCAGAATCATGATTATTTTATGCATTATTTTTCACTCAATTATGTATTTTACAAAATAAATTATTTTTATTGAATCACTATTCTTGGTAACTCACAATCTCAAATCCATAAAAAAAATTGTACTTTAGTAAATACCTAATTGATTTACAAAATTCATATAAAAATTGAATCATTTTTAAAATACTCAAATGACATAATTCATCAATTCCAAAATTAGCGCATTAATAATTCCTCTCTATCCATGGTAGATCCATAATCTTTATCATGATATAATAGTGGATTTTGGGGGTATATTCATTTAATGATTAGTAGACTAATTCCAATTGTGTATCAGCTCTTTATAGTTAAAGCATTTTATATTAAAAACTGTTTTCAGCTACTTACAATCACGAATTCAGTGTCCTTTTTTTCAAAATTATAACTATATAACTTTCCTTCCACGATTTTATCAAGGTGATTCATTTCACAGATATCACATGTAAGAAAATCATTCTCCCCCTTTTTCTTTTAATCCAAGTTTTTCATAGCTACCCTTTTTTTCTCACGCTTCCCTCTGATGTCATAATACCTAGGATATTCTTTACATATCCTACTATCTTGTGATATTATGTCTTCATATGATGAGAATACATGGCAGATTATTTCCCTTTGAAATATTTTATTATGACCCCGAATGACATGATCATCACCCTTTGGATCATGAGCAATGGTGGGGTTCTCATTATTTATCCTAGATTCCATTTATATAGAGGAGAATATACTAAATTAAGTAATTCATAATCCCAAAACTAGTAAAAAACATCAATTTATTGGAAAAATTTATGCATATTTAATCTCATGATTATAAAAATGGGGTCTTTATGAACATAATTAATCATAAATCCTTCACAATTTATGTAATGAAAATGTCAATTATTCTAAGAATATCCAACAAGAGTGTCAAAAAAAGATGTGCAGTAAGGCCCATGGTCATGTATTAGGTTACAACAAGTCATTCTCGAATCACCTTGTAAGAGTTGTTACTCCTAGGTACATCAATGCCAAAACCACATCAACTTATAGTATCTAGAAAGGGATATATTTATTGGAAAACACTCTAAATCTATACATTACCAAAATTATAGTATTTTATTTTATACTAATCCTCAAATTATATCTTAGGATAATGTTATCTAATCAATGTTTTTCAAAATCTAGTGCTCGATGTTTTCTCTAAACCTCTACGGATACCAAATATAATGCCACGAACCTAGATTCCCAGAGCAGATTCATTATTTTAAAACATTGGCATGATTACAAAGAATCAAATACTGATGTACTGATATGTTAAACATTCTTGGAAAATAAATTACACAAAAGAATGTTTAATTAATAATCCTAACATAAACACAACATCAATAATCATTTTATAATTCCATTATTATCCTAGAATATCCATTTATATAATCCATAATACACTTCTTGGATTTAATGTAAAACAAAACATAAAAATTGATGAGCTCAGATGCTCAGTATGGGTAAATAATTCAGCAGAATCTATAAACTTTTAAGCAATGATGTATAATATAAATAGAAAACTTTTAAACAAAAACAAGAACATTATAAGAAAAATATAAATCAAGAATTACCATATAAACTAACACTTTAGTATTATACTAATCATATAATCACATGTTATAACAAATTTCATAACTAGGGAATTCATAATGTCGGACATAATAACTACATTGTAAAGTCCTCATGACAAGACAAATCACAAATATTATGTTGATTCCTTGTGCCAATAAACTATTTTGTCTCATGAGACATACCGATGCATCAATGGAATATAGAGGGCCATGCCCGTCACTTACAAATTCCAATGCATTCCGCATATGAAAAGGGAGAAATATAACATAATCATTCGTATTAAAACTATCATACGAAATGACAATACATTTCACATAAATCATGAAATGTATAAATATAGAACATCCATAGTCAAAAATATCTTAACACATTAAATATTGTATGGATGATTTTAATACAATTAATCAACCACAATAAAGAATAATATCCTATAAAGGATATTGAAACAATTGGTAATGATCAGTAAAACTCATTGAGAGAAATATTCCTTTTTCATTTAATCATTTAAAAGATTCAAATTTGATAATGGAATACATTTAAAAGTTATTTTTGAATCAATGTTTCCCAAAAACATAAAAAGATTTGAAATTAATTAACATTTTAAAACAATTATGTCTGTATAAATAAATTCTCAAAATCAATTTGAAATCATGGACATTAATTAAAAAGATATAGAAAAATAAATATCTAAAACAATTAAAATGATGATCTAGTTAAAGAGTAGCTTCCAAAAAACCATATAATATTCACTTGGAAAATAGTTTTTTGAAACATGGACCTGGATGGAAAATGTGTCCCTGTAAATAATTACACATAAATAATCTCAGATAATACTGATATTCAGGAATTAAACCTTAAATTATAAATGATACTCTCTGTACGTGTCCCAAACTCTTGTATAATGTTTTTAAATATTTTATTAACTTATAACATAATAATAATAATATTTATGATATAATATATGATTTTTTATGACTTTATATAAACCATTTTTTAACAATTCCATGTTAATGCGACATTTTAGGTAATAATCACTTTGTTTGTTATAGGTTTTTTGACTAGTTGTTATTAATAATATTACATATATCCTGTTTCACATAATTCAAGAATAAAGAACATGATTTATATATAATATATATAAATTATAATATATGTATATTATATTTTATGGATGTATGAAATGTAATACACCGTTCAAGGATACGGTGGGACTTATATATGCATAAATGTTGTTTCCATTTTCATATCGTATTGAATGGAAGTAAGTTAATGAAATATATGTAAATAAATATATATATTTCTCTAGTAGAATAATTATGTCATATATTAAGTACTTATTAATAATAATTATTATTATAATCATCCTTGAATGGTTAACTAAGAAATGTATCTCATCACATCGTAGAGATGGTAAGTTGTACGTACGCACGAGTGATGATATCATTTACTCAATGATTAAATTATGTTAAATTTAATTATATATTAATTAAAAAGAAAAATTATCTTATTATTTTCATTATATATATATATAATTCTCATCATTATATAAATTCCAATAACTTAATGAATGAAAAAAAATTACACCACTGTGTGGAGAGGGTAAGTTGTACGTACGCACGCATGAAGACATTGTTATTCATAGGATAAATTAGACAAGTAATATGGTTGTACCATATTTAAAATAACTTATATGAATGTATAAGGAGCTGGAGTTATTTATTTAGTATAGATACAATAATGAAAGATGATGTAGAAGAAGAAAAGAACATTGAAAGTGGTGATAAAATAATAACCTCTTCTTCGGGTGTTTCCTTTTGATTTGAAATAATGAGCTCCATAGGATGGCTTTATCCTCAATGTAAGGACTCTAGGAAAAATAGAGGGTAGTTTTTAAGAGATTGGGAAATTTCTTGGTAGAGCCAATTGGCTTTGGAGTTGTGAATTAAAATAAAGTGAGGATCCCACTTATAAATAGGGGAGCTGTACTTTACGAAAACCATGAAATGTTAATTTATTAGAAATTTATTTTTAAAATTTATAATAGATAAAAATTTATTTATTTAAAGGTTAAAATGTTTATGGGTCTGAATCCTTTCAACCAATAAATTTTATACATCTTTTGGTCATAAATGTATCCTTATTGTTTGGGACTGACCATTAGTTAAACAGTTTAAATCTTACAATGTCTTCTTAAATTTTTATATTATATGGTTAATCCCGTTAATATAAAATACCATGGGAAACTCAAGTGGATCATTAATGTCATTTTTAATATAATCTATGTTAGTTGGACAAATATTTTATTTTTATTATTTTTATGTCATCTAATAAAATTGTTTTTTTTAAACACAAGTATGTCAATTTTAAAACTATTTAGTAATCGATATTTGTTAAAGTCATAAAATCACGATTCATTTGAAAAAATTCATTAACTGTTACCTCATTAATAAATTTCCTCCATAAAATTCGTGTATGTAATAATAACTTTGAAATTAAATTTATTTTAATACTTATGATATTTGTTATTTTATCCTCTCATTAATAAGGAAAATACGACCCCATTATAGTTTCATGAATGAAATTAATTATTCAATTTTTAAAAATTACAAATAAAATACCTTGTTGTATTAAATATTTTTATTTTTATAGATAATATTTCTATAAATAGTTATCTTATGTATAACCTTATGTTAAAAAAAATTTAGTTATTAATATTTGAATTTGACACTTTTACCTCTTTTTAAGTACAATATAATAAATGTCCCTTTTGAAACATGTACATTAAAAACAATCATATTTTTGTCCCAAATCTTATTTTAGTCAAAACAAACATATCCAATAGAATAATGACATGTGATAGGTTAATTATTATAATATTATTTTTACCATTAATTACCCGATTTAAATTTAACTATGGAAAATTAAATTCGAATGTTACAATTCACCTACAATTATTTTGATACTATTGAACAACATTTTAATTTCTGATGATAATCATTAATGTTTTATTTTTTAAATTCATATAAGAGAAGATGTAAAATTCTTTTTATTACAATTTTCCAATGTGCCTAGAAGGTGGGTAAATGTGCCAAGAAGGTGGGTAAAATGATCTTCAAAAGTTCAATAAATTTTTATATCTAATAATATTATAAAATGACTAAAATGACAAACATTGGGATTATATGTTAATTATATTTCTATTTTAATGATCTGATAAATTTTAATTAATATTAAATATTTTAATTAAAAAGTTGGTTCTTGTGCACTATGCAATATTTTTTACTATTCATGAAAAATTGAATGTTGTTAGAAAAATACAAAAATTCACCCAAAACTAAATTTGATTTTCCAAATTAAAAAATGAATTCTATTTTGAAAATTTTGATTTTTAGGAGTTTCTAAAATTAACTTCATTATTGTTCACAAAGGGACCTAAAAGGTAGTTATTTTATGTAACTCGTTTTCACAAATATATAACTATTTTAATAAAACATATGCATTTCATTAAAAATATGTTTTATGTATGTAAAGAAATTTCAAATAATAAATAATATTAATTTTTTACATTTCATATTACAATATTTAACTGATAATTAAATATATCATTCAAATAATTATAATATTAATTTGTTGTTTTATACAAAATCAATATTGCATATAATGCATGAAAAGTGGGTGTTGCGTGCAATGGAATCTATTAAATTTAATTAAAGATAAACCATACTATGAAATCATGGGGTGTTATAATTTCCATTTTAATAGTGGTTTCATAATCACACATCTTCCGATGCATTACTTCATTTTGAATTTAAGGTTTCCTAATGTGTGTGTGTATACTCTACCACATGTCATATTTACCCAAACATATCATAACCTTTGTAGAAGATAAGTTATTTTATGATGATCTAGGGGGATATGTGTGAGTGATTTTTAGTGTGAATTTGTTGTTTTAGAAAATGGATGGTTGTCAGAATGCTGGTTGTACGCTTATAATATTTTTTGTTTTGTTTTTTTATAGAACCAGTTGTTGTTTTATTGGACCACATTATTCATTCTTCACATTGACTATGTATTATCGTATTTAGCTATAGAATATTATCGGTTATATATGAAATTATTATAATACTTATTTACATTATACATTACCCTGAGTTCATGGAGAAACATAAGAAATTTGAAATGTTTATTAGGTTATGTACTCCAATATGAATGGTATTATTACCCTATTCTAATCACTATACCCTAGCCTATTGGAGGTGAACATGGGGTGGCCTAATCAGCTTACATCCGACCAGGTTGGCCATATTCAGTTAAGATTTTAAATTTCATTAATCTATCTATAAATTGATTTATTATAGGATATATCTCAAAATTCATTCAAATGTATTTTATTAACAACCATTAGTGTAAAACTATTTTTTATACACTGGATAAAATATTTTTATTTTCATGTTACTCATATAAAAACAATAATCTAAATTAAAAACAGTATGCCACATAAAACATAGTTAAATTATTTTAAATTCAGTAAATATTTCCCCACTCACATAAATCATATTAACATTCCATATGTTATAATATAGTCTTCTAGTTCTTCATGTTCCTACCAAATTTTTTTAATAAATTTTCAATAAATAATTTTAATCAAACAAAAAAATTTTCTCATCTTCATAATGGTTAACTATACCAACCTTGGAATGACATTATATATAAATTTAATTATTATTATTTCAAATTTAAGTATCATATAAATTAATTATTAACTAATTTAATTCTTATTATTGACCCTACGATGTTCATCATCCCATGAACAAGCGGCCACTTCACTGCAAGATTATATTCATAAAAGTAGTTAAATATTAAGTATAAAAATATGTACCTTCTCATACCATATCAATATTGTTGGAGAGTATAACTCATATAAATATAGTGGTATATAGAAATACATCATAGACCCAAATTAAATATGGATATGTCATAGCTACAAATTCTTCATCTTAACATGTTATATATAATATAATCTATTTTTCTTATAGTATCATATAAATAATAAATCAAAAAATTTACCATATTTATTTAACAGTTTATTTAACATTTTTTGATAGTATTATATTGAATTCCCTTAATATATCTTGTTCATGTATATTTTCAAGTAACCAATATCCGTATCAACTGAAGACAAATATCTTCCTATTGTAGTTAGATAGGAAAATCTTTCTCCTAGTCAATTAATAAACATTAAAATCCTGAAAGAATACATGTTTCAAGATACCTAACAAAAAATGTAAATTATCATGGTTTTGTACATCTATAAATATACATTATTTAATGATTTGAATTTATCAGGATCATTATTCAAGATACTACATAAATGTATGAAGATAGGAATATCCAATGACAACAATGAATATGTGGGGGTATAAATAGATTTTTTCCTTTTTTAGATTATATTCAAGAGATCACAATGTGTGAACTTCTTGAGAAGAATTATACATGCTTTTGATATTATTAAATTTTACATTTTTGTATAATTTGTGGCTTTTCAGCATGATGTATCTAAACTATTTGACATATACACATAATTATTCCGATTATATCATAATCTTCTCATTATATTTACGATATATAATATATTTTTATATTATGTGTATTCATTGTACATTATCAAATACTATATATTCAACAAAATTATTTCCTTAATGATAAGAATAAATAAGACCTCACTCTCACTTTATACATTCCATGGTAATAAAAAAATGATTATTTGTATTGGTTATAGTGATTAAACTCTTTAAAAAGATCATTCCTATCCATAAGATCAATATAAATATATAATACATTATAATAAGTTATCCCTTATAAATAATTTGTAATTAATAATGTATAATATATTAACAAATGATAATGTTTGTTCCAGGACTTCAAATTAGTATCTTCCACTAGAATAAATGAAAAATGGAATGATAGTTCATTAACATTACAAAAAATATTTCCATATTACTACAATATTGGATCATATTCAAATTGTAACAAAGTTTAGTAACCATTAGAAGAGTTTGATATCATTTTCCAATGATAATAATCAATATTTTATTAAATATAGACTATGTATTCCATTTTTATGAAGAGGTAAAAAATTCACATATTAAGGAAAAAATCCTTATGGTGAACTGAACATTAGAAATAGTTATATACTTGAGGGGAACCGATATTATAAATTTTTTATCTTATGGAGAGGAGTATAAATCTATATCATATAGGGAATCAATTTGGATTGAAGATTTAAAAAATTGACCACTGACAAAGAGATAAAGAAATTAGTATGGTTTTATAAAAAATAATCTTTAAACCATTTACGAGAAAATAAGAACAATGCCTTAAAATATAACATATATACCATCAATCTCATCTACTGTAAGTTTAACTGGAAATTTCCTCCCAGATTAAGGTTGTGTCCATTACTCATCATCTGATTTAAAATCACGGTTCCACTGATATTATTTGTTAGTATATTCACCTTAACCGATATACTCATTCTAACTTGATCCCAATAAATTAGAGGTAACTAAAAGTATCTAAGATCTTTTTACAATTATTAAGACAACAATTATATTATATAATTGTTTCATCTTATTAATCATTTAGATTTTTCATAGAAATTAATATGGATGAAAATATATAGAAAATATTTGACATAATGTCTTAGAATACCATTATTTTACAAACTAAAAAATATAATAGGTTTATTCCCCTAATGTAATAATGAATTATATTTAGAGAATCATGTGACATAAAATTACATCCACTTATGAACTGATCTTGTTTAATATTCTTTCCTTAGAGTCCTCCTCCACTAACCCTTTTAGAAATAGAATCACTACTCATTATTGATAATCTTATAATGTATTTTTACTAAATGAAATGAATTATTAGTATCCTTAGTAAAATAAATGACGTAGATTAAAAATAAAATCACCAAAATAGTTTATTTAATAAATAATTTAGTTTTTTATGAAATCAAGGTTTCAATTGGAAAATGATATATTAAAGATTATAGAATATTTAAAATCATAATCAATAATATAATAAATATTATATTATGCATATAGTTATTATGATATCCCATTAATTTATTATTTTTCATATATCTATGTAAAAAATCATAGTGTAAATTGTATTAAATACCTTTCAATAAATATTTTCTTGTAGGTTATATTGGAATATAGACACCAAAGGCTTCATACTAATGCCTTATGGCATAAACATTGTTATATTCTCTATTGAAGTCCCAAAAATATTGAGAATGTTAATGATCCCCTCAATCTTCAACTTCCATTATTCTACATCATAAGGATCCATATCACATTTAATGAATATGGATTATGTATATTGAAATCATGAACCTTTTATCTAGCATAATTTTGGAATGGATTGGGTTTTTTTATTATAACCGGGGTAATTTGATCAACCATACATAATAAACCATGATCAAAAGGATCATTTTACTAAAATAAATAATTAAAATATACCACTTGAGTGTTCATGTGAGCTCATATAAGGGGATAGATTCAATAAATTTTAATAAATAAATAAAATTACATCAAAAATACCAATGCCTAAACTCAATCACATAAAATGTCACCAGTTTTGTCATACTCAAAACATTTGTTATCTTGATATAATATATTTCTCAATATAACATATAAATATCATATTAAATAATTAATAGCGAAATTAAAAAAATTGTATTTTCCCAAAGAATAACTTTGTTTTTTTGTTTATTTAACCATATTTTTTGCCATGTAATGCTCTATAAAACAACCATAGCACTAACATTGTCTATTCGCATGATCTGTAGAATACATTCTATAACCATAAACATTATAGTTACTATTCATTTAAATTATAAATATAAAATATTCTCAAAATATCTAATACAATTATAATATAGAACTCATTAATACAACAATAAAGGACCAGAAAAGGAGTTTAACCCCATTATACCGAATATTTATTTTCCAAATTATAATTGTAAAGGGATTACACATGGTGTAATGATATTGTACAAGAATGATAATAAGTGACTAGAAAAATAAGATTATCAGCAAAACTTATACACCATACATGGGATGATATAACAATTATCAACATGAATTTATGCCCAAAGGCTTATCATATTAATGAATAAGCTTCATAAGAATCATCAATGCATCTGTATCCAATTCCCAGGTCAAGATAAGAATCATCATGTAAAGATATATGGTCTAAAATTATCCATTTACTAACATCATTAAAACAACTAGATTTCTACAGACATTGACAGTCATGTGAACAAGCATCTCAATAGCACAGAGTAATGACATGTCATTAATTAGAATAAAAATAAATCTATATTTCATTATTAAAGCTCTTAATTCATCATGAAAAACACACAATAAACCTAGGTTGTACGTGATGTAACACATAATCTATTATACAAAATATTCATCATTTTCATGAATAATAAAACGATCAAAAATACTACATTAAAATTGTGTTAAAGAAATAATTAATATATCATGATTGGATTTTCTTCCCATCCTTTCCTGATCTATCAATGGGTTCTCATTTGATATTTTCACCATGAAGATCTGACCAGGAAACATCTATCATTATATAATGAAAGATAAACACTTTAACTCTTGAATATTGAGGGTATTCCCATCAAAAAATATACTTTATGACATAATGATAAAAGACATGAAAACAAGCCATGTAACTAACTGGAATATTTGGAAAACCCAAAATTCATATTTTATTCAACATTCCTAAGAAAATTTTACACAGATGGATTCAACTGTGAAGGCATACTATGTCTCATAAACCAGACATAAAATACTACCCCTTTGTAACCATGAGCATCCTAATTCTAGTTTTAAAAAATATGTATAAATTAAGAGATAACCAAAGATCTAATTTAAAATTTATTTCCCTAATATCCAAATTTTTTTGCCACATCATGTAATGTTTTGGTTATTCATTTATTTTAAACCTAACAAATAGGTTTCAATAATAGTATGTTTTGAATAACATATTCCCTAAACAAAATAGTTTAGCTAGGGCTCTAATTCTATTTTGTAATTACCTATCCTTAGTACCCTTGTACAATTACATATTGTATCTTTATATATGGCCAAATGTTAATTATAAATCATTATAATATGAAAACAAATAATAATGTTTTCATCATTATCTTTTGGGAATTATTTCACCTAGTTTTTATTAAATAGAGGAATTTTAATAAAAATATCTTAATGAATATTTATTATCACACGTATATCAATCATATAATTAATATCCTCTTAAGATAAACAATAAAAATCATAGAAAATATCTAAATTATAAAAATTGAGATTAATAAATAATAAAACATATAAAAACCAAAAAACCCACAATAATTCACTTATAGATATATCCAACATATATATATTATAAAATAAATCAAAATAAAGGAACTGATGTAATGGGTAGTTGATAAGGATGAACATGATTGTTTTTTGATTTTGTGGGAGTTACGTGGATCACATGACCCAAATTAAACTAAATTCTTACTAACTTAATATTATTAGATATAATCATATAAATTCCACCTCCACCATAAATAAATTACCCAAATGATCACCCACTATAATAATGATAAGCCTTTCCTTAAAATATATAATTTTAAATTATGTATAAATGTAATCTAATGTGAGTATATAATTTTTCATCACATAAACAAGTTGGATACAAAAAAATATTATATAAAAATAAATTTATAAATAAAATATTAGAATTACTATTTGAATCCCACTAACACAGAAAAATACAAAAATAAATTTAAATACATGAAAATATGTGTTTATTCAATAAAATTTAGTAAATAAGAGTTAGGAATTTTTTTCTATTAAAAGAATTATATGATAACAAATAATAATTAAGAAAATAAATATTGAATATCATTGAATTAAATAGTCAACATTTAGTATATAACATCATGATATAAGAGATTAGGGATGGAGGATACAACTTAGTACACAACTCCTCAACCCACCAAAATAGTTTACTACTTTTATTCAAACATTCCTTTCATTAATTTATCTTTTACTAAATATTAGATAAATACATAAGCTAGTCGGTGATATGAAAATATCGGTTGATAATGATTGTGATGTTTTTGTATATAATATGTTTATTGGATGAATTTAATTTTGTTGTTTTTCTAAAAATCAACTCACTTAGTAACATTTTTTGAATTGTGATCATATGTAGTATGAATCAGATGAATAATATTAGACAAAATTATGTTTTGAATGTGAAAAGATAAAAAAAAATTCCATATGAAGAAGATAATGGTAGATTATCATTCCATTATAGTTTTTCATTAAGATTTATGTCATGACCGAACATATAATGATTTCTCAGCATAGAGAATGTGTTAAATGTATTTTTCTTTCGTTAAAAATTCACTAGAAAATGATTATTATTGTGAAAAAACACCTGATGATAATTTTTTAAAATTTTTCATAAATTTTTAGTTACAAAATAATATTTCAATGTGTTTTTGGAAATGGGCATAATTTTTTTGGGAGTTCACTTTCCGATAGATTTTTGTCGATGAAATTTCATTTATGATTTTAACAAAGTTTACAAAGTTTAAAATGTTAATAAAATTTATGTAGTTTATTATGTTTATAATGTTTTTTATAATGTTAATGGTGTTTTATAAAATTATTATTTTTAATCTTTTGATGAACATAGAGTATAATGGTTTATTATGTAATGATTTTGTGGGTGTATAAAATTTTTGGTTTATTTATGTGAATTATATTAAACCGTGTAAAGTTTATATATAATGGAAATCAGGTAAATATTTTTGAAAAACTTATTTCATGAATATTTTATAAAACCATTTATGATGAATAATTCAAACATAAAACTAGAACAAATTGTTTTTAATAACATTTCATACAAATAATCATTTCATCACATAAGTTTTTTTGGTGATGAACAGTTTCAAAATGCTTTACAATGATTCATCAATATATAAAAGTTGTTCTGTTTGTTATTTTTTAATACTCCAGATATCCTAGAATAAAATCCTTATAGTAATATAGTATTATTAAAATTTTATGAATATTTAAATTTTTATTTTTTCTAAATTACATTAATTGTGGTTCTAGTATTATATAGAAGATATTAGTCAATTTTTTGAAATTCATTTTTTATTATTATTATATTTTCAATGGATAGTAATGTAAAATATTTTTCAGACCTAATCATAAATTTATACTATATAAAGGGGTTCATGTACAATGTATGAAGTGTACTATTCATGTGTGAAAAATGATAAAGCACTCAGGAAATATTTTCAAAATAACAATAAAAATAAACCAACCATATGAACATTCTAAAACCCATAATTTGTGTAGGATGATTTCAACCAATTATTCTCTTTGATGAATAAGAAATGGAAGATGATGATTTCAATGAAAATATTGTTTTTTATATGTAACCATTTAATGAACTCATCATAACATGTTTTATATTTTGTATAATTAGATGAACTCATAGTAAATAAATTTTTTATGTATCTAAGTAACACCTGAAGACCTTTTTTGATGATTCTAGGTGAGAATTCATAAAACCCCTTACGAAAAATAATCAAATAATTAAATATGTTATTACCTTATCCTGGATAAGAAATTGAAGATGTAGTGTATTCCATGAATAGAAAATTGAATTTCATTATATGTAGTATAGGGAAAATGTTTTTATGATGTTAGTGGTAGTTTCTAAAAGTTATTATGATATCCATGTTAAATATATATCTATGTGATATGATGATGCATATTTTCTTTGATACATGTTTAAACCAAGTGTAATAAATATCCATGTTCATTATAAGAACATAAAATGATTCCTTTCTATTATATTTATTTTATTAGACTATTTCCAAAAAATTCCAATGTATATCGTGTCTATTTGTGTAGTGAAAATAAAAAGTTTATCTATTCTTACTCTTATTCCTATGTGTTTTATTATTCCTTAATTGTATTACTGTTTACCAAGTGGAGGAATTTTTTTAATGTAGTAAAAACACTTCAAATAAAACAATTGATTGGCTAATACCCCTAATAGTGATCACACTAATCCTGATTACTGCATTCAATTGGGATTAGAGTATTGGTTCCCTTAAATGTAAATACATAAAAAAGTTGAGAACATATTAATTATCATTGATACATGGTAACATATTACTAAAAAATCAATTCTCTATTGGAATTACTTCAGATGCACATATTACAATCATATAAGTAAATTCATCCAGTTTAATCCCTAATATTTGCCAATTTACATTTCCTAAAACATCTCATTTGGTATTAGGATTAGTTTTAGTTTTTTTATTGTTTAATTATGTTTTCTATTTCATATTTTATATTTGAAAAAATGTTATATATTTTCTCTTTTTCCAATGTATTGTCATACGCATCTTGAATATGTATTAAGAAAATGTCCTAATATTAAAATAATTTATAGCATTAGAATATTAGTAATGAATGTACCAGTTTTTACTTATTTATATTTATTGATCATTCATAATTCCCTGTGACAATAAGTTATAGATATGTGATATTATTGTCTGTACATGTATATTAATTAGTATTTTCTACATTTTTACAATATTTTCTCCATTCACTATTTTAATTTACATATTTGAAGATTAAATGATTAACATAGCTCGTTTCAAATTAGAATGGTAAGGGTATATATTGGGCTCTCAGGTTCTTGAGTATACTAAATATTCAATATTTTTCTAAAGTAATGATGATGAATCAAATTGGTAGGGAAAGTTTTAGTTGAATAAATTTAAGCTTAATTTAATTTATAAATATATTAATATCATAGGAATACAACCGTGGGAGTAACATATTTTTCTTTTAGTTTCTATTTATTTTTCATTATTTATGTTTCATGTGCTCATAATACATTTTCATAAATTTACAACATGTTTTATTTTACAGAATCAGTGTTTTTATATCCATGGAAAATATTAATTGTAAAATATTAGGTTTCTGAGTGTGATTGGATTCCGTATGAGATCCACCCATGGTTGTGTGCCACTATATTTCATTGTTTGTAAAATATTAACCAAAAAATAAAATCAAATCCTTGAAAATAAATTCTCATAAATAGGTATTGTTTTAAGGATAAACATCAATTAGACAAAAAAATTCTCATAGAATATATTTAGAATAAAATACATTTCAGAGTCACTGAAATCATAATCTGTGTAAGCTTCAATAATGTCTTCAAATTTGAGAATTACAAAAGATTACTTCTTCCCATTTTGGTCCCATATAAAATGTTTGATATTTTCAAAACAATGAGATTAATCTCATTAAGGGAGTAAAAAATTATGCTACGGGAGCTTGGAGAAATTATAAATTATGTTGTGATGATGAATATTCTTGTAATTTTATATTTGAAATGAAATGCGTTTTGAAATTTTAACTCCTTGAGACATTTTCCAAGGAGATCCCTGAATTATATATATATATATTATACATGGGAATATGATGGATCATTTTCACCTAATAGTTGATTAAATCCCTCACACATTTCCATAAGAAAATAATATTCTTATTTAAGTACTCATTGATGTGTACCCACTCCCTCGTCTCTCCACAATCATAAAAAAACCATTTAACAAACTTGAATGTATAACTGATCACATTAAAAGAGTTCAAAACACACTCAAATCTCCTATAATTAAATTTCCTCCAGTTGAATTTCATTACAAGTTCCTTTATTTAAATTTCTTATATTCAACATAACTACATTCTTCTTTGGATGATGTTAAAGAGTATTAAGCCACAATAAAAGAGGCTAATGCTGATGTGAAAAAATAATAATTATATTTGGGAATTATTTTATAATAATATGTTTGTTAAATGTTTAATTTTTTTGAACGATATTTGATTCATGTAGAAATACTGTAAAATCCAAAAATTGAGTTCTAATTCTTATAACCAATGGTCTTTAAAATATAATGAACTGGGGGTGTCCCTTGTTTCCCATAATAATTGATTATAAACCAAAATAATACCATGAATGGGGTAAATTACATCCTTTGGTAATGTGGTATTCCATAATAAATTCAAGGGACTAAAAAGTAGATTAATTTTTTATGGTTTTTAGAAAATAACCATTATCCCCTATCATATAGGGAATAAACCGATGTATATCAAATTGTGGATACTCAAAATTATACCACCTTATTATTAGTTTATCCAAATATTATATTTCTTTTATAAATTTTTTTTGTCAATAAATATCCCCTTTATATTTCTTTTATTTTAAAATGAGATTTAATAAGGTAAAAACTAAGATTTCCACTCAAGATACCCTAACCAATTATGTCAGGTTGTATCATTCATTCATCGGATTTTAGCTTATTTATTCTATTAATTATATATAAGTTGAAATAAATTTTTTTTGGGCAGAGGTGTATTATTCTATGTTGTATTTGTTATATTGATTCTTTTTTTTGGAAAAAAATCATTAATAAGCATTCATTGTCATTATTTTGGTCACCAATATATTTTTTAAGAGTTCAATGGGATTTAATAAAATATTTTTAAATTGTTTTTGATGTTAATGATTATCATGGGTTTTTATTCTTAAAATAAGTTTGTTATGACCTTGGAAAACTATTCAATTTCATGTGTTTGATAGCCTCATTAAAACCTTTTTTCCATCCATAAGAGGTTATCTAAATCATCATTGACTTATTCTTCCTTGGGGAATCAAATTATAGAGATTTAAATTAGAAAAATTTCAATCTACAACATGTTATTATTTCTCATTCAATACATTGATTTCATGAAATTTTTTTAATATGACTGACGAAATTATTTGGCTAGGCTACATTTTTTTCTTAACACATACACTTTAAATAAATCAGTATTTAGCCCACAAAATCCATTAATTTCATTGTAGTATACATATATATATCATATATTAAAATGTATAGTTACATATATTCATAATTAATATATTTCTATTATTATTTAATGTTTTATCATGGTTAAAGGATATATGTGAATGTTCTATTGTAATCAACTCTTTTATAGGCATATAATGTTTATTTTTCTATTTTTTGTAAATATTTAGTAAAAACATGAGTCATTATCAACACTTTTACTTCATTAATTCTCATCATATTCTAATAAAAATAAACGAGAAATATTTAGGGATAAAAAAGGGGAAATTTGATATGAGATTTAATTCTCAATTTTGCATACTTTTATAATGAATTAAACTCTCCAAAATAATGTCGTAAGAGTAGTAATTTTTCACCAGATTCTTTTACCATCGCATCCTAATTGGAAAAATGTTTTTAAATTTATATATAAAAATGGAATGATGTAGTTGGAACAATTTTTTTAATTTATATATTTTGTAGTGGGTAATTGAGTGAGTTATATTTCATGCAGTTTCATTTGAATATTCTGGAAATTTTATATAATTGTTTTACCTTCCTTATTAAAGCATGGATTTTAAATTACATTTACACATAAACACATAGACCCCAAATCCCCTTAAATAATTCCATATGATTAATTCCATTATCATGTCTCATGTTGTATAAAAATTTGAAATTTAAAATTAATATTGTGATATATTAATTTAACAAAAAATAAGAATAAAACTAGAATAAATATCTATCTAGTGAAGAGTGTAAAAAATATCCATTTGTGGTTGGTTTTTATTAGGCCGTCGATAAAATATACAAGTTGATCAAATTTAAATTTGAGATATGAAAATGAATAAAATATTATTCGCATGAAGGATTTAATTTTAAAATGACCTGGGATATTCTCTCATTATTTATTTTTGGGTATATTTAATTTAGATATTTGATTATTTCCTTGGATACTATTTAAATGTGAGGGGTAGTGGGAAGATAACAGTATCACATTGTTTTTATTTTATAAATTAATAATGAATGACCAATAGTGTTATTGTATTAAGAGAAATTATCAAATATTTAGTTAATAGTAATAAATTTGACATTGATATGACATTGGCCTAAAATCATGATAATAATTGATTTATTTTATTATATTAATTTTTAATTTCTAGGAGATACATTGATCATGTATGTTATTGAGGTTTTAGAAACAATTCTAGAATGAGGATGATAGTTTCCAATATTTTATTAATTTTTTAAGTACAATATAAAAAGGATCAATGACATAAAACCGAACCATTATTGCTTTAGAAAATTTGAATTAATACTCCCCAAAGACACCATATATATGGTACCACATAAGGATCAGTGAAAATCTTCTATTCTCCACCTCGGTGTGGCTCAAACCCACATTATGATGTTTTAGGGGAGTTAAAATAATAAATGGCCTTTAACATCTTGTCATAGTCACAATACAACCACTACTAAATTTAGCAAGGCAATATTTTTAATGAAAATAGATAAATTTATAAATATATTTGATAAAACTATCTATATAAAATTATTTTAATTATCCAACTCTGGAAACCCATAAACAAGGAATCTATGTCAACCTATAACAAATACCAATTTTATTTCTCAATCCTCATGTTACACTAGATTTAATCCCACATTTTATCTATTCCACCAATTACCGATTGACGAAAATGAGTAATTACCTCTTTCACGTGGTCCCTTCCCTTTCACTGAAGATATCTAAATAATTCCTAAAAACCAAAATTATGTGTATGGTATTCATGGTCAAAAAATTCAAGGTATTATCCAACCATGTTCTTCTTGAGTAACCATTGTTATATATGAAAAAGAATTCTTGTTTGAATTAAATTATAAGAAAGTTGTATTTATATTTTTATTGTAATGAAACTAATTTTATTATTTAAAAAAATGAAACTAAAATAAATGATACGTTAAATAACGTTTTATATTCATGTAACATGCGTGATACAAAAGTCATATAATATTTACAGGACCTTAGATCCAAGTATAATCTTTAGAACTAATAAAAAATTCAGCTTTTGTGAAACAATTCTATAGAATTCACTCTTTGGCTAATAGAAATGATGTCACTCTTCCCCTAAAACAAAACTGTCCCAATCACTATAGACTACATTCCTTAAAATTGTGTTGTGGTAATGAATTTCCCCATAATCCCAAACATTATCAAAGTATAATGTCATTAGTTATTGTTCCATAATCCAAAAATTGATTCTCACCACTGCCTTAACCTCTTTGATATACTTATTTGGATGTATTAGACCCATTTAAATATATCACATTACATTTTAAATTCTTATTAAATCAATATTTCAAAATCTTGTTCCAATTATTATTTTCAAAACATTTCATTAAATTTACTTTAGTTATCAATGAAATTTATAAAATTAATATATTAAATTTGAGATATTATGAAACTTAAAAACTAATATATATATATATAATATATTAATTAATTTTTTTTAAAAAAGTGAATAAATAATTGTTCCGTAAAATAATTTTTCGATATGAGACCACATTACTTTATCCAAACCAATTCCTTACAACCAATGGAAACCCAATCACATATGATAATAATCCACTTATAATGAGATGAGGGATCATATAAAGGAAGGAAATATATTATAAAAAAAAATCCATTATAACATGGTTTAACCAACACAAACCCAAAGACTCCATGATATTAATAGAGAGAAAAATCTATGAACAATGCAATAAGAAACCCAAAGAAATGAAGCAGAAACCCATAAATTATGATATCTTGATCATCATATGTGAATCCTCACAAAATCACATCAATGATGAAGGAGGATATTGTATCATACATCAATGTTAGAGGTTGATATTAGGGGATAAATTAGGGTAAGAGCCTTTAAAATTTATAAGGGAATGATAGGAATTTATACAATTTAATGTTATTTATAGGATAGATTGTTTGAATATATGGTACCCCTAACCATGCTCCTACCCAGAAGGGCCCACTAAATAGTACTCCATTATTTAAGGGTAATTTAAAATTTATAAGGACATGGTTATTTTTATATATGCATTAACAATGTGAAATAACCATAGATAAAAAAATGAGTCATGGTCTCTTAGAATCCCCATATAGTTTCATTTACCATTCATATTCCATGAAATATATTTTTTTCAAATCTACAGTATGTGTTTTATGGTCCCCCCATGGTTTTTAATAATTAGTTGAAAATCATGCATCACCTAATTTTTTATAATAAAAATATGTTTCAACATAGAATCAACTAAAAAATTAGAAACAAATATATGAGTGAATAATATAAATCAATTCTAAAAGTGACACTATATATGTAGAAATTTTTCCAACCATGTCAATTTCAATCCATAGAGAAGTGAAATTAATACTTGATTTATGAAAAAATGTGGTCCCTTATCCTTTATGTAATCTTACCTCCACAATCTATCATGGGAATTAATTCCAAACTACCAAAAACAAAGGTAACAAAATAGACTTCCCACATGGTACATTTTTATAGGATTAAAAACACTGAACTAGATTCTTAATCATATAATCATGATGTTCTTACTAAATCTCTTACTAATTCAAAAGATGTTTAGGGATTTGATAAAACATATTGATATGAGAGGCATGGTACATGTAATACAATGTCATCAATGGATGTGGTAAATCTAATAGATAAAAATCATTTTGATCATCATTCTGATCTAGAAGTGTACCATATAACATGTGGAAGTTTTCACTTGCCTCTCAAGATGATGGTCAACCATTAAAGGTTCTGATTTTTAGAAAAAATGGTCACCAATAGAAAACATTAATGAAACATGTTGATTATCCTAATAGTTTATTTGGAATCCTTAAGGGGCCAATAACCATCATTGAATATTCTTAATTATCATCATCACATATTTCAAAATTTTTGGCCCTATCAAGGATGTATTAGGAAACTCAGTCTCGTCAAGGAAATATCATCAAAAAATACCATATAAGGACTTTAATGATTCTTTTCTAATAAAAAACAATTATCTATTATTATCAAAAAACCAGTAATTCCTATTAATATATTAGAATATCCTCTTAAATCCATGATTAAGGAATTGAGCATGTCCTTCATAATATAGAAATATCATTTTGTATAGTCATATTTTTATGGATATTATGTATTTAATTAATTCAATTGATATCTTGTTACAAATTTAAGTACCATCGTCAAATTATATTTAAATCTTAGGTCTCTTTCTAGAGATGATAACATAGTGATATTCATGTATCCAAAAAAATTATTTAACACATAACCATTTTATATAATCAGTCATATTGATATATCCAATCATAATGAATTTATTGATTTATTATGTCAATCAATCATGATCCTTATAGATTTATTACCTTTTTTATCCCCATTATTTTAAAAATGGCATCCATAGATATCTCCACCAACCTACATGTTAGAATGAGAATAAGTATGAGCATGTGTAAGGGATTTTAATGCTAAACTTTTAACCACTAGAATGTGTAGATAGGAAACGTGATATTTGTGATGTATCATATCAAACCCATCCACCAAAATTGTTGAGTTAAATCATAATACATTATAGTAATGTGATTTTTGACAGCCAACTACAAATGATAACAATATTGTATCACCAAATTTCTCATCACTAAAAAGAAAACTGAATAATTCTAAAAAGTAAAGATGGCCTCGAGTGATATATATTAGTAACCAGTAGTCACCCACCTTATAAATGACACATATTACACTAACACTCTATATCCTTATACTAATCATACTGAATAATCTCTATAAGTAATGTTATTAAATAAATACAAGAAAGCAATACATCATCCATAAATCCTAGATATTTCTTTGAAGTTTTTTACTAATGAATTTAATATTTTTTATTATTCTATTTACACAAAACATTATGTTTGTTATATATTACACATTATGTGTAGTTTAAATAAACCATGACAGACTATTAAAAAATTATTGTATTACATGAAATTTTTCACATAGTTGTTTGAATTGTAGGTATGAATAATATTAGATAAATTATTAATGTATATGATTTAAAAATTTATATATTTAATTAATTCGTTTTTATCCAATTTATTATAAATTGAAATATAAACTATTTCAAAATAACATAATTTTTTTTTCTTCTAAAAACCAATTTCTATGTAAAAAACATATTTTATCTCAAAAAATTAAAAAAACGGATTTTTAGTGAATGATTTAAATGAAATGTAAATATTATATAATTAATATACAAGATAACATTAATTTTATTATTTTATTATAAAATAGATATGATAAAATACAATTTTATGCTCAAAATACTAAATTTATAAGAATCTATTGTTTTTTATTTAACTGGACTTATTTCAAAACTATTTTCATAAAACATTTAGCAATTTTTTTTGAAAAAATATTATTACTATTTTAATAATCATGTGTAAATTATTTTTGAGGGAATTATATAGAATTCACTAAAAATATTAATTCCCTTAAGAATAGTTAAAACTAATGAATTATAATTAATTTTTTTTTGTTTAAATGATTTATAAAATTAACTATATTTTTATTTCTATTTAAGTTACAAGTAGTTAAAATATTAATCTATTAATCGAATTTATGTTGTTTTTATTTTTATCATATTTAATATTTACATAATAACCTTGTAATCATTTGATCATTTTCACTTTTAAAACATGATTTGCTGTCATGTCTACCTGATTAATTTTAAAATTACTTTTTCCAATCCAATGGATGTAATTTCCAAAAAAATAGTGAATTTTTGTAGTAATCATAATTTATATGATCTAATAATTTCATCTTATTTTTTTACCATAATTTATATCAAAAGTTTTAAAAATTATTTGCAGTAGTAATAGTAAAAATTGGATTACTATGTAGTTAAACGAAATAGATAAGTGTTAAAATTTCCTAAAACTTTTCTAAAATGTTATTTATTGTAATATTTCATCCATAGATTGTATAATTAAATTTAATACTCTTATGTGGAGAATTTGTTCCCTGATAAATACATTGGTACACATTTTTAATCTATGAAAACTAAAATTGTTCCCCTCACATAATTTTTAAAAAGCAACACCCTCTCCTATTCTATTAAAAATTTCAATCACTTTTTTAGATATTAATATCTAAAATAACATCCCAAATTTCCTCCTCTAATGATATAATCAATATTTGGTGTCTAAATAGAACTAATTATTTATTTTAGTTTATGAAAACTTATAGAGATTACACAAAGAAGAGGCAACGTTATTCATTGAGAATTTTATTAGTTCTTACCCCACCAAAATCAATTATTAATATATGATTATGATATATAAGCCTAATTATATCCCATAATATGATATTTTTTTAGGTTATGTTCCTGATCTAAAATTTTATATACTTACATAAACTGGGTTATTAAATCATCATTTGTCTGTAAAGAAGTTACAGGATGACAAACCAATGTCAATCCATTATTCAATTATAAACTATCACGGTTGGTAATGATGTTGGATCTAAAGATTATATTGGTGATGAATCGTACATGTAATTATAAATGGTCAAATTTGAGAAAAATAAGTCCATCATCTTCTTTAATGGAACATTCTAAGAATGTGAATGAAGGTGTATGAAAATTTCAAGATGATTGCGCAAGATTGAAATCTTGTGGCAGACTCTTGTATTCCAAAATAAATATATGTTCAATCATTTAAATGGATGTGATTAAAAATATATAAGGTTGGAGTGTGCATGATGTACCCAATATGCACAAGAAACCCAATCAACTGCATGAATTTTTGGTGCAAAATATGATGTAAAAAATTACTTTATATTGTCCCTAAGGGCACAGTTTCACAAATGAAATATTAATCGTAAAAAACATGAACACCATTATTGAGGGAATATTCAATATAATGAGGTGAACCTATCCTTAGTTAGGGATGTCCTCAATAATTGAAACCATTACTACGTCACATGTAATAATTTTCACTCACACCAACACAAAAGGATTGGACACTCATGGTTGTGATCATTTAGGATAGCTTCCCTATGGGTCCTCCCATGAAAGGTCTTGCAAATTAACAATCCCTTGCCAACCTATTTCATTCTATTTCATGTGTGTGCAATGGATCCTCCTGTATGTATACTAATCCTTGCACGAAACACTACAAAATTGTACACAATCCTGTCCCTGTGCGCAAGCACCCTCTCTTTCAGGCACCCCCTATTTTATGTTCCATGGATTGAATTTTTGTCAAAGAACCATGTACAAGCCCTTATTATGACAAACTCGTATGAATTGTGTAAAATTCTTGCTTGTTACCCATCATTCATTGTGTAATGATTTCATGGTCCCTCATGAGACGTCTTCTTTTCACCTAGTGCATTCCTTCATATACCTTATACTTCAAATCATATGTATGCTAATTCCACATTATACTTCATATAGCACACTAACATAGAACTCTTGATAGAAAAATCATCCACACCATTCTAACCTATCATTCCTGAATTCATGTCCTAGTTGTATGTGTATGTGAGAAAGATTTGTAAGACCATGTTTAAATAAGTCAGTACCCAATATTTGAGATGCATGAAATAAAACTTACTAGCACCAGTATTCCTAGAAAATGACTTTAAACTGTTGTATTACTCAATTAAATGCACACAAGATGACCCCTATAAAATTTTCCACGGATCCCACCTCCTCCCTCCATGGGGGACATGAACACTATCATAGCCCCCTCCACAGGTACATGACAAAACTCTGATTATATTTTAGATGTATTCCACATAGTACCTTCATTGGATTCTCCATGTATGTATTTCCACAACCCATCCCTTAGTACCTACGTTGTGACTACCACAATCCTTTGTGGGTAGGCCATGGGAAAAAGACTAGTGATAACTAGGTATATACCAATAATGGGAGGCATTTTCTTATGAACATATACACATGCATAAAATCTCAAGACCGAGATGCTAGAAATAAAAAAGAAATATATAAACAAAAAGAACAAATAATAATACATACCAATAGAAGATTATGACATAATGTAAAGAATTAAACTAAAAATGGGATAGAATAAAATCCCACCAAAAAGAAATATTATATAATATAAGTTTTGAAGATAGTCTACAGAAAACCCTACATTATCTTACATTAAGGTAATACATTTGACTGCTTTCTATAAGACAATGGAACACACCTCGGTCTGCCTCATATCTCTAGTCCTCACCTGGTCATGGTCTACCTATAACACAGTTAAAGAGTCGATAGTCTGCACTAGTCATAACACGTGTTGGAAAAGTCCATGTACAGGTGAGTAAAACAGTACTCAGTAGGGATCCCTAAAACACAACGTAAAATACCAAAAAGGGTTACCACTAGGAAGATAGTGTTAGATCAATATATATATATGTATATATATATATATTTCACCAATACATATAACATGAACATCTAGGTATAATTGTAATGGATTCCAATATACAATGTCTCATTTACTTCTACCCTTATGGTTCATCTCGTAGCCCGCTCAATTCTGAGAGATCTCACTCTAGGAGGAATATGACACTAAACACGTAGATAAATTCTACCAATATTATCCAAGAGAACATTTTGGTTTGATATTTGATGTTGTTTCCTTAAGACTTCTGATCTTGTAAAGACATGGAGTCTTGATATCACTGAAAATCCTAGGTCCAAAAACTATTCTCACGGGACGTTGATTCTATGATAATTCACTCCTCAATATATGTTGTCATAGAAGACCCTTAATAAGTGGTACTCTTTATTTGGGCACCGCCCAAAGACAACACATTAGAATCTACTTGAATCACATTGGTCATGTCATGTAATGAAGGAATGAATCTGATCTCAATACATAGATAGGGGTCCTCAACACAATGCTCACTGGGGGACTCTTCTCTCTAATAAAAACATTATCCAAGATAAGATATAGTTTAACATTTAAATATTTCCCACACCTTCTCTAAAAAAACTATATATGGGACTCCAAAGAAAAGTGTGGATCAACCGGACATCTCTGTGTGATACACACTTCATCCCACTAAGTCAGTGTCAATGTTGGGATGAGACAAATCTCTTCGAACATGGGTAACACCCTGTTATAGGAATGAGATACTACATCAAACCATCATAGGAAAAAAAGGATATGATCTCAATCTCCACTATCACCCTCTATGAAGGAATCAAGATCCCAGATCAATCCCATATAAGAAAGGAAGTGTGAATGATATCAATGCATGCTGGTCCAAATTAACACCCATCATGCCATCTCAAAAACAATGATTTATCACAAGGGTTAGAATTTCACATATGGATCATTAAACTGATGTTATATTTGAATAATATGGCTAATATTTGTGTAAAAGGGTTGATCTAGGTCTGGGGCGGATCTCACTAGACCAAAAACTGTTTGGCCCACCCCATTAGGCCTAGGATGACTCAATGGGTCGACTAGACCATGGACCTCTAGTCCGTTAGAACCATCCCTCCAGGCTGCTATGTGGCCTAGTTCTACCAGACTGACCTACGTTTCATGGGCCAGCCTCCTCCAAATTGTGGACCAGCCACATGCAATGTCACCCCTAGTGTTGTGGTGCACCATCCCCATCAATCTCGGTCAGCTCACAAATATCGATGCATCTTTCCCGCTTTGCATTATCCACTACGGTCTCCCAAGACCACCATCATGAGTGGCCTCACATCACTGTACCGACACTAGGTCACCACCATGTGCCTCCGCTACCACCTCTATCGGCTCAAATATATTAATGTTCTATCTTAGTGAATAACATTTAAGAAGAAATATCTCCCGCACAACTTTGATCCATATTCAATTTTCACAATCACACCTCCCTCGAACCACATACATCCTAGGTCTGCGATATCAGATCGTTGTTCCATGAATTTTTTATGGAACGATCGATCGATCATGAATTGTTGAGTCTTAGACCATACTAAGAATTCTCATGAAAATTTAATAATCGATTATGAAATGTATAACCAATAATGTGGGAAAATCCTCGATCTATGTTTCTATCAATCATGGTTTGTTTCCATTATAACAATTAAGGAAAATAGACAACAAAAGATAATCAATTTCTAAGAAACAATCCACAATAAAACTCTCAGGGAGAAACCCATCTTGTAATACACAGGAACCACAAATTTTTCCATTGTTCGATTATTCCATATTATTCATAAGGATAAAGAACGACCAATGATAAAATATTAAACCTCACACCCTACAAGGAGTTTTAATCGGTCGACATAGGAGTTCGATCATCATTAGTGATCCATTGATAATCGTCACAATCATTTGTCTCGTTAATCCTCGATGTGTGTCATTTTCTTCATTAAAAAATGTAATTAAATTACCATTAATATTTTATAGTTTGTTATTAGGTAGGATCATTAATCTAATCTCACATCTCCGCCAATGGATAATGAATAATGATGGTTTTTGTCATTAAAGAAATTTCAATATTTCATGTGTTTTAGCATCAAATGTGTTTCATCATTACCACGTTGCTGCATAGTAGTGCTACTGTGTCATTGTAAAGTCAAAAAAAATAAAAAATAATCTTTTTATGTTTCTTTTATTCACCATTAAAATGTCACAAAATTATATTTTGTAGTCAACCTGTGCTAGTCGATGTTTTGATTCTCCATAAGTAAAATGTCGCATTATAAACTCAATAGTTTTCTCTAATTTCCAATCAGAGTCACTGTTCAAGAGTTTTTATGATTTTCAAATGAAATCAATTTATTTAATTATTTTATTTATTGTTTCATCCTTTTTGGGTTTTCTTACTAGAGACATGATACAACTAAATTGAAGTTGTTCCTATGATAAACCTGCCATCCAAAATGCAATGGTTCCTTCTGAATTCTAATCTGGGCACCTGTTTAAGAGTTATTCAACATCCTTAGGAAAACCACTCACACATTTTTAAAAACATAAAAATTTTCCTCAAACTTTTCTTCGAACACTAGGTCTCGGAATTCAATGTCATATAACAATATTTCCTCAGAATGTTTCTAGAAATTTTCTACTAATAGAACTAGGAAAATCTGAGACAATATATTCCCCCCTTTATAATGCATTACATATTTCCAATCCAAACCATGGGATTCCTGAATAGATTAGTGTAGATACCCAAATCATGACATACATAGACATTACATTACTTTTGAGAAATACATACTACTTTACAAAAACAGACGCCCAAAGACTGTACGAATTTAGTGTCTTTGGATACTCAGAACACAATCTTCTAATCATGGTGAACGATCTTCAACATCATCCATAAATATCATCCCCATTTGTTTTCTTACCTAAAACCTTTATTTATATCCTTGGGAAACGAAAACATAAAAGGTTGATCTCAAATTCTCAGTAAGTGTATGCATGGAGAAAATAAAATAGACCATATACATTTGAACATAAAAAACATGAACATAATGTTTAAAAATTCAAGATACTGAGTTGTGAAATAAATCATGGTAGTACGTAAGGCCTAGTTCATAATGGAAAATTAATCATTAGAAAATAGCTTGGGAATAAAACATGTAATTGTGACAACCATTAAATTCATGTTATGATTTCCATAGTTTCCACGGAATTGATTCTAAGACCATCATAGTTGACAAATTCCATTACTAAACAGGGTTTACTTTCCATTCCAGCACGGTATTACTGAAATGGATTGACTCGTCGTTCTAACCATGTCTATCTCATGAGAAATAAATCATTACCCAATTCATTGGATGGAGATAAAGGTCCAACCCATTTCATAATGAAATCATTCTTATGTGTGACACAAAATAAAAATAATTCATTCATCATAACCCAAGGAATAAAATGGGTATCATAAACATCATCCCATAATAACATAATCCCAGAGAAATGGATATCATTTCATCATAAAAAACAAATCCATGTAAATAATATAGATATTATACTTGGAACATAAACATACCAAATAATGTCATCTTAGATGGAAAATAGTTTCCATAAAACACTTGAAATGAATTCTCTAGGAAAACATCCTTTCTTCTTCAAAATCATTTTTTTTTCACAAAATGCCATGCAATTTTAAAAGAAAAGTATTTTTGTTGAAAATAATCCTTAAAACCTGTAGATTAGTCTTCATGAAATTAATGCGTTATGAATTCATAAAAATAAATTCTTTCCATATAAGTTAAAAAAACATTCTCCTCATGATTTTTCTACAAAAGTCAAAAAGTACCTTGTATGGTAAACAAAAGAAAGATTACTTCCATACCATCTGGTAAAAGTAATAAAAGGGTAAAAATGACTTTAAACAAACATGGAAGAATAGTAACAATTTATGAAAACATTTTGAGAAAATATGGTAATGGATCATAAAAATAACCCCGATAAATACTTAAGATTAAACAATCTCGGATAAGAACGAGATAGAAATAATTATCCCTTACCATAGGTCCAATTTATTCCGTAAGTGTCCGAAACTCCGGTATAGTGGGTCTAAACATATTATTAACTTTTAATATAAAAAAAATAATATTTATGATATCATATATGATTCATTTATGACTTTATATTACCCGTTCTTTTGTTAATTCCATGTTAAAGAAGCATTTCTGGTAAAATTCTTTCATTTATTGTACGTGATTGGACTTGTTGTTCTTGATATTAATACTTATATAGTGAATTAATTAATTAAAAAATTTAAAAGATGATTTATTTATAATATATATTCAGAATATAAATATATATGATAGATCAGTAAATGGAATAAAATACACCGTTCATGGAGACGGTAGGTCGTACGTACGCATGAACGCTATTTTCATTCCTTATTGAATTGAATGGAATTATGTAAATGAAACATATATGTACCTAAATACAGTATCATTATTATTTAATATATTTCATGGTTTTTTATCATTTATTAATTATAATCATACTTGAATGGTTAATAATGGAAAATGAATCTCATCGCGTTCCTGGAGAGGGTAGTCCATACGTACGCATGAGCGACAATGTCATTTTTTAATATTAAAATCATATATAATTGAATAGTGTATCATATATAAGGAATAATAATAATGTTAAATTTATTATTTATATCATTTATAATCATTATTATACCCATATAAATGATGAAATTTTTGAATAACAAAGTACACCACGACATGGAGACGGTAAACCGTACATATGCACGTGTCGTGACTTTTTCATTCATAGGACGGATAAAATAACTAATATGGTTATAAAATTTTTATAATCACATCACAGTATATAGAAGATTCTGATGATATTATTTTAGAATGGAAACAACAAATAAGGAGGAAGTGTAAGAAGGGAGGAACTTGAAATTAGGTGATGAGATATTTACCTCTTTTTGGTGTTCTTCCTTTTGATTTGATCAAATGGGATCCTCAAGCTGGATTTCTGACTAATGGAAGGCCTCTAGGATGAAGGGAGTAAATTTTAAAGGGTATTTGGGCTAGGTTTGGCATAATAAAATGTCTATGGAGATGTGAATTACAGAGAAGGTGGAGTGCCCTTTTATAAGAGGGGTGTGGGGCACCTTAGAAAAAATATAAAATATTATTTTATAATAAATTCTTATTACGTTTATAGTGACTCCAAAGTGGATTATTTCGAGGATAGGGTGGTGATGGGTCTAAATCCTCTCACCCAATAGGTTTTAGACAAATTTATTTTACCAATTTAACCTTATCAGTTAGATTTAACTCTATGTTAAATACTTTAACTTTTACCGTGTCTTCTTGTATTCTTACACTATATGGTTAATAAACGTACTATATATTTCCAATCAAACACAAATTGGATATTTAATGTCATAGTTATTATTATATAAGTCTATTTTCTGAACAATAGATTTCTAGGACCATTATATCATTAAATAATAAAATATTTGTTTTAAAAACTCTTTTATGCCAATTTTGAACATTTTTTGTATTTTTTTTCTAAATTCATAACAACATTATTACTTCGATAAAAATTCATCTAACCAACCCCAATATGTTTTATTAACATATAAAATTAGTGTAATTCATAAAAAGTCTAAATTACATTTATGTGGGTATTTATGATATCAATTATGTTAATATTTCATTAATAAGGTAATTACTGCGTCATCATGGTGTCATAAATAAAATAAATTTTTTAATGGCTAAAAATTATAAATAAAATTCCATTATGTGGGAATAGTTTTAGGTTTATAATGAATATTTATTATCTAATTTATCTTATGTATAACCCAATATTAAAAAAAAATTAGTTATTAAACTTTTATTTAAACTATTTTAACTCTTCTTTAAATAAAATAATAATAAAAGCCAAATCTAATCTAAGTGGACCTAAAGGGTAATATTTTATTTCTAAGGTTTTCCTTGATCTAATTAAACTTATCCAATAGAATTATTATCTAACACCCCGACCCCGGCCAGCATGATATTGTTCATTATTACATAACATTGGCATGATCAGAAAAGATCAAGTCTTGAAAGACCGATTAGTTTAGTAGCCTTAGAATCACAAGATAAATTCATAAAGTTTACATTACATAATAAAGTAAAAAACTAAATAATCTTCTTATATCTATATACCACACTCATATTCCCTCATACTATCCCTACAGGTCATTCCAAAAATACTTCTTCACATCCTGGGAAAAATAAAATAATGAAAGGGGTGAGCTCAGATGCCTATTAAGGATAATAATATAGCAGAAACTTTCATAAATAGGCATAATCATTTAAGGAAATGTATAACTATAAAAAATCATTTTAAACATGATCTTCAAAATAATATAAAAGAAATAAAATGAAATAGTTCCATTTACTTATTCACAAGGATATTCTACTACTCAAATAATAAAATGCAATATCAATAACTACTTTCATAATGATGGAATGCATAATATCAGACTATCATAACCATATAGTCAAGGCCTTGTATGAGGACTGCAAATAGGATTTCCTCAAGACCTTGTTCCAAGACACAATTATCTCTCGTGAGACCTACTGTTTCATCAAGGAGCTATAGCGGGCTCCACGCATCACTTATTAAGTCCAATGCATTCCTCATATGAATAGGATTAAACATAACATAAACATTAGTATTAAAACTAGCATACAAAATGACAATACATTATCCACAAACCATGAATGGTATAAAAATAATACATCCATAGTCAAACAAATCACAAAACAGTCTATATTATATGGATGTTTTGTATCATAATAAATCAACTTAAAATAAGCTTAAAATCCATCATAGGATGTTGACAGTGATGAAATAAAAACTATTTGCGAGAAATATCTATTTTTTGAAATCATTTAAAGTCACTTAATTATTAAATAAAATATTTACATTGAAAATAATATTATAATCTTGTATGGGAAGATTATATGATTTTATAATGGCGTAAAATAGACACACCCGCCGTATAAGTTAAAAAACAAATTCTTACCTTAATTCTATCAAAAAGGAGAAAAATGACCTTGTTTGGAAAACGATGGAAAGATTCCGTTATAAATATATTATAAAAAGTCAACAAGGGAATAAATGAATTTAACCTATAGTCTGTAAAATAGTATGAATAATTTGAAATACATTGTTAAGAAACATGGATGTGGATGATAATGAGGTCCCAATAGATAATTACATATAAACAACCTCAGATAATGAATAGATTGTGAAATAAACCCTTACCTTGTACCTTTCCATGGTTGAGGGTAGTTTAACCTCCTGTATCATGGTGAAATATTTGTTATTAAATTATACAAGAATCATATACATTAATATGAAATCATATATGATCTTTTAACACTTCTTTGTTAATAATATCGTAGTATTATCGTCGTTTCGGGTGTCAACTTACTCGTTTTCTTTTATATGTTTTGTTACATAATCCATGTTTGTTATGGATATGTTGTATCTTACTCATATACAGAATTATATCAAGTCCTTCAAAATTATTGTTAATCATCAAATGATAATTAGACTTTAATGGGTACGATGGGGAATGAATCTCATCACCTTCATGGAGACGGTAGTCCATACGTACACACGAGCGACAATATCATTCTTTTGATATTAAAATAATATATAATTGGAAGGTATATCATATATATAGAATAATTGTAATGTTATATTTATTATTTACTTCAATTACACATCATTATCATAGCCATCCAAATAAAAAAAATTGAATAACAATTACACCACGACGTTCAGACGGTTAGCCGTACGTACGCACATATGGTGACATGTCATTAAAATGATGGATAGAATACTTAATATGGTTGTACCATATATATAATAACATCATAGTAAATAAAATATACTGGAATTATTATTTTATAATGGAAATAAAAAAGAAAGAAGAAGTTGAAGAGGAAAGGAACATGGAAGAGGGTGGTGAAAACATTACCTTTTCTTGAGTTTCTTCCTTTTGATTTGATCAAAGGGAATCCATAGGATGGCTTTATGATCAAAATAAGGCCTCTAGGTTGAATTTAAGGACATTGAGAGAATATTTGAGTAGGGTTTGGCCGAGCCAAAAGTCTTTGAAGGTGTGAATTTGAGAGAAGTGGGAGTTTCCTTTTATTAGGGGGTGAGCGGCACCTTAGAAACACTTAAAATATTAATTTATAATAAACTCATATTCAGTTTATAATGGCTCCAAAGTGACTTATTTAAATGATGAGGTGGGGATGGGTAGAAATACTTTCAACCAATATATTTAAGACAGGTTTGGATCACTATATTAACCATATCATTTATATTTAACTCTTAGTTATATAGTTTGACATTTACCATGTCTCTTTGTATTTTTATATTATATGGTTAACAAACATACTATATACTTCCTATAGAACTCCAAGTGGTTCATTACTGATACATCTATCATTATATATGACCTTTTACCAAACCTTAGATTTGTAGGAAGAGAATATGAATTAATGAGATAATATATTTTATAAACTCTTTTAGGTTTATTTTGACACCATTTTTTATTTAGTTTTTTCTAATTTCATAAAAACATTATTAATTCAAAAATAATTCATCTAACCGACCCTAATATGTTATATTAACCTAGAAAATTAGTGGAATTCATTAAAAGCCTCAAATTACATTTATTTTTATATTTATAATTTTAATTGTTTTAATATTTCATTAAATATGTAATTACTGCATCACCATTGTGTCATAGTAAAATAAATTATATAATGTCTAAAAATTATAAATAAATTATCATTATGTAGGAAATCTTTTTAAATTTTAAATTAATACTTATAATATAATTTATCTTATGTATAACCCTATACTAAAAATGTTTTAGTTATTTAACTTTGATTTTATCTTTTTTAACTCTTCTTTGATATAAATAATAATAAATGTCATAATCTAATCCAAGTAGACCAAAGAGGATCATATTTTATTCCTAAGGTTGTTTTTGGTCGAATAATACGTAGCCAATAGAATTAGGATGTGTGTCATGGTAATAATAATATCATTTTTACCATTATTTTCCCTATTTACTTTTAACCATGGTAAATAAAAGTTAAAAGTTACTATTCAACAAAAATAATTTTTGTCTTAATGAAACACATTTTACTACTTGATATTAACTTCGTCTCTCGGTTTTTTGAAATTCCACTTATAGAAGCGGTAAAATTATGTTTTATGTGAATTTGAAAATTCTCCTAGGAGATGGAAAAAAGACGAGGAAAAGGTCAATAAATTTTGTATATATCTAAAATTATTATAAACTGACTCCAATGGATCTATATTGACCTATAGTAAATAAAATAATTAATGGTGGTCATTGATTCAAAAGTTATTATGTATCTATTTTGACCTATATAAATAAACTAATATATGTCATTGTACGCAACTTCGAGTCCTAACACACACCACAACCAATCAAACTAGTCGTAATGAATAGTAATACCAACATTTTGAAAGTTTATAAAGTTTATCTTTCAAAATGGACTTCATTTTTAGATTGGGGATATTGAAATTAGCCTTGGGTAAAATTTTGATATTTTTCTGAAAAATTTCAATTTTTGATTAATAGTGAAAACACTGAGTTATAGTTTAAACCCGAATTTTTATATAAATGATAATTATTTTTTATTTAAATTTATTTTAGGTCAAAATAGATACATAATACCTATATAAGTTAAATTTAATTCGTTGGAGTCAGTTTATTACTATTTTAGACATATAAAAATTTTATTGAATGATCAATGTCTTTTACCCATCTCATAGGAGAATTTGTAAGTTCATATAAAACATAATTTTACCACTTTTGTGAGTGAAATTTCGAAAATCTGAGAGACACGGTTAATATCAAGGAGTAAAATGTGGTTCAATAAAAAAATTTGTGAATATTAACTTTTTACTTATATTTACCACGGTTAAATGTAAATTGAGTTATTAAAGGTAAAAATTACATTATTTTTACCCTAACACAAGTCCTAATTCTATTGGAGTTGTATAATTCGATGAAAAAAATCCTTAGGAATGAAATATGAACCTCTTCAGTTCACTTGGACTAGATTAGAACATTTATTATTATTTAATTCAAAGAGGAGTTAAAAGAGATAAAATCAAAGTTAAATAGCTAAAAAAAATTAATATAGAGATATAAATAAGATAAATTCGATTATAAATATTCATTAGAAATCTAACAAGATTTCCTACATAATCATATTTTATTTATAATTTTTAGACATTAAATAATTTAATTTTCAAATTCATCGTCTTTTACCCATCTCCTAGGAAAATTTGCAAATTCACATAAAACTTCATTTTACCGCTTCTGTGACTGGAATTTCAAAAATCCGAGAGACATGGTTAATGTCTAGGATTAAAATGTGGTCCAATAAGATAAAAATAATTTTTAGTGAATAATAACTTTTATCTTTTATTTACCCTGGTTAAAAATAAATAGGGTTATTAAGGGAAAAATGATATTATTATTACCCTAAAACATGTCTTAATTGTAATGTCTAACTATAATTGGACCAAAAACAACATTTGGAATATAATATGAACCTATTTGGTCCATTTGGATTATATTAGGACATTTATTATTTCTTAATTCAATGAATAGTTAAAAGAGATAAAATCAAAGTTAAATAACTAAAACATTTTTAATATAGGGTTATACATAAGAAAAATTCGATTATAAATATTCATTGGAAAGATAAAAATATTTCCTAAATATTTATATTTTATTTATAATTTTTAGACATTAAATACATTAATGTATTTATTACCCAATGGTGAAGCAATAATTACCTAATTAATGAAATATTAAAATAATTGACATTATAAATATCAAAATAAATATAATTTGAGACTTTTTATGAATTTAAATAATTTTAGATGATAATATAACATATTAGGGTTAGGTAGATGAATTTTTTTCGATGTAATAATGTTGTTATCAATTTAGAAAAAACCAAATAGTAAATAGTGTCAAAATTGACATAAAAGTGTTTTTAAAAAAATATTATATTATTAATTCATATTTCCATCCTAAAAATCTAATGTTTTTCAAAATTACTTATATACCAATATTGTTATCATTAATGATCCACTTGGGGTTCTACTAGAATTATATAGTATGTTTATTAACCATATACAATAAAAATACAAAGAGACATGGTAAAAGTCAAACTGTTTAACCAAGAATTAAATATAAATGATAAGGTTAATATAGTAACCCAACCCTATCTAAAATCTATTGTTTGAAAGGATTTCGGCCCATCGCCACCGTATCCTCTAAATAAGTCACTTTGGAGTCATTAGAAACTGAATATGAATTTATTATAGAATAATATTTTGGGTTTTTCATAAGATGCCTATCACCCCTCTTATAAAAGGGAACTCCCCCGTCACTCAAATTCATACCTTAAATGCCTTTTGGATCAGCCAAAACCTACAAAAATATTCTCTCAACTTCCCTCACTTAATTCTAGAGGCATTATTTTGATCAGAAAGCCAACCTAATGAGCCCTTTTGATCAAATCTAACGGAAGAACCCGAAGAAGAGTTAATGTTTTTTACCACCATCATTCATGTTCCTTTTGTCTTCAACTTATTCTTTCTTTCTTATATCCAATATAAAATAATAACTCCAGTATCTTCTATATATTTTGAAGTTATTATAAATATGGTACAACTGTATTCAGTATTCTATCCATCCTTTGAATTACATGTCACCATGCATGCGTACGTACAGCTTACCGTCTCCACATCGTGTTGTAATTGTTATTCAAAACATTATTTTTTGGATGGGTATGATAATGATGTTTAATTGATGTAAATAATAAATATAAAATAATAATTATTCTATATATATGATATAACATCCTATTATATATAATTTTAATATCAAAAGAATGATATTGTCGCTCGTGCATACGTACGGACAATAATCTCCACAAACGCGATGAGACTCATTCCCCATCTTGTCCATTCAAGTCTAATTCTCATTTTATGATTCAAAATAATTTTTAAGGACTTGATATCATTCTGGATATGAATAAGAGGCAACCTATCCATAACAAACATGTCTTATGTAATAAATCATATAAAACAAAATGAGTAAGTTATCACCTGAAACGACGATAATACTAAGATATTATTAACAAAGCAATGTTAAAAGATCATATATGATATCATATTAATGTATATTATTATTTTATATTTTAATAACAAATAAGTCAACATTATATAGGAGGTTAAACTACCCTAACCCATGGAAAATTACAAGGTAAGCGTTTATTTCACAATCTCTTCATTATCCAAGGTTGTTTTACGTAATTATCTACAGGGACCTCTTTATCATCCACAACACTATTTCATAAAAATGCATTTCAAATCATTATTACACTTTTATAGACTATGGGTTAAAGTAATTTATACCCTTTTTGACTTTTTATAAGATGTTTATAAAGGAATATTTTCGTCATTTTCAAAAAAAATTCCTTTTTAAACTTTTTGACAAAATTAAGGGTCAAAATGAACTTCATTTTTAGATTCAGAATATCTAAATTAGCCACGGGTGAAATTTTGGTAATTTTCTGAAAACGTTCAATCTTTTATGAATAGTGAAAAAACACTGAGTTATTGTTTAAAACTGAATTTTTTATTTACATAATTTTTTATTTTATTTAAATTTATTTTACATCCAAATAGATACATAATATCTATATAATTTCAATTTAATCCATTGTAGTCAATTTATAATAATTATAGATATATCAAAAAATTGAACTTTCAACATCTTTTACCCATCTTCTAGTAGAATTTGAAAATTCACATAAAACATAATTTTACCGAATATGTGACTAGAATTTTGGAAATCTGTGAGACACGAGTAATAACAAAGAGTAAAATGTGGTTCAATAAGAAAAAATATTTTTTTCTGAATAGTAACTTTTTTACATTTATTTTCTACGGTTAAAAGTAAATATGGTAATTAAGGGTAAAAATGATATTATTATTACCCTTACACATGTCCTAACTCTATTTTCTATGTATTATTCGACAAAAAACAACCTTAGGAATAAAATATGAACCTCTTTGGTCTACCTGGATTAGATTTGGACATTTATTATTATTTAATTCAAAGGAGAGTTAAAATATATAAAATAAAAGTTAAATAACTAAAACATTTTTATTAAATGGAAAGATAAAAATATTTCCTACATAATGATATTTTATTTATAATTTATAGAAATTAAATAATTTAATTTAATTATTACATAATGGTGATGCATTAATTACCTAATTAATGAAATATTAAAATAATTGATATTATAAATATCAAAATAAATGTAATTTGAGACTTTTATGAATTACACTAAATCTCATGGTTAATATAACATATTATGGATTGTTAGAGGAATTTTTTTCAAAGTAATAATGTTGTTATAAATTTAGAAAAAACAAAATACCAAATAGTTTTAAAATTGACATAAATGAGTTTTTAAAACAAATATTATATTATTACTACATATTCTATTCCTAAAAATCTATGGTCCATCCAATGGACTTAAATAATTATAGGTGTATCATTAATGAACCACTTGGGGATCACTTGGAAGTATCTAAAATGTTTATTAACCATATAATATATAAAATACAAAGATACATGGTAAATATCAAACTATTTAACTAAGAGTTAAATCTAAATGATAAGGTTAATATAGTGATCCAAATCTATCTTAAATCTATTGGTTGAAATGATTTCGACCCATCCCCACATTATCCTCGACATAAGTCACTTTGGAGAAATTTAAAATGGAATATGACTTTATTATAAAATAATATTTTATGTTTTTGCTAAGGTCCCATGACAAAGACCTTCGTAATATTATCCCATTTCAACTGTAGTATGGTAAGAGGATGCATGACTCCTCTAGGCTGTTTCCTTCCTGCATTCACTTGTTGACAAACCATACATCTTGACACAAAATCAGCAATCTCCCACTTCATGTTGTCCCACCAAAAATGTTCCTTCAAATCCCTATACATTTTTGTGCTCCCATGGTGTATAGATAACTTGGAACTATGAGAATCATCCAAATATTCCCTTTTTAGATCAGTTATATCAGGAACACAAAGTCTGTCACCAAATTTCAAAATTCCATCTTCATACAAAAAGTTACTCAATCTCCCATCATTCACAACTTTAATCTTCTCATTAAACTCTTCATAATCGGTCTGAGAACTCTTTATCCTTTATAGTAAAGATGGTTTGGAAGCCATTTGAAAAATTATTGATGATTCACCCTCCATGGTTATTCCTATATCCAACATTACAAGATCCATGAAAATAGAATCCCTTTCAACTCTCATTTTGTTCAAAACTCCATGATCCTTTCTACTGAAAGCATCTTCCACCTTATTTCCCTTCCCCTTATGGTAGTGTATTATGCAATCATATTCCTTGAGTAGTTCAAGCCATCGCCTTTTCCTCGTGTTGAGTTCTTTCTGTGAGAAAATATACTTCAATATCTTTTTATCGGTATATATCTCACATTTTTCACCATAAAGATAATGTCTCCATATCATCTAAGTAATGATTATAGAAGATAACTCAAGATCATGAGTATGTTCGTTTTTCTCATGAATTTTCTTCAGTCATGATGCATAGGCGATGACCATATCATACTGTATAAAGACACAACCATGTATTTTCTATGAAGTATCACTATAAATAACAAACCCATCATTCTCAGATGGTAGAGTCAATATAGGAGAATTGACTAATCATTTCTTCAGTTATTCAAAAAATTCTTCACACTGTTTTGTCCAAAAAAATTTAACCCCTTTACATATGAGCTTTTTTAATGGGTTAGCCAATTGGGAAAAATTCTGGACAAAATGCTGATAATATCTGTTAAACCAATAAAACTGCGTACCTCGGTTATACACGTTGGTGCTGGAAATTCTTAGATTGCCTGGGTCATAGAAGGATCAACAAACATTCCATCCTTAGAGAAAATATATCCATGAAAAGAGATCTCTGGATGCTAGAATTCACACTTGCTAAATATCCCATATAATTCATGTCTTCTAAGAGTCTTCAGGATAATGCTCATGTTATTTTCACGATCTTCATTGATTTTGGAGTATACCATGATATCATTAATAAATTCCACCAAAAAATCATCAATATATTCTTTAAAACTCTATTCATTAGATCTATGAATACAAAGTGTTCATTAGTCATCCCATAATACATTACTGTAAACTCGTAATGCCCGTACCTGTTTCAAAATGTTGTCTTTTGAATGTTTTCATTCTTCACACACAACTGCTGGTATCCAGATTGAAGTTCAATCATTGAAAAGTATGGAGCTCCATGCAATTGGTTAAATAAATTTTCAATGTGAGGTAGGGTTACTTGTTCTTTATTGTTATAGCATTGATTTCCCTAAAGTCGATACATAACCTCATAGATCCATCTTTCTTCTTAACAAAAATGGCAGGGGATCCCCATTAAAAAACACTAGGGTGAATAAATCCCTTATTACTAAATTCATCTAGTTTTTTCCTTAGTTCAACTAATTCCACAGTGGGCATTCTATAAGGGGTCTTCGATATAGGTCTTGAACCCAGAATTAAATCAATGGAAAACTCAATTTTTCATTCTGGAGGATGTCTAGGTAAATCTTACAGAAACACGTCTACATATTCTTTCACAATAGGTAAATCCTATAATTGAACATTCATATACTCTCCCATAGTTATTTCTTTCTCTTCCTACCTGGTAATTGAATTTATTTGAGCTACTGGGGTTGGATCTAGATAAGAATCAGGTGGTGATGATTCTGTTCTAAAGATAAGGTGTTCTTTATCATCATCATCAAAAATAGTAACCTCCATCTTCTTACAATAAATTTTCATGTCATGATCTGAAAACCAATCCATACCTAGTATTATATCAAATTCAGTCATGGGTATGATGATGAGATCCACAAATAAAGAACATTTATGTTCTCTAATGGGGACAGATTCACAAAACATTGTTGCAATGTTACTTCTCTTGGGAGTTTTAACTGACAACTCCCTTGTTATGTGAAATTGAAAATATCTAATTTTATTAGCAAAATGGGAAGATATGAAATAATGAGCCGATCCAGATTCAAATAAATAATTGTCTAAACTTGAGGAAACCATTAAATTTCCTGCCACCACATCTTTCAAAGCTTCAACTTCAGAAGGTAATTACGTATAAACATCCTCGGATAATGAAGAGATTGTGAAATTAACCCTTACCTTGTAATTTTCCATGGTTGAGGGTAGTTTAACCTCATATATAATTGTTAAATAGTTGTTATTAAATTATTAATGAATCATATATATTAATATGTTATCATATGTGATCTTTTAACATTGCTTTGTTAATAATATCTTAGTATTGTCGTCGTTTTGGGTGTTCAGTTACTTGTTTTCTTTTATATGTTATGTTACATAAGTTGTGTTTTTTAGGGATAGGTTGTATCTTATTCATATCCAGAATGATATATGAAGTAATTAAAAATTATTTTTAATCATCAAATGATAATTAGACTTGAATGGATACAATGAGGAATGAATCTCATCGTGTTCGTGGAGACGGTACTCCGTACGTACGGACGAGCGACAATATCATTTTTTTGATATTAATATAATATATAATTGGATGGTATATAATATATATAGATTCATTTTAATTTTATATTCATTATTTAATTCAATTACACATCATTATAATAACCATCCAAATAATCATGTATTGAATAACAGTTACACCACGACGTGGAGAGAGTAAGTCGTACGTACGCACGTATGGTGACTTGTCATTCAAAGATTGGATAGAATAATGAATTTGGTTGTACCATATTTATAATAACATCACAGTATATAGAAGGTACTAGAGTTATTATTTTATAAAGGAAACAACAAATAAAAAGGAAGTGTAATAAGAAAGGAACTTGAAAGAGGGTGTTGAAATTATTACCACTTCTTTTGGTTCTTCCTTTTGATTTGATCAAAATACCTCATTATATTGGCTTTATGACAAAAGGAAGGCCTCGAAGATGAATTGAGGGATGTTTATAGGATATTTGGTCAGGGTTTGGCTAATACAAAGGCTATTATGGTGTGAATTATAGTGAAGGGGGTGTTCCCTTTAATAAGAGGTGTGAGGGGAAACTTAGGAAAAGTTAGAAATATTATTTTATAATAAAAACATTTTCGGTTTATAAAGTCTCAAAAATGGATTATTTAAAGGTTAATGTGGGGATAGGTTGCAAACCACTCAACCAATAGGTTTTAGACAGGTTTGGGTAACTATACTTACTTTGTCTTTTTGATTTAACTCTTCGTTAAATAGTTTGCCATTTACCATGTCACTTTGTATTCTTATGTTATATAGTTTATAAACATACTATATTCATCCAAGAGAACCCCAAGTGATTCATTACTGATACAACTATCATTATATATGTCCTTTTACAGAACCTTATATTTTAATTAATAGAATATGAATTAATAATATAATATTTGTTTTAAAAACTCTTTTATTTCAATTTTGACACTATTGGGTATTTTGTTTTTGATAAATTTTTCACACCATTATTACTTCGAAAACAATTCATCTAACCAAGCCTAATTTTTTATATTCACATATAAAATTATTTGAATTCAAAAAAAATTCAAATTACATTTATTTTGATATTTATAATATAAATTATTTTAATATTTCATTAATTATGTAATTTTTTCATAACCATTGTGTCATAAATAAATTAACTTATTTAATGTCTAAAAATTCTATATTAAATACTATTATATAAGATATATGTTTAGCTTTCTAATGAATATTTATAATCTAATTTATCTTATTTATAACCATATATTAAAAATGTTTTAGTTATTTAACTTTGAATTTATCTCTTTTAACTCTTCTTTGAATTAAATAATAATAAATCTCCTAATCTATTCCATGTGAACCAAAGAGGATCATATTTTATTCCTAAGTTTGTTTTTGGTCAAATTATTCTTATCCAGTAGAATTTGGACATGTGTTAGGGTAACGATAATCTCATTTTTACCCTTAATTACCCTATAAACTTTTAACCGTGGTAAATAAAATTTAAAAGACAATATTCACCCAAAATTATATTTATCTTATTGAATTACATTTTTCACCTTGATATTAACCGTGTCTCTTGGATTTTAGAAATTCCACTCATAGAAGTGGTAAAATTATGTTTTATGTGAATTTGCAAATTCTCCTAGGAGGTGGGTAAAAGACGGTGAAAAGTTAAATAAAATTTTTTATATCGAATATTATTACAAAATGGCCCCACTGAATTACATTGATCATGTATAGTTATTATGTATCTATTTTTACCTAAAATAAACTTAAACAAAATAAATTATTATTTAAATAAAAATTCATTTTTAAATAATAACACAGTATTTTCAACTATTTATCTAAAATAGAAAGTTTTCAGAAAAATACCAAAGATTCACCGTAAGATATTTTTGATACTCCGAATTAAAAAATGATGTATATTATACAAAATTTAAAACAATGACGTTTCTTTTATTAATTTAAAAATAATTCCCATTGTCAAAACCAAAAGGCGTATTTTTAAGAAATAATAACTATCAAAGGATTTCCAGTTTTTTAGTCCAATGTCAAAGTAAAGTTACATAAAATGACTAGAATTGGATTAAATGTTAAAAATATAATCATTTTATACCTCCAATCCATTAAAATTTATAATTTATCACTATAAATTATTTTGACTAAAAAATTTGTTTTCAGTTAAAATATAGTATTTTTCACTATTCACCCAAATATGAAAGTTATCAAAAAAACAACAAAAATACATTGAAACCAAATTCTTATGTCCTGATACTAATGAAGAAGGTTATTTTGTCAAATTTAATATATAAAAGTATCAAATATTGTATTTAAAAAAGGTTCACCATTACAAGGCAGTAAAATTTCATTTTTTAAAAAATACATCTTTTATCTGAATTTAATGAATTTGTTCTCATATTATGTCTATGAATCTCATAATATTGATTCTAAAATTATAAGGATTATATAATGTTCAAAAATCAGTTATTACTATTCATAACAACTTTTGAATATCTAGTTTGGAAATTCATGGTGCGCTCGAACTCAGTGTTCTGTGTAGTGAAACTTATTGAATTACTTTGAAGAAATAACGTAATATGAAATCTTGGGTTGTTACATTCCTCCCTCCTTAAATAAATTCCATCCTCGCAATTGGAAAAATTTTTTTGAAAATAAAATTTTGAAAATAGAAAATAACTTTGGGAAAACCCACATCAGAATAATAATTATTTTATTTATAAACTTATATATCTATTATGTATCTATTTTGACCTAAAATAAATAAAATAAAACATTATTTAAATAAAAAAATTGGTTTTAAACTATAACTCACTATTTTTACTATTCATAAAAAATTATACGTTTTCTAAAAATTACCATAAATTCACGCTATGCTAATTTCGATGTTCTGAATCTAAAAATGAAGTCCACATTAAAAGATAAAATTTATAAAATTACAATAATTCATTATTACTATTCATAACGGCTAGTTTGATTGGTTGTGGTGTGTGTTAGAACTTGAAGTTGCGTACAATGAAAGCTATTGCATTATTGAAAGGGAAGCATACTGTGGATTCTTGGGGTGTTACATTCTCCCCTCCATCAAATAATTTCATCCTCAAAATTTCTAGAATAATACTACATGAAAAGACTCGAGTGGTTCTTCATCATAAGTTCTCTGGTTCCCACAATGCCTCTTCCATATTAAGGTTTCTCCATATAACTTTTACTGGACGAGTCGTCTGGTTTCTCAGCACTTTTTCTCTGGTATCAATAATTCAGGCATGTATTTTCTCAATAGTGATGTGTGGAACACATCGTGAACATTAAAGAGAATTGGAGGCATTTCCAAATAGAAATTTATAGCCCTAATTTGTTCTAGAATTTAGAAAGGTCCTATGTACCTGGGACTCAATTTACCTTTCTTACTGAAAATTGTAACTCCCTTCCATAGAGATACTTTCATGAAAACATGATCTCCTACCTGAAATTCCAAATCCTTCCTTTGGTTATCGGCATAACTCTTCTCCATACTTTGAGCTCCTTTGATGTGGTTTTGGAATACCTTCACTTTTTCCATCATTTACTCCACCATTTATTGCCCTACAAGTTTTCTATCTCCAACATCATCCCAACAGGTTGGTGTGAGACATCTCCCTCCATGTAACCCTTCATATGGTGCCATATGAATACTCGAATTGAAGCTATTGTTATAAGAAAATTCAACCAGAGGTATATATTTATCCTACATACCCTGAAAGTTAGGTGAGAATGATCTCAAACTATCGTCAAATGATTTAATAGTCTTTTCTAATTGTCCATCTGTTTGAGGGTTGTAGGCATTGCTCAAATGAAGTTCAGTATCCAAGGCCTTCTAAAGACTCTTCCAAAATCCTGAAGTAAACTAGGAATCATGATCAGAAACAATCGATAGGGGTACTCCATGAAGTCTCACAACATCATTAATATATAGTCATTCTTGATGTTCAAGTGGTAGATCTTCTCTTATAGAAAGAAAATGAGATTACTTGGTAAGATGATCAAGAATGACCCATATTGCATCATTCATTCTAGGATTCTTTGGTAGTCCCATGATAAAGTCCATCGTAATATTATCCCATTTCCACTCAGGTATGGGAAGAGGTTCTAGGAATCATCCAAGTTGTTTCCTTCCAGTTTTCACTTGTTGAGAAACCATACATCATGACACAAAATCAGCAATCTCCTTCTTCATGATGTACCACAAAAAACGTTCAATAAAATCACTATACATTTTGGTGCTCATGGGGTGTATAAAGAAATTGGAACTATGATCATCATCCAACAATTACCTTTTTATATCTAGTATATTGGTAACACAAATTCTCTTCCCAAATTTCAAAATTCCATCTTCATACACAAAGTCATTCAATCTCCTGTCGTTCACAACTTTAATCTTTTTTTGAAATTCTTCATCATCGGTCTCAAAAATCTTTATCATTTCTAGTAAAGATGTTTTGGAAACCATTTGAAAAAGTATCAATGTTTCACCTTCCATGGTTATTCCCATATCCAACTTTACTAGATCCATGATAATTGGATCCCTTTAAACTATCATTTTGTTCAAAACTCCATGATCCTTTCTGCTCAAAGAATCTTCCTCCTTATTTTCCTTCCTAAGGTGGTAGTGTAATGTGCAATCATAATCCTTGAGTATTTCAAGCCATATCCTTTGCCTCATGTTGAGTTCTTTCTGTGAGAAAATATAATTCCATCTCTGGTGATCTGTGTATATCTCACATTTTTCACCATAGAGATAATGTCTCCATATCATCAAAAAAAATGACAGAATCTAAATCAAGATCACGAGTAGGATAGTTTTTCTCATGAATTTATAGTGGTCATGATGCATTGGAAATAACCCTATCATTATACATAAGGACACAACCAATTCCTTTCTTTGAATCATCACTATAGATAACGAACCCATCATTCCCTGATGGTAGAGTCAATATAGGAGCATTGACTAATATTCTCTTCAGTTCTTCAAAACATTCTTCACACTCTTTTTTCCAAATAAATTTACCCCTTTACGTGTGAGCTTCGTTAATGGGTTAGCCAATCGGGAAAAATTCTGGACCAAATGCTGATAATAACCTGCTAAACCAAGAAAACTATGTACCTTAGTTATACTCATCGGTGCTAGCCATTCTTGGAATTATTGGGACATAGAAGGATAAACAACGATTCCAAAAATAGAGACAATATGGCCATGAAAAGAGATCTCCCGATGCTAGAATTCACACTTGCTAAACTTCCCATATAATTCATGTCTTTTAAGAGTCTTTAGGATAATGCGCAAGTGATTTTCATGATCTTCGTAGCTTTTTGAGTATACCAAGATATCATCAATAAATACCACTACAAAATCATCGAGATATTCCATTAAAACTCTATTCATTAGACCCATGAATACATAGGGTGCATTAGTTAAACCAAAAGGCATTACTATAAACTCGTAATGCCAGTACCTTGTTCTAAAATCTATCTTCAGAATTCCTTCCTTCAACACACATAACTGATGGTATCCATATCGAAGGTAAATCATTGAAAAGTATTGAGCTCCATGAAGTTGGTCAAATAAATCATTAATGAGAGGTTGGGGACACTTTTTCTTTATTGTTATAGAATTTATTCCCCTGTAGTCGATACATAACCTCGTATATCCATCATTTTTCTTAACAAAAAGGATAGGTGCTTCCAATGGAGAAACACTAGGGAGAATAAATCCCTTATTACTCGATTTCTCTATTTGTTTCTTTAGTTTAACTAATTATACATTGGCCATTCTATAAGGGGTCATCGATATAGGCCATGAACCGGGAATTAAATCAATGGAAAATTCAATTTCTTATTCTAGAGGATGTCCAGGTAAATCGTCAAGAAACACATCTACATATTCTTTCAGAATAGGTAAATCCTCTATTTGAACATTCCTTTCATCACCCATAGTTATTTCATTCTCTTCCCCCCCCCAATAATTGAATTTAGTTGATCTACTGGGGGACGATCTAGATAAGAATAAGGCAGTGAGGATTATTCTCTAAAGATAATATGTTCTTTATCATCATCAACAATAATAGTAACCTAGTCTTCTTACAATAAATTTTTGCATCATGGTCTGAAATCCAATCCATCCAAAGGATTATATCAAATTCAATCATGGGTATGACGATGAGATCAGCAGATAAAGAACATTTATTTGATCTAATTGGGACTGATTCAAAAAACATTATTTCAATGATACATCCCTTAGGAGTTGTAACAGAAAAATCCCTTGTTAAATCAAATTGGAAATATCTAATTTTCCCAGCAAACACGGATGATATAAAAAATGTGATGATCCAGAATCAAGTAAAGCATTTTCTATACTTGAGAAAACCATTAAATTACCTACCACCACATCTTTTAGAGCATCAACCTCAGCAGTAGTGATAGCATAAGCTTGTCCTTGATCCCTTGGACTTTTCTAAGGTAATTTACCCTGAAAATAAGGATATTAATTTTCATAATGTCTCATCTCCCTATAGTAGAAGCATTGAACCTCAGTAGCTTCATTCTTCCCCTCGCAGTCACGAGCGTGGTGGATTTTTTCACCACACTTGTAACAGACTCCCATTCCCTTCATGCATGTACCAGAGTGTTTCTTCCAATATTTACTGCAGGATGGATAATCAAATTTTCCCTTATTCCCTTTATTTCTATTTCCAAAGTGATCAGTAGATCTCTTCCTCTCTTTCTTCTCCTTAATGTCGTATGACTTAAAGAATTCTTTTTCTATCTTGATAGCACATGAGACAATATATTCCCATGACGAGAAGGATTGTGAGACTAATTCTCAGTGGGGAAATGGTTTTAACCCATCAATGAAATGGTAAATATTACTTCTTGGGTTACATATATGTAATCTGTAGCATGTCTCGATAACCTTGTAAAGTTAGCCTCATACATTGCGACATTCTAATCCTCTTTTTACCTCAAACATAGAAATTGTCTTTTCATATCTGGTCGACGGTCACAAGGAAAGTATTTTTCAAAGAAAATCTCTTTAAAATCACTCCATTCCATATTTGATACTTCATTATCTTCCTCCGTGTATTGATTCAATGTCCACCATTGACCAACATCTTTAGTGAGGAGGTAAACTACCATGATAACTTTCTCACTTTTACTACTCCCCAAGGAATAGAATGTTTTCACTAAATAATTTATCCATTGCTCAGATACTAGTGGATTTATACCCCCATTGAATGTTGGAGGTTGCTTCATCTTGAATCGATCTAACATTCATCCTACATGTTGTGGATCAGCGTTCTCCATACGGGTAAGGTTATTATTCATAACCTGAGTGAGTTTTCCCAGTATGCTGATAAGCTGATCAGCACCAGTTGTATCACCAGCTCCACTATAATTATCTTGATTAGGAGGGAAATACCTACATGGAGTGTGTGCCTTGATACGGTTTCCATTCATTCCACTAGCCACCATTTATAATCAATGGAGTAAACTAGATCAGTTTATGAATTGAAATACATAATTCTAAACTTTTAAAACACTTAACATGAATTGAATAGTTTATGGATATAATCCATAACCATTAAAATGTTTTCATTGAGGATGTATATACTCATAAACCCTTCATAGTGGTTTTTAAGAAAAATGATAATTATCCTATGCATATCTCCCAGATGTGTCGTAACCAAGAGTGCGGTAAGGCTCGTTGTTTTTCACCAGTTTCTGTTCGAGTCAAGCTCAATGAGGTGTTATCAGGTTTTACCTCTAGGTACATTTGTGCCAGAGCCGCCTCTACCTACTCATATCCAGACTGTGATGTACTTCTTGGAAAACTCAAAACATCTATACAATACCAAAATTCTAGGATTTTCTTCTATACTAATCCTCAAAGTCCATCTTAGGGCTATGTGTTCTAATCAGATTTTATCTAAATATAGCTCTAATGGTTATTACTAATCTTCATCTGATACCAACTATACACCCTAACCCAAGTTAACCAGAGATGGTGCATTACTACATAACATTGACATGATTACAAAATATCATGTCTCGAAATTCCGATTGGTTTAGTAGCCATGGAATCACTAGATACATTCTTAAAGATTACATTACATCATAAAGTGAAAAACTACATCAACCTCTTGTCTCCATAGAAAACACACATATCCCGTCATACTATCCCAGCATTTCATTAATAAAATAGTTCTTCACATCCTAGGAAAAATAAAACCTAGAAAGGGGTGAGCTCAGATTCTCATTAAGGATATCAATATAGCCGAAACTTTCATAAATAAGCATAAACATGTAAGGAAATGTATAACTAAAACAAAAGCCTTTTAAACTGGAACATCAGCATAATATGTCAAAAATAAAATGAAATAGTACAATTTACTTATTAACATGGATATTCTACTAGTATAATAATCAAATTAAATATCAATAACCACTTTCAAAATGATGGAATCCATAATGCCAGACTATCATAATCACATAGTCAAGGCCTTGTTCCATGACTACAAATATGATTTTTTCAAGGCCTTGTTCCAAGACACTAGTTGGACTCATGAGACCTACCTATGCATCAAGGAGCTATAGCAGGCTCCACATGTCACTTATTATGTCCAATGCATTCCTCATATGAACATGTTTAAACATAACATAAACATTCGTATTAAAACTAGCATACGAAATGTCAATACATTATCCATAAACCATGAATGGTATAAAAATAACACATTCACAGTCAAATGTATCACAAAATCTTCAATACTATATGGAAGTTTTGTATCATATTAAGTCAACTTCAAATAGTAATAAAATCTATCAAAGGATGTTGACATATATGAAATTAAAACTATTTGAGAGAAATATCTCTTTTTTTCAAATCATTTAAAGAAAAATAATTATAAAATAAAGCATTTAATTTGAAAATATTCTTATAATATTTTAATGGAATCTTATATGATTTTATAATGGCGTAAAATCAACGCACCCTCCGTATAAGTTAAAAAGTAAATTCTTACCTTAATTCTGTCGAAAAGGTTAAAAAGGACCTTGTTTGGAAAACGATTGGAAGATTCCTTTATAAACATCTTATAAAAAGTAAAAAATGGTATTAATGACTTTATACCATAGTCTATAAAATAGTAATAATGATTTGAAATAAATTGTTATGAATCATGGATGTGGATGATATAGAGGGCCCGATAGATAATTACGTATAAACAACCTCAGATAATGAAGAGATTGTGAAATAAACCTTTACCTTGTACATTTCCTTGGTTGAGGGTAGTTTAACCTCCTGTATAATGGTGAAATATTTGTTATTACATTATAAAAGAATCATACACATTAATATGAAATCATATATGATCTTTTAATATTGCGTTGTTAATAATATCATAGTATTACCATCATTTCAGGTGTTAACATGCTCATTTTCATTTATATGTTTTGTTACATAAGTATTTTCTATTATTGATAGGTTGTATATTATTCATATCCATAATGATATCGTGTCAATAAATATTATTTTTAATCATCGAATGAGAATTCTACTTGAATGGATATGATGGGGAATTAATCTCATCGCATTTGTAGAGACGGTAGTCCGTACATACGCACGAGTGAAAATATATATCTTTTGATATTAAAATAATATATAATTGGATGGTATGTCATATATACCGAATCATAATAATGTTATATTTATTATTTACTTCAATTACACATCATTATCATACCCATCCAAATAAAAATGTTTTCAATAAGAATTACACCACGACGTGGAGACGATAGGTCGTACATATACACGTATAGTGACATGTAATTCAATGGATGGATAGAATAATGGATATGGTTTTATGATATTTATAATAACAACACAGTATAGAGATTATACTGGAGTTATTATTTTATAATGGAAATAACAAAGAATGAAGAAGATGAAGAAAAAAGGAACTTGAAAGAGTGTAGTAAAAACATTACCTCTTCTTCAATTTCTTCCTTTTGATTTGATCAAAAGTGCTCCATAGGTTGGATTTATGATCAAGATAAGGCCTCTAGTTTGATTATATAGAAGTTGAGAGAATACTAGGGTATGGTTTGGCTGATAAAAAATGCTTTGAAGGTATAAATTTGAGAGAAGGGGGAGTGCCCTTTTATAAGAGGGGTGAGGGGCACCCACGGAAAAACTTAAAATATTATTTTATAATAAAGTCATATTCGGTTTATAATGCCTCCAAAGTGACTTATTTAGAAGATAAGGTAAGGATGGGTCGAAATCCTTTCAACAAATAGATTTTAGACATGTTTTGGTCTCTATATTAACCTTATCATTTATATTTAACTCTTAGTTAAATAGCTTGACATTTACCATGTCTCTTTGTATTATTATATTATAAAGTTAATAAACATTCTATATACTTCCAAGAGAACCTCAAGTGGTTAATTAATGATTAACCTATAATTATATAATTCCTTTGGATGAACCTTAGATTATTAGAAATATAATATGAATTAATAATATAATATTTGATTTAAAAACTCTTTTATGTCAATTTTGACACTATTTGGTATTATGTTTTTGCTAAATTCATAACAGCTTTATTACTTCGAAACAAATTCATATAACCAACACTAATATGTTATATTAACCTAGAAAATTAGTGTAATTCAAAAAAAGTATCAAATTAAATTTATTTTGATATTTATAATATCAATTTTTTAATATTTCGTTAATTAAGTAATTACTACATCACCATTGTGTAATTATAACATTATATTATTTAATGTCCAAAAATTATAAAAAAATATCATTATGTAGGAAATATTTTTAGCTTTCTAATTAATATTTATAATCGAATTTATCTTATTTATAACCCTATATTAATATTGTTTTAATTATTTAATTTTTATTTTATCTCTTTTAACTCTTCTTTGAATTAAATAATAATAAATGTCCTAATCTAATCCAAGTTGACCAAAGAGGTTCATATTTTATTCTCAAGGTTGTTTTTGTTCGAATTATACTTAGACAATAGAATTAGGACATGTGTTAGGGTAATAATAATATCATTTTTACCCTTAATAACCCTATTTACTTTTAACTATGGTAAATAAAAGTAAAAAGTTACTATTCATAAAAAATTATTTTTATTTTATTGAACCCCATTTTACTCCTTGATATAAACTGGGTCTCTTGTATTTTTGAAATTCCACTCACAGAAGTGGTAAAATTATGTTTTATGTAAATTTTCAAATTCTCCTAGGAGATGGGTAAACGACGGTGAAAAGTTCAATAAACATTTTATATATCTAAAATTATTATAAACTGACTCCAATAGATTACATTGAACTTATATAGGTATTATGTATCTATTTAGACCTATCATAAACAAAATAAATAAATATTTAAATAAAAAATTTGGCATTAAACTATAACACTGTGTTTTTTTCAATATTCATCAAAAATTGAACATTTTCAGAAAATTACCATAAATTCACCATAGGCTAATTTCGATATTCCAAATCTGAATATAAAGTCCATTTTTAAAGATAAAATTTATAAAATTTCAAAATGTGGGTATTACTATTCATAATGTCTAGTTTGATTGGTTGTGGTGTGTTTTAGAACTAGAAGTTGCATATAATGTATGATATTGCATTATTTAAAGGGAAGCGTACCGTGGAATCTTGGGGTGTTACATATGACCTGTGTTATGGTAATAATACTATCATTTTTACCTTTAATTATCCTATTTACTTTTAACTGTGGTAAATAAAAGTTAAATGTTATTATTCACCAAAAATTATTTTCATCCCATTGAACCACATTTTACATACTGATATCAACCGTGTCTCTCAGATTTTTGAAATTCAACTCACAAAAGCGGTAATATTAACTTTTATGTAAATTTTCAAATGCTCTAATGAGGTGGGTAAAAGATGGTAAAAAGTTCAATACTTTTTTTATATATCTAAAATTATTATAAAATGACTTCAATTAATTAAATTGAACTTCTATAGGTATTATTTATCTATTTTTAACTAAAATAAATTTAAATAAAATAAATGATTATTTAAATAAAAAGTCAGATTTAACCAAAAACTCAGTGTTTTCACTATTCATCAAAAAATTGAATGTTTTTAGAAAAATACCAAAAATTCACCTTAGGATAATTTTGATATTACAAATCCAAAAATGAAGTCCATTTTGCTATATAAAATTTATAAAATTTCAAAAAGTGGGTATTACTATTCATAACGGCTAGTTAATAAAATATTTTAATAGCATATCGTTGTTTAGTGATGCTCGGTATTGCATACAACACAAGCTATCGAGGAAGGTTTCTCTTACATGTAATGCAAGCCATTAATAGTGTTGCGTATACTACAAGCTAATATGGTGTTGTGTATATTACAAGATAATTTTGGTGTAGCGTATAACAGAAGTCATCAAAAAAATTAAAAATAATATTTCTCATAAAATATCGGGGTGTTACATTCTACCCCCCATAAAATGAATTTCTCCCTTGAAATTTTTCGGGGTTATAAATGGTTTACTACTTGAATGTTTCATTCATAGAAACCCAAATCGTAAAAAAAAATGCTAAAACATAATTTTAAAAAAAGAAACGTAACGGTTACCCAAAATAACACATCACTAGGTTTTGTCATAGAAGAACATAGGTTAAAAATATGGATATGGAAGAGAAATATATCCATCAAATTCTGATAGAGAGTGGTAGAGAACATGGCTATGAAAAAGTCAGCAATCCCAAAGTTATAAATGTGTGATGATATAAGGTACCATCTAGGACAACATTTTTTTTTCAAGATCATTTCCCTAAAGATGAAAAAATTGGAATTAGAATAACTAATTAATTGATTTTGGTACAATATCACCATTGGTAATTCCTTGAACAATTTATACTTCATCTCATAATGAAATTAATTTGAATTTTTCATTCGTGAAGTGTTAGTAGATCATGCGATAAAATAATAGGTCATTCCAAATGTCTCAAAGAAAAGTATAGAAAAAGTTATTAAATATACATAAGTCTATCTATGGTGAGTTTAATTCTATATGATTCAAACAAAGGACTTAGACCCCCACTATCATAAAGCAAAAAAATATAAAACAAATTTATACTAACAAGGGACTTCCTGTAGGCTAGTGGTGGGCGATAATGGCCTATCACACTTGGGTTGTGCATTCGATTCCTGAATCCCTGTCCGACGCAATGGGTTTTCACCCATCCTACAGGTTTTCTTTTTTCAAAAACTATACTATTATAAAATTCCATAAATAATATCGAAAAAAATTTCTAGCCTTATACAATACTATCTAATGTCCAACATTATACATTCTAATAATTATGCTTGTCTAAAAAAATCTATCTAATCTCATCGTATAATGAAAAATATTACTAGAGAGGAAATCTACCAATCATGTGATTACCATTATTTATCCCCCATATATCATAAGTTATATCTTTTTGGTCTCATTACAAACATGTAAATACATTAATCATGTATTCCCTTGAAAAATTAACACCCATTGAACCTTAGTGAAAAAATATATGCTGTCAAAATCAACTCTTTCCACATACAAAAACCCCAAAATTTCTATATACTCAAATTATGATATCACTTTGTCCTTATATCAGTCATGAGATCATTAATAATATCAAACATATTATTTTCTCCTTATCCCTTCATTATGTGTATATCATCTGACTTCCAAAAATATTTGAATAACCTTTCATGGTTACTGGTACCATTCCACATATACTTTCAAATACTCGAGTAAAAACAATAGTGTAACAATCCTTAGATGTTTATTTATTCCATAGTACCATTAAATTACCTATAAAACATTACTCTTGATAAACATAAAAGCATTCCACTCCCTTCTTTAACCATCGACTGTGCTTCATAATTTTATTACTCAACACTTCTTTCATATCATATATAATTTGTTGTCTCCTCATCATCACCAACATAAATACTACCTATACGACCATGTTGATTCTCTTCCTGATACTTTCCCTTAGAGAATTGGTATTCATAATTCTCTTCAATTCTACATTTAAAACATTTAATTGTTGTTGATGTCTTAGAAATACCATTATCCTCATCCATAGTGTTAACTCAACACTTTCCTTTGCAATTACTCACTTGCTATCCTTATTTTCCACACCAAAAGAATCTTCCAGTTCCATTGAAAATTATCCTTGATGTCTCTTCCCAAATGATTTACATGATGGAAATTGAACTTTATTTCTTCAATGATCATCATGAAACTCATTCTTTCTCATATTAACGGAGTCTGGAAACTTACCAAAGTTGAGATTATTGATCATATTGTGAGATTTATGATTATTCATGATAAATATGTTTCACCTTCCAAATCCCATTTCATTTTCTTGATAATGAATAATATCATTTCATTGTTCATCATATTATCCATTAACATGAATCTTCTGATTTCAAGCCATTTTATAAAACCCCAAAGGAATATTGTGAGATGCAAAAATAATGCTAGGAAAACAACATAATCAAGGGGAGTAATTTAAATATCTAACATCATAGGTTTAATCCTAGGTTATTCATGATCATTATCATAATTCTGGGTCTGTAACCTATGCTTATACATAACATTAGGGACATCTCAAGACATACCTTAGAAATATCTCTAGGGATCTATCTAAAATTTTCATATCCTTATTTCCAAAGGTTAACTAATCCTTCACTCTGATACCAACTGTAGAGACCCAAATCGTGACGTAAATAGACATTACATTACATTTTTGGTATACTTAATACATTAAAAATACAGATTCCCAAATACTGTATTAGTTTAGTGTCTTTGGAAACTCGGAACATAATATTATAATCATGTTAAAAGATCTTTATCATCGGCTATAAAGATCTTCCCCTTTGGTTTTCTTACCAAAAACCTTTATTTATATCCTGGGGAAATGAAAACATAAAAATGGTGAGCCCAAATTCTCATTAAGTGTAAGCATGGAGAAAATAAAACAAACCATATACATTTGAATATATGAATTGGAATATTATGTTTAAAAAATCCAGATCATGTGTTGTGAAATAAATCTTGGAAATATGTAAGGCATGTATCAGAAAGGAACATTAATCATGATAAATTAGCATGGGAATAAAACATGTAATTGTGGAAACCATTAAGCATATGTTATAATTTCAATAGTATCCAATGCATTGCTGCTAAGACCATCATTGTGGAGAATGTCCATTACTGAACCGGGTTTACTTGTCGTTCAATCACTGTATTACTGAACCAGATTCACATACTATTCCAACCATGTATATCTCATGAGATATAAGTCTTTACCCAATGAATTGGAGGGAGATATACGTCCCACCCATCTGATAAATAAATCATTCTTACGTGTCCCACAAAATAAACATAATTCATTCATCATAACCGAAGGAATAAAATCGGTTTCATAAACATCATCCAATCATAACATAGTATATATAAAAAATGGATATCATTTCATCATAAGAATATAAAACCATTTAAATAATAGAGTAATTATACTTGAAACATAAACATACCAAATAATGTCATCTTAGATGGAAAATGGTTTCCATAAAACACTTGAAAATAATTCTTGAGGAAAACATCCTTTATTCTTCAAAATAATTTTCTTTTCACAAAATGCCAGGTAATTTTAAAAGAAAAGGATTTTTGTTGATATAATAATTAAATAACTCATAGTAAGATTCATAAAAATAATAAATTATGAATCCGTAAAAATCCATTTGTTCCGTATAATTTTAAAAAATTCTCCTTCTGCTTTTGTCGGAAAAGTCAAAAACTACCTCATATGGTAAAAAGAGAAAGATTCCTTCCATACCTTGTGGTAGAAGTCATAAAAGTTAAAAAATGTCTTTAAAATAACATGGAGTAATATTAAACATTTTATGAAAACATTTTGAGAAAACATGGACATCGATGATAAACATAACCCCAGTAAATACTTACGAATAAACAATCTCAGATAAGAACGACATTGGAATAATTGTCTCTTACCCAAGGTCCAATTTATTATGTACGTGTCTGAAACTCATGTATATTGGGTTTAAACATACTATTTACTTGTAACATAACCAAAATAATATTTATGATATCATATATGATTCACTTCTGACATTATATTACCTATTCTTTTGTAAATTCCATTTTAATGCAGCGTTTTTGGTAAAATTGTTTTGTTTATCGTAAGTGTTTCGACTTGTTGTTCCTGATATTATTACATATATACTTATTTAATTAATTCAATAATTTAAAACATTATTTATATATAATATATATTCAACAAATAAATATATATGATAGATCGAAAAATGGAAGGAAATACACTATTGATGGAGACGGTAGGTCGTACGTACGCATGAATGCAGTTTTCATTTCCTTATTAAATTGAATGGAATTAAGTAAATGAAACATATATTTACATAAATAAATTATCATTATTATTTAATATCAGTCATGATTATTTTTTATATATACTTTATAATCATACTTGAATGGTTAATCAGTGAAAATGAATCACATCGCGTTCGTGGAGACCGTAGTCCGTACGTACGCACGAGTGACAATATCATTCTTTTGATATTAAAATACTATATAATTTGATGGTATATAATATATATATACAGAATCATCATAATGTTATATTTATTATTTATATCATTTATACTAATTATAATACCCATCCAAATGATAAAATATTTTTATAACAAACTACACCACAAAGTAGAGACGGTAAGCCGTACATACGCATGTGTGGTGACTTTTTCATTCATAGGATGGATAAAATAAATAAAAGGGTTGTAAAAATTTTATAATTATATCACAGTATATATAATATAATAGATTTTTATTTTATAATGGAAAGAACAAAGAAGGATGAAGTGGAAGAAGAAAGGAACACGAAATTAGGTGATGAGATATTTACCTCTTCTTTAGGTTCTTCCTTTTTATTTGATCAAAAGGGCTCCATAGGCTAGCTTTATGACTAATGGAAGTCCTCTAAGATGAAGGGAGGACAGTTGAGGGGGTATTTGAGTCAGGTTTTTCCGATTCGAATGGCTATGGAGGTGTGAATCAGAGAGAAGGGTGATTTCGTTTTTATAAGAGGGGTGAGGGGGACCTTAGAAAAAACATAAAATATTATTTTATAAAAAATTCATATTTGGTTTATAATAGCTCCAAAGTGACTTATTTCTATGATATGTTAGGTATGGGTAGAAATCCTCTCAACTATCAGGTTTTAAACAAGTTTATATATCTTTTTTAACCTTATCATTTAGATTTAACTCTATGTTAAATAATTTAACTTTTACTATGTCTTCTTGTATTATTACACTATATGGTCAACAAAATTACTATAAACTTCCAATAGAACATCAATTGGTTAGTTAATCTCACATATATTATTATATAAGTCTTTTGGACAATCCTTAGATTTTTAGAACCATTATATCAATTAATAATATAATATATGTTTTAAAAACACCTTTATGTAAATTTAGACACTATTTCGTATTTTGTTTTTTCTAAATTCATAACAGCATTATTACATCGAAAACAATCCATATAATCAACCCTAATATGATATATTAACCGATAAAATTACTTTAATTCATAAAATACCTCAAATTACATTTATTTGGGTATTTATAATATCAATTATGTAAACATTTCATTAATAAGGTAATTACTGTATCATCATTGTTCCATAAATAAATTAAATTCATTATTGTCTAAAAACAATATATAAAATACCATTATGTAGGAACTTTTTATATATTTCTAATGAATATTTATATTCTAATTTTTCTTCTGTATTACCCTATATTAAAAATGTTAAAGTTATTAAACAATGAATTTAACTATTTTAATGCTTCTTTAAGTAAAATAATAATAAATGTTATAATCTATTCCAAGTGGACCTAAAGGGTAATATTTTATTCCTAAGGTTGTTTTTGGTCGAATTAAACTTATCCAATAGAATTAGGACATGTGTTAGGGTAATAATAATATCATTTTTACCCGTAATTACGCTATTTACATTTAACCGTGGTAAAAAAACGTCAAAAGTTACAGTTCATCATATATTATTTTCATCTCATTGAACCACATTATACTTGTTGATATCAATGGTTTCTCTAGGATTTTTGAAATTCAACTCATAGAAGCGGTAAAATTATGTTTTATGTAAATTTGAAAATGCTCCAACGCGGTGGGTAAAAGACGGTAAAAAATTCAATAAAATTTATATATGTATATAATTATTAAAAAAATGACTCTAATGAATTACATTGAAAATTTATGAGTATTATGAATCTATTTTGACCTAAAATAAATTTAAATAAAATAAAATATTATTTAAATAAAAAGTCGGTTTTAACCAATAACTCGGTATTTTAACTATTCCTAAAAAATTGAATGTTTTCAGAAAAATACCAAAAATTCACCCCAATATAATTTCTATATTCCGAATCAAAAATGGAGTCCATTTTGAAAGATAAAATGTATAAAATTTCAAAAAGTGGTTATAACTGTTCATAATGGCCAGTATATAAAATATTTTAATAGCATGTTGTTGTTTAATTAAACTCGGCATTGCATACAACGCAAGCTATTGAGAAAGGATTCTCTTGCATTTAATGAAATCCAAGAATATATTGGTGTATACTATAAGCAAATAAGGTGTTTTTTATAGTTCAATATAATCTTGGTGTAGTGTACAACACAAGACATCAAAGATATTAAAATTAATATTTCTCATAAAATCTCTCAGTGTTACATTCTATCCCCCTTAAAATGAATTTCTCCCTCAAAACATGTCGGGGTTATAAATGGTTTACTACTTGAAAGTTTCATTCATAGAAACCCACTTCGTAAAAAGGAATACTAAAACTTAATTATAAAAAAGAAACACAATGGTTAACCAAATTAACTAATCACTAGGTTTCCACATAGAAGAACATATGTGAAAATATGGATATAGAAGAAAATATAACCATCAAGTTCTGATGGAGAGTGTTAAAGAACATGGCTTTGAAAAAGCCAACAATCACAACTCCATAAATTTGTGATGATCTAAGGTACCATCTAGGACAACATTTTCGGTGTTGAAGATCATTTCCCTAAAGATGAAAAAATGGAATTAGATGAAATAAATAATTGATTTTGGTACAATCTTACCATTGGTCATTCCTTGAACAATTTCCACTTCATATCTTAAATAAATGTAGTTGAGTTTTCTATTCGTGATGTGTTAGCAGATCATGCGATAGAATGATAGGTCATTCCATCTATCTCAATCAAAAGGTTATCCAAAGTTATTAAATATACATAAGTCCATCTATGATGAGGTTAATTATATTTGATTCCAAAAATGGACTTAGACTCCAACTATCATACCGCATAATAAAATAAAACTAATTTCTAATAACCAGGGACTTCCTTTAGTCCAGTGGTAGGTGATAATTCCATGTCACACTTTGGTTGTGGATTCGATTCCCACATCCCTGTTCGACGCGATGGGTTGTCTCCCATCCTACATGTTGTCATTTTTCTAAAACTATACTATTGTAACATTCCATAAATATCGAAAAAAAGTTCTATCCTTAAAAAATACTATATGATGTCAAATATAATCTATTCTAATCATTAGGCTTTTCCAAAATACTTATATATAATCTCATAGGATATAGAAAAATATTACAAGAATGGTAATCTACAAAACATGTGATTACCATCATTTAACCCTCATATATCATAAGATATATCTTGTTGGTCATATTCCAAACATGTGAATACCTTAATCATGTATTCTCTTGAAAAATGAATACCCATTGAACTATAGCGAAAATATGAATGCTGTCAAAAGTTAACTCCTTCCACATACCAAAATCCAAAAATTTATATATACTCAAACCATGAAATCACTTTATCCTTATATCATTCATTATCTCATTAATAATATCAAACATATAATTTTCTTTCTATCCCTTCGTTATTTTTATATCATCTGCTTTCATAAAATATCTGAATAACCTTTACGGGTAACCGGTACCATTCAACGTATTCTTTCAAATACTGAAGGAAAAAAAGTAGTGTAACAATCCTCAGTTGTTTATTTATTCCCTAGAAACATTAAATTACTTATACAACATTACTCTTGATAAACATAAATTCATTCCACTACCTTCTTAAACCATTGACTGAGATTCATCATTTAATTCCTAAACACTTCTTTCATATCATATATCATTTTTAGTCTCCTCATCATCATCAACATAAATACTACACATACAACCATGTTGATTCTCTTCATGTGACTTTCCCTTAGGGAATTCGTTTGAATAGTTCCCTTACATTACAAATTTAAATCATTTCACTATTGCAGATGTCTTAGAAATACCATTATCGCTGTCCATAGTGTTAACTGGACCCTTTCCTTTGCAATTACTAGCTTTATTTCCCTCTTTTCCACACCCAAAGCATCTTCCAGTTCCTTTGAAATATTCTCCTTGATGTCTCTCCTCACATGATATACATAAGGGAAAATGAACTTTCATTCCTCTATTATCATCATGAAACTCTTTCTTTCTCTAATTAACTGAGTCATGAAACTTATCAAAGTTGAGATTATGGATCATGTAATGAGATTTCTTGTTAAACATTATAATGATGTTTTTCCTTCCAAATCCCATTTCATTTTCTTGATCATGATGAATATCATTCCATTGTCCATAATATTCTCCATTAACAGGAATCTTATGGTTTCCAGCCGTTTTCTAAAACCAAAAAAAAATCTTGTGAGAGGAAAAAATCATGCTTGGAAGACAACACGATCAAGGGGAGTACTTTCAATCTCTAACATCAGATTTTTAATCCTTCGGTATACATGATCATTATAATTATTCTAGGAATGTAACCTATACTTATACATAACCTTAGGGACATCCTGATACATACCATAGATTTATCTTTAGGGATCTCACTAATGTTTCTGGAAGCTATTTTCCAAAGTTCAACTAAACCATCACTCTAATACCAACTGTAGAGAACTAAATCTTGACATAAATAGACATTACTTTACTTTTGAAGAATACTTAATACATTATAAAAATATACTCCCAATGACCATATTAGTTTAGTGTATTTGGAAACACGAAACATAATCTTCTAATCATGGTGAAAGATCTTCACCATATCCCATAAAGATCATCCACTTGGTTTTCATACCTAATTACTTTCATTATATCCTTGGGAAAAGAAAACATATAAAGGGTGATCTCAAATTCTAAGTAAGGGTATTCAGGGAGAAAATAAAACATACCATATACATGTGAACATAAAAACATGAACATAAAGTTTAAACAATCCAGATCATTAGTTGAGAATTAAATATTTGAAGTACGTAATGCATTGATCATAAAGGAACATTAATAAAGATAAAACATAATGGGAATAAAACATGTAATTGTGGAAACTATTAAGAAAATTTTATGATTTCCATATTATCCAAGGCATTGCGGCCAAGACCATCATAGTTGACAAAGTCCATTACTGAACTGGGTTTACTTGTCATTCTAGCCCGTTATTACTGTACCAGATTCACTTTTCATTCCAGCCATGTATATCTCATGAGATATAAATCTTTACCCTATGGATTTTATGGAGATATAGGTCCCACCCATATCATAATGAAATCATTCTTACATGTTCCACAAAATAAACATAATTCATTCATCATAACCCAAGGAATAATATGGGTTTCATAAACATCATCCCATCATAAGATAATCCATATAAAGAAATGGATATCATTTCATTATAAGATAATAACACCCTATAAATAATAGAGAAATTGTACTTGAAATGTAAACATACCAACTAAATTCATCTTATCTGGAAAACAGTTTCGATAAAGCACATGAAAAGAATTCTTGAGGAAAATATCCTTTATTCTTCAAAATCATTTTATTATAACAAAATGCCACGAAATATTAAAACAAAAGGATTTTTGTTGAAAATAATCATGAAATCTTGTAGAGAAAGCTTCAGAAAAATAAGGAATTATGAATCCTTAAAAATACATTCATTCCGTATATGTTAAAAAACATTCTCCTCGTGCTTTTTCCAGAAAAGTCAAAAAGTACATCATATGGTAAACAAAAGAACAATTCCTTCCATACCTAGTGGTAAAATTCATAAAAGGGTAAAAATGAATTTAAAAAAACATGGAAGAATATTAATCATTTTATGAAAACAATTTGAGATAACAAGGACATGGATGATAAACATAACCCCAGTAAATACATATGAATAAACAACCATAGATAAGAATGAGATTGGAATAATTATCCCTTACACTAGGTCCAATTTCTTCTATACATGTCTGAAACTCTTTTATAGTGGGTTTAAACATATTATTAACTTTTAACATGACCATAATAACATTTATGATATCATATATGATTCACTTATGACTTTACATTAACCTTTTTTGGTAAATTCCATGTTAAATCCGCGTTTTCGGTAAAATCATTCCATTTATCGTATGTGTTTTGAATTATTTTTCTTGATATTATTACTTATATCCTGATTTACATAATTCCATAATTTAAAACATTTTATATATATAATATATATTCAGCATATAAATATATATGATAGATTGATAAATGGAAGGAAATACAATATTCATTGGAGATGGTAGGTCGTACGTACGCATGAATGCTAATTTCATTTCCTTATTGAATAGAATGGAATTAAGTAAATGAATCATATATGTATATAAATACAGTATCCTTATTATCTAATATTATTCATTATTATTTATTATATATAATTTATTGTCATACTTGAATGGTTAATCATGGAAAATGAATCTCATCGTGTTCCTGGGGACGGTAGTCCGTACGTACACATTAGAGACAATATCATTCGTTTGATATTAAAATAATATATAATTTGATGATATATAATATATAAAAAATCATTATAATGTTATATTTTTTATTTATGTAATTTATAATCATTGTTATACCCGTCCAAATGATGAAATGTTTGAATAACAAACTACACCACGACGTGGAGATGGTAAGCCGTACGTACACACATGTGGTGACTTTTTCATTCATATAATGGATAAAATAACTAATATGGTTGTGAATATTTTATAATAATATCACATTATATATAATATTCTGGATTTATTATTTAATAATTGAAACAACAAAGAATGAGGAAGTGGAAGAATAAAGGAACATGAAATTTGGTGGTGAGATATTTAACTCTTCTTCGGGTTCATCATTTTGATTAGATCAAAAGGGCTCAATAGATTGGTTTTCTGATTAATGTAAGTCCTCTAGGAAGATGGTATGATAATTGAGAGGGTATTTGGGTAGGGTCCGGCCGAGAAAAATGGCTCTGGAGGTGTGAATCATAGAGAAGGGGGATTTCCCTTTTATAAGAGGGGTGAGGGGCACCTTAGAAAAAACATAAAATTTATTTTATAATAAATTAATATTCAGATTATAATGGCTCCAAAGTGACTTATTACTATGATAGGGTAGGTATGGGTACAAATCCTCTCAACTAGCAGGTTTTAGACATGTTTATGTTTCCATTTAACCGTAGTATTTAGATTTAACTCTAAGTTAAATAATTTAACTTTTGCTATCTCTTCTTGTATTCTTACACTATATGGTCAATAAACATACAATAAACTTCCAATAGAACTCCAATTGGTTCATTAATGTCATATATATTATTATTTAAGTCTTTTGGCCGAACCTTAGATTTTTTGAACCATTATATCAATTAATAATATAATATATGTTTTGAAAACTCTTTTATGTCAATTTTGACACTATTTGGTATTATGTTTTTTCTAAATTTGTAACAGCATTATTACTTCACAAACAATTCATCTAACCAAATATAATATGTTATATTAACCTATAAAATTATTTTAATAAATAAAAAGTCCAAAATTACATTTATTTTGGTATTTATAATATCAATTTTGTTAATATTTCATTGATAAGGTAATCACTACATCATCATTATCTCATAAACAAATTAAATTATTTATAGACTAAAAAGTTTAAATAAAATTCCATTATGTAGGAAATTGTTTTTGATTTCTAATGAATATTTATAGTCTAATTTATCTTATATATAACACTATATTAAAAAATTTAGTTATTAAACATTGATTTTAACTATTTTTACTCTTCTTTAAATAAAATAATAATAAATGTCCAAATCTAATCCAAGTGGACATAAAGGGTAATATTTTATTCCTCTTGTTTTTTTGTCTAATTACATTTATCCAATAGAATTATTACATGCTCTATGGTAATAATAATATCATTATAACCCTTAATTACCCTATTTACTTTTAACAGTGGTAAATAAAAGTCAAAAGTTACTATTCACCAAAATACATTCTTCTCACTGAACCACATTTTACTTACTGATATGAACCGTGTCTCTTGTATTATTGTAATTCAACTCATAGAAGCGGTAAAATTATGTTTTCCGTAAATTTGAAGAAGCTCCTATTAGGTGGGTAAAAGACGGTAAAAAGTTCAATAAAATTTTTATATATCTAAAATTTTTATAAAAAGACTCAAATGAATTACATTGAACATATAAAGGAATTATGTATCTATTTTGACCTGAATTAAATTTAAATAAAATAAATGATTATTTAAATAAAAAGTCAGTTTTAACCAATAACTCAATGTCTTTACTATTAATAAAAAATTGAATGTTATTAGAAAAATACAAAAAAATTCACCCCATGTTAATTTCAATATTCTGAATCCAAAAATGAATACCATTTTGAAAGATAAAATTTATAAAATTTAAGAAATTGGGTATTAGTATTCATAATGGCTAGTTTTTATAATATTTTAATAGTATATCGTTGTTTAGTGAAACTCACGATTACGTACAATGCAAGCTATCGAAGAAGTTTTCTCTTACATGTAACACAAGACAAGAATTGTGTTGCGAATACTAAAAGCCGATACGGCGTTGTGTATAACACAAGATAATCTTGGTGTAGTGTAAAACACAAGACATCAAATAAATTAAAATTAATATTTCTCATAAAATCTTGGGGTGTTACATTCTTCCCCCCATAAAATGAATTTTTCCCTTGAAATTCGTCGGGGGTTATAAATGGTTTATGACTTGGAAGATTCATTCATTGAACCCCACATTGTAAAAAGGAATACTAAAAAATAATTTTAAAAAAGAAACGTAATGGTTACCCAAATAGACTCATCACTAGGTTTCCACATAGAAGAGAATATGTGAAAATATGGATATGGAAGAGAAATCTAACAATCATGTTCTCATGGAGAGTGGTAGAGAACATAGCTTTGAAAAAGCCAACAATCACGAAACAAAAAATTTGTGATGATCTAAGATACCATATAAGACTTCATTTTTGGTTTTCAAGATCATTTATCTAATGATTAAAAAAATGGAATTAGAAGAAATACTGAATTGATTTTGGTACAATCTCATTGTTGGTCATTCCATTAACAATTTCCACTTCATCTCTTAAAGAAATGAAGCTGAATTTATCATTTGTGAAGTGTTAGCAGATCATGGGATAGAATGATGCGTCATTCCATCTATCTCAAACAAAAGGTTAGTAGAAGTTTATAAATATACATAAGTCCATCTATGGTGAGGTTAATTTTATATTATTCCAAAAACAGACTTAGAATCCAACTATCATACCACTTAATAAAATAATACTAATTTCTACTAACGAGGGACTTTAGGTAGGCCAGTGGTATGCGATAAGGGCCTGTCGCACTTTGGTTGTGGGATTGATTCCCACATCCATGTCTGCCGTGATGGGTTTTCTCCAATCCTGCAGGTTGCCCTTTCTCTAAAACTATACTATTATATCATTGAAGAAATTATATCAAAAATATTCTTGCCATAAACAAAACTATATGATGTCCAACATAATCCAATCCAATCTTTAAGCTAGTCCCAAATACATTAATCCAATCTCATAGTTTAAAGAAAAAAATTACTAGAGAGGCAATCTACCAAGCATGCGATTACCATAATTTAACCCACATATATCATATGGTAGATCTTGTAGGTCACATTCCAAACATTTGAACACCTTAATCGGGTATTATCTTGAAAAATGAATACCCATTGATCCTATGTGAAAAAATAAATACTGTGAAAAGTTAACTCATTCCACATACCAAAATACCAAAATTTCTATATACTCAAACAATTATATAACTATTTACATATATCATTCTTGAGCTCATTAATACTATCAAACATATTATTTTCTCCTTATCACTTAATTATGCGCATATCATCTACTTCCCAAAAATATATGAATAACCTATCATGGTTACCGGTACCATTCAATGTATAATTTCATGTACTCAGGGGAAATCAATAGTGTAACAATCCTTAGATGATTCTTTATTCCATAGTACAATTAAATTACCAATACAATATTACTCTTGATAAACATAAAATCATTCCCCTACCTTATTAAACCATCGACTAAGCATCATCATTTTATTCCGCAACACTTATTTCATAACATATATCATTAGTAGTCTCCTCATCATCATCTACATAAATACTAATCATACGACCATGGGTATTATCTTCATGAGATGTTCCCTTAGGGAATTTTTCTTTTCATAATTCATGTACATTACACATTTAAAACATTTAACAGTTGTTGATGTCTTAGAAATACCATTATCCTTGTCCATAGTGTTAACTGAAACATTTCCTTTGGAATTACAGGCTTTGTGTCATTCTTTTCCACACCCAAAGCATCATCCAGTTCCTTTTAAACAATCTCCTTGACTTCACTTCCCACATGATTTACATGAGGGAAATTGAACTTTCTTTCCTCTATGATCATCATGAAACTCATTCTTTCTCTTATTAACTGAGTCCGGAAACATACCAAAGGTGAGATTATTGACCATATTATGAGATTTATGATTACGAATGATAATGATTTTTCCCCATCCAAATCACATTTCATTTTCTTGATCGTGAAGAATATCATTCCACTGTCCATCATATTCTACGTTGACACAAATCATCTGGTTTCCAGCCATTTTCTAAAACCCAAAAAGAATATTGTGAGAGGAGAAAATCATGCTAGGAAAACAACATAATCATGGAGAGTACTTTCAATCTCTAAAATCATATGTTTAATCCTAGTTTATTCATGATCGTTATCATAATTCTAGGAGTGTAACCTATACTTATACTTAAACTTAGGTACATCCCGTGACATACCTTAGAAATATCTCTAGGGATCTCACTAATGTTTTCAGATCCTAGTTTCCAAAGGTTAACTAAACATTCACTCTGATACCAACTATAGAAACCCAAATATTGACATACATAGACATTTCATTACTTTTTCAGAATACTTAATACATTACAAAAACAGATTCCCAAAGACCGTATTATTTTTGTGTCTTTGGAAACTCAGAACATAATCTTCTAATCATGGTGAACGATCATCAACATCTCTCATAAAGATATTCCCCTTTGGTTTTCTTACCTAAAACCTTTCTTTATATCCTGGGGAAAATAAAACATAAAAAGGGTGAGCTGAAATTCTCATTAAGGGTAATCATGGAGAATATAAAACAAACCACTCACATTTGAACATAAAAACATGAACATAATGATTAAACCATCAACATCTAGAGTTGTGAAATAAATATTGGCCATACATAAGGCATAGATCATAATGGAACATTAATCATGATAAAATAAAAAATGAATAAAACATGTATTTATGGAAACCATTAAGCACATGTTATGATTTCAATAGTATCCAAGGCATTACTATCAAGACCATCATAGTGGACATAGTCCATTACTGAACTGGGTTTACATGTTGTTCCAGCACTATATTACTGAACCAGATTCACTTTTCGTTCCAAACATGTCTATCTAATGAGATATATTTCATTACCCGATTCATTTGAGGGATATATAGTTCTCAACCATCTTATAATGAAATCATTCTTACATGTGCCAAAAAATAAACATAATTCCTTCATCATAACCTAGGGAATAAAATGGGTTTCATAGACATCATCTCATCATAACATAATCCATATAAAAAATGGATATCATTTCACCATAGGAAACTAAATCCATGTAAATAATAGAGACATTATACTTGAAACATAAACATACCATATAATTTCATCATAGATGGAAAATTGTTTTGATAAAACACATGAAAAGAATTCTTGAGGAAAACATCCTTTCTTCTATAAGATCATTTTATTTTTACAAAATACCATTCAATTTTAAAATAAAATGATTTTTGTTGAAAAAAATAATGAAATATTGTAGAGGAAGATTCTTGAAAATATGGTTTTTTGAATCCATAAAAATTCATTCATGCCGTATAAGTTAAAAAACATTCTCCTCATGCTTTTGCCGGAAAAGTCAAAAAGTACCATGTATGGTAAACAAAAGAACGATTACTTCCATACATTTTGGTAAAATTCCTAAAAGGGAAAAAATTAATTTAAACAAACATGTAAGAATAGTAAACATTTTATGAAATTTTTCTGAGAAAACATAGACTTGTATGATAATCATAACCCCGATAAATACTTACGAATAAACAATCTCGGATAAGAATGTGATTGGAATAATTATCCCTTACCCTAGGTCCAATTGCTTCCATACGTGTCTAAAACTATTTTATAGTGAGTTTAAACATATAATTAACTTGTAACATAACCATAATAATATTTATGATATCATATATTTTTCACTTCTGACTTTATATTACACGTTCTTTTGTAAATTCCACGTTAAAGCAGTATTTTGGGTAAAATCGTGTAATTTTTCGTACATGTTTCAACTATTTGTCATTGATATTATTACTTATATCCTGATTTACATAATTATATATTGTAAAACATTATTTATATATAATAAATATTTAGAATATAAATATATATGATATATTGATAAATTGATTGAAATACACCGTTCATGGAGATGGTAGGTTGTACGTACACATGAACACTATTTTCATTTCCTTATTGAATTGAATGGAATTAAGTAAATGAATCATATATGTATAGAAATACAGTATGATTATTATGTAATCTATTTCATTATTATTTATTATATATACTTTATAATCATACTTGAATTGTTAATCATGGAAAATGAATCTCATCGCGTTCGTGGAGACGGTAGTCCGTACGTACGCACGAGCAACAATAACATTATCTTGATATTAAAATTGTATATAATTGGATGGGATATCATATATAAAGAATCATCCTATTTTTATATTTATTATTTATATCATTTATATTCATTATTATACCCATCCAAATGATAAAATGTTTGAATAACAAACTACACCACAACGTGGAGACGGTAAGCCGTACGTATGCACGTGTGGTGACTTTTTCATTCATAGGATGTATAAAATAACTAATATGGTTGTCAAATTTTTATAATAAAATCACAGAATATAGAAGATACTGGAGTTATTATTTTAAAATGGAAACAAAAATGAAGGAGGAAGTGGAAGAAGAAAGGATCTTGAAATTAGGTGGTGAGATATTTACATCTTCTTCGGGTTCTTCCTTTTGATTTGAACAAAATGGCTCATTAGGTTGGCATTATGACTAAAGGGAGGCCTCTAGGATGAATGGAGGAAAGTGGATAGGGTATTTCGGTAGGGTTTGGCCGATCCAAATGGATTTGGAGGTGTGAATTAGTGAAAAGGGAGAGTGCCCTTTTATAAGAAAGGGATAGAGGCACCTTAGGAAAAACATAAAATATTATTTTATAATAAATTTATATTGGGTTTATAATGTCCCCAAAGTGACTTATTTTGAGGCGAGGGTGGGGATGGTCCCAATACTCTCAACAAATAGGTTTTAGACAAGTTTAGGTTACCATTTTAACCTTATCATTTAGTTTTGACTCTATGTAAAATAATTTAACTTTTACCATGTCTTCATATATTTTTACACTATATGGATAATAAAATTACTATAAACAGCCAATAGAACCCCAATTGGTTCATTAATGTCATATATATTATTATATAAGTCTTTTTTCTAAACTCGGTTTTTTAGGACCATTATATGAATTAATAATATAATATTTGTTTTAAAAACTCTTTTATGTCAATATTGACACTATTTGGTATTTTATTTTTTCTAAATTCATAACAGCATTATTACCTCGAAAACAATTCATATAACCAGCCCTAATATGTTATATTAACCTATAAAATTATTTTAATTCATAAAAAATCTCAAATTACATTTATTTGGGTATTTATAATATCAATTGTTTTTATATTTCATTAATAAGATAATTACTGCATCATCATTATGTCATAAATAAATTAAATTATTTAATGTCGGAAAAATGTAAATAAAATACAATTATGTATGAAATTGTCTTTGATTTCTAATTATTATTTATAGTCAAATTTATCTCATGTGTATCACAATATTAAAAAATCCTAAGTTATTATACTTTGATTTTAATAATTTTAACTCTTCTTTAAATAAAATAATAATAAATGTACCCATAATTACACTATTTACTTTTAACTGTGTTAAATAAAAGTTAAAAGTTACTATTCACCAAAAATTATTTTCATCTCATTGAACCACATTTTATTTACAGATAACAACTGTGTCTCTCGGATTTTTGAAATTCAACTCATCGAAGCGGTAGAACTATGTTTTATGTAAATTTGAAAATGCTCATATGAGGTGGGTAAATGAAGGTAACAAGTTCTATAAAATTTTTATATACCTAAAATTATTATAAAATTAATCCAATGAAATACATTGAACAAATATAGGTATTATGTATATATTTTGACCTAAAATAAATTTAAATAAAATAAATTATTATTTAAATAAAATGTCGGTTTGAAAAATAACTGAATGTGATCATTAATCATAAAAAAATTTAATGTTTTCCGAAAAATACCAAAAATTCACCCTAGGCTAATTTCGATATTCGAAATCCAAAATTGAAGTACATTTTGAATGATAAATTTTATAAAATTTTAAGAAACTGGAATAACTATTCTTAACGGTTAGTTTATATAATATTCTAATAGCATATCATTTTTTAGTGAAACTCGGTATTGCGTACAATGCTAGCTATTAAGGAAGGTTGCTCTTTCGTTTAACAGAAGCCAAGAATAGTGTTATGTATACTACAAGCTAATATGGTGTTGTGTATAGCGTAATATAATCTTTGTGTAGCATATAACACTTGACATCAGAGAAATTAAAAATAATATTTCTCATAAAATCTCAGGATGTTACATTCTACCCCCCTTAAAATGAATTTTGCACTTGAAATTCGTCGGGGTTATAAATTTTATACTATTTGAATGATTCATTCATAGAAACCCACATCGTAAAAAGGAATACTAAAACTTAATTATAAAAATGAAATGTAACAGTTACCTAAATTAACCCATCCCTAGGTTTCCACATAGAAGAACATATGTGAAAATAAGGATATGGAAAAGAAATCTAACGATCATGATCTGATGGAGAGTGGTAGAGAACATGGCTATGAAAAATCCAACAATCACAAATCCACAAATTGTTTATGATCTATGGTATCATCTTGGAAAACATTTTTGGTTTTCACGATCATTTCCATAAAGAGGAAAAAATTTGAATTAGAAGAAATACTTAATTTATTTTGGTACAATCTCACTGTTGGTCATTCCTTGAACAATTTCCACTTCATCACATAATGAAATGAAGTTGAATTTGTCATTTGTGAAGTGTTATCAGATCTTGCGATAGAATGATAGGTCATTCCATATGTCTCAAACAAAAGTTCAGAAAAAGATATTAAATATGCATAAGTCCATCTGTGTTGAGGTTAATTGTATATGATTCCAAAAATGGACTTAGACTCCAACTATCATACCAAAAAATAAAATAAAACTAATTTTTACTAACCAGCGACTTCCTATAGGCTAGTGGTAGGTGATAATGGACTGTCTCACTTTTTTTCTGGGTTCGATTCCCGCATCCCTGTCTGATGCGATGGGTTGTCACTCATCATAGAGGTTGTCCTTTTTCTAAAAATATACTATTATAACATTCAAGAAATAATATCGAAAAAAAGTTCTACCCTTAAACAATACTATCTGATGTCCAACATGATCCATTCCAATATTTAGGCTTGTCCAAAATAATTTTATCCAATCACATAGTATAATGAAAAATATTACTAGAGAGGTAATCTACCAAGAATGTGATTTACATAATTTAACCCCCATATATCATAAGATATATCTCATTGGTCACATTCCAAATATGTCAATACCTTAATTGTGTATTCTCTAGAAAAACGAATACCCATTGAACCTCAGTGTAAACATGAATGCTATCAAAAGTTAACTCTTTCCACATACCAAAATCCAAAAATTTATATATACTCAAACCATGATATCACTTTGTCCTTATATCAGTCATGAGCTCATTAATACTATCAAACATATTATTTTCTCCTTATCCCTTCATTATTCACATATCATCTTCTTTCCAAAAATATCTAAAGATCCTTTCATGTTTACTGGTACCAATCAACGTATGCATTTAAAAACTCAAGGAAAAAGAATAGTGTAACAATCCTTAGATGTTTCTTTATTCCACAGTACCATTAAATTAACTATACAACATTACTCATGATAAACATAAAATGTTTCCCCTACCTTCTTAAACCATCAACCGAGATTCATTATTTTATTCCTCAACACTTCCATCATATCATATATCATTTGTTGTCTCCTCATCATCATCAACATAAATACTACCCATACGACCATGCTGATTCTCTTCATGAGACATTCCCTTAGGGAATTGGTTTTCATAATGCCTGTACATTTCACTTTTAAATTATTTAACTGTTGTCTATGTCTTAGCAATACCATTATCCTTGTCCATAATGTTAACTAATCCCATTCCTTTACAATTAATGGCTTTGTGTCCTTATTTTACACCCCCAAAGCATCATCTAGTTCCTTTGAAACATTCTCCTAGATGTCTCTTCCCACTTGATTTACATCTGGGAAATTTAACATTCTTTTCTCAATGATCATCATGAAACTGCTTATTTATCTTATTTACTAAGTTAGGAAACTTACCAAAGTTGAGATTATTGATTATAGTATGAGATATCTGATTAGGCATGATAAAAATGTTTTTCCTTCTAAATCCCATTTCATTTGATTGATCATGATGAATATCATTTCATTGTCTATAATATTCTCCATTAACACGAATATTCTTTTTTCCTGCCATTTTTTAAAAACCAAAAAGAATAGCGTGAGAGGAAAAAATCATTCTAGGAAATCAACATAATCAAGGGGAGTACTTTCAATCTCTAATATCATAGGTTTAATCCTATGTTATTCATTATTGTTATCAAAATTCTTGGACTATAAACTATACTTATACTTAACCTTAGGGACATCCCGAGACATAACATAGAAATATCTCTAGGGATCCCAATAAAGTTTGTGAATCCTAGTTTCCAAAGGTTAATTAACCATCGTTGTGATACCAATAGTAGAAATCCAAATCTTGATGTCCATAGACATTACATTACTTTTCTGGAATACTTAATACATTTCAAAAACAGATGCCCAAAAACCTTATAAATTTAGGGTCTTTGGAAACTCAAAATATAATCTTCTAATCATGGTGAAAGATCTCCAACATCTCCCATAAAGATCATCCCCTTTGGTTTTCTTAAATAAAATCTTTCTATATATCCTTGGTAAAAGAAAACATAAAAAGGGTGATCTCAAATGCTCAGTAATGGTAAGCATGGAGAAAATAAATCAAACCATATAAAATTGAACATAAAAACATGAACATAAAGATTAAAAAATAAAGATCCTGAGTTGTGAAATAAATCTTGGCAGTACGTAAGGCATAGATTATAAAGGAAGATTAATCATGATAAAATAGAATGTGAATAAAAAATGTAATTGTGGCAACCATTAATAACATTTTATTATTTCCATAGTATCCAAGGCATTGCTGCCAAGACAATCATAGTGGACAAATTCCATTACTGAACTGGGTTTACTTGCCGTTCCATCCCTGTATTTCCGAACCAGATTCACTTCCCATTCAATCCAGGTCTATATCATGATATATAAATCTTTACACAATTTATTTTAGTGATATTTAGGTCCCACCCATCTCATAATTAAATCATTCTTATGTGGGCCACAAAATAAACATTATTCATTCATCATAACCCATGGAATAAAATGGGTTTCATAAACATCATCCCATCATAAAATAATGTATATAAAAAATGGATATCATTTCATCATAAGAAAATAAAACCTTGTAAATAATAGAGAGACTGTACATGAAACATAAACATACCAAATAATGTCATCTTATATGGAAAATAGTTTTGATAATGCACTTGAAATGAAATATTGAGGAAAACATCCATTCTTCATCAAAATCACTTTCATTTCAAAAAATGCCATGCAATTTTAAAAGAAAAATATTTTTGTTGAAAATAATCATGAAATATTTTAGAGTAAGATTCATGAAAATAAGGCATTACGAGTCCATAAAAATCCATTCATTCCATATAATTTAGAAAAAACATTCTCCTTGTTGTTTTGTCGGAAAAGTCAAAAAGTTCCTCGTGTGGTAAACAAAAGAAATATTTCTTCCATAACAAGTGGTAAATGTCATAAAAGGGTAAAAATGAATTTAATATAACATGGAATAATAGTAATAATTTTATGAAAACAATTTAAGAAATCATTGACATTGATGATCAATATAACCCCAGTAAATACTTACGAATAAACAATCTCAGATAAGAATGAGATTAGAATAATTATCCCTTACCTTAGGTCCAATTTCATCCATACATGTCTGAAACTCATTTATAGTGGGTGAAAACATATTATTAACTTTTAACATAACCATAATAATATTTATGATATCATATATGATTCACTTATGACTTTATATTACCCATTCATTTGTAAATTCCATGTTAAAGTAGCATTTTGGGTAAAATCGTTTCATTTTTCATACGTGTTTCAACATGTTTTTTTAATATTTTTAAATATATCCTAATTTCAATAATTCAATAATGTAAAACATGATTTATATATAATATATATTCAGAATATAAATATATATGATAGATCGATAAATGGAAGGAAATACACCATTCATGGAGACGGTAGACCGTACGTACACATGCACGCTGTTTTCATTTTTTCACTGAATTGAATGGAATTAAGTAAATGAAACATATATGTACATAAATAATGTATCATTATTATGTAATATCATTAATTATTATTTATTATATAAAATTTATAATCATACTTGAATGGTTAATCATGGAAAATGAATCTCATTGCGTTCGTGGAGATGATAGTTCGTACGTACGCGCAAGCGACAATATCATTCTTTTAATATTAAAATCATATATATTTGGTTGGTATATCATATATAAATTATCATAATAATGTTAAATTTATTATTTATATCATTTATACTGATTATTATACTCATCCAAATGATGAAATGTTTGAAAAACAAACTACACCATAATGTAGAGAGAGTAAGCCATACGTACGCACGTGTGGTGACATTTTCATTCATAGGATTGATAAAAGAACTAATATGGTTGTAAAATTTTTATAATAATATCACATTATATTGAATATTCTGGATTTATTATTTTAGAATGGAAACAACAAAGAATAAGGAAGTGGAAGATGAAAGAAACATGAAATTTGGTGTTGAGATATTTACCTCTTCTTTGGGTTATTCCTTTTGCTTTGATCAAAAGGGCTCTTTAGGTTGTATTTATGACTAAAAAAGGCCTTTAGGATGAAGGGAGGACAGTTTAGAGTGTATTTGGACAGATTTCGGCAGATAAAAATGGCTTTGGAGGTTTCAATTAGAGAGAAGGGGAGTGCACTTTTTTAAGTGGGGTGAGGGGTACCTTATGAAAAAAGAAATATTATTTTATAATAAATTCATATTTGGTTTATAATGGATCCAAAGTGACTTATTTATAAGATATGGTATGGATGAGTCTAAATCCTTTCAACCAATAGGTTTTAGACAAATTTAGGTTGCCATTTTAACCATATCATTTATATTTAACTATAAGTTAAATATTTTAACTTTTATTGTGTCTTTTATATTTTTACACTCTATGGTTAATAAACATACAATAAACTACCAATCAAACACAAATTGGTTCATTAATGTCATATATATTATTATATATGTCTTTTGTCAGATCGTAAGATATTTAAGACCATTACATATATTAATAATATAATATTTGTTTTAAAAACTCTTTTATGTGAATTTTGACACTCTTTGGTATTTTGTTTTTTCGAAATTCATAACAGTATTATTACTTAGAAAAAAATTCATTTAACCAACCCAAATATGTAATATTAACCTATTAAATTAGTGTAATTCATAAAAAGTCTCAAATTACATTTATATGGATATTTAAAATATCAATTATGTTAATATTTCATTAATAAGGTAATTACTGCATCATCATTGTGTCATAAATAAATTATATTATTTAATTTATAAAAACAATAAATAAAATACCATTATTTATGAAATCATTGTATCATTATAATTAATATATATAGTCAAATTTAACTTATGTATAACCTTATATAAAAAACTTTTAGTTATTAAACATTGATTTTAACCTTTTTAACTATTCTTTAAATAAAATAATAATAAATGTCCTAATCTAATCAAAGTGGACCTAATGGGTAATATTTTATTCCTAATGTTGTTTTTGGTCGAATTACACTTATCCATTATAATTAGGACATGATCTAGGGTAATAATAATATAATTTTAACCTTTAATTACCCTATTTACTTTTTACTGTGGTAAATAAAAGTTAAAAGATACTATTCACCAAAATTATTTTCATCTCATCGAACGACATTTTACTTACTGATATCAATTGTGTCTCTCGGATTTTTGAAATTTCACTCACATAAGTGGTAAATTTATGTTTATTGTAAATTTTCAAATGCTCCTAGGAGGTGGGTAAAAGATGGTAAAAAGTTCAATAAAAATATTAATATATCTAAAAGTATTATAAAATGACTCCAATGAATTACATTGAACATATATAGGTATTATGAATCTATTTTTACATAAAATAAATTTAAATAAAATGAATTATTATTTAAATAAAAATTTGGCTTTAACCAATAACTCAGTGTTTTCACTATTCATCAAAAATTAAAAGTTTTCAAAAAAATACCAAAAATTCACCCTAGGATAATTTTGATATTCTACATCCAAAAATGAATTCCATTTTGAATGATAAAATTTATAAAATTTCAAAAAGTGGCAATTACTATTCATAACCGGTAGTTTATATAATATTTTAATAATATGTCGTTGTTTAGTGAAACTCTGTATTGCGTACAACACAAGCTATCAAGGATGGATTCTCTTGCGTGTAACACAAGACAAGAATAGTATTGCATATACAACAAGCTAATAAGGTGTTTCATATAGCACATGATAAACTTGGTGTAGCGTACAACACAAGATATAAATGAAATTAAAAATAATATTTCTCATAAAATCTCTGGGTGTTACAATTAGTGTACAAACACAAACCCGAGCCCCAAATTCCTATGTTATCTTCAAAAGATTCTCATACTACCACTGGAAATGCACTAAAGGAATCAACATCTCAAAGAGGGTCCTCTCCATCAAGTTGTCGATCTCTATAACCTGGATGCAAAGAGAGCATCCTAATGTGAAACTAACATCTATGGGATTCCATGGAGTCGAGATATCTATTACACATACAAGCATCCCTAGCACCCTATTAATCTCTGATCCTTGGTAGTTATGATGTGGGCTGACACAATGAATCGATCTATGATCAACCAGATTCTATCATGTCTCTTAGACCTTCATGTTAAACCCATCCTATAGTCCATTGATATTCCATACCACTTTCATCCTAGTACCATAAGAAAGAGAAGGAGAACCCCATTCAAAGCATACGAGTCCTAACACAGTGAGTTGAAAACCCAAACACTAATTCAAACAAGTGTTCATCTTTTATCTTAATAGGTAATCCCATCTTTAATATGTTCAATCATCACTAGTGTCCTCCTTGAAACCCACTTTCATATATCTATGAATCTCTCCACTATAGGAGTCCACTGCTACAACCTTTTATCCTCTAAAAATAATGATGTGCTCACCACCTTTCAAATATCCATTTGGTGTATTATCTATGGAAAATTAAGCATGTAGAGACTCACAGTTGGTATCACCACATTGTTCCTCTCTAACTCATTTTAAATTATTATTTGTAACAACCAATGATTGGATATAAGTTTAACTATCCCCATCCATGATGGATAAACAATACGAGGCCAACCACTCTGATGCATCATTCAGTAACTTCTAACTAGATTCCTACTGAGAGCATGTTCATCCACATTCCACTTTATAAGAGTATAGATAAAACTATGTGGTATAGTCCTTGGGGAACTCTTTTCATCACCTTTATCTCTTTGCCATGTTCATTCTACGAGAATACAAACCTGAGAATCTTATGGTCGATGTAGATGATGAATCTCTCACACATCAGGTTATATATCCACATCTTCAATGCATATACTACTAATTCAAACTCAATATCAATGGATTAGCAGTTCGGATTGTGTGCTATCAACTATCATAAAACATAGGAAATTACTACTTGGCTATGCATCAAGACACAACCAAGGCCAACTCTAGATTCATTTCAGAATTCTATGAGCTCATGACCCTCCTTTAATAAACTCTATGATGAATCGTTCATCCAATAATGTCTCAACCACTACATTATTCACTAAACTCTTTCTTGAGAGATGGAATATTCGGAAAAAGGGACCTTCCTAATACCTAACATAGACTTCATGAGATTTACTTGATGTTGGTGCGCTCGGAGTGTGTCCATGACCATTGTTAAGTGTCTTGTATGCTCCTCCTCCGATGTTGAGTAAAAAGATTTGTCATCAATGAAGATCACCTGGGGCTATAATGGGTCGATCACTGGGTCTTACTAAGTCATTCCTCTTCTTCTCACCAATCTAAACACCCATCTCATGAAGCTCTTCAGGATCCATCTTATATAAGGGCTTCCATATTGATGCCACCCCAAGGTGTTGAAAAATGCAATATTTTAACTCTTACTGGAGAGTTAAACCTAGAACATCTTCAGGGATATTGTCCTTACTCCATCACCATTACAAGAATCATGATGACTCATAACATCCACAACACTGATAGTCATTCTACCTAACTGATTAGAAATCAGCTATACCATCATCTTTCTAAGTCCATAAAGAGCTATAAGGAACCCCTTGATGATAAAGTGATATATAGTACCATTAAAAAAACCACACCCTTTTCTAAAAACATCCATAAGAGAATGAACTATGGATTTATTCCATAATGCGAATGACATCGTAAAGACTCAATGACACTTCAATGATATTCAAACCAAAACACTCTCCTTTGTGATCTAGTTCACACAATAGACCTTAGTGCTAGACCATCATGTCTCCTCAGGTATGTGTCCTTATACATAAGGTTCAGGTCAACCATTTAACTATAATCACTAGGTATCAAAAAATAAATGTAAAGGGAATAGAAATCACTAGTACAAGTGTCTATCAATACTTCAACTATGGATGAAATACACAGATCTGAACTTGAACCATTCCTAGAGTCCTGTTTAGATTAGCCTCGAAATCTTTCATCACTCCCATCCCCTATCCTCAAGATCCCTGAGAATGGAATGGACCACCTAGATTTGGGGGTGGTAACATGTAAAATTGTTAGCAACCTCATACTACTACTCCATCTCTACATCCTCATTCACCGCTCGACGGATCTGTTTACTATTTTTGTTGCCTCATCCATAGCGGTTCATCACCATCCTTTGTGACTGTAGCATAAATGGTGGGATAATCTCGTAATAGATTTCACCTTTTGTGAAATTTATATTAAAACATGTGCTTTTGTGAACTAGAACTCCCCAAGAGCATTCAACAAAGCCTATGACTTGGCTGCTTATGTTCTGTATCGGTTATCGTTATGTCCTACCGACCATGAATATCAATAAAATTGTTACCTTGGAGTCATGTGAGAATAGTTTGAACCATATGCATCATCATCCAATGCCAAAAGATCCATCCACGACTATTCCTTGAAATCGGCATCCACTTACACCACTATGGTAGGTTTGCTTACTAATAATCTCGACAAACAGTTACCTACTAACCACCATGAAGAAAAACAACTATATGACTAGCTCCCATCATGAATTATTTATTTACCATCATGCTAAACTCATTATCTGTCTACAAAAACATTGACAGCTGGCATCATGATTACATCCTCAGGAAAAAAAAGTTGTTACTCATTCAAAAAGAGTATACCTTGGGAGCTAACTAACGAAGGACATGGAAAACACAATCCATTCCTATATGATGCAAGTGCCATAATTATTCCCTAAAACTAGTGTTTTTATATACCAAGTCAGAAAGCAGATGTCTAGAGTCCTTGAGTAGGGATACGTCGGTCGCCACACAAACACTAGAGACCCTTGATTGAAATATGAACTCCCAAAAATTAACACTATTTACCCAATCCAATATTACATACTCCTTGTAATAAAGTAGGATCAACCGCCTCAGATTCCACTATATCATGACCCATCCCTCAGGTGAAATGTTCTGACTACCCCAATCCCATCTCGATATGATCAGTGGAAGGAGACTAACACTGAGTAGGCATATCCCTCAAATGGGAGGACTTTTACAAGGAACCTTTACAAACACACAAAACTCCAATTCCAAGAATAACGAAAGTAAAAACACTATGTAATGAATAATCATGCATTTCACTACATCTCAAATGAAGAGTATGACATAATGTAATGTAGTTATGTATATCCTGGCAGGAATACAGTCTCACCAAAAAGAAACACTCTACAACACAAGTACGGAATCTTGTCTGCCTAAAACACCACCTGGTCCAATGGAAATATATGACACATAACTACAATCTATAATCCACTGGAGAAAATTTGTTATCTTTAATGACGTTAGTCCACACATGTTCTTGGTCATCCAATAACACCCTCAAAAAGTTGGCAATCCGAACAAGACATGACACGTGCAAGAAAATCCCCTACATGGGTCAGTAAAACAATACCTGGTAGGGTACCCTGAAACACAAATTAAGATTAAACAATGGCAAAACCACTAAAAAGATATTGTAATATCAATTCAGGTATATGTAAACAACACATATAACAATACCATACATGTTTAATCATAAATTATTCCCAGATTCAACATCTCAACCATGTTCTTCCATATGGCTCCGCTCATAACACACTCGATTCTGGAAGATCACACTCATTGAGATATCTAATAGTAAGCATGTAGAATATTCCAGTCAAAAGTCTCTAAGAGGAAATATATTCTTGATTTTTCACAATGATTCCAAGAGACTTCATGTCTCACTAAGATAAGGCTTCTCGATATCGCAGACAATCCATGGTCTCAGGATTCTTCTCAATGCACACTCATTCCGATAGAACTCACTCCTCAAGCTAGGAATTCATCAGAGACCCCAAAAGTGGTCCTTATAAATTGGTCCCCGGATAAAGAACTACCTGATGCACATTGTTCAGGTCAATTCATGGAGGAAATAATCCGATCATGATACACAGATAAGAGGTCTTGCATCCATGGCTCACTGGGGGACTCCTGGTCCTAAAGTAAATATAATCTGAGATATGGGAAAGGTTCTATTGTAAATATAGGTCGTACCATCTCTACAAACCCAATAAAAGTCACCATTTAGTCATGTGAAGATCGAATTGGTATCTCGATTTGATACATGCACTAGCCTGATGAGTCACTATCAAATCCAAGCTAAGAAAAATCACATTGGAACATGTGATATCCTCTATAACAAGAACACGATCCTTCATCCGACATTCATACGAAACTCCAATGTTATGATCTCAATATCTACTCTTACCCACTATGACGAGATCATAACCCTACATCGATCCCCCATAGGAAATGTAATGATAATGACACCAGTACCTACTGGTCCAACTAAAACCACATAAACCCACCTCCAAAGGACCTCCTCATCACAGGGGCCCAAACTCTGAAGATGTCATGTCAGACCCCAACATTTTAAATTATTTTATTTCATTATTTCTTCGCTTGGTTAGTCTTGTCATGGTGCTAGTTGAGTGCATGTTTAATTTTTTTTTGATATTTGTTATTTTTGGTGGGTTTCGGATTGGTGCACAGGAACCACATGGTTTGCGGTAACCGTTCAATCGGCCTGGATGCCCCTATGGTTTCCCATTACTTAAAATAATAAATTATTATGAGAATTAAATAAAGTAAATATTAAAGGCGTAATAATAATAACATTGTTGTGTAGATAAAAATGTTTTTTAATTAAAATTGTTAATGATCTTATTATCATTATAATGGTTATAAATATAATAATTATTTGGTTTATTATTAACATTGTTATTATTTAAAAGAAAATGAAGAAAATTATTATTAATAATAATATTATTATTATTACTATTTTTTTTTTATGTTTATTATTTAAATTATTATTATTTTTATTTACATTTTATTATTATTATTATTTATTTGATATTGTTATTATTTTTTTAAGGGATTCAATCCCAGTTTTTTTCCACCTCGCCTCCCCCAACACTCCCATTTAATTTTTTTTTGTATTCCTCTCTCCAATCACCCTCTCTCCACACCTCCCCAATATCTCCCTTTTATTTCATTTTTTTATACCTCTCTCCATTATCTTCCTCTCCCCACTCACACATCTCCCCCTAATTATCCCTCACGCCTCCCCCCTTCTCTCCCATTTAATTCTTTTATTATTATTATTATTATATTATCCCTCTCTCCTAATTTATTCCCGTTTTTTTAATTCCTCCATCCACTCATACCTCTCTCCAATCACCCATCCTCCCTTATCTCTCATGCATCACCCACTCTCCACATTTATTCCCTTTTCCCTTTTTATTTTTATTCCTCTCTCCACTCACCCCTCTCCAATCACACCCCCTTTTTCCCTTTACCCATAACGCACCTCCTTGAACCCATAATTCATTTATTTTTTTTATCTCCCACTATCCCCTCTCCCATACCTGCTTCCCCAATTATTTATATTCTTTTTTTCATTATCTCTCACGCACCACCCCACTCTCCCCTTACACCCCTCTCCCCGATTATTCCTCACACAACCCTCTTCCACTTACACTCTCAAGAACTCCTCCTCCCATACTGCGCTTCTTCTGGAAACTTCTCATCCCTCCAGTGCCTCTTCCGGCGACTACTCCTCCCTATGGTGGTACCATTAGGGTGTGTGTTTTGCCCACGGGGCGTCATTCTTCCTCCTGTTGAAGTCTCATTCCAATCGCACATAGTTTTGTTAGGTGTTTCCAAGTTTTTATTTCTTAATGTCTTTCCTTTGATTCTTGTCATTTTAAATAAATATATAAAATAGTTTCGAACCTCTATGGAAAGCTCAATTAAATTATTATAGCAATTTTGAATTTATTTGATTTTTTAAAAATAGTTTTTAAATGTGTTTTAGTGTAAATTGCATACCATTATGATAAATAGAAACCTTGTTTGAATAGCTTATGTTTATTTAAGAAGGTAATGGTCCCTTATGTAATGTATCAACTCTATAATGTTGCAACGACATTTTTTATTAATGAACATGGCCTGGTTGTGTTATGACTTACTTATTGTGTTAAAACCATTTTTTAAAGGATTAATGAATTCAATGTTTTATTTGACGTTCCTTTAAAATACTGTGGGTAAGTGTTGATTTTTGGGGAAAGAGTTTAAAATTTTTTCTTGGTGTGTGTTTGATTTCAAAAGAGGATTTTGGGTGTCTATGGTGTGATGTTTGTATAACATAATAAACATGTTAAAATGTGTTGGAAAGGGTTTAATGTCTTTTAGGGATTTTTTATGATCTATAAATAAATTAGGTGGCCAGTTAGGGTTTTAAGGTAATTGGTGTTTTCATGGATGTTTAGTCTTCTAAATGGATTTTAGTTTTCAAATAAATTTGGTCCCCTTGAGTGGTTTATGAATAGTATTTTAAATGTGGTTTTGTAAAGAGTTGCATTATGTATTTTGGAAATCATGGTTTTTAATGTGTTCATTAAGGGTTGACCATTCAGTTTAAAACATGTTTGGGTGTGGGTCGGAAAAGGGTAAGAGCATGTTTGATAATTGTGAAGTGTTTGAATGTCTGTTTAGAACTTAATGGCCCATTTGGATTTGTAAATGTAAGAGTGGTGTTTGCATGATATTTTGAATAAATGTTTGTGATCTATTTAAAACCGTAAATTTTTTCTGAAATGTTTTAAAGTTTATATGTTATAGCAGCTGGGTTGGCACATTGTTGAATGTGAAATAACTGAATATGTATACGGGGCGCTCTTATCTAGTGTAACACATTATGGGTGAATGTATATAAAGCGTCCGTGTTTGGGGTAGGCAAGTGTGGTGAGATGAGTCACGCATGCGAGGGCCTCTTACATACAAAATATTACTATAACCACCATGGGTTCCTGGGTTTTTTATCGATTATTGAGTGACGGTTTCTTAGCAGACCCGATTAGACTGGTTGGTGCCCCCTAGTAGATAGAGAGACCAGGAGGGATTTTCCACTGATTTTGTCACGGGGGCGATCAGTGGGTTATAAATATGTGGCTTCACCATATTCCGACAGGTGGTTCTAAACCGAGTGCATCCAGGGGTTGTCAAGGGATGTTAAGGATCGCCCATGGCTACAGCTTGTATTGCATGTTTATTTTCTACTGCATTGGTTTATATACAACATGTATTTCTTGTTTATTTTCTACTACATTAGTTTATATGCATCTTGTATTTCTATTTTATTTTTCCGATACACTAGTCTATTTTCAGGTTGTCTTGATTACCTTTCTCCCTTTTTCACAGTTCTAATATTACATTTTTGGTTTGGTTTATAAAATGGTAAACTATTTTTGAAATAATATATTTCATGTGTTAGTTCTCATAGTGAGAAAGATGTGTTATTTTTTTTAAATGGGAAAAACTTATTTTTATAAATTATTTTCCAAACGTGTGTCATCATAAAACATTGGGTTAAAAAACACTTGGATTTAGTGGTTTACTTTTGGCATCCCTACTGAGCATTTTTTTTCTCATGCCTATCCATTACAATTTCAGTTGCAGGTTTAGCTGTTGTTCTGGCTTTTTCATAGTGGCTGCTCATGTGGGAGCAGTTTTGGGATTTTTGTTGGAGGTGACCAAGGGGTCACACGGAGAACATTGTAGCAGGGTCTTGTTTATGTTTATGTTTTCTTTTTATTGATACATTGTATCTAGATCAGTTCATTGTTTATTTAAGTTTCAGTTGTTGTTTTTATCCATGCTCTATTTGTTCTATTTTATTAGTCTTGGTTTTATCTCTTGGGATTAAATCTTTCCCTCATGTGTACTTTGATGCCGGACACTAGTTGCCAGCCTGTGTGGATCCGGAACATCCATCGGGACATGTCACGAACCAAACTGTTCGTGAGAAAAATGTTATCAGAGGAGGACTTTGTTTTTTGGGGTGTTTGGTAGATGGGGATTAGGACTTTTAAGACTTGAGAGGTAGGTGTGAGAAGGGCGTCATGAACCCATTCTCTTTCTGAACCTTGAGTTTCTAGGTGTTTTCTAGGATTTGAGTCTTGTGTCCTTTTTTTGGATTGAGGGATGACAACGGAGGAAAGCCGATGTCATTTCGTGACTTCACATTGAGTAGATACCCATGCGGATTCTGAGTGCATGGTTTAAATTACTCCTAGTTTTTGAAACATACTTGGGTCATGGCTCACTACCATGTCGATGGGTTAGGTATAACTTCTAGTTCCTCATTCCGGTGGTTCTTTGTAAGCTGTACTCTATTTGGTTCTGGTTGGTGAAAGCCTGCTTTTGGAAATGGAAGTGGATTTTTTTTTTAAAATGTTTTCTCTAAAATGATTTTAAATCGGTAAAGGGAATTTTAAAATTGGAAGTGTTTTAGTAAATGCTTTTATTTCTAAGAGTAAAGGATGTTTCCCTTGGTACTCTTTATAGAAGATTACATGTGTGTGGGTGTGTACGGTAAGTGTTTGGGGGAACTTGTTTAAGGACGATGTGTTTGGAAATGGATGGACACACATGTGATGGTCTATAAGATGCCTTGGGTGGGTTTTAATATATATAAAGGTTTTGGGAATTTTTTTCCCTTGAGTGGTTTTTTTGAAATGTGAAAAGTGGTTTTGGCATTTGAAAAATGTTAGTGGGATAAGACAATTCTGAATTTTCAATGAAAATGGTTATTTTGGAAGAAGGTTTTGGTTTCCTTTATATTTTATTGGCTTCTGGGCCAATTATCTTGGATTGGGGTGTTCTTTTTTAATTGTGTTTTGGCTTGAGGTAAGTTTTGGTTTTGTGTCTCTTGTGTTGTTCAGTGTATGCTGCCCAAAGAGGTCCTCCGTGTTGCCAATGAGGCATGTACTGGGTTCGGTTCCTTAAAGTGTCATCGCCCTTTGAGGTGTTGGAGGTCTGGTAGAGGTGGTGAAATGACTTGAGGGAAGTGGAGTGTGTCTTTGGGTGTTTGGTAACTCACTAGGTTGTTAAGGTTCATGTCGTTTTGGGTTTTTTTAAGGGTTATGTTTGGGACTGGTGGAGGTTGGTTGTCTTATCATCGTTAGAGTTTGGGGAGTAGTTGGTGATTGTTGTTTTTTTAAAGGTTCCCTATCTAGCGAGGAGTGTGTGTAGGAGGAACATCCCCTAAGCGGTTATCTTCGTTGATCCTGACACCGAGTTCGTCAGGATTCCTTTGTGTGGGTCATCGGTATAATTGGTTTGGGCATTCCAAGTTGCTGTGCCGCATCCCTCCTAAGTGTTGTCATCACTCTGGTCATTCGGGTCACCGAGGGATGTTATGTGGGATGTTTCATTTGAGGAATGAGTTCTGATTGGGGAATTATAGTGTCTGACTATGAGGCATAAGATGATTCCGTCATCATATCCCCAACCTCAGGTCTCGGGGTGAATCTCGTGCACAGTCAGCGTGTCAAAGAAATGTGATACATTTACATGGTTCTTTATCTTTCGTCTTGGAATAGGGAAATTTTCAGTTCCCTTGTTCTTGTTTTCCTTCTATTGTAAGTTCGTTTTTTGTGGTGATAGTGCAATTAACTTATCTTTAGTTATCATTGTAGTTGAATTATTCTGAATGTGACCTCTAGAATCGTTATTTTTTAGTGTTTTTGGCCCTTGTGTTGGTTGGTCCGGTTTTTATTAGTGATTGTTTGGAGATGCGAGGTGTTGGATAGTTTTAGATCGGTGTGGTTAATTCATAGTTCTGGTGGTGGTGTTATAGGGAATTCCTTATTTCGGTGCCCGAATGTCGGATGGCCTTGTAGTGGTTTTCAGTTTAAGTCTCAGCGGTTCTGTTCAACTCATGTGGAGAAGTCAGTAGGTTTTGTTGGGAGATCCCGCATTCCCCCCCCACCCCGGGGTGGTGTGTTTAAGTTCCAATTCATATGTTAGGGGAATTCTTGTGGTGGGGAGAACACTCTTGTGTTCTACCCTTGAATTGTGTAGTGGTTTCTCGTTGAGTCGGTCGGGTGTAAAACGTAGGGTGAATAGTCAGCTCGAGGCTTTTTTTTCTAATGGTTTACTCAGTCTTGACGTGAGTTTTGGTTGTATTTCAGCTATGTGACTTTCTGGGGGTAGAATGTTTTGTGGTGGGGAGAATTATCACACCCCAACCTTTTAAATTATTTTATTTCATTATTTATTGGATTTGGTTAGTCTTGTCATGGTGCGGGATGAGTGCATGTTTAATTTGATTTTTGATATTTGATATTTTTTGTGGGTTTCAGATCGGTGCACGGGCAACACACGGTTGGCAGTAACTGTGCAGTCGGCCTGGATTCCCCTATTGTTACCCATTATATAATATAATAAAATATTATGATAATTAAATAATGTAAATATTAAAGGCGTAATAATAATAACATTGTTGTGTAGATAAAAATGATTTTTTAATTAAAATTGTTAATGAACATATTTTCATTAAAATGGTTATAAATATAATAATTATTTGGATGATTATTAACATTGTTATTATTTAAAAAATGAATAAAATGAATATTATTATTATTATTAATGTTATTGTTATTACTATTATTACTATTATTTTTATTTGAATTTTTATTATTTAAATTGTTATTATTTTTATTTACATTTTATTATTATTATTATTTATTTGATATTGTTATTATTATTTTTAAGTGTTTTAACCCCACTTTTTTTTCCACCTCGCCTCACCGAACACTCCCATTTAATATATTTTTTTATTCCTCTCTAATCACCCTCTCTCCACGCCTCCCCAATCTCTCTCTTTTATTTCCTTTTTTTATACCTCTCTCCTTTATCTTCCCCTCTCCACACACACACATCTCCCCCTAATTATCTCTCACGCCTCCCCCATCTCTCCCATTTAATTATTTTATTATTATTATTTTTTATCCCTCTCTCCTAATTTAATACCCTTTTTTTAATTCCTCCCTCCACCCATTCCTCTCTCCAATCACCCATCCTCCCTTATCTCTCACACATCACCCCCTCTCCTAATTTATTCCCTTTTCCCATTTTATTTTTATTCCTCCCTCCACTCAACCCCTCTCATATCACACCCCCTTTTTGTCTTTACCCATAACACACCTCCTTTAACCCATAATTCATTTATTTTTTTATCTCCCACTATCCCCTCACTCTATATCTCATGCGCTCAGCCTCCTATCTCCCCTCACCCATACCCGCTTCCCCCATTATTTATATTCTTTTTTTCTGTATCTCTCATGCACCACCCCACTATCCCCTTGCACCCTCTCTCCATTATTTTCCCTCACACAACCCTTTCCCCTTACACTCTCAAGAACTCCTCCTCCCATCTTGCACTTCTTCCGGCGACTGTTCCTCCCTCTAGCGCTTCTTCTAGTGACTGATCCACCCTCTGTGGGTTCCATTCGAGTGTGTGTTTTGTCCACAGGGCCTCGGTCTTCCTCCTATTGAAGTCTCATTCCAATCGCACGCAGTTTCAGTAGGCGTTTCCATGTTTTTAGTTCTTAAAGTCTTTCCATTGATGCTTGTCATTTTAAATAAATTCATAAAATAGTTTCACACCTCCATGTAACAGTTAATTAAATTTTTATAACAATTTAGAATTTATTAGATTTTTTGAAAATAGGTTTTAAATGAGTTTTAGTGTAAATTTCATAGATTTATGATATCTAGAAACATTGTTTGTATTGCTTATCTTAATTTAAGAAGGAAGTGGTCGCATATGAAATGTATCAACGCTATTATATTGCAACGACATTGTTTATTAATGAACTTGACCAGGTTGTGTTATGACTTACTTATTGTGTTAACACACTTTTTTAAAGGTTTAATGAGATCAATGTTTTGTTTGACATTACTTTTAATTAATGTGTGTATGTGGTGATTTTTGGGGAAAGAGTTTAAAATGTTTTCTTGGTGTTCATTTGATTTCAAAAGAGGATTTCTAGTGTGTATCTTTTGGTGTTGGTATAACATTCTAAACATTTTAAAATTGGTTGGAAAGGGTTTAATGTTTTTATTGGATTGTTTTATGTTCTATAAATAAAGTAGGGGGCTAGTTAGGGTTTTAAGGTATTTGGTGTTTTCATGGAAGTTTAGTCTTCTAAATGGATTTTAGTTTTCAAATAAATTTAGTCCCATTTAGTGGTTTTTAAAGAGTATTTTAAATGTAGTTTTGTAATGTGTTTCTTTAAGTATTTTGGAAATCATGGTTTATATTGTGTTCTTTATGGTTTGACCATTCAGTTTAAAACATGTTTTGGTGTGGGTTGGAAAAGGGTAAAATATTGTTTGATAATTGTGAAGTGTTTGAATGAATCTTTGGAAATTAAGGGCCCTTTTGGTTTTGTAAATGTATGAGTGGTGTTTGAAAGATATTTTGAATAAATGTGTGTGATCTATTTGAAACGGTTAATGTTTTCTGAAATGTTTTAAAGTTTATATGTTATAGAAGTAGGGTTGGCACTTTATTGAATGTGAAATAACTGAATATGTATATAGGGCGCTCCTATCTAGTTTAACCCTTTATGGGTGAATGTATAGGAAGCGTCCGTGATTGTGGTAGGGAAGTGTGGTGTGATGAGTCACGCTTGCAAGGGCCTCCTACTTACACAATATTACTATAACCACTATGGGTTCCTGGGCATCTTATAGATTATCAAGTGATGGTTTATCACCAGCCCCAATTAGATGTGTTGGTGCCCCTGGTAGATAGAGAGGCCAAGTGGAATTTTCTGCTGATTTTGTCGTGAGGACGATCAGTTGGTTATCGACTATGGGGCTTCACCATATGCTGACAGGTGGTTCTGAACCGAGTGCGTCCATGGGTTTTCTAGGGATGTTCTGGATCACCCATGGCTACAACTTGTATTGATTGTTTATTTTCTGCTACATTGTTTTATATACAAATTGGATTTCTTGTTTATTATCTTCTTCATTAGTTTATATGCAGCTTGTATTGCATGTTTATTTTTTTGATACACTAGTATATATTCATCTTGTATTGTTTACCTATCTCCCTTTTTCACGTTTCTAATATTACTTGTTTGGTTCGTTTATAAAATGGTAAACTGTTTTTGAAATAATATATTGCATGGGTTAGTTCTAATTGTGAGAAAGATTTTTTATTTTTTTTAAATGTGAAGTGCATTGTGTTGCATTTGTTGTCAATGAGGAATGAAGTTGTCTTGGAATGAATGGATGTCAATGAGTCAAGATGTGAATGTCAAAGGATGTGATGGTGATGGTGATGAAGGAGAATGGCCATGGTACACAGATGCATGTCACTTAGGAGATTCACTAAGTGACATAGGAGATTATGGTTGAAACATTCTCCATGAAAATCTGACGATTGTTGAGCTGATCTTTAAGTTCAAAGAACTTGTATCATGATGATACAATGTCACAACATTGTTTGAAGACCATGCATTGTCTTCACAATGCATGAGGAGATGAAAGGGATCCATTCACAACTTCTAAGTGGATGAAGTGTATTAATGAAGTCCATGCACTAACACTTAGTGCATGTGAATGTGAAGAAGATCCAACTTGATCTCTGATTAGATCAATGAAGATTATTGAAGAAATCTTTGATTCAGGAGTTCGGTTGAAGATGAAGACCCCTCGGGAATTCCCTCCTAAGTGAAGATTATTTGTTTAAGAAGAATGGAGGAATTCTAATGAAGAAGAAGAATAGAAATGTGGGAGAAGAAGAAAAATGTAGAAGAAGAATGGCTTAGAGGAAGATGGCTTGGCATTTAGAATTGGCATTTTTTATGGAGGACTTTGTTTTTAACAAAGTCTTATTCTGTCCACTTGCCAAAAAATATGGCCAGCCCGTGAGCACCTTGTGGGTTCAACCCCAAGGCTCATGTGGGCCTAAGGCGCCACGCCCAAGGGGGAACCCGTGGGGCGAGCTCAGGGCGGCAGGGGCGCACCCGCAGACACCACAGAGGCGCCTGGGGCACACCCGGAGGAGCGCAGTGTGCATAGTGGGCGCCAGTGGCGCGCCCGCAGGAGGCATAGTGGGCGCTAGGAGCGCGCCCGCAGAGAGAACCCGGTGCGGGGCGGCACCGGGAGGGGAGAAGTTCAACTGGCATGTTGAGGCAGCGCCAGGGTTATAAGCCGCGGATAAACCGGGCTTCGTTTCGATGTGGGACGCGGGATTTTCCCGCGGAAGAGATCCTGGTCGTCCATCTCATCACGCGTTCGATCCGAGCCGCTCATCTGATCCGCCGCGACGATGATCTAATCCTGGCCGCTAAACATTGCATCCGACGGCCCAGAGCTCGTCTTCCACCTCAAGCTCGAGCCGAGGAAACCCCGTGCCACCCACGAGCCTCCGTCGAACCAGGAGCAACCCGACGACAGAATTTAAGCTCCCGACCACCATTTCCGAATCCGAAGACACCATTGGACTCGTCTGGACCACCTGAACCCATCAATGCACAAAAAGAGACTTGCATGCTATGTTTGGAAGAATTCGAAGAAGGCCGAGGCAAGAGAATCTGCCGAGGCGTTGAAGGGTTTATGGTTTGCATTGATCAGCCTAAACCGAAGGCTGTGCATGCGTTATGAGTCGCATGCACGTAGAGAAAAAATAAATGGGAACCTGCGTGGAAACAGAGGAAAGAAATTAAGATTTGGAAAATCTTGATAACCCGAAACTTTCGGGAGTTCAAAGATTTATCACGCGGAAGTTTTGAGGATTCTATGCCTATAAAAGCAGAGGCCGAGACCTCATTGTTGCTTGCTGATCCTTTCTTGAAAATCAGAAGTCCCGTGAAGCTCTTTGCCTCGCGAAGATCTGCCCCGCGCATCCCACTTGCGCGGCAGTGTGTTCCGGTGCCACCCGAGGCCCGAAGGAGTTCCTTTCGCGCACCCCTTGCGCGAAAGAGGTGTAGAGTCCCCTGCGCGCTAATCCCTTGCGCGGCAGGAAGAACCCAGGGCCGCAACTTCTTGTGCCCGCGGTTGGTCGAGGCCTTGCGTGGCCGCTTGGCTTGCGCGGCTGTGACACTTGCATGCCCCTCGGCCAGTGCACCTTGCGCACCAGAGGCAGTACCACCCTTGTGGCTTGCGCGACCGAAGCCCACCACACCTTGTGCGGCTTCCCCTTGCACCAAGACACCTTGCGCGCCTCCTTGTAGAAAGGGTTCAAGTGAGAACACCCTACGGCTTGTGTGTGTGTGCACAATAGAAACAACAAGGCCGAGACACATTTGTGTGTGTGCAAAGAGAGGAAGGCCAAGGCTTTGAGCCTTGTGTGCAAAAAGAATAAGAAGAGGCCGTAGCCCTTGTTGGGTATGCACACTTGAAGATTAAAAGAGAAAGAACAAATTGTGTGTGCAAAGGAAGTGAAAGGCCGTAGCCTTGTGTGGGTGAAGTGAAGACCACACCTTAGTGTGTGTGTGCTAAATTGAAGAACCACCTATGGGTTAAGTGTGTGCAACAACAATAAGAACACACTTTAAGTGTGTGCATTTGAAGAGGCCGAGGGCTGTGACCTTGTGTGTGCATACCTTGAAGAACAAACTAAAAGAACACTAAAGTGAGTGTGTGCAACAAGAAGAGGAGAATAGGCCAAGTCTAAAGTGTGTGCAAAGTGAAGAATTTGTGTGTGCGAATTAAAGAAGTGGCCGAACCTAATGTGTGCACTAAGAGTGTATACACATTAGAAGAAGAAGAAGGAGTGACCCACACTAAAGTAGAACACACTCTAAATGTGTAAGCAAATTGAATTAAGTGTGTGAAGTTCAGTGAAGGTGTGTGCTTAAAGTGACTACACCCTTTGTGGGTCTACTGCACCAAGAGGAAGAAAAGTAGAGTGCATGCATGCATGCATGCACATGCACACGTGAACAAAGCCAAATCAGTGGTGTGCAACTGAGACTGGACCAGACCGAAGATAAAGATATTATTTGTCTGAGCATTCAGTAATTGGAGAGAAGCTGGGGCATCCTTAGAAGAAGGTGATAAAGCCCGAGCAAGATGAGAAGACCTGTTCACCACAAGTGATCAGAAGAAGAGCAAGGCCAGCAGTCTTTATCCCAGGCTACTGAAGTTACTTGAAGAAGCTTAAAGAGAAGAAGAGCTACTCGTGTGACTCGAGGAGCTAGGAGAAGACCCTGTGGGACTCAGGGAGAATAAGTCTTCAGTGGGATTCTGGAGCAGGCCAGTGGGACTCTGGTAACACTGTGGGACGCAGTATAAAGACCCTCCTGTGGGACTCAGGAGAGATACGGTGGGAAGCTGTATCGACCATTGTAATTCTAACAAGTTATAATGGGAGAATCCATGCTGGGAGAGCATGGCAAGGATGTAGGCCTTTGGTGCCGAACCCTGTAAATCCTTGTGTCCTGTGCCTTTTCATTACTGCATTATCCGGGAAAGGTTGAGAGATACAAGAAGAGTGGATCGAGGCTTTAACCAGCCATAGAGGTTTAATTGATTAAGGAATCAATTAGTAAAAAGATTTAAGGGATCACTGATTCACCCCCTCCCCCTCTCAGTGATTCACACTGATCTGGGCACTTCAAAATGGGAAAACCTTATTTTTATAATTGTATTTCCAAACTTGTGTCAGTGGACAACATTGGGTTAGAAAACACTTGGATTCAGTGGATTACTTTTGGCATCCCTACTGAGCATTTTTGTTCTCACGCCTATCCTTTACCATTTTAGTTGCAGGTTCAGCTGTTGTTCACAATTTTTATTAGTGGCTTCTCATGTTGGAGCAGTTTAGGGATTTTGGTTGGAGGTGACCAAGGGGTCACACGGAGATTGTTATAACGAGGTCTTGTTTTCAGTTTTTTTATTGATACTTTGTATCTGGATCGGTTCATTGTTTATTTATGTTTCAGTTCTCTTTTTTATTCATGATCTACTTGTTATATTTTTTTCTAGTCTTGGTTTTATCTAATGGGTTTAAATCATTCCCTCATGTGTACTCTGCTTCTTGGCACTAGTTTTCAGCCTGTGGGGATCGGGAACGCCCCTCGGGACATGTCACAAGCCAACATGTTCCTGACATGTCTCTTCAAACAGAATCTCCATTTGAAAGTTACATCCATTTTTTCTGAAAAGGGCTGATCTGGGTACGAGTCGAGTCTAACCAGACATGACATAGTCTGGCCCACTTGGTTCGATATGTCCTGGCTGATTGGGCCAAACCGTTTGGGCCGGATGGAACATGGAATGTTGGACATTTGGACCCAACCCATGGGGCTGCTTAGTAGCTCGGTTCTTCCAATCTAATACATGTCATGTGGGCTAGAATCCTCCATCATGTGACCGAACCATGTGCGGCATCACCATGAGTTTGGGGGCACGCCATCCCCATCCAGTCCTGTCTGCCCACACAGACAAGAAAACCTTTACATAGTTAGGCCACATGTGGCAAGTCAATGTGGGTGTCAACGCACCCCCAGTCCTATAGAATCCACCGCAGGTGACCTTCCTCTGATGTAGGAACATACATCCACCTTCGGAACTGGTGGATCCATGATGAAACCACCAAATTTTCTCTGGTTCTCCAGTTTTTGATCTAAAAGATTTTGTGTGATCCTCGGGTCTCTATCTTAATTTTAGTGTGAAAAATCTACTATGTGATCCATCCCATTACAATTCCTTCAGATGACTGTATCAATCGAACTGCTTTAATCAATCTTCCAACATCGTAATTGAACCTCCATCGTAGCATATCAATCACAGGTCTATGAAATTAGATCATTGCACAATGAATTAGTTTATCAAAGATAGATCAATCACAAATTATTGAGTCATGGGACAAAATGAGAAAACACATGAAAAACGATGAATGGAGGGAAAATGGAATGAAAGTACCCAGAAGAATAAACCTAGATCGATGTTCGTGATAACCGTGGTTCATTTATATTATAACAGTTAACTAAAATACAAAAAAAAAGTGATAATAAATATAATATAAACCATCCACAATATTCCCTTAAAGGTATAACCCTAACCGCAATAGGCACATACCATGTATTAATAAATTGTTTGATTAATACAGGTTTTTCATTTGGATAATTAATGGCGAAGGAGAATAGATTAAATCTCACACCCTACCAGGTTTTTGGATCGATTGACGTCATTGACCAATTATGATTTCGTGATCTGTTGATATTATTCATGATTATTCATGTCGTCAATCCTCAATCCTTGATCCTCATCATGGTTTGTCATTTGCTAAGGACAGGAAATCTATAAGTCTCTTCTCCAGCACTCATAGGGAATGATAATTAATCTAATCCAATGTCCATGCCAATTGTTAAAGATGAACAATGTGTTTTGGAATTACTCACATATTATCATTACATGTGTATCAATATTATCTTGTTGATGTGTTGTAGCATCACTAAGTTGCAGTGCTGTTGTATCATTTTATGACATAAAATAGAAATAAAATAAACATTTTATGCTTATTTTATTCATCTTTAATACATCCAAAAAAAATTTATTCACAGTCAGCAAGGGTTGGTCGATGTTAGTCATTGCCTATGTAAAAACCCACATTATGAACTCACCAGTGGTCTCAAATTTCAAATTGGAGGAACCATTCCAATGTTATTAGGATTTAAAAATAAAATACTTTTATTTATTCAATTTATTTACCATTGCACCATTTTTGGGTTTTCTCACTAGAGTCCTATTCAGAATAAATTTATCCGGCACATTAGATTAAAATGTCATCCTAAACACAATGGTACAGTCATATTTCTGATATGGGATCCCATTTTAGAGTTATTTAACTTCTTACAGAAAACCACTCACAATCACTACTAAAAATGTAATATTTTTCATTAATACATTCCCGGTACACCATGCCTTGGAATCCCACGCCATCTTAGTGCATGATCTCGAAATGTTCCCAAAATAGTTTGAAAATAAAACTGAAGAAACAAAAGTCATTAAATTATCACCAAATTAACGATTTAGTCCCTCAAATTCCAATCCAATGGATAACCATATATATGAGTGTATGATTAAGTTCCTAATCTTCCCACTCCCATGTGCATTTCCATAGATTATCATGCTTTTACTGGGAATGATTTAATGGAATCAACTACCAACAGAGGGTCCTCCCCTTCTAATTGTCAATATTCATGTCCTGGATGCAATGATAGCATTGTGATTGGAAACTAACCTCCGTGAGAATCCATGGAGTTGAGCTGTCTATGTCAGTTAGTGGTATCCCTCTATCTCTACTTAACTATGATCCTCAGCATATAGGATGTGGGATGACTTCGTCAGTCTCTCAACTATCACTCATAAGGAATCATATATCCTAGATGTAAATAATTAATACATCACAATTCCCATTGATATTCCATCCCACTTCCTTCCTAGTATCCCATGAAAGAGAAGAAGAACCCCCTTCCTAGAAAAGAGGGTCTAGCCTGATGAGTTGACAAACCAAAAAACTGAATCAAACAAGAATTCAACTTTTATCTCAATAGGTACACCAAACATCAACTTGTTCTATCATATTTTGGGTCTACCTTGACACCCACATGCATATCCGGCTTCATCTTTCCACTCTAAGAGTCCACTAATAAAACTTTCAATCCTCTGAAAAGAACTATGTGCTCCCCTCCTTTTGAAAATACATTAAGGGTATTCTCTGTGGACAATTGAGCATGTCAAGACTCATAAATCGTATCACTAATCTATACCTCATTGACTCATTTTAAAAGTAGATGTGTACAACCCTAATACTTGAGATAAGCTGTTACATTCCCATCTATGAAGGATAACTGAAATGAGGCCAAAAACACTAATTTCTCGTTCAGTTAAAACTAAATTGATTCCTTCTAAGAGAATCTACTCTGAATTTCCTTTTCCCTAGATTATAGCCAAACTATAAGTCATATTCCTAGAAGAACACTAAGAATCACCTCAATCCCAAGTCATGGAAACTCTATGAGAATAAAAACATGATAATATTATTGTCATTCCTGATGATGAATCACTCAGCTATCTGGTAGTATCACTACATCATCAATGTGAAGACTACTATTTATAACTCATGATCATGGGTCAGACAATTCCACTAGGGTGGTCTCAAATTGAATTATCCAAAAGCAATCACCACATGCCCCTATACCAAGAATCATCCAAGAATGGTTGCAAATTCTTTTCAAAACACTGAATTCTTGACACCCACCACTACTAACTTCAAGATGGTAGCGCTCTTCAATATTTGTCCCAAACATTACTGTATATACATTATCCCTAGACTCAAAAATGCCATGTCTCAGAAATTCGGATCTTTTGATTCCATAATTGCAACTTCAAAAAAAATTCTTAAACCTGGTGCACTCAGATAGTGTCTAGGACCATTCATAAGTGTCTCATGAGTTCCTCCTTGGATACAGAGTATACAGCGATGTCATCAACAAAGATCCCATGAGACTACCCAGGGTAGAACACTGGGTCTTAGTAAGGATATCCTTTATAAGTTCACCATCTTCAAACCCATCTTATGAATCTCTTTAGAAGCCATCCGATATACTAGCATAAATCTCAGTGTCACCCTAGGGTGTAGACCAACACAAAAGACTAACAGTCGATAGAGATGTAAACCTAGAATATCTTTTTGTAATACATAATTACTCGACCACTATTACATAAAACATGAGGACTAATAACATCCACCACAATAAGGGTTAGGCTAGTCATAGGAATAGAAATTGTATGCACCCTCCTCTACAATAGTCCATTAAGAGCTGCAAGGACATCCCCCTTAATGATAAAGGTATATCTTGTTACATCATTGTTATCAAACCAAACACATTGTATACAAAATAAATCTGAACATGAACTATGGATTTCGTTCATGCTGATAATGACATCGTAAGGACTCAACACCACTACCATCGAATCCCAAACAAAACACTCACCTTTAAGAGTCTGGTCCCACTATCAGCATTAGTGTGTGACTATCACGTCTTCTATTGTATGTGTTTCTATACATAATGGTGAATTCAACAATTTATCTGGAATATATAGGTATTAAAACAAGGGAATGTAAAGGTAATCACTAGTACAAGTGTCTATCAATACTATAGATAATGTAAAAAAGACATATCATACCTTTAACCATCTAAGGAGTGATGTGGTAATAATATTGGTCTTCCTATATCTATCCCCTCCCCTTTCCTCTAGAACACAGAGTCCAGAATAGACCACCTAGAGGTGGTGGTGGTAACAAATAAAAATTCTAGCCTCCTCATATAACTTTACCAACTCTCCTGCCACATCTGTCGCTCGATAGATCTATCTTCCCTTACAGATGCCTCTTATTTAGTGGTTCATCACCCAACTATGTGATTGTTGCATGAACGGTGGGAAACAATCATGAAATATTTCACCAATTATGACAATTATAGAATAGACTCTTCTTTCTGGGAACTAGCACGCCCCCGGAACATCGAACAAAACCTCTGTGTCGGTGTCTTACATTGCACACTTGTTATCCATAGGTCCTGTTGACCCATTATCTGGGGTGATCGCTGACTCGGAAGCTTGTGATACACGTTTGAACCCTACATATTATCATCCTAAGTGAAATGATCCAACCATGACTTAGTATAGAATGTTTCATCCACCTAAACCACTCATGGTGGGTATATATACTAATCATCAGGAGAAACCATCACCTACTGACCATTGCAAATAAAAACATCAATGTGACTGGCTCCCGTAAAGGAGGAATCATCGAGTATCAGGAAAAACACCCGATCCTTCTTCATAAACATCAATAGTTGGTGTTGTGAAAACATCCTGAAGAAAAAAAATTGTACCATGGTCAAAAGTATTTACTTAGTGACTAGAATAAAGAAGGAAATGGAAAACCAAACCCATTATAGTATGATTAATATACCTATATTATTAAATGAAAGAAGATTTATCATGTACTCAGTCATAAATCTGGTGTCCAGATACCTGGTGTATGGATTCGTCAGTCGTTTCCCCAACACTATAGTCCCTATCCATAATAATGAACTTGAAACAATTAACATTGTTTCCCCAAAAAAATACCACAATCTCATAGTTGTAATGACGGAATGATCCCCTTTGATATCACACTATTATGAACCAACCCTAGGGCCCATGATGGGACTACCCCAATCCCACCTCCGATAGGTTCGGGGCTGGTGACTAGCACATAGTTGGCATATCCCAAAAATGGGAGACATTTTCCACAGAACATGTAAACATGCACAAAACTACAAGTCAAAGATGATGAAATGTAAAATCATTATGTAATGAAAATGAATGCATACTAATACAACCTAGTAGAATAGTATGTCATAAATTAATGGAGTGATGTTAAACTATTCCAGAATAAAATACCACATGAAAGAAAGAGTCTGTGACACATGTACTGAAGAACAACTTCAAAAAAACCCACCTTATCCAACTACGAGGTTTGACACTGGATTTCTCTGTATAATCCACCAAAACATAGCTCGGTCAATCTTATCACACTAGTTTGCACCTTGTCTTGGTTTTCCTAGAACAAATTCATAGAGTTTACCATCTTCATAAGAAATAACACAATCATGAAATCCCCATGCAAGGGTGAGTACAACAACTCTAAGCATGTAATCTCAAAACACGAAGTAATAACCCCAAAATTTTTCACCACTAAGAAGATACAATCATCTAAACACCGAAATATGTGAACAACAGATATAAAAATAAGCTCCTGGTATACTCATAAAGGATTCCAAGATAAAGCATCTCATCCACTACCATCCATCTAGTTCCATTCTTACCACACATGATTTCGGGATAAATCACTACTCGATATATTTGATTTTAACAACTAATAATGCCTCTAAAAAGTCTCTAAAAGAACATATTGTATTGATACATCACAAATATTCTACGAGACATCCAGTCTATCTATGATAATGATTCTCGATATCACAGGAAATCATTGGTCAAAGGATTCTTCTCAAGGCATGATCATTCTGAGTGAAATCACTCCTTGAGATATAAATACATGAGAGACCCTCGCAAAGAGTTCCCACTAATGTGGTCCTAGTCTAAAGTGAACACTCTGAGAACTACATGAAGAAAACTAGTCAATATCATGCCATAAAGGAAGGAATCTGATCACGATATGATGATAGTGTATCTTCCACCGAGGTCTCAATGGGGGACTCTTGGCCCCACTAAAAACATCATAATATATAAGGGATATGTTCTTAAATAAATTTTGTCCACTCCTTCTCCACACACCCTACCTAAGGCACCACGAAGAGAAGTGATGATAGAACAGAACTCTCAGTGCAATACACACTACCATCCATTGAGTCGTTGTCGAAGTAGGGCTGAAAAAACTCACTTCAGAACATGAATCATCTTATATGATAGGAAAGGGATATTGCATTGAATCTTTAGAGAAAATAACAAGGGATAGATCTTAATCTCTATTGTCACCCTCTATGATGGGATTGGGGTCTGGCATCGATCCCCCATTGGAATGAAAAAATGAGCACAAAATCCTCTTTTGGTCCAACTAAAAAATCACTAAGACATCTCAAAAGACCTTATCAATATAAGGGTCCCAATGACATCACAAAATCAAAAAACCGATGCTCTGTTTGAAATATAAATCCATTTTTATGAAAAAAATGATGATCTGTGTATTGGGTAAGAATTTCTAGACCTGACAAAGTCTGCCCCACTTGGATTAGTCTAACCCTATGTTGACGCTCCTTTCGTCACGGAATCTAAAGTTCGGAAAAGGGAATATCTGAGCTCAAAGTGATTAATCCTTTGAAGAAACATCAAAAATCGACAAAGGGATGGAAAAGGAGAACATTGCCCATGTAGCGCGCAAGTTCCATCGTGGTCGCGCAAGTGTACTTGCGCGCCGCCTCAATACTTGCGCGACCCATCCTGGTCGTGCAAGGGACTTGCGCGACAGATCTGATAACCGCCCGGGGTCTTCTTTTGCCTATAAATAGACCCTGTGGGCCCCCCATTCGAAAGGATCTCTTCCCAGAAACTCGGATAAAAGCTCCCAACGCCCAAGTCTCTTCTCAAAGCTTCCAGAACACTTCTAAGGTAATTTCTTACCTAGAATGGAAGATCTAAAGGGAAGAAGGAAGGCCTAAGTGTTGAAACTTATCAAACACTTGCGCGCCGACTTAATTCCTTCAATATAACTTGCGCGTCCCTCTTCTGGAAGAACCTCAAGAGGATGAGAAAGGGTTTAATAAAGAGTCGCTCAAGTAATTCAACTCTGGTTGAAAATCGCGCAAGTATCCCTTATGTCGCGCAAGTATACTTGCGCGACCAATACTTGCGCGCCGCCGCAGAACTTGCGCGACCTTCAATACTTGCGCGCCCCTATCTTTTTGGGTGCCCATCTTGCCCTTTTTTTACCCCTCTTAAGCCATTTCACCCTTCCTATTCAAGATTCAGTCTTCAAGATACTCTTCAAAGCCATTTATGGCATGATTTCTTGATTTGACATCCTTATCTGAATGGAATTATGTGAAATATCTCTCAAAACCTAATGATTTAAACATCTTTATGTCACCAAAGATTGAGAGTTCATTCATTCAACCTCATCCTTTAAGATGAGAGAATCCTAACCTGGGTCTCCTTTTTAGGAAAAAGACTCAGTCATATCCTTGGGCTTCCTTTTCAGGAGTAAGCCCCAAGTCCCCTATCCTAGGCTTCCTTCTCAGGAATAAGTCCTAGTCATAAATCTTGGGCATCTTTCTTAAGAATAAGCCCCAATCAAGTCCTTTAAATCTTGGGCATCCTCCTCAGGAGTAAGCCCCAAACCTTAATCCCTAACTTGGGTCTCCTTTTCAGGAATAAGACTTAGTCATAACCTTGGGCTTCCTTTTCAGGAGTAAGCCCCAAGTCCCCTAACCTAGGCTTCCTTCTCAGGAATAAGTCCTAGTCATAAATCTTGGGCATCTTTCTTAAGAGTAAACCACAAGTCTCTTAAAATTTCTCTTAACCAGTCATAAATTCCCTTTGATTTAGGTTTCCTTTTCAGGAATAAAACCCAATCATAAGTCCCCTCCTAATTTGGGCATCCTCCTTAGGAGTAAGCCCCAAGATTAGAGTATTCAAATCTCCATGAAGCATATATAACTTTGTGGACCCTGTTCATGGATTTTTCTTCCTAAAAGTAAATCCTAAACCTTCACCTATCTGGGCAGTCATCTATACATAAGCCCCAAAACAAATTCTTATGATTGCATCTTTTATGGCACAATTGTCTAAATTTTACCAATACCTCTTGTTTCTCACACCGAGCATGACTCACGTGAGCTTAGAGTGTAAAAGTAATTATGACATTCATCTTTGAGCCATCAATCATAAAACATCATATCCCATTCCTCGAACTACGTGGGTTCTGATTCCTTTTTTCAAAACAAAGGATACGTAGGTAGCCCATTCATGGGTTCGATCCCAACATTGAAATAATCTCTGTCCTTATGAATGACGATAAACTTCAAGTGCCCCACTGAGTGGCTTTAAAACCAGCCTGGTCATCAAAATGACCAAGAGACTTTTATATAAATGTTTTGAAGGATACCATTGACCAAGAATCTCTAAACAAATATAGATGATTCTATATTGATGAAGAACCTCGAATACATATAAAAGATTCTCTAAATTTCTTGCATATTTAATCATTGATTGTTAAAACTCAAGGAAAGCTCATTTTATACTTGGTAATGTAATAAGGATTCACGAACTTAACTTAAATCTATAAAGAGAGTCCCGGAGTAGACAATAATTCCCCTCAAAAAGGTGTGATGAGTCCGACCTCCCATCCTCTCGACCAATGCAAATTCCTAAACCTCATTAGCCCACAAGCTAATGAGCGCCTGCCTTTGGAAAGTAGGTCCAAACGGATGTGGAATCATTGGATGTTTCCGGTTCTACGAACAAACCCGTTAGAAACCGATCGGAACGTTTGAATCTCCCGTCCAGGAGGTCATCCCCGGATTCCGCGTGAAACAAAAAATGGTGAACCCGACGTGAATCCTTAACCAAGTTAAAGTGATGTTCTTCTTAGATGTTAGGCCCCTTGGGCCAACAAGGCAATCATTGACATATGATCATCCAAAAGATGCAGTAGCCGGATTCATCTTGATTATGTCTGTTATATGGAACATGCACTCTTTTTTCAAGATCTTCTACAAAAAAAAATGGCTTTCCTTAAATTCACCCCTGTGAATACTGCTGCTGAGAACACCTCTACTGTGAGGTCTGCTGCCATGAAAACCAATGCTGCTACTCCTACTGGAACGTCATCCGCTCTGAGGATGACATCACCAACTCAGCGTCTTCAACGCTGTGTTTCAAATGCACTGGTTAAGGAGTACCGTCGTAGCGGTACTATCCCAACTCTGGAGGCCGCTCGTCAAGCCCTCCAAGTTAACAATTCTACCTGGTCGTCCGGACAACGGCGACCAGCAATCAAGAAGCAGGCGGTACTGACTACCGTCTCCAACCGTTTCGGGTCGTTATCCCCGGAACGCAATTTCCATTCACTCCCTCATTCTGAGGAAGTGAATGAGCAGGTCCCGCAGGACCTTAATTCAAAGAGACAGGAGTCCTTCTCAAGGGCTCCCATCAACAATCGCCGCCAGACTCGTGCGGTAGTGCACCCTCAACATGATGAGGGTACCGGCTCCAGGCATTCAGCTCAGGTTCCTCGAACCCGAGCAGGCAAGATGAATCACCAGAGACGGAATCCGGTTAATAATAGGCAGGTTGTCATCCCTGCCATCTCCGGAGAAGTCCACCAACCTAACTTGGTGGCAAATAACGAGCAGGAATACACACCTGTTCGTTTTAATCCCGCTGTCCAGCAGACTCGTCTGGCAGCATCAAGCCGATCCCGCCAGGCAATTCCGGCGGAGTACCATAGGCAGGAACATACACCTGCTTATACATCAGCAGTTAGTCAGCAGGCTCGTCTGACTACATATGATGGATCTCGTCAACAGCGTTTGGCGAAGTGTAATCAGCAGGCACATACACCTGCTAATACTAATCAAGCCTACCAACAGTCTCGTTTGGTAGCGCACGGAGAAGTCAGTCGGAAAGCCCCGACGACAAACAGGAGGCAGACTAAACTCTCTGCCTCCACACTTGAGTACTGTTAGGATTCACTGACAGGAAAAGGAGGACAGGAGCAGGCACATACACCTACTCCAAGCCCGGAATGGACGTATATCCCTGTTCCGGCGGCTGAAGTCACCAAACATATTTTGTCAATGGTGAAAGAGCAGAAGCAAATTCCTGCTCATATTCTGGATGCTTGCCAGGATATCATAACATCTTCAGCATCATCTCAGGGACAGACACATAAATCTATCCCTAGCAGTGGAGTGACACATCAACAATTCACTCCGGAACAGACACACACATCTGTTCCAGTCCAAGAGGGTTGTGGGGCCTACTCCCCCATATCATATGGACAACCAAGTCAGGCACATACATCTGATTTGAGCGATGATCGTCAGCCTAACCTGACCATCTTTCCTGATCAGGCACATACACCTGCTCAGAGCAATCACTTTCGTCATCAAGTGATTTCTAAAGCAAGTAAGAAGGCATCTAAGAAAAAGATCCGCCCAGCACAGTCAGGAGATCAAAGGCCAATCTGCAACAAGGCCTTGCTCGATGCTGGAGTTCTTGAAGCCCTCAGACATTTATCTGTCGGAATTCAAGATTCTACTCCCTCAGTTCCCAATAACAGGAACATTAATCCCGAAGGTCTTCAACAGACACTTCCTCATGAAGACTTGCTTCATGAAAATTCGGTCAATCTTGAAGTTTCTTCTTCAGATGAGAACCACAGGAACCCTCTGTGTGGTCAGAAGACCAAGGAGCAAGAGATATCATCTTTTGCTGTAACCCATCATGAAGGTCCTCCTCATGGTGATGAACTTCGCTGCGAAAGTCCTCTCCGCAGTAGTGATTCACATTGTCTCGAAAATTCTTCAGAAGGCAATGTAGTAACGAGAAAGCCCTCCTATCTCGAGGCACTTGCAAACGTAAAACCAGTCATGTCTGAAGTTTTACTATCGGCAGGTGAAACTCTTTCTCCATCAGAAGATAGCTTGGGGTTCAGGTTATTCTCCGAACCTTCCCTAGGTCATTCATCTTCCAGCATGAATAGTGATTCCTCTACCAATCTTGTTGAATCTAATGAAGCAACAAGGAAACACCAACTCTGGTCCAAACAGGTAGAAGAATCTTCATTTAATGATAAAGAGGAAATGCTGAACATGAGGAAAAAACTGGCAAAAGGTGAAGTACCAGTCATGTTTTGGCCTTTGGCTGATTCACAGTATGACATTCCAAAGATGTTGACGGATGATGGAATCCATGATATTCGTCTTAACATATGGAAAACTCTTTGTCAATTAAAGAAGAAGGTATTATCTTACGATGAATATGAAAATCATCTTAAGATAATAGAAGGGTTACAACGCCAGATTGATTTGGCATCTCTATCAGTCTCTCGGTATCCGAAGGCTGAAAAGCAACAGAGAACCCTTCAACGTTCATGCCTTGGCGCGCTGAGAAAATTGCGTCAGTTAATTTCCAATGCTCCATATAATGTTCATATCAGAGGATGGGGTATTCACGGAGCACTACATTTCACAGTGCTTTCCGGTCAGCAAAGCCCGCCGAAAATGGTCTCATGCAATGTTATTGCCCATGGCCGGCCACAGTCAATGGGCTTTGTTCATAATCAAAATCTTGCTCGAGATCAAGCTTCAACTAGTTCCTCTCAAAATCAAGTATATAGAGAACAGGTTGTTGAATTTCTCCTACATCAAGCAGGCGAGAATATTGCGCAAGCCTCTCGTCTGGAGCAAACACGTCATCAAATGACAGAAGTTTCGGAAATCATCCAACAGTCTGTTGAACCAGGTGATAAAAGTGGATACAGGTTAATGCATCCAGCTAATTTCCGAACTAAGATCCGCAAGATCAAGAGAGATTTCAAGAAGATCTCAGACATAGCATGTCAAGAGACACCCCAGCTTGCCAGACTGGGGACTTCTCTAACCCAACCCTCAGAATCAACGAATGGGATTCGAGGAGTTGAGCAGAAGCAACAGGAACACCCCCAGTCCACCGGACTGGGGACTTTTTCAAATCTTCAATCCCTCCCTCAGAGAAAGTCAGTATTCTCTCGATTAGGGAATAAGCCTCAAGAGGAACGAAGAGCCAAGATGTCAGGAGATTCTCTCCAAGTGACGGTTCACAAAGAAATTCCTGAGGGGTCAAGTCAACGGAATGCCATGTCTTATCATGGACATAAAAGGAGACAATATCATAGAAATGCTGATAGAAAGGATTTCATGAAATATGCATCCATTAATGTCATCACTGTCGTTGCTGCTGATTCACCAGATGAGGCTCAATCAGAGGGATCAGATGAAGAGGTTCCTGCTCAAGAAGTTGCGCACACAGACCTAAATGAAGAAGGTGTGCGCACACGTAATCAAAGGCTTACCCAAAATTTGGGTATTCCTTCAAGTAACCCACTTCCCCCTCTCCGAAAAGGATCCAATAAGGGGAAAGGAAAGAATCAGGTTACTTCTCACCCTTCCTCTGAAGAAGGTCAATCGCTCTCATTAGAGCAAAGGCTTGCACAACAGGAGGAAGAAATGAAAGAATTAAGAAGGTTGAATGCAGAACTACTTCAGAGTAGTCTTCTTCTTAAGAATGCTGAAGTCCGACAGCCGAAGGAATTTGTTGTAACTACTGAGATGGATCAGGAATATCCTCCTTTATCAGTACACCCACAGAGGTCTAATCATACGGGTCAAACGCAACAACGGTTGGCAGCATTACCATTAGTTGCAGCACCAACCTCCACGGCTGTCCAAGCTCCATTCATTGCACCTACCCAAAACCAAGTTCAACCTGACGTTTCTCAAAAGTTAATAACTACTATTGAGTCATTAACAGCTCGGTTAGAAACTATGGAAGGGAAACGGGCGCAAGTTCAACCTGAAAAGAAAGTTTACCCTGAATGGGTAGATTCAATTTCTCCTCCATCCAGTTTTGGAAACCCTATTTTCCCTACTTTCAATGGATCAGGCGACCCTGAACAACATTTGACGCATTACGTGTCTTGTTGTGATCCTATGATGGGAACTCCAGAACAACAAGAAGCAGTGAAACTCAGATGCTTCGTGCGAACCTTGCAAGGACCAGCTTTTGTCTGGTATACAAGCTTGAAATCCCGGTCAGTCATCGGATGGGAGGATCTTCGTCAAAAATTCCTTCTTCAGTTCAGCTCAACTTTGCCAAAAACGACAGTTTTCGATCTTACAAACTGCAAGCAAAGGGAGAATGAAAGAGTCTCTGATTTCATTGCTCGTTGGAAGGGATTAACGTATTCCTTGAGTTTATCACTCCCTCAGGAGGAATTATTGCCAATCTGTGTGGCAAATTTGCGTGACGAATTACGCACGCCATTGATCCCTGTGAAATACACAGGAGGGTTTCGAGACCTTACTTCAATCGCTCAACAGATTGAAGATTCCCTTATGCAGGCTAAGGTTAAATCTCGTGTAATTCCATCAGCTCCAGGAAGAAGAATGGGTAAAGCAGAAACTGCTACAGTTATGCTTAAACAGGCACCTGTACCTATTTCTACTTCAAAACCTTCATCTTCTCGAAGGGCTCCACCTCCTGAACGCCAACAACAAAGGCTGTTTCGTCCAAATGATCAAAAAGATCAACGACGAAAACAATTTGAGGATATGAAGAGTAAAACATACTCTTTCCGAAGTGAGCAAGTTCCTGGTTACTTCATTTCAGCTCTGGAAAATAATTTGGTTCAAATACCAGTGCCGAAGAGACCAAACAAGGAAGGAGATGAAGACCGTCCCAATTATTGTCCCTTTCATCAAATGTTGGGACATCCCATCCAGGAGTGTTTTGTCTTTAAAGACCTCCTACAAAAGATGGTTGACTTGGGACAAGTCAAATTGAAGGGTTCTTCAGCTCATGTAGCGTGTATTACCGCTACAGATCCAGAGGAAGGAGGCGAGTGGCAGGAAGTCAAAAGCAAAACTGCGAAAAAATATGATGATTGGATGGTCAGAAAGACAATCAATCGGACTCATTCCATTTTGCGAACACAATTGAAGAAACCAATTGTGTCTCCTACAAAAGCTGCAGTAAAGCCTCCATCAAAGGACAAATCCTCAAAAGGGCAGCGTAATTCAAAGAAGAAAGAGGAATCAGGAGAAGATGAGTATGTATCAAAGCCTAAATTGTCTTTGACTCTGGCAGATTTCATGCCATCTACTTCAAAGTCACGGGCACCGTCCCACCAAACGGCACAGCCTAAACAGGCCAACCAGGCAGAGTCTTTATCAGACGAAGAATTGATCTTTGAATCTGTTAATATGATTCAATTAACAGATTCATATTCCAGTCTTGATGAACCTGAATTCCCTGTATCAAATAAAGGAACCCGAGGAAGTTCTAGAGGTTCAGGATATAGGGGAAGACGTGGATCTTTCCGAAGCCACTACTCTAATTCTACCCCTGCTAGCACTGTATATGCAGCAGAAACTCGTGGTAGAGCCCTTCAGCGAGCTCAAAATGAACAAGCAAGTTCTTCTGCTAATGGCCAACTCAGCTTCGGCACAATTATTTTGGAAGACCGATTAAAGGTTCCATCTTCTTTATCTCAGCAAGCATATGGATCTAATCAGTCTAATTTTCCAAAACCAAAGATGTTGCCAACTTCAATACAAGATGCATCAGCTTCCAAAGCATCTGCTTCCAAGATACCTGCTAAACCACATATTCCTATTGGGAAACACAGGCCTCTAGATCAAAAGTATGATATATTGAAACAGTTGGCCCAAGTACCAGCCAAATTATCAATTTTGGATGCTTTGAATCTATCAAGAGATCTTCGGGAAGCACTCATCGAAGCTTTGTCAAGTCCTCAAGAGTTTGAAGCTGAGATTGCTGCAGCTGAAATTTATCACATAGAGAATAATCCTGCAGAATGCCATGCAGTGATATCTTTTACTGATAAAGATGAGGATGATGTTGTGCATGGGAACATAAAACCTTTGTACTTATCTGGCAAAGTCAATGGTATAGATGTTCGAAGAGCTTTCATTGACAATGGTTCAGGAGTCAACCTCATGCCCATTCGCACACTTCGTCGATTGGGCCTCACAGAATCTGATTTATCTCCTTCTACCATGATGTTGCAAGGATATGATAAAAATGAACAAGAACCACTGGGAGAAGTTATGCTCAGAACTCAGTTTGGAGATCTTGTTTCCAATTCAGATTTCATGATTGTTGATCAAGACTCAGCTTTCAATATCTTGCTTGGAAGACCCTGGTTACATCAGCATGCAGCTATTCCGTCATCATACCATCAATGTCTCAAATACTGTTTCGATGGTCAAGTTGGAACATTATATGGTGATAAGGCCCCGTTCAAAACATGTGAGTCTCAATACATTGAGGCGGAATTTTATCACATGAAGGGAAGAGAAAAATCTACAATGAAGGAAATTACCAAAGTTAATGCTCCATATGGTTTGGAAAAAATTCCAATAAATCCATTTTCACATGTGAGTACAGATTATGTGTTACCTATCAGTCAAATTGACAAAATAGGCCCAAATCAAAATACTCTTATGGAAAGATCCATAATGTCAATTACGGCAATCGAGCCAGACAACATGGGAGAAATTGGTAACTTACCAAGCAATGATGAAAGCATAAGTGGTGACGTTTTCATTTCGTCTGCTGAAATCCAACAAGTCTATACTTCGCTAATCAGGCCAGAAGAAGTTATAGCAACACCAGAGGTGAATGTTGATGTCGATTCTCAATCCATCATCTCCTCTTTATTTCCCAAAGAAGACCCTTGTTCATCAATAGGGACGGAAATGGAAGCTTCTTCTTCAAAATGTGAAAATTTTGACATCTCTTATGATCATGAGAATTTCGTTTTTTCATCTACTTTGCAAGTAGAAACGGAAGATATAACACATGATGAAGAGGAAGAGGAAGATCTTAGAGATGCTCCTCCAGCATTTGAAGAGGGTATCTCTACCACTGTGGATGAACTCAGAGAAGTAAATCTGGGTACAGAGAAAGATCCACTCCCCACTTTAATTAGTGCGGCCATGACCCTTGAAGAACAAGAGATGTATATTTATTTTCTAAAGCAAAATAAAGATATCTTTGCCTGGAATTATACAGAGATGCCTGGCCTTGATCCTGATGTTGCCACCCATCATTTGGGTTTGCCAAAAGAACATCGAGGATTCAAGAAAGCCGCGAGAAGAACACACCCAACCTATGCTTCCAAAATCGAGGCTGAAGTGGATAAGCTTATCAAAGCTAACTTCGTCAGAGAAGTTCAATATCCCAAGTGGTTGGCTAATATTGTCCCTGTAAAGAAAAAGAACGGACAAATTAGAGTTTGCATCGATTTCAGAGATCTTAATCGGTATTGTCCCAAAGATGATTTTCCAGTTCCGATTACAGAACTCTTAATTGATGCGACGGCTGGCTATGAAGTACTTTCTTTCAGGGATGGATATTCTGGATATAATCAGATCCGAATGGCCCCAGAAGATGAGGAATATACAGCCTTCAGAGCTCCTCAAGGTGTGTTTTGTTACCGGGTGATGCCCTTTGGTTTAAAGAATGCAGGTGCAACATATCAACGCGCCATGCATCGTATCTTCAAACCTTTTCTAGGGAAATTTGTTGAATGCTATGTAGATGATTTGTTGGTTAAATCCAAACAACGTTTTGATCACTTGGCTGATTTAGAAATCATATTCCACAAGCTTCGACAACATAATTTGAAGATGAACCCCTTAAAATGTGCTTTTGGGGTAACCTCAGGAAAAGTCCTCGGCTTTGTTGTACGCCATCGTGGTATTGAAGTCGATCCTGAGAAGACCAAATCAATCCTTGGTTTGTCACCTCCTCAGAATTTGAAAGAATTAAGAGGACTTCAAGGACACTTAGCCTATATTCGGCGTTTCATCGCCAATTTGGCAGGCAAAAGTTTACCTTTTACCAAATTATTGAAGAAAGGAGTCACTTACCAGTGGACTAAAGAATGTCAAGAAGCATTTGATGTTCTCAAGAAATACCTCTTAAGTCCACCAGTACTCATGCCACCTGTTGAGGGTAGACCTCTTATCCTCTATGTGACAGCTTTAGAGCGATCATTGGGTGCCTTTCTCGCTCAAAAGAATGATGTTGGGAATGAAAATAGTCTCTACTATCTCAGTAGAACTATGCTTGAAGCAGAAACCCGGTATTCGAGTATTGAAAAATGCTGCCTAGCATTAATCTTTGCAGTTCAGAAACTGAGACACTACCTGCAACATCACGAGGTCCAATTGGTATCTCGTAATAATCCACTCAAATTCATCCTTAGTCGTCCAATGCTTACAGGACGTCTGGAAAGGTGGGCGGTTATTCTACAGCAGTTCGACATTCAATATGTGTCTCAAAAGGCAATTAAGGGCCATGCTCTGGCTGATTTCCTGGCTGAACACCCTTCAGTGGAAGACACATATTCAGATATCGAACTCCCTGATGAGGAAGTTTTTTCTATTCAAGAGAATCCTCAAACATGGGAAATGTATTTTGATGGTGCTTCTAGAAGTCCAACAGGGAAGAAAATGGAAAATCCTAAATTCAACAAAGTTGGTTTAGGAATTGTGCTCATTTCTCCAGATAAGGCAGTGTTACCTTATTCCTTTTTGTTGTGGGAAGGCGGTACCAATAATGAATCTGAATACCAAGCTCTCATTGCAGGCTTGGAGTTAGCGCTTCAAGCACAAGTAAATCACTTAAAGGTAAAAGGTGATTCAGACCTGGTAATCAAACAAATCAATGGGGATTATGCCATCAGAAAAGAAGAATTAATCCCTTTGTATGATTACGTCAGAGAGTTAATGTCGGAATTCCCTTCAGAACCGACATTTTCTTATGTCCCAAGATCACAAAATGCTCAAGCTGATGCACTGGCTAATATAGCCACAGCTTTAGCAGATCCAAATCGGGACGAGACAACCATCGGTATTGCCCACCGTCGTGCAATTTCACCTTATGTTCAAGTCAGAACAGAGGAAATTAATGAAATTAGTCCCATTCCTGAACCATATGGTCATACTACAGGATGGATGTCACCTATCAGGGAATACCTTCAAAATGGAACACTTCCACCTGATAGAGCCAAGAGAGAACAAATTCGGCGACGTGTGGTCAATTTTACTCTTTATGATGGTCCAAACCACCTTGAGAAAATTCTCTACAAACGTGGTTTTGATGGAGTTCTCTTCAGATGTATTGATGGTGAAGAGACAATGGCTGTCATAAAAGAAGTGCATGCAGGAGTCTGTGGTGCCCACCAGTCTGGACATAGATTGTCTGATCAAATTCGAAGACTTGGATACTTCTGGCCTTCAATGATACAAGATTGTGTTAATTTCACAAAGAAGTGTCATTCATGCCAAGTATATGCCAATTTCATTCATCAACCTCCAGAGTTGCTTCATACAGCTAAATACTCATGGCCATTTTCCACATGGGGAATGGATGTGGTGGGACCTTACCCTTCAGCTACGGCCAAGCAGTTTAAGTACATTCTTACTGCTACTGATTTCTTTTCCAAATGGGCAGAGGCAGTACCTCTCAAAGAAGTCAGTTCTAAATGCATTGTTAGCTTCATCAAGTCTAACATCATTACTAGATTTGGTGTCCCTCATACCATATTGACAGACAACGGCACCAACTTCTGCTCTTCTGAGGTAAAGAGATTGTATCAAGAATACAACATTAAGTCCAACCATTCATCTCGATATAATGCAGCGGCTAATGGCCAGATAGAGGCCTTCAACAAGACTCTTTCAAATATACTGCAAAAGATGGTGGATAAAGATAAGAGGTCATGGCCTGATAAACTCTATCATGCTTTATGGGCTTATCGGACTACCACTCGCAATGCAACGCGATCTACTCCATATTCATTGGTATATGGAACAGAAGCAGTCTTGCCAATTGAAGTCCAATTGCCCTCACTCAGAATAGCCATTTTTGATCAGTTATCAACAGATGAGAAATCCCAAAAGCGGTTGAATGAATTGGAACAGTTAGATGAGAAAAGATTGTGCACTTTGCACCACTTGGAAATCTATCAGAATCGAATAGCACGAGCTTTTAACAAAAAAGTTCGTCTTCGTTCATTCATTCAGGGAGAATTGGTATTGGTTCTCAGAACACCAATGATACCAGGAAAGAAACCTCCCAAGCTTGAACCAAAATGGGAAGGACCTTATTCAATACATAAGGTCTACTCCAATGGAGCGTATTCTCTGATTTCAATGGATGGAGAACACATCACGACTCCAACTAATGCCAGATTTCTGAAGAAGTATTTTGTATAAACACAAAATATTGGTCCCCGGAACCAAGACTTACAATTGGTTCATACAGCATGACCTTAAACTGCATCAGCAATGGTCCAGTATGACCTTAAACTACAACTACGTCCAGCATGACGATAAATTGTATGGTCCGTGCATATGACCTTAAACTATTCGCACTTATGTCCCTGCAACATGACACTAAACTGTGCAGCACCAATAGTCCTAACTGCAAGACTTTAAACTGCATAGTCCCTGATTTTGTCCTACATGACAATAAACCGTATAAAAGTTCTTATATTTTGTCCGAGATGACATTAAACTATATTTTGTCCTAGCAACATGACATTAAACTGTGTGGCACTTTCATCGTCCAGCATGACGTTAAACTGTGTTAAGTCCCTTATTGTCCTACATGACACTAAACTGTATTCTGTCCGAGATGACATTAAACTATATTGTTTCCTAGCAACATGACATTAAACTGTGTGGCACTTCCAACGTCCAGCATGAAGATAAACTGTAAAAAGATCAGAACTGATATCCTCATATTGATTCACCTTAGTCTTAGCTACATGACTTTAAACTGTACAGCCTCAGTTCGTCCTTGCTATATGACGCTAAAACTATACAGCAATGGTCCAGTATGACTTTAAACTGCAACTTCGTCCCACACGACATTAAACTGTGAAAAAGTTCCATAAACAGTCCAGCATGACCTTAAAACTGCATCATTCCTGGTCCATGTATACGACCATAAACTATTTGCAAATATGTCCAGCAAGACGTTAAACTGTGACGTCCTAACTACATGACGCTAAACTGTATAAAAGTCTCTCACGTCCGGAAAGACGCTAAACTATATAATCATCAAAAGTTCAGCATGACATTAAAACTGCACAGTCCCCCTTTCGTCCAATATGACGTTAAACTGTATTGTCCCCATCGTCCTAACTACATGACGCTAAACTGTACAGAAAATCCTTGATATGTCCTACATGACATTAAACTGTGCATCGTTAAGGTTGTTATTACCTCTTGTTTCTCACACCGAGTATGACTCACGTGAGCTTAGAGCGAACATCAACCATAACACTCCCTTTGGGCCACTAACCATGTGTAAGTCCCAACAACATTTTTTTTAGATCATTGTCCACAAGAACAACTTGATCATTAATTCATTCTTTAATTGAACTACACAGACTTTGATCCTTGCCCTCCAGGCTGGGTATGTAGGCAACCTCCCAAAGGTTCAAGCCCAAAAACAATCTCTTCACATTGGTTCACCACAATCTCATATGATGATGATTTGTGAAACCACCCTTGGAATCAATATCTTTACATTGATTCACTTTCGTCCTTGTTATATGACGTTAAACTATACAACACTTTTGTCCAGTACGACAATAAACTACAATATTCTTTGATTTCCTCATTTGAGAAGGAACCATTATTAACATTGATTCTTTTTCAATCATGGTTTTCATTTTCAAAAAGACTACGTACATACATGGTAATGCCTAAACTTTTTATCTTAGGTTAAAACCATCATTGCACTAAAGTCCCTTTTCACCCTTCACATGTACGAACCAAATTTGTACAAAGGGTAGTTTCAAGAACTACGTGGACTTGATTCCCATCCTTATGGGATACGTAGGAACATTCGAGTGTCCCTCGAATCCAGTCCCAAGTCTTTTGGGCCTAACCCCAAATTTCACTTTCAGTCCCTTGGCTGAAAAGTCCTCATGAAAACACACACTGTGTATTCATTATTATGGTCCGAATTCTATGACCCAAAAAACTAAGATCACTCATCCTTTCGTCCTGCACGACGTTAAACTGTATTTCAAGAACTACGTATGGCTTGATTCTCATTCTTATGAGATACGTAGTGAAGTCCAAGTTTCAATTCAGGACCCAGCCACAACATGATTATGGTTTTTTCATTGACCTATGTATCTCTATATACATTGGAAAATACCCATCTTTATGTATTATAATCCTAACCTTAAATATTTTCAGATCTTCATAACCCTTTTCATGACTTATAGTCACAAAAATGTCAAACTTCTGAGAATTCTTTTGCCTGACTATGCAGCACGTGCCCATAGGTGGCCTTGCATAAACAGTCCACATAACAGACTTGTCAGCCAAGAGATGCTATTTATTTGACCATGCAGCCAATGCCCATAGGTGGCCCTGCATGTTTTCAACCCCCTAACGGGTTTGTTAAATTATAGTAACTTCATTCTTGGGAAGAATGCCTCTTTTGTCCTTATTTGTCTTAAACGACAGTATGTAGGGATCCACAAAAATAGCCATCCTTAACATATTTGTCCCATATCCTTTTTCATGATCTGAAAGTATTCAAGTCTATGGTTTATTCTTCTTCCCTACGTTTGGGTCAGACCTTCGTAGGAGTGATATTCATCCAGTTCTTCGATATTCTTGTTTGAAAATATCTTCTCCATATTCAAGTACCTCTTTCCATACAACAAACTCTATGCTTTAGAAAATTTGAATCTCCATAAACTTTCACTGGCTTTTAGCCCTAGGAAAGTAAATTTCTGAGAGTTCTTTTGCCTAACTATGCAGCACGTGCCCATAGGTGGCCTTGCATAAACAGTCCACATAACAGACTTGTCAGCCAAAAGATGCTATTTTATTTGACTATGCAGCCAATGCCCATAGGTGGCCCTGCATATTTCAACCCCCTAACGGGTTTTGTTAAATAATAGTAACTTCATTCTTGGAAACTACTTCTTCTAATGCTATTTAGCTCTTTTTCATATCATTCCTCAGATTCAAATATTCTTAAGTCATAGTTTACATATTTTCTCTCATACTTGAGTATGGTAATTTGTTTTCAGATAAATTATCAAGGAATTGAATCCATTTTAATCCATTTTTCGGTCAAAGCTATTTCGACCTTAAACATTAGCCCCTTTATGTCCGGCTTGCATGACTTTAAACTGCCCGCACAAAAGACAGAGGAACTCTGAATAAAAGTCAAGTTCCAGCTCACTAAATATACATTTTTTTTGTATGATTTAGGTAATATTGAGCAGTTAAAAGATTCAAAGTTTGTAGGGTTATTTGTAATAATCCTAGTAAAAATCAAACTATGGTTACTAAGCCCATTGGCTTAAGTAAATTCGAAGCAGGTAATGGAGGAAATGCGAGTACAAATGATTGGAGACGAAAGTGTTTTTCATTGATACACAAGAGTTAGAAGGACATCCACAGATTGGAGTCTCTTCTCTTTTTCAAGAATTACAAGAGGCTTTCAACATAACACTTCATTTGATTTACGGCATCCCGAGCTTCATCAGCAACCACCTGGAATTCATTCATTCAAACTGGAAACAAAAAGGAGATGCAGTGATACCAGCTCTTCTTGGAACAATTGTAAAAGGATGTTCTTAAGTGCGGTTTGAGAAAATTTTCTGCTGATCAAACAGTGACTCTGTTTCTGTCCAAGAGACTAGGAAGATGGATACATGGATTTGAGAATGGAGCATTGGAAGTAAAGAGCCATTTGGAGAGAGTACTCTTTTCAGATATTTCTCTAATACCAAGTTTGTCTTCTCTCCACCAACCGGCAGTGAAAAACATTTTCAGCCCATGAGTTTGCCATTTTCATATCTGCAAAGGAATGACATGGAGGAAGAATTTGAAAGTTCACACCATTGTTGTTGCTTTTAATGCACAGCATAACCGAAATGAAGGAGTAGCAGCGCAGCTGCATTTCAGGTGTATAGTTGTTTGCATTTGGAACATTGACTCCTTGCAAGTGACCATGACCACATAGTGACAGGTAGATGCTCTGTGGGAAATTAAGATGATATTTCTTCAAGTACTTAGCCAAAACTGGAAGAGTGCTGTCGCAGGTGTCATAGTAATCAGGGCCAATGATGTTCATCATATCATCTATCCGCTTACTAGCCAGTTCATCAAGGAATCCAGGTCTAAGAGCCACTGAATCTGCACAAAATATGAATAAACTAACTCTTAAATGGGTTTATTTTTCACAAATTTTGTGAAGAAATTTGAAAAAATGGCTAAGGCATTAAGGCGCGCAAGTCTACAAAATGGCGCGCAAGTATTCACGTGCCGCGCTAGTTTTCGTCGCGCAAGTGTAAACCGCGCAAGTACGAATACCTTTACAGGAGCGCGACATCAAGGAAAAACAGAGCAGACTTGCGCGGCTTAGGTGACCTGCGCGGCGAGAGCTCGAGAAGGTATGAAGTCCGGAAATCCGGATACTTGTACGGAGGTAAGGCCGTATATTTATAGGCCAGGAGGCCTACCTGCGCGCCATACCAGAGGGTTTAAGGCCTGCGCGACGCAGACTTGCGCGCCTCCCTCTGCGCATTGAAGACTTGCGCGCCTCCCTTTTCCTTTAGAGGGATTCGATTTCCTCAGAGTCAAATCCTCATTTTCTCTCCGGATCCAACTCTGAGGGGGGACTTTTGTTGACGCTCCTTTCGTCACGAAATCTAAAGTTCGGAAAAGGGAATATCTGAGCTCAAAGTGATTAATCCTTTGAAGAAACATCAAAAATCGACAAAGGGATGGAAAAGGAGAACATTGCCCATGTAGCGCGCAAGTTCCATCGTGGTCGCGCAAGTGTACTTGCGCGCCGCCTCAATACTTGCGCGACCCATCCTGGTCGTGCAAGGGACTTGCGCGACAGATCTGATAACCGCCCAGTAACCGCCCGGGGTCTTCTTTTGCCTATAAATAGACCCTGTGGGCCCCCCATTCGAAAGGATCTCTTCCCAGAAACTCGGATAAAAGCTCCCGACGCCCAAGTCTCTTCTCAAAGCTTCCAGAACACTTCTAAGGTAATTTCTTACCTAGAATGGAAGATCTAAAGGGAAGAAGGAAGGCCTAAGTGTTGAAACTTATCAAACACTTGCGCGCCGACTTAATTCCTTCAATATAACTTGCGCGTCCCTCTTCTGGAAGAACCTCAAGAGGATGAGAAAGGGTTTAATAAAGAGTCGCTCAAGTAATTCAACTCTGGTTGAAAATCGCGCAAGTATCCCTTATGTCGCGCAAGTATACTTGCGCGACCAATACTTGCGCGCCGCCGCAGAACTTGCGCGACCTTCAATACTTGCGCGCCCCTATCTTTTTGGGTGCCCATCTTGCCCTTTTTTTACCCCTCTTAAGCCATTTCACCCTTCCTATTCAAGATTCAGTCTTCAAGATACTCTTCAAAGCCATTTATGGCATGATTTCTTGATTTGACATCCTTATCTGAAAGGAATTATGTGAAATATCTCTCAAAACCTAATGATTTAAACATCTTTATGTCACCAAAGATTGAGAGTTCATTCATTCAACCTCATCCTTTAAGATGAGAGAATCCTAACCTGGGTCTCCTTTTTAGGAATAAGACTCAGTCATAACCTTGGGCTTCCTTTTCAGGAGTAAGCCCCAAGTCCCCTAACCTAGGCTTCCTTCTCAGGAATAAGTCCTAGTCATAAATCTTGGGCATCTTTCTTAAGAATAAGCCCCAATCAAGTCCTTTAAATCTTGGGCATCCTCCTCAGGAGTAAGCCCCAAACCTTAATCCCTAACTTGGGTCTCCTTTTCAGGAATAAGACTCAGTCATAACCTTGGGCTTCCTTTTCAGGAGTAAGCCCCAAGTCCCCTAACCTAGGCTTCCTTCTCAGGAATAAGTCCTAGTCATAAATCTTGGGCATCTTTCTTAAGAGTAAACCACAAGTCTCTTAAAATTTCTCTTAACCAGTCATAAATTCCCTTTTATTTGGGTTTCCTTTTCAGGAATAAAACCCAATCATAAGTCCCCTCCTAATTTGGGCATCCTCCTTAGGAGTAAGCCCCAAGATTAGAGTATTCAAATCTCCATGAAGCATATATAACTTTGTGGACCCTGTTCATGGATTTTTCTTCCTAAAAGTAAATCCTAAACCTTCACCTATCTGGGCAGTCATCTATACATAAGCCCCAAAACAAATTCTTATGATTGCATCTTTTATGGCACAATTGTCTAAATTTTACCAATACCTCTTGTTTCTCACACCGAGCATGACTCACGTGAGCTTAGAGTGTAAAAGTAATTATGACATTCATCTTTGAGCCATCAATCATAAAACATCATATCCCATTCCTCGAACTACGTGGGTTCTGATTCCTTTTTTCAAAACAAAGGATACGTAGGTAGCCCATTCATGGGTTCGATCCCAACATTGAAATAATCTCTGTCCTTCTGAATGACGATAAACTTCAAGTGCCCCACTGAGTGGCTTTAAAACCAGCCTGGTCATCAAAATGACCAAGAGACTTTTATATAAATGTTTTGAAGGATACCATTGACCAAGAATCTCTAAACAAATATAGATGATTCTATATTGATGAAGAACCTCGAATACATATAAAAGATTCTCTAAATTTCTTGCATATTTAATCATTGATTGTTAAAACTCAAGGAAAGCTCATTTTATACTTGGTAATGTAATAAGGATTCACGAACTTAACTTAAATCTATAAAGAGAGTCCCGGAGTAGACAATAATTCCCCTCAAAAAGGTGTGATGAGTCCGACCTCCCATCCTCTCGACCAATGCAAATTCCTAAACCTCATTAGCCCACAAGCTAATGAGCGCCTGCCTTTGGAAAGTAGGTCCAAACGGATGTGGAATCATTGGATGTTTCCGGTTCTACGAACAAACCCGTTAGAAACCGATCGGAACGTTTGAATCTCCCGTCCAGGAGGTCATCCCCGGATTCCGCGCGAAACACCCTACCATCTTGGCTATTTTACCCAGCCCACCAGGCCGCTTGGTAGTATGGTTCTGCTAGTCTGGCCCACCTTGTGTGGGCTGACCTCTTCCATCACCCTACCCTACCACGGGCAGCCTCACCTCAAGAGATAGGGCACACATCCCCTGTCTAGATCGGTCTTCTCAGGTAGACCAGAAATCCCACACACGGTATGGCCACATGTAGATGGTCAAATTATGTGCCTCCTCATCCCACTAGCAATTTAGAATACATCAGGGGCAGTCATCATCCTTCGTACTGGCACACGGACTCTGCCAGCAGAAGTGGCCCCTTCTAAAGGGATGGATTTTCTCTGGTGCTCTGATTATTGATCCAAAATATGTTATTCAGTCCTTGAGTCTCCAACTTCTCTGTTTTGGGCTTTGATGTATTTGATGATCCATCCTAGTGCTATCCGTTCAGGCGGTGATATCTCTCGTACTGCTTCAATCCATATACCACATTCATCATCACACCTCCATCATTCTGCATCTATCCCAGGGTTGTGATATCAGATAATTCCACCAAGAATTAGGTGCACAATGATCGATCCACCATGAATTTTTGAGTCACGTGCCAAATGTAGAACACCCATAATGAATGACAAATAGAGGGAAAAAGGTATGAACCAACAAAGAGAAACGAACCACGCTCGATGTTCTTGTTGATCATTATTCAATTACATTATAATTATTATAAAAAATACCCAAAAAGGATAATCAATATTAGATAAAAATACCCAATAAAGCCCACAAGATATAACCCGCACAATAATATGCTTAAACTGTAGATTAATCCATTGGTTGATTATTCCATTTTCATCGTAGAAATATAGAATGTGGAAGGGAAAAATATTAAAACTCACAGCATAGATGGTGTTTGGATCGGTCAACATTGGGTTTCAATCATTGAAGGTGATCCATTATGAGTCATCATGATCCGTTTTCTCATCGATCCTTGAAAATAGGTCCTTGATCCTCTATCTTAGTCATCTTACTTCATATACCAATGTGATTAAATCACCTATTCTCTTCTACGGAATTCACAGGGAAGGATCATTAATCTAATTGTGAACCCCTACCAACAGTGAAATATGAATGAAACATTTTGAAGTTAAATACATTTCCTCATTACATGAATTTCATGGATACACATGTTTCGGCTTTATCGGGTAGCTACATTGTAGCGTCGTTGAGTCAATACATCACATGGCTACTGTATAACATTGTAATTTAAAAAATTAATAAAATAAACTTCTTAATTTAATTATATTCTCCTTTAAAACATTCTAATTAATCTTTTTCAGTTAACCATCATTGGTCTATGTTAGGTCCCACTTGAGTAAAATAAATTATTATGACCTCAACGGTGGACTTAGATTTCCAATTCGAGTAATTGTTTATGAATTTTTTTTGTTTTCAAATTATGTAAAATTATTTAATTACTTTATTAATGGATAATTCCCTTTTGGGGTTTCTCAATGGAGACCCGTGTCAATAAATTTTAAGTCCCACCTATGGTAAAACCACAATCTTGAATGAAACAGTGCACTCAGATTGCTGATTTTGGCTCAACATTAAGAGTTATTCTAATTCTTTGTGAAAACCAATCATGTGTGCTATTAAAAACATAAAAATTTTAATCGATCCATTCTAGGATCAACAGGCCTCATAATCACATGTCGTCTTAGTTCTTGGTATTGGAAGATTCCCATAAATTATCTAAAAAAATAGGAAAATCCATGTAATTACTTGTCTCACATGGAATGGATTTTTTAATGTATCCTTCTATTCATAATACTCACAACATCAACCATTGACACATCTTTCATGAAATGAGAACTATTTCTACTTCTTTATCTAGTTTATCACACCAATCATGACTCTCAGGATCATATAGGTTATTAGAAATAATGATATCCCCTTAACCACAAAATGGGAATCCCTCTTGGAGTAAGCACCAATATTCATCCTCTCATAATGATCTCTTATGCATTACAACAACTATGTGTTCCATTACATGGGCCTCCACCTCACATATAAGCCCCAATGCCCCTCCCAAACTCTGTGGAAATTATTCCACTCAACTAGGATGTGTAGGAATCCTATTTCTGGGTCAAGGAAATTAACCATAACCACACATGATCATTACCTAGGCTACCACATGCATGTATGATAATGAAACTCATTTGAGGGACCTAATCTCTTCTAGATCCATAGTGAATCCCTTATCTATATGCCACACACAAACTTCTTGAAAAATGGGGGTTTTAATCCCAATCTTCTGAATAGGGATTCTAGGATTCCTCCCTATGGTTTAATCCTGAATAATGGTAAACCATGGATTCCACCACTCCAAGGGGTGAACCTCTCATGTCTACCTCTAGGGGTGTCCTGATAAAACATAATTATGTAATGTATTCACTTTATGCGATAGACTTCCACAAACCACCTTCACTGTGAATTTTGATTCATCTATTGGTAATCCTTCCAGGATATACCCTTAATGGAATCACTTCCATGATCCACCTACATTGCAATTTCTAATCAATCTGTATCCCTAAAATATGTTATAGTAATGACCAAATTTATAATAAAACGACATGCTAAAAATTGGATTCCTAAGGTAAATGTGGTAGAATATATGTACCTACAATGTTAGATGAATCATACTAAATATGGAATTCATGATGTGAAAGACTTGCAAGATATGTCTTCAAAATCAGATAATATTTGATCTAAATGGGATTTCTTGGGTTTTGCACCCAGGAAGCCTCCATGGGATCCCCCCTGATGAAGAATACATGTAACCAATGTTCCCCATGTCTAGACATTGTCGAAATTTCTAACATGACAACTCTCCAGAACAATTTTTACTACCCTTTCAAGATCCCATTTAATATATTTAATTAATTATTATAATTAACTAGAATTGTAAAGGATGTGGTATAGGGAATGAGTTCCAAGAACATTCTTAACTCTATGGGGGAGGCAAGGACTTGGAAAATTATTATATAGATAAATCCAAAGTAGCATAAACTGACATACCCTAATACCATTTCAATAAATGATCAGACATCGTAGATGAACGTGATGAATTCCACATGCCTTTGGAATATTGGAATGTAGGGAATCAAAAACATGATTCCAACATCATGTTAAAATGAATGTGGTGGTCGTTCCACGGTGAAAGTGATTGAAATTTAATATATATGACATTTAAAAAATATATACCTATTAATTTATTATATGATACATTAATTTTTATTTTTTATTATATAGGGGATACAATAACAATGCTCTAGTGTATAGAGGACTACCTCCTGGTGAATCTATGTGATTAATTTATCACTAAAAATTTATATAGAATATAATAATGATTATTTTAACTACTACCTACATCATAAATGAGATAATTATTATATTCATGACATATTTATCATTCATTAAAGAAAATATATTATTTATTTTTTTACATTTTCACTCATTTAATGATGATAATTTCATTTTTGTTCATGTGGACTACTTGTTAGGACCAATAGGCTAGATAACCATAGAGGAGAGGTGAATCTGTGTATTACAAATTAAATCAACAACCCCTTTTTATCGTTTTGTTTTGTTAGAAAACCCCTCTTCTATCCCTCCCTCACATTATAGAGTATAAAATAATCATAAAGCATGCACATGATGATTCAATTTTACATGGATCACCTTTACTGGGATACTTCCAAAAATCATACAAAAGTCATGTGTCGATGTACCAAATCCACTATAAGAGCACAATTGTTTACAAGTACAGAGAGGAATCACTATCCCTCCTAGTTTACAACCCCTCAAAATTTGATAACTCGCTTATCTCTCAACTGAAGTGTGACAAATGCTTCTTTAGAATATCAACTAAAAGTTTTCAGACCTGTACATCCCTTCATTATCTTCAATGATATCTACGTCATTAAATGTCCAAAGATTCTCTGTTGATCTCCAATGTTCACCAACAGATAAATCTGTCTTTGCACTGGATGTACCAGGAAACTCCAAATGTTTTGCACAACTGTTACTAAACCTTGCTCGCAACTTTAATCTCATTAACACAAGATTACACTTTTGTTGTGAAACACTCATTGCACACAAATTTAATCTTTCCTACAAATCAAATCTTACACACAACATTCATAGCTTGCGTGAAACTCAAAATATTTCATGCATCTCCCTTTGTACAAAATTCTTACTCTATCTAGTTCTCATATTTTCACTAAATTTTAAGCTATGTCGAGTGAGGGGGTAATCAATTATTTATAGTTTCCACTGACCATTTCACAGAAGATTAATATTTGGTCACACAAGTTCTTCTTGGAGTGAATAAATCCACATTTGACGTCGTAGTGGTCATGAAAGTGTCTTTTGTGAAACATCATATTTCATGCCCATTTCCCAATATATCACACACATCATGCCTTTACCATTTCTCAACATTCTGCTCCTGAGAAATGCCTTGCACGCATGTTTCCAAACCACCCTAGATCATTCGTGTAACATCCTTTTCCAAAAACATATTTCCCCGTTTTACAGTTTTGAGGCCCAAATATTTCGAAAACACAAGAAAAATGTGCCACCTTATATCTTTTCTTTTTGCACCGCCTCGAAATCCTCCATTATTTTGTCCTAGTTTTTTTTCAACAGAATTTATAAAAAATATCTATTGATTCTGAAAAATCACCTAGAAAACACCCTTTGTCAACAAAATGGAAATTGTGTTCTACACTGTCAAAAAACACAACATGGAAATCTGTTTTTTTAGAAAAATCAATCTCCTAAAAAATGTTTGAATGATACCCTGAGGTAATTTTTACCAACAATCTCCCCCTTTGGGTTTGTTGACAACTCTTCTCAGAAAACTTCTCTGCACATTGATACCTCGTTAAAGATTCTTCCAAATGATACCAACATTCGGCTCATGTGATTATGATACCATTGAAGGATTCACATAACAGATACTTGAATCCTGTATGAGAAATGCGCGCTTTGAGAAACAAGAGTGAACTAAAAGATCATCAATGAATCACTTCATTTAATACACCAACTATTAACACCAAACTGATACCAATTTCTAACCTGATAATAGTTGGTGATAGCTAGAAACCATGAAACACCATTCCAATGCCTCTCTTCATCATTTATCGCAATCCTCAGATATTGTGATATCTACTCGTTGATCGACATTTCAAGAATTTATAGATTTAAAATACTCTCCTTTATCTCATTTCTCCCTCCAATCCCACTGCTTTACTTTTCGACTTCTCCCCATGTCTTTTACTAAGACATTTTCTCCCCTACATAGCCACATTTTCTCCCCCTTGAGGTGTCACTATGAGGAGTCACTATTTCTCCCCCTCTTCCAACGAACCCAAAGGTCACTCCTCTATGGTCTGAGATATTGGAATGAAGACATATTAGAATAATAAAGAAAAACACACCATCCCTCTGGGAGGGGGGTCCACATCCACACACTTTTAATTGTAGATAGTGGATTGAACTCTCAGAGTTAGTCGATGCCTCTCGAAAGCTTCATTGGGTAAGTCCTTTTTCAATATTTCTGCATCCTATTGCTCAATTGAAACATACTCCAACTTCACTATTCTTGGTTCAACCTTCTCCTTGGTAAAATTATTCATTATCTCAATTTTCATTTTCCTTGATTGATGAATGGAAATTTTGGTGAGATATATAGCACTTGAGTTATCGCCCATGATTCTGATCAAAGTCATCCCTTAAATTATCATGTCATCATGTTGTTGCATCATCCCCAATAACTGTGTGAATGCTTGAGTGGAGTCAAAGAAATCATCTTCTATGATACTCAATGGAATAAAATTTTTCTTCCTGATTAGCCATGAAATACAAAAACCACCCTGATAGAAAACACCTCCAGATGTAGATTTCTAGATACCTGATGATCTAGCCCAATATAAATCTATTTACCCCAACATCTCTTGTTGAGATTTTTCATTATTCATCATACTGAAATCCACAGTCCCCTTTATTTAAAAATATATTATTTTCCATACAAACATGTGGATTTCCTTTGGGTTGCTTTGATATCGAGCTTCTTGGAAAGTGGTAAAAAATATATCAGGTCTCCTAGCTGTTCGGTTGAGTAAACTCCCAAAAATCTACATGTATATTATGATATTAACTACTTTTCCCTCATCATCATTTGATTATTTCATCTGGTTAACAACTATAGTTTTGATCTTCATGACATTTTCTATTCCAAATATCCATAGAACATCCTTGGAATATTTGGATTGAGAAATGAAATAACCATTCCTTCCTTGTGACAATTGTAAACCAAGGAAAAATGTCATCTCTCCAATCATTAACATTTCAAACTAAATATTCATGTATTCAAAAATTGTATGCACTAAGAATCATCTGATATACCAAATATTATATCACCGACAAATAACAGCATCATCATCATTTTTTACGATTGTTGATTAAATAGATATTTTAATCAACTCCCCCATAATTGAAACCAAGATTCTTCATGTACTAATCAATTCTTGAGTACCATGATCTTTGTGCATGTTTCAACCCATACAATTCCTTATTCAGTCAACAAACTTTGTAATCATCCTCATGAATTTGAGGTTATATGGTTGCTTGATATATAATACTTCCAATAGAACTCCATTAAAGAATACAGATTTGACATCTATCTAGAACACATTGAACATAAATTTTACTATGATGGCTAAGAATATTCTGATTGTATACAGACATTCAACTGGTGAAACTATCTCACCATCTTCTATACCCTCTATCTGGGTGTATCCTTTTGACACTAGTAGTTCTTTGTTTCAAATCGGTGTTCCATACTCATTCATCTAGTTGTGATAGACCCATTTAGTCTGTATGACATTTTTATCTACATGAATCAAAAAATATCTCATGTCTGAATCTTCTCAATCTAATCTAGCGCTTCATTCATATCCAGAACATAATTTTCCTCTTTAGCTGCATAAATAAAACATTTTGGCTCTACATGAGATAAGAATGATGTCTACAGTGATTTCATTCTTCTTGTCTAAACTGGAACTGACTCATCACCAATTAAATTCTTCCTATCAATTTCTACTTGACTTTTTTTCTTCTGTGCTGATACAAAAATTTCTTCTTCATTCTCATCATTACTATCTTCTTCTAAATTAGCATCTGACACTTCTTCTCTTCCAATGTTTCATTCCTCTTCATCACATTCATTAAGATATTATTCCCCCTATTTTGGAATATTGTCATCAATTTCCACAATAGTGACTTCATTTCTCTCAAATACTTTTCCTAGCCATTTATTAATATATTTACATGCTTTGATTTTTCTTCAATAGCAAAGGAATATTCCCTCATCTCTATATAACTCAAATTTATGCTGTTTTTAATTCTGGATTAAAAATCATTTCTTCTCAAAGATTCAAAATTACTTCACTTTTGGATTATTCCCATAACAAATCTCATACATAGTCATTACATCCTTCGGAAAAAACATATCTATATTAGAAATGTAGACCAATGAAAATACTATGTCCTTCCAAAATTTAATTTGTAGGACTATTTCTACAAGCGTCGTTCATGCCAAGTTGTTGATGATCTGATTTATCCTTTCAACCATTCCATTCTGTTGGGAGGTTATTACTGAAGAATCATGTTGCATTATACTATTTTTCGTGATATAGTATTACACCTAACTTTTTTTGAATTCCACACCATTGTCAGTATGATAAATCATAATTTATGGTCCATGAATCTTTTCTCACTCTCGGTGGTACTATTTTAAGCAACTGAGCACATCAGACTAATGGGAAATAAACAATCATCATGCCATTATTGTATAGTCATCAATGAAAAGAACATATTACCTCATTCTGTCAATTTTTCATGGGCTGATAGGCCCAGAAACATCATAATGCACCAATTCGGGAACTCTTGTTGAATTATTTTCCTTTTCATTGTACGTCTTTTTGATGTGCTTCCCTTTTTGGCATGCATCACACGTTTGAGTACGGTCACATGATAGATTAGGGAGGTCTTTTGCAGCATCACAATTTACCATTTCTTCCAAGGGTGGTTGGAATAAATGACCAACTCTATTATGCCCCATCTTGATTTCATCCTCTCTGGATAGAAAGCACAAATCTTCTTCTCCACTTACCAGGTATATATTTTTTAAGTTATTTTTCCATGTAGAACCATTGAATCATTTATTCCATTAACGATAGACATATTCTTAGTAAACCATATAGAATGTACTGAGTCATATAGCTGTCTAACACTGAGAAAATTGAGACTGAGTCCTTCTACTACTAAAACATCATCATGTATCATATTTTCCCCCCAAACATGGCCATTCATGAGCCGCTAATATTCATGAATTCACCATTTCCAACCCTGAAAACTCATTCTTTGTAATATTTTATGCCTGTAAATAGATCCTTATTACCTATCTTGTGATAAGTGCAACCGCTCTCAACGATCTACACACAAGAACGGTCTGATTCATTAAGGGAAATTTCTTCCACCACTGCCTTCCCAAACGTTTTCTTTCTAGTCCATATTTTTGCCTTCAAACTCATCATAAATTGACACTTATAACTTTTTTCATAGTATTATAGACTAACTTCATCATGAAATGCTTCTAATCTATTATGCATTTTCAACTCACCCGATGGTTCATTGACCTGCAGCTTGTGAAAATTTTGATTCTGTTTTTGGTACATTCCTCTTTTTGGTCGATATACAGTATCTAGCCTTATGCCCAAATCCACCACACCAAATATAGATTCCTTTGAAACATGTTCTAGAAAACCATTCACTGTTTGGCCACCATCTCCGTTCTTATCCCCTTTGATGTCTTTTGGCTATAGAACACACATTATAGGAATTTCACATCTTTATATCAAAATAACACATGATATAATGTGCATTCCATTGTTTCACATCGACACTGCAATTTTTTCCTTGGGACCTCATAATATTCTGATTTTTCTTTGTGCTCAAATCAACACACAATCTTGGAATGGGTTCTTGTATTCTTAATTCGATTTTAACAGCTATTTGTTTTTGATAACCCCCCCCCCATAGGCCTTAGCATCTGAAAATAATTCTTTTTTCTTTTATTCTAAACCACTATGCTCCAGTTTTAGGTTTTTATTTTTCTGAGTGATCTGTATTCCTAATGACCCAAAAAGAGTCAATAAATTTTCTTGATCCCTATCATTTTTTCGATAACTAAAATCTTCTCCTTCATGTTATTCAATACGCTATATTTGATATTTCTTTGTGTTATTGACGCCATAAATATCCCTTTTATGTTCATCAACCTGGAGTTTATCTTCATCAACCTTTTCTGAGATCTCTATCCAAGAAAGCTTATAGTTTTCAATTTCTTTTATCAGCTCAAATATCTTTTTTTCCTGTTGTAGGATGTAGAGTATGGCATCATGTACCACATTGTTGGATTTTATTGTTTTCTTTCTCCAAACATATATCTATTCAAGATATGCTTATAATTCGTCTTCTATATCGATTCATCCTTCAATTTATTTTTCGTTTTCATCAGTTATAGTTTCCTCATTTTTTTGAGAGCTACTGACAACTACAACAATAGCTTTATATCCCAGATAAGTGAAGTTCTCTATCTCTTCAACCACATCAACCATAGGCACATATGAACTACGACATTATTGTTAAATAATATTCATTTTTTTGAATAAATTTCTCTTGAATTTTTTCATTCCATTCACATTTGCTAATGTCTTCTTATTGGGAATTTTGATTTCATCCTCCTCATCTTCTTGAAACTTTATGGGGAACCTTGCAGCATGACGACCAACATTTCCACATCTAAAGAAAGATAGAGGATGATTCCATCTGAACATTTCTTTTTCTTTTTGAATATTCGTGGAATGGAATGACATCACCTCATAGATCTCCTCTTCTTCCATAGAATATTCAACGGTGATATTCTTCATGGCCTTGAATGACACATCTTTGGATTTTCCCTTTTCTAAAACATCATTTCCATTATTTCTCATTTCATACGCAACAAGGGTGTTGTTCAAGTTATACAATGTCCTCTCTTTCAGATATTTATCATAAAAAAATAAAACATTCAGATTGAATTGAGGTGGATGTTTTCTCATGATGCACTTCACAATCTTTATATCTTCAATAACCTCTCAAAGACCTCACATGAATTCCACTACAAAATTTACCTTCTCAAATAATGCACCAACATACTCATCAGGTTCATTCTCAGAGCTTAATACTTGTTCCACAACACATGAAGCTTTGCCTCTCTGACAATTGAATATCCTTCATATAGGTTTAGTAGCTTTTACTGCATAGCATGTGATGTTTTTAATGAAATCTCCTTCACATAGATATCATTGGATAGGGATCACTCTAAATAATTGATTTCCTTGGAGTTAGCATCTAATTCATTTCGTGCGGATTCTGATAATTCACTGCTATTAATATCGGCAGTTAGGCAATGCATTGCTATTGTGAACACATCCATTCCCGATGATCTAAAGTATTGTTGCATCATATTCTTCCATAGAGGAAAGTTTTTCCCGTCTAGGGTCGAAATAGCATTTTTATTGGTGAACTAAATATGAGAGAGAAACATGAATATAAACCATTCTATCTAATACTAATTTTTAGGTCCAACTGGATAGATACCCCAAAGGGGGGGGGGGTGAATCAGGGTATATCAAATTAAAACAACTTCCCCTTTTGATCATGTTCTTTTGTCAGAAAAAACCCACTTCTCTCTCTCTATCCCATTGAAGAGTATAAAATAATCTTAAAGTACACACAAAACACAAAAATTTAACTTGGTTTACCCTTACTAGGCTAAATCCAAGGAGAATACACCGGTTATGTGTTGATGTTCCAAATCTACTATAGGCGCACTAATTTTTACAAGTTTGTAGAGGACACACTGTCCATCTTGGATTACAACCACTCACAATTTGAGAACTCACTACCCTATCAACTAAAGTTATCTCACGACTTCTTCAAGAGATCCAGTTTCATTTTATAGACTCATAGGTCGCTTCGTTATCTTTAATTAAACTTGTATCCTCAACTATTGATAGATTCTCTATTGACGTCCAACTTTCACCCATAGTGTAATCTAACTTTGTACCAGATGTACTGGGAAACTCCAAATCATTCATCCAACCCTTAATGTGTCTTTCGTTTAACTTCAATATCTTGCAGGGAAGATTTCACTTTGGTCACGAAACACTCCTTGCATGCAACTTCAATCTTTCGCACAACTAAAATCTTATGTGTAAATTTCTTAGCATGCGTGCAAATCAAAATATTTCTTGTAACTCCATTTGTGTAAAATTCTTATAAAATCTTGTTCTTATATTTTCATTAAGTGTTGAGCTTTGTCGAATAAGGGGGGTCACCAATTATTTATAAGCATCGTTGTCCATTGTGCAGAGGATTCAACTTTTTTGTGAATGTTCCACTTGAGTTTGAAAAACCTTGTTTGACGTTGCATTGGGGGTGCATGTTTCTTACACGCAACCTCATATTTCACACCCATTTCCTACTTTTTCATGCACATAATTCTAGTTCCATATTTCTACTTTGTTCTCCCTAATCATCCCTTTCATGAACGTTTTCAAAACACCCTAGATCCTTCGTGAAACTTATTTCCCCAAAAACGTTTCCCCCATTTCCAATTATGGGGCACAAAAATTTGGAAAACACTAGAAAAAAATGCCACCTTGTATCTTTTCCTTTTGTACCACCACCAGATTGACCATTCCATTTTCATGGTTCTTTGTCAACATAGGTTGTAAACAATATCTCTTTAGCTAGAAAAATAAACATGTAAACCCTATTTTTAAAACAAATGGACATCATGGTCTGCATTATCAACAAATACAACATGGAGGACTGCTTTTTCAACAAACACAATCACATCCGAAATGCTTCAATGATATAATAAGGGATTATTCCCATACCTAACACTATCATAAAGCACAGTTACCCCCAATTTTTATCACCAAAAAATGGATTCTATATTTAACGGTATTTCTATAAAAATATTATATTTAGTATATTATGATCATTATTTAAGTTTAAAATATTACACACCTCACATCCATTATATAATTTGAAAATTTTAATCATTACTCATGTGTATGTACATACTACCATCTCGATGATCATAACATAACACATTTCTCAAAAAACATTATTCATGATTGTTCTTAAAAGTATAATTTATGTAGAAATATGAATATTATTTCATGTTTATTTTTATTTAGATAATGAAATGAGTATCAATATAAGAGGACCGAAAATAAAATACGTAAACATATATGAAAAAAACTTATTATTACCTAAAACACGATTTTTACAATGATTTGTTAATAAATTATAACAATTAAATCATATATGATATGATATATATAAATATTTTTTAAAAATGTATGTATAATAAAACAATATTCAATATGTAGTAGTTTTTAATATGAATGATGGTGTTTGAGACATAAGGTAAGAGATTTGTATTATCTCATTTATTTCTAAAAGACATATGAAAAATGACATGTCATTTATTTTTAGTTGTGTGTGCATTTCTCCATTGACATTTTATATCATGAATAAATAATTTAAATTCTATTTAATTTTTTAATTTGATTTTATTTTGAAATAGGGATTACAATTTAATATATTACTAATTTTTAAGTTACTTTTATCTCATATTTTACATTCATGAGACACACGTCTTATTCACCTTCATATTCATTCATGTTGTGTATATAACAGTAGTGAATATATTTTATGATGATTATACTGAAAATTGTGGATATTTTATTTTCTTTTTAGTAAACATTTTCGATGGTAATTATGTTCAAAATTATTACAAAATTGGTAGTGATTTTATATTACAATCTCATCATTCATTGGTAGTTTTTATGATTAAGTATCATATGTTAAAATCATAGGATATTCCTATTATAAATTTTCAGGAATATTCTTATCCCCTATTTATTAATTATATTTTCAATTAAAATTTAATGTTTACACACTTTGGTACATAAGATAAATGAGAATATTATTTGAAGAAATACTGTTTTTTTTTCTCTCTTTAGTCAAAATAAATTTTTCATCCAAAACCATGTTTTCAAAAAATGTTTTCCAAAATATTTGATTTTTTTCAATTGATTTATTAAGTTTATTTTTACCCATGACAAAACATTTATAAAAAAATGGAATCTTTATGAAAATTTCCAAACAATTCTCATTTGTCATTCCCCAAAATGTGAAGGGAATCATTACTTTACCTTGCATGAAACAAACCAATAGAACTTTCCAAAATCATTGTCCATTGAAGATGATATCCTTAAATGTGAAATATTATATGATGGGGATATAAAATATGATTTTATTATTATTATTATTACTTATCTAAATAGTTTATCATGAAGGATGTTTTTGAAACCCAATTCTCTTCTTAGGGTTATACAATTGTAAAATTTTTATGAAAAACATTTCTTTTTTAATGGGTTATTCGTTGATGGAAGAATGAAATATTATGAAACATCCCTCATTTATAAAGGATATGATATTATGAATTGTTTATGTACCCATTTTAATTCACAGATTATGATAAGATTATGTTTTTAATCTTGTGGAACACATACATATTATTTTTATTATGTGACAGGTGGGACCTATATCTTTGTATAATGAATTGGGAAATGACAGATAACACGTAAGTTAATTTTCAATGTTTGAACTAGATTAGATCTTCCCAATGATTGGAATGAACCTTGTAACATGTTGAATATGTTATGGGTAAATGTGATATATATCCCAAATGTTATGTAGGAATATTGTTTCATGGTAAAAATGTTATAGTTGAACCTATATACATGTTTTTTTGCATGAACATAATTATATGATTAGTATATTATGCATGAAACTGAATACATGTGCATAGTGTATTATGTGAATCAATTTTGAAATTCAATAATGTTATGTGCATACCTATTTTCATGTAGATAATTAATTGAGGTATTGATATCATGTCTATAACATAATGAGTGAACCACTATCTATTTATACAGGTTCAAGATGTTATAAGAAGGTATATATTACAAATAACTATATAAATATACCATTTTTTTCTCTAATGAATAATATTATTTTATTACATTATAAATCCATTCTTAATAACTTGTAATCATTATCCCCTGACTCAATATTTTGATATTTGATATGCAACACATGGTTTTCAAATGTTATGATCATGTTATAATACACTTTTGTTCATGTGTTACTTCTATATCTCCCTTGTTTACTATTACCGTGCATCTGATCTCACCATTTATTTCATATTCATTCTGTAGGATCTGTCGAAATGTTTCGTGTAGTGTTTTATTAAACATATTTCTAAAGTAGACGCTCATAATATGATTTTTATAAGATCTTCTATATAATTATATGATTGTGTACCTAGAATCTAGATACACTAAACTATTATAGTCTTGTGTTCTGTTTCTGTAATGTAATGAATATTCATCCAAAAATATGTCATATCTAGGTATGTAAATTCAGGGTCACTATAGTTGTTATCAGATGAATGTTTTAGTAATATGTTTAGAACTATGAGGAAAAATCATTTACATGACCCCAAGGGATATTTCTAAAGATATATATAGGTATATGTCAATGTACAATTATATAGATGATTCAAAGTATGAGAAAATGTACTTGAATTTTTTTAAAGGATATAGAAAGTGGATTCCATGAAATTACATCCAAATATGTACACCACAACTGTATGTGGTTCTGCCACAATGGTAACCAGTGGAAACAAATCTTAAAAGGGAATGTTAATATAGTCTTGATTGTAAACTGGTGGATGAAAAGGGTTCATGATTTACATATAGCATTACACTCCAAGATGATATTTGTGGGAAATTCACAAAATCATTATTGAAAATCGTGGAATATTTAAAGGTATGTGGACTCTGAATGATAGGGATAAACTTAAGGTGTCATTGATTTGAAAGATTGTGTTACTATTTAGACATCATGTATGTAATCATCATTATTATTTTCTTTCCCATTACAAATTTCATTTCTCACACTATCATTTTCAATTTTAGTAAATGGGGGGAACCAGAAGAAACTAGGTTATCATTGAGTTTTATAGACTATTTGGTGACTATGAGAAAAACAATTATATGATTACTAGATATAAACCTATTTTAATTAAACTAAAATAGTTATCATGGAAAATGATTAACAATGTTCACTTTACAAACTCTCAGAATCACCATAGTGGATAAGGATTGAGTTCTCTAGGACATTGGGTAATAGAGACCATTTAGGAAAGAGGATTTGGTTTCCTACATGTTAGGAATGTGTAAATATGAACATAAATGAATTTTTCAGAGGGATGAGAAGATGTTTTGTGTGTTGAAAAGTGGAACAAAAAATCTGTAATGACAATGAAGAAATTAATGGACAATTTAACACAATAGATGATAATAACTTTCTCCCAATGGAATAATTTACTGTTGAATATTTTTAATATATAATTTATGATAATCATGAAAATACATGTCTTAAGGAGATATATCACGAAGAGAATCCAAAAGGTTGTATGAGTAATGGTTATATTAATGAGGATAAAGATACCAAAAATGAAATCTCTAAGGAATGTAGTATTAAAGAATATAAAGATGAATCCTAGTAAATTGTTTTAGAGGTAATTGGTACAATTAAAAGAATTATGTATTGTAATTCAAGATTAATGTATTTTTAAGAATTATATTTAATAAGATTGTCCAGATGTCACGACCCCCTCCCACCAAAGAGGGCCCTTTTGAGTTGGAAATGGTGAAAGGGAGATAATGAACCTCGAGTTCCGCCTACAGTAGGCCCCGGGGTAGCGACTAGCACCAAGGGTATGAGTTTTTACAAATATGGGAGGCATTACCCGTTTTATTATTTAAGATCGGGAAATTGAACAAGTCAACCACAAAAAAAGAACAAGTGTATTGAAATAAACACAAACCAATCCCACATGCATGTTTAAATAGTTATGAAATAAGGTACAAGTAAAAGAAAGCTCAAAAGTATAATACCAAAACAAACAAGAGTACAATAACTACAAAAACTCCAACTGTCCCGACTAGTAGGGTCCCACACGGCCCTGGTAGTCCTCCTGGTACCCTAAAAGTAAACATAGGGTTATCATACTAGTATACTCAGTAGGGAAACCTAATGCTCTCATGCACAAGTGGGGAGACATCCTAATTTCCCATGAGAACAACAGAAGAAACCTAGCAAGGAAATCTATCCACCCAACCTCACAAGCCACACTCCCCAAAAATACAATCACAACAGGTAGTAGTATATAAGAACAAGAGTATTGGGTACCCCTCACCATTTACCATTAGATAGCTTCTCTTTTTAATGGCGAACGTCCTGACGCTGCCACACACTCCCCGCCCGCACACACCTGGGCCTCACAAACCACACATCCCGCCCGCACACACCTGGGCCTCACAACCACGCATCCCGCCCACACACACTCGGGCCTCCCAACCACAAATACCGCCCACACACACCTGGGCCTCACAACCACATATCCCCCCCCCACACACCTGGGCCTTACACCCACGTATGCTGCCCGCACACACCTGGGCCTCACAACCACGTATCCCACCCTCACACACCTGGGCCTCAACCCGAAGATTCTTGGGAATCAGTAAATCTTGCCTGAAGAGTCCTGGGTTAAAACCACCCCAATGGAAACCTACCTGAAGGTTCTTAGGTGTAAGGTCTACTCAAGCCATCACAGCCTAGGGAAGAAGGAGTAGGAAGGAGCTAGTAACTAAGGGGAAAACACAATCTCCCATGAAATGGGAGTGTTCGGCACTAAGTGATCAACATGGGTGGGGTGCGATAAAACACAAAATATACAGATACATATATATACCAAACACTCAGTCCATATGGCTACTAATTACAGAACAATGCACGTGCCTTGGCACTGCTATTACGAAGAATTCATACAACAAACAACCCCAACCCCATTTAGTTTTTCACCTTTCAGCAGAATTAGATTATTAGTTCCTTAACTACTGGGAAATCAACCACAACCAACCATATCAATCGTTCATAAAACATATCCCTGCCATCCACAAATCAAGTTAGGGAAACAAAAGCAACACAAACAAGTCCATTCTTATTAACCATCCAACCCCATTGATTATTATTTTTATTCAATTACCAAGCCCCACCATTGATTAACTCTTCCACATTTTATTTATTATTCACAACCCATACTTCATTCACATTCCAATCCCAACCCTACAGCATCGCTGCCAACCACCATAACCACAACCACAACGTACATCATCACCCCTTGATACCATTTATCGCAGCCCCGCTTCCCATCACTAACATAGCATTCACACCAACCCACAACCAAGACAACCATAGCCCCGCTGCTCACCCGATCCACAAATTCCCACTAAAACACCCCCTTCACATAAATTAACCCCAAATATCACCCACATGTTTATTATTTCTGTTTATTTCTACTGGGGTGATCACCCAAGGGTTCCAGATTTTCATTTAATTAGCCAACTTTACGTGATTAACCAAATTCCACATTCAATGAAGTTCCTTTCACAAAAACGGTCTAGATAGATAGGGAACATTTAATTGCACAAGAAATGGCCCCAAACGACCGTGATTTTCAGTAGGTATAAGCCTATTCAAATCACAACATAATATCACAGGATATAAAGATAAACATAACAACTTCCCCATCCCCATTCATTAACCAGTTATTATCTTCATTTAATGGTTCAATCGATTCTCATGAAAACAAGAGGATACCCACCTCGAATAATGCACAATTTAGAGAGATGAAGGTTAGATCCCTACCTCAACAGGTTCTGATAACAACGCTCCCCTGGATCAACTTTAGAAGACATCCTTCGGCGTCCGTCACTTCTATTAAATCACAGAAAAACCTACTCAGGTGGAAGTTGGAAAGGAAAGGCTGATGGAAAGACAATAGATCCAGGATCAAGAGTTCTGCCTCGTCGTTATGATCCCGTGGCTGCTGACGGATCGTAAATCAGAGATCTGACAAAGAAGTATTGGAAGAAAAACAGCCTACGAGTCTCTTGGGAGAGCTCTGCTATGAGGAAAGGGGAGGAGAGGGGTGAGTTGAAAAGGAGGAGGGGACCCCTCCTTTTATATGTGTGAAAAAAAGTATGTGGCATGTACTTTATGGTACACGACGTGTACTTGGCCCTTTCACACGGTGACCACGCGGCATCCAACACGGCCTTCAATGCGGCACGCGGCCGTTGACTGGTCAACACACAGTTTGAAGGTAACGCATACTCAGGGAGGGAATACACGATGTGTAGTATTGGATACATGGCATGTACTCATTTATTTCACACAGCAAGGACACGGCTCCAGCACGGCACACGGCTGTTGACTGGTCAACACACAGTTTGAGGGTAAAGCGTATGCGGGGAGGGACTACACTGCATGCAGTTTGGGGTACACGGTGTGTACTTATTTATTTCACATGGAATGGAAATGACCTTGAACACGGGGTATACCTAGCGAGGGGTTACACAGCGTGTACTCACACTACACGGCGTGTAGTTTCAAAATTCTGAAAAGTGTGGGAAAAGTCCATTTTACCCTCCAGAACACTTCATGACCATCTTTTGAAAAAGGAATGGGTCGGAGAGGTCTGTGCCTTTACATCAGATACCTCTTAAAACATTCTCATCCCCAAGAATTCAAAATCCAACCCAGAGGAACCCAAAAAGATACCTCTTATGGTCCTCATTATAACAGGAACCCATCCAAAAACCCTTATCATATGTGTTAGGAATCCATTCTCTTATGTAGAGATATTATCCGCTTTAGGAGGCACTGACTCGCCTGCACTGGTTTAATTGCATCCTCATTAATGCGTCTCGATTAGGAATTGGGTCTTCCCACTTTCATACATTATGATTTTTCAACTTGCACTTCCCCAAACCCCACACAACCAACACACTTTCCGAACATGTGGTTTGGGGAAATTTCTTCTCTTATGTCGAGATATTAGCCTCTTTAGGCGGCACTGACTCACCCGCACGGGTTCAACCACATCCGCATTAATGCGTCTCGATTAAGGATCATGTTTTTCCTTTTTCCCACACATCCGGACATGCTACGCAATTCCAAAGAACAAGGAAACAAAATGTCTCATAACCGACAAGCCAATAATTACATATATCAAAGGTACATAGTCTAACATCAAACAAAGATCAGAAGAAACAAGCAAACACAAGTCAAAACAACTCTCAGTACTGAGCATGCATCTGGGCCTCCCACTCCCAAGTGTTGTCCTCAAGGCCGACATGCCTCCACAACACACAAACCAACAGAATGGTTCATCCACGGAGCAACTTCTTTTTAAGATACTCGATTCTGACTGGTCGTTCCTCAAAGTTCCTGTCATCTCCCATATCTAACTCTCCAAAGTTAATAACGTGAGAGTCATCGTGTAAGTATTGACGTAGCTGGGAGACGTGAAAGACGTCATGAACCTTCTCCAAATGTGGTGGAAGGGCTATCTCATATGCCACCTCACCGACTCGCCTCAGCACCTCAAAAGGTCCGATGAACCTAGGTGAGAGCTTGCTCCCTTTCCCAAACCTATGATTCCCCCGTCGAGGGGAAACCTTCAATAACATATGATCTCCCACCTCTAACTCCATGGGCCTCCTCCAACGATCAGCATAAAACTTATGTCGGTCCTAAGCCGCTTTCATCCCCTCACGTACAAGCTGGACTCTCTCTGTGGTTCTCTTTACTACCTCTGGCCCAAGAACACTTGTCTCACCATCCTCTTCCCAGAAAATGGGTGAACAACATAGTCTTCCATACAAAGCATCAAACGGTGTCATGCAAATAGTAGAGTGGAAGCTATTTTTGTAGAAAAATTCTACTAAAGGCAAGTGACGTACCCATGATCCTCCGAAATCCAGAACGCATGCTCGTAGCTTGTCCTCCAATGTCTGGATAGTCCACTCTGTCTGCCAATTGATCTGGGGGTGGAAAGCAGTGCTAAGGCGTATCTGGGTGCCAAAATCATTCTATAACCCCCTCCAGAGTCCTGAGGTAAATTGAGTCTCCTAGTCTGAGACAATAGTCTACGGAAATCCATGAAAACACACCACCTCATCTACGTACATCTATGATAAGGAAATCACTGGGCCCGACTCCTTAAATGCTAAGAAGTGAGCTGATTTCGTCAGATGATCCACCACCACCCAGATAGCATTATAACCTCAATGAGCTCTGGGTAGTCCTGTGATGAAGTCCATTGAAATTTTATCCCACATCCACTTGGGGACATCTAATGGATGGAACAAACCACTGGGAACACGGTGCTCAGCTTTTACTTGCTAACACACTAGGCACTTAGCCACAAACTCCGCCACTGCTCTTTTCACTCCCACCCACCAAAAAAATTCCCTTAGGCCCCGGTACATTTTTGAAACTTCTGTATGTACCGCCAAGGCTGAGCTATGGATCTCACAAAGAACTCCCTCATGCATCACCTTCGGAACAAACAACCTTCCATGGAAAAGCATCCGATGTCGGCTGTTCTCTGACCATCATTCTGGAGTGTTCCCCTGATCGATGTGATCCCTCATCACTTCTTCCTTAGAGTCCCCCCACTAAGACTCTTCCACTTGCTGTAACAAGGAGGACTTCACCTTAATCTAAAACAAACAGCCTCTAACACTTTCTACCCTTGCATCCAAGTGCATGGCGTCCAACTCTCCCATCGCTTTCTAAGCATCAGCGGATTCCCGAACCACTTCCTTATGTAACTTCTAGCTCAGGGAATCAGCTGCAACGGTTCCCTTACCCTCAGTGTATGAGATCTTGAAATCATAGTCTTGGAGGATCTCGACCCATCTCTGTTGCCATAAGATTAGGTCACGCTGAGAGAAGATATAATGCATGCTCTTGTAATTTGAGAAGACAACAAAGAAATCCCCAAAGAGGTAATGTCACCACAACTTCAGTGCGAACACTACTACTGCAAGCTCTAGGTCATGGGTGGCATAGTTACGCTCGTGAGGGCATAACTGCCTAGACCCATAATAGATCACTCCCTTCTTCTGCATCATTAAGCACCCCAAACCAAGGTCAGAAGCATCACAATACACCTCATACAACAACCCTTCCTCTGGAAACCTGAGTACGGGAGCACTGACCAACTTTTCCTTCAGGTAGTCGAAATATTTCTAGAATTGCTTGCTCCCGAGGAAGACCTGGTTCTTCCTAGTCAAAGCTGTCAATGGAGCAGAAACTCGAGAGAAGTCTGAAACGAACCTCCGATAGTAATCTTCTAACCTCAGGAAACTACGAACTTCTGCCACGCTCTTCGGTGCTACCGAATAAACAACTTCCTCCACCTTCAACGGGTGCACTGAAACTCCATGATGAGACACTATGTGCCCAAGAAAGTATAAAATTTTGCATCAAGAACTTACTCTTTGACAATTTCCCGTAAATCTGGTGGTGTTGAAGGACTTATAAGACTGCCCTGAGTTGGTCAACGTGTTGTTCCACTGATCTTGTGTAGATCAGGATTTCATCGATAAACACAACGATGAACTGGTCCAGAAACTCTCGGATGACAAAGTTCATAAGTCCGATGAACACAGCTGGTGCATTCGTAACTCCAAACGGCATCACTATAAACTCTAAATGCCCATACATGCACCTAAAAGCCATCTTCGAGATGTCATTGTCCTTCACCCTTAGCTGATGATATCCAGATCGTAGGTCGATCGTAGAAAAAAAACATGCTCCCATCAGTTGGTCGAAGAGATCATCTATCCTTGGATGGGGGTAACGGTTCTTGACCGTTACCTGATTCATCCTTCGGTAGTCTATGCATAACCTGATACCACCATCTGCCTTTTTCACGAAAAAAACTGGATCACCCCATGGCGACACACTGGGTCGAACAAAACCCTTCTCCATCAGGTTGTCAATCTGAATCCGCAACTCCCGCAACTCCGAAGGTTCCATTCGATAAGGGTCCATCGAAATATGAAGGGCACCAGACTGTAAGTCTATCCCAAACTCAACGTCACGTCAGGTGGGGGGGTAGAGTCACAAAATCCTTTGGAAAAACATCGAGGATCTCCCTAAAAACCTTTGAGACATCCACCATCTATGTATCAGTTAAAACCATTGATAACCCACCTAAAAAGGAAAGGAGACGCTCCACACGCCGGCTTCCCCCCTGATAGCTCATCTCGCCACCAAAAGCTACACGTTGCCCATCCACATCGGAGAACATGACCCTTCTTTGGAAGAAGTTGATAATGGCACTAACGAAAAACAACCAATCGATGCCTAGGATGACATCTTAGGGATGCATATGTAACAGAATAAGGTCCCCACAAGATTGATGTGGTCCCAATGTGAGCCCACATCCCCGAAGAACACAAGATATGCTGGTATGGCCTCCCACTAGTGTACTCATCACCAGTGGTAAGGAATGTCTCTCTACGTCTAGACCCAATGCATGGACTAGATCGGGTGAAATAAAGGAGTGCGAATCTCCTGAATCGAACAAAGCATAAAAGAGAGTATTGAACAAACAAATCATACCTCGCACCACCTCTGGTCCTCCGGGAGATGCCAACTCTACTATGTGGAGCTATCCACATCCATCTCCTCTACCTATCTGTTGACGTCTAGGTTCCATAGTGGTACGGTAAACAAAGAAAGCCTAAGCCCAAGTAGCAAGGAAATTTTCAAAGTTTCATTTTATCATTTTATTCATTTTATTTTCCCAGAACACCCAAATCATGTAAAACACAATCATGATGATGCATGTATCTTCCCTAGGGTCTCTACCCTGTAATCAATGTTGTCTCACTTGGTCATTCGGTAGGCTCAGAGTCCTTGCATCAGATCACGGGGGCCCTAAAATCATGTGTCCTTGCTGATCTTCCCTGGCCTATGTCACACACCAAGATTAACCAAAATCGTTGCCCTAACATCCCATGCAATCCTCATTTCCCCTAACTCCAGAATCCATCCTATCTCTCAACCATCACCTCTGATACCATTCTATCATGACCCCCTCCTACCAAAGATGCCCCTCTTGAGATGGAAATGGTGAAAGGGAGATAATGACCACCGAGTCCCACCTCCAATAAGCCCCGGGGTGGCGAATAGCACCAAGGGTATGAGTTTTTACAAATATTGGAGGCATTAACTTTTTTATTATTTATGATCGGGAAATAGTAAAAGTCAACCACCAAAAAGGAAAATTACCGGTGTATAGAAATAAACCCAATCCAATCCCACATGCATGTTTAAATAGTTCTGAAACAAGGTACAAGTAAAAGAAAGATCAAAAGTACAAAACCAAAAGAAACAAGAGTAAAACAACTGTAACTACTCCAAATGTCCTGACTTGTAGGGTCCCGCACGGCCCTGGTAGTCCCCCGAGAAACCTAAAAGTAAACATAGGGTGAGCATACAAGTATACTCAGTAAAGAAACATAAATATCTCGTGCACAAGTGGGGAGACATCCTAATGTTTCGTGAGAACAACAGAAAAAACCTAGCAAGGAAATCTATCCACCCATCCTCACCAGCCGCACTGCCCAAAAACACAATAAAAAAAGGTAGTAGTATATAAAAACAAGAGTATTGGGTACCCCGCACCATTTCCCATTAGTTATCTGCTCTTAATAACGGTGAACGTCCTGACGCTGCCACATTCTCCCCTCCCGCACACACCTGGGCCACACAAACCACACATCCCGCCCGCACACACCTGGTCCTCACAACCATGCATCCCGCCCTCACACACCCAGGCTTCACAACCACGCATCCTACCTGCACACACCTGGGTCTCATAACCATGTATCCCTCCCCCACACACCTGGGCCTCACAACCACGTATGCCGCTCGCACACACCTGGGCCTCATAACCACGTATCCTGCCCGCACACACCTGGGCCTCATCCAGATGATTTTTGGGAAATAGTAAATCAGGACCGATGAGTCTTGGGCTAAAACCACCCCAATGGAAACCTACCTGAAGGGTCTTAGGTGTAAGGTATCCTCAAGCCATCAAAACCTAGGGAAGAAGGAGTTGGAAGGATCTAGTAACTAAGGGGAAATCACCCTCTCCCATGAAATGGGAGTGTTCGACACTAAGTGCTCAACATGGGTGGGGTGGGATATAACACAATAGATACATAAACATATATATAACAAAAAATCATCCCAACCTATGGCTTCTAATCATAGAACTGAGCAAGTGCCTCGGCACTGCTACTACAAAGCATGAATACAACAAACAACCCCAACCCCATTTAGGTTTTCACGTTTCAGCAAAACTAGTTTATAAGTTACTTAACTACTAGGAAAACAACCGTAACAAACCATATAAATCGTTCATAAAACATATCCATGCCATACATAAATCATGTTAGGAAAACACAAGCAAGACAAACAAATCCTTTCTTATTAACCAGCAAACCCCATTGATTATTATTCCCATTCCATTACTAAGATGCACCATTCATGAACTCTTCAACATTTTATTTATTATTCACAACCCATAGTTTGTTCACATTCCAAACCCAACCCTGTAGCCTCACTTCCAACTACTATAACCACAACCACACCATACATCATCACCCCTTGATACCATTTATCACAGCCCCGCTACCCATCACTAACATAGCATTCACACCAACCCATAACCAAGCCAACCACAACCCCACTGCTCACCTGATCCACAACAACCCACAAAAACACCCCCTTCACATAAATTAACTGCAAACAGCACCCACATGTTTATTATTTTAGTTTCTTTCAACCGGGGTGATCACACAAGGTTTCCAGATTTTCATTTAATCCTCCAACTTTACGTGATTAACCAAATTTCACTTCCAACAATGTTCCATTCACAAAAACGGTCTAGAAAGAAAGGGAAACATTTAATTGCCCAAGAAAAGGCCCCCTAAGACCGTGATTTTCAGTAGTTATAATCCTATTCAACTAACAACATAATATAACAGGATATAAAGATAAACATAACAACTTCCCCATCCCCGTTCTTTAACCAGTTTTTATCTTCGTTTAATGGTTCAACTGTTTCTCATGAAAACAAGAGGATACCCATCCCAAATTATGCTAAATTTAGAGAGACGAAGGTAATATCCCTACCTCAAGAGGTTTTGATAACAACGCTCCCCCAGATAAACATTATAAGACATTCGTCGGCATCAGTCACTTCTGTCAAATCCCGGAAAAACCTCCTCGAGTGGAAGTTGGAAAGGAAAGGTCGAAGGAAAGACAACAGATCCAAACTCAGAAGTTCCGCCTTGTTGTTACGATCTCGTGGCCACTGAAAGATCATAAATCAGAGCTCGGACGAAGAAGTTATGGATGAAAAAGAGCCTTCGAGTCTCTTGATAGATCTCTGCTCAGTGGAAAGGGGAGGAGAGGGGTGATTTGAAAAGAAGGAGGGGACCCATCCTTTTATATGTGTGAAAAAGAAAATTACATTGCATGTAATTTATGGTACACGGCATATACTTGTCCCTTTCACACGATTACCACACGGCTACCAACATGGCCTTCAACGCGGCACACTGCCATTGACGGGTCAACACACAGTTTGAAGGTAACACATACGTGGGTGGGGGGACTATACGGCATGTAGTATTGGCTACATGGAGTGTAATTATTTATTTCATGCGGAAAGGACACGACTCTAACATGGCACACGACCGTTGAATGGTCAACACATGGTTTGAGGGTAACGCGTACGCTGGGAGGGACTACACGGCGTGTAGTTTGCAGTACACAGTGTTTACTTATTTATTTCACACGGTAAGGACACGACCATTAACACGAGGTATACTCGGCGAGGTTGTACACGGTATTTACTCACACTACACGGAGTGTAGTTTTAAAATTATGAAAAGTGTGGGAAAAGTCCATTTTACCCTATAGAACACATCATGACCCTCTTTTGAAAAAGAATGGGTTGGAGAGGTCTGTGCCATTCCCCTAGAATAAGTGATTCATTATGTATTTGCAGGGATATATTGAATAGTAATAATGACCTATAAAAGTTATTTAATCCTATGGTTATTGTTCCTAGAATACAACTGATTAAGGGAATATTTTCCATAACATGTTTCTAAGGTTGAGTAAATGGTGTTTAATTTGGATAAATAGATAATTACTGTGGATAGTGTTAGTTTTATAGAATTCATGTCCTTGGTACTGATAAAGGATTTATTGAAAATTTTCTGTATGTTATCATTAATGGAGATAAAATAATTACTTGATCTATGGAATTTGTTCAATAATATATGTTATATTTCATGGAATGACAAAGAAGTTGTGTTTTCATTTAGGTGTTTTGGTAATTAATAATATTTCCTCGATTCAGAAGATTATATGACCAATGTAATCATATATTTTACATGTTACCATTAAGAGATTAATAATCATATTTTGAGAATTAATATTGAGATTTGGATATTTAGTTTCCATATTTATAAATTTTGTAATTTGAAAGGTTCATGCGGTTAAACATTAATTAAATGGATTATATTGAACTACGGATGAATTTTTAAATATTAATATATTATTTGACCATATAATGATTTATCTATTTTGGATAATTGGTGATAAATTAATTTATATATATATATATAGAGTTACTTATCATTCATTAAGAATATTCTCTAGAGCTACATACATGAAAAAAATTAATTTCATAGAGTAATACATGATATGGAAATTGATAGATGCAAAAAAATGATGAAATGGTTCTGGTGAAAAAAATATCAAATACGAACAATTTAAAATGTTCATAGTATATATCGAAAATGAATTAACCAACATATAAGAAAAGGATATTATAATATTATTTTATTATTATATCATCAATTTTTATGAAATTTATGTTCTATTTCATGCCACATTTTTATATGGTTTGCTGGTCATTAACAATATATGGATCACCAACATTCTTATAATAAATGATCTTCATCAGTCAATATAATTGATTACAATTTCATTCTATTTCCATATCATCACATATAAATAATATTCTCATATTTTTAATCCTATAATGTTTTATTCCAATTCAAGATCAAAAATAAATTTCTCAATTTTAAGAGGATGATTTATTAACATTTTTAATGATGTTGGTTTTTATGAAGAAATTTTCAAATGATAAAACATAGATGAATGAGAAAATTTTTGAATGAAAACATCATTTAATGGGGTATAGAAAATAGAAATCATAATTTTTTTTAAATAATTTTATTTTATATAAATATAAACGTTTTTAATTTCATCCTTAATTGAAACACCGATTTTATCTTATGTTACACGAAGTGGGGAGTTTAAACAAAACATGGCATATTGTAAATAAGTTATTAATTAATATAGTAATTTTCAATTAAAAATTGGAATAGGAGATATGAATAATATTAGATAAATAATGATAATATATGGTTAAAAAAATTATGAATATAATTAATTCATTGGGGGCCAATATTTAGAAATGTAGATAACTTTTTTTAAAGAAAAATGAAGTCTTTTTCTGAATGAATGTTTACCAAAATAAAAAATCATTTACGTTAAAAAATTAATCAAACCAATTTGGAGAATAATTTGAATTAAATTTATATAATATATATTCAACTAACTATTCATCATTCATCAAAGGTTTTTTTATATGGTAGATAAGAGTAAATATATTTAAATTCATAATACAATATTTTTCTAAAATGTAATTTTCCACCTTTATAAACAAGCATATTAAAACTAATTTATCAAATGTTAAGAAATTTTTTTTATTTTTTTTATTTTTTTAAAAGAAATTAAAATTTACTTAATTGTTATATTTTTATAATTTTCCAAACAGATTAATTATTTTATTAATAGTGAAAAATTATGTATTTTAATTTAAACCCACATTTAAATTTAAATTATTTATAAAGTAAAATATTATTTATAATTTATATTAAATTTAAATTAGTTAAAATATACACCTATAGATTAAATTTATTAAATTTTGATAAATATTATATTGATATTCGATATGGAAACATTGAAAACTTTTAAATGTTTTATCATTGATGACTTTCTTTCTCGTTGTGTCTACTGAATAAAATTAATATGAATTTTTCCACTTATGTGAGTGGAATTTTTAAAAACTGATACCATATTTTAAATAATTTATATATATATATTAGTTAATAATTTCAACTTAATTTTTTACAATACTAAAATATAAAAATAGTACAAATTATTTACTGCCATTAAGATAAAAATCATTTTACCTAGAGTTAAACAAAAAATATAATGGATAAAATGTCATAAAAATTGTGAAAAACTAATTATATGGACCCCTTACATCCCTGTAATGTAATATTTTCTATAATAACCCAATTTATAGTTTTTTGGCAGGGGTAATAAATTTACAGTGGTTTCTTTTAAAAAAATTACATGTGTGAGACCCCACTCCCATATAAAAGGACACCCACTATCATATACTCTTCACTCATTAAATCCCTATTAGTTATACAATACCAGAAAAAAATTCCAAATAAAATTCGATAATCTTAGAAGCCATATTTCGGGACTTTTATTTTGTATTTTATTGAACTGTGTTAAATTTAAGAGGGACGAAAATAACATATCAAAACATATACAGAAGACAAATGTGTTATTACCTAAAATTTGATTTCATCAAGGAATTTTTACTAAAATGGTAATAAATGGTCATTCATAAATCATATATGACATGATATATATATTCAAGACATTATAATTTAAGGATAATAAATATATTTTTATTATAAATATGTTTTGAACATTTATGTTGGAATTTGAGTTTAAGGTAAGAAATGTCGATTCCCTCTTTCATAGATGGGATACATATTAAAATTCACCACTAATTAATTTGTTTAGCTCATATACTACACATTAGGAAATTTATAACATTATATTCTACTTTTCAGGATATTTTTATTTTATGTTATTATTTATTGGGGCTTGTGATTCAAAAGATTAATAATGCAGTAAGGGATTTATGTCTCATATTTTACTCTATAAGGCACATGACCTCTTCACCACCTATTTCTTTGATGTGGTATATATGCTAACCATGAATTTATTTTATGAATATTTAATTAAAAATTTTAGGGAATATATATCAATTTTTGGATCAATATTATATGGGGACAATATATATCAAATGATCACAATTGTACTAATTGATTTATGCTGAAATCTATGAGTTTATTGATATTTTTTATTGATATTGTTTATGAATAATTCCCAGGAGTTGAAATATTATGATATACCACTCAATAATTGTCATTTATTTTCTTTTAAAATGTTTATTTGTCATATTTTTAATGGAACAGTTCTATTTTCCACTCTTTTATATATAAAATATTTATGAAAAATATTTTATGTGAAATTGTAATTTTTTCATTATTTGATAGAAAAATTATTTTTATCCACATCAATTTAAAAAATAATTTTTTTTTTAACATTCAACAAATTATTTATGAAATACATTTAATCCCATGTTTAATATATTCTAATTTTTTTAGGAAATGAATCATTATGTAATTTTTCAAACAATTCACTTTTGGATTTTAATAAAAATTTGAGAGGAATATTTTTCATAATGTGTTCTGTATGAACTAAATTTTCAAGAAAACATACCATTATTTTCATTGAATATTCAATTATAAGTTATATGGTTAATTTTCGAATATAATTTTTTTAAATTCATTTTTTAAATTATTATTTTTAATAATAATTGGGTTTAAATGAAAATTTATTTTACTCAATAACTATTTCAGTTGCATTTCAAAATCATTATCCATCAAATATTATATCATTAGTCATAACTTATGATTTTATAGGTATATTTAACAGGGATAACATCCATATTCTTTCATTTAATTTTTAATCATGATAATTTTTATATGAAAACTGTTCCTATTCCATGGATTATTCAATGATAAAGATCTTATGAATCCATCTTATTTTATTTTCATTTTATAATTCTATTTTGAAATGTTGATGTGATTATGAAACCTATCTCCATTCCATTGTTTATGATATGATGATTTTTTATGACACCAATTTCATTTCCTGGTTTATAATATTATGAATATTTTATGATATTGGGGAACACATGCATATCATTATAATTATATGACGTGTGGAACATATATATCCCTCATATGAATTTCGTATAAATGAATAACTCATGCGTAAACATATTATTCATGATATTTATTATAGGTTCACAATGTCATACATGAACCTTATTTAAACTTCACAATGTTATTCATGAAACTTATTACACGTGAAAAATGTTATGTGTGAACCTAATTACATGTTCACATAGTTTCCGGTGATAATGATTACATTTTGACATTGTTATTTGTGAATATTGTTACAAGTTCACAATGTTATGTGTTCACATGATTACTTGTTCAATGTGTTTTTCATTGAACAATAATTAATTTATATAATTTTATGCATTGACTAGGTTGAATTTCTATAATTTTAAGCAAGGTAATCAGTTAAAGTTTGTAACTAAATGAGTGAACATGTCTCTATTTATACATGTTCACAATTTTATAAGGTAATATGTATGAAAAAATTATATGTAACATGGCCATGATTTTATTTAATGGCTCATGTCATTTTATTATCATTTTATTCATGTATTTTGGGGATTAAATTTATATTCCATTAAAAAACATGTTTATTTTTTTATATACAGGGTATAGTTTTCAATTGATATACTCATTTTAAAATACATTTTTTTCATCAATTTTTTATGTATCTCTCATTTTACCCTTATAGAGCATATGAGCACACCCATTATTTTGTTCCATTTCCCCAATATAGGATGAAATTTTGTATATATGGTTTTTTAAGAGTTTTATTGGGGAATATATTTTGTAACACCCAATGATTTCATAGTAGGTTATCTCACTAAATTAATTCAATAGATTGCGCTACAAGCAACACTGAGTTCGAGCGCACAACAAAAACTAATCAAACCGTTCAAAAAGTTGATATGAATAGTATTAGATTAATTTGGATTATTGTATACTATATATAATTTTAACATCCATATTATGTGTTTCGTAGACATAATATAATAACAAATTCATTTTTTCAGATAAAATATCTATTTTTAAAAAAATAAAATTTTATCCCCTTTTAATGGAGAACCATTTTTAAACCAATATATGATACTTTTATATATTCAATTTAATGAAATTAAATTCTTATTTAGAAGTGGGTTAGACAAATTTAGTTTGGATAAATTTTTGTTACATTTCTGATAACATTCATATTTTGACGAGTAGTGAAAAATACAATTTTTTTATTGAAAAAAACTTTTTAAATAGAAATAATTTATAGTGTAAAATTATTCATTTTAAAGGATTAAAAGTATAATTAGATTATATTTTTATCATTTATTAAAATTTTGGTAATTATGAGTAATTTCTCATTTAAATTTGACATAAATACATGTCAATATTTTGATAGTTTTTAGTTTCTAAAAACTTGCTTTTTGTTTTTGAAAATGGGAATTAATTGTAAATTAATAAATGAAACATCAATGTTTTGAATTTGGTAAAATAGAATTCATTTTTGAATTCAGAATATAAATATTATCTTAGAGTAAATTTTTGGTATTTTTCTAAAAATATTCAATTTTGGATGAATAGTGAAAAAAAACTGGGTCATTACTTAAAACCGAAATTTTATTTAAATAATTAGTTATTTTATTTTAATTTAATTTAAGTAAAAATAGATATATTATACCTGTATATGTTCAATGTAATTAATTGGAGTCAATTTATAAAAATTTTAGATATATAAAATTTAATCGAACTTTTTACCTTCTTTTACCCACCTAATAAGAGCATTTGAAAATTCACATAAAACATAATTTTACCACTTCTATTAGCGAAATTTCAGAAATCGGAGAGAAAAAGTTGATATCAGTAAGAAAAATGTTGTTCAAGAAGATGAAAATAATTTTTGGTGAATAGTAACTTTTAACTTTTATTTTCCACGGTTAAAAGTAAATAGAGTAATTAAGAGTAAAAATGATATTGTTATTACCCAAAAAATTGCCCAAATTTTATTGTATAAATTTAATTAGACCTAAAAAAAATTAGGAATAAAATATTATCCTTTATATCCACTAGTATTAGATTAGGAAATTTATTATTATTTTATTTAAAGAAGAGTTAAAAGAGTTAAAATCAATGTTTAATAACTAAAGAATTTTTAATATAGGGATATACATAATATAAATTAGACTATAAATATTAATTATAAATCTAAAAATATTTCATATATAATGATATTATATTTTTAATTTTTAGACAATAAAAAAGTTATTATATTTACGACACAATGATGATGTAGTAATTAGCTTTAAAATGAAATATTAAAATAATTGATATTAAAAATATCCAAATGGAAGTAATTTGAGACTTTTAATGAATTAAACTAATTTTATATCTTAATTTGTCATTATAGGATTGAGCATACGAATTTAGTTCAAATTAATATCGTTTTTAGGACTTTAAAAAATTCATTTACTAAATAATGTCAAAATAGACATAATTGAGTTTTTAAAAACAAGTACTATATTATCGATTGATATAAAATTTCTAAAAATATATGGATCAGACAACATGACTTAATAATAGTATATATGTCATTAATTACCTATTTTTGTTCTCTTTAATTTTTATAGTTTGTTCATTAACCATATAATATATAAATACAAAGAGACATGGTAAATCTCAAACTATTTAATTAAGAGTTAAATCTAAATGACAAGGTTAATATGATGACCTAAACCATTCTAAAACCTATTTGTTAAGAGGTTTTCGACCCATACCCATCTTAGCCTTTAAATAATTCATTTTGGAGCTTTTAGAATCCGATAATGAGTTTATTATAAAATAATATTTCAAGATTTTTCTAAAGTGACCCTCACGTATCTTATAAAATGAAACATCCACTTCTCTTAATTTCACACCTCCAAATCCTTTTTTATTGGACAAACCTGGCCTAGATATCATCCTAAATTTTCTACCTTCATCGTATAGGCCTTTCATTGGTCAGAAACCAAACCAATGGAGCCCTTTTGATCGAATCAAAAGGAAGAACCTGAAAAAGATGTAAATATTTCATCACCACTTTCATGTTCTTTTCTTCGTCCACTTCTTCTTTATTTTTTGTTTCCATTATAAAATAATAACTCTAGTTTCTTCTATATACATTGATGTTATTATAAAAATTGTAAAACCATATTCATTATTCTGTCCATCCTATAAATGACAATTTTACCATACGTGCATACGTACGGATTTCCGTCTCCATGTCATGGTGTAGTTTGTTATTCAAACAATTCATTATTTGGATGGGTATAATAATGAGTATAACTAATGTAAATAATAAACATAACATGTTAATTATTCTTTATATAGTATATATAATCAAATTACATACTATTTCGCCACTAATATAATGATATTGTCGCACGTGTGTATGTACGGATTACCGTCTCAACGACGCGATAAGATTCATTTCCACGTTCACCATTCAATGATGATTATAAAATATATATCATTATTATGTATGTAATATTTTACATAATAATACTAATGGAGATATTTATTTATTTATTTATTTATTTACATATATATTATTCACCTAGTTCTGTTCAATATGATATGATAACACAAACAACGTTTATGCATACATACATCCTACTATCTCCATAAACGGTGTTTTCTATTTCCTATATACGTCTATTATAAAAATTTATATTCATAATATATATGATATATAAGCCATTTTTTATATTCTATATGTTTTTAAATCATGATATAAGTGATAAAATCAAGAGTAACAAGTTAAAATACATACGATAAAGAAAGCGATTATTACCCGAAATGCTAATTTAACATGGAAATTATTATTAAATGGGTAGTGTAAAGTCATAAATGAATCATGTATGATATCATAAATATTAATATGGTTCTATTATAATGTAATAATATACTATGGTCTTTATATAGGTGGTTAAATATACCCTCGACTAAAGGAAAGTGCAATGTAAGAGTTAATTTCACCATCTCTTTATTATCCGAGGTTGTATTTACGTAAGTATCTACTGTGAAATATTTATTATCCATATCCATGTTCCATAAAATAGTTTTCATATGGATTCTTTTAGGATACTTTTTTTTACTAATACATCTTTTTAAATGTTTTAAATTTTTACTCTTATAAATCATTCTCATTAATTTCCATGTTTTCAAAATGGTTTTTAAGATTTATTTATATGGACATGACTATTTTTAAAATGTTAATTCATTTCGAAAGATTCAAAGTGGTATGAGACACTTTTATTCAAAAATGTTTTTAAATTTCTTCCTTTATAAATTGTGTGACTTTTATATGTTTTCATGAAAAAGGGATATTTCTCTCAAAGAGTTTTACAAATCATTTTCATCTAGGTCAACTTCCTTTGATGGATTTTTAAACTTGTTTGATGTTGATTTAATATAATACAAATTTCCACATTGTGTTGAATTTTTTATGATATATATAGTTGTGGATGTGTTTTTTAACCATTCATGGTTTATGAATAATTTATTTACATTTCATCTGCTAGTTTTAATATGAATGTTAAGGTTATGTTTAAACAATTTCTTATGAGGAATGCATTGGAATTAGTAAGTGATGAGTGGATCCCGCAATATCTCGTCAGTGTATCGGTAGGTTTCATGAGACAAACTAGTGTATTTTCATAATTCCTTGAAAAAATCTTTTTTGTAGTCTTGGAATAAGGCCTTGACTATGTGGTTATGATGTCTGACATTATGAATTCTATAATTATGAATGTGGATATTGATATTTCTTGTGATTATTCAGCTAGTAGAATATCCATGTGATTATGTAAATGGAATTATTTGATTTTATCTTTACGAATTTGTTCTGATGTTTAAGTTAAAATGTCTTTAATTTTAGTATAGTGCATTGCCTTAAATGTTTATGCTTATTTATGAAATATTCCGCTATATTGTTATGCTTACAGAGCATATGATCCCACCCCTTTCTATGTTTTATTATTCCAAAGATTCCAAGAAGTGTACTGTGATTGATATGCCAGGTTATTCTAATGGAATAATTGTGTTCATAAATGATTATTTATGTAGTATTGTATGTTAGAAAGTGTAATGTAACATTAATGTATGTAATAAAGTTTCCAAGACTTCTAAATCGATCGGTCCTTCGGGACTTGATTCCTTGTAATCAAGACAATGTATTAAAATAATGCAATGACTCTGGGTAACTGGGGTTGGGTCATTGCATTTGGTATTAGAGGAAACGTAAAAACAACCTTGGAAATAGATATAGAGAATCTCCGATTATAGTAAATTCCCCAAAGATAGACTTTGAGGATTAGTATATGATAACTTTATATAATTTTGGAAATGTAGAGATTTTGTTTATTTTCCATGAAATACATCCCTGTAAGTATACGGGCAGGTAGAGGCGGGTCGGGCACATATGTACCTAGAAGTGAAAACATTGACATGGAGTTTTGGGCTTGACCTCGGGTATCCGGGTGCACGACAACGAGCCTTTCAGCAATCTTGGTTATGAATCTCCTGGGGGATATGATTAGGATAATTCATATTTTCATTACAAGCCATAATGAAAGATTTAGTAGTAAATACTTTACCAAAGAAAAAATTTATGATTATAGATTATATGCACAATCCTGTCAATTTACGTTCGATATTTTACATGTTTGGAATTGTGCATTGTGATTCATAAAGTAACCTAGTGTATTCCATTGTTTATAAAAGGTGACTAGTAGAAGGAATGAGAATTTTATAAATATGCATGATCGAATGATTATGAAGGATCATATCATTCATGGTATTATTCCAACATGTAAAAGGGAAAAAGTCTCCCACAAATTCTCATCATATGAAGAAATAAAATGGTGTTTTAATAAGAGAAGTAAAGAATTTTTTGATTCCTATGGATTTAAAAGAAATAAAGAGAAAAAAAATGATAGAAGATGGAAAGATGTATAAAGGGAAGAGGGGAAAGAAGTATTTTCCCATATGTGATAACTGTGGAAAAAATCACCTTGGAAAATGTGTTAAGGGAATTAGAGTTGGTTATAATTGTGGAGAAAAAGGATACCAAGTACGTGATTGTAAGGGTAAGGAGAAGGTTTAAAATGTACAATGATTTATGCACAAGGAGTTGGGACACTATGCGAATCAATGTATAAATCATCAAAGTATACCCCAAATACTGCTATTGGATAATAATGAAATTATGATACTAAATAAGATGAATTGGAATGATTTAGAGTTCTTATATTGTTATTATAGTATTGTGTCATTTTTTTATTGTATTATTGATGTACACGTTAGAATAATTATAGAGTATATTAGGACTGTACTGCAGTAATATTTAATTATGGAGTTGAGATTGTGTGTAACCAAGAAAAGTGACACAATGTCATGTTAAACATTTTGGAAAATACGTGGCTGAAGGAATGACAGAAATTTAATATGGTCCTGATACTTAGCCATTTATTTTAGAATAAGAGATGATTTATTTTGATAAATTATATTGTATATTATTGCCATCCTTGGAAGTGGTTATTGATTTATTTATTCCATCATTGTTGGAGTTCACAACATTTATGTATAGAAGGTGTATATCCAGTATTCTATAAGTAATAAGGGAGCATGATTATAATTAATAAGTTTTTATGGTAATTTAGTGTGTAATATTGTTTTAAAAGAATACATGATGAAGTTATTCACATGTTTTTACGTGGAAAAAAGGAACTTCATTGTGTTTACCTTCTTTATAAATTTTAGACTGTGAGTTTGGACAGAATTATTTTAGATAAGCCTTATGTTTGGAATTGATTATGATTGACATTGGATACTATTGTTTATGTTAAATCTTTTCTTGAGATTATTTTTGGATTGTCATAAAAAATACAACCCTGAGGTCGGGCAACAACCCATCCCATCCGGCAAGGCTGCGAGACTTGGACCTGCTATCGAAGAGAAACATCAGTGCATAACCTACCACTGGCCTACGTGATGTCCTAGTTTATATAATTTTTTTTAAATGTTCTAACAGATAAATTTTAAATTAATTTTTTTGAACCATATATGATTTGGCTAAATAGAAAATTTTTAAATTATATTATCTTTTGGGGTGAATGGTGAGTTTGTGGTAGGAATTAGTTGATGGATGAAACACTACTTGATAAGTATATATATATATATATATTCCTATTATTCTATGAATAAATTAATTATTAAACTCTATTGATGATATCTTAAAACAAAAAATGTGTTATCCTAATAGATTATGTTGAACTGAAAATATTTTAAATCATCATAGATTGATGGCTTTGAGGCCATCGATTTTATACATGTTTATGATGGATGACCTAAATCACTCCCTATAATTATTTACATTTTCCCTAAAATTATGTGTCTCTAATTTTCCCTAATTTTCTCCTAATCTAGATCATAATTTTGTGGGGAATTTTTCATTTCCCTTTCCCTCTTATTATGAAAAAAATTTATAAACCTTTTTTTGTGGTTTTCTATAAAGATATTTTTCTAGTTTTAACCATTTATTTTTCAAGAAAAATTTCAAATTGCGAGGATGCTATTAATTGAAGGAGGTGAGAATGTAACACCCCATGATTTCATAGTATGTTGTCTCATTAAGGTAATTCAATAGCTTGTGCTACTGACAACATAGAGTTCGAGCGCACCACAACTCACTAAACTAACCTTTAAAAATAAAGTTATGAATATTATAAACTATAGATTTAATCTGATATACTCTATTTAGTTTTAACATACATTTTATGTGTTTTATAGACATAATATAATAACAAATTCATTTTTTTCATATAAGAAAGTATTTTTCAAAAAAATTAATTTTATCGCCTTTTAATGGAGAACCCTTTTTGAAATCAATATTTAAAACATTTATATATTCAATTAATGAAATTAAATATTTCTTTATAATCATGACATAATAATTTAGTTTGGATAATTATTTTGGACTTTTCTGATAACATTCATATTTTTGCGAATAGTTAAAAATGTTATGTTTTTAGTGAAATCAAATTATTTAATCAAAATAAATTTTAGTGTTAAATTATTCATTTTAATGGTTTTGAAGTATAATTAGATTATAATATTATCATTTAATACAATTTAGGTCATTATAAGTAATTAGAAATTTAAATTTGACATAATCCCATGTCAATCTTTTTAAAGATTTCTCTTTTAAAAACCCACTTTTTTGTTTTCACAAAGGAAATTAATTTTATATTAATAAATGAAACTTCTATGTTTTGAATTTGGTAAAATAAACTAAATTTTTGAATTTATAATATCAAAATTCTCTTAGGGTAATGTTTTGGTATTTTCTAAAAACATTCAATTTTTTTTGAATAGTGAAAAACCATGTGTTATTATTTAAAGCCAACATTTTATTTAAATAATTAGTTATTTTATTTTAATTTGTTATAAGTAAAACTAGATATATAATACCTATATAATTTCATGTTAATTCATTGATTTCATTTTATAATAAGTTTAGATATATAAAGTTTTATCGAACTTTTTACCATCTTTTACCCACCTACTAGGAGCATTTTCCAATTCGCATAAAACATAATCTTACAGCATCTGTGAGTGGAATATCAAAAATCCCAGAGAAATTGTTGATATCAGTATAAAAAATGTGTTTTAATAAGATGAAAATAATTTTGGGTGAATCGAAACTATTTACTTTTGTTTACCACAGTTAAAAATAAATAGGTTAATTAAGGGTAAAATGATATTATTATTACCCTAACACATGTCCTAATTATATTAAATAATTTTAATTAAACCAAAAACTACCTTAGAAATAAATATGATCCTTTAGGTCCACTTGTATTATAATAGGACATTTATTATTATTTTATTTAAAGAAGTGTAAAAAGAGTTAAATTCAATGTTTAATAACGAAACCATTTTTAATATAGGGTTATTCATAATATAAAATCAACTATAAATATTAATTAGAAATATAAAAAGATATCCTACATAATTATTTATAATTTATAAATTTTATACATTAAATAATTTAATTTATTTATAACTCAATGATGACACGGTAATTACCTTAATAATGATGTATTAAAATAATTGATATAATAAATATCCAAATAAATTTAATTTGAGAATATTTATGACTTAAAATAATTTTATACATTTATATGACATGTCAATATTGAACAATTGAATTTAGTTCTAAGTAATAATGTTGTTAGTACTAAAAAAAATCATTTCTAAATAATGTCAATATTGACAATAATGAGTTTTTAAAACAAATACTATATTATTGGATGATATAATATTCTTAAAAATCTAGGGGTCATCCAAAGGGCCCGAATAATATTATATATGTTATTAGTGAACCAATTGGGTTTCTCTTGAATGTTTATAGTATTTTTATTAACCATATAATATAAAAATACAAAGAGACATGGTAAATGTCAAAATATTTAACTAAGAGTTAAATCTAAAAGATAAGGTTAATATTAGGACCTAAACATGTCTAAGACCTAATGGTTGAGGGGTTTTTGACCCATGATCACCTTATAATTTAAATATTTCATTCTGGAGCCTTTATAAACCGAAAATTATTTCATTAGAAAAAACATTCAAGCTTTTATTAAAGTGACCCTCACCTCTCTTATAAAATGAAACTTCCCCTTCTCTTAATTTTACTCTTACAAAGCCTTTTGTCTCGAAAAACACTCCACAAATATACTCCCAAATTTTCTCCCTTCATCATAGAGGACTTCCATTGATCATAAATCCATCCTAAGGATCCATTCTGATCAAATCAAAAGGAAGAACCCAAAAAAGAGTTAAATATTTCATCACCGCATTCAAGTTCTTTTCTTATTCCAGTTCTTCATTATTTGTTATTTCAATTATAAATTAATAAATAAAATATATTATATATACTTTTATGTTATTATAAAAATTTTAAATAAATATTTATTATTCAATACATCCTATAAATGACAAAGTCACCATACGGGCGTACGTACAGATTACCATCTCCACGTCGTGGTGTAGTTTGATATTCAAACCCTTAGATGATTTGATGGGTAAAATAATGAGTATAACTAATGTAAATAATAAATATAACATCTTAATGATAATATATATATGATATACCATCCAATTACATACAATTTCTTCAGAAATAAAATGATATTTTAGCTCGTGCATATGTACGGATTACTGTCTCCACAAAACGATGAGATTCATTTCTACGTTCACCATTCAATGATGATTATAAAATATATATCTTCAATAAGTATGTAATATATGAAATTATAATGCTATTGGAGATATATATATATATATATATTTACTAACATATATCATATTCACATAGTTCTGTTCAATACGATATGAAAACGGAAACAACGTTTATCCGTACGTACCGCCTACCATCTCCATAATAATTGTTTTCCATTTCATATATATGTCTATTATAAATTTTTATATTCTAAATATATATGATTGATAAATCATTTTTTATATTTTGGATGTATTCTAATCAATATCTAAGTGATACATTCAAGAATAACTAGTTAAAACACGTACGATAAGGAAAGCGATTATTACATAAAATGTTGATTTAACATTGAAATTATTATTAAATGGTTAGTATAAATTCATAAATGAATCATGTATGATATCATAAATATTAATATGTTTCAATTATAATGTAATAACAAAATACAGTCTTTATATAGGAGGTTAAATGTACCCTCGACTAAATGAAAGTGGAAGGTAAGGGTTAATTTCACAATCTCTTTATTAACCGAGGTTGTTTTACCTAAGTATTTACTTGGAAATATTTATTATAAATGTCCATGTTTCATAAAAGAGTTTTCAAAGGGATTATTTTAACAGACATTATTTCAAAAACATCATTTTAAATGTTTTAAATATTTATTCTTCTAAATCATTCTCATTAATGTGGATGTTTTCAAAATGGTTTTAAGGATTTATTAACATGGGCATGAATGTTTTTAAAATGTTAATTCCATTTGAAAGATTCAATGCGGTATGAGAAACGTTTATTAAAAAAATTTTCTTTAAATGCCTTCTATTCTAAATTGTATGAATTTGAAATGTTTTCATGAAAAAGGTGATATTTATATCAATTTGTTTTACAAATCATTTTCATCTATATCAATATACTTTGATGTATTTTTAAACCGGTTTGAATTTGATTTATTATTACTCATATCATCCCTATTGTATTGATGGTTTTGAGATATATTTGACTGTAGATGTGTTATTTTTATACCATTCATGGTTTATGGTTAATGTATTGACAGTTTGTATGCTATTTTTAATATGAATGTTTAGGTTATGTGGAATCCTTTTTCATATGAGAAATGCATTGGACATAGTAAGTGATGGGTGGAGCCCTCTATAGCTCCTCGATTTATTTGTAGGTCTCATGAGACAATCTAGTGTCATGGCACAAGGCCTTAACAAAATCTTATTTGTAGTCTGGGCACAAGGCCTTGACTATGGGGTTATGAAGTCTGGCATTGTGTATTCCATCATTATGAAAGTTTCTATTGATATAGCATTTGATTATTTGACTCTTAGAATATCCATTTTAATAATTAAATTAAATTCTTTGTTTTAATATTTTCCATGTTATGCTTATGTTTACGTTTAAAAGGCTTTTGTTTTAGTATTATAAATTTCCTTAAATGTTTATTCTTATTTATGAAAGATTTCACAATATTGTTAAGCTTAATGATCATCTGAGCTCACACCATTCTATTCATTATTTTTCCTCGGATTCCAAGAAGTGTATTGTGATTGATATACATGGTTATGCTAAGAGAATAATAGTGTTCATGAAGGATTATTTATCTCGTGTTGTATGTTATAAAGTGTAAAGTGACATTCATGCATATAATCTATTTTATAAGACTGCTAAAATGATCAGTCCTTTGGGACATGATTCCTTGTAATCATGGCAATGTATTAAAATAATGTACTGAATCTAGGTAACTGGGGTCTGGGCATTTCATATTTGAGTTATATGTTGAATATCAATCATAAAATTAGAATATTGGGATAATAATTTCAAATTATGTTAAATTATTATAGTCTTTAATAATTTTTTTCTAATTTATTGAAAATTAATCCCAAAATATGAAATATATATGTTTGAGAAGATTTTATACAAATATATTCTATCTACATTACACATAAAATTTTATCTTGATGAAAGGGATTATTAGGTTCTATTTATAATTTGATTCATTCATTTATTTATATGGTAACTTCATTATAAGATCTTGAGAAATTGTATTCCCCTTTCCTAGTAAATTGGTGAATCCAATGACCATTTTTGAGAGATACCCATTCCATTATATTTTACTAAGGATCAATAATTTTTTAGAAATTTTAAAACATAATATTTTATGATCATAAAATATTTTTAAAGTATACAAAATATATAGTTTCACCAATATTCTTAGGCATGAATAACATGAAGAGTGGTGAATGAAGTTGTTTTGTTATCACACAAAGAATAGGCTCATTAATGAGTTGAATCATATATAGTAAGAGTTGGCCTATTCATTATTTGGTGTGATTGACCACTAAATGAGTTCCCATAATTTAGATATATTGTACATCTTAAGCAGTTCGGTCATATTACCTTATACTCATTTTGAGGATGTGGATTGGATCAAAACGAAGTATTTGAGGTTGGACTATTATTAGTAATGGTAGTATCTTTCTATAATTTGATAAGACATAATTATTTCATGTATTGGATTGAATACCCTGAATTTTAGATAATGGGGGACGGTTAGTGCAACTCAACATGGTGACTAGAATAAAATAGTTGGTATTTGAGTTAGCAACCCATTCTCAGGTAAACATATTCAGAATTTTTTGGGGAGTCATCAATATTTCTAGGTATATTATAATAATTGTGGTTATTTTAAAATGAATAATAGTATATTGGGTATAAATATGATAAATGGAACAACTTGAAGCTAGTTGGGGTATGAGCATTCGTTTGATTTAAGGTGATGATAGTTCTTAAATAGTGTCCAAATGAGGATAACCAGTGTCTAGGTAATTCAATATGATGAACATATAGAGAATTATCATCATAACATGTATTTTTTTAGAGATTTTCTGGGTAGGTTATTCTTACATTGGGGAGTACATTGGGAAGGGACTAGGATGTTTGAATTGTGTAACATCAGTGACTGAGAAAAAGACATTTGTTTTTAATGTCATTTTTTGGAATGTAGTGTCTTCATGATATTATCATATTTTGAAAAGATATTATTAGTACATAGAACAATATATATAGAAGATGATATATCATATTGTGGGGGAGGTTGTAAATTCTTGGGTATTTTGAAATAGTAATTTTGGAGGATCTTGTATCAACCATGTGAAATTTTTCCATTCATGGTTTTAATTGTGTAGATTTAATCCATGCTAGGAGTCTCAAGGGGTTTTCCGGTATTAGAGATATAATTAATCAACCCATTGAATATAATTTCATGTTACAAAGGTATAATGGTGAGGAAATGGTTTTGTTAGGAGTGGGCTAAAGGCCATGTCTTTTATTAGGGGCATAATTTCATGTCTGAAGGTATTTATACAAAATAATAAACATATTTAGGGTTGGTAAGAAAAAACTATGTCCTAGAAAAAAATTTAAATATTACTCATATAATGGGGTAAAACTTATGTTATATTAAGTAAATATTGAGTTGAAATAGATTTGTGTGAGATATCATTATAATAAAATTGAGTGATCTTTTTAAACATAAGTTTAAACATTGGATATTTAAGATTAATCATGTATAGAGGTATGGAATGTGATTGTTACTATGGAGTCACTGTGGAATCATAGAAATAAATCAATTAGTAATGGAATATATATGACTACATTTTAATGGTAAATCATAGTATCTTAATTGGTCATTTATGAGTACCTCTGAGTACCATGTGATGTTATTTGGTTATTTGTGTAGGTACACTAGGATACAAAAGAATAATTTATATGACATGTAAGACTGATTTCTATGATTATGGTCAATATGTATGATTCATTTAGTGAAAACAATGATGAATAATGGTAATGGATCATTTGAAATTTAGAAAATTTTATTATATAAGGGTAAGATGGCGGTGATATGTAAGAGTCCTTAGGTTTTATACATATAGTTCATGGTGATCCCCAAAAATTCCTTTTTTTAATGTCACTAAATTTTACTAAAATAATCAAAATAAATAATTTTTGGGGAATTTGATAGTAAAAGGTGAATTTGCAGTTTCACAACTTGAATGAAGATGGTGCACCCAAGAATGTTCTCTTATTACCCTTTTCATATTCATGTGATTTCTTCATCATTTAGTTTTTGTTCACTAAGCCATATATAATAGGGATTATTCATAAATTATCAATTTTTTACTAATTAATGATTTGGAGGAGTCATTTTGTGAGAGGTGTATTTTTAAATATAGTAACAAAGTTCAAAGGTATTTCATGTCTCATAAAATGACTCATGTAATGAGATAAAAGGGAGAGGTTAGTGTTATTTATGTTCCAATATAAATTAATCCTCTTTTGGTTTTTATAATAATATATACCCATGTGTAGTATTGGGTATGAAATAATGGGTGAAATACATGTAAAATGGGTGTTTTTGATCATTAGGTTTGAAAAGATATAGATTTTGTTATGTGACAATGTTGTTATTAACAAATATTGTGTCTTTGATCTTGGTTCATTTTGTTTTTTTTATGGATTGGGGATATCCAATGGTCATGGGGTAAAAGATATTAGGTTCATGTTCAAACATGATAAGGAATATAATGATATTTTTACCACTTGTTGTGCATGGTGTACAATTTAGTAGATTGGTTTATAGATGATGATATTAACTATTGATGCATGGATGGATATGTTGTATATGGACATGAACACTATTGTATACATTCTCACAAGGGTGATGTGCTCATCCAATATGTGAGATTTGATCAAGATACGAAATCAGGGGTTGTTAATGGTTTTAGATTCCCATGAATTCGGAAAATTATATTTTAGGAATGGAATGAATTAATCATGGTTGACACATTATGGTTATAAGATACATAATAACTAGTGATACCAAATTGTAGATATATTATGAGAATTTTTATGGAAGTTCCAACATGAAGAACTATATACGTTCCATTTCATTCTAGAACAAGCTATAAAATTCAATATCTTACATGAGAATATTTGAGCATGACTATATACGGATTGGTGGAATGTGTTGGTTTAATTTTATTTCTTAACATATACACTAGTATAGTTATAAATAACAGCTAGGGATATCATTGGCCATGGACAACTGAGTTTACATTCAATCCCTATGTGGGCCCTCTTGGATGTATTCATTCATTATGTATCATAGTTAAGGTAAAAAATGATTCATTATCTGGAGCATAGTAGATATAGGATTTCAATTTGTGTCTAACTTGGATGATGCAAATTTTATAATAGTTTGGGTGTAATATATGTTTTGGTTTTACAGTTTATTTTGGAACTTTTGTGCATGAAATGTTTTGGCACAGATATATGTGGAGATGAAGGGAAGATGCAATGAGGAAACCACATATTTGAGTCTACCTCATGAAGCATGTTTCCAGAGCCCCCCCCCCCCTCCACCCAACACTACTGCCAACCCGAAGCAGCATCATTTGTGAAGCCATTACGAAGCTAAGAGGTGGGATCCTCAGAGATCCGAAAGGCATTTTTGAATCCACCATGAAGCCAAGAGTCAGAACACTCCACAATACGGAAGACATTTTCAATGCTACCACAGATTAAATAGGTGGGAAGCTCTGCAATTATGACTATGTTCCACATAGATTTACACTGAGTGATCCATGGTTCGTGGGGCCTATTGCCTATAAATAACGGGCTCCGCTTGAGACTGAAGCATGGATCCACTGAACATTCACCATAATAGCTCTCAAGTCGTGAATCAATTTATGCTATATGAAGAATGTTCTCTTTAAGGTACGCGTGAATCACGAAGTTCATTTACCATGGATTAAATTCAATCCCTCTTCAAAGAGGGATTCCCTATGCAGATCCCACTAGCCTTCGCGAAGGAAGGGGATCCCCAAGGGGACTCTTGTATTCATAGAGCACTTATGCTTTGCGATGTACAATATATGAACATTCACACCCTAAGTTAAGGAAGGGTACCTTGCATCGCATATCACATTGATTCATAGTGCTATGTTTCACAGGGCAACATTTCTTCATGAATCCCTGCTCCGTGCAGGCATTTCCACTTCTCAAAGATTTGTCCATATGCACCTATTACCTATAACTAGGCTAGTTCACCTCACTTCGTGTTGCATACCCATTTGCAATGAACCTCCACTACATGGAGCACTAGAGCTTCATGGGGCCTCTTCCTGTGATCCAAATTTCTACAGAACCCCATTTTATGTATAACCATCCAGGTTTATACGAAGATATTTCAAACTACCTTGGGTGGTGTTTCATGTTGTGTTACATTGCCTCATGATTCTTTGCCTATGAACTCTAATGGATATTTCATCTTATCATAGCAACGCTATCGTGTACCCCTCAATCGATCACTCCACAACACCCCCTTCCCACAACATTTCTAGTTCCTTCCCTTCACCAAGGGTTAAAGCATTCCTGTTATGTATTTACTAGAGGTGTAGAGCGGAACCACCTCATCCGAGCTATAAAGAATTAATCTTCCAGGCACCATTATCCTCATCACATGACGTTAAACTCTGGACTCTCTATGTGAATCTTACGTGGGGTGCCCCGTCTTGGACATTCTATATGCCCACTGGTCACCACAAGAGTGAAATCATCCTCACATAAAATGAGATCCTCTCTACTTGAGTGGTTCATGTTTGCAGGGAAGGGAAAACATCATATTGTAAGCCCCTAGCCTTTATTGCTGGAGGTAGTACCCAAACTCATCCTTTCTAATTCCATGCCAAAGACCTGAGTATAGATTGAAATACTAAATTTTGTTCTCATGTTCCTCTCCCTCTAGTAATTATCGCCACAGGGTGTCCATCCTAGAGTTAGTCCCAATCTCCATTTCTTGGGGCTGCGAACAACATGTAATATGTCGTTCCCTATGACTCCCCAACCCCAGTTACCTAGAGTCGATCCATTATTACATAACATTAGCATGATCAAAAAATACTATGTCTCAAAAGACCGATTAGTTTATTAGCCTTGGAATCACTAGATACATTTATAAAGTTTACATTACAACATAAAGTGAAAACTACAACAACATCTTGTCTCCACACTCATATCCTCTTATAATATCCCTATAGGCCATTCATAAAATACTTCTTCACATCCTAGGAAAAATAAAACATAGAAAGGGGTGAGCTCAAATGCCCAGTAAGGATAACAATATAGCAGAAACTTTCATAAATAAGCATAAACATTTAAGGCAATTTATAACTAATACAAAAGGCTTTTAAACTTGAAATTCATCACAATATGGAAGAAATAAATTAATATAATTCCATTTAATTATTCACATTGATATTATACTAGTCTAATAATCACATGCAATATCAATAAACACTTTCATAATGATGGAATGTATAATTCCAGACTATCATAACCACATAGTCAAGGCATTATGCCAAGACTACAAATAAGATTTTGTCAAGGCCTTGTTCCAAGACACTAGTTCGTCTCATTAGACCTACCAATGCATAGAGGAGCTATATAAAGCTCCACCAATCACTTATTAAGTCAAATTCATTCCTCATATGAATAGGGTTAAACATAACAAAAACATTCGTAGGAAAACTAGCATACAAAATGTCAATACTTTCTCCATAAAACATGAGTGGTATAAAAATAACCCATCCAATGTCAAACATATCAAAAACCCTTCAATACAATATGAATGTTTTGTATCATAATAAATCAACTTCAAATAAGCTTAAAATAAATCAAAGGATATTGACATAGATGAAATAAAAACTATTTGAGAGAAATATCTCTTTTTTTAGATCATTTAAAAGTCTCATAATTATAAAAAAAACATTTACTATTAAAATAACCTTATAATATTGTAAGGGAATCGTTGAAGGCTTTATAATGGTGGAAAATAGCCGCCCCACCGTATAAGTCAAAAAGACATTCTTACCTTAATTCTGTCAAAAATGATAAAAAGGACATTGTTTTGAAAACGACAGAAAGATTTCTTTATAAACATCTTATAAAAATTAAACAAGGGTATAAATGACAATAAACCATAGTCTTTAAAATATTTATAATTATTTGAAATACATTTTTTTGAAACATGGATGTGAATGATAAAGAGGTCCCAGTAGATAATTACGTATAAACAACCTCGGATAATGAAGAGATTGTGAAATAAACCCTTATATTGTACGTTTCCTTGGTTGAGGGTAGTTTAACCACCTATATATTGGTGAAATAATTGTTATTAAATTATACAAGAATCATTTACATTAATATGATATCATATATGATCTTTTAACATTTCTTTGTTAATAATATCTTAGTATTATCATTGTTTCGGGTGTTAACAGATTCATTTTCATATATATTATTTGTTATGTGAGCCATATTTGTTATGGATGGGATCAATATTATTTATATACAGAATTCTATCAAGTCCTTAAACATTATTTTTAATCATAAAATGACAATTTGACTTGAATTGATATGATGGGGAATTAATCTCATCGTGTTCGTGGAGACGGTAGTCCGTACATACGCACAAGCAACAATATACATCTTTTGATATTTAAATAATATATAATTGGATCATTTATCATATATAGAGAATAATTATCATTCTATATTTATCATTTACATCAATTACACTTCATTATTATTTCCTTCCAAGAAATAATGTTTTCAATAACAATTACACCACAACGTGGAGACGGCAAGCCGTACGTACGCACGTATGGTGACATGTCATTCAATGTATGGATAGAATAATGAATATGGTTGTACCATATTTATAATAACATCATAGTCTATAGAAGATATTAGAGTTATTATTTTATAATGGAAATAACAATGAAAGAGGAAGTTGAAGAAGAAATGAACTTGAAAGTGGGTGGTGAAAACCTTACCTCTTCTTCGGGTTCTTTCTTTTGATTTGATGAAAAGGGCACTTTAGGCTGTCTTTATGACTAAAGGAAGGCCTCTAGGATTAAGGGAGGTTAGTTGATAGGGTACTTGGGAATAGTTTTTTCGAACCAAAAGGCTTTTATGGTATGAATAATTGGTTAGAAGTGGTGTCCTTTTATAAGGGGGCTCCTTAGGAAAAACTTAAAGTATTAATTTATAATAAATTCATATTCAGTTTCTAATTGCTAAAAAAGAGATTATTCAAAGTCTAATGTGGGTATGGGTATAAATACTTTCATAAAAAAGATTTTAGATAGGTTTGGGTCACTTAATTACCCTTATCATTTATATTTAACTCTTACTTAAATAGTTTGATATTTACCATGACACTTTTTATTTTTATATTATATGGTTAAAAAACATACTATATACTTCCATGAGACCCTGAAGTGGTACATTAATGATAAAACTATAATTATATAATTCTTTTGGCCTAACCATAGATTTTTAGGAATATAATATGAATTAATAATATAATATTTGTTTTAAAAACTATTTTATGACATTTTTGACACTAGTTAATAATTGATTTTGGTTAATGTCTTAAAAATTTTATTAATTCAAAAATAATTCATTTATGAAATCCTAACAGGAAATATTAACCAATAAAATTCGTGTATGGCATCTAAACTTTCAAATTATTTTTATTTTAGCATATATAATACTAATTATGTGATTCTTTCATTAATAAGGAAAATACTGCATCATTATTGTGTCATAAAAAATTTAATTATTCAAATGATTAAATTTTTTAAATAAAATACCATTATGTAGGAAATATTTTTATCTTTATAATGAATATGTATAGTGGAAAATATAACATATATATATATAACCCTATGTAAAAACTATTTTTCTAACTGGTATATGCTAATGTCATTTTTGTATTTACTTTCACATTATTAATATAAAGTGTCATTATCACTTACAGGTGGATCCATTGGGTCCCAAAATCGACCCAAATATTCCCATGGTTGGACATGTATCATCCAATAGGCTTGTGACACATTTTAGGGTAATTTAATATTATTATAATATTATTTATGTTTACCCTTATTTACGGGATTTACCCTTTAATGATGGTAAATTAAATATTTACCGAAATAATTATTCCAAATGTCTAAAAATAACAGTTACCTATTTACAAAATTTGGGCATCCTGATTCCAAAAATTTAATCCATTTTTCCAAATTCAAAACATAGAAGTGGCTGAAATTAATTTGAAATTAAATCTTATTGTCAAAATAAAAAGCGTGTTTTTAAGAAACAATAACTAAAAAAACATTGAAACATGTTTATGTTCGGTTTAAATGTGAAATTATGCACAATGGAAAAAATTGGATTAAATGGTAAAAATATATTCTAAATATACTTTAAAATCACTAAAATTCATAATTTATTAGTATTAATTATTTCGATTAAAAAAGTTGTTTTTAATTAAAATTTATTACTTTTCACTATTTATCAAAATATGAAAGTTATTAGAAATGTACCAAAATTTCACCCTAAACTAATTTCAATATTATGAATCCAAAAATGAAGTCCATTTTGAAAGATAAAAAATATGAAATTTCAAAAAGTAGGTATTACTATTCATAACGGCCTGTTTAATTGGTTGAGGTGTGTTAGAACTCGAAGTGGCATACAACACACGCTACTGTAGTATTCAAAGAGAAGTGTACCGTAGAAGATTGGGGTGTTACATTATCCCCTCCTTAAAATAATTTCGTCGTCGAAATTTCTAGAATACTACCACATGGAAAGAATCGGGTGTTTCTTCATCATAAGTTCATCAGGTTCCGACGTTGCCTCTTCCATCTTATGCTTTCTCCATAGAACTTTTTCTAGACGAGTCATCCATTTTTTCAAAACTTGTTCTATTATATCAAGAATCTGGATAGGCTTTTCACAATAAGATAGATCAGGTTCCAGTTCTAATTCCTCATAGATGAGTACATGCGTTGGGTTAGACATGAATTTTCTTAATAGTGATATGTGAAACACATTGTGATCTTTGGAGAGATTTGGCATCATTTCCAGACGGTAAGCTACAACCCCAATTCGTTCTAGAATTTCGAATGGTTGGATGTACCTGGGACTCAATTAACCTTTCTTACCAAAACATATAACTCCCTTAAATGGATATACCTTCATGAAAACATGATCTCCCACCTGAAATACCAAATCCTTCATTCAGTTGTTAGCATAGCTCTTCGGCCTACATTAAGCTTCTTTGATGTGATTTTGGATTACCTTTACCTTTTCCATCATTTCCCCCACCAGTTCTGGGACTATGAGTTTTCATTCCCCATCATCATCCCAACAGGTTGGTGTGCGACATCTCTTTCTGTATAACGCTTTATATGGTGCCATCTGAATACTTGAATGGAAGCTATTGTTATATAAATATTCTACCAGAGGTAAATATTGATCCCACATACCCTAAAAGTCATGTGAGGAAGATATCATCATGTCTTCTATGTTTGGAATAGTCCGTTCTGATTGTCCATCAGTTTGAGGGTGGTAGGCAGTTCTCAATCGAAGTTCTGTATCCAAGGCCTTCTGAAGACTCATCCAGAATCTCAAATTAAAACATGGATCATGATCAGAAACAATCGATTGGGGTACTCCATGAAGTCTTACAACATCATTAATATATAGTCTTTCTAGATGTTCAAGTGGTAAATCGTCCCCTATAAAAAAAATGTTCGGACATGGTAAGACGATCACCAATGACCCATATTTCATCGTTACTTCTAGGAGTCTTTGGTAGTCCCATTATAAAGTCCATCGTGATATTATCCAATTTCCCCTCAGGTATAGGAAGAGGTTGCATGAATCCTTTAGGTTGTTTCCTTCCAGCTTTCACTTGTTGACAAACCATACATCTTGACACAAAATCGGAAATCTCCCTCTTCATGTTGTCCCACCAAAAATGTTCCTTCAAATCTCTATACATTTTGGTGCTCCCAGGTGTATAGAGAAATTGGAACTATGAGAATCATCCAACAATTCTCTTTTTAGATCAGGTATATTGGGAACACAAAGTCTCTTCGCAAACATCAAAATTCTATCTTCATACACAAATTCACTCAATCTCCCATCATTTACAGCTTTAATCATCTTTTGAAATTCTTCATCACTAGTCTGAGAACTCATTAACCATTATAGTAAAGATGGTTTGGTAACCATTTGAAAAAGAATTGATGTTTCACATTCCATGGTTATTCCCATATCCAACATTACTAGATCCATGTATATAGGATCCTTTTCAACTCTAATCTTGTTCAAAACTCCATGATATTTTCTACCCAAAGCATCTACCACCTTATTTTCCTTCCCTGGGTGGTAGTGTATCGTGCAATCATAATGCTTGAGTAGTTAAAGCCATCTCTGTTTCCTCATGTTGAGTTCTTTCTATGAGAAAATATACTACAAACTCTTTTGATCAGTATAAATGTCACATTTTTCACCATAGAGATAATTTATCCATATCTTCAAAGAAAATATTACAATACCTAACTCCATATCATGAGTAGGATTGTTTTTCTCATTAATTTTCAGCTGTCGTGATGCATAGGCAAAAACTCTATCATTCTGCATAAGGACACAACCAAGTCATTTCTTCGATGCATCACTATAAAGAATGAAACCATAATTCCCCAATGTTAGAGTCAATATAGGGGCATTGACTAATATTCTCTTCATTTCATCAAAACATTCTTCACACTCTTTTGTCCAAACAAATTTAACCCCTTTACGTGTGAGCTTCGTAAATGGGTTTGCCAATCGGGAAAATTTCTGGAATAAACACCAATAATAACCTGCTAAACCAATAAAACTACGTACCTCGGTTATAATCGTTGGTGCTGGACATTCATGGAATGCCTTGGTCATAGAAGTATCAACAGGGATTTGATCCTTAGAGACAATATGGCCATGAAAGGAAATCTCTTGAATCCAGAATTCACACTTGCTAAACTTCCGATATAATTCATGTATTCTAAGAGTCTTCAGGATAATGCGCAAGGGATTTTCATGATCATCATAGAATTTGGAATATACCAAGATATCATCAATAAATACCATCACCAAGTCATCATGATATTCCTTGAAAACTCTATTCATTAAATCCATGAAAACAGAGGATTCATTAGTCAGCCAAAAAGGCATTACTGTAAACTCGTAATGCCCGTACCTGGTTTGAAATGATATCATTGGAATGTATTCCTTATTCACACACAACTGATGGTTTCCTGATCGAAGGTTAATCTTTGAAAAGTATTGAGCTCAATGCAGTTGGTCAATGAAATCATCAATGTGAGGTAAGGGATACTTGTTATTTATTGTTATTTCATTGATCTCCTTGTAGTCAATTCACAACCTCATAGATCCATATTTCTTTTTAACAAAAACAACAGGGGATCCCCATGGAGAAACACTAGGGATAATAAATACCTTATTAATCAATTCCTCTAATTGTTTCTTTATTTCCACTAATTCCACTGTCTCCATTTTATACTGGGTCTTCGATATGGGCTTTGAACCAGAAATTAAATCGATGGTAAACTCAATTTCTCGTTCTAGAGGGTGTCTAGGTAAATCTTTTGGAAATTCATCATCATATTATATCAAAATAGGTACATCCTCTATTTGAACATTCCTTTCCTCACCTACAGTTATTTCATTCTCTACCTCCCTAATAATTGAATTTAGTTGAGCTTCTGGGGGTGGATCTAGGTAAGAATCAGGTGGTGACAATTCTTCTCTAAAGATAAGGTGTTCCTTATCATCATCATCAAAAATTGTAACCTCCTTCTTCTTACAATAATTCTTCGCATCATGGTCCGAAATAAAATCCATACTGAGTATTATATCAAAATCAATCATAGGTATGATGATGAGATCAGGTGATAAAGAACATTTTTATTCCCTAATGGGAACAAATCCACAGAACATTGTAGCAATTATACTTCCCTTAGGAGTTTTAATTGACAAATCCATTGTTAAAACAAATTGGAAATATCTAATTTTCATAGAAAACTGGGAAGATATGAAATAATGTGATGATCCAAAATGAAATAATACATTTTCTAAATTTGAGTAAACCATTAAATTACCTACCTCCATCTCTTTCGGAGCTTCTACCACAACAGTAGTGATAGCATAAGATTGGCCTTGATCCCTTTTCCTTTTTTGAGGTAATTTCCCCTAAGGCTTAGGACATTCATTTTCATAATGTCCCATCTCCCAACAGTTGTAACATTGAACATCAGTAGCTTCTTTCTTCCCCTTACAATCATGAGCTTGGTGGCCTTTTTCACCAAACTTGTAACATACTTCCATTCCTTTCAAACAAGTACCAGGGTTTTTCTTCTCACATTTACTAAAGAATGGATAATCAACTTTTCCCTTCTTCCCTTTATTTCCATTTCTAGAGTGATCAGTAGATCTCTTCTTCTATAGCTTTGCTTATAAATTCGTAAGACTTAGAGAATTCTTTTTATATCTTGATAGCACATGAAACAATATCTTCGTATGACGATAAGGATTGTGACACTAATGCTCGATGAAGAAAATGGTTTTTAACCATCAAAGAAATTATCAATGTTACTTCTTGGGTTATGTATATAATCTACAGTATACCATGCTAACCTTGCAAAATTAGCCACATACTTTCCGACATTCTCATCCTCCTTTTGTCTCAGACTCAAGAAATTGCCTTTCCACATCTGCTCGATGGTCACGAGGAAAGTATTTTTCTAAAAAAATATCTTTGAACTCCATCCATTCCATATTTCATACTTCATCATCCTCCTTTGTGTTTTGTATCAATGGCCACCACTGTTCAGCATCTCCAGTGAGGCGGTAAACTGCCAAGATAACTTTTTCCCCTTCACTACTCCCCATGGCATGGAATATTTTCTCTAAGGAATTTATCCATTGGTCAAATACTAAGGGATTTGTAATCCTGTTGAATGTTGTTAGTTTTTGACTCATGAAGTGGTCTAACATTGATCCTCCATGCTACAGAACAGGGTGCTCCATAGGGGTAAGGTTATTATTCATAACCTGATTGAGTTGCCCAAGTATGGTGATTAGATGATCAGCACCAGTTGCATCACTAGCTCCACTATAATTATCGTGATCAGGAGGGAAATCCCTACATGGAGTGCATGCATTGATATGATTTCCATTTCTTCCACTAGGTGCCAAATCTAAACAATGGAATAAACTAGATCAGTTTATGAATCAATATACATAACTTGATACTTGTAAAACACTTAACATAAAATGAACTATTCATGGTTATAATCCACAATCATAAAAAAAATTACTTGAGGAAGTATATTCACATAAACCCTACATAATGATTTGTAACAAAAATGAGAATTACCCTAATCATATCTCCCTAGAGTGTCATAACCAAAAGTGCAGCAAGGCCCGTTATTGTGCACCAGTTCCCCTTTGAGTCTAGCTCAAAGCTGTGTTTTCGGGTTTTACCCCTAGGTACATCTATGCTAGAGCCACCTCTACCTTCACGTATCCAAACAGAGATGTATTTCTCAAAAAGCACACAATATATCTAGAGTACCAAAATTCTTGGAAGTTCTTCTATACTAATCCTCAAAGTCCATCTTAGTTATATGTGCTCTAATCAAAGTTTATCTAAATATCATTTCGAAGGTTTTTACTATACATCCTCAAATAACAATTGTAATGCCCTGACCCCAGTTACACAGAGTCGGTGCATTATTATAGAACATTGGTATGATCAAAAAAGATTATGTGCCGAAAGACCGATTAGTTTAGTAGCCTTGAATCAATAGATACATTCATAATGTTTACATTACATTATAAAGTGAAAATTACAACAACATCATGACTCCACACCCATATCCCCTTATATTATCCATACATGTCATTCATAAAATAATTCTTCACATCTTGGGAAAAATAAAACATATAAAGGGGTGAGCTCTAACTCCCAGTAAGGATTAAAATATACCAGATACATTCATAAATAAGAATAAACATTTAAGGAAATGTATTACTAAAATAAAATATGTTTAATCATGAACTTCATCATAATATTAAAGAAATAAAATAAAATAATTCCATTTACTTATTCACATGGATATTCTACTAGTCGAATAATCACATGCAATCTCAGTAACCACTTTTATAATGATGGAATGCATAAAGCCAGACTATCATAGCCACACAGTCAAGGCCTTGTTCCAATACTACAAATATGATTTTGTTAAGGCCTTAATCCAAGACACTAGTTTGTCTCATGAGACTTACCGATGCATCGAGGAGCTATAGCGGGCTCAACCCGTCACTTATTAAGTCCAATGAATTCCTCATATTAATAGGTTTAAACATAACATAAATATTCGTATTAAAACTAGCATAAAAAATGTCAATACATTCTCCATAAACCATGAATGGTATAAAAATAAAACATCCACATTCAAACAAATCACAAAAACTTCAATAAAATATGTAAGTTTTGTATCATAATAAATCAACTTCAAACCAGCTTAAAATCCATCAAAGGATGTTGACATAGATGAAATCAAAACTCTTTGAGAAAAATATATCTTTTTTTGAAATCATTTAATAGTATCATAATTATAAAATAAAACATTTACTTTGAAAATATCCTTATAATCTTGTAAGGAAAGCTTCGACAATTTTATAATGGCGGAAAATAGCCGCACTCGCCGTAAAAGTTAAAAAGACATTCTTACCTAAATTCGGTTGAAAAGGTTAAAAAGGACCTTGTTTGGAAAATGACCGAAAGATTCCTTTATAACCATCTTCTAAAAGGTCAAAAATGGTATAAATTACTTTAACCCATAGTCTGTAAAATGGTAAGAATTATTTGAAATACATTTTTAAGAATCATGGATGTGGATGAAAAAGAGGTCCCAGTAGATAATTACGTATAAACAACCTCGGATAATGAAGAGATTGTGAAATAAACCCTTACCTTGTACTTTTCCTTTTTTGAGATTAGTTTAAACTCCTATATAATGGTGAATTAACTGTTATTAAATTATAAAAGAATAAAATACATTAATATTATATCATATATGATCTTTTAACATTGCTTTGTGAATAATATCTTAGTATTATCATCGTTTCGGGTGTTAACAGATTCGTTTTCCTTTATATTAATTTTTTTGAGCCATATTTGTTAGGGTTGAGATGTATATTATTAATATACAGAATTATATAAAGTCCTTAAAAATTATTTTTAATCATCAAATGAAAATTAGACTTGAATGTATATGATGGGGAATGAATCACATCGCGTTCGTGGAGATAGTAGTTTGTACATACGTACAAGAAACGATATCATTCTTTTGATATTAATATATTATATAATTGGATGGTGTATCATATATTCAGAATAATTATCATGTTATATTTATCATTTACTTCAATTACACATCATTATTATACCCATCCAAATAATAATGTTTTGAATAACAATTACACCACGACGTGGAGACAGTAAGCCGTATGTGCACACGTATGGTGACATGTCATGAAAAGGATTGACAGTAAATTGAATATGGTTGTACCAAATTTATAATAAAATCAAATTATACAGAAGAAACTGGAGTTATTATTTTATAATGTAAATAACAAATAAAGAGGAAGTTGAAGAAGAAATGAACTTGAAAGAGTGTTGTGAAAACATTACCTCTTCATCGGGTTCTTCCTTTTTATTTGATCATAACGGATCCTTAGGTTAGCTTTGTGCCTAGAGGAAGTCATATAGGATTAAGGGAGGATATTTTAGATGGTATTTGGGAAGCGTTTGGTGGATCCAAAAGGTTTTTAAGGTATGAATAATTGGTTAGAAGTGTTGTCGAGGAGGGGCTCTTTAGGAAAATCTTAAAGTATTAATTTATAATAAATTCATATTCAGTTTTTAATGGATCCAAAGTGGATTATTCAAATCATAATGTGAGGATGGGTCTAAAGACTTTCATCCAATATATTTTAGATAGGTCTGGGTCACTATATTAACCATATCATTTATATTTACCTCCTAGTTAAATAGTTTGACATTTACCATGTCACTTTATATTTTTATATTATATTGTTAATAAACATACTATATACTTCCAAGAGACCCCCAAGTGGTCGATTAATGATACACCAATCTTTATATAAGTACTCTGGAAACAATAGATTTTTAGGAATAGAATATCAATTAATAATATAATATTTGATTTTGAAACTCTTTTATGTCAATTTTGACACTATTTAATAATTGATTTTGGTTAAAGTCTTAAAAACATTATTAATTCAAACCAAATTAATTTAAGAAATTATTACATGTAATATTAAACAATAAAATTCTTTTATGGCATCAAAACATTCCAATTATATTTATTTTAACTTATATAATACTAATTATTTGATTCTTTCATTAATAAAGAAAATACTACATCATTATTGTGTCATTAATAAATTTTATTATTCAATGTATAATTATTATAAATAAAAGACAATTATGTAGTAAATCGTTTTATATTTATAATTAATATTTATAGTTGGAAATATATCATATATAACCTTATGTAAAAATTGTTTTTCTAAAAGATATATGCTTATGTCATTTTTGTATTTACTTTAACATTATTAATATAAAGTGTCATTATCACTTATAAGTGGATCCATGGGGTCCCCAAATCGACCCGAAGACTCCCATGGTCAGAAATGTATCATATAATAGGGTTAGGACACGTTTTAGGGTAATTTAATATTATTATTATATAATTATTTACCCTTATTTACCAGATTTACCCTTAAACCATGGTAAATAAAATATTTACAAATGTAATTATTCAAAATGTCTAAAAATAAGAGTTACCTATTTACACAATTTGGGAATCCTGATTCCAAATATGGAATCCATTTTTCCAAATTCAAAACACATAATTGGATGAAATTAATTTAAAATTAATTCCCGTTGTGAAAACAAAAAACGTGTTTTTAAGAAAAAATAACTATCAAAAGATTGACACATGTATATGTCTGGTTTAAATGTAAAATTATGTCTAATGACCAACATTGGATTAAATGGTAAAAATATATTGTAAATATACTTTTAAACCACTCAAATTCATAATTTATCACTATTAATTATTTTGATTAAAAAAGTTGTTTTCAATTAAAATTTAGTATTTTTCACTATTCATCAAAATATGAAATTTATCAAAAAAGTACCAAAAATTCACCCTAAGATAATTTCTATAATCCGAATCCAAAAATGAAGTCCATTTTGAAAGATAAAATTTATAAAATTTTAAAAAGTGGGTATTACTATTCTTAATGGCTAGTTTGATTGGTTGAGGTGTGTTAGAACTCGAAGTTGCGTACAACACACACTACTATATTATTCAAAGAGAAGCATACCGTAGAATCATGAGGTGTTAGATTTCCTTTTTGGGACACTAACCGTGTGTATGCACCATTCGACTTCCCACAGACATATATTTCGGGACATGATCATCATGTCTTTGTTGCCTCTTGTTTCTCAAACCAAGCATCGACCATGACAGCCTCTCTTGTCCACCCTAGAGTGTAAACCCCCAACCATCTTAAACTATATAGACTTTGTTCATTTCCAAGGCTAGGTATGTAGGATACCTCCCTGAGGTTCATTCCCAACAAATATTCGTCCAGACCTCCCTTCACATCGGTTCACCAAACGCTCCAGAACTGAATGGGCATTGATCTTTGTCAAGGAAAGGTACATATTAAACGTCCCTAAGGATAAATCCCAACACCGAATGGTTCTGAAAATATCATGTATGTTCACCAAACCATCCTAAAATACATGTACATTGATCCCTGTTAAGAAAATGTATGTAATAATCCTCCCTAACGTTCAATCCCAACACCTACTAGTCCTGAAAAATTCACGTCGGTTCACCCAAACATACTGAACTACGTAGACATTGATCTTTTACAGTGAAAGGTGCATAGGAAACCTAATTGAGGATTATTCCCAACACCTAATGGTCCCGAACCCTTTCTCACTGGTTCACCAATCTCACTTGAACTACGTGGAATTTGACCCTTACCAAGGCAAGGTATGTAGGATGCCTCCCTGAGGTACCATCCCCACACCTATTGGTCCCGACCCCCTTTAACGTCGGTTCATATTTGTCCTAAATAATGTTAAATTGTATCCATCTTCCCAAACTATGTAAAATTTGATCCTTTACAAGGAATGGGATGTAGGAAACCTCACTGAGGTTGAAGCCCAACAACTAATGGTCTCGCCCACCTTCACATTAGTTCATAAAACTCTTCTATACTATATGGACATTGATCCTTGACAAGGTATGGTAAATAGGAAACCGTCCAGAGGATCATGACCAACACCCACTAGCCCCGATCACTTCACATCGGTTCACCAAACCATCCAGAACTACGAGGAAATTGATCCCTGCTATGGCAAGGTACAAAGGAAGCCTCCCCAAGGTTCATGGATGAATCCCATCATCCCTGACCACTTCACATCGGTCCATCCTAGTCATGCATGACGTCAAACATTATGCCCCCCTTTTCATCCAACATGACAAAAAACAATACCCATTTAAACAACATGGGATTTGATCCTTGTATCCTAGATAGTGTACGTAGGAATCCTCCTTGAGGATCAAACCCTTCCAGTGGTAACCTATTGTGTACCCAATCTGAAGATAAGCTGTTGTGACCCCATCCAACGGTAAGTCATTGTGTTCACAAATCAGTGGTGTGCCATTGTTCCTCAAGTAGCGTTAATCCATTGGAGTCCCCTTTGTTGGGACCCACATATATTGTCCACCCCCATGGTGTCAGACCAACCTGGGCTGCTAACCACATGTAAGACCCAGTATATCATTGGATAGTTGTCCTCTTCACCCACCCCTATTATATTTCCCCATTCGGAACTATGTGGACACTAATTACCTACCTTTAGGATACATATGAAGCCACCCTAAGGTTTAATCCCATCACCCATGTCTTATCGTGTCCTATTTTTATTGAGCCTATGGGTTTCTGGTAGTTCATTCCCCATCTCGGAGGTTTCACTTCCCCTGAGTCCCATCCATGCATCTATTCTCATAGGTCACCTCCTCAGGTGTCCCATCGCCCCGCTGAACTACGCAGATTTTTATTTCCAACAATGAGGATATATGGGAAGTATCATAGAGGCTCATGACCAAAACTAACATCACCTTCATGACGGTTTCATCTCACTCCCCATCTACTATCAACAATCTATATCGATCATGATTCTCACTCGAGTCTCCACATCATGGTGAGCTCATTACTTCCACTCTCTAACTGTTCCTAGTAGTAATCGGGTACCAAACCATGTGTTACCCTAGTATTAGTGATCTCTAAAATAGTTTCAACCATCTAATCCACTTCCATCATTATTCCGATCAGTCCTATCAATCTCTGAAATTTGTTAAACTTGAATCCTACCTCGTGTTAAAAATGAGATGCCTGAGGAAAACCACAGAAGATAGCCTTTGGTGTAACCATAATTGCAAGACTTTAAGCTCACGAAATACCCCATTTTTAACATTAGAAGATGAAGAAAACCTCAGAGAAATTTCTTTGGAATATGATACTTGCAAACTGACATGGGATGCCTTGGATCCTATGCACGTGATATGACTTATAATGAAGAAGAATACAGGTTCACCATTGTCCATGCATCCATAGATTCCCTAACATGCCTAACATTACTATCTACTCATATCAATGGTTACTTCCGTAACCAATCCCCATGGAATGTCATGAAAGAAGCAATGTATCTAATTGGAGTTCAGGAATACATGGCACTAGGAAGAGTTTCACCAAAAAAATCTTCAGTTGATAAGGGAGACTCATACTAGGCAAAAAGTTCTAAGGATATATCCATATAAATAAAAACTTACATCCCATTAACCAATTTTGATCAATGTGAAAAGATCTCTAAATAAGTGATAGATGCCACCCGCCTTTAGAAATCTGGAATGTGGGACAACAAGCTACACATATTCCAAAATAGATGGATGTGCACCCCTTCTAATGCATTGGGAACAGAAATGGTGACCCTGACGTGAACGTTTTCTCCTTAATGTAGAGATTAGTAGCTATGGAGTCATCAGTCAATTGATGAGTCACCATATCCATGTATCTAAAGCCAGGTCCCGAAATGAAAATGGTGGGAATGGAATGAAACACACCAGAAATTGGGGTAGTTAAACGTTGGACATCAAGGTCTGTGATGTTGTTAGTGTGGAGATTTCATACCAGACATGGAATTTAGACTAGCGTTGGGGCACTGGATGTCGATTTCCTTTTTTGTAGCTCTAATAGTTTAATCTCACTACCATCCCAGACCCATGATGTTGTATCAAGAAATTGATCACCACACACCTAATGATGTAGGGGCAGGGGAAATGTCAATGAATCAATCCTATGTGGCATCATTTACACCATGGAAGCCTCTATAGCCACATCTTATAGGTGCCCAAGCCCCATCTCCTCGTCTTAATTAATTATGAGAAGGGTGATAACTTGCCTTGTCCAACGATACAAGGAAGAGGGGAATATCCCAACTCGGGATATGGACCATCAGGGCATAGAGGCTTCTATGCCTTGTCACCACCACCACCACCAAGGGCCGCGTAGTTATCCAATGCACCCCAATCCAATCCACAACAATTTGGGAAGCCTCTCCATAGAATGCTTCAATGAATCCCACCCCTACGATGATGAGGTGAGGGTTGTATGGGCCATCCTGACCATGATCTTGTTCAAGGGGATCCTAAAGAGGTTACCCACTAGGCCGCTCTAGCACTTCTACCTGGCCCCACATGCTGAGTAAAAGGTATTCTATGTGCCTACACTGTGATCCCTAGTCCGGATGACCTGATGCCAGAGTCAGGTGTAGGATGAGGAGGAAAATCGTCGAGTGGAATCAACATCAACCACTATTGTGGTCTGTGCCACCACTAATGTATACCATCAGTACCATGTTTATGCTGACCATGGATAGTCATACACATGTCCCGAATCAAGGCCCTGATTCCCACATAGTTAGGATGAGTCAACTATCTTGGTTACGGTGCAGGTAGTGGCCATTGTGGGAAGACCCATGACAATGACACTCAGAAAAGAGGTTACCCCCCCCCCATTCCACCACCATTGAGAACTTGTGTACTCCCTGCTCCCATGCTCAGGGAAGAGGTCTGAACCATGCCACCTTCAATCCAAAATAGGGTAATTCCGATTGTAGTGACACTCGTTACGGAAGCCTCTTTCGTGCTCATTACATTGGGTATGGAGTATCTCCTCTTGCTAAAATCCACTGGTGTAGAGATGTTACACATCTGCTCAATCACCAGTGTGGTTGGCCTCGCCATGTCCTTATACTAGTCGGCGACAATCCTACTCACCCCTGAAATCATAGGAGTGATGGTCAGCCTCGCTTCATCGGCACCCAACATGGTGGTCCTACCAGTGTTTGTCTTAACCTGTACGAGGACCCTCCTTGAACTATCACTGTCTTGGAAAATAATCATGGAGGCCATACCCATGCACTTACGAGCTATGGTGGAGGTCCTACCTGCTCCAGCACTTTCTGTCGAGGTTCCATCCACACATCGGCTTGTGTAAACGAAGTTCATCCTAATGTTCCCTTTTACATCTGTCTAGGTGCTCCTCGGACAAGAACTCACACAGGAAGTATCCCTCTCTATTCCAACATCTCTCCGACTGAAGGTCCTCCTCACTCTAGAAATTTACCATATCATGAAGAGCAATCCCGGGGTAGGATGTTGGTTAGTCACCACCATAAGACTAATGGTGTGAAGGTTCAGACTACTATTAATCTTGAATGCTTCTCATATTAAAAGGGGGAATACAAGTCTTTAGTGGATCCCTTACATCAATCTTCCATGCCAAGGTTTGGGGTAGGAACGAGGCGCATCGGCCTCATAAATCAAGAATGAGAGGTCCACTAGATTCCTTCCACCCTCCAATGATTCATCTAGGAGTACAAAAATTTATCATCCCCCAAGGGTGCAGCTTTTCAATCACCACCATCATCACGAGATGCACTCTCTACCTCAATCAGAGATCAAATAGAGTTATTCAGGGGACCGCTAAAGGATGAGCAGTGACATTGTCAAATTCCAGCATCCATATTCCTTGTGTTAGATACCATACTCACCAGTTTTTCTTATCGCAAGGTTCTGGCTATGTAACTTCACTCTTTGAAGGCTAGCCTGAGATGTAAGGGTTTTTTAGCTCGTTCACCATATTCTCCACTGTCCAGCCTACCGTCTCACCAGTCTTCTTCAGAAAGGCTACCAGTTCCCCATCCTCCTCAAGTTGAAGAGTGGGGAATCCAAGGACTAAACCTTGAGACTAAGCCGAGGATCTTGTGGTACATTCTTGGGGAAGACCACTTCCCAGATATGTTTTATCATGTCAGAGCATAGAATTTCAATGCACCATAATTGCTCACCCATGAGTAATTCGAGTTTTTATGCCAAACACTCTAGGTGAGACACATCCTTCTTCATCATCGATGAGGGGAATACACCAAAATCCAAACACATTTAAATGAAATTGGAAAACAATGATGCATTCAGATCATTAAATTGATCATATTGATTGTTAATGTGGATTCATACCACGTGTAGATCTGTGGATGGGGGATGTATGATTCCCTCTACATCAGTTCTATCTGGCGCTAGCCCGACTTTCCAGATGACATTTAGGATATTCCCCTAGGGAGATTCATGGTTTACATGGATAACCTATTAGAGGGGTAGAATGATCTAGAGCCCCTTTATGGGGAATTTACCATGAGGGGGTGAAACAACTATTGGACCCATTGGGAAGGGTTATATGAAAGTAGACACAATACATGGCCCTCATGTGCCCACCGAGGAATTATGCCTCAACCAGAATCCCAATAAGGTAAAAGACCAAATAATCGTCGTTAAACCAACTAAAACATCTAGATCAGTTCATGAGTCAGAAGAATATCTTCAGAAAGTCTTGTTGCATCAATAGAATTAAGAGTAAAAGAATATAGTTGATTACCTCCTTGGTGAACACGCTGAAGATCAATGTCCATATTATGGTGATCTGTGACTAGGGCAACAAGGGAAGGAACAAATCCCCCATGTTTATTTGCCTTCGGGTGACCCTGACTATCCTACCCAGGTAGACAGGGTAGAGGCTGAAAAATTTGGAACGAGGATGCAGAATATAACCCCAATCCCATTTGAGCAACATAATAATCCTCGAGACCCAACTCAGGTTCCCCCTAGATACTCCACAGGCCGTCACACTAGTCGTTCCACAAGCTATTGGCCCTCCTTTTCACATTGAGGATCATGCCAATGAACTGGTAGTTAGGGATCCCCATCAAGATTGGAACCTCGGCCTAATGGATTTGATGATGGAACTCATTTCCCTCCTCGAGGCATTGGAGACTCGACAAGTGGAATTTCGACCTAATCGTAAGCAGTATTTGGCATGGGTGGACTGTATTATAGCACCCTAGGGTTTTAGAAATCCCAAATTTTCCAACATTAATGGAAATAGTGACCCACTGCAGCATTTTCCCACTTCATGTCATGGTGCGGACCCATGATGGTAACTCCAATGCAGTAGGAAGCTGCTAAACTATGATGCTTCATACAGACATTGGAAGGACCTACATTTGTCCTGTACAACCAGCTACCCATCGGGTCAATAGTTGGCTTGATGATATTTGAATGAAATTTATTTACCATTTTAGTTCCACCACTATGAAGTTGTGTATTGTAGACCTCTTCAAATGCATGAAGAGGTCTGACGAGCGCATCGCAGACTTTGTCCCTTAGTGGAAAAAAGATACCTACTCCTGGGACAAGCTACTGACTCATGAACTACTACAGACGATGTGTTTGGGAAATTTCAAGAAAAAACTGGTCCCCTCTCTCATTTCTATGAATTAACCTGGGGGATTCCATGATTTCTCTGATAAGGCCCAACACCTATAGGAAGCCTTATAGTAGGCCAAGTATGCATGACCATTGTCTCCTACAATTCCAGAAAGAGGGGACACTAAGTATGAGCCTGCCACAGTGGCCCAAATAAGGGCCCCATACAACTAGAATTATTACTGGGGGAGCCACCTACGCATCATTATAGAGGCCTTCCACCCCAGGTGCATCCTTTGGACTACCAGCATCCACCTCCAAATCAGTAGGAACCCCTGCATAACACACTGCCTCCACCTAGGCAATATAACCAAGATCTAGCTCCTCAACAGGCTCATCTATCCCTCCTTCTTTGTTAGGATCCTAGATCCCTCTTCTCGGATAGAAGAAACTAGACCTACCCATTTAATGAAGCTAAAGTTCCTATCTATTTTTGATGATTCATGGAACAAGGGATTGTATGTTTGTATGAATACATGAGGCTAGAAGAGGTGGATCTCCCGGATCGCCCCAATTATATCCCATGTCACCAGATCATATGACACACCATTAAATTGTGTTATGTGTTTAAGGACTGGATTCAAGACTTGGTCGACAATAACATATTTGCGTTGGGCCCCACTCAGGAACAAGTGGAATATGAATATGTGAATCCCAATAGCAGTAGTGAAGGCGAAGGTGAGTGGAAACCGGTTTCCAAACACGGGTACTTAACGAATTATGACTCGATGGCTCATAAGGTGGCCACTCATCCCCATGGTATTATTCTTTCATTCCAAAATCGATTCAAGCCTTCATTAGATGATGGGTCAGTTACAGCTACTACTTCTACAACATCATCCCAGTTATCCTCTTCCCAGATGTGAAAGCATTGACGAAACAAGGGAAAACAAATTCCCCCACCAATGTTGTCGTCATACCATACTCTGGGAGACTTCATGCACCTAGAGATGGATATTCCCCCTCAATCCATCCAGTGGTGGATGATTCTTCAATTGACATTCAAGGGTATGCCTCTGTTAACACCACAGAGAACATAAACCCCTACATGATTTCTGACTACAAGAAGCGCCATATGGATCTTCCCAACCTCGGTGGAGCTGTGGCTATTTGGGTCGTTGGAGTGCATTGGTCAGCCCTTATAGTCAGGCTTTTCATGCAATATAAACTAGAAAACATGACCATCACCGAGCACAACATGTCCATCCTTCTCATCTGATGTCATCAGGTCGTCCTTCACCACAGTTTGCGATATTGGATCACACAGAGACACCCCTACCATGCTTTGATCATCCATGCTCCATTACTGATCGGTCTAACCCATATGTCCTTCAACTGGTAGACACGATATAGACATTGGCTAGTGAGAAGTGAGACCTTCCCATCACCAGTCAATCATCGGTCCAGTTCGAAGGGCCCACCATAACTCGTGTCACAGAGAAACCTTCAATAAGAAGAAGCTCACACATTCCAAGAATGTATGATGTCCTCCTGAATCATTCTAGTAATACAACAAGGATCTCTATCATTTAGGCTCTTTGACTATTAGGGGATATTCATGAAGACCGTGTCAAGTCATTAAGATGCCCCATCTAGTTTGAGATGGAGGTAGCCGCTGCAGAAGTATTCCATGCTGAGGCACTCAGGCATGATGAATGCCAGGTCATTATCTCATTCTCTGGATATGTTGAAGTCCCTTCTATACAGGGTCATATCCTCCCACTATAAATATTTTTCAATTTCAATGGCGTAGATGTTCATCTATGTCTTGTCGACACAGACATTGGAATCAACCTCATCCCGACATGGACACTCCGAAAGATGGGGATATTTTAGAACGAATTAATTCCCACTGACATGAAAATCCAAGCCTATGATAGGATGTAATAGACATCAATTGGCAAGATCAGCCACAAAACCCTGTTCAGCAGTCTGGTATTCAGTACCATGTTCATGGTTGTTTTGTAGGATACTACATACAACACATTGAGGGGAAGGTCATGGCTTCATCTGCATATAGTGGTTTCTTATTCATATTACTAGTGCCTTAAGTACTCCCTTAATGGTCATGTGGGAATACTTCAAGGTGACTAGTCTCCCATTTCCTCTAGTAAAGACTACTACTTAAATACTAACTATTACAATAGCAAGGAAAAGTAGATGAAGGCTAATGAAGTTGAGCATGCTACAACGGCAGAAGACCCGTGGATTTATCTCATTGATTCCTACATAATTCCAATCAACTAATTGGTGGCTACAACCTCATATATGGTTCAATTCGTTGTGTTTTGTAAAATGAGGGGGAATAACATTCCCAATTCTAAGTCATTGTCAATGATAAATCTGTATTATTATATGAATCATGCCCCGGTGATCTTGGAGACCCCTACTCCTAAAAGATACCACAATGTCCACCCCTTGGAAACTGTTGTACACCATAATTTTTTGTTTCAACGGGCAAGGATAAACTGGCTCAAGATGATGTGACACTATTTCTTTGATCGCCTCATGTGTGGCCCCTTAGGTCGAAGACCAGATTGGATTAGATGGACAACATTCATTTCCATGGTTTTAGTAGAACAAGAGTCTGTTGACGCCATATATACTTTTTCTTAGGCTATAAGCAGTCTCCCATCTAGATCTATTGACTCAGAGAAAACTCCTCATGATGAGGACCCCTCCCCCATAAGTGAATAAGAGTATTTGTATGACGCACCTATTGCATTTGAAGAGTGCTTCTCCACCGCGGTCAATGAACTGGTACGGTTGAACCTCGTTATCTCGATAGATTTGAAACCAACATTGATCTTTGTCGCTATTACTATTGAAGAAAAACAATAGTATGTGGACTACCTCAAACAATTTGGTGGTTTGTTTTCTTGGAGCTATAATGAAATTCTCGAAGTAGATCCCCAGGTATCTGTCGACCACCGTAGTCTCTAATCAATCCACAATGGGTTTAAGAAGACTCCCAGAAAGATTCACCCCTATCACAGTTCCATGGTCTAGGCTGAAGTTGATAAGATCATTAGATCCAATTTCATTATGGAGGTCATGTACCTCAGATGGTTAGGCATCATTGTGCTGGTCATGAAGAATAACAGACAGATTAGTGTCTACATCGACATTTGGGATCTCAACTATCACTATATGAAGGATGATTTTTCCCTTCCGGTGACATAGTTGTTTATTGATTACTCATTTGGGTTTTTTGTCCCTCTCCTTCATGGATGGGTATTTTGGGTAAAATCATATCTGAATGGCTCCCGAGGTTGAAGAGTCTACAGCCTTTAGGGAAACACAATGTAGAGACCCGAAGCGTGACGTACATGAATATTACATTACTTTTGTGGAATACTTAATCCATAAGAAAAGCAAACACACAAGGACCGTAATAGTTTAGTGTCTTTGGAAACTCGGAATAAAATCTTTTAATCGTGCTGAAAGATCTTCAACATCTCCCAATAAAGATTTTCCCTTTTTTTCTTACCTAAAACCATTCTTTATATCCTGAGGAAAAGAAGACATAAAAGGGTGAGCACAAATGCTCAGTAAGGGTAAACAAAAGAAATATCAATCACATCATATTCATAAGAACGTATCTATTGGAAATCATAACCTGCAAAAGAGATCATGATTTCATAACATGGGATAAATCATAGTAGTGAAATGAAATCCCAATAATCATAAATTAAAACATGAAACTTTGTGGCATACACACATAATCACAGAGAATCATATCTTATTAGTCAAGACTCATTTTCAAGACTATCATAGTGGAAAAAGTCCTTTTCTGAACTGAGTTCACTCCTCGTTTCAGTCCTGTTTCACTGAACCTGTATAACCTACCTTTCCAGCCATGTCTATCTAATGAGATATAAAATCTTTACCCAATGCATTGGAGGGAGATATAGGTCCCACCCACCTCATAATGATACCATTCTTATGTGTGACACAAAATCATTTATCATACATCATTGCATAACCCATGTAATAAAAATGGGAATCTTAAACATCATGACATCATAAAACAATTCATATAAGATAAAGGAATTCATAAAACTATAATTCCATCACAACATAATAAAATCAATGTAATAATAGGGATAGAAACAGAACCCTTTATTATCTTAGATGGAAAAATAATTTTGATAAAACACTTGAACTCCATTCTTGAGGAAAATATCCTGTATGCTTCAAAAACACTTTTCCTTTCTTAACATGTCGTACAATTCGAAACTAAAAGAAGATGACTAAAAATAAACTTGAAAACTTGTAAAGGAATCTTCTTGGAAATAATGTTTTAAAAATCCATTCATGTCTTATAAGATAAATAAAATTCTTCGTACTTTTGTCGGAAAAGTCAAAAAGTACCTCGTACGAAAAACGACAAAACATTCCTTTCATATCCTTTACTAAAAACTGAACGAGGGGTAAAATTGGATTTAAACAATTTTAAGTGGATGGAAATAATATTACATATTTAGGAAACATGTATTTGGATGATAAAATACACCACAGTAAATACTAAATTATAAACAATCTTGGATAAAAAAAATGAGATTGTGATATTTCACTTACCTTAGGTCTGATTTGCTTCGTATGTGTCCGAACCTCCTTTATAATGATTTAAATAATGTCATTGACTTATTAAAGAATCATACTCATTTTTATGATATCATATATGTTTCAATTATGGCTTTATATTACCCGTTCTTTTGTAAGTTCTATATTAAAGAACGTTTTGGGTAATATCGTTTCATTTGTCGTCCATGTTTTGACTTGTAATTATTAATATGATTACATAGATCATGATTAATTAATTCCAGAATATAAAACGTGATTTATATATAATATATATTCAGAATATTTATATATATAATAGATCAGTAAATGGAATGAAATACACCGTTCATGGAGACGGTAGACCGTATGTATGCATGAACGCTGTTTTCTTTTCCTTATTGAGTTGAATGGAATTAAGTAGATGACATATATATATATACACATAAATCCAGAATCATTATTATATCATATATTTCATTATTAATTATTATATATACTTTATAATCATTCATGAATGGTTAATGTGGAGAATGAATCTCATCGCGTCGTGGAGACGGTAGTCCGTACGTACGCACGAGCGATGATATCGTTCTCCTGATCATGGAATTGTATTGGAGTGTATGTATACTATTTAAGAATCAATATCACTTTACAAAAATCATAAATATTTATTATGTACACCATTATACCCATCCAAGTAAGCTGGTGGTGGAAAATTGATTACACCACGGCGTGGAGACGGTATTCCGTACGTACACACGCACGGTGATTTCGTTTTCCGTAGGATGGATAGATGGTGAAATAAGGTAGTTTCATAATTATAATAACATATTAGTATATAAGTGACACTTATTTTATTACTTATAATGAAAAAACCAATTAAGAAGAAGTGGAAAAAGAAATAAAGATGAATGAATCGGTAACTGACATTACCTCTTCTTTGAAGCGCCTCTTTGAGATCTCCTTTTAGTGCACTAAAATTGGTCTTTGAGGAAGACCAAAACCTCTAGGATGTTTCTAGATAAGTGGAGAAGGGAAATTGGAAGGGGTTGGCCGAGCTTGAAGGCTCAATGTTGTGCGAGAAAGAGAGGGAGGAGGTGCCCTTTTATAAGGGAGGAGAGGGGTACCTTTGGAATAACTAAAACAATTATTTTATTATAAATCAAATTCGGTTTTAAATAGATCCAAATTGATTTATTTTGAAGCTAAGGTGGGGATGGGTCGAAATCCTGTCTTCCAATAGAATTTAGACTAGTTTTGGTTCCTATTTTAACCTTATCATTTAGATTTATCATTAAGTTAAATAATTTTACATTTACCGTGTCTTCTTGTGCTCTTATACTATAAGGTTGATAAACTTACTATATCAAGCCCAACGAACCCCAAGTTGTTTATTATTAATATATATAACCTTATCTAAGTCATTTGTCCGAACCATAGATTTTTAGGAACAACATAACAATTAATAATATAATATTTGTTTTAAAAACTATTTTATGGCAATTTTGACATTATTTAGTAAATGATTTTTGTGAAAATCATAACAGAATGATTAGTTATAAACAAGTTACTTAAATCAATACTAAGATGTCATATTAACCTAGAAAATTAGTGTAATTCATAAAAAGTCTCAAATTACATCAATTATGTCAATATTTCATTAATAAGATAATTACTGCATCATCATTGTGTCATAAATAAATTAAATTATATAATGTCTAAAAATTAAAAATAAAATACCATTATGTAGGAAATATTTTTATATTTCTAATGAATATTTATAGTCGAATTTATCTTATGTATAACCCCATATTAAAAATGATTTATTTATTAAACTATGATTTTAACTATTTTAACCCTTATTTAAATAAATTAATAATAAATGTCATAATCTACTCCAAGTGGGCCTAAATGGACATATTTTATTCCTAAGGTTGTTTTTGGTCGAATTAAACTTGTCCAATAGAATTAAGACATGTGTTTGGGTAATAATAATATCATTTTTACCCTTAATTACCTTATTTACTTTTAACCGTGGTAAAAAAAAGTAAAAAGTTACTATTGACCAAAAAAATTATTTTCATCTCATTGAACCACATTTTACTGACTGAGATCAACCATGCCTCTCGGATTTTCGACATTCCATTCACAGAAGCGGTAAAATTAAGTTTTATGAAAAATTCATTTTTTTTAACTACCACTTAGTGGTTTCACTATTCACAAAAAATGAAAGTTTCCAGAAAAATACCAAAAATTAGGCCTAAGATATATTTGATATTATGAAGTCAAAAATGATTTCTATTTTACCAAATTCAAAACATATCAGTTGCATTAATTAATTTAAAAAATTAATTCCCGTCGTCAAAACAAATAGCGTGTTCTTAAGAGATAATAACTATCAAAAGATTAACACTTGTTTATGTCTGGTTTAAATGTGAAATTATATTCAATGACCACCATTGTATTAAATTGAAAAAATATATTCTAATTATACTTTAAAATCACTCAAATTAATAATTTATCACTATTAATTATTTCGATTGAAAAAGTTGTTTTTAATTAAAATATACCGTGTTTTTACTATTCATTAAAATATGAAAGTTACCAGAATGATATGAAAATTTATCCAAAGTAAATTTTTATTTCATGATTACAAAGAAGAATTTTATTTAGTCAAATTGAACTTATAAACATGTCAAAAACTAGATTTAAATTGGGTGCGCCATCAAAAGGCAGCAAAACTGCATTTTTTTAAAATTACTTATTTTACCCGAAAAATTTATTTTGTTCTTATACCTTGTTTTAGAAAATGTGCAAGACGAATAATAATGTAATAAGATTCAAATTTTAGTTAATACTATTCATAACATCTAGTTCATAATAATATTATAATAATATATTGTTGTTTAGTAAAATCCAGTATTGCGTACAACACACGCTATCAAGGAAGGTCGTGATTGCGTGTAATGCAAGCCAAGTCAGGGTTGCGTGTTGTGCAAGAATCCTTAGTTGTTTTGTATAACATAATCCAACCATATTTCATTTATACATTGAATATATATATATATATATATATACTCAATGTTGCGTAGAATAACTATTATCAAAATTGTGTGTAACACGATCCAAGAATAGTGTTGCGTATACTACAAGCTAATACGGTGTTGCGTATAGCGCAAGGTAATCTTGGTGTAGAATAAAACACAAGAAATTAATGAAATTAAAAGAATATTTTTCATAAAATCTCAGGGTGTTACACACAAGGCACTTTTGGCTACCAAGTCATGCCATTCGGTCTAAAGACGTCAGCATCCACCTATCAGCAGTATATGCATTTCATATTTAAGATGATTTGTGAGACATATGTGGAATGATACATTGAAAATATGGTTGGAAAATCTCACCAACGTTGGGACCATCTCAAGGACATTGAGAAAGTGTTTGACTTCCTTTTTTCTCACCGCCTGAAGATGGAACCATTGATGTGTGCCTTCAGGGTCACCTATGGAATGTTTCACTGCTTCGTTGTCCGATATAGGGGCACCGAGAACATATAAGATAAGATCAAGGAAATTAGACAGATGTCTCCCCCGAGCATCCTTTTAGATCTTTGTGGCTTTTAAGGAAATGAAGCCAACATATGCCGATTCATTTTGAATTTGGACGAAAAATGTAATCACTTTTCCCATATCATGAATAAAGTCACTCTCTATTAGTGGGATGAAGAGTGTCATATTTATTTTAAAGAAATCATGAATTTTATTCTCTAGCTTCTAATCTTAATTCCACCTGTCTCTAGAATGCCACTGGACCTTTCTGTGACTTCCCTAGAGAGATCACTCAATGTCAACCCACCTAGATGAACAATGAAGGAACTGAGAATTGTCTCTACTACCTCAGTCGCATGATCCTTGATACAGAGACCTGATACTCCCTTATCGAGAAGATATTCCTAGCACTGGTAATCTTAGTACATTAATTGCAACATTACTTGCAGCACCATGGTGTAAGGTTGGCGTCCCGGTGGATCTGCTGACGTACATCCTAAACCACCCCATGTTGTTTGGCCATCTAGCTAGGTGGGCAGCGGTTCTCTAGAAGTTCGACATCAGGTTTGTCCTCATAAGGCTATCAAGGTAAATGTGTTGTAAAATTTTCTATCTGCACATGCAGATCCTGAGGACCATTATTTGGATCTTGATTTTTCTGATGAGGAAGTCTTCTTAGTTTTCCATGCCATCCCGTGATGGAAAATGCACCTTGATGGTGCCTCTCAGAGCTCTACCGGATACAGGCTCAATAACCCCAAACTCAACAGAGTAGACCCAGGTATCATCTTCATCACTCCATCATAGACTGTTTTTTCATATTCATTTTTGGGGTTAGAGGGTTATACCTAAAATGAATGTAGTATCAATCTCTCATCGCTAGGCTCAAGCTAGCCCCTGAGATTGTTGTTCCGCACATGCATGTGAATGGGGACCTAGAACTAGTCATCAAACAGATCAATGATGATTATGTCATTAGGAAGCCGGAGCTCGTACCACTATTCGAATGTACCCACCAGTTGATTTCCTCGTTCCTATCATGGCATGATGATACCCATGTCCCTAGATTGCAAAATGGTAGAGAAGATGCCTTAGCCAGCATAACTGCAACTAATATGGAGCTTAATTAGGTTGATTTTATTTTCCATGTTGAACACTAAAAATTCATCAACCCCCATCACTCTATAAGAGATTTATAGTCTACAGGTATTCCATATTACCAGCAATGCCTCAATGTCAGGACCCCCATGCCCCCTCTCTCATTGCTGGAAGTAACCCCCGGCTAGAGGACATCTGTGGTTGAGTATCTTCAGCACGATAATCTTCTTGTAGATCGGACTGAGTGTGCACAAATTTGACAATTCACATTACAGGTTACCCTCTAGAGTGGTCTTGGTTTTTAGAAGATCCTATACATGCACATATTTTATTGGGTTCTCCTCTATTGCATTCAAGGAGCTGATATTTCTCAAGACATGTAAGAGTTTCATGCTGGTTCCTCTATGGCTCATCAGACTAGACATAAGTTATATCAACTGATCCAGAGACTGGGGTATTTTTTGCCCTCCCTGATCCATGAATTCAACATGTCTTCCTAGAGGTTCCATGCATTCCAAATTCATACCAATTATGTGCATTGGCTACCAAATCCTCTCCACAACAATAATTACTCTTGGACCATAGTGGTCTGGGGACTGGATGTCATGGGACCATATTTACCAGTGATAGCTCACCAATGCAGATTTATACTGACTACTACAGATCTCTTTTCCATGTGGTAAGAAGCAGTTCTACTCAAGGAGGTTAAGGTATTTTATATCATAGACATTGTGAGCTCCAAGATCTTCTACTGGTTCAGATCCCCTCATGCCATCCTCACCGATAACGTCACCAAAATTTGGGTGTCCAAGTTGGTTAAATTTTATGCCAAGTACATTATTAATTCTAACCATACCTCCAACTATCACGTGCTAGAAAATGGGATGATCGTGGAATTCAACAAAACCCTCTTTAACATTCTACAGAAAATGGTTTGTCAGAACAAGAAGAGTTGGCTGGAAATCTCTCAAATTCACTCTGGGATTAACGGTAGATGAATCGTAATTCTACATAGGTGACTCCATAATCCATGGTGTATGTAACAGAGGAAGTCCATCCAATCAAGATTAATTTTCCTTTATTATGTACAACTGTCTATGTTCAATAGGTACTAAATAAAGTAGCAGAAATCCTTCTGGCTGAATTGGAAACACTCGATAATAACAAGCTTCATCACCTTCACAATCTAAAGTGCCATCAGAACAATATAGCTGGAGCCTTCACTAAGAAAATTCACCTCTACTTATTCTTTCAAGGTAATATGGTGTTGGCCATAAGGATGATAATGAAACCTAGGCAAGAGCCACCATAATTGTAGCCCAAATTGGAGGGACCTTATATCATTCAAAAATTTTATCACAATGGAATATATTCCGAGGTGACCATGGTTGGTGAGCTTATAACTCCTCCCACTAATGCCAAATTCATAATCCAATACTTCGCCTGAGCACTACAGCCCAACATGACCATAAATTGTTATGTACTTCATGACATTAAATTTTATGTCATCCCACATGATGTTATACCATATTGGGTCCTTCATGACCTTAAACTACTTGACATTAAACTAATTTATCATCCCACATGATGATAAAATGAAAAATGGTCCATTCTCTGTAACCTTAAAATAAGATCTCGCTCCCCCATTGTCCCACAAGACATTAAAATGCATTTCCTGAACTACGTATGGCTTTATTCCCATCCTCATTGGATACATAGGAATGCTCAGATACCTTGTCTTGAGTCCAACCCCCCTTATCTTCACTTTGACTACCTCTAGGTAAAGTTCCCTTAGAGGATCTCACATGGGTTCGTGAGTTCTTCTCTATCCCCACTCATGTAAGGATTAGGAAGATAGAACCATGTGACCTTCCTCATTGATCTCTCCTCCCACATCCCCACCGCATGATGCTAAACGGCATTACCCTTTTCAGAATATACATATTGCTTAATTCCCATCCTTATCGGATAAGTAGGAACGCCCAAATATTTCGTTTGTAGGCCCATCCAAAATCCAAAATCTCTATTTGCATGAAAACACATTGCTTGGTGTAGGATTTGGCCCTCTTTCACATTGAGATCATCATGATCCCATCATGTACTCCTCTATTTGGAGGTCTATTCATCTTCCTTCATCCACCATGACGTTAAGATGTGTAGGCATACTCATGCTTTGTGTGTCCCATCACTTGGGATTCCATCATTATTTATAACCAAAAGGACCCAAGAATGGAACAGATGCTTGGCCAATTGTCTCTTCATCCATTTATGCCCAATGTCCTTAAGGATTTCATGTGAAAAAATGATACATTCTCGATGTTACGAATGAGGTCAATGGTCGATGCTTAATGTTTTCCCCCAAACACTCATCACACACAAATATTGATACTGTGTTATGAACACTGTCAATAGTTATGCTCTATCATGTTTCCATTTTGTGTTTCTCCAATGGCCCAATGATTCACCCTCTTCACTCACATGTCCCATAAATATGACGTTAAACTAGGCATCTAAAGTCTCAAACCTATGAACATAAACTAAGAGCACCATCGCCCACACCATAAGAAATTAAATATTGAACTTGTTTGTACTTCTTGTCTCTGGTCCTTCAGCCTTTTCCAACCTCTGGCCCAAGAACTCATTCAGTATTTTATGATGTTGTATGAGTTTATGTCCTCATTCACATCATGTTACTCTCCGTTCCGTAGACATTTCTCATTGAGATACCTTGCCCCTATCTATGTCTTTTACGCATGAAATGAAACTGTACAACATCCTCCATAACTACATTTGGCTTGATTCCCTTCCTTATAGGATATCTAGAATGCATGAGCATTTAGTCTTCAGGTCTATCCCCATCTCATAGAATCATCCTTATCATCTTGGCCCCTTATCATGAGTCCTTTTAGGAGAGTTCTATACTATGTGGTATTGGCTTATGTCCTCACTCACATTGGGTTTTCAACAACCATTCAATGTACCTATTTTCTATGATAGATCTTCGCTAAATTACCCTACAGTCATCTTTTCAAGTGGGCTGCTCTTAAGTTAGGCCCATCGACCCTCTTTGGCGATTCACCAATGTTCCCAAGTGTACTCTAGTTCCATACCTAGAGTGTCGTATTCTTTCTATGCAGGCTCCTTCCCATATATCAGGCCTCGTGTTCCCATTAATTTGGTCTTCCATCATATTTACTATCCAAAAGGACCCCTAAATGGCATCGATGTGCGGCCCAATAGAGCTCCTACCATTTCAGGAAAACATCCTCGAGGACCTTGAACAAAAACCTGATACAAGTCCTGCATTGCAAATGTGGTCTACAGTCGATGCTCATTTATTGATTCACATTTCTGGTCACACGATATGGATGTTGTGTTTCGAACATAGTCAATAGTTATACACCATCATCATGCCACCCCCACCAAGCCACACATTTCACCTGCATGATCACATCATTTTCCACGCCATCATGTGCAAGCGGAATTTCAACACTCTTGGTACTACCCCTCAATGTGAATTTTCACGTTAGGATGAAAAATCCATCGGAAGGCGTCATTTAGGGCCCTATATTGGTTTCCTATTTGCGTGTATTTTGTGTGTGGAAAAAACCTTCTTCACCCTTGTTTCCCACATCGAGCGTAGCATACATGGGCTTAGGGATTCGGTCGAGGTTTTCACCCACATGGAAGGGTCTCGCTTATCTATAGTCCATGATATAAGACCATAAACTAATATTCCCTTCATCAGAACTGTGTGTAACATGATTCCCATGACTGTGGGATACGTAGGGATGCTCGAACTTCTCATATTTGGGTCCAATTTAGGTTCTTCTAATTACTTCATCTGTTAGGACTTGTGGACCAAAATTTTGTGGAATTGCATGGTGTGCCATGAGTACTTACGTCCTCATCCTCATCGGGTTTGCAATAGTTACATCACTTACGTCCCTTATAAGAGAATGTCTCTCATGCCCCTTGTCCATCAAGATGTTAAATTTTTCCCTAAAAACTACCTATGGCTTGATTCCCAGCCTCATGGGATATTTAGGATCACCTAGAAATTTCATCCACATGTCTAGCCCAATATTTTTCTAACATCAGCTAGGCCCTCTTCCTATGGTTTCTTCTCTTGAATTTTGAATGGTGTAGTATGGACCTCATCCTCATTCACGTCATTTACGCTTTATCAAGCCATTCAGATTCTCCTCTAAAATCATTATTATTCTATATATGTCAAATCCATATAATGTTAAACAATGGTGCCTAGTCCCTCATGACTTTTAAATGTTTTATCATTATTGAATGACTTTAAAATTCATGGTTTTTCCAATCATATGACCCAAAACAATGATATTATCGTCCAAGTAACACGTTGAAAAAAGACACTACATTGTGATGTACTCACTCGGGGGTAATATGCTGGGTATTAGTCATCCACCATAGCATTTGTCAATTCCTTCATGTGGCTTGATTATTATAGTGATACTAGGTTCCTATGTTCGTGGTTTTTTACTTCACAAAAAACACACATCTATCCAAAAGGACAAATAATATCTATCAAATGTCGCTTCTGTTGGTGAGTTGACTATACCCACGCGAACTTATCAGCCTTATCATAGGTACATTACCCTGACATTTCTATAACTACCTATATCTCTATTCCCATTATCATTAGGTTGATAGGAATTCCCACTAACATTGCCTTAGGTCCAAACTGACATTTATTTTATATCCCTCAACCTAAGACCCCCTGAAGGAATATATAGTGATTTGAACTCATGTTCCTTATTAAAGTCAGGTTTTTCAATGATAACACCATGTGTATCCCTCCACCCATTCCCTTTACGTTCAATGCTCTAAGTCCGTTAATCTATTGTCCAATCATCTTGGTCATGGGACACTAAACTACATGACATCCTCTAGAAATAAGTTTGTCTTAATTTCCATCCTTATGGGATATGTAGGAATGCTCGGACCTCTCGTTTATAGGTCCAGCCCTAGGAAACTTATATCCTTTCCCCTTTTTCACCCCCCTGAGAATGAACACCCTTAGAAGCTTGTGGTGTGGGTAGCACCTCTTGGGCTCCCATTCGTGTCTGGGTTTTCAATAGCTGCACCATGCACCTACCTTGTCTCTTCCTAGCTTATTCCGAGTTCTATGATCCAAAACTAAAATATCTCTATGGGAAATATGCGTCAGGTTTTATGACAGTGTCATCATATGAGAAATAAATTAAATAAGTTCCCCTATTAATGGTGTATTGTACAACCTTAATTTGGTAGTGTGTGATGGAAGGACCGTTTTCCTTGTAAATGGATTTGACTCTCTCTAACTGTTGTGCCCAATTGTCACATTAAAATGCTTTGTGACAAGGAGCCCAATTTGTGGAACATTCACATGGATGTTCCCTCGTTCCATTACCAATCTTCATGTGTCCCTCATTAGGATCCCCGTCCTCTTCCTTGTTTGGAAGTCCCCCCATTATGGCCTAGTCTCATGACACATTTTATCATTTACTGTCTTCGGCCAACATCTCAGAAGACCTCAAGAAACATTTGTGACATGTCTCACATTTCGAACAAGGTTAGTAGTCGAACCCCATTTGTTTGTCCCCATCCCCCGCTAACACAAAATAGATGTTGTGTTTAGAATATGGTCAACAACTATGCCTTTTTTCCATGCCACCATCATTGTGAGCCAGATCATGGTTTCCTTGATTCACATCATTCCACCCCATGTGTTCAAGTGGAATTACTACATGCTAGGTTCTACTCCTCCATGCATCTATGTGTGTTTAGCAGGTGTGTCAATAATTTTGGTATGTCACTCACCTATCATTCCACTACCCCTGAAGTCTGCTATTCTATACTAGGATAATATCACTGCTACTCCTTGTTTCCCACATCGAGTGTGACTCATGTGGGATTAGTAGTTTTGGTGGGGTGTGTACTAGTTTAGTGAAGCTACGCGAGCCCCTCATCATACATTACGTTAAACTGTACTCTCAGAAATATATGAAAATTGATTCCCAGCCTGATGGGATACATAGGTATACCTGACCGCTATGCTTCGAGCCCAGCCTAACTCTAACTTATGTTCTCTTGACCTAAAAAACGTTCTTTAGGTATATGTGGTGTGGTGAAGATTTTTTATGCCCTCATTCACACCAGGTTATAGTTTCAACATCAGATACTACATTCATCATATCTCCCCTTTCTCATCTCATCCTATTGTATGACGTTAAACTACATGAGTCCACATGTCCTCGATGCATGACATTAAACTACAGCTCTACCCTGATCAAGTTTTGGAAGCCTCATAATAACTATGTGATGCATCATATCGATTACCAGATAGGAATTCCACAATCCGCATTTGTCTCTATCCACACCGTGCTCAAGAATGACATTTGGTGAGATTCCCATCTTCATGGGATACGTAGCGACGCCCAAGAGATTCTCCTTGGGCCCAAACCCAGGTTCATTAACCCTTATGTCCCCTTGTCCCCGATTTCAGTTGAGGCTATTTATCTTATAAACTATGTGCAACTTCCTCACCCGACAACCTTTTAAATTATGTGTCTATCCTCATTATTGTTATGACACAATACTATAGGGAATTCTGGGTCCTTACTAGAGATTTTCTATTTGGAAGTACGTTTGACCCCTGATCAGACTAATGTGCCCACCGAATGTGTTTCCACCACGGTGGTGTAATGTCAAGAGTGTTGGACAACATTCAAACAACCCATCACTCCACCCTCCAAAATTTGAATGCCATTTATTTGGACCCTCATCCTCATTCATGTCTAAAAGAACCCCCTAATAGTATAGATTCTCAGCCAAGGACTTACCTACTATCCTAGTCCAATATTCTGGATGACTAATAGATAAAACTAGGAGTCAGGTCCCGTGTTTAGAACATGGTCAGTGGTCGGCCCTCATTTTTCATCCCCATTTTAGGCTAACACAATAAGTATACTATGTTTTGATCACAGTCAATAGTTTTCCTTAATTGTCATTCCATCTATACAGTGTTTCGAATTTTAGGTATCGTGATTCACATTTTCCACTCCCCTCTATTCAGATTAATTCTAGTGCGCGTGGTGTAACCCCACACATTAACTAGAGCACATTGGTAAAATGAAAATTTAACTATTATAAAAACTACATTCTCATGTGAGGACTCCCCTTTCTTCCAGGAAATCTGGAATGGTTGTTAAAACCTTGGATGCCTAATACTTAGTTGTCCCTCTCACATTTGGGTGAAATAATATGGTGATAGTCCCTTATTTTTCAAATCAATCTGAACCCACATGAGAATCGGTATTGATCACATGATATTTTATGAATGTGACATACATGCAATAGGAAAAAACATATAATGGAACTCATGAATGCATCAAACATAAACAATTAAAGCATGAAATTATGTTCAAATTATTATAAGAATTACCACACATAATGATTGACCCCTCCCAGGGATGGGTTGACCCCTTCATAAGAGAGTTTAATATCTACCACTATCTACCTTATAGAATCCAGGATTCATTGTTGCCTATTTAGATCCCGCTCCTCGTTAGTGGCGATGGGGCGCAGTTCATCAGTCGCTATCCGGGCTCACTCTTCATCGCCTAAGATGAAATAAATCTCCTCAGAAGCTTGCTTAATCTATTATTCAGCCTCTTCCAGTTGGGACTTCATCCATGATATATGCTCTGATTTCACGTTGATGAAAGTGGAATGCTCATCTACCCATACCTACAGTTGTTGAATCTCGTTTTACACTCTTCATGTTAACTACTTTTCTCTGCTGCAAACCCACACTAGGGACACTGTCGTATTCATGAATCTTCTCCCCCATGAGATCCTGGACAAGTATGTGAGGAAATTGGGAATCCACTCCCCCAACTTATAGTACAAACAGTTGTGACCGAAGCCTCCCCATATGGTCTATCTATTGTTCTTGAGGGGTCTCATCGATGAAGTGCTTAATCAACATCCATGACTGGTGATGGGAGATTTTTTTAGCATCCTCATCTAAGGTCATGTCATCTCTATCCATAGGGTTGGAAGTTTCATATGTGGGAAACACTACCAAGAACTCATCAATAAGGTCTTCATCAGGTGTCTGATCGGGTATATGATGTACCATGTCAGCCGATTGATCCCAGTCATCAGATTCCACCTCGATGACATTAGGTGTGGACCGGATGAACGTTCCACCAATGATCCAGAGAACCGCAACATGGTTAGTTTGGGAGTCCACTTCCATGACCAATAGTATGCCTTTGGGATAGGCACCACTAGGAGATCCATCCAACCTCACCATGGAATACCCTTACATTTGAAGAACTATGCATACAAGTGGAACAGATGCGTCAATTAACCGGATCAATGGATGAAAGTTATGATTTCATTGAGGGATACATACAATGGTAACATAGTAATTCATTTTCATGGGTTGTTTCCATCGGAACCTAGAAGCATGACCTTCAATATATTTTTGAGAATTATGAAGGTTCCAGTAGGACAACCCTAGGTGTCGTGGCACCTCCCGGTATGATGATCTTCGTAGCCATGGGCCCAAGATCCCAATGCTCCCGTAGTTTCATCTACTATTGGGTGGGGGTGGGATTTGCGTATAAGGCCCCCATGCATAGTTCAAGTGTTATTTGAGAATTCCTAAACAACCCATGTGATATCTTGGGGGAAGTGGTTAGGATTTTACCTCAAGGGAATCTGCAAATTAATTTAGTTCTAGGCCTGAATTGCTGACATCACCTACCTCCAAAGGGCTCCCTACACCAGATTCCTCCCCCTAAGAGGACTTTTCTAACTCTTTCAGCATAGAGGAGGGTTCTATTAATTCGGAGGCCGACAACTACAGAGGGGACGTTTGATCCAGCAACACCTTTACCCAATCTGTTATTGGATGTGGAGCACACCAAGAGTGAAAAAAGTCCTCCATCTTAGCCAGGTATTTCCCCCCTCTTCCTGGGATACTATAAATCCATCCCTAAGAGGGAAAATCCCCGGAAAATCAATCCTGATATGGTTCATGTGTTCCCACATCTTGGATAGGCTGAGGAATTTCCTATTGAAATCCCAGATGTCCCAAGCCTCCATGAAAACAACATTCCTGGGCATGTCAATATGGCACAATAGCTTCCCCGGAGCATGGGTGGATATCCAATAGAACCTCTTGGGTGGCCTCTCCTCCAGATGATTTTGTCCTTAAGGATTCACCAGATTCATCAATACTACCTCCCTTTTGATCGTTGCGTGCATCACCACCACTGATGCCCTTTCATCACAAGATGTCCTCTCCACATTTCAGCCTCAACCTCAAGGTTGCGGAGGCATCCTGTTAGTGACCTGGAAGGTTTTCTACTTTAGCATCTCCCCTGGGTAAGCTGGCTTAACAAACTTGGCGTACTCCATCACTATCCCCAAGATGGATGTGGGTTGAGGCATCTTATTCTGCATCATTCCATCCTCTCTTGTGAACATGAGCCACAACAACCTCACCCCAATCGAGTGCTCCTCATGGAGCACCCCCCCCCCCACGTGGACTCATGAGGTCAACCACTACATACACCTACACTACCTTGTGAATTAGTGTGGGGTGAATGGTTCGTATAGTGACTCACGGTTGACCCACATAACCCGGACTCCAACCCAAAAGGACATGAGGTTGGACTGATGCTCTTCTATTCCTTGGTAGTCATTAGTGAACACCCCTGTAGGAAATGAGAATGGGTAGAAGTTGAACTCGTTCACCTTACAAACCTGGTTTGGCACCAGTGGTGATGTTAACTAAGTCAGAATACTCTCCCCGTCATTCGGAATGGTTGGGTGGAAATTCGATCTTGGAGGGGAGATGGGGTTCATATATTCATAGATACCCCTAATATGTTAGATTATCCACTCATTAAAAAGGTTAAATAGACCACATATCCTCTACAACGTATTCCCCTCGTTGATATGCCTCAACATATTATATAACATGGTGAGCATTAGGATCCAGAGGTTGACCCCTCCCTTTGTTTCCAACATCAACCCCATAATGAGTGTGCTTGGTCGTGCACCCATGTTTGTGTCCCTCACTAGCAGGATCCGACTACATATAAGTTCCACGATGAATACAGAAAACCTAACCATCGGATGCTAAATGGTACTAAGGCTAAATCCCACGGTTTTTCATTGCCTATCCTCCAAAAGTCCCCAGTATGAGTGCCAAATTCCCCATTGAGCTTCTTTTGGATAGGCCTGAGGCCTCACAGGGAACAACCCATCTTCTAGGAAATTAAAGAATTTCTTGAACCACCATTTGAAATAGACGTCCCTCATCAACTATTTGTCCTCCACAGGAACTAGGTCCATAAATTCCTTTGATAGTGGTGGAATTTTCTATGGGTCCTCCATTTCGTTCACAATGGGGAGGAACTCACCAAACATTTCCTCCATTATCAGGACCCCCGAGATCTGGTGCATGTCCCAGAGGATGATGTCGACTTCCCCATGGTGAAAATGAAAAGTGTTGGTCCTCGATGACCATTTTCTCTGTAGCTATGGGATCAATTTTTTTTTTGGTAGATATGGAATTGGAAATCCCAAGACACCTCATACAGTCCCACATGCCACAAATCTACCCGAAACTCCTCACACGATTCTCATACCCAGTAGGCCTAGGCCTAATCATTCGAGAAATTTCCACCCTAGCGTAGATCCCACTCATCAGTCCACCCCTTCTCCGGGTTCCCTAGGGATTCCTTCTGGATGGTATGGCACAATGGGGGAGATATCTCTGGTTGCAGTTCCTTCTCATTGGTGACGTTCCCATGGTTTCATAAGTAAATAGTGTTAACATGTGTGATGTCCTCCCAAGCATGGCCATCAGCTTCCCTAAATCAATGGCGCTGGCAGTAAGTGATCCTGAACCAGTAACCCAGCTTGTCCCATCTCGCTTCTAGAATGAAGGCATCATACCATTGGCCAAATCCATACAAAAGCAGTCTTTTGTAGAGTGGGTAGTTTTTCTGGATCTCTGACAAAAGCATTACCAGCAAATCATAATCTAAATGGCTTTAAATGAATTCCCTAATGCTTGAGCTATTATCCATCTATTCCCACCAAGTGGCATCCGAAAGGACCCCCTAACTGCTTCCACATGATCCATATGGTATTCAGAATAAGGACCTCTTTATTATGGTTCGTGATGCACATTTGCAGAGATTGTTCGTAAAGCTCGTTAACAAATATCGTTCACTGTTCTCAATCCCAATTAGAAATCCTAGATCCATGTCCCCGACCTAGAAAATGCATTCCACATAGCACACCCTCCCAGAGTCAACATACTCATAGTGCATTGCGATGCATGAATCCCAATTTGCAGAGAGAAACAACCAAGGGCGCATAAGTTTGAAAATCGAGAACACTAATTCCAAAATTTAAAAAGGAGATATGGAAAATATAGAAGTAAACCTCCACTTTTTATAAGGGATGACCCCTTGGTCTTCACTTCCTGTTCGACCATGGTGAGCTTTGCGGCGCACTCAACCCGCATGTCACCTCTCTATCTTCTGACCCTCCTTCATGATCCTTCTTTCCGATTGACCATTATTTTAGGTGATTGACCCTCAGACATAGACCCTCATTTTCACTCGGATCCATGTCTGAGGGGGTCATTTGTTGGAACCAAAATAAGGGGAGAGGAAGGTAAAATGAAAAGAGGAAACCACATCCTTTGCGGATGCCTCGCGAAGCCTATTTGCAGAGCACCCCCAGCACCGCGGCTAACAAGAAGCCACCTCATTTTCGAAGCCTCAATGAATCCAAGAGGCGGGACGCTGTGCAATCATAAATATTTTTGTGATGCCTCCATGAAGCCAAGATACGGGACACACCGCGATCCAAAAAACGTTTTCACTGATTCCACAAAGAAACGAGGTGGGGATATCTTCTAATACTACAATGTTCCATGTAGCATTACATCGAGAGAACCCTGCATTTCGGCACAACTTGCCAATAAATTCCATGTTTCCCTCAAGACCAAAGAAGGTTCGTTTGACCTTTCGCATTCGGATCTCTCATATCATGAATCTATTTCTACTCTACAAAAAAATGTTCTCTTCCAGATACTTGACCATTGTGAAGTGCATTTCCCTTGGCTTAAATTAATCCCCTCTTCAAAGATGGATGCCCTTTTTAGATCCCACATGCCTTATCAAATGGGATCAATAAGGGGAGTCATTTCATCACAGATCACTTATGATTCACAGAGTACCCTCTATACACATGCACAACCTTTTATAATGTAGGGTCAACGTTCATCACAAATCACACTACTTTGTAGTTCTTTGCCTCACAATACACATTTTCATCATGAACCACTACTCCCCGAAATCATTTCCACTTCACGAAGATCCATCCATATGCACCTATGCCCAATTCATTGGCTAGGCTTCCTCACTTCATGAAGAATACCCTTTTTGCGAAGCCCCTCTACTACATGGACCATCAGAGCTTCATGAGGCCTCTGCCTATGAGCAACTTTGCTCTACAACCCCCTATTCTGTACATCCCTCGAGGTTCGTATGATGTGATTTCAAAATACCTTGGGCAATAGTTCATGTTGTGTTTAATTGCCTCATGATTTTTTGAGTAGGAGTGCTAACATATAATTATTATTTTCTTAGACACGATAACATTTACCCCTCAATGGATCACTCCGCAACACCCCATTCCAAAACATTATCGACGCCTTCCCTTCACCATGTCTTAATGTGTGCTAGTTATGTAAGTCTTAGGGGTGCGGAGAAAACCAACCTCGTCATACCTACAAGACGTTAAACTACCAAGCACCACTGACCTTAGATCATGATGTTAATCTATGGCCTTGCCCGGTGCATCATAGGTGGGGTGACCCATATTGGAAATTTTATACGCCCACTATTCTCCCCAAGAGTGAAATCATATACACATGGAATGATATCCTCTATACCAGAGTTGTGCCTATCAATAGGGAAGTGAAACCATCTTGGTGTAAGTTCATTTCCTTTCATATAAGAGGTAGTACCCCTAATACTCCTTTATTGTACATTGCCAAAGACCAGAGGAGATATGGGCACAAATACTTTCATTCTCTCGTCCCTCTCCCTCTGGGATTTGTCGCCACTGGGCCTCCATCCTAGATTAAGTCTCAATATCAATCTTCCTGAGCTAAGAACCACTTGTTTTCCCCTATTTCCACTTTGGGATGCTGACCACATCTAAGCCCCATTCCACTTACCACAAAAACACCATTCGCGATGTGATCGCCAGGTCTTTGCAGCCTCTTGTTTCTCACACCTGGCATGAATCACGTGGGTTTAGAAAAATCAATGACCATGAAATCATCTCTAGGTAACCCTATAGTGTAAGCCTCAAACAATCCTAAAATATATGGACATGGATCCTTACCATGTAACAGTATATAGGAAACCTCTCTGAGGATTATGTCCAACACATACTCGTCCCGACCACCTTCACGTCAATTCACCAAACTCTCTTGAACTACATGAAAATTGATCCTTGCTAAGGCAAGGTATGTAGGAAACCTCCCTGAGGTTCATGCCCAATAAATAATCGTCCCAAACACTTCACATCGATTCACCAAACCATCCATTACTATGTAGACATTGATCCCAGCCAAGGTAAGGTATGTATAAAATCTCCCTATGGTTCAAGCACAGAAATAATTAGTCCCAACCACGTCACATCGGTTCACCAAACCAACCTGAACTATGTGGACATTGATCCTTTCCAATGAAAGTTGTGTAGGAAACCTCCCTGAGGATCAATCCCAACAACTACTAGTGCTGACTCCCTTCACGTAAGTTCCCCAAACACTCCTGAACTACATTGAATTTGATCCTTTCCATTGAAAGGTACATAGGAAGCAACCCAAGGGTCCAATCCCAACATCTATTGGTCCCAACCCCCTTGATTTCAGTTCAAGTTCATCTCACATGATGCTAAACAGTATCCATCATCCCCAACTACGTGGAAGTTGACCCTTTACAAATAATGATATTTAGGAAACCTCCTTGAGGTTCAAGCCCAACACCTACTGGTCCCGACCACCTTCACGTCTGTTCACCAAAACCTCCTGAACTACATAGACTTTTATCCATGCCATGGCAAGATATGTAGAACACCACCATAAGGATCAAGCCCAACACCTATTGGTCTAGACAACATCACGTCGGTTCACCAAAAAATCCAAAACTACATTGTCCTTGATCCCTACCAAGGGAAGGTACATATAAAGTCTCCCCCTCAGGGTCAAACCTGACACCCATTGGTCCTGTCCACATCACGTCGGTCAATCCTCATCTTGCATGAAACTAAACTGTATTAACCCAATTTTGTCACACATGACACTAGAATATACCCATTAGTACTATGTGGGCTTTCATCCATGTATCCATGATAGGGTATGTAACAAGTTTCTATAAGGATAAAAACCATCCAGTGGTTACCTATTGGGTACCCAATCCGATGGTAAGTCGTTGTGAACCCATCCAGCAGTAATCCATTATGTTCCCCAATCTGTGGTAAGTCATTGTTCACAAATCAACGGTAATCCATTATTTCCCTCTTTATTGGGACCCACATCTCCGGTCCACAACCCTGGCTTCAGACAAACCTATGATTCTAATCACATGTAATCTCAAACATATCATCGGATTGTTGTCCCCTGCGCACACCCTGATTCAATGCCCCCATTCAGAACCACATGGACTTTGATTCCCAACCTCAGGGATAAATAGGAGGCATCCTTGGAGATCAAGCCCACTGACCATGTCTTATCATGGACTCTTTCCCTTAATCATATGTGTTTCTAGATGGTCATGCCCTAACCCAGAGGATTCACTTCCTCTGGGTCCCATCCATGCCTCCATTCTCATGAGTCCCCTCCTTAGGTGTTCCATTGCCCCACCGATCTACGCAAACATTGATTCTCATCCAGTGGGATATGTAGGAAGTCTCTTCAAGTCTCAAGCCAGACATTATCGTCACCTTTCTGATGGTTTTATATCACTACCAATCCACTCTCAAAAATCCATTTCCATTCTGATTTTTACTCGGGTCAGCACATCCCAGTGAGATCATGACACCCACTTTCTCACTTCTCCTAGCAATAATTTGGTACCTAACCATGTGTTATCCCTATATACATGCCTTTGGAATATGATACCCCTCATCCGACGTGGTATGCATTGGATTTTTTTCCCATGAGATTCTGACTAATGAAGTCGAAAATAGGTTCTCCAATGTCCACACAAATAGAGATGCCACAAAATTCTTAACGTTGAAATATAATCCAACCAATGACTACTTCTATGACCGGACCCCTTGGAATGTCCTAAAATAAGTAGTGTAATTATCCAGTGTCCTTGATTACATGGAACTAGGAGGAGTTTCTCAAACAACGTATTCAGTCAATGAGGGAGACCTGAACTAGGCAATGAATTTTGAAGAGGAATACACAGAAGGAGGAACTGATATCCCGTCATCCTATTTTGATCATGGAGAAAATGTCCCTAAATGAGCGATGGATGTCAACCGCCTTTTGAAAGTGAGAATGTAGGGCCACATGTTGTGCGCCCTTTGAAAAAGATGAATGTGTTCCCCAGAAAAAGCATCAGAAACATACATATATGTTCATCCTAGAAGCATTATTTCCTATTTTTATAAAAATAAATTTTCATTGTAGATATTTATATATATATTTGTATTTATATTATGACCTTGGATTTTTTTTAGTTACATAATTTTTTTTCTTGTTATTATTATTATTGTACTTTTTTCACTTAAAAGGGTATAGTCTACATACTATCAACTCTTAGAACTTAATTACCTATTTGTTGCCTTTACAAAATAGAGAGGATTGACTAAAATCTACCAACACTCTTATGAGGGTATGATAAATTGATCTTGTTAGGGATGTTACTATAACAACTCAATATTTTATGATATATTTCAATTGAAATAATTTAAATTCATTCAATATGTTATTATACATAAATCATTGATTCAAATTTTACTGTAATATAGTACACAATTATAACTTATATGTTAAAATTAATGTATAAATAAGAATAACCAAATTTTAATATATATATAAAAATGTATTAGATATGTCAAGTATTTTTACATAAAACTATTTTAATTTTATATTCAATAATGAATTAAGGTAATTTAATCTTTTATAAAATTCCAATTGTCTACTCCCCCAACATGTAAAAGGTTACCCACTCTATTCCTCTAGAAACACATAAAGAGGATCTTATATCAAAAAATTCCAACCAAAATAACTTTATAAACCATTAAAATTTGTTATAAATCATATTTTATAAATAATACTAACGTTAAGGGGATTATGGTTTAAAGTAAAAGTTTTTATATGAAGAAGAGGTATATAATTTAACCAAATGTTTTAGATTTATTAATTTTTCTACCTCATCTAAATATAAGTTATTCATCAAAAATTAATAATTTAAATTAACTCATTATACATAAATTTTATTTTTATCATGTAATCACATATATTCATTCTCCATTCCATCAAATGGGACTTGAAAAGTATCTTTGAATGGTATATGTGGGAATGTGGATTCATGTAACAATATGATTCATTATAGATATCCCTAATTAATGATTGGTTATTATGATGTATTTGATGATTCTATATAATATTTATTATATAAATTTAAATCTATAATTATAATAACTTATTTACCTTATTACCTTTCTAGACAATGAAATATTATAATGTCACTCATTGGTAAATGTAGAATACAACATCGAGGGATAATTGAGATTCATTTAGTCATTTTCAATTTTGATATACGTTAATAATGATACATTTAATTGTTATAAATGACATATATGAACAACTAATTATTATATAATGTTAAATTATAAATTGTCAGTCTTTTATTCCGACCATCAAAAGTCGAAACATTACTCGTGTGTGTGTGTGAACTAAATTCCCCACAAAGTGATGTAACAAATTTTTCAAATACTATTTTTTTGAATAATTATAAAATAAAACATTATAGATAATTATGATAATTATTTTATAATTAAGTATTTATTGATAATAAAATCACAACCATTTTTCATGTTTTCTAACCATCTAACCTAAACATACATTAAAAATGAAGTAGATGTTATTTAGAACAGAGAGTTAAATAAATAATATTTAATAAATGGGTAATAAGATACTATAAGTATGTAATACATGTTATTATATGATTGAATAGTATTATAAAATATATTTTTTATAAATTTATATTTATTATATGATATATTTGAACATGTGTTATTCATTATAAGTCTTGATGTAATAGATTTATGTTTCAATCCCATTTAAATATGTATTATTTATTGATGAATTTATATTAAGTATTATATACAATTCAAAATAGATAAACCCATTCAATATATGTTGAATTTTGTTTATTTCAATAATTTTTTTGTTTTAGTACCATTTTTCTATCTTTTAAACGTCATATTTATTTGAAAATGTATTAATGAAAATTTGGCCTTATTCCCCTTATTTCATTCCAGAAAATATTCCTTTCATATCCATATTCTCTCAAAAAAATTAATAATTTTTTTGTATACTAAATTATTTTTTAAATTATTTTTTATGCATTACTGACATTTCAAAAAATGGTTTTTACTTTTTTTTCCAAAAAAGGTATTTTTATAAATAAATGTGAATAAATAATATGCATTAACCATTACAACATGAATAGAATTTCCCACCCTATTAGAAGATTAATTAATTAATGACTCAATTAACAGTTTTCATGTTTATTTTAAATGAATTTTTTTTCTTAAATATAATTTAAATATTTTTGATTTAAATATATTATTTCAACATTTAAATGATGTTTTCCTTTAGAATTTTACAGTTATCTTTATATGAAAATTTTCATCTATGATGACATATTTTTATGTTAAGATTGATTTAAAAGGGATATGATTAATTGATATTATCCGTATTAATTATATGGATTATTTAATATTGTTATTTTCATATGTATATAAACTCATATTTTTTCAATGTGTTGTGTTATGATGATAATATGAAATTTTTTGACCATGTGAAATTCATATATATGGGTTATGATTATGTAATGGTTGGGTATGTTATGTAATTATAGTGAATTAGGTAATATTATATTGATATATAAGGATATGATGATTATAGTAGTGATCATGATTTCATATATTATTATTCACACATTAATGTGTGAGTATTATCTCTTTCTACCATGCTTACAAAAATATGTGTTCACATGATTCCAATAAATATTATTTTTATCTTGATACATGAGTATGATCACTTTATTACTATTTATTAAAAAATTATGTGGGTACATGACTAGGATTATCTATTCCCACAAGATTATGAATTTATATGTTTATAATTCCACATTTCCATTTTATTACACTTTAATGGTTTTGTTTACTTTGAAACACTTACTTATCATTCTTCTAAATTTATATTGAATTTGGTATTCATGATATATGATTTTCTAGGTATAGATATTTTACACTGAGAACATGAACTTGAATATATTTTCATACTCTTATATTCATCTTATGATTTAATTATTCATATATCCTACATTTACCCCAAATGTGAATTTGAGAATACCCTTTCTGATGTTTTTATTCCCCCTGTTTTTATGGACGTTTTTATGTATAATGAGTTTTTAAGGATACCCTATATAAGTAAATATGTTTGTGATAATAAAGGATTCGCTTATATAATATATTTACGTATCTAGTATCAAATTAAACTAAAATATTATTGTGCTTTGGAATATATTTTTTTAATGTGTCTAATATTTATCTACTGTGATATAATATTTATATATGTTTTTCTTAGGTCACTTAAGAATGTATGAAATATGTGTTGAGATAATATTGTGGGAATATGTTATAAAACATTATTAAAAATTTTGGGGAAAATATTAAGTATAGGATATCAAACAGAGGCCTTCGTAATTTATTCATGGTGTTTTTTTCTTTAAAGTAAATCGTTATTTGGATACATGAAAGTGAATAAAAAATAGGAATAAATGAATATGGGGATAAAATAAATGAATGAGGTATATTGGATATTACACTGATACTCACATGTGTATGATTAGTGGGTCTAAGACTGTACACCATTCAGAAAAATTCAAGTATATATTATTTGGTTAATTTAAACTTTCAATATAGACCACTAAAATAGATATGGATTAATGTTGGTCCGGGATGACCTTGGTTAAACCTAATAATTCATTGTATGAGTAAAAGTAATCATAATTTATGAAATATTTGGACTTTATTTTCCTGAATATGTGATTTTTCAGTCTATTCATTCTTCCATGTTTCCTACACTATGTTTTTTGGTATTAGTCAATATATTGAACTAGAATGAATTGTGGGAATAATGAATATGTGGCCATTTTAATGACCACCCAGCATAGAACCAAAATGGATTGAGAGTTAGGTTGAAATATCATGTGAAAATTGTCACTTTGTTATATCAAAATATTAATGTTAATGCATAGAATATTGAGATTCAAATTATCTAATCGTGGTGAAACTTTTCCCCGAATATTTTATGTGAGAATGCCTAATCTTCTTATATTTTCCTCAAATCCACTACATTCTGAAAATGGATCAATGTAATGGAAATAAATTATTTTCCATCAGTAAAATTACCATTTAAATTTTATGTCATTAGTCTAATTATTGGAAGGTGAAGGTGAAAATAGTGGAATTGTGTCTAGAACACAATATTAGATGAATAAATAAACTCCATCGATTATGAGATGTTTTTATTCTTATTTATTAATATATACTTTAATTTAACTCTTTTTACTATGATGGAAACAGACATTATAGAGATAAAATATAAGGATGGAGAATCAATTAGTTCCAACATTTAAGACTTTAAAAGTCATTAAATGTACACTTATGTCATTATAATCGACCATGTGATAATGAACTATTGATTCTATAGCTCTATGAACGCAATTCATCAAATAGTTTTAACCATAATGGACTTTGGTAACTATAAAGAAAATTTATATTGTTAAATTAATGTCAAAAATTGAGAGTGGGATCAATAATTATTCATTTATTTAGTTACATAAAGAGAAAAATTGAGTTTTGTGGAAACAAAACTAATAAACCCCTTAATAGAAAGAAAATAAATCAACTAGAATATAAAAAATGTCGCCTAAATAAGTCATGAATTATTTTCAATGTGGATGTGAAATGATTAAATTATAGATTATCTATCAATCATGATAGTTACTATTAGCATGGGATGAATAGATAATATAATGTAATGTAAGAGAATGAGGATTCAATAAATTATGTTCAGTGATTCAAATTTATGGATATTGAACATTATGATAATCAATGTCCTCATACACTACCTAATTAGAAATGTGGAACTCAAAAAACCCTAAGAAAAAGGATAAAGTAAAATCTATTTCTATCATAACTGATGTTTCTTCAGATAATGATGTGGTGAAATGTAGAATTAGCACCCACTGTAGAATTGAATTTCATTTATATGGTTATTGATCTATCCAAAATTTTATATATGATTAATTTTTAAAGGATATGAAATAATCACCTCAATGATTATATATTGATTTAGAAGTAGGAATATTTATTGGAACAATGATCACCTCATTAGTCTTTAACTCTTTTATGAAAAATGATTTTTGAAATGTTCATCCTATAAATCTTGTGATTCTACCTATAGATGAATCTTATTTGATTTTAGGCCCGGATAGAATCACTCTATATAGTCTCCATATCAATTTATGAGGATTGTATGTCATGCTTTATATTAGAAATTAGTATAAGATTATTGAAATTTATAAGGATAAACATAAACTACCAATGTAAATCACTTTAATTTTATGTTTCATATTTCCTATTCATGAGGGATATTTAACTCATATATAAAGGAAGAAACTCAACATAAAAGATATAACTATTATTATAGAATATTATGATGTATTTTCTATTGAAATTATACACATTACCTACAAAAAGAATGATGAATTTTCAGTTGGTCCCATATGTGGTACAAAACCTTTTAAAATGAATTTAAATAAAATACACTATATTGAGTTATATGAAATGGAGAAAAAACTTCAGGATATTATAGAAAATATATCCATTCATTCATGTATACAACTATAGGAGAAACCTATTCGTTTCATTAAGAAGAATGTTGTGACATAGAATCATTTCATTAATTATTGAGATCATAACACGAGCCATATCAATAAAATGTTTCGTCTACTCAATATTGGTTATTTTTTATAAACTACATGGAGCTAAATAAATTTACATGATTTATCATTGTTCTGTATATTAATAATTATGGTCCATGAAGGTGGATATATCCAAGAAAAGTTTCCATATGATGTATACTTATTATGATTTTTTTAATTTTATATGAACGTACCAATTCCCAAGTTATAATAAATGATATAATCAATTATATTTTATTAGATTACCATTATCGATTTTATTAGAATTTGTATGATATTTTTATACATTTATTTAGAAAGGAAGTGCATGGAAGGAATTTTATGTTTTTAAGTCCCTGATAAAGGATAATCTATATTCAAAATCTATAATGTTGGAATTTTGGATATAAAATTCATATTTTTTTGCTCATAAAATTTAAAATTTTTCTATATCGGTAGATCCTTCCATGAAGAATGTTATTGACCTATAGGAATGTCCAACCATAGTAATAAAGGTCAATAATTTTCATGTGTTAGTATGATACTATGAATTATTTTAAATGGATTTATCTTGGATATATAATCTAATAACCATGTTTACCCAATAAGAAGCATTATATAATTGGAAATATAAATGTAAATTAAATTTCATGGAGTGAAAAAGAAGCATATATAGTGAACTTGTTCAAAGATTTACCAATAAAAGAGAAGGATTTGTAATCTATAATGATTCATTAAATATTTATGTTACATATATTTCCTAATTATTAATGATATATTGATATGTAAAGCCTTATAGTAATTTAAAATTATTGATAATGATTACCAATATGAAGAATTGGTGTTTAATGTAGTAATTGTTTACATTATAAAAATATAGGAATTATCTTTTTGGAAAATGATGTGACGTTTATAATTATAATAAAATGCTTGTGTATATATTCATTTATAAAGAGTAAAACATGCATGAGATAAGTTGGATATAGTTGATCAATATAATGACTGGTCCATACACTACCACCCTGGGAAAGAAATCAAGGTGGAATATGATTTGGTTTAGAAAGTCTATGTTAGTTTTTCCATGATGATGATTGAAATATATATAATATTAATGGATTTATTGAATGCGTATATTTAAACCAGTAGTAAATGGAATATATTATGTATTTATCCTATGAATATTCAACCAAAAATTCATGTAATGATTAAAATGTTACAAAGAGTGTATATAGAGAGTAAAAACAAAGTAATAAATGTTTCCACATTGAAACATTATTATGACGAGATGATATAGATTAGGAGCAGAGTATGTGTCTGACCAATACTAAATCTGAAGAATAATCCATAGTATGATGATAACATTTTTAATTCACTTTTATTCCAAGAAATATGATTATGTGTTGGGATATGAAATAATATCTCTTATGTGACAACTAGAAAATGGATATTGATGAGTTTATATCTCAATTAATGGTATATAACCAATGCTCAAGATGAGATATATAAATCTAAGTGTATGTTACAACCAATACCCATACCACAATACAAATATGAAAATATTGAAATGGATTTCATCACCTTAATCAGAAAAACATATAAGGGAAAAAATTGTTTATAGATGATTTCCATAATAATTAATATCATTTAATTTAAATAAGAGAATATTTATCTCTTTATAATCTTGTCAGTAAATATAATAAGTAATTTATAAGAATACATGTAGTACCATATTTTTTTGTATCTAATTGGGGCCAATTGTTTACCTCAACATTATATATAAATATTTAATTAGATCAAGATACCATGTTGAGTACTAAGATATCATATCATCTATTGATAGATAATCAATATGAGATGACCATTAATACTCATGATGATATGTTGGGAGATTACTCTATGGATTTCAAATGGGGTTGATATCAACATAATCCATTGGGGAAATTATATTACAAAATAGCTATCACTAGAGAATGGATATGGATCCTTCTGATTCCATTTATTTTATGAAGGGAAAAATAAAATTTTTTGGGATGTATTTAGATAAATATACCCTCGTGAACCTGTGCTGGTTGAGGAAATTGAAGAGAAGTCTAGAGTGATTCACCATCACATTGGGGTAGCATATTGATTAAAAAAATTTATTTTGATAATTGTCGACATGATCTATAGTTTAATGTTAGTGAAAATTTATTTCAAATAAATCTCCCATGACAAAATATATGTGATTTGGAATATAGGGAAAGGTAATCCTTATATATATTAGTTTATTTGAATTTTTTACTATGTTGGTTTCTTATTGTATGGTACTTCCACCAAACCTCTCTCAGGTTCATGATTTCTTCCACATTACTATAATGTGGAATTAAATACAACATCATACATATCTTATAAACTCATTGGTCAAAAAATTTGAGCATGATATATATTATGAGTATCAACCATTAGAAATTCATGATCATCTAGATAATGTGTGGGGATACACGAAAACTTACAAAATAAATGTTTTATGGTGAACCAATAAACATGAAAAATCAATGAGGGAATCAATTGATTTAATGAGGATGAGTGTAATTAGTTTTTTATAATGTAGTGACATGATTTATAGGGTGAAATTATTATCATGTAGTATAATATGACACATTAATATTTTGTGATATTTTTCACTTCAAATAAATATAATTTCATCAATAGATAGTGAAAGACGCAACCCCGAGACTAAATGAATCATAATATAATATACAATTATAAAGATTAACTAAATTATTGATATTAATTAGAATAATTAAATTTTATATGATGGGTACATATTTTTTATTTAATGAATGTATACATTTATATAGATTAATATGTTTAGTAATGTCATTATATTCTTCAAAAATAGAATTTTCCATAAAATGTGTTTTTTACTATGAAAATAATCAAGTTAATTTCATCATGTTTTGGAATATATATTTTGAAAATAATTTTTTTTTTAATTTATAATTTAAAAATTATAATATACTAACTTTTTTTAGTTTTCTTTAAAGCATAATTTTTAATGAAATGTTCAAACTTTTGATTTTAAAAGAGATTTATATTTTCATATAATGAATATGAAAAGATAATATTTATAAAAAATGTTTCAAACTAAAATTTGTTCATTTATATTTTTTATAATATAATTATTTTCATAGAAATCAATTATAATATTTATTTTTAATAAAAACATATTATATTTTAAACGAGATTTTTCCATGAAAACTACTTCTTGTCAAATATTACTGGTTTAATTTTAGATTAACATTATCTAATTATATGAATTGAATGTGATAATATGGATTCCATAATTTTAATCATCATAAAAAAAATATTTTTTAATCTATTAAAATTATTTTTTGTTCCAAATTTATATTAAATATATTATAATTCGATTTCCATAATTATGGTTCTAATAAGTATACAGAGGAATTAAACAAAATTCAAAAAGAATAAAACAACCAATAAATTTTACATACAATTTTATGACTATAACTAGTCCCTTTATCATATAATACATGGAAATATTGATTATATTGTTCCATCTTGAATGTGTATGATATTACAATATTTTAATCCTTTCATAAATACCATGGGTGTCCTATCAACCACCCGTAAATAGATTCTCTATATCATTTAATATTCTCACTTAAAGACTCTCATGGATCATAATGTACCATAAAATATATGTCCTAACATCTCTCTCTAAATTCTATAGGTATTTTATGGGAATAATATCGACCGTAGAAGTCTTAATGTGTAAGGAAAATTAGTTTTTCTAATGAATAATTATATATTTGAACCTGGCGTTTTAGTTTTTTTATTCTTTTAAATCATATAAATTAATATAAAACATCGTAATATAAAAAATAAGTATCCTAAATATAATTAATTTTAATTATTAGTATAAAACCACAAATATAACCCCTCCTTTTGGACAAATGGATTCATAAAATTATCGCTCATTTGTAAATGTGGAATACTGCTTCCACGTAGTGATAAGATTCATTATCCATATCTATATTTCATGATTGGTTAATATGATGGATTTAATGTTCATAAATTTTAGTTATTAAATTGTTTTTATAATCTAATTATAATATTTTATCCACCATCATATGTTTATACCCATCATGAAACAATAACATCTCTCTTGTGTACGTGTGGAATTCCTCCTCTACGAAGTGTTGGGATTCATTTTTTAATCTTATATTTACATGGATGGTAATAAGGATATATTAAATGAATAATTATGTTTTATAATAAATAAAATTATTCAAAAAAATTTAATTATTATTTTACATTCATTCATTCAAACATTAGAAAAGTGGAAACACCACACGTGCGCACATACATACTACCACCTTCAGAATGGGATGTAACTAAATAATTTTACATCAACAAATGAATTATCATAAAATATTATATTATGAAGAAATATGATACATATATAATGATTAAAAATATGGAGATAACAAATCCATCACCAAGGTTATCTAAACATTCAAATTGAAACATACATGAAAAACAAAGAATATATACCTATAAAAATTTATTTTATTACGAAATTTTTTTAAGTAGGTAATAATATTTATAATATTGAATTATTCTAGGATATTAGTTTTTTTTTCATTCTTATATTGGATTTTTTGAGTTTATGAGTGCTGGGATAAAATTTTTAGTTTTGGGTAGAGGGGAGATAGACCAAAGAGCATTGTTAGTACACTATTTATCTAACCATATAGATAACCATTTTAGGGGTTTTAGGATTGGTAAAATTTTATTTTTATTAGTATAATCACAGTATTTAAAACCATAAAAGTAGTAATAGAATCTATGAATTCTATTTTGTGAGAAGTAGTTTCTCCCACCTGGTTAATAAATAGTGTTCCAAACTGTGCGACCCAAACATATGGGGTTTCCAATACATTATATAATTTTTATTTTTACGAAAATATGAAAATTGAATTTTAAACCCATTGGACATTCATAATTCTCTCTTGAATGTTCATCCCCTACTCCTTTTCAAAGAATCTCCCCTCTTATTTGGGTGAAATATTCTTGGATTAATGTTATTTGGCTTGAGTAAAGTCCATTACAATGAGTTTTATTTATATTTTCCCCTTATTAATGGATGATTCTCCATTTTTAGGGATGATGGAAATATTTTATTGGGTGTTAGATGAAAATAATTGATTAAATTGGGGTTTTTGGGTTTTTAATTGAATTTTTATGTGAGGATATTTCATTCACTTTTTTATTTTGTTTCATAGATGGTGGTGCGTTTGGAATTATATTAGAGCTTGGTTTCTTTATTTAAGGGAATATTCCTTGATATTTATTTAATGAAATTATCCCCTTTGAATTTTAATCAAATTTCTATTTTATGTATTTTTTCATGATTTAAATCTGATTCTTGTATGTTTCAGGGATTGGTTTAGAAATATCTATATTTATAGAGAGTTATTCAAATAGGTGAGTCTTTGTGTGCACTAGGTTCTTCATAATAGGGATAAAAGCGGTGTTATGATTTTAAATGGATTAATGAAATGTATATAGAAATGTTTTAATCTTTTAGAAAGTAATTGAGTGAAATATTAATGTTTTTTATGTGAATTTATTATGAAGTGGGGGTTTATATAATGAATTTATGATATGATTGTATTGGGAATTATGTAACATATAGGGAAAAAATGGTGTATGAGTGGTGGTTTCAAGTGTCCAAAATAGTTGTTGGTAGGAAGAATGAGAGAGCACATATTATTAATTCGTTGGGCTATGACAACCATCTATGTGAAGACATTGTAGGAAAAAGCTTGTTTATACATGAGATAGTCACAGCTCATTTAGTAATTCATAGTGAAGACTATGAGAGAATCAACATTTTTTATCCTAATAAAAACCATTATTTTAGTCTAACTCACATTATCAAATTGTGGTTAGATCACTTGGATACCATTATTCATACAATGTTTAACCATTCTATTTTATACATTATATATGATCCATGTATAATGTAATATCTTATGTTATGCTCATTTCAATTTATTAAGATATATTATGATTATGTTTATTCTAACCCATTTTACATATTGCATTCTATTTTGAGAATAACTTTTTTTATTACTATGATTCCTTATTTGATCAATTTGGGAAATTATTTTTGGAATGATAATTGCTTTTGGGAGAGAAAGATATATTTCAATGGTTATTTTTAATATATAATTTCAATAATTTGTATTAGTTTATAAATTTAATTTTTAAAATAGTTTATCATTTTATCCAATGATAAAATCCGTAAATAGATTCATGGTGGTACATTAATATACTTTTTTCTTCCCTCCATATATATTCTTCTAGGTTTATATAGACATTAATATGTCATACATTAGTAAATTCAAGGGAACTATGTATATTTTCTCCCCTTATTGAATAATGTGGACATGTAATTTGTTATCGAAGTCAAGGCCTTTGGAGGAATGGAATTGGTGTAGTCATTTTAAGGACTTATCCTTTAGGATTTATGTGTATTACATTTTTGGATGTATTATAATTATTTCGAATTTTTTTCGTCTAACATAAGATTCCATGTTTTGTTCTAATTATGAGACATTATATATATGATGTGCATTGTTTCTTTTCATATTCATTTAGTCGATTTTCAATTACTCTCTATGTTATTTTTTATTCAATTTATTTTTTTATAATGGTTTGTCCATCCCATTTAAAGAATTATTAATCCTATTTTACAATCGATTAAATCATTTCCAAGTTGGTTTTTTTGTTCTTATCTCATGCCTATAGAGATCAAAAATATGTTCGATCCTTAGGTTGTGTCAATTCGAGTGATGGGTCATGATGAATTAGGTTGGTTCATATAAATTATATATCATGTGACTATATTTATTTAATTTTCAGTTATAAAATCTAGTTAAGTCCTTCGGAAATCTGAATTTGTGGGTGGGGAGTGCCTAACAAGGTTTTATTTGTGATGATCCTTGAATTACCCTAGGTGGTGTATGATTTATTTTCTATGATAAGCAAAATTATAAGCTATTTTGATGATACAATGAGGTATTTTCCTATTTATATTGATTCTTGGGGATATTGTAGGGTATTATTGAGTACGATGGAGAAAAAAGTATGTCTAGGTGTGTAACATAGTTATTGAACATGGTTAGTAGAAAATGGGAATAAGTTATCCATCCTTTCTTGACATATCTATTGAATCCAAAATAGTTGTTCCATAGTTTTCCTAACCTTGTGGCTAAAATGTCCATAGTGGTAAATTCTTAATTTTTTTATGAATTTACACTTTTTCATTTGGTAGTTCTTTCAATGATGATTCTATTTTTTGGGAACAATAATTAGGGATTCATTTGGTTTTATTGATTTAGTTAGAGATTAAATTATGTGCTCATCAATATTGTGTATTCAATCATGAAAACAATGCCTCCAAAAAAACTCACCATTTTCTAGACAGGGTGTAGTGGATAATAATATATAAGAAAAACATAATGTTAATATGGGCGTAGTGTATTTAGTGACTTTTACTATTCAGGTCAGGGTCTTGGTGGGTGTTTAGATGTAGACATAGATATTTGACCATTGCCAGGAGTTTACTTGATAGAATTGACCAGTTTTCAATGGAGACCAAAGACCCAATGATCTTAATGAGTGTTTAGGTTATATTTAATCTATATTTTAGATCTTTATTCATAAATACCTATATTTTTCATAAATATATATTTTAATCCTTTATATTATTATTAATTTCATCTAAAAAAACATGATGAAAAAATGTAATAGTTCCTTCAACAACCTTTCTACATAATAAACCATTTTATAAGTGAACTAATTAATGTATCACTATTTTCATCATATATAAACCACTTATAAGACATATTATACACAACCATTTTTCTTATCCATGTAAAGGAAAATATAAGAATTGGTTATCATAGATGTTTGATAAGTGTAAACAAAGGATACATCAATGATCACATAAAAATATCATCAGTATGATGGTATGTGAAAATGATCATATTATTTTAAAAGCATATCCCACATATCAATTATAATAATATTGATTCATGGAAACATTTTTTACACTTCACAGTACATGAATCATAAGGGGATCATAGAACATGATCCTTTATAACCTAACATTGTAATAAGACATATATATGTTTCACATACATAATAGTAGAAAATCATTTACTTTTTATTCATAGATAAAATCCAAAATTCTCAGTGTTGTATGGGTTTAATCTCAAAACAAACATTGTATTCAACATTCACTCCCAGTACTACTATAGTAGAAAAAAGACCATACTGAACTTGGTTCCCCTCATATAACATCTCAACCAAGGTATCGATGAATGGTTCCCCATGATTGTGGTGCATATGTCCAAAATAATTCCTCCCCATATTTTAGAGGCTTTTGACTAGAATCTTGGTCCTAAGGGTGAATTTGGGGAGTCTATTCCTTAGTCTCTGAGTGTAACAAATGTTTTTAAACATATCATTCAATAGAAAATGAATAATATAAATAAGGGTGGAAAGATAAATCATCATGAAGTCTGTAATAAATAAACAGGCAAAATAAATCATATAAAATATGATAATCAAGTAATGACAATATAAAAAAAGTAATGTAATACCTGGAGGAAAAAACCAACACAATACATGTAAAAAATCAAAATTGATCAAAAATTATTTCTATAAATAGCATCACGAGCCTATAAAAATTCTATACTCCCTTATAAAAAATTAAAAAGTCAAGAATCATACAATCAGTGATTCTCCCATTCCCAACCTACATACTTGATGTTTTTATAGATACCCAATGATGTCCCATATAGGGTTTTAGATATCACTTAATTTGTAACTAAAAATTCTGTTTATAACATGTTCGATTGTAATTATATTAATAAATTTGTGCATAATATATCATTATTATAGGAGTGATAAAAGTGATGTTTGATTGTTTAATTCCAAATATGGATCCCCATAAAAATATTCAAGACCCCCAAAACAAGAGTATCTACCACTCTAAAAAAATGGGTTTTATAATATCTAGTATAACAATAGCAAATAGAAACCCATTTTCGATCTATTTGGAAACATAGAAAAATATCCATAATGTCCATTCTATGTAATCGAACCTATAACATCACTAATATCCACGACATGTGATCCAATTTCAACCCATGATGTGCTTGATATGAGTTATAGAAGGGAAATGAATCCTCATTGAGTACTAGGAGAATTTTTTTGGATGCATATTAAATGCATGAGTGGAGTCCAATGAGTAGGTCAACTGATCATGTCAATTATGAGTCCACGGAACATAGATCCACGTTGTATCAAGGACAGTGGCATCCTAATGAATTAGGATCCAAAGAGTAAACAATTCAAACGCTACCACAACTACAATATAGATATATAGAGTAGAAATGTAAATGAAAACTAATGGAATCAAGATCCAATGTTATTTTCCAATTTATCCAATACAACTTCTATTCCTCATTCATTAGTATTCACAACCAATAAGTAATTCTAACACATTCACCATTTCAAAAATATTGAAAGTATCCATTTTAATTACATCTAATCACATGAAAATCAATAAATAACTATATCTAATCAAATTAATTTAAATTAATCTATTCACTTATGAATGAACAGGTTATACAAGTTGTTCACAAACATAAAAAATCATTTAATTCCCATTCCAACTTCTAATAAATTTATTGTCTCACACACACCCAATAGGTAGGTATAACATAGTTCATATATAAGTTATCATACCATGGGTGTCCTAGGATGGGGATGAAAACCTGAAATTATAGTAAATGTTGTTGTAGGGAAACGAAATAGGTTGTAAATAATTATTTCAATATGTCTATTTAATTTTAGGGGAAACATAAAATGGTCTGGCATGTGACATAACATCAATAGGGTACATAAAACACCAATTATTGAAGGAATATTATTTAACACCAACCATATTTCTATGGTAGAGTACTCATTCATAATAAAACTCTGACTCGGACTAGATAGGAAGAAAAAAAGAAAAATGGATGAAAACATTAAAATAAGAAATTTTAGATCATACAAAAACAGTGGATCTGATAATTAGGAAAATATTAATAATTTCAAAGGTGAATGTATTATTCATCAATGTATATATAATTCAATGATGTGGTTTTTAATCCAATCATAGATGATGATGCGGAAGAAAATCCTATGCTTTCTCTATAATATGGATTAAAATAGAAAATGAAGTTAATCCATGTCCACTGGACACAAATAAGGTGAAGAGGTATTGAAAACATAATTCATTAATTGTGAAAATATAATGTTATTCAAAATCATTGGGTTTAATTGTTTGTTCACACTATTTCCATACCATATTCCATCAATGAACACTTATCTTCATCAAGGGATACCTTTCATAGTTCATGTGCACATTTTGGTAAAATAGGTACAAATTGTTCAAAAATCCTATACAAAAAAAATATATAATGGCTCTCAAGGGTGTGCGCCAAAGGCCACATGGTTTCATCAAACCATGCGGAAATGCCCTTACTATTATCCATCCCTATACTATTTCTCCAAACTGTGTATCCTGGGTCACCTGTTTTATACTAACCATTTTTTCGAATATGAATTTGTATCAATAGGGACAACCAACGTTAAATAATTACCAGAAACCACAAAAACACTTTTGACACCATTAGGATCTCACATCGGTCCTAAAATAAAGAGAAAAATTGAAATAAAAACAACTATACCTCATAAGAAAACTCATGTTCTGATAATATCCCCTTTAAAACATTTAATCACTGAATCTCCCTTCCATGGGTGGTCAAAAATATCTTGAGAATAAACAAAACTACAAAGAATATATGTATTACTCCCATTCTCAAGTCATGTATAATAAATGGTTGGGCTTCCAAATAACCCATACAATAGGTATTATAGATTCTCAAATGACCATATACACACTTTTAATGATATGAAGAGTAATCTCATTGAAGTACACCGTTTTGAAAAAGATCATCCTCATCTGTCCTTAATGTGTGTGAAAGTTCTGAATGATTATTTCATAGATGTGATACATTTAAGATGCCAGCATGGATCCACACCTCGAAGGTGACAACAACTGATAAGATATCAACCAGAATATCTCTAAAATGTCAAAAAAGAATATTATAGTGAGTTATTTCCCTCTCTCTTAATTCATCAATGTGCCCCCATCAGTGAGATACATAAAATGCCCCGATCGTCATCCTCAAACTATAGTGGTCGTTGATGGTGATCAACGTAATATACATCCCCTGGTAATAATGTATCCTTCTATTTATGAATAAAATGGACATGCTGTTATGTCTCCCATGAAAAACATGATTAGATAAATGATGTATCTCCCTCCATTAATAGGTATAGGAGAGACCAGGATGTCCTACCACTCAAATCCCTATAAGGATCCATCAGTGTAGTTCCTTAATATGTATTGTAATAATAGAACTCATACAGGGGTCTGTGTATCAACAAAGATCACCCCAAATAAAGAATGAATGTTCTATTAATTTCCATATTCACCAAGGTTTTTATCTCTAATAGAAAATCAGTTTGAGGGTGGTATGTTATTCTACAAATATCATGTGTACCTAGTGTCCCTCTACAAAATCTTTTAGAATTGAGATGTAAACCAATCATCTTTATCTTATTAAATCATACAAGGAACCTAATTAAGGTGAAAATCCTCATAGTTATAATGTCCCTAATGATCATTTACTTAGAATCTATCCATTATCTATATGGAATGTGAATTTTTCATGATTCAATCAACAGCAACCCACAGAAGATCATTACCTCGAGGTGGCATCGAAAATCCAGTCACAAAATCCATATCAACAAACTATCATTTCTTATATTGGATATGTAACTGATATAAAATTTTATAAGGTTTTTGATATTCCACCTCCAGCTATTTAATGGTAGAAGACCTCTTCACTAATCCTACTATATATCCTTTCAAAGAAGAACACCATTCTTGATGGCTTAAGTCATGATATATAATTTTAACACAAATATTTACAATGAAAGCTAATACATGAAGCTCTCACATCATCCCATGTCGTATGTCTTCTAGAACCCACACTAACACATGAATATATATTATTTCACCATTTTCCATAGTCCAACTAGGATATGGGTCCTCACATGAGACATTGTCCCATTGGACTGGCCCCTAAACATAAGATAATGGTGTCATAGTCACTCTATATAGAAGAGTGTATTCCACAAATAATGATGATATAAATGAATATAACAAGCCATATTTTACCTCCAACTATATTCCATATAAAACCCTAAAAGACACCAATCTCTACTAGCCTCTAAAACTACTTATATCTGAGTCCACATTCTTAGTTCACTGTTAAATTCACTACCTTTAACAAGCATTTCTGAAATATTTAATTCAATGGATTGTAGGTAGTTCATCCACCTTCTGTGCCTTAATATCAATTTATATTTTATAAATATATACTTTAATCTTTTTTGGACCATATACACCACAATATTTTATCCATTTAAATAATTCTTCCATCATTTCAAGAACTAAAAAAAATCATCTAACTTGAGATTATGTATTGGGTAGCTCTTCTCATGTGGCCTCAACTAACAAGAACTGTATCCCATGAATCACTCCTCCAACATTTGAACTTATCCAATGCAAATAAATAATGTGCCATAATTTAAAATGATGCACTGACCTTGATAAGTAAGAATCCAAAATTGTGTTGAAGTCAATATTCCTTTTAACTCATGAAAGGTTATCTCACAAATATTTAACCATAAAATCTTCACACTCGTATTATCAAATACCTTAAGATGTTATTCTAATGGTCATAATTCCTTCATAAAATAAATTTAAAATCCTTTTATACCCAACAAATTGAGTATGCAAAAGATCTTCTTGGGATTCTCATAGGAATATACAACTCTCACCTTATTTAGATCAATAAATACTCATGTAAATGAGAAAATATGTACAACAATGTGAATATTATCAATATAGTAGTTAGACATCGTTAGTTTTTTATATAAATAATGGTATATTGGTATAAAGAATATGATCATATGATTTTTGGATTGGTTGTGTCTATTTATTGAACAAATCGTGATATTGTCCAAAAATAACACAAAAAACAAATCCATATAAGGATAGGAAACATCGTTCATCAGCACCATTAGAAAACTATCACATTAGTGAGATTGAATAACATAACGACATAATCATATAGACCATATGTTTTTTTAAACAATTAACAAGGTATGTCTATAGATATAACACATACGTATTGATATCCTCACCTCAAATGTAATTTCAATGAAGCCCAAGATCCTTTTAAGTGGTTGGAGAGATCATATATATTATTCAAAGGATATTAGTTCATTAACAAAAAATTGGGTTAATTTTTGGTAATCCTCACATAGAAAAAGATTACAATCCAGCTTTTTTATAAAATGGACCGGCGAACCCTATATATAACTATAGGTTGATATAAACCCATTTGCGAAAAATTTCTATATCTACCTCTTGATCTTCCAAAACTCAATATAAGGCATATTATAAGGAGGAGTGTATATTGATGTAGCATTATAAACTAACTCGATTGAAAAAATCATCCTCTGTCTAAGGTGGAAAACAAATTTTTTTTGGGAAAACAACCCTAAAATGATCAACCACTATAGGAATGTATTCTGGACACATTTTTTTTATTATCCAAATATGAACTAGCAATCTGGGCAGTCATCCTACCCATCCCATTATTCTCTAGTCCATATCGACTCTCGTATACATCTAATTCACAGTTGTAAATAAAAAGAAACACACATTGATGATGTGATGATCCCCCTATAGTGGTAGCAGTCGATACAGGATCGATATAAAACTAGCCATTGCATCCAATGTATGATTTCAAACAATGTCATCACGAGGAAAAAATACACCATACAACATGAAACCACAAATATGATGTGGTCACTCCCTTCACTAGAGCACAAAATCTTTCCTAATCCCCAATAGAGTATCTAGGGTCATTATATAATCAGAAAAATGATAGTTTCATCCAATGCTCTCCACAATATTTATAGTGGTGAAACTATGTGATGAACCAATTTAAAAAAGGATAGATTCTAGAGTAGATTCAACAATGATAACACCTATCATCCTAGATGCAACGACCAACAATTTTATCAATACAATCTTTCCCTTTTATAGTAATTTCATATTGTACAAACATGTTAGAGACTGCAACAAAAAATTTATAAAAAAATTCTTAATGATATAAGATGTATTTATAGAAACTTAAGCACTTATACCAAGGTAATAGTAAATTTAACATAGCATTAGTAATTTGACCATTATGAATAGTCAACCATCAAAATAAATAGTATCCTTACCCATTAAAGAATGAATAAATTTTATGTAACTTAAAAACTAATTTATGATATAATTATAACATAGTATAAGTAAATATATGTTAAAAATTATAATAAAAGTTTGTTTGAATTTTTGTAAGTCCTAAATGATAAATTAATTAATTTATAATAATTTAAAAAATTAAATGAAGATTTATTAATAAATTAATATTGGTTGACTTATGAATTTAAGATACTTTTTTGGAGACCTCAATTAATTATTCAAATTTTAATAAAATGACTTAAAATTTTGGAAATAAAATTTTTTGAGTAAATGATGATTTTTAAATTGAAATTAAATTTAAAATATTTAGAAAATTATTTTCATAAAATTAATTTAATTATTTAATTATATACATTGATAAATGGTTTGGGTTAATTTTTTTATTTTTCTAATTTATTAGATGTTTTGATGAATAGGTAAATAATATAGTTTTCAATAAATGATAAATACATGATTTTTTGAATTATTTTTTATGTAAGGTTTATGTAACCACATTAATGACTTACCATAAATCATTATGAAAATATATTTTGTGATTATGTTCAAAAACTCATATTCTTGTGTGAATATAATATACTAATTATTAAATTAATGAGGAAACACCCCACTCATCCACCATAAAAACCACCCCTAACCACCTCTTCATCACACACCATACAAGCTTTATCCTTATCCAAATTCTACAAAATACCGTTTTCAATACCCTACCCCACTTCTAGGATCCCTGGGTCTCATTAAATTACTAAACCTTTTCCCTAAGGATGTTCTCACTGTGGAGAAATTTAAGGTGTAAATTCCTATTTCTTTTCATTTTACTTCTCATCAAGTTATTTTGTTTCTTATTATATCATCACATACCCTACTATAAATGGATTGATAACTATAGTAGCATTAATATAATTAAATTTTATCATATTAATGAATGATCCATCAATATAATCTTCCCTCCCTATCTTTAATTCTATAAATAAAATCATCTTCTATGATATGTCAATTTACAGACATCATGGGTGGTGAACTTTCATTTTCCATTAATTCCTCCTAGAATGTTAATGAAACCATTATAATGTATGATTTTTTTTATAATTTATTTTATAACCCTATTTAACATATATAACTAACATATAAACATAATACTAAATGATGAAACAAAACATGTTCACTTTGAACCAAAAACCAACAAAATTATTCTAAATCTGTCATCATTAATGTTTATATAATGATTCATCCACATAAAATATTAACTAATTATATATAATTTCATTAAATTTTTTTAAGATAATAAATTCCATATAATAATAATTTTGGATAGTTGTTTTCATTTTTCACGAACATACAAACTCATATATAATTGAATCGATCAATAATACATTGAGAATGAAAAATACCAAGCGATATAATCAAACACTATAATTAATCAACAATCCCATTGGCAAACTAAATAACAATAGAATGAATAAAATGTATTTATAAAAGGTTCATTAGTTTTTAATTAATTATTTCAATTTTTTATCTAGGATATTAAAATGATGAAATCGTCCACACATAAGGTAAGTGGATTCTCAAATCCAACTTCTTTCCTTTGGGTATATTGATTTAATACACATAAAATATAGTTTAATTTCACTTACCTTTTATATTATGAAATATAAATGTTTCTAATATATGTTTATGAAAAATAAAAATATTTTCTCAACAACCTATCTTTCTTAAAACACAACCTTTACTTCTCTTATGATTGTTTCTTCCTCACATAGAATTAATGATTACAATATCAGGAATGTTATTACCTTTTTATTTCCTAAATTTTATTAATAAATGTATGATTTAATATATTAAACCCATTACATTCCATTGGATAATTTATTCCATTGGATGATATAAATTATATGTGACATGCATGATAAATTAAATGTTATGATTTGATGGGTGCACAAGGAATTATATAGAACAATGTAAATGTTATGATGTGACGGTTGCACATAGAATTAAATACATCTCCAATTAATTTTGTAATGTATGTTTCTTCATGAGAAAGTTAAATACTTATGAACATGACGTTATCATTGATCAAATATTTTTGTCGTATTTTACAACTAGGACATATGGTTTCACTTTTAGGCATTTCAGTATTCCATGGATTTTTCTATTGCTTCCAAACTAGATTATGATGATGATCCTATTCTAATATTATGATGATGTTAATTATAATCAATAATGTTGTATTTTTTATTATTCTTATCTATACTCTTACTGGGCTTTTAACTCACCCCCTTTTTTGTTTTATATCCGCATGTGACAACATGAACTAAGGATAAATCAAGGTCCAATAAGAAGCTAAAGAAGAAGGAATTAAATATTTTTATTATTTCTTTTGTAAATTTTATTTATAGTCCAAATTTTCCCAAGACACTAAAACTTTGGATCCTGGTTCTATAAAACTTTTATGATGTTTTTCAATAAAAGGATTTAACATTAATGTAAGAAAAACATTGGCCCTTATAGTTTATATTAGAAAATATTTTAATTAATTTATGAATTACGATTATAGATCCTTTATAGGAAAACATTTCTATTAGACTAATTATATGTAATCACCCAAAAATATTTTTAATAGAAAATTGTAAACATAAATATATTCAAATATATTCCTTTAGAGTTAATTTCACAATAAAAGTAGTTATTTATTCTTGCCAAGTTGAAATTTTGTTTTTTATATCATCTTCTATTTTATAAAATGGCGGGAACTAGAGGAATTCGGGCTAGAAACCTATGTGAGGGATAATGAAGTAATTTCCCAAATGACATTTACATTGGCTTAAGAGGTGGGGTTAAAATGATCATGGTTATTCTTAACCATATGTCTCATTATATGAATATTAACATGACTAATGTAGAACATCCTCTTAAAACTAGGATGGGGAAAATGGATATCGAGTTTTTTTATTTGGAAATAACCACAAACATTTGTTGTATTGTCTAGTCCATAGTCATGTAATTGTGGGTCAAAACATAATAGATGTCATTTTTATCATCGATATTCGGAGATGGAGAAGGTGAAACTATTCATTTGGAATTATGATTGAGATTCTAATCAACAGTGGTCTTTTATTAAGAACACCAAGATGAAGGACTAAATTGGAGAGATGGTGTGGGTTTTATTTAATATAATATTTCATAACATGTATTTACATTGAAATCTTCATAAAAATATAGAGATAGAATTCATAGTATTGAAGGAAAATGAAAGTGAATCTGTAATGGTCTATGAAGAATTTTTCACAAGGATTTCATGGTATTCTTAATGTTTTGTTATCAACAATGATATAAAAATTGAATTTTTTTAGTGGATTAAAACCACACCTTCAAAAGGATAAAACTTTTTGAGGCATTGTATTAATGAATACGTAGTTCAATGTTCACTCAAAGTGGATATGGAGTTTAGATAATTGTCCCTTGGCTACAGGGACATGAAATAAAAGGTTGTGTTTCCGTCTTGATGATCTCAAGACAAAGGTGGGAAAACATATCAACCACCCAAATGATAAAAATGTGGGAATAAGTTTCATGGGAATTTACTGAAAGGAATGGGGTAATTTTATTAGTGTTTTTGAGAAGTCCACCAAGATCATGAATTTCCAATGGTCATGAAGAAGTGGGAAAATGTTGCGGAATAAAAGAGACCACCACCCACGGTTCAATGCTTCAAATGTAAGGACTAAGGGAACTATGTAAGCCATTACACTAATCCTCCAATCCTCATGGGTAATCAGAATCATCATCCACAAAATCCTAATGAGTAAGGTACAACTTATTCCCTCACTACTGCAGAATTGGATAAAGAAAATGAAGTTGTACAAAGTACACATCATATTCACTCAAGAATGTTAAATTTATTATTTGATTCTAGATCAATGAATTCCATTATATTATGAATGTTTTCAAGAACTATTGAATCGAAGACTAAAAACATTGAAGTGGAGATATCACTAAAAACACATAGTAGCTTAATCATTACAACCATGGTATTTGACTTTTCTCCTATTAGAATATTTTGGAAGATTATTCCAAAATATCTCATGATAATTCCCTTTGGTAAATTTTACACAATAATGGGAATAAATTTTCTCACATTATACAAAGAAAATATGAACTATCAAGAAAAAGATATATCATTTCATATTCAAAACCATATCACACCCCTCTACAAATTCTAGGATGGTCATGAATCTCAATTTGAAAATCATTCAATTGTGTGAGTGTTGATTTCTAGTGAAAGGCTATACATTGCACAAATGGACGAGTCAAATAAATGTTTCACCATAGAAGAAATTCCAGTCATGAGGGAATACATTGATTCATTTCCTAAAGAGTTAAATGGAGACACTCCCATAACAATGTGTCCATATTGGATGGTTCTGAATGAGCAAAGGGAGATAATGAATTAGTTAAAGGATCATTTAAACATATGGTCCATACACCATAGTGCATCACCATGGAGTGCACCCATTCTATTTGATAAGAAGAAGTATTGATCAATGTGGTTGTCAATAAATTATTTGGGAATCAATGATATAACAAAAAAAAAGTATCCTTCTTTGTGAATTGACAATTGTTTCGATCTGTTATGAGGAGATCAATAATTCTCAACGGTGCATCATCATTCTAGATATCGTCAGCTAAAGGGGAAGAATGAAGATATTCACAATACTATATTCCCTATAAGGTATGAGCATTAATATTTTCTAGTGATTACATTAATATTTTTTAATTCCCCAATAATTTTCATGGATTTGATGATTAGAGCCAAAAAAATTACCATGAATTTTTTTTGTTATTTTTATCGATGATATTCTCATTTATGCCAAGAGAAAGGAGGAATATGGATTACATTTAAGGATATTACTGGCCACATAAGGGAATAATTAATTTAATAAAAAGTTAAAAATCTTGACTTTTCATAGTAATAAGTCACATTTTCGGGACACATGATAAAAAAGGGAATTTTTGTAGTCCACCAAAAAACAATGGAAATTATCGAATTGGAAAAACCCTATAGTGTCGTATAGATCCATTGTTTTCTTGGATTAAAAGGTCACTACTAAATTTTTTTATAGATATCCCACGATTTTGTAGGCCGGTTTCAATGTTAACAAGGAAAGGGGAAAAGTATGGCCGAATGGATGGATGTAAGGAATGATTCAATCAGCTAAAGAGAAGGTTGATCACATCACTTATACTCAAATTACCAAAAAGTGGGGAATTTTATTTGATATACTATGAATATTTAATTAAAGTCTTGGGTTGTCTACTCATTAAAAAAGATAAAATTGATAGACTATATCTCATGATAGTTGAATATCCATGAGAAAAACTTCCTAAAACATGATCTAGATCTAATATCTGTAATTTTTTGCTTTGATAATATGGAGGTCCTACTTCTATGGTGTTAAGTGTAACATATATACTGTTCAAAAGATCAAAAATTAAATATTTACATTAAAGGAGTGCAATAAGAGTAAATGTAGATGGTTAGAGATAATCACAGACAATGATTGAGAAATACCGTATCTTCATTGACATGAAATAAAAAAGATTTAGAAATAAAAACTGCATGGAATACTTTGTATCATGAATAAATTATTTCATAACAATATATATAAAATAATTTTAATTAGGTGAAAATGGATGATTCAATGATAAAAAAATAAGACGAATATAGAAAAGGATGGTAGACTACAAGACTTCTATATCGATTATGATAGTGTGATTCGGGTTAGAAAGAGGCTATGTGTGTCTCCATCAACTAGGATAAAGGATATATTTGATAATGCATATAGGTCATCATTCTCTATCCATCCAGGGAGTTCCAAAATGTATAGTGATCTTCTAGAACACTTCTTATAGGAAAACATGATCAAGGATATTGTTGAATATATCTCAAGGTTCTTCATTTTGTGCAAGTTAATGTTGAGTGATTGATGTTCAATGGGTCGATGAAACCATTAACTATCCCCATGTTTAATTGGAGGATTTTCAATTTTAACTATCTCACTAGTATCCTAAAAAAAGTCTAATGAAACAATGGAATATGTGTTTTGGTGGACCAATTGACGAATATTTCCCACTTTTTTGTTATACGAGAAGATTTCTCATCCAAAAAACTCATCAATATATATTTGAAACAAGTGGAGGGGTTTCATGGGTACCAAATTCAGTCATGTATAATATTAATTAGAGGTTCAAATCTAAATCTATGTCGCCATCATGACTTGAGTACTAAATTGAATTTCAAAAAGCCGTATCACCCCCAATTGATGACCAATATGAAAGGAAAATTCAGAAGCTTGAAAAAATGATAAAAAAATTCATAAAAAAATCAAATGTGTATGGGATCAACATCTCTTTTGGGATGAGTTATAATTAAACAAAATATTCATGTAAATTATTCATATGGAATCATATGATGTTCTCTAGGGAAATCGATGTAGAATACTATCATGTTAAGCTGAAGTCGGCAAAAAAATACACTTATTACAAATCTTGTTCCAGAAATGATAGATAATATTCAATCCATCCAGTAACATATCAAAGCTTCTCAAATTTAAAAAAATAAATATCCATGTATAAAACCATTGAAGATACATGGAGTATGATGTTGGAGATAATTTCATCCTATGAAAATTAATATAGAAGAGATTCATGTAGTTTTAAAAGAAATAGAAGCTTATGCCAGTTTACATTGGACATTTTGAGATCCTTGATCATGTAGGATTTTATGCCTGTATTCATGAACATACACCGTGTATGGATTAAATTCATGACATGTTCCTTATATGTCTCCTGAGAAATTATATACCATATCCCTCAAATGTACTAAACTCAGAGGTGGTACAGCTGGAAGGTGATCACTCTTCTGGGGAGCATCTAGTATTGATTTTGGAAAGTAGATATAAGGATCTATGAAACAAGAAAAAACCCCATGTAATAGTGTTGTGGATAAACCATAAGTATGAATAAGAAACATAAGAACTAGAGGAGGTGGTAAAGTAAAAGTACCATGAACTATTTTTGTAAAATAAACTTTTTAGGGTGAAATTTCAAAAGAGAGGAACAATGCAATGACCCATACATTTATAAAAATAAATTCACCCTCTCTATAGTAATTTAATATATTAAAAATAAACTATAGACCCTAAAAAAACATTATAAATGGTTAATAAATTAAAAAAAACTATCTCATGAATTTAAGGAAACTATATTGAAGAAATAATATGTTTTCCATAGGATTAGTAATATGATCCTAATGAATAGTAAATCAGCCAAGTAAATATTAACATTTCTAAATACTCATTATATTCTATGATTATGTTTTTAAAATTATTTTGTCTTATTTTGTGTTTGTGATAATTGATGGTGCGTGATTATGATGCTTGATGTTCGTAGAATAAATTTATGAACGTTTTTTCAGGAACATTTGGTAAACGTGTGGGTGACATTTTCAATTTTCTAACTACATATTAGATTAGAAATATAAGGGAATCATTGAATCCACTGCACCAGGATTCACTTAAGATAAGATTCACTTCGACCGCAGTTGGTCAAGAGAAAAAACATTTATTGGGTGTTTTAATGAAATAATGAAATTACTTTAATTATTATTTTATTTTTATTTTTTTCATGCCGCCTATAGTGCAGTGGTTGCAAGGACCACAATGGTTGTCAATCCTTTAATTATGGGATTTTAATTTTATAGGTACACTTGGATTGAGTAACCACCCTTGACTTAATTAATGAGACACATTAATTACCTCAATTAATGAAAAACCTTGATTATTTCAATTAATGAACCTCATTAATTCCTCAATGAATTGCTCATACTTTAACTGCTCTATTTATATAGAGCTCGGGGTTAGGCTTTGGCAGGGGTTCATCAAGCGAAGAACCCCTAACTAAGTGATGAAATGACTTCCAACAGTAGAGAATGGAGGATTTACGATGCCCATTGTAGGATCAATTTGAAGGTTGATAGAAGATGAATGCCAACAACTACGATATCTCCAACGAATCAAGGTTGTGGTTTTCTCTTAATTCATGATTTTTCATTGATTATATTCAAAGTTACTATTTTTTAGGAGGTTTTTGTGTGGTATTTTAATGGGGTACTGCATTATTGAAATGTGATGAATAATTACCTCCCTCTTGCTTTAATTCTAATGTGGAGGGTACAACCCAAACGAACAAGTCCGAGACCCTCCGACGTTTCTTTTTTGTTTCATTCGTCAGGATAGTTTTCTTAATTTGACATGAATGTGAGACAAAAAATCACATTGTGGTGGTGGTGATCTGGGAGGTCCTTGTGCATGGACGACACCATGAATGGACCACCAGTGTATGTTTGGTGGCCCATCGAAATAACTTCCGACACACCATTCCGGTGGCGGGCAGATGGAGCTGTAGTGGCCCGTAGCAACCATCATGGAAGGTGGAAAGGCGGCGCACCGTTGTGCCCCACAGAGGCAAGAGGCTTCTGGTTCCAGCCTGTGCCGACGGAGGCAGTAGCCGCATCCAGTGGGCCACGGTAAGAGGGGGCGGTGTGGCCCCGTGCCGCATGGGATGACCCTAAATATGTGGGGTTAGCTAGGTGAAGGAGTCGTCCTTCAGGTGGAATGGGCTAGACACAGGCCGACATAATGGGCCGGACCCACCAAGGTGGCTAGGCCGGAGCGGCAGGCCTGCACGGGTGGGCCGAGCTCCGCTCGGTGGGTCGAGCCAACCACGACCCAGGCCCTCAAACCATCCAGGATGACCCTAAAAGGATGGACCCAGTAAACCAAGCTAACCCTTAACAGGTAAGACCCAGGAAAGGTCAGGTTGACCCTGAGACCCGTTTCGTCGAGCCGGTCTGACCGAGTCAGATCGGGCCATGCCCCAACTGGTCCCCAAATAAAGAAATCCATGTTACTCAAACCAAGTTTCCATTTGACACACCTTAAATTGTGTTGGGACACCTTTTATGAATAGGTCCCATTGACATATTCTAATGGGCCCGAACTGGCTGGGCTGGACCAAGGTGTGATCCCCCTCGTTTCATGGAAAGGGGTGTAACTAACAAACTGGGTGTCTGATCGACGTGCCATTAGTTTCATAAGGAGCCTTGTGACAATGAGGTACTTTGGAGATAATATATTTTTGTTTTGAAAGAGTTTTACATTCCACGTAGGTCAAATGATACTTAAATCCAACCGGTCCATTTTTAAAAAAGATTCCATATCTCACAGACCTGGCATCTGATCGATGCGCTGTCTATCACATTGCGACACCTATAACGGGGTTGTACCATGGGTTTTAATTTTGAAAGAATTCATACTTGTTGAAATATGGCTGATGGATTGAGGAGAAGAGTCTTTGAGAGATCATGCATGCTTGGTGTAGGAATCTAGTGGCTAGATGTGACATGAAGAAGAAGAGTGACCAATACAGGTTATCAAAAAAAACTCAATTGTGGGATGATCCAATGGTATGAATAATAATCCCTACCTATGTACCAACGAATAGTACATGTTAGCTCCAGCTACCAATACAGGTCTGCACCAGTGACTAATACGGGTCATTATGAGCGACCAATAAGGGTCATCACCAGTGACCAATACAGGTCAGCACTAGGGAACACTACGGGTCAGCATCTAGCAACCAATACGTGTCATCATATATTGTCCTATATGGGGTAGTAGTACATTTAATACGGATAGGATGATCTGGTTTTACAACTAGTCATCCCTATCCCTTCAACAATGAAGTTATACCGTTAGAGATAACATTCTATTTATCATGGATCTTCATGATTTAGATCATGATTTGATATTACCTTTTTGGTATTACTTGTAATGTTTTATTTTGTCGATTATTGAGAGAATATCTGGGGTCTCGGTGACTCTTACTAGGTATGGTTATACTCTCCCCTGAATTGGCTCCAACTGCACGTGGGTGTTTGGTGTAGAATACTGACACTTCGAGGGAGACATTGGAGGTTCAAGAATTCATGGATCTTGCTGTGACATCAGCAGTTGCGATCATCTTCTTCGACTTATGACTTATAGCTACTACCCTCTAGGTAGAGGTCCAGTGGAGATGCGATAGCTATTTACTATCTTTTCATTTTATAGGGTTTCTATTCCGGCCCAGTTTTTTCAGTTTATAGTTGTACTTGTGGTTGTACTTTACTCTCTTGGTTTTACCTTACATATGTTTGTTTTTTTAAATCAGCTTCCCTTTCTGAGTGTTTATTGTTTCTCAATGTAAGTGCCTTCCATATTTTGAAAAATCCTTCAGGAGCCAGTGACAATCCTATAGCCTATGGAATGCGAGCGTGGGTAGTCACGTTTGAGCCTCATGGGATGGTTCACGAGAAAGTGTTATCAGTGGGAGGTCAGTTATAACAGATGAACTATGAGTATACATTTATTGTGGCAATGGTGTAAAGTGCCTTGAATTCGGTTTTCTGTATAGGGAGTCCAGTGTTGGAACAGTGGCCGACGAATCCATACTCCATGACCCTGAATCATGTTTTCCAACTCGGTAAATGAAAACTATAGTTTCAAGTGTTGTGAAATTTTTTCTCAATCTTTATTGAGTTATTTCACATGGTATAACATATTAAACATGTCACATATGTTTCTTATAGGATGCCTCCATGAAGATAGAAAGCCCAGATTCTGGATAGAGATCATGAATGTGGCCCATCAAGAAATGAGGTGTTGGTACAGGGACCACTCATAGTGTTGGAACCATCGATTGGTGTACCAGCAGCACAACCACCCATAGACTAGCAGATTCTACCAGTGGATCATGCACGCCAGCTGAGAGAGTTTCATGTTTTCCAAATACAGAGGCCTATGATGTTTCAAGGTGAGATGGACACCCAGGCTAGAGAGGACTAGCATGAGGTAGTTTTGTGGGTCATTCTCGAGTAGAGACACCCACCGAGAAGATAGCGATATAGGCTACTAGCCTTCTTCAGGGATGGGCATGGCGATGGTGGATCTCGATACTCTAGGTGCGTGAGAAGAAGTCCCCCACCTTCCCAGACGTTGAGAGACTTTTCATGGGGGATTTCATTCAAGAAATGTAACACTCTGTGCTAATTTATGTGCTACTGCATCTATAACAGGGCATCCAGTCTATGGATCATTATTCAGTGATATTTACAGACCTCTAGGGATAATGCGCTGACATGGTATGAGACCCTTAATTCGGAGCCTAGACCATTCATTAGGGGATCCAATGTGAGATTAGAGATATGATAGTTTCTCCTATTATCCTTATAAAGGGTAGGGTGCTAGAGTGAGATTTGCTGGTGGAGAGATTTCTTACTAAGAAGGAACCGATATTGAGAGCCCCTACCAGAAGACAGGTTGTAGAGTCATCTATAGATGGAAGAAGTTAGATGAAGGAGAAGACCAATAGGTATAGACCTTCCAAAGGGTGATCCAAGGACGCAGGGTTAGAGGTGTGAGGCTCTAGAGGATTGAGAGGCCGAGGGATCTAGCAATGAGGCATGATCTATTTTTCATAGTGAGGACAGGGTCACGAATGTCGTAACTATCTGACTCAACACTCAGATGATCGGCAGATAGGGGAGGGTACATCGAGGCAGCGTTTGTAGCAGGAGCAAGAGAATCAGCCAGGTGGTGGACGAGGTAGGGGAGTAAGATGTGCAACAGGAGGTGGCCAAGGTCACCAGGCACTACCACCATCACCCCCAGGTGGTCCACCAGAAGCTCAATGACCATGTAGATAGGGGAATGCCCACAACAGGCATTAGAGGCTCACAATCCAGATGTCATTGAGATGATACGATGTGTGATCTGTATCTTCTATACAATAGAATCAGTGATTATCGACACATGTTCTAGCCTTTATTTCCTTTTTGTGGACTTAGTTTGGTACTCTGATATGCTAACTGGGATTTTAGCTCGACCATTGAGGTCAGATACTCCTATGAGAGGAGATTCAGGCATCACAAACTGGTTCCGATAGTGCGATCATGCTCTCATTAGAGAGATTTTCATATGGGATCTTCTAGTAGCAGCGTTGAAGCCCTACGATGTCATTCTATGTGTGGACAGGGTATCTGCAGTACATGCAAATATTGAATGCTTGAGATGTACTGTGTTATGTACGCGCAAAGATAAAGGCTATTTTTTCCTTTGTGGGTGAGAAGGAAAATAGATTAACATGAGATGAACATGCTCATAGGAGGGTGCATCTGATTAAATATAAGATGGATTGCATGAAACTCATCACAGTGGATGAGGTGAGTCCACAGTTCACAATGGTGGTGGACAAGTCTTAGGATGTATTTCCAGAAGATGTCCCAAGACTACCTCCTCGCAGAGAGGTAGACATCTGCATTGACTTGTAACCAATAACAATATCGATATCTACACCAGAATATCGTATATCCCCTGTGGTGATTCAGGAGCTAAGGGTAATGTTGGAGGACTTACAAAGGAAGGGATTCATAAGTCCCAGTGTTTCTCCATGGGCATCCCTAGTGTTGCTTTCTAAGAAGACATACAGATGTTTGAGGATATGTGTAGATGTGAAATTCCTAAACCATGTAACTGTGAAGAAAAAATATAATCTAATAAGGATTGATGATCTTTTTGATTATTTGAAAGGAGAAAAGTGGTTCTCGAAGATAGACCTCATATCAAGCAATTATCAGATTAGGTTACGGGACGAGGACCTACCGAAGACAACCTTCAGATGTTGTTATGGCCATTAGGAGTTCTTGGTGATGTCTTTCGGCATAACCAATTCCCCCGAAGTGTTCATGGGGCTCATTAACAGGATAATACAGACATACCTATATCTCTTTATGGTGGTCTTCATCAATGAAATCTTGGTATACTCATCATCCGACGAAGAAAACACTGTACACATGAGGATTGTTCTAGACACACTACGGGTGAACCGGTTATATGGGAAGCTATCAAAGTGTGACTTCTTGATACAGAAGGTCCAATTATTGGAAAACATCATCTAAGAGGCTGTAGTTTTCATGGATCCAGTGAAGATCGAGGGTTTTCTTACATGGGATCCACCTACGAGTGTTACTGATGTGCGAAACATCCATGGATTAACATGCTACTATCGGAAGATCATACCCGATTTCTCTAGAGTAGAAACACCTATGATAGACACGAAGAAGAAGGGGAAACCCTTCATATGGTTAAATATATGCTACAATATCTTTCAACAGTTGAGGTAGAGCTTGACCATCGCTCCCATCATGAGGTTGCTGGTGGAGTTCACTGACTACAAGGTATATTGTGATTCATCAAGGACCAAACTGAGTAACATCCTGATGTAGGATGATCTAGTGATTGCTTATGGCTCACGACAATTGTGGCCTCATGAGAAGAATTATGCGACTCACGACATGGAGTTAGCAGTAGTAGTCTTCTCACCATAGATGAGGTGACTCTACTTGATTGGAGAGTGGTTCATGGTTTACTAAGACTAATAGAGTCTCAGATATATCTCCACATAGAATGATCTGAGCTATATATAGTGATGATGGATAGACTTACTCACAGACTTTGACTTTGAGATGGTCTATACACTTGGTATGGGGAATGTAGTGGCCAATTCACATAGTCAGTGATCAAGTTAGTGGCTACTGAACGAGGCTTCGGTGTAGTTAGCCTCGCATCAGATATCTTATGTAGAAATAGACGAGACAGTCTACCTCCAGTCGATAATAGTTTCCCCTCCACTACATTAGTGAGTTAGGGAGGAGAAACTTAGAGACAATAGTTGTGAGTCTTCCCATGCTTAGATATCATCAGGTCATGCACCTAAATGATATTCTAATTGTAGGAAGCACACTATCCATTTCAGAGGACGTACATTTATAACAATGGTGCAATGAGAGGTGGTGCTGAGTGAGTTCCATGAATCCCCCATGGCAGTATATCTAGGTGTGGTGAAGATGTATCAGGACCTTCAGTATTAGTATTGGTGGTCGGGGATGAAGAATGTTATGTCATAGTTTATTTCTAGATGCCTCACCTTCCAGCACGTGAAAGTAGTGCACCAGGTTCCAGTAGGCTTCAACCAACCCCTCAAGACACCTGAGTGGAAGTGGGAAGGTATATCTATGCACTTCATTACAGGGTTACCACATACATCGAGAGGGAACTATACCATATAGCTATTCATTGATAGACTCACCAAGTCGACCTACATCCTTGATATTCAAGAGAGGGGTTCAGTAGAGTGCTTGGTGCATCTCATTGTTCAAGAAACTGTGCGACTTCATTGAGTGCCTTCGACGATAGTCTTATAATGTGATGCACACTTCACATCCCAGTTGTGGAAGGGATTGTAGGAGGCTTTCGTAACATAGCTTCGCTTGAGCACATATTTTCAATCGTAGATAAATGGTCAGACTGAGCAGACCATCAAGACCATAGAGGACATGATTCATGCTTGTGTCCTTGAATTTGGATGTAATTGGGATGACCACCTACCATTGGTAGAGTTCAAGTAAAATAACAAATATCACTCCACCATTGTTATTTTCCCATTGAGGCATTGTATGGATGACCGTGTAGATCACCCATGTACTGGACAGATCCAGAAGATATAGAAATCATGGGCCCATATATGGTACATGCTACCACTGAGAAGTTGTAGGTCATCCAAGAGTGGATGAAGGCTTCACATAGAAAACATAAGTCCTATGCTGATAGGAGACAAATACCACTGGTGTTCCAGGAGGGGGACCAAATTTTCATTCGAGTCTCCCCTTTATGAGGACTATAGAGATTTTGGTGAGGTGGAAAACTCTAACAGAAGTTTATCAGGTCATTCTTGATACTTATGAGGATTTGAACGGTGGTGTACCTCTTTGTACTACCACCAAAGTTGGATAGGTTGCACTATATCTTCCATGTATCTCAGCTGAGGATATACATTCATGACCCATCTCCCACCGTCGACCATGGAGAGCTAGTGATTGACAATATGGAGAACATTGTGGAGTACCTGGTGGAGATACAAGATCAATTGTAGATTCTTATGTGGGTGGTCGATACCTTTTGTGTGTGTTATTTGGAAACATTGGAATCTCTAGGAGAGCACATGGTAGTGACAGGCTCATATGCATGCCCAGTACCACACTTTGTTTGTGTAGCCTTGTTTAGATTTCGGGGATGTAAATCCCCAAGGTGGGGAGAATGTAAAGACATAAAAAATTCCATGTTTTTTTAATTATTTAGGATTACTTCAATTCTACGAAAATTGAAAGAGTGAGATTCTAAGGCCCGGTGTGCCTGAAATAAATTTATGAACATTTTTTCATGTAAATTTATTAAACTCATGGGCAACATTATATATCATTTGAACTATTGCTTGGATTAAAAATTCAAGGGCACCGTTGAATCTGCTTCACCAGGATTCACATTAAGGGAAGCTTCTCTTCGACCACAGTTGATCTAAAGAGAAATATAGTTTTTCATACTTTTAATAAAATTATAAAATAATATTAATTGTTGTTTTTATTCAATGTCTTCCTACCACCTATAGAGCGGTGGTGGCGGGGACCACAGTGGTTGTCATATTTTTATTTATGGGGTGTTAATTGCACAGTTACACTTATATTGAATGACAACCCCTCACATAATTAATGATACATTTTAATTACGTAAATTAACGAGGAACCTTAATTATGTCAAGAAGGAACCTCATTAATTCCTCAAGGAGTTTCTCAACCTTTCTCTACATTATTTATATGGTGCTTGGGTTTAGTATTTGGCATGATTTCATTAAGCATGGAACCCTTGATGAAATGACACCATTCCCTCCACCAGTAGAGAACAGATGATTAATGACACCTGTTGTAGGAACGATCCAATGGTTGATGGACATAGAACTCTGACGACTGTGATATCTCCATGAATCGAGGTAGGTTTTGTCTTTTAATTCATGATTTTCCCTCTATGTTATATCTTGTTCTTGTTTTTTAGTGGGATTTTGTTGTAGGAGATGTGAACGTGGCTCAACATTTTTAAAATTTGATGAAGAATTTCCCCACGCTTTCTTTAACACTAACGCAGATGGAGTGAGCAAAACGAATAAGGCCTTGACCCTCCAAGACTTGTTTTCTTGTAGTGTTATACCATGATGGTTTTCCCAATTCGATAGCAACGCGAGAGAGATGGTCAAGCTATGGTGGCGACGATATGGGAGGCCCTTAGGCGCAAACGACACCCTGAATAGAAAATTAGAGAACTTCTGGTGCCCACAGAAACAAAAACCCGTGACAGATGGAGGAGGCCTGTGGCAACTGGTCATGGGAAATGGGAAGTCAGCGCACCATCGCCCACAACAGGGGCTAGAGGCAGCCAGCCCGAGCGGGCCATGTGGGAGAAGTGCGGTGCCCTTAGGCGTCGCCGGCAGCACCTGCGATGACTACTGGGCCATGGAAGGAGGGGTTGGTGTGGTCGCGCAGTGGACAAAATGGCCCTACATACATTGGGCATGCATGGTGATGTGGTCCACTTTCATGAGGACCAGGATGGATGCATGACGGACTCACCAAGCGGGCCAGGGTGAGTGGGATGAGCCCCACCCGACGGGGCGGGACAACCGTTTCTGGGCCTACGAATCTGCCAGACCGACCCTGATGGGCCAAACCTGATTAACAAGGATGACCCTTAATGGCCTGGAACTAGGTGGGTTCTAGGAGACACCAAGACCCATTATGTCAGACCGACCAGACCGAGTCGGATAGGGCTCAGACCCAACCGGTCCCCGAATAAAGATACCCCTAAAACAGAAGAACCAGGTGTGCATTTGACATGCCATTGTGGCATTAGGACCCCTTTTTGGAAGAGGTCCCTTTATCATATTTTAGTGGGCCCGAACGATTCGGGCCAAATCGAAGTGTGATAACCCCTGTTTCATGGAATGGGGTGTAACTAACATACCATGTGTCGGATCGACACACAATCTTCTCCATAAGGACACCTGTGACAAGGAAGTCCATTAAAGATACTATATGTTAGTTTATATAGATTTTTACCTGTGAACTAGTTTGGATCATATTTGAATCCAACCATACCCTTGTTACTAAAGTTCCATTATCTCATAGATCGGGTCTCGGATTGATGCTCCATCTACCATGTTGGGAACCCTATGATTGGGCGGTCCCTTGGGTATGATTTTTGAGAGACATTTTACGGGTTTATATATGACTGATGGCTTGAGGGGTAGTCTCTTCTGGATATCAGGTGTGCTACATTCGTGAATCCAGTGGAAGGTTGTGACATGAAGAAGAGGAGCGACAAATATTGGTCAGCATCAGAAACTCCAGAGTGGGATGATCTAAATGTGTGACTAATAATCCCTAACTCTATACCAGTGACCAATACAGATCAGGACTAGTATCCAATACGAGTCAAAAAGATTGAACAATCTGGGTCAGCACCAAGGACCAATATAGGTCAGCACTAGCGACCAATATGGGTCGGCATTAAGTGACCAATACGGGTTAGAAAACAGCAACATATACAATTGAACAGTTGAGTTACTATGGATAGGATGAGATGGATTAACCACTAGTAATCCCTATCACAGTAACCGTGAAGTTATATTGTTATAGTGAGCTGTCCCATTTTCTTTGTGTTTCATGACTTATAGCGGGATTTTGATATTACCTTTGTGGTATTACTTGTGAGGTTTTCATTTATGGATTACTGTGAGACCATCAGGGGTCACGGGGTCCCCTATTGGGTATTTTTATAATCACCTCACATGAGCACCACCCACACATGTGTGACTGCAAGTCATAATTTTTTCAATTTCAACAAGCCGCTTTAAGGGAAGCGTGAAACCTTACATGGGTCGTTACCACCACAAAGTTCGAATTCAAATTACAAAATTAAAAAACCTAAATCCAATTTCAGATCTGGAGAATAACTAACCACGCTCCTATCATGGGTCTTCACCTCCCCAACATCACCATCCGGAAGATACCCGCCGGAACCCCTTAGCGGCCGCATCATCCTAAGAGGCACAGATCATCCAGCCATCGTGATGGAAAATATGTGTGTCTAGTGAATACTGTAGATGCTCAGAGACTGAATTTGATTGTTCGGGACTTGGTGGAGTTTAGTGCAACATGATAAGTCAAGATCATATTCATCAACATCAGACATATAGCTACTACCATCCAGGTAGAGCTCAAGGGAAGATGTGAAATTAGTTTACTTTAATTTCAATTTTGTGGGCTTCTATTCCGGCCCTATATTTTCAGTTTTTAGTTTTACATGTGGTTATACTTTACTCCCTGTGTTGTACCTTAATTTTGTTTGTTGATTAATTCAGTTTACCATTTTGAGTGTGTATAGTTTCTCTAAGGCAACGTCTTCCCGATTTGGGAAAAGCCTTTAGGTGCTAGTCACCAACCCCTGGCCGATGGAAGGCGGGCACAGAGTAGTCACATCGAGTTCCTGTGGGACATATCCTAACAACCTCACCCATTAACATATAAATAAAATTTATCCATCTTAAAAATTATTTTATGATATAATTATAACGTACTATATGTAAATAATGGTTTTAAACCATATTAATTATGTGTTAGTATTTATGTAATAGATAAATATTTAATTACAATTGTTTGATTAATTTAATATTTTAAATGAAAATTTATTATCATAAAATAATGTCTTGAAACAAAATTTTATTTTCTTATTATTTAATCATAAATTTATGAGACCTTAGTTACTGTCTCAAAGTGATTTAAATTTTTTTATAATTTTAAAATTTTCATTTCTTATGTAAATTGTGATTCTAATTAAAAATTAAATTTATCATATATAGAAATGTATTATAATAACATGGTGTTCATTTTTGAATATTACACATTGAAAATCGTTATGATAATTTTTTTTATTTTTCTAAATTAATTTATTTTTTGATGAGTAGTAAAACATGATAATTTTTGATTAATGATAAATACGTGAATTTATTATTCTCTGTTAGTGAAATGGTGATGTAACCATCTTAATCTCGAACCATATATCATTATTTTAATATATTTATTTATAAATCTAATACAATTCATAGCTTTTATAAAAAATAATCATCCAATGTTTAAAATAATGTGAAAATGCTCCTTTTGTCCACTATAAATACCACCTCTTCTTCTCACACCATTCAAGGTTTGAGCCATCTCAAAATTGATTCTGTTTCTCTTCCTAATCCCCTACCCAACAACGAAGATATCTTATTCTTAGAAAAATAGAAAACTATTTTCCCAAAGAAGGTTTTCTTGGGTGATAAATTCAAGATATAGATTCCTCTTTCTTTACGTTTAATATCTTTTCAAGTTGTTTTCTTTTCTTATTATCTTCTCACATCCGATAACCCAAATTGAATGATAACTCTTGTAACATACAGATACTAAAATTATATAATTTTATTATAATATCCATCAATAACTCCACTTCTCACTTTTATTTTAAAAATGATATCATCACCTGTGAAGTATTAATTTACCGACAACTTGGGCTATGAAGTTTAATTTTCCATTAACAAATTTTAGAATATTAATAAAACCATTATAATGGTTGAAATGGAATTTAAAATTTAGGTTAAAACTCTTTTTATGATCACTAACAAACATATATACATAATACTATTTGATAAAACAAAACGAGTTCATTGTGATAAGAATTGACAAAATTAACCTAAAATAATCATCATTATCTTTTATCTAATTCTTCATCAACATACGATATAAAAAAATTATTTATAAGATCCTTAAAAAACATATATGATCATTAATAATATATAAAAAAATTATGGTTATTTATCAAAATTTTATACATACTTCTATACTCATATACAAGAGAAAAGATCATTAAAAAAAAGAAAACGAACACTCTTGAACAACAAAATTAAACTATATATCTCATCAGATATCCCAAAAAAATAAAAAAAAAACCATAATGGATCAAATTAATGTATAAAATTTTATTTATTTTTTTAATTAAGGAAATATAATTTAATTATCTAGGATATTAAATAGATGAATGTGTTCAGACTTAAGGTAAATTGATTCTAAAACCAAATTTATTTTCATTACGTTATTACTCTTTCTTCCAAATATCAATTTGGATAATAATTTGATACTCATAAAATATTTTTAACTATTCTTACCATGTATATTTTAGTACATATATGTTTCTAATCTGGTTTTTTAATAAATACAATGACTTTTCAAAAGAACACTTCTTTCATAATTCACACCTTTTACATCACTTGTGATTGATTCTTATTCACTCAAGATTGATGATTATTAAACCAATATCAATATTCCCATTTCCATTAATAATACTTATTTATGAATGAATTATTTATTATATGTATGTCATTACATTCCATGGGTTATATTATATCAGGGTTTGATATACATTCGATTTGGAAATCTTGATAATGTAAATGTTTTCATGCGAGAAGTGTTCCGAAAATTATATATCACACAAATGCATTTTGTAATTTTATGTGTGTGATGATAAAAAATAGAAATATATGTGAAGATAATGTTATATTTTTTCAAAACTATGTGTGTTATTTGACCACTATGACTTGAATTATCATTTTTTAGCATTCCCGCATTCAATTACCTTATCAAATGCTTCCCCTCATGATTATGATGATGATCCGATGCTAATATTATGATAACGATGACTATTCTCACCCATGATATATTGTTTCTTTTTCTTTTCTATTATCTTTCTTCTATTTAACTCAACCATTTATTTGATTTATATCCTCAAGTGACTACTTGTACTAAGGATAACTCATGGGCCAATATAAATCTAGACAGGAATGAATTGAATTATTCATAGGTTCTATTTCATAAATTTTATGCATGGTTCTAATTTCTAGAAGATAAAAAAACACTTGATCCTTGTTTTGTATAACTATTATATTAAATATAAATATAATTATGTAACAGTAATATATGAAAAATATGTGTTTCTATACTAGATAGACCAGTGTTCTGCTCCTCAGTACAAGGTTCTATGGAATATATCAGGTCTGAATTGTAGATATGTGAATAACCTCACTACATGGAGAAGTCGCACAACATTTTCTATATATAACTATTTCCTTACTATCTCAACCATGAGAACTACTGTAACACCATGCGATTTAATGAGAAATATTATTTTTAATTCATTGATGTCTTGTGTTGTATGCTACACCATGATTATCATTCTCTATACAGAACACTGTATTATCTTGTAGTATATGAAAATACTAGTCTTGGTTTGTGTTAAATGCAAGAGAAACCCTCTTCTATAACGTTTGTTGTACGCAATACCGAGATTCACTAAACAATGATATATTGTTATAAAATTATTATGAATAGTATTAACCACATTTTTAATTTTATAACAATATCATTCATCTTACACATATTCTAGAACATGGTATGAGAACAAAATAAATTTTTATGGTAAAATAAGAATTTTAAAAAAATGTTGTTTTTCCGCCTTTTGATTGCTGATTCTCACTCAAATTTACCCAAGAGATGAAGGTAGAATGGTCCTTTTAGTTTAGCTTGGGTTATCGAATCCTCAGAGACCTAAGAAGAAACCTATAGACACGTACATTCTATGGACTGTTTTTGGCTATGAAGTTACCAACATCGGTTGATTTTATATGGGTTTAAAGGATAAATAATAGATTTAAGTTAATTCAATTTAAAAGAATGAGTTTATCCAAGGTTATCGCTTGGGGTGGATTGGACGTATTTCCTTTTCAATGATTTCAGTTTCTTATATTTGAGATGGGTTAATTTAAGGAGATAAAAAACATCATCACTTACTAGTTTAATGCCTTCACCCTTTAATATTAATCACCAATACACTTTAATAATCAATGTTTTGAGCACTTCAAGGTAAAGGTTCGTATTAGCACTTGAAGTATGTGGCCTTAAATATAACAAGGATGATGAAGTTTAAAAATCATCAAATAAAAATATCATTTAAAAGAAGTGATTAGCCATTAATGGAGTGAGAAATAACATCCAATCCATCCCCTTTCTACTCCCATGGATCAACCCATAAACGGGATATCCCTCCACTGATCCCATGGTTTCAATGGAAGCGGAAAGTAGACTCGTGAGAGAGGAAATGGAGAAGTAAAGAAAACAACAAAAATAAAATGATCACTCCACCGTTGTGTGAATAATTTCACAAGATTTGCTGTGAATAAATTCACACCTTTAGGAAATGGTATCAAATAGAGATGTAGAACAAAAGAATAAGCAGAGAAGAAGAACTTTTATTAAGAAACTAAAGTGAATTGAACAACTTACATGTGAAGGACAAATTTGAGGCAACAAAATTGCAGCATAACATTATAATTGAACAAAGCACCAAATATCCTTCAATAATCCAACACCACTTCCTTAAATAGGAATTTTTGAGCCCTTGGGTCGATCCTCCAACAGTTCTAGTCTCTTCAATTAATTGTGGTAGGCCATAGGTGGGTGGAAAGTAAGGGAGAGTTGATTTTTTCACACTTGTCTTGAGGTGGCAGCCAACTTTCCATCACCGAACTGACGTGCTTGTAATACCTTCTAGATTGCCAAATCAGAGTGGTCCATAGGATAAGAAAATGGAGACACGGATGTATTATAACCTCCTGTAAAATATGGCCGCATTTGGAGTTGTGGAATCCGAGATACGATCATATTAGTGGCATGTTGTTCTGGGCCACAGAATCTGGCCCAGAATTGTATCTCTAACTTGGGGCGCCTAAATGGACACCATGGAAGACGAATTAGCATCGGATCCTGAAGAGTGATTTGTTTTTATACATTTCTTATATCAACCCACGAAATATGGGATTCATTTGGCCTGTATTTTGGGCCCCAAATTATCATCAGTGGGATGGTGTCCAATCTGTCTTCTCCAGAATTGCTTCCTTTCATTGTCAAATTTCTCCATCATCCATTATGAATCTTTCATTGATCCGTGATTGAAAAATGTTCATATTGAAGTTAGTATCCAGTTACAAAGAATATAAAATTAAAATATGTATAATTATATTCCTTAAAATTAGATTAATCATTGGGTACTTCAAATGATGTTAAAAAATGTACCACATAATAGTGCATTTTAAGAAGGTATAACAATCATAATGTGAAATGATGTTCAAAGTGTAAAATGCACTAAAATGGTGTTTATGAATAATAAATAACATGAATATTATGTATATTAACAATGAATATTATCCTCATTTTGTGGCTAATCACACCCCCAACATGAGTTTTGCTAGTCCCGAGCAAAATATATATCATCAAAAATGAAAATTGAATTCCATTTTCCAAAAACATTTTAATACACAATGATCACCAGAAACCCTTATAACAAACAATTATGAAACCCATCAATAAATTATAATACAAGATAGTTTCATAAGTAGATCTCAATCCCAAGCCCATTCCTTTATTTAAATTCATTGCCATATTTCATCCAATATCAATTAATTATGAGGATGTGTTGTGCATCATAATAGACATGGGGGTTCATCTTTATTCAAGGGGAAAATGAAGGAAGTGCTAGGTGGAATCACATTTCAATATTAAGATAAGTATTCAATTTTTTTATTGTATAATTAATTTTTTTTCAGTTTCTCTATGGTAATTGAAATTGCACTCAAAAGAGTCAACCCCTGTAGCGAGACTTTGCTGATGACTCCCAAGATCAAAGACCATAGGGAACCAAGTGAACCCACATACTCAGGCATCATCTCGAGTTAACTCAATCAAAAACAAATTCAAATTACAAAATATAGAGATAAAATTACTAACTCTGGGCCAGACAACTATGGAGTCACGGTCCCCAAGTGCCGAAAGCCATGCATTAGGCCATTTCATTGCTCTACGCGCAATTTTTTTTAATACACATATTAAACTAAAATGATCATCAGACCAATGCTATTTCTTTAAGGGACCCCATGAACTAAAACTAATACCCCACTATCCAAAGGATGTGCATTGTGATCTTTTTTTTTGGATGAAAATATAAATGATGAAATATCACATTAGACAGCCACACTTTCCAAAATCTATGCTCATGAAATTATACAAGGATTAAAATCCGAATTGGGGCATGCTAAATTATTTGATATACAGTTTCAAATTGTGCAATGTGTATTAAAATTTTCAAAGTTAAATGAATTTTCCCTTCCATTTACACTTTTTTTTTCAAATCATTCATCATTAATTTTTTTGACACAAAATCATTTTTTTATTTTATCCCCCCCAACTTAAAATTACATTGTCCCTAGTGTTTAAAGAAAAGAAAATTTAGAAGGGGCCAGAGGTAGAGAATGAATGTTCAAAAAGGAAATTGAAAATGAGGATCATGGAATGAAGTCACCTGGTGGTTGAAGTTGAAATTCGTGTTGCTCCCTTTTAATCCTATGACATCCATGTCACTTGCAGAGTTCCCTAGTAGAAAAAAACAAAACAAAACAAAAAGAACAATATATATATATATAATAAAGAACATTAAATATAAGTATATATATATATAAATTATAGATTAAGGAATCACAAAAAGTCGTAGGTTAGTGGTAAGCACGCGCCCCTATCTCCCTTCCGTCCTGGGTTCGAATCCCCGCAGCTTTCCCGGTTGTGATAGGGTTTTCCCCACGACCCATGGTGTGTCCCTTTTTTTATTATTGTTATTTTTTATTTTTTTATTTTAACCTAAAAACACATTAAAAACAAACAAAATGATGATACATTGTCTTCTATTAAATTTCTGGGTAAGGCATTACTCAAGGATCACACCACGTGACACAGATGAATATGGTGCTCTCATTTCATACCCATCCATACTCATAATAGAAGAATAGGTCAACAGTCTATTTTTTTAATATAAAAATGATTAATTAATCTTATTTAAAATATAAAGTTGATTAAAACAAAAAAATGATAGGAAACATGAAAACCATGGGTTGCCTCCCATGCAGCACTTTGTTTAATGTTGTTAGCCCGACATGGATCCCTAATTGATTAAGTATTTTCCTCATCTAAGGTTGGTTCACACAAGTCTTCAATTACATCCTATTTTTGAAATGGTTCAATTAATGGTTTGACTCTATTGCCATTAACTTTAAAGGTTTGACCATTGGTTGGATCTTGAATTTCTACTGCCCCATGGGGGTATACATGATGCATTATGAAAGGACCTGACCATCTAGACCTTAACATTCTTGAGTGTAAATTAAGTTTTGAACTATACAAGAGAAGAAGTTTTCCCGGTTCAAAATGTTTGAACTTGATATTCCAAGATTGGAAGGCTTGAACTCTAGATTTATTGATCCTTGAATTTTCATAAGCCTACATCCTTAATTCCTCTAGCTCATTGAGATCTAATTTCCTTTTTGTTTCGGCCAATGAGAGGTCATAATCCATTTTCATAATTCCCCAAAAGGCCTTATGCTCAATTTCAATGGGTAAATGGAATTCTTTTCCAAAAACCAACCAATATGGTGAAATTAATAGGATGGTTTCGAATACTGTACCATATTCCCAATGAGAATCCAAGAGTTTCTCGGACCAATCTTTCCTTGAAGGATTGATAGTTTTCTTAATAATTTGTTTGATTTCACGATTGGCTAACTCAGCTTGACCATTGGTCTGTGGGTGGTATACAGTGGACACTTTGTGAGAAATTCCATATTTTTTCATGAGTGATTAGAATGGATGATTGTAAAAATGAGTTCCACGATAACTAAGGATAGCCATAGGAATTCCAAATCTAGAGAAGATGTTTTCCTTGAGAAATCTAATCACAGATTGATGATCATTGGATTTTTTAGGAATGTCCTCAATCCATTTGGAGACATAATTGATATCTAAGAGTATGTAAATATATCCCCTAGAGTTTGGGAAGGGACCCATGAAATTAATTCCCCAAGAGTCAAATATTTCATCCACTATGATGGGAGTGAGTGGCATTTGATTCCATTTTTGTGATGGACCCTACTTGATGACACCTAGGACATCTTTGAAAAAATGTGTAGGAGTCCCTTGCGATGGTGGGCTAGAAGAGACCACATCAAAGAATATTAGCAGATGTTTTCTTAGATGAAAAGTGACCACCACATGCCTCACTATGACAGAATTTAAGGATTGACTTTTGTTCAGATTCTGGAACACACCTCCTAATGACTTGCTCAGGGCAGAACTTATAGAGGTATGGATCATCAAACAAATAGTGTCTAAAATCATAAAGGAATTTCCTTCGAGCTTGAGTCCCTAAGAATTTTGGAATTACTCCCGTAACTAAGAAGTTGGCTATGTCAGAATACCAAAGGCAGTCACTCACAGAGAATAGGTGTTCATCAAGAAATGAATCAGACACAAAAAGGTGATTTGAGTTGTCTTTGAATTCCATCCTAGAGTGGTGATCAACTACAACATTTTCAAGACCCTTTTTATCGTTGATTTTGAGGTCAAATTCTTCTAATAGAAGGACCCACCTAATCAGTCTAGCCTTAGCATCTTGTTTTTGGAAGAGGTTTTTTAGTGCAGAATGGTCAGTGAACATAGTGATGGGGGATCCTAAGTTGTTGGACCTAAACTTCTCTAAATAAATCACTATATCAAGTATCTCCTTTTCATTAGTGGTGTAGTTGATTTGGGCATCATTTAAGGATTTTCTTGCATAAGCAATGACATAAGGAGTTTTATCACAATGTTTTCCTAACACAACTCCTACATCAATGTCACTAGAATCACAAAAAAGTTCTAAAGGAAGGTTCCAATATATATATTTCATAATGGGAGGAGAGGTGAGAGTGTATTTGATGGTTGAGAATGAACCCTCATAGATTTCTGTCCAAACAAAGGGAGAACCCTTTACATGGAGAGAACAAAGGGGACGTGAGATTGAACTAAAGTCCTTGATGAATCTTCTATAGAAACCAGCATGTCCTAAGAAATACCTCACATCCTTGACAGTTTTGGGTGATGGAAGGTGACTAATGATGTCAACCATGGCTTTATCAACTACAATCCCCCCACCTGAGACCAGATGGCCTAAAAATAGTCTTTCTTTAACCATGAAATGGAATTTTTCCCAGTTCAAGACCAGATTTTTTTCTTCAAATCTTGAAAAGGCTCTCTCCACATTCTGCAGAAATCCCTCAAATATATACCCAAATACAGAGATATCATCCATGATGACCTCTAGAAAATACCCTACTATGTCTGAGAAGACTCCCATCATTCACTTCTAGAAGGTTCCAAGAGCATTGCATAAACCAAAAGGCATGTGTTTTAAGGCAAAGGTTCCGAATGGACATGTGAATGTATTCTTCCCTTGATCCTCTAGGGAGACCACAATTTTATTATACCCTGAGTACCCATCTATGAAGTAGTAGAAGGCATGACATGCCACTCTATCAAGGACTTGTTCAATGAATGGTAAGGGGAAATGGTCCTTCTTGGTGAATGAGTTTAGCTTCCTATAGTCAATGAAGACCCTCCATCCACTACTCATCCTTGTTGGAAGAATCTATCCATCCTCATTGGTTATCACTATGATTCCATCCTTTTTTGGAACCGCTTACATTAGGCTCACCCATTCACTCTCAGCTATGGGATATATGATACCAGCTTCTAACAACTTCAGAATTTATTTCCTTACAACCTCCATGATATTGGGATTGAGTCGCCGTTGAGGTTGACGACATGGCTTTGAATCAGATTCCAGAACAATCTTATAAGTCCCAATAAATGGGATAATCCCGGTAATATCAGAGAGGGTCCAACCAATGGATTTCTTAAGTTTCTTAAGGACATATAGAAACATCCACTCAATATTGGATTCAAGAGAAGATGAAATGACAATAGGATGTGTTTGATTGTCCCATAGAAAAGAATACCTGAGTGTAGGGGGAAGTTTCTTCAATTCAAGATCAGGTTGGTTCAGAATTTTTGTAGAAGATTGGGACATTGGATTATGTCAATTTATTTATTTAGAGTTTCAGATAGGATTTATTCCCAACATGTAGAAGTTTCAGCCACTAGATTGGCTTGATCATATTTTTGGAAGGAAGTTGGAGTGGTCTCCGTGAAAGTGGTTTCATGAAAGGTTTCACTGATTGTTGGACCTAAGACTTCATCATAAGAGAAATTTGAAAATGATTCAATCTAAGGAGATAAAATTCTTTCATATGAACAAAGGAAATCAATCTTATCCTAACTTAAACATTCCTCAAATATTCCTTAATGTTCTATGGATGCATTATCAATGCTTCCTATCATGTTTACTTCATGAATGTCCTCGTCATCCCCTATTTGTGAGCTTCCATTATAGATGTTCAAGTTTAGACTCATGTTACCAAAGGTGATGGTCATGTTCCCATTTTGGACTCGGATAATAGAGTTGATTGTTGCAAGGAAGGGACGTCCAATGATGATTGGGGTTTGTTCCTTATTTCCTAGGTTTGGATTGTTGTCAAGGACAATGAAGTCAACAGGGTAGATGATGTTTTCAAAATTTACCAAAACATCCTTTAAAATCCTTTTTGGAACTCTAATGCTACGATCAGCAAGTTGAAGTGTGACAAATGTGGGTTAGAGTTTTTCTAGTCCTAACTTGCAGTACACAGCATAAGGGATGAGATTGACACAAGAACCTAGTCATACAATGCCTTGAAAACTTTTCTCTCTTCTAGTTCAACATTGATGTATGGGAAACCCTGGTTTTTCAACATAGGAGGAATGGTCCCTTGAATGGTGGTACTCACATTAGCAGTCAAAAGGACATGGTTTTTATGTGAAAATTTTCTTCTAAAAGTGGACATGTCTAAGGTACTTTGAGTATGAAGGTATGGTTTGGATGGAATCGAGAAGGGGAATGTTCAACTTGACTTGTGAGAAGATTTCCCTCAATGTTTCACTCAATTCACGCTGGGTTTTCCCCCCTCATGTGTTGAGGAAATGGTGCATAATGTGGGGTTGTTTGTTGAAGAGTTGTTTCCTTGACAATGTTATCAGTTTCCTTAGTTTGATCTTGTGGTTCATTTGAATTTTCATCTACGTTTGAATCTTAGGATGGGTTTTGAATTAGTTATTCAGGTTTCTCAATTTATTAACCACTACCTAAAACAACCACATCTATTAGTTATTCATGAGTTGTTTCAGTACTACTTGACTCTACCCTTGAAGTTGAGGATGGCACCACCTGAATAGGCATGGGTGCCTTTCCAGTTTTGGTGGTTTTATGTTCTTGTTTTAGGGAAGAGACTTCCAACTTCATCCTCTCCATTTGTTTGCACAATTGTTCTAGTAGGCTTTGTGGAATAGTTTGGGTTGGTGCTTGAGAAGATTGGTTTATCCCGGGGGATATATTGGAGGTGGGATGGTTTGTTAAAAATGGAATGGTGGCTGTTGGTATTGGATAGGTTGGGTTTGGAAATTTTTATAGGTTTGGTAGTTCTGATGGGGGTAAGGATTTTGTCTCTATGGTTGGATAGGTTGTTGGTTATTTTTCCAGTGGAAGCCTAGGTGGTCGTTATACCATGGGTTGAAGTTGTTTTGGTATTGAGGCTTTTGAAAGTTCAAGGAATTTACATCTGCTAGGGGTCCTCTTAAAAAACATCCTTGATATATGGAATGGTTGGGAAGTTGTATATATTATGGTCATGTTTGTCACAAATTGTGAAAACATGGTCAACAGTTTGGATTCCATGGACTTTTCCAAGGTCTATCTCTTCATCCTTCCTAGAGAGTGCTGCGATTTTAGCCCTAAGGCTTTCCTCTTCTCTAACTGTCTGAATTCTATTATTTCATTGTGGCTTTTCAGAATAAGGTGAAGTTACCCATGTTTGGTTTTGTTCAGAAAGGATTTCTAGATACTCTTAAGCATCATTTGGGGATTTGCTTTAAAAGTTCCATTACACATCATGTCAATGAGCTGTTTGTTCCCCAGACCCAACCCTTCAAAGAAAATTCTCACTTGTTTGGGAATAGAAAAACCATGTTGTGAAACCATGTTTAGAGTGTCTTTGAACCTCTCCCATGTTTCATAGAATGACTCCCCTTTTTTTTAAAATGTTTTGGATGCTCTTTTTAAGTGAAATTGTTTTGTGGTGGGGAAATTATTATTTTTGTAGAATTCTCATTGGAGTTGGTGCCAAGAGTTTATGGATGATGGTTTCAAATTTTTTAGCCAATTTTTAGCTCGATACTTTAAAGAAAAATGAAATAGCCTCATCCTAGATGATTCTTGTTGATGTGGGGGACACATGGATTCTACAATGTCATTGAACTCCATAATGTGAAGGTAGGGAATATGAGACTGCATTCCATGGAATGTTGGAAGGTGGTTTAAGACATGGGGATTAATGATTTAGTTAGAATCTCATAGGGAATTTTGTCTAATGCATGAGGGGGCATTGGTCCAAGAAGGTGTGAGGTAGTCATTCATGGTTTTATCAACTGCATTCCCCATGTTTGGGGCTTCCTTGTTTGGGTTTCCATTTTGGTTCCCACCTGGTTTTATGAGTTGGTTTCATTAAAGAACATCCATTGAAATAGACTCAATTTTGACTTGGGGGGTGTTAGGAAGATTATGATCTAATGGAAAGACTTCCCTTGGTGTACTTGACTCCCCAACCCCATGACTATCCACCCTAACTATACGGTTTCATTGATCGTGGGTGTAGGCGATCATGCGACAAAAGGTAAAAAAAGAGAAAGGGACAAGATAAGAGAATTTAAATGAGAAAAGAAGAAATGGTGGAGAATAGAATGGGTGTTTATATGACTTATTTGGGTCCCTGGAAACAGCCCAAAAATTTGATTCTCGATCAAATTTACCCAAGATATGAAGGTTGAACATTCTTTATAGTTTAGCTTGGGATATCAAATCCTCAGAGACCTAAGAAGAAACCTATAGACACATACATTCTATGGACAGTTTTTGGCTATGAAGTGGAAAAATTGGGTTGATTTTATATGGGTTTAATGGATAACTAACATATATAAGTAAATTTAATTTAAAATAATGAGTTGACCCTAGGATATCACTAGGGGTGGATTGGACGTATTTCCTTTTCAATGATTTCAATTTCATATATTCGTGATGGGTTCATTTAAGGAGATAAAACGACATCATCACATACTGGTTTAATTCCTTCACCCTTAAATACTAATCACCTATACACTTGAAGGATCAATGATTTGAGCACTTCAAGGTAATGTTTTGTATTAGCACTTCAAGTATGTGGCCTTAAATTCAACAAGGATGATGGAGTTTAAAAATCATCAAATAAAAATATCATTTTAAAGAAGTGATTAGAAATTAATGGAGTGAGAAATAACATCCAATCCAGCCCCTTTCTACTCCCTTGGATCAACCCATAAGTGGGTTAGCCCTACATTGATCCCATGGTTTCAATGGAAGAGGAATGTAGACTCATGAGGGAGGAAATGGAGAAGTAAAGAAAACAACAAAAATAAAAAGATCACTCCACCGTTGTGTGAATAATTTCACAAGATTTGGTGTAAATAAATTCACACCTTGAGGAAATGGTATCTAAGTGAGATATAGAAAAAAATAAAAAGTGGATAAGAAGAACTTTTATTAAGAAACTAATGTGAATTGAATAACTTACATGTGAAAGACAAATTTGAGGGAACAAAATTACAGCATTACATTACAATTGATCAAAGCACCAAAGATCCTTAAATCCTACAACACCACTACCTTAAATAGGAATTTTGAGCACTTGGGTAGAGCCTCCAATAGTCCAAGTCTCCTCAATTAATTGTGGTAGGTCATAGGTGGGTGGAAAGTAAGGGAGAGTTGATTTTTCCACCCTTGACTCGAGTTGGCAGTCAGCTTTCCATCACCGAACAGACGTTCTTGGAAGACCTTCTAGACGGTAGAATCAGAGTAGGACATAGAAGAAGGAAATGGAGCCCATGATTTATTATAACCACCTGTAAATTTGGACCCATATTGAGTTGTGGATTCTGCGATATGATCATATTAGTGGGCTGTTATTCTGGGCCGCCGAATCTGGCCCATAATTTTATCTCTAACTTGGGCTGACTAAATGGACACCATGGAGGGAGAATTAACATTGGATCGTGGAAAGTGATTTGTTCCTATGAATTTCTTCTAGCATTGCACGAAATTTGGGATTCATTGGGCTTGTATGTTGGGCCCCAATGTCTCATCAGTGGGCTGGTGTCCAATCTGTCTGCTCCAGAATTGCTTCCTTTCATTGCCAAATAACTCCATAATCCTTTATGAATCTTTCATTGATCCTTTAATGAAAAATGTTCATATTGAAATGAATATCCAGTTCAAAAGAATATCAAATTAAAATATGTATAATTATATTCCTTAAAATTAGGTGAATCATTGGGTACTTCAAATGATGTTCAAAAATGTACCACATAATAGTGCATTTTAAGAAGGTATTACAATCATAATGTGAAATGATGTTCAAACTGTAAAATGAACTAAAATTGTGTTTATGAATAAAAAAGAACATGAATATTATGTATATTAACAATGATTATTAGCCTCATTTAGTGGCTAATCAATGGATCACCCACATTAAATCTAGTTTTTGACACGTTAATAAGTTCAATTTGATGAAATAAACTTATAAATTTTAATAAGGATATAAAAATTAACTTTGGATATTTTTTTAATATATTTCTATTAACTTTCATATTTTGATGAATAGTAAAAATACGATAAATTTTAATTAAAAAATTTTTTTCATCAAGATAATTTATATGGTTAAATTATAATATTTAATAGTTTTAAAGTATAAAAAGAATACATTTTTAACATTTAATATTATTTATGTCATTATCATTAATTTTACATTGAATTCATAGGTAAAAACATTTCAATGTTTTGCAAAATTTTAACTCTTAGAACCCATTATCTCAACAGTAGAATTAATTTTCAATTAAATATTGCAGCATCTTTGTTTTGAATATGGAAAAATGGATTCCATATTTGGTAGCAGTAAGTTCAATTTATGTTAATAGGATACTTTTTATTTTTAGGAATTATCAATAGTAACTACGTTAAATTTTATTTACTACATTTAAAGGTAAATCAGGTTATTAAGTGTAAAAATAATATTATAAAATTATGCTAATTCTTATATTAATATAATTGGAAGATTATAATTCGTCCTAAAATATACTCAGGTTGAAATGGTCTCTTTTGGAACCAACTTCAATGTGATTTAGACCTTTAATTTATCTTATTTAAAGAAAGTGAAATATGTCTCACTAAAACATTAATAATTAAAGTATTTGTAATATAATGTTATACATAATATAAAATCTATTATAAATTCTAATTTGAAAGAAAAAAATATTTTTCTTCATTAGGGAAATTTATTTCGGTTTTTTATAAATATATAATTACCTTAATAACTTATACATTAATGATGCATAAATTTTTTATTTATTGAAAAATAAATATTATAGTTTTTATTAAAATAATAATACCCATCAAATGAACCCGAAACTTGACCGAACCATATTTTTCGAGTATATATATACACTAATCATCCATGGGTATACTTTTGGAGCATTTGGAGCCTTATAAAAGATATTATAACATTTATATTATTTTATTTTAAATTATGTCAGAGTTGTCACATTCTTAATTTAATAAATATAACATTTTAAAAGTTGGGTGTTTTAAACGATAAATTTGAAAAAATGTATTCTTATGAAATATGTTTGAGTTATATTTATCATTGTTTTTTATTTTTTATTTTTAGGCAAAAAATAATTCTATTAAATAATTATACAAAAAATGTTGTAGGAATTATTTTGTAAAGAAAATATCAAATAAATGATTTTAGAAGTATTAAAATAAATATTATATGAACTAATTTATGTTCTCCGTGAATTTTATAGAAGAATATGACTTGTTAGAAATCTATTAAGTTGTTTTTTTAGAAAATATATTATGTGTGGATTTTATTTAAATTCAAAAAAATGAATTGTTTCAAAATTGACACTATTAATATTTTATGAAAATAACATATTATTACATTGTTTAAAATTATGAAAAATATTTAAAAATTACAAATTAAAATTTATATGGCCTACCATGTCATAAATTATAAAATTATGTACAATTAGAAAAACATAAGTGTGTATTTTTATCCATTTAAAATTTGTAACATTATTACCTCAAATAAAATTAAATATATTAAATAAAGATAAATATTAATTAAAATGTTTATAATTAAATAAAAACATGTCTAAATTTTATTGTTTGATTAGATTGAAACAATATCTTATCTCATATCCAAATTTGTGTCACTTTGGACGTTTAAAGTGGTGTTTGGATTTTATTATTAATTAATATTTCTGATTTTTCCAAAAGTGTCCCTCTCTTCTATTATAAAAGGTCACCTCATCCCTCTCCTCTTCAATCAATTTTGAGCCTTCATGATTAGAAAAAACCTACCCATTAATCTTCTAAACTTCCCTAATGCATTCAAGAGGTTATGGAATTTTCAAAAGACCATCTCTAGTCCCATAAGAGAATGCTTAATGGAGGTGCGTTGAGGAATAGATAATCTATTCTACAGATTCTTTCAGGTTTCGTTATTCTTATAATTCATCTTATTTAGTTGTTTCATTATAAATTAATAACATAAGTATAATTAATATACTGATATTTTATTATATATATGAAACAACCCTATTTCACCTTCTATCCATCCCATGAAAAATGAAATCACCACGCGTGCGTACATATGGCTTACCGTCTCCATGCCGTGGTGTAATCTGTTTTTCCACCACCACCATAATAGGATTGGTATAATGGTGGGAATAATAACTATATATGATTATAATAACATCATACTGATTCTAATATATAAATCATCCTCTCCAATTCTATTGAATAATTATGGGGCTGATATCATCACTCATATGTACGTACGGATTATCGTCTCCACGACACGATGAGATTCATTCTCCATGTTAACCATTAAAGAATGATTATAAAGTATATATAATAAATAATAACGAAATATATGAAATAATAATGATAATATATTTATATATATGTTATTTACTTAATACCATTCAATTTAATAAGGTAACGAAAACAACGTTCATGCGTACGTACGGCCTACCGTCTCCATGAACGGTGTATTTCATTCCATTTATAAATATTATATATATATATATATTTTGAATATATATTATATATAAATAATGTTTTACATTATGAAATTAGGTAATCATGATCTAAGTAATCATATGAATAATTCGATGCCAAAACACGTATGAAAAATGAAACGATTTTACCCAAAATACTGCTTTAACATGGAATTGACAAATGAACGGGTAATATAAAGTCGTAAGTGAATCATATATGATATCATAAATGTTATTAAGGTTATGTTACAAGTTAATAATATGTTTAAAGAAACTATACAGGGTTATTGGACACATTTAGAAAAAATTGGACCTAACGTAAGGGATAATTATTCCAATATCGTTCTTATCCGGGATTATTTACCCATAAGTACTAATTGGGGTTATGTTTATCATCCATGTCCATTTTTTCTAAAATTGTTTTCATAAAATCTTTACTATTATTCAATGTATGTTTAAAGTTATTTTTACCCTTTTTTACTTCTACAACATGGTATGGAAGGAATCTTTCTTTTTTTACCATATGAGGTACTTTTTGACTTTTCTAGAAAAAGCACAAGAAGATTTTTTTAACTTATACGGCATGAACAGATTTTTACAGTTTTATAATTCCTTCTTTTAATGAAGATTAATCTATAATATTTCTTGATTATTTTCAATAAAATACTATTATATTAAAAATTTCATGGAATTCTGGGAAAATAAAATTATTTTTAAGAAGAAATGATATTTTCCGCAAGAATTCATTTCTAGTGTTTCATCAAAACTACTTTGCATCTAAGATGAAATTATTTAGTATATTTATGTTTCAAGTATAATTTTTCTTTTATTTACATGGTTTTATTTTTCTTATGATGAAATGATATCCATTTGTTTTATATGGATTATATTAGGATGGGATGATGTTTATTAACTCATTTTATTATTTGGGTTATGATGAATGATTTCTAATTATTTTGTGGCACACGTAAAAATGATTTCATTATGAGATGGGTGGAACTTATATCTCCTTCCAATGAATTGGTTAAAGATTTATATCTCATGGGATAGTCATGGATGAAATGGAAAGTGAATCTGATTTAGTAATACAGGGCTGGTATGGAAAGTAAACCTGGTTCTGTAAAGGACTTGGTCCATTATGAGGGTCTTGGCAGAAATTCCTTGGATAATATGGAAATAATAACATGTGCTTAATGGTTTTCCACATTTATATGTTTTATTCCCATGTTATTTTATCATGGTTAATGTATCTTTAGGAATTGTTCCTTACATTTTTCCATGATTTATTTCACAACTCAAGATTTTTATTTTTACCATTGTGTTCATATTTTTATGTTCAATTGTATATGGTTTGTTTTATTTTCTCCATACCTACCCTTAGTCAGAATTTGAGATCACTCTTTTTTTGTTTTATTTTCCTCGGGATTATAATTATGGTTTTATGTAAGAAAAAAAAGTGGAAGCTCTTTATGGGAGATGTTGAAAATCTTTCTCCGTGATTTGAAGATTATGTTCCATGTTTCCAGAGACACTAATCATTTATTGTCCTTATGTGTTTATTTTTTTTATGTATTAAGTATTCGAAAAAAGTAATGTAATTTCCATGTACGTCAATCTTAGGTCTCTACATTTGGTTTTAGAGGGAAGGATTAGTAAACATATAGAAACTAGGATGCAACAACACTAGTGATATCCCTTGATATATTTCTATGGTATGTATAGATATTTCCCTATGGTTATGTATAAGTAGAGGTTACAGTCCTAGAATTATTATAACGATCATGAATAACCAAGGATTAAACCTAATATGTTAAATATTGAAATTACTCACCCTTGATTATGTTGTTTTCTTAGTATGTTTTTTCCTCTCACTCTATTCTTATTGGGTTTTAGAAAATGTCTAGAAACAGGAAGATTCATGTTAATGGAGAATATAATGGACAAAGAATGATGTTCTTAATGAGAAACCAAATGAAATGATATTAGGAAGTCCAACCGTCGTTATCATTCCTAATAAAAAATCTCATAACATGATCAATAATCTCAACATTGGTATGTTTCCTAAATAATCTAATAAGAGATAGATGGTGTTTCATGATGATCATAGAGGAAAGAAAGTTCAATTTCCCTCATGTAAATCATGTGGGAAGAGGAATCAGGGAGAATGTATCAAAGGTAATGGAAGATACTTTGGGTGTGGAAAATAAGGACACAAATCTAGTAATTGTAAAGGAAAAGTTTCAGTTAACCACATGTACAAGGATAATGGTATTGCTAAGAAATCAACAACGGTTAAATGTTTTAAATGTAGAATATAAGAAAATTATGCAAACCAATTCCCTATGTTAAAATCTCATGAAAATAATTAGCATGGTCAAATGGGTAGTATTTATTTTTTTGATGATGAAGAGAATAAAAATGATATATGATATAAAAAAGTATTGAGAAATAAAATGATGAAGCTCAGTCAATGGTTTAAGATGGTAGTGGATCTATTTTATGTTTATCAAGAGTAATGGTGTATAAGTAATTTCATGGTACAATAGAATAAAGAAACATCCAAGGATTGTTACACTATTGTTTTTTCTAAAGTATTTCAATGTATATGTTGATTGATACCGGTAACCACGAAAGGTCATTCATATATTTTTAGAAAGTAGATAATATGCGCATAATTAAGGGATAAGGAGAAAATAATATGTTTGATCGTATTAATGAGCTCGTGACTGAGATAAGGACAAAGTGACAACATGGTTTCAGTATATAGAAATTTTGGGATTTTGGTTTTTGGAAAGAGTTATATTTTGACAGCATTCTTGTATTCACTATGGTTTATTGGTAATTCATGTTTCAAGAGAATACAGGATTAATGTTTTCACATGTTTGGAATTTGACCAACAATATATATATTATGATATATGGGGGATAAATGATGGTATTTACATTCTTGGTAGATGATCTTTCTATTAATAAGTTTCATTATACTATGATATTGAACAAAAGTATTTTGGATAAGCCTAATTAGTTGAATGAATTAAGTTAGACATCAGATAGTATAGAATAAGTCTAGAACGTTTTGAAATTATTTCTGAAATGTTATAATAGTATATTTCTAGAAAAAGGACAACCCATTAGATGAGTGGAAACCCGTCGCATCAGATAGGGTTTTGGGAATCGAACCCACAACCGAAGTATGACATTCCTTTATCACCTACCACTAGCCTACAGAATGTTCCTGGTTTTTAGAAATTAGTTTTATTGTATTATGTGGTATTATAGATTTTTGGAACCATATACAATTAACCTCACCATTGATGGACATATGTATATTTAATATCTTGTGCTAACCTTTTTTGTAATAGAGATAGATGGAATGACTTATCATTCAATCACATGATCTTCTAATACATCAATAATGAAAAATTCAACTTAATTTCACAAAATAATAGATGAAGTGGAATTTGTTCATTAAATGACCAATGATGACATTACACTGAAATCGTGTAAGTATTTTTCCTTATGCAAAAATTCATCAACATTAGGGAAATCATATTGAAAACGAAAAATGATGTCCTAGTACCCTCATATCTAATGAATTAGATGGCCCCATAGATTCTAAAAAATTTATGGATTTGTGATTGTTTTCTTTTTTTTTTCATATCCATGTTCTCTAACACTCTTTAGACGAACAAGATGGTGAGATGTCACTTCCGAATCCTTATATTCACCAATATTCACTTATCTGGAAACCCAATGCTGAGTAACATTGGGCGACCATTATGTTTCTAACATTCCTTTTTATAATTAAGTTTTACTATTACTTTTTATGATGTGGGTTTCTATGAAATAAAATTTCAAGTAGTAAACAATTTATAACCCTAACGAATTTTGAAGGAGAAATTCATTATAAGGGGTAGAATGTAACACCCTCAGATTTTATGAGAAATATTCTTTTTAATTTCATTGATGTATTGTGTAGTATGATACACCATGATGATATTGCACTGTAAGCGACACCGTATTATCTATTTTATATGCAAACACTATTATTGGGTTGTGTTACATTCAAGAGAGACCTTCCTCAATAACGTGTGTTGTACGCAATACCAAGTTTAACTAAACAACGATATATTGTTATAAAATTATTATGAATATTAATAACCACATTTTATATTTTATAACAATAACATTCATCTTACACATATTAAAGACCATGGTATGGGGAAAAATATATATTTAGGGTAAAATAAATATTTTTAAACAAATGTAGTTTTGCCTCCTTTTGATGGTGCACCCACATTAAATCAATATTTTGACACATTTATAAGTTCAATTTGAAGAAATAATCTTATTAATTTCAATAATGATATAAAAATTAACATTGAATAATTTCTTAATATTTTTCTGTTAACGTTCATATTTTGATTAATAGTAAAAATACGCCAAATGTTAATTAAAAAAAAATTCCCTTAAGATAATTTATATGGATAAATTTTTATATATAATATATTTAAAGTATAAATTTAATATATTATTACAATTTAATATTATGTAGGTCATTATAATTAATTTTACATTGAATTCATAGGTAAAAAATTTCAATATTTTTTAATATTTTAACTTTTAGAACCAGTTTTCTCCACAGCGGGATTAATTTTAAATTAAATACTACAACTCCTGAGTTTTAATTTTTTTTAAATGGATTCCATAATTATAATTAGTTGGTAAAAATTATGTTAATACGATATTTTTTATTTTTCGGCATTATGCATAGTAACTACGGTAAATTTCATTTACTACAGTTAAAGGTATATCAGGTAATTAGGGGTAAAAATAAAATTATAAAATTAACCTAACACTTGTATGGATGATTATATTTCTTACTACAATATACTTGTGTTGAATTGGTATCTTTTGGAACCCACATGGATGTGATAAAGATATTTAATTTATTTTATTTAAAGAATGTGTAATATGTCTCACTCAATCTTTAATAATTAAAGTATTTTTAATATAAAGCTATACATAATATAAATTTGATTATAAATACTAATTTCAAAGATAAAATAACTTTATTCATAATCTTAATTTATTTGTGATTTCTAATAAATATATAATTTCCTTAATAGCTTATACATTAATGATGGAGAAATTATTTATTTAGTGAAAAATCAATAATAAAGTTTTTATTAAAATAATAATACCCATCAAAAGGACCAAAAACTTGAAAAAACCTTATTGGTCAAGTATATCTATACCCTCGTCATCCAAGGGTCTACTTTTGGACCATTTGGAGCCTTATAAAACAGATTATGACATTTATATTATTTTATTTTAAATGATGCCTAAGTTGTTACCTTCATAATTTAATAAACATAACATTTTTAAAGATGGGGGTTTTAAAATATAAATTTGACTAAAAATATTATTATGAAAAATATTTAATTTATATTCATCATAGTATTTTTCTTTTAATTTTTATGCATCAGAAATGTATATTAAATAATTATACAAAAATCTTGTATCAATTATTTGCTTAAGAGAAATATCAAATAAATTATATTTATAGTATTAAAATAAATATTATATGAACTAATTAATGTGCTCCAAAAATTTTATAGATGAATGTTACATGTTAGTAATCTATTAAATACTTTTTTAGGAAATATATTCTTTTTTTATTTTATGTAAAATCAAATAAATAAATTGTGTTAAAATTGTCACTATTGATATTTTATAAAAAAACATATTATTAAATTGTTTAGAAATGAAAAAAATATTTTTAAAAAATATATTAAAATTTATATGTTTTAACAAGTCATATATTATAAAAGTATCTACAATTAAAAACAAACAATTATGTATTTATAACCATTTAAAATTTATAACATTATTACAAAAAATAAAATTAAATAGATTAAATAAGTATAAATCAAAATGATAAGTTTTAAAATAAAATCCAAAAATATATAAATTTGATTGGTCAATGATATTACAACACTATATTATTTCATATCCTAATTTGAGTCAATTTTGATGTTTTTATGTGGGTTTTTATTTTATTATTAATTAATATTTTTGATGTTTCTGAAAGTTCCAATCTCTTATCTTATAAAAGGGAACCTCATCCCTCTCCTCTTCAAAAAATTTTGAGCCTTAAAGCTCAAAAAACCCCTTCCCATTAATATTAAAAACTTCCATAGTCGCATTATGGATGTTAGGGCATTTTCAAAATACCAACTCAAGTCCCTTAACAGGAAGCTTAAAGGAGGTGTGTTGAGGAAGAGGTAATTTGTTCTACCGATTCTATCAAGATTCTTTATTCTTCTACATAATCTTATTTAATTTTTTCATTATAATGTAATAACATAAGTATAACTAATATACTGATATGTTATTATAAATATGAAAATACCCTCTTTCACCTTCAATCCATTCTACAAAAAATGAAATCACCGCGTGTGCGTGCGTACGTACAGCTTACCAGCGTCACGTCGTGGTGTAATATGTTTTTCCACCACCACAATATTTAGATGGGTATAATGATGGAAATAATAACAATATATGATTATTATAACATCATAATTATTCTGAGATATTATATAATCCACTCCAATTCCATTCAATTATTACGACAATGATATCCTTACTCATGCGTACGTACAGATTACCATCTCCATGACACGATAAGATTAATTCTTCATGTTAACCATTCAAGAATGACTATAAAGAATATATAATAAATAATCATGAAATATATGAAATAATAATGATACTGGATTTATTTATATTTTATTTCCTTACTTCCATTCAATATAATAAGGAAATGAAAACAACGTTCACGCGTTTGTACGACATACCTTCTCCATGAATGGCATATTTCATTCCATTTATCAATATATTATATATATATATATATATATATATATATTATATTCTGAATATATATTATATATAAATCATATTTTACATTCTGGAAGTAAGTAATCATGATCTATGTAATCATGTGGATTATTATAATTCAAAACACGTACGACAAATGAAACGCTTTTTCCCAACACACTGCTTTAACATGGAATTGACAAATGAACGGGTAATATAAAGTCGTAATTGAATCATATATGATATCATATATATTATCATGGTTCTGTTACAAGTTAATAATTTGTTTAAACCCACTATACAGGATTCTTGGACACATACAAAAGAAATTGGATATAAGGTAATGGATAATTATTCCAATCTCATTCTTATCCGGGATTGATTATTCGTAAGTACTTATTGGGGTTATGTTTATCATCCATGTACATGTTTTCTAAAAACTTATTTATAAAATGTGTACTATACTTACATGTATTTTTGAAGTCATTTTTACCCTTTTTGACTTCTACCACAAGTTATGGAAGGAATCTTTCTTTTGTTTACCATACGATGTACTTTTTAACTTTTATGGAAAAAAATGAGAAGAATGTATTTTTTCATTTACAGAATGAATGAATTTTTCCGGTTTTATAACACCTTATTTTCATGAAGAAAATTCTACATGATTTCATTATTATTTTCAATAAAATCCTTTTCTTTTAAAATTTCATCGAATTTTGTGAAAATATAACTATTTTTAGCAAGAAAGGATATTTTCCTCAAGAATTAATTTCAAGGGTTTTATCAAAACTATTTTCCATATAAGATGACATTATTTAGTATATTTATGTTTCAAGAAAAATATATCTGTTATTTTCAAGGTTTGACTTTTCTAATGATGATATGATATCCATTTGTTTTATATAGATTATGTTATGATGGGATGATGTTTATGAAGCCCATTTCATTTATTGGGTTATGATAAATAATTTATATTTATTTTGTGGCACACGTAAGAATTATTTCTTAATGAGATGGGTGGAACCTATATCTCCCTATAATTATTTGGGTAAAGATTTATATCTCATGAGATTTACATGGCTAGAATGGCTAGTGAATATGGTTCAGTAATACAGGGATGGAACGACATGTAAACCCAGTTTAGTAATGGACTTGGTCCACTATGATGGTCTTTGAAACAATTCCTCGTATAATATGGAAATCATTACATGTGATTAATGGTTTTCCACAATTACATGTTTAATTCCCATGCTACTTTATCATGAATAATTTTTCATTATGTTATATGCCTTATGTAATGCCAAGATTTATTTCAAAAATCATGATATAGATGTATAAACATTATGTTCATGTTTTTAAGTTCATATGTATAAAATTTGTTTTATTTTCTTCATGCATAACCTTACTGATCATTTGAGCTCACCATTTATAAGTTTTCTTTTCCCTAGGATATAATGAAATGTTTTAGGTATGAAAACAAAAAGGGGAAGATATTTATGGGAGATGTTGAAATTAATTCACCATTATTAGAACATTATGTTCCCAGTTTCTAAAGACAATAAACTATTATGGTCCTCTGTGGTCTATTTTTGTTATGTATCACGTATTCCACAAAAGTAATTTAATGCCCATTTACATCAAGCATGGGTCTCTAAAACAACCACACCTTGAATTAGCAGAACTACTCTTTCTCTCAACATGATAAGGAGTTCTGAATCTCACTCATGAACCTCGAGTCAGGGTTGATCCCCTTCCATTGATTGCTGGGAGTATGGTCCTTTAGAATTGATGTACATGGCCCATCCATCCATATTCTTGGTAGTCATATGGGGTGGGTCACACTGATTCTACATATTCCCACGTCCCCAAAAATGGTGAAATAAGATAAAAGAACATGTTCTAATATCTTGTATGGGATTCCACTCACAAGAAGCCCCCAAGAAGTGCTTCCTGCGACTAGAAGATAAACCCACTAAGTTAAGAGGCTAAATACCCCTTCATTGTACCCACATATTCACTGATGTAATATTTGTTGATAATATATAGATTCACGATATCTATAATATATGTCAACCAAAACATGTTGACATCAAATAAAACGGTATGCAAGATACCTTACTCAAAGAATGTCTTCCTCTAAAGATCTCCCTCAAGATAAACTGATGCAGAACACTAGAATATTTTTAAAGAGTTCCAAATTATACATAACCATCATATCCAATTTTTTTAGATACATACACTCTCTATCACTTTAATTTAATTTGGTATTAAGATAAAATAATAAAAAAATGATTTTAAAATCCCTCCGACCCATATTTCAAAAAATATTAGCAGGTTCCAAAAAATTTCAACATCTCTCTACTTCTGTTCAAAGAATATATGTTGCAATATTAAATCATAAATATTTAGGTGTCCCAAGATGATTGATGATAGCATTTTTTTTCTCCAGCATTAGCTAGACATCCTTATACATGGATCCCCTAAACACAGGGGTCAATGCAGAGGTTGGGACACATGTGTCATCTCCACCATTGATGTGGTTGGTTGCGGGGCTCCCAATATGGTCTTCATAAATAGTAAGAAACACTCTCATATATATGAATCAAAAACCATTTATGGTACTACTTCTATTACTTCAATTGGAATTATATGATAATTGATTGGTATTCTAAGTCACATCGGCTCCAAGGCATAGTCATCACAACCATCCTAGTGCCCAAATCGATGTTGTTGCGCTAGTATGTGTCTTCAATTCCAAACACAGACCTCTAAAAAGATCAATAATGAGATAATAAAAGATAAAAGAATATGATTGGTTGATGAAATCCAATAATCAATTCTCGCACCTCTGACTGCTATTATATAAAGTACTAGGTATAATGTAATCTACATAAATATACATGATTCACTACCCTCATCTCAACATATATATGGGTCAATGTTATGTTATCTGTTTCATAATTTCAATTTCATTTAAATTATAATTTATTTTACAATTATCGATGTATGGTTAAAACAAATGGGCCACCATATCCAATCGATAAGGGGATATAAACCTAATGAATAGAAGTGTGGTGTCTAATTTTTCCATACGATAACATGTTCCAGTCCATTTGACCCTTGGTTCATGAATCAAAATGCCATAAGTGACTACATTGGGTGCCAATTATATCCTATGTTTCGAAAAAAAATTATGTTACTATATGCACTCAATGTACCAATCATTTTTCTTAATTACATGAACACAGATTCTATCAAACAATAAGTATATAACACAAATAATACATCTTATGATCATTAAATTAATCAATGTATCCAATATGGAATTGAATAATTCAATGAATTTGAATTCTAAAAAAGATCCTAAATTGATGCAAGGGATAGAACACCCTCATCATTTCTGGACATATTAAAATAAAACACACAATGAAAATAAATATCAAGCATCATGTGCATTACCAAATGGTTGAATAAAATCAAAAATAATAACAAAATCTAGAAAATAGTAATTTATATTACATGAAATTTTCTTTTTTCTTTTAGATGGGATAACTAATCCCCAAAATAGCACATTTATAAATTCCAATAATTCATAATCTCCAGTCTATTGTCTAAAAAATCTATTTTTATAAAATATAACCCATATTATACCACTTTTCAATGCCCTAACCTATTTTTCATGGAATGTTTCCTCGATCAAGTGGGTCAAATGGCCTCAAGTGTGCCTCCCATAGGCCAGAGGTTGTTGACTTGTAAAGAGGACCTATGGGTTGTCTATGGAGAGTCATTGACCTCCTCCTAGAGTAAAAAAATGTGATTTATAAACAACAACCAATAGTGAAATCATAATATAAATAACTAGAATAGGGTAAATCATCCATATGACTATAATAAATAAATAGTTCAAAATAATCCATATACAATATGTTGAACATGTCACGTCTCCAAATAAAATGGTAGGTAACACATAGAATAAAAACCCATTATAATATAAGTATCAAAATGAAAAAAGATAAAAAAAATATATCCCCATATTGCATCACAATCCTAGTTTTTTCATGTTCTCCCTTACTCATAAAAAAAGATCAATTCATGCATCCAATTCTATTGACATTCATAGGTATAAACATGCATCAATAAAGTATGTATGGGTATGAAAATAGTGTCCCAAACATGATGTGATATGAAACCCATTAGGAAACTAACAATGGTGTCTATAAAAAGTCAAGTTTCTGTAAAATAATCAAAGTAGTTCTTAATATATCATCAGTATAACATTGTTAACAGTAAAGTGTGTTCATTTCTAGAAAAAATGGATCACTTTAAAACATAGTCAAGCTCTAGTAATAATTTGTATGTGTAAAGAATAATCAAATTGGTTTAATACTATACATTCTAACAAATTTATTATGTTACCTTTACCAAGGCTATATACATGCATAAGAAAATTTTCATTATGGCTGCACTGTGTTGTCAAACGTATAGTATCCACAATGGCCATACTATATAATTCTGTGTCACCCCATGATGGTTCAGTTTCATGGTATAGAAGACCAATGTGTCCTCAACGAGTCGTATGATAATATCGATGGAAATTCAATAACGGATTGTGTAGATTCCAAGGATCTTGTCAACAGTTCATGTAAAATGTGAGTCCAAACAACCCAGATCCAAGGGGTATCAAGGCATGTGGAATTTTCTGGAATTAATGTCAAAAGAGTAAATGGGTCCTAGCCATGTAGATCCATAATCTTGGTCCAAGGGGTATAAATTACCATGGCATCTAAGGGAATCAGGATAAAATGATATCATCCAAGGAATCCACTATCATTTAAAAGCATCTATCATTATCATTGACAAACAATGATTTATTATAATAAGTTAACTATTTTCAATATAAATATTTTAACCATTTCAATCCTTTTAAATCACATAAAAATTAGGAATCAACCTTAACCAATATATTAACCTTAAATCATTCCTTAAATTTATTATGAAAAGTTAAAAAATGATGATCACAAACATAAAAAATTCATTTATATCGCTTCCATGATCCAAAAAAATTGAAAATCTCACATGAACCCAATAGGGTGGTATAACATATGGATGATACATGGGAACACCCCATTGGTGAGATTGGCTGGGGGAAATAAAAAATAATTATAAAAAATATACTAATAAAAAAACCTCATAGTTATCGAATAATTATGTCAAGATGTTCATTTAATTTTAGGGGAAATAGAGGAAGGTATAGCATGTGGTACAACATCAACAAGGTATATAAAAAAATAACCTGATTTGAATGGTATAAACAGTTAATGTATGTATTTGGAAGAAAAATAGTCAATTATCAACATAAAATTTGATATTTATGTGATGAAAAGTTGAGATTAGATGAAAATTATATATAGAGATAAAATTTTTTCGCACCAAAATAGGTCCACTATTATGTTGTTAATCAATGAATTGTGAATTATGAATGGAGTACTCACTGATGCATAACCAATAGGAAGATAAGTCCTTGGATCTAGTTTTGGATGATGAATCATGTTCAATGACTAGTTTTTGGAATTAATAAGGCTTCAAATAGGATTATATGTGGCTCCCATTTCAATAGAATCAATGAATGATAAGAGGTATTGTATATATAAGTTATTATGGGTGAAAATTGAATTTTCCCCAAAATATACTGATCACATGGTCTATCAAAATGTTTTTCCAAACCATGAGCCAACAATTTTACTTATCTTCATCGAAGGAGAGCCCTAATGGTTTGTGCACATGGTTTGGAAAAATATGCACAAAATCTATCAAAAGCCTCTACAAAACAATTGCAGGTTTCTTACTTGGTTGTTCACCCCTATGAAAATGGTTCATAAAAAATTATATCTATTATAGGGACTCTTCTAACCTCTCATGGTTTCTCAAAGCAATGTAGAAAGGATTACATGGCTATTACAACCCACGAGGCCTAGTTTCCATTTTAAAAAATAATGTTTCTATGGCTCCCAGAAAACTCGAGAGACCCCTAAAACTCATATAACATTTATCAAATAAAAATCCAGGAAAATAAAATGGGGTTTATAGAAATTTCATCATCTAATGACCCATTTAAAATAATCTAGTGTCAAAAATATTTTAATATATCATTACACATGGAAAACAAATATATTTCATCAATTTTACATTGTAGAATAAAATATGGTAAATAGATGAGTTTAGTAACCATATTTTTATAATAGTTAAAAAAATCTTGAGAATGAATAATGGTGGTGTAATTGGATCATATACCTTGTAATGATTTTGAAATCATTATGGATTTTATCTTAGATCAAAAATTATATGATATAATAATGGGAACATTTCTTGTGGAAAATATCATTTCAAATATGAAATCATATGATTAAAATATAATATTTTTTTAAATGATCAGAAAAACATAATTTCTTTAAATAGAATTAAAAACATGTAGAGTAAATTTTAAATCATTGAATAGTGAAGGTGTTGGAAAATATTGTTCATTCCATACATGATAAAAAAATTATTCCGTTCACATGTTTTGTAAAAAGTCAAATTTACCTTATCTGGATGAAATTAAGAAGATTCATTTTACACCATTTTAAAAAAAAATTTGACACCGGTAAAAATATAATTAAAAATCATCAGATTAATGTAAAAAAATCGTTAATACATTATTGAAAAAAAAATACCTTGATCAAAAAAATGAATTTCAATAAAAGTGAGAAATATTATTTTTTTCTAAAAAACTTATATTTATTTAGTTATTAAAGTGATGAATATGAATGGGAAACCTGTAATTTATAGAAGTAAATAAGCTATAAAATATTTAATAAATTTATTAATAGACATATAATAATATTTTATCAACTGAATCATAAACATTAAAATTCACGATAATAAAAATATATTTTAATATAAAATAGTTACCACTTTTGATTCATTGGAAATTTATTCCCTATGAAAGATAGAATGAAATATAAATATTTATATCATATAATATTTATTTTAATAATCATTAAATACATTCATTGTTAGTTTATAAAACACCTCAAAGAAAAAAATGGTGAATATGGAATGTGTCTCATAGAAATTAACATGAGAAGAAAATACCCTACAACTTTTGGTAACTATAAAAATATATGCCCCATGAAATAATTATTATTAATTGAAAAATTTAAAAACATTGAAATAAATAATTTACGAATTTAAAATTTAAATGGTTTATTATATACCACTTCATAAAAAAATATTTTTGTAGTACATATCTTATGTCCCAAAAAAGACAATTTGAGATAAAAATCACTTACTACTTTCAGAAACATTAGAATAATTAGAACCATTAAACAATAACAAAAATAATAATTATACAACATTTAAAAATTATATGAATAATATATTATTTCAGTGAAGATTTATATACCCTACCAAAATGAAATTATTTGTGAATATGGTATATGTCTCAAAAAAAGGAGAGTCTACAAATACCTTAACTCAAGTCTCGACATTCTTCAAACACATTGGAATATCACTTAAAATAAATAATGGTTTTTTATAAATATATTTCATAACCATAATAATATATATCATATTATATATTATTTACTGATATCATTTTTTAACTATTTATTATCGATTTTTTATAAAAATAATGTTTTAGTTAATAACTGCTTCATTTTTCAAATATTTTATGATTTAGTAGTTTCATTTCTTTTACATTGATCATTGTTCAATAATATCATGAATTTTAAAATGGGTATATGTATCATATATATAGCTAATAGATGGTTTTATAATCATCCAAAAATATATGATATATTAATATTAATTACACAATTCATTGAGACGATTGGTCATACGTGCAGTGGAACATTGTCTCAATTTGCACGATGAATGAACAAAATAATGTTAAATAATATATAAAATTTCCATAAATATATTTATTTCATATATTCCATAAATATTAATTAATTATACCCTTATTAACATTTCTATCAAAATAAAACAAATAACATATTGTGTCATTTTGTTGAGGTGCTAATCCAAAAGTATGCACAAGAAATGTTATTGCTTTCCCAAAAAAGAGAAGTTAATAAAGTACAAAATATATTATAATTATATATGTAGAGTATTTCATAAATATAATATAATTATAAAAAATACATCATTATATCTATCTATGACTATCCATTATGGAATATGTATTTCATTGGTTCATGATTTGGTAGTCCTCCATACACATAATATATGGTTTCATTTCCAATTTGATGAAATATGATATTCTTTTGGGTTATGTAACTCAAAAAATTAATTAAATTTATTTGTTAAATAAAAATTTCACTATATAAAAACATTTGAAACATATTTTATTGATGTCGAATATGATATTAAATAAAAATGCACAGTGAAGAATGATAGATCATCTTCAAAAAACATCTATTCGTTTGAACTAAATGACTTCATAAGATAGTTTAATAATCATACTATATTCTATGTAAAATTGGGGGTTATGTTTTTATTTTTGATGGTAATGGTAGGTCAATAATATTTTTTAATTGTGATTAGAAGAGTAGAGTTATTTCCATTTTATAAGTGGGGGAAGGAAACATTTGTATTTATTGAACATAAAAATTTATATCCATGTTTTAAACATGAAAAAATGATAAAAAATGAATACTTATCATAACATTCAGGACATAAGGATTAAAAATGCACATATAATAGGTATTGTAGAAGGATTTTAGATTATTTTAAAACATATCATTTTGTATTTAACCCCTATGTAATCCTGATTTTAATATAATTATTGTAATTAGTTTTGACTCTTTTTGATATTTATTATAATAAAAAACTAAGTAAATCATACTATATAATATTTCATTTTGTGAATTCAAATTTAAAACCCATTTTATGAACTTCAATTCTTTAATTAAATTGTAATTTCATAAAAATATATTAATTTTTTTATGAATATTCATTACATTACCCAAACACATGACTAGGAATCATAATGTTATATTAAATTTAAAATCATAGAAATATAAATACCTATTTCATAGATGAGATACATAATATCCCACTATAATCATAATATCTAGATTCCTTATTTCACATATAATACTTAATACCTATCAACATAACCTGGAGAAAAGATACATAATAAATGTTGAGCTCAGATTTACTATATGTGAAAATAACGGAAATACAAGAACATAACTTGAGCATAATGGTATGAAAACATGAAAACTACAGATAAAATCCAAAATATTCATATAAAAGATTTAAATAATGTGTCATTGAATAAATATTAGTAGTTAATAATTCATGAATCATAATGGAATCAATGAATAATATGCTTTTGAATAAAAAATGGGTATAATGCATAGATTTGTTGAATACACATATTCTTACTAAATTGTGTACATTTATAGATAAATAATATTTCTCTAATTATAATAAGGAAATGAAATAATGTCCTCACATAATATTATAGGAATGAAAATAGGTCCATATAATCCCTTATGGACATGAAATCTATTTCCCTTCATGGCACTATGAACATTAAATTAGGCCCACTCATAACATTGTGAACATGTAGATAGGTTTATATATAACATTTTGATCATGTTATCATGTTCATTCATAACATATTTAATCATGATTTATCAATATTTACCCAATTTATTGTAGGGAGATATAGGTATCATTCATTAAATAATAAAAATAACACAATCATGTTTCACATGATCATAAAACATTTCTCATATCAAAAACCAAAAAAAAATCAAGATTCATAATGATCATTTCTAATTATAACCAATTAAAGGAAATGTTTAGGAAATAAATTTCATCATATCAGATCCCAAAAAGTAAATGGATGTTATATATGCAATGTCAAAGGATTTTATTTTTCATGGAAAATGATATTAAATGATCAATTGAAACATTATGCAAGGAACATTTCAGTTCCTCTTTAACAAATAAATTATTAAACTATAAATTTTTTAAAAAATCCACAATAATTTCTATGACAATAAACATTGATATATATAGGAATATTTAAAAATACAAAAATTTATTTCTTCAAGAGTTTATCCTTTACAACATTATAACTTTTTTTACATCATAAATTATTTTGAAAATCATTTTCATTGAAAATAACTTTTGATACTAATATTGAATGATTTTAAAATCCATTAAAATATTTATCGAGAATAATATCATTTCAAAATTGAAATTATAAAGAAATGATTAAAAATAAATTTTATTTGAAAATATAATTTGAATCATACAATTGATGCTTAAAAGATCATTTAATGCTTTATTAAAGAAAATATCATTTTAAAATAGATTAATACTTTTTTTAAAAATAAAATGAAAAAAAATTATTAAAATACTTTTCATTGAAATAAACTTTGAAACATATAAATTATTCCATTTATAATTATGTGTTCATTAGAATATATAATTTTTTTCATGTCGTACATGTTAAAAAAATATTTAATTCCCATTTTTTGTAAAATTAAAATACATATTTCTTGTAAAATGACATAAATAATGATTTTAATTTTTTTCATGTTATGAATGGATAAATATAACTTAAAAATAATTTTATGCAAGTCAAAAAATTCAATAAAACAGTATTTTAGAAAACATTTTTTGTGGAAGAAAATAGGTTTGTGAGCAAAAAGTGAAATAATGTTGTTTTTAAATAATAAATAATTTTGATATTTTTATTACATAAATAGAAGAAAAAGAAATGGAGAACATGTATTACTATAAAAACAAGTGGAAATGAAAAATGATGTGTTTCATGAGATACAGTTCTTATGATTTCATCATCAGATGAATAAACACATGAAATCCTAATAACCAATGTTATTTTATTGTAAAATCGTTATAATCTAGGTAAAATTAAATATTAATCCCCATAAAAGAATAAAATTGAATGAGACAAAAAATATAACCTTTTTAAAGAACTAATTCACTAATACCATCATGGTCAGTAGTTGGTTTTCCCTCCACAACTAAAATACAGCATTCATAAGGCAGGGGTTGGGGAAAATAACTAATAATTCATAACTAGAATGGGAGTCATTTTCCTAAAATAAAATTTTTAATTCACCCAATCATGTATATAAATAAGCAAAGATAAAGGAAAAAAATACATTAACATCTATAGTTATAACCATGCATGTAATACCATATAAGTAATAAAAAGAATTATTGTAGTGTAATCTAAAAACTGAAGGTAAAAGTTGAGCCCCACCATGAAAATATATACCAAACTAACAACAATAGTAAAAAAACAGCTAAGGGGAATGTCTTCTGATATCTTAAACCTTCTCATTGTACACATCATATAAACCTAATAATGTAATTTACCTTTTATAAATATTTTTTATCTATCCAAAATCTTCATAAGACATCACATATGTTGGAAAATACCTTGTAATTGTGATTATATAAATTCTATTAGGATTCTTTGAAAACTCAAGATGGAGCAATATATTACATTAATGAAGTTGTTATATTAACCATAAAGAATATGGAATCAAAACCCAAAATCATATATATATACTATTAAAACCAGCCCAATAAAATAGATAAATGGTATCTCCATCTCACAACCAATCCAAGGGTGTTGTGTGTACCTACAGATCAAAATGTTTCATCATTAATTCCCAGAAACTCATATGTCTACTCGAAGATGCAACAATAAGTGCCTTCACCCCCACAACTACTCCACATCACAATGTAGTGAAATATCCAAAATATAAATGACCCACAACCTGATTTAAATGATGAATGGAACATAACAGATAGAAGACTGATGATCATGTATGGTAGTAACATCTCTAAATATCTGTACATAATATTGGGGACCCACACTCTGCTGTAACAGGGGAGCTCTATCCCCATGTATTGAGGGATCATGACCTTGTAGGGGAGTACCATCTCAATTTATAGAATAATGTGTTTGTGGGACCTACTATCTACTATGATAGGGGACTACCATCATCATTGTTAGTTGAGTATTATTCATATTGATTGAGCACGCACCACATGGAAAGATAGAGGAGTTTAAACTCTACTTGGAATAACCGTTATGGTGGACCCCATCATGGGTGCTACAGGGTAGTACCATATCCATGGATAGAGGACCTACAACAAGGTATTATAAGCTAGTACCAAATCTTCCTAGAATAACAAGTATAGATGAATTTTTACATGGAGACTTCGGGTTGTAACAACTACAAAAATAGATGACCCATTTCCAAACGTTACTTGCGAGTACTTCTCTATCTAAAATCTATGATGATCCTATATGATCAAGGCCTCCATCTAGCATTGCCTAATGATGAATTCTTCTATGAACATATCACATCATATCAGATTTTCCACATTAATGGAAAATGTCAACTTTTATGCCGCAAATCACTCAATATAATGTACTCTAAATAAATAATCTGAGTTCCAATGAGGGTGATAATTGATAATGTCATAATAGTGTATAGTATACATCATGTATGGGGGTCCACAAGGTCGGTGACCCTACCTCGTTTCTAAGACATGTCTCCTATGAACATGGATTGGAGTTACTTTCAAACAACATAGTGCGTATAGGGGAAACCCAATGTGTCTTATCTATCGGGGACCATCCTATGTCCTTTTAATCATGATCATGTACATTGGCATGTTCCCATAAACATATTTTTATACCTATCCATTCTTGATTTCTGACACATTTCCATCTACTCCCTATGTTCATGAGATGTTTTACCACATTTTTTCATGGGCATGTGAAGATGGAACATGACCTAACTAATCATGGAGGGTTACATGGAGTGTGTCCCATTGACATAGTGTTTTATCCTCATCATTTTCCCAAGACCCTATTGGATGTTATAAAAAGTCTATGGACTGCATATTCCACATAGTATATTCAATTTAGTGGTATTTTCAAAAAAAATTAGTGAACATTATTATGGAATTTGGATCCATGGTCCCACATGTGATTCCTATCATTTGAACAACCATAACTAGTGGTTGTCTCCTCTAAACATCGATTCTCGATGTCCATTGGAGGGAAATCAGATTCAATTGATTCGATTGAAGCTCGTATGCTAGATGACACAACTCTCATTTAAAATCCAACATCTCTTCAGATACATGATCCCTGAATCCATATCCTATACCCAAAATCCACTATGATTAATCCAATAATGATTGATCTATTCAATGTGAACACATACACTAAGAAATTGGGAATTCAATCATGCTCAAAACCAACCAAAAATTGTTGAATCATGACCCATTTTTCCAATGATATGGAACATGAAGCACGATTTTTTTAATGGAACAAGTAAAAGGAGACATTATTTTCTGTCAATAATTTATGGAAATGCATAGCATAATCTGAGAAATTTTTGGTACATTTTTAATGAATTTATGATAAAATTAAATTAGTCATTTGATTTATAAGAATTTATTTTCACCCAATGGGTAGATGAATCAAAGATCAAAGGGAGACTGATAAAATCCATGATCAAATATTAAATTATGACCAGAATAAAAAAAGAATATCCTTTCATCAATTATTGTCTAATCATTGGGGAAATATTTTTATTCTAGGGATGTGGAAGATTCATCGTGTTTTTGGTCGCTCAATCCACTTTGATCTAGTCATCCTTACATGTTTAATGAAGATATCAAAATGAAGATTAATATACTCCTCCTATTAGATATATAAATTGTTACATAACCAAACAACAAAAAATCATCATAAGGGGTTATTTATAGAGGATTTCATTATTACATTTAATAATATTATTATTATTTTATTTAGTTTAATTAAACACGCATGAAATTTGTTTCCTAAATTAAATCTATGGTACTAAAAAACATAGGTTCCACATAGCGTTAACCCCATGATCTGGATTCAACTATGGTATAATATTTATTTTCAAGGATTCCAATTAGTTTATATTACATTATTTTTGAAAACGGTGTCTGTGTGTGTGATATTAATATATTTTATATTTTTATGAAATTAATTTTAGTATTTACATTCCTCATAATCACATGAAGTCCCTGAACCCATCTCTAAAAATATTCCTTTATATATTTCAAGTAAATAGATGGAAAAAATAGAGTCTCTATATTATAAAATCCTTTAAATATTTTCATCCGGAAAAGAAAAAAATAGACAATAACTTGTGGACATTATGCTTCCATCTCGATCACGCTCTCCGAGGATCATTCTACTGTGCTCTCATACCACCTAAAAACAAACACATAATGATTGGTATATCCTCAATGGATACTCTTGTATAGAAACATGATCCCCATTGGATTCTCAATGATGGTGGATTCATACTTTATGTTCATCTCACTCCATTTAATAATGTGTGTATGATCAAACACTTATATCATTATATGTGTCATAGTGAAGAATTTACAAACTTAATTGAATAATGGGGGATATTATAGGCTATATGAAATAGCTTCAAACTACTTTAGGATCTCAAAAATCATGATACAACATGATGATATCATTCCTCCATGGCCAAATCTACACAATAATACTAATGGGTAGACTCCCATGAAAATGTGGTATCCTTTCTCAAAAAAAAACCAAGATAAAATATCAGACTGTTTATGATTTATTTCAACTATGGGTTTTCCTCATGCACTGGTTGATCTACTCTATCATCACTATTTTTTCCCATACCTTCTCTATCTCAAATAGATATGTCTCAAAAAAACTATTTTTGGAATAAGTGTGACATGTTGGGTCTCTAATAAAAACCATAAAAAGGATAAAATATTATATATAAATGATAGAAATTATTATGGGAAATATCTACCAAAGTTAATTGATCCCTCCAACCATTTATGAAGACTCACATGTAATCCCTAAGTATATCATCCAGTACAAGGATACTACTGTTGTTCATCCCATATGTCTGTGGGTTTAATATTGTATTCATCTACAACTAGGTCTATAATTCATTTTACATGCCTCTCCAAAACCCGGATGTGAAATTATCCTCATGGTCCTAGATAATTGTCAATGAAACCAAATGAAGATAAATGATCTCCCACACATACAGCATCCCCAAAAATTCTACCAGATCCTACTCCCTGATTTCTTTGGAAGTATGTTGACATAGTTAGTCGGTTAACTCTCAACCAATAGGTATGATGACCTATCACTATCTATGGAAGAACTATCACAAATTCTATGGATATATCATCCTATTTTAATTATGGGATATGAAGAGGCCACAAAAACACTAACAAATCTTCATTTCCATCCATCAAATATTTACATGTAAGACACTGAGAGATGATCCCAGCTATTGTATGAATCCTGATAGACCTATAAATCTTTTTTAAGGAATCCATGCATATTTTTTACACCAGTATAGATATAAAAAGGATAATCATGAAAAAACATCATTATGTCCTCTCATAACATGACCAGAACAATTATTAGTGCTTGGATTGTATTAGATGACTCCATCCATTAGAGAATCCACCTAGTGAATCACATAAAAATATTTATTCATGTAGGACCTCATAGATTATATATCCAAACATTGCCTCACACACACGTTGGTGAATTATGTGGGTCAAACCCATAGATTAATGAGATGATATAACCCTCTCTTCAACTGGGGTCAAATATAATGATGCCAACTCCCCAGACACCTCCTCCACTAGGAAAGAACTTGGATTCAAAATTGGGGACTTTAACACCATATTTCCCATCTTGGGTATATAAAAATCTCAAAGTAATGTTAATATAGAAACTCCAACTAGTACCTATATCATAGGTTTATATCTCTATACATGATGTTATACTTGATACACTGGTGGTTTGAGTAAATAATAAAGAAATCTAATAGATTTTACAGTTTCCACTTCCTAATGGTGAAGAGTATTACTGCCCACTCTAAGTCACGAGTCCCATATTTCAACTCATGGATTATCGACTTCCTAAAGAAATAGTCGATAACATCCCTCAATTTCGTCAATAATTAGTAGATCCTGTCTCTAGAGGAATCAAAATATTGTATGTACTACATACCATATTCTTATTGTTTTCAAATAATGGTATTTGTAACACATACCCTCAAAAAATAAAATTCCCTTTGAAGATTCATGGTCTAGGTAGATGATATCATTTCCCTATCATGGATTTCAATGTAATGTAAACATAAAAAAATCCTTCCATGAATCTCATTTAGTACCCTACCATTCCATGATTTTGTTAAACCACTATCATTCTTTTGGGGGGATCCAAAGAAGGAATTGTATCACCATTAATTGAGTACATATAAAATACAATTATAGAAATTAAAATTTTGTAAAAGTGATCATCGTGAATATAAAACTATAACTTATAGAGATTACTATATGGATGGTTTTAAAAAATAAATTATTGGTACATCATCATGTTCCCATCATGCTCTTCTAATGAAATAGAGTAGAGGACTATTTAATTAATGAAGACAATAAACAATTGGTCAAATTATTTCCAAAAGATATAATAAATTAGATGAAAAAACTATATAGGTAACATTTTCACATTGAAATCCATCACCATGAACCAGTAGTGTTTTTAATGATATCAGAATGGAATCCTTGAAATATGTGACTCGTGAACCACCTGTAATGGTAGACAGAACTGACATGGATCACAAGAACCTTCTCCCACCATCAAATTTATAAAAGTGGTCTAAAATCCCCATAATGGGTAGGGGTTCTTATTCATGGGATGTATTAGTTGATGTTATTTATACAAACGACACAATCTCCCTCCCACATTTTTCATGAAATATATTTGTGATACTGATGAAGTCATAGTTAGTCTAACAAAAACCTTCTCTTGATAGTCCTCACACATCACCCTTGGCTCTATTATCTTATTATGGGATATATGATATACTAAAAAATATATTTATATAGTCAAAAGGTTTATTACAATGAAAGAAATGCATCTCTTGGAAAAGAGGTGTCCCAACACATGTTTAGTGAAGGCATAAAAATATTCCTCCATGACAATAGGATCCTAGATTCTTAAAGGGTCCTCTACATGAAAGCCTAAAAATTCCATCTGATGGGTGATGTGTTTTGGCAACCTAACCGCAATACTAACTAGCATAGCAATGGGATCCCCCTTTCCCACAATGGATAATCACATCCCATTCATCTGAAGGCATCTGAATCATACTTGGTGATAGTCTATCTAAACATAGACCATGGAATACCAATGAATACCCAAGAAGGTGTCCTATGGTCAGATCATGAAGACCAATGGGTCTCACAAGAGACTATCTCAACCAACCAATAGCTGTCAATATCGATAGTTTAAATATATAGAATAATCATTACCATTAAGATCACCACTCCAATGATATTTGGATGATGTCTCATCAAGGAGTTTTAGTTATCAAACCATGAGTATGGAGATGAATTAATTACTAGAACATGTTCATACAAGAACTAAAGTAAGAGTATAATAAGTGTAGATCATACCTCATACCATCTTGTGAGAATCCAGGTCATAACCCTAAATAGAATATATATTTTTATGGCCTCAACCCCTAGCACACTGGGAATGACATTGGTTTCTTGGTGGTGCTGTTGGAAGTAACTCATAAAAACACCCTCTATTAAAATATCCTCTCCTAAGAGCCCCATTTTCTCTTTTACCACCTCATCCACTAACTGGAAACCATGGACATGCCTGAGGGAACCATTATCAGGGAATAAAAATATATCTGGAGATCGATCTACAATGCGTCTTACCTCATGAGAAAGTCAATTTGGGAAATCCCATGCCATGTCACCTCTACTATCGGATGAATATTATTACCCCACTCTGGGATTCCCAAGATCATTACATGGTCCCAGATCCACACAACAATGTGACATAGTATGATCATGGGTTCAACTCTTCTATGATGACACATTACATCTTCCACTCTATGTAGATGACTCAACATTATGATGCTTCAGGATGGATCAAAATATATGGAATCCTTCTAATTGGAAGGTCCATATCAGTAATACCCTCCGATGAAATCCATCATAATTTTCAATGCATAGTTGTTCCACAGTACCACACCTGGATGTAACCATCCTGAATCGTATGTACAGAGTACAGTGTATACTGATTTAACCTCATATCCTAATCAAAAACTATAATCTCTTGCTACAGTTACATAAAAATATCCAAAATATAAAATTATCACAATAATGAGTGCTAGTACAAATCAAGAAATGTCTTTAGGAATTTAGATAATTATTGTCCATATAATCATGTGAATATGTGAGTAGTATGCATCAGTGACTTCCTTCTCCATAGAAAATATTTGAAACTAGTGAAACCAAATGATCTTTTTGGGTTTGTAAAATTATAAAAACTATAATCACAGAAAAATTCAATACATTGCTTCCTAGAGATCTAGTTTACTAATGAACATTAGTGGCCTCTAGAGATAAAACTCGTGGAGTTCACTAATTCTATGCACATCCTCATCATGTTATTATAGTATTATCATATTCTTGATTGGCTGGTGGCTGCTACTTTCCCTCCTAGAAAACTATTCTTTAAATACGGGCCCCGAATAAAGGTGTTATCACTAATTAGATCACATAAAATATCCTAAGTAATTATCATTAATGTATTTACTCATAGGGTTATCCTCAATATATCTATGGAATACTATGGTTAGATAAGAATGTATAAGTTGGGAGAAGACTCAGAAGAAATAGTTAAAGGACTCAATCATCTATGATTAATGTACCCATTTTCCCTATAAGAAGTTTCATAGTATAAAATGATCAAAATAAAAAAATTAGTTTCCTTGTGTATATATGTATCATCTACTACACCATAATTGGGTTCCCAAGCCATAAATATGCAAAAGAATTATATTTTTACAGTTTCCCTAAATTCCCAACAATGCCTCATGTAGGGAAAACAAAAAACACCATTATAATGTTAAAAATTCAATGATAAAAATCGAAAATGAGCTAACCCACTGGGTCCCATTACTCAGTTTGAATACCAGGCTAGCATAAAAAAAATTCTAACATCAATGGATTGTTCCTAGATACAAGTTTCATGATAGAACCACTAAAAATGTCGGCAGTTTCCAAATGAACATGTATGGGTGCACCCAACATTATCCATATATAGTGGAGAGGTATACTAATAAAACATATTAACATCTTGAGTATAAACCATTATTGTAAAAAGATAATGGAAATAAAAAGAAATGGAACAATGATATCTGATATATAAATGAAATGGGGTCTTGGATATGTATTCATCAATCGAAAGTCCTATCCACTTCTTGTCTCGTGCCTAGGGTTCCACTTTTCTAGCCGTTTTTCAGCCCTTCCCCCCTCCAGATGGGGAGGGTGGTGATGGAATCATCTCTATAACTCATTCTAGCACTTCCGTCTATTTTTATTCCTTCACCAACTTGAGTGTCCTCCAAATGTTTCTCCTATTTCACTCCCCCAAAATTTCCCAATATTTAAATCATATCTACTTCACTTCTCATTTCCCTCACGTGGATTTCTGAAGTTTCATCCCTACATAACCATTCCATGGTTTCTTAGTTTGGATGGTGAATACATTTAGTGTATTTTTATGAGATATTCATACACTCTCAATGGGGGCTTAGTCATCTATAGTGTTTGGGTATCTCAAATCCAAAAATATGGTGATTTTTATCCACTGATGGAAGTAAAACCCTTGCATGGTCCATTGGGTTAGGCTCTGTAATCAAATACTATTTTGTTCTCCATCTATGGTCATTTGATAATAAATTTAATCATAAACCAAAGTCAATGGTGATTTGGGAACACCTTCTTGGTTTTCCACTCTCCTTTCAGAATCCATATATCTTTCGGATTATATGAAATATTGTGGGGTATTTCTTGGTGGTGGATTCTCAGACCAAATAGGTCAACCATCCCATTGAACCCCAAATATTTGTAGAGGATAAAATTCCTAAACTTCCTCTATAATTCATTTGGATTAATATTGGAGGATAATATAGACTGAAATAGTCGGTTGTTTATGTGTCATGGACTTACTACAATTCTTCCTACTCCATCCAAGGTCACTCATGTATGTAATGTCGTCGTTGAGGTATTTCATTGCTAGTTTTTAATTCATTGAATTTCATTGCATCGATGATCAAGGAGAATGTCCACAAGAATGCTGGTTTAGCATTCAATTTTTATGAAATGGATCCACTTAATGATACTGAATTGAGGAATCCTTAAATTTCCCAGAAGGAAGTGAGTCTTATGTTTACTAAACCATTGGTTTAGAATTAATTTCCTCCTTTGAGTAATGAATTGTGTGTTAAGTCAACATCAATGCAAGTCCAAGGAGATTTAGGGAAGAACAAGGGGATGTGTGTGGTGCTGACAAGTTTCTCCCAGAAATCATTTTATTTTTCATATTTCTTTAGATCCAATTATAAATATTCACAAGAGTTGATGATGCAAGAAATATAAAAGGATGGATAATTTGGTGACAACAATCAGATTCATGAATCGTAGGGGTATTTGGTGGGATGTGAAGATGAATGGATACTAGTACACAAGTTATTCCTAATAAGTTCTCTTGAAGTACATGATATATGTGAGTCCATATAGCCTCCTTATCAATTTGGTATTAGTAAAGTTGGAGTTCTTGATAATGGATATCATAATCATTTTCTGGTGCTGGAGAATATGAACCACCTTCTGATGTATGTATTGTTGTAGAGGATGGTTATAAATATAATAGTACTCCAATAGTTAGGATGGATGATATAAGAGTAGATATAGATTATGCCTCTGATTCTTGGAACATAGTTCCCATGGATGTGAAACTTGTGTAAGAATACCTTTGATCATCATCAAAGAAAGGAAGAAATAACCTTATGGATTCATACGTATTTATTGAGCATATTACATGGTTGCAGAGACAAAAGTAATTATCAAATTTTGTTATCCCACAAGTTACTTTATCCACCAAAAAAGAACCCCCCACATAGTGAGTTTGATAGCAGCTGCTGAAATCCAAAAAAATAGGTGTATGATGTCTATTAATACTTTCGAGTAAGGAGCTAATGAGGTGACTGCAACACTAGTTGATGAACCATCTTCATATGTTCTACTAGATTTTGAAAAATAGTTTGTTGAATTAGAAAACACCCCTGAGATTCTCATTCACTTGAATGAAAAAAAATTTTAGGAGTATTTCTTGATCAAGTTATCAACAATGGATTCACACAAGTTGTTCGAAAGATAATTGATAGTTGATTAAAATGATGAAAATCCCTCGTGGATTAAAAAATAGAACAATATGTTGATATTTTATTTCAATGAGGTGAAGACATGATTGGAGGAGCATGCTGAGACTTGGGACAGTTTGGCTTCTCACACTACGATATCATTAATGTCAATTTGGAAATGGTGGTTACCACAATTGAATGGTGACTACTTATGGTTAAGGATTATAATGACATTAATTTATTCTGGAATGGAATTTTAAATTCATGTCAGTTTTTTATGTATTTCTAACATTGTTGTTTCCACACATTTTACATAAATGTTCATTTGAAATAATTTTTTTGTGGTGGAATTTTATCCGAAGAGATACACTCCCTTCCGAAAAATGATCCTCAACAAGGCAACAATTGGAAAATAAAATATCTAAGAGAGACTGAATCCAAATCTCTATACCCTAACTACCTTATATGGTTGATACACCATAGTTCCTCTATGCTCTTATGAAATACTCGTCGATCTGTTTGTCGTCGATACAAGTCAAAACACATATAGGAAAACCCATATAGTAGGGAATACAAAATAACCTATTAGGACACACTAAACACTATAGAGAGAGCATACATTTTTATACTCCATATCTAGTGGAAGCACAGTCTTCAAAAAATAGAGAACCCACGACCTGCTAAAAAATGAGATATCCCCAATGTATATAGAAGACTTGTAACTATTTCGGGGAGTAACATCTCTATATCTATATAGAAAATATAGTGGATCCATGACCTTGTATACCAATGGAGTTCCATCCCCATTGATTAATGGTATTCAACCATGTAGGGTATACCCTCTCTATATCATGAATAATGATTATGGTGGATTAATGACATGGTGTGATATGATATTATAACATTTTCCAGTATAAAGACTATGGGGGACATGTTCCCTAGTGAGATAGTGGAATACTACCCCCATGGTTAGAGGACCCATACCCTAGTAAGGTTTTGGAGTATAGTCTCTGGCTAAAATATCGAGTATGTAGGACATGCACCATTTTGGGACATGGTGTTTGGTCTCTAGGGATAGATTACGCACACTAATGTATTATAAGGGGTAAAAAATCTACCTAGAATAAAGAGTATAGATTACCTCCCCCCTTGTGTGATAGGGTATTATAGTCTGTATTGATAAAGGACTCTTTCCTTGATATGATATGGGATTACTATAACTATCTGAACAATATAATGATCCTTCTCAACCACTACCACTTTTGATTATTTCCTAAATAAGAGTCATTCTCGAAACATTTTACAACATATCTCTAAATCCATTAAGAATTCCACCATAAAATACTATGTGGGAAAATAATCAGTATTTAATAATATATTTCCAAAATATAAGTCAAAACAAATTAGATATTAGAGTAATAATATGTAGAGAGAAGTAGATGGTGTTAATGGGGGTCCCCAAAACTTGTGATCTATCCAATTCACCTTGTTGTGTATCCTATGGAAACAAATTGGAATCTATTTAATACTACATGATGGTATATTTATAAAAAAGTATTTATCTCCATCTCAATAATTGTGTGATTCCTTATAGTCATTAATTTGTATATAGACCCATTATTGTGCGTCTGGGCTTGTTACATTTCATGCCTAAGTACTTGTATAACCACTATACTCCCAGATTAGATGGCATGTCTACCCACATGTGGTCCTACGTTTATATAGGTGTCATATAGTAGTGATTACAGGGGTCAATCACACATCATGTGGTCGATCCCCACATTGTGTGATGAATATCATTTTTTAGATACACTAGATGTCATAGTTGGGTGACTAAATATAATTTTATCATCAGAAGGCACACTATGTATTCCATATTTTCCAGGAAACTAAATATCATCAAGTAAAATTCTAATACCAAGGTCTTCACCAAGATTCCTATTTTTTCCACCAATAACCAGTGATTTCACATCCAACCATGGATTCTTGGCCTTCAGTGGAAAAAAACTAGATTCTATTTATCCTCTTGAAGTATGCACGCCAGCTGATGTGCCTCCCATTCCACTTGCATCACCAATTTGGATCCCATATCCATTAATTCATCACTTATACCTATAATCTGCAATGTTTCATCTGAAAAATAAGATCCTGAAATTTTTCACATGTCCACTATGAATCAAGGTTAATGATCAATCTAATATCCACCCAAAAATTTCCAAATCATTCCCATATAAAAAAATTATAAAGAAAGTGAAGCATAGATGGGGGAAGAATAATAGTAATGGTGTTATTATAATTTTAAAATCACTCAATTATAGACATAACAAAATAAGATATTTCGTAGCGAGATTTGGTTGAGTTGAAAATTAAATTAAATAACTAATTAAATTTTCAAGAATTTGGGCTCAAATAAAGGGTATAAAAATCCTAGATTTGAATAATACATATAAAATACTTTCCAAAACATTTAATCAATGTAAAAAAATCAATTAAAATTTCCTACCTTGATTATGGGTCAATTTTTTGTTAAGATTTATTTCTCTAGTTGTGGGTAAGATTCACTAAGTTCTCTTTCTGTTGATCAATTTCATTTCATTTCTCATTCCTCAATCAGTGATGATCCTCCAACAAAGAACACTCTCATTATCATCTTAAATATAAAAATGGTTATGCATCCATCCCATGAAAATAATTTTTCATGATTTTTATTAATGATTTAATTTTTACAGTTATTGAATTAAATGTATTAATTAATAATTTATTTTATTTGAATTCATATTCCAATGACTGCATGAACCATATATTTAGTAGTGACCAACCATAGGTCATTCATATGGTAAACGTAGTGATCATATATCAAACTTCTTGTCATATTTTTGATCCAATACATCGTTCAGAATATATTACATAATTTATCATAAAATTTAAATGATATATTTTTATATTTAATATTTATAAAAAATTAATTTTGGGCTCATTGGGCCTCTGAATCACATGCCATCTCGTTTCCAGGCCCTGAACATATTCCTTAATATAATTTAATGTCATCCAAAAAAATAAACACTCTAAATTAGAAGTTAATATTTACATGCTACTTTACTCCAAAGGGGCCAAAAAAACTCATAAAATAAGAGTGGATCATGACAAAATATATGCCTTATAGAAGGAAAATTGTGAAAATGACTCTTTAAAAATTTTGTAACCTTTGAACTGTAAACACCATGAAATAGATATCATAAAATAGATATTTTAATACATATAATGTTCTAGAATATAATTTGAAATTACATTTGTGGGTTGTATATTCACCACATATACAAAATATGCAGTGAATATGACATTTGTCTTCTAGAAGTAAAACTTGGGATGATATTCTCTTACATTAAATCTTGAATTCCAACATACACATTCCAAAAATCCTTATAATGAATATTTGATTATTATAAGAATATTTATGAATCATAATTACATACATATATCATACTATATATTATCTAATTATTAAATTTTATTATCTATTTGTTTATAATTCCTTGTAAAAATCACGTCATAGATTAAAACCAAATTGTTTTTCATTAATGTTATTATTTTCCATTTTTAGTATTTATATTTTTCTAATAGTGACGAAATATCTATAAATATAACCATGATATAGTTTTAATATATATAATGTATATATGTATTTATAGAAATCAATAGACTTTAGAGATAGGAAATGAAATACCATGTGAACACAAAAAATGGTAAATAATACACATGAATGTGCATTCCACTAATACACATTAATGTGAATTCTATTTACAAAAAAAATGGATGAAGAAAAAAATGGTATATACCATGTGAAATACACATAAATATGATTTATATAAATACAAGAATGTCCATTTAAAAATTACATGAATATGAATCCCATACATAAATTAATTGTCACTCCATTTTATACATGAATGTGAATACTAATAATAATACGCTGTGAAATATACATAAATGTGCATTCCATTTTCCAGTTGGATGAAACCAAAAATTGCTAAATAATATATTACATTTTATGAACTATGTTTATATCACATATATCACATAAATTAAAAATATTTATCCTTATTAACATTAAATCAAAGTGTTAGTGATATATAAATATCATCATTAGTGATGTGGTAGTCATTCAAACAAATGAACTATGTTATCGTATCGCCCAAAAAATATAATGTATCATAGTATATGTGATATAATAATAAATTAATTATAATTATTTTTAAAATATATTGTTTATAAATTTAATTTATCCTTATTTCCACCCAGGTAAAATAGAAATAAAAACACATTGTATCGTTTCGTGAGGTGATAGTCTATCACACACATAAGTGACAATATTCTCTTCCAATGAGTTGGAAGGTAAGATTGAATATTTGAAATAATAATTATATAATTATTATAATATAAAAAATTTCTCATATATACAATAAATCCATCATTTTATCCTACCATGATAAATGGTGCTTAAAAGTGAATATCATTGGATGGTGATGGGTAGTATGTTGGAGACATGAATAATAGTTTTGTTTTATTGTTGATAGAGGAAGAGAAGATATTTGATCACACATATTATATAAAAATATTAATATATTTTATATTACAAGGTTATTATGTAATTATTTTTTAATAATAATTGAATGAGTGAGAGGAATAAATAACAAAAAAGTATTGGTTAGATATTTTACCTCTTATTAGGACATCATCTTTTATCTTGTAGAAAAAGACTTACTAGGAATTTATATATGACCAAAAAATATTCTTATATTATAATGTAGAATTAGTAAAGGTATTTGTGAATTAATTGGATTAAACAATTAGTTTTGGGCGTCTGAAGTATAGAGAAGAGAATGTTTTCTTTTATAAGTGATATGAGTGGCACACTAGTAATGTTTTTAAAGGAAAATATTTTCTGATAGTTTTCAATTTTCAAATAGTTACAAAATGGAGTAACCATGAATGTTAAATGTTTAAATGTCCAAATAGGTCTATCAGATAGTAGTTCTCGTATTTTTAATATCATTTTACACACTTAATGTTTTTAACACCCGATAACCCCATTTTAACATTAACATTGGCTATTAATTTTTACTATTTTTAATATTAATTATGCTAAAAAATTATATAGTTGATATTAAATGATATAAAAAATGATTAATCCAAATATGATATAAATATTTTCAAATTAAATTAAAATATTGGAATTTTTTTAATTTAATATCAATCCCACAGACTTGACGATAACACTATTTTCTGTAGAGAATTGTTTCAAAAGATTAAATATTAAAATATTACAATTCAATATGAAATTTTTTATAATTAAATGAATTGGATTAGTATATATATATATATAATTATTAATTTAATTTACTTTTGCAAAAAATTAAGTAAAAAAATATGTAAATTTGTTGAATGAAATGACAGTTTTTAATAAAAACCAGTATTTCTCACTATTCAAGAAAAAAAATTATATTTTAATAAAATGATCTTCACATAAACCCCAGATAAATATGACAAATTATTTAAGAAATAACATAATTATTTTAAATCAAAATTTTTAAAATTTTAAAAAATAAAATCAAAAATAGAAAATAATTATGACAAAACAAAAATATAAATAAATTAATATTTTAAAGTGTAAAATTTTATTTATTATTTACTCATATCAATAAACCCAATAAGATGATAAATAAAATTTTTATTGATCATATATTATGAGAATCTAATTAAAATCATTCTCAAAATATGTTTCTTTAATTTAGTTAGGGAAAATATATTGGTCCATAAATAAATATGCCTTTTATAAAATAATTTTTTTATTTTTTATTTGATGTTATTCTAATTTAAAATTTAATCATGAATATAGAATTAAATTTTATAAATATGTGTTAAAAATATATTTACACAATTTACTTAATCTAATTTGTACACACAATTCCAAAGGCTAGTTAATAAATTTGATATTAAGTAATATTATGTTAGTAGTATATTGTGTTTCACTAAATCAGGGTGTTTCCTTCCCTCAAGCTATCTAAGAAATTAAAATTGTTTTATTTTTTTATATAAAATCTTGGGGAACTACATTATACCCCCTTAAATAAATTACAACCTCATAATTTTTACTTCCCTGTAGTAAACAAGGGTTTAACAATTGAAAATACCAATATGGGAAACCTAGAATAACCCAACACATGGTTTCCAGGTAGGATAACCTTGGTGGGAAGTGATAAAATGGACATGAAAGAGAAAAATAACACCAAAATATTAATTAAGAGTGATAAAGAACACAGTCAAGATAAGGTTTATGGCCAAAATTCTATAATTATCTAATGGGATAAAATATCATTGTTTTAAAAAAAATTAAGGTAATAGGTTTACATTTTTATTTTAATTGTATTTATACAGGAGATGAGTAATTTTTTAAGAAGACATAATTACAATATTTCATTCCATTTCATAAGTGAATTTTCATCATTTGGTTGTTCTTTTATCAGTTTCTATTTCATCTCATACTATAATGGATATATTTCAATTTATACCTAAAGTATTAATGGATAATATGTTCTATAAAACAATGATAATTACTTAAATATATAAATAGTTATTATTAAAAATTGGTTATCACGGGTAATCAAATACTCTGGATTCGTCATAAGGTTAAATAACACATTAATCTATAAAACCACATCCATTGTACAACATAAACAATTCGACAAATTGTTTGAATTCATTATGTTTTAAAATAAAAAATTATTTAATAAGGTCATTAAAATTACTATATTAGACATTACATTAAACCCCCAAATATGAAAATTACATCTTAATTTTCACATACCAAACTTGATAATACATTGGTCACATATTTTTTTTTGAAAAATGTAATAACATGAATTACAATAAATTATCAATGAAAACATACATTCTTTCCCATTAATGGATTATTGATTATATTAAATAAATAAAATAATTTTGTAAACTCTATAAATGATAACTTATACAATATTTTAAAAAATTCATTAATCAGTTCCAATGTATTCCATAATATCCAATTATCTTAATTCACTTACATTATAAATTTAACCCAAAATCAATATTTCAAAAACAGGATCATATGATGTGATAACATCCCATAATCATGTGTTTTCTGTAAAAAATCACATTTTCTTGGAAAATTTATGTAGGACATCTATTCTATTTAACATATTCTTGAAAATACATAGATAAATATTTATACCGAAAAATATTTATTAATTTCATAATTCATGAAACCATATACATAAAAACATTATTCCTTCCACTTCATTGTTAAAATATTAACTAGTATTAATTTTCTAATTCCATAATAATTCTTGGATTTCATATGTAAATTTTTGAATATTTATGATCATTAAAAATCAATAACTTTTACAAACATGTCGATCCTCTTCATTATATTTCACCTAGTTCATCGATCGTTATTATTCCTATAATTTAAACATTTATAGAATTCGACCATTGATGATTCATTATGGAAAAAATAATTCTTCTACATTATTTTCTATAATAATTATGTTTTTTCTTTTGTTTTTATTTAATCTATGTCCTTATCCACACATAAAACATAGTCTCATTCCACTACGATATTACCCTCAGAGATTCTTCCACCATTTGTTACATATAGGATATTTGGATTCTTTACTCCGTTGTATCAACCCCATGAACACTAATATAACTATATCCTTCTATTAATTTTTGAGTATAAGATTTGGTTTAGGTGAATTTTGTTAATCATATATCATGAAACAAATTTCTTATAATCACAATTACCTTCACACTAGTAATCATCCCATTTAGATTCTCATTAATACATTTTCTACCACAATAAACATTATCCTAGTATCTTCTTGTACCCACAATTTACTAAATCCAAAAATTTTAGTGTGAGAATGAATATTCATTGTGGAAGACCACATAGTCGAAAAAATAATTTATAATAATTTTAAATCATGAATCCTTAATTTATGTCTAAGAGACAATAGTTTATTTGAGGTCGTTCATAGTCATCAAATATTTATATCATTTATGAGGATTTTTAATGATTTTTTGAATTTGTAATGAATGTCCTATGTGAGGGTCAAACTATGTGTTTAACAAGGATAATAATCATTCACCCAGTGACAAATCAGTTCATCTCAATGTTACCTTTTATAATTTATTACCCCTAGGTAAAACTATTTTGTAGTCACATCAAATTTTAACATATGGAATGTTGTGTAATTTCTTTGAAACATCTTTATATATATGTAGAAATATATGTAGGATATTTTCCAGAAAATATAAGTATAAATTGAAGTATCCTTAGAGATATCTTTAGATATAACCCAATGGATATCAATATATATTTCTAATCCTAATTTACAATGGCTGAATAAACCTTACATTTCATACCATTTATAACGACATAGACTTTTCATACATGGATATTACAACTTTTTATACAAATATTCATTACAGTACACAAACACAGTTAAGAGGATCCTAATGCTATAATGGTTTTGGAAATATAAACAATCATTACATAGGTGATAGATTCTCTCTCAAAGAAATTTCTTCATATCTATAACCCTTTGGAGACATATCACTTGCTATTCATATCATCATAACCTGGGGAAAATGTATAAAATAAAATGTGAAATATTTTTCTCTCTATGGAAAAGGTGTAATATGTAAACATAATGTGCGTGTAATGGTACGAGAATATGGACATAACATCTGAAAACCATAAATTGCATATAAAATATCAAAATCATATTTCATGAAATAATGGTAAGATATTTATAATAGATTAATCATAGTGGAATCAACAAACTTGATCCAAGAGAATATAAAATTGGTATAAGACTTTTATTTTTAGCATAAAAAAAATTATAACATTGTGAACATGTATAAATAGAAACAAGATCACTCATTAAAAGAAGGTAATAAAAATAGTCCCTCTATACCCTTATGTACAGGCATTTAGGTCAAAGAATAACCTTATGAAAATGAAATGAATGTCAAAACAAAACACTATGAATGTAACACCCCAAGATTTTAAGAAAAATATTATTTTTAATTTCATTAATGTCTTGTGTTGTACGCTACACAAATAGGAACTTGTACAAAACGCATCCCGGACTTGGCTTGCATTACACGCAAGCACGACCTTCCACGATAGCGTGTGTTGTACGTAATACCGAGTTTCTCTAAACAACGATATGCTATTAAAATATTATTAAAACTAGCCATTATGAATATTAATACCCAATTTTTGAAATTTTATAAATTTTATTTTTGAAAATGGACTTCATTTTTGGATTCAGAATATCAAAATTAGCCTAGGGTGATATTTTGGTATTTTTCTAAAAAAATTCAATTTTTGACGAATAGTGAAAACACTGGGTTACTATTTAAAAACCGACTTTTTATTTAAATATTTATTTATTTTATTTAAATTTATTTTAGGTCAAAATTGATACATAATACCTATATAAGTTCAATGTAATTCTTTGGATTAATTTTATAATAAGTTTAGATATATAAAAATTTCATTGAACTTTTCACCGTCTTTTACCCACCTCCTAGAAGAATTTTCAAATTTACATAAAACATAATTTTACCTCTTTTATGAATGGAATTTCAAAAATCCAAGAGACACGGTTGATGTCAGAACGTAAAATGTGGTTCAATGAGATGAAAATAATTTTTGGTGAATAGTAACTTTTTACTTTTTTAACCACAGTTAAAAGTAAATGGGGAAATTAAGGGTAAAAATGATATAATTATTACCCTAACACATGTCCTAATTCTATTGGATAAGTGTAATTCGACAAAAAACAACCTTAGGAATCAAATATGACCATTTAGGCCCACATGGATTACATTAGGACATCTATTATTAATTTATTTAAAGAAGGGTTAAAATAGTTAAAATCAATGTTTAATAACTAAATAATTTTTAATATAGGTTTATTAATAAGATAAATTCGACTATAAATTTTCATTAGAAAGCTAAAACGCTTTCCTACATAATGGTAGTTTATTTGTAATTTTTAGACATTAAATAATTTTATTTCAATATGACACAAAGATGATGCATTAATTATCATATTAGTGAAATATTGACATAATTGATGATATAAATACTCAAATAAATGTAATTTGAGACTTTTTATGAATTAAACTAATATTCTAGGTTAATATGACGTTTTACTATTTATTTAATTAACTTTTTTCGAACTAATAATTCTGTTATAAATTTCACAAAAATCAATTACTAAATAGTGTCAAGATTGACATAAAATAGTTTTTAAAACAATTATTATGTTATTAATTGTTATTTTATTCCTAAAAATCTAAGGTTCGGGAAAATGACTTAGATAAGGTTATATATATTAATAATAAAAAATTTGGGGTTCTTTTGGCTTCTTATTGTATGTTTATTAACCTTATAGTGTAATAACACAAAAAGACACGATGAAAGTAAAATTATCTAACTTAATGTTATATCTAAATGATAAGGTTAAAATAGTAAACTAAACTTGTCCAAATTATATTTGATGAGAGGATTTCGACCCCTCCCCACCTTAGCTTCGAAATAAATCAATTTGGAGCTATTTAATACCGAATATGTCTTTATAATAAAATAATAATTTTTGTTTTTCCAAAGGTGCCCCTCTCCTCCCTTATAAAAGGGCACCTCCTCCCTCTCTTCCTCACACCACTTTGAGCCTTCAAGCTCGGCCAACCCCTGCCAATTTCATCTCTAAACTTCCCTAGAGATATCCTAGAGGTCCTGGTCTTCTTCAAAGAACAATTTTAGTTCCCTAAAAGGAGGTATCGATGAAGCGCTTCAAAGAAGAGGTAATGTCCCTTACCGATTCTTTCAAATTTATTTCTTTTTCCACTTACTCTTCTTTAGTTGTTTCATTATGAAGTAATAACATCAGTATCACTGATATAATTATATGTCATTATATGTATGAAAAAAACCTATTTCACCATCTATCCATCCTACGGAAATTGAAATCACCGCGCGTGCGTACGTACGAAATACTGTCTCCACGCTGTGGTGTAATCTATTTTTTACCACCACCTTACTTGGATGGGTATAATGGTGTGAAGAATGAATATATATGATTATTATAAAGTGATATTGATTCAAAAATAGTATAAATAAACTCCAATACAATTCCATGATCATGGTAACGATATCATCGCTTGTGTGTACGTATGCAATACCGTCTCCACGATGTGATGCGACTCGTTCTACCTGATTTTCATTACATAATTATTACATAAATGAATTGAGTGAATGAATATGATATATATTACAGTAATACCATTCTTGAAATAAGGTATCTATAACCTAAAAGAAGAATAAGAATTTATTTGACAAAACACGCATAATAACAAAAAAAGCAATAAACACCCGAATAACAAGTAACAATGAAATATTACTAATAAGAAGCTAAAAATATGACCATATATGATATCATAACAATGATTATGATTCGGGAATAAGTCAATGACATTATTTAAATCATTATACAAGAGGTTCAGACACTTAAGAAGCAGATCAGACCTAAGGTAAGGGATAATTTTTCAAATCTCATTTTTATCCGAGATTTATTATTCGTATATATTTACTGGGGTTAATTCTATCATTCATGTACATGTTTTATAAAAGTGTTTTCATGTATGTTTAAAGTAATTTTTACCCATTTTTGACTTTTACTACATGGTATGTAAGGAATCTTTCTTTTGTTTAAGTTACGAGGTACTTTTTTTATGTTTCCGACAATAGTGCGAGGAGAATGTTATTTTTAACTTATAAGGCGTGAACGGATTTTTACGGTTTCATAACGCCTCATTTTCATGAATCTTCCTCTACAAGATTGCATGATTATTTTCAAAAAAAACTCTTTTCTTTTTACATTGCATGACATTTTCTAAAAAGGAAATGATTTTGAAGAAGAAATGATATTTTCGTCAAGAATTAATTTCAAGTGTTTTATCAAAACCATTTTCATCTAAGATGACATTATTTTACATGTGTATTTTTCAAGTATCATGTCCTTATGATTTACATGGATTCACTTTTCATATTATGAAATGATTTCCATTTCATTTATATGGATTATGTGATGATGGGATGATGTTTAGGAAACTCATTTTATTTGTTGGGTTATTATGAATGATGTATGTTTATTTTGTGGAAAAAGTAAGAATGATTTCATTATGAGATGGGTGGGACCTATATCTCCCTCCAATTCATTGGGTAAAGATTTTATATCTCATGAGATAGACATGGCTGGAACGTCAGGTTAAACCGGTTCAGTGAAACAGGACTAAAATGAGGAATGAACATGGTTCAGAAATGGACTTTGTCCACTAAGACAATATTGGAAATGAGTATTGACTAATAATAATGATTATATATGATTATGTGTGTATGCCACAAAGCTTCATGATTTATGTTATGATTATTGTGATTACATTTCACTACCATGACTTTTCCCATGTTATGAAATTATGATCTCTTTTGCAGGGTATGATTTAAAAATTGTTATGTTCTTATGAATATGATGTGATTGATATTTCTTTTGTTTACCCTTACCAAGAATTTGTGCTCACCCTTTTATTTTTTCTTTTCCCCAAGATATAAAGAAAGTTTTTAGGTAAGAAAAAAAATGGAAGATCTTTATGGGAGATGTTGAAGATCTTTCACCACGATTAGAAGATTATATTCTGAGTTTCCAAAGACACTAAACTATTACGGTCCTTATGTGTGTGTTTTTGTAATGTACTAAGTATTCCGCAAAAGTAATGTAATGTCCATTTACGTCAAGCTTAGGGTCTCTACAGTTCGTATCAGAGGAAAGGATTAGTCAACCTTTGGAAACTAGGATGCGAGAACTTTAGTGAGATCCCTAGAGATATTTCTAAGGTATGTCTAAGGATGTCCCTAAGGTTAAGTATATGTTATAGTCCTAGAATTGTGCTAACCATCTTAGAATTAAATCTAAGATTTTAGATATTGATGGTACTCCCCCTTTATTATGTTGTTTTCCCTAGCGTGATTTTTGCCTCTCACACTATTCTTTTTGGGTTTTTGACGATCGCTGGAACCCGATGGAACCGTATTGATCAATGTAATGGAAAATGCAATGATTGTCCTCCTGAACAATCCAACGTTATGGGAGATGGAGTGAAAAATATTATTGTTATACTTACACAAGCTATGAATCATTCTGGACTTCCAAATGAGCAGAGAAGGGAACAATATTCTATTGAGTCCTTCATGAGGGAATGCCCACCTTCTTTCAGTGGGTCTTCCAATACAATTGGTGCTGAACAATGGATCAGTACCACTGAAAAGATATTTTCAGTTATTCAATGTTCTGAACATGATAAAGTCATCTTAGCAGTATATCGTTTGGAAGGTGACGCTGATCAAAGGTGGAATCTTATCAAGAATATATGGCCAAGAGATGAAATTGAGTCCATGGAGTGTGACGAGTTCAAGAACATATTTTTTGATAAGTACTTCCCTCGTATTCTTCGAACAAAGATGGAGAAGGAGTTTCTTGAACTAAAGCAAAAGTATGATGAATCTATTGGTATATATGAAGCGAATTTTACAAGGCTTTCAAGGTATGCATCTGGCTATATCATCCAACCTGAAAGTAAATTTGATCGATTCTTCAGTGTCTTAAAACCAAATCATTGAAGGGCATTAGCTATAAGAGACTTCAGTAGATATGAAGAAATTGTGCGTTTTGCTATTAAGGTAGAAATAGATGTTGGTGTTACATATCCATCTCATGGTTTTGACATGAAACGAAAGATGGAGTTCAAGGAGAAATCTCAGAATAATGGTGAAAAGAAGATGAATGTTTCCTTATGCTCAATGTGTGGAAAGAAGCATGGTGTATATTTTCTTAAAGCGACTAGAAAATTTTTTAAGTGTGGAAAATAAGGTCATCGAGCAGCTGAGTGTCGAAGTAATGGAAAAAGGGTTGATAATGGTGTGAATAAAGAAAAGACTGTAGATAATGCACCATCAACACTTCTATGCTTCAGTTGAAATGAAATTGGGCATTATGTTAATCAATTCCCTAATCCAAGGGTTAATCATGATCTACATGAGCAACCAAATAAGGAAAATGAAAAAGGGTAGTCACATGATTAAGTGTTGATGTAATGGGATTCAAAAATAATGTTGTATATAGTATCATGGAATATTGGAATATTTATGTATTAGTCTATTGTGGTTTTCAATAATTTTATGGTACTGGTAACCGTGGAAAGTGATTGAGATATTTTTGGTAAGTAGATGATATGTGCATAATGAAGGGATAATAAGATAGTGAGATGTTTGATTTTATTCATGAGCTCATGATTGATATAAGGAGTATGTGATATCATGGTTTGAGTATAATGAAATTTGAGGATTTTGGTTTGTGGAAAGTGTTAAATTTTAACTGCATTCATGTTTTCACTAAGGTTCAATGGGTATTCATTCTTCAAGAGAATACATGATTAAGGTATTTACATATCTTATGATATATGGGGGATAAATGATGGAATTCACGTGATTGTTATGTGACATTTCAAGTAATCATTTTCTTTATACGATGAGCTTGGACCGAAGTATTTTAGATAAGTCTAAAGATTGGAATGGATTATGTTGGACATATGTTAGTATTGATTAAGGATAGAACATTTTTTGATATTATTAATGGGATGTTATAGTAATATAGCGTTAGAAAAAGGAAAACCTGCAGGAAGGGCGACAACCCATCGCGTTGGACAAGGCTGTGGGAATCGAACCCACAACCGAAGTGCGACTGGCCTTTATCGCCTACCACTAGCCTACAGGAAGTCCTTGGTTAGTGGAAACTAGTTTTATTTTATTACGCGGTACGATATATGAAGTATAAGTTCATTCTTGGAATCATATACGATTAACCTCACCATAGATGGAATTATGTATATTTGATAACTTTTGCTAACCTTTTGTTTGAAATAGATGGAATGACCCATCATTCTATCACATGATATATTAACACTTCATGAATAACAAATTCAACTTCATTTCTTTAATATATGAAGTGGAAATTGTTCAATGCATGAACAACAGTGAGATTGTACCAAAATAAAGTAAGTATTTATTCTAATTCAAATTCTTCAACTTTAGGGAAATGATCTTGAAAACCAAAAATGTTGTCCTAGTGCCCTTATATCCGATGAATCAGATGGTACCCTAGATCATCACAAATTTATATCTTTGTGATTGTTGGATTTTTCATAGACATGTTCTCTGCCACACTCCATCAGAACATGACGGTTACATTTCTTTTCCATATCCATATTTTCACATATGTTCTCCTATGTGGAAACCCAGTGATTAGTTAATTTGGATAACCGTTATGTTTCATACTTTAGTTTTTTAAGCCAAGTTTTGGTTTTCCTTTTTCCAATGTGGGTTTCTATTAACGAAACTTTCGAGTAGTAAACCATTTATAACGCCGACAAATTTCGAGGGAGAAATTCATTTTAAGGGGGGTAGAATGTAACACCACAAGATTTTAAGAAAAATATTATTTTTAATTTCATTAATGTCCTGTTTTGTACACTACACCAATAGTAACTTGCACAACACGCATCCCTGACTTGGCTTTCATTACACGCAAGAGAGACCTTCCACGATTGTGTGTGTTGTACGCAATACCAAGTTTCGCTAAACAACGATATGCTAATAAAATATTCATAAAACTAGCTGTTATGAATAGTAATACCACTTTTTGAAATTTTATAAATTTTATTTTTGAAAATGGACTTCATTTTTGGATTCGGAATATCGAAGTTAGCCTAGGGTGAAATTTTGGTATTTTTCTGAAAACTTTCAATTTTTGATGAATAGTGAAAACACTGGGTTACTATTCAAAAACCGACTTTTTATTTAAATAATTATTTATTTTATTTAAATTTATATTATGTCAAAATTTATACATAATACCTATATATGTTCAATGTAATTCATTGGAGTAATTTTATAATAATTTTAGATATATAAAAAGTTTATTGAACTTTTTCACCGTTTTTTACCCACCTCCTAGGAGAATTTGAAAATTTACATAAAACTTAATTTTACCACTTTTGTGAATGGAATTTAAAAAATCCAAGAGACACGGTTTATGTCAATAAGTAAAATTTGGTTCAGTGAGACGAAAATAATTTTTGGTGAATAGTAACTTTTAACTTTTTTATCCACGGTTAAAAGTATATAGGGTAATTAAGGGTAAAAATGATATTATTATTACTCTAACACATGTAATAATTCTATTGAATAAGTTTAATCCGACCAAAAACAACCTTAGGAATAAATTATGACCATTAAGGCCCACTTTTATAAGATTAGGACATTTATTATTAATTTATTTAAAGAAGGGTTAAAATAGTTAAAATCAAAGTTTAATAAATAAATAATTTCTAATATAGGTTTACATATAGTATAAATTCCTCTATAAATATTTAATAGAAAGATAAAAAAGATTTCCTAGATAATGGTATTTTATTTTTAATTTTTAGACATTAAATAATTTAATTTATTTATGACACAAAGATGATGCAGTAATTATCTTATTAATGAAATATTCATATAATTGATGTTATATATACACAAATAAATGTAATTTGAGACTTTTTATGAATTCCACTAATTTTCTAGGTTAATATGACATGTTATTATTGATTTAATTAACTTATTTCGAACTAATAATTCTGTTATGATTTTCATAAAAATCAATTACTAAATAGTGTCAAGATTGACATAAAATAGTTTTTTAAAAAAATATTATGTTATTAATTGGTCTTTTATTCCTAAAAATCTATGGTTCATCCAAATGACATAGATAAGGTTATATATATTATTAATAAACAATTTGGGGATCGTTTGGCTTCTTATTGTAAGTTTATTAACTTTATATTGTAAGAACACAAAAAGACAGGGTAAAAGTAAAATTATCTAACTTAAAGTTAAATCTAAATGATAAGGTTAAAATAGTAAACTAAACTTGTCCTAATTCTATTTGATGAGAGTATTTCGACCCGTCCCCACCTTATCTTCCAAATAAATCAATTTGGAGCTATTTAAAACCGAATATGGATTTATAATAAAATAATATTTTATGTTTTTCCAAAGGTGCCCCTCTCCTCCCTTATAAAAGGGCACCTCCTCCCTGTCTTCCTCACACCACTTTGAGCCTTCTAGCTCGGAAAAACCCTGCAAATTTCTTCTCTAAACATCCCTAGAGATATCCTAGAGGTCCGTCTCTTCTTTAAAGACCAATTTTAGTTCCCTAAAAGGAGGTATCAATGAAGCGCTTCAAAGAAGAGGTAATGTCCGTTACTGATTCATTCAACTTTATTTCTTCTTCCACTTCTTCAAATTTCGTTGTTTCATTATGAATAAATAACATATGTATCACTCATATAATGATATTTTATTATATGTATTAAACAACCCTATTTCACCATCTATCCATCCTACGGAAAATCAAATCACCGCTCGTGCGTACGTACGGAATACCGTCTCCACGTCGTGGTGTAATCTATTTTTTACCACCACCTTACTTGGATGGGTATAATGGTGTAAAGAATGAATATATATGATTATTGTAAATTTATATTGATTATTAAATAGTATACATACACTCCATTACAATTCCAAGATCATGGGAACGATATCATCCCTCGTGCGTACGTACGGAATACCATCTCCACGATGTGATGTGACTCGTTCTACATGATTATCATTACATAATTATTACATAAATGAATTTAGTGAATGAATATGATATATATTACACTAATACCATTCTGTAAATGAGGTATATATAACTTAAAAGAAGAATAAGAATTTATTCGACAAAACACGCATAAGAACAAAAAAAAGCAATAAACACCAGAATAACAAGTAACAATGAAATATTACTAATAAGAAGCTAAGAATATGACCATATATGATATAATAACAATGATTATGATTCTGGAATAAGTCAATGACATTATTTAAATCATTATACATGAGGTTCAGAAACTTACGAAGTAGATCAGACCTAAGGTAAGGGATAATTTTGCAAATCTCATTTTTATCTGAGATGGCTTATTCGTAAGTATTTACTGGGGTTATTTCTATCATTCATGTCCATGTTTTAAAAAAGTGTTTTCATATATGTTTAAAGTAATTTTTATCCATTTTTTTACTTTTAATACATGGTATATAAGGAATCTTTCTTTTGTTTATGTTATGAGGTACTTTTTTGATGTTTTCGACAAAAGTACGAGGAGAATGTCATTTTTAACTTATATGGCGTGAACAGATTTTTAAGGTTTCCTAACGATTCATTTTCATGAAGCTTCCTCTACAAGATTGAATGATTATTTTCAACAAAACCCTTTTCTTTTAAAATTTCATGACATTTTGTGAAAAGAACTTGATTTTGAATAAGAAATGATATTTTCCTCAAGAATTCATTTCAAGTGTTTTATCAAAACCATTTTCATCTAAGATGACATTATTTTACATGTGTATGTTTCAAGTATCATGTCTCTATGATTTAAATAGATTCACTTTTCTTATTATGAAATTATATCCATTTCTTTTATATGTATTATGTGATGATGGGATGATGTTTATGAAACCCATTTTATTTGTTGGGTCATTATGAATGATGTATATTTATTTTGTGGCAAAAGTAAGAATGATTTCATTATGAGATGGGTGGGACCTATATCTCCCTCCAATGCATTGGGTAAAGATTTTATATCTCATGAGATAGACATGGCTGGAATGTCAGGTTAAACCGATTCAGTGAAAGAGGACTAAAATGAGGAATGAACATGGTTCAGAAATGGACTTTTTCCACTAAGACAGTCTTGAAAATTAGTCTTGACTAATAAGAAATGATTCTATATGATTATTTGTGTATGCCACAAAGCATCATGTTTTATGTTATGATTATTGTGATTACATTTCACTACCATTATTTATCCCATGTTATGAAATTATGATCTCTTTTTCTGGGTATGATTTCCAAATTGTTATGTTCTTATAAATATGATGTGATTGATATTTCTTTTGTTTACCCTTACTGAGCATTTGAGCTCACCATTTTATGTTTTCTTTTCCTCGGGATATAAAGAAAGGTTTTAGGTAAGAAAAAAAGGAAGATCTTTATGGGAGATGTTGAAGAACTTTCACCACGATTAAAAGATTATATTCCAAGTTTCCAAAGACACTAAAATATTACGATCCATGTGTGTGTGTTTTTGTAATATACTAATTATTCAGAAAAAGTAATGTAATGTCCATGTACGTCAAGCTTAGGGTCTCTACAATGAACATGTCATTTGGTTAATCCATAATATTGTGAAAATGTAATCATGTTCGACCGTAACGTTTTTACCACTTATTCTGGATTATGCATGACCTATATACACATGAGTTATCCATATTTAACCAATTAATTGGGGATTGATATATGTCCCAACCATCACATAATTAAAATCATACATTCATTTTCCACAATTCCATAATAAATTCATCATATTCCAACCCATGAAAATAAATAGGGTTTATAAAGAATTCATTATATTTAAACCCGTAATAAAGGGTTTCATAATAATTTATCATCTTAGTACCAATTAAGGGAAATAAGTTTTGTAAAATTTTCATCATAACATAACCAATCAAAATGAAATGTGTTTCAAAATAATTTAATTTTTTCATCATATAAAAACCCATCTAAATGGAATGACTTTATTAGACATAATATCATCATAATCAAAAACTGATAAGAGAAACAACAAGGATAGTATCTAATGATCATATCCTTAATAAATCAAAATCACATTTTCTAAATTTATCATTTATTGAAAATGATTTAGAATGATCACTAGGAAAATTTGTTGTGGAAAATAGATTATTTAATTTGAAAAATAAATTTTAAAAAGTAAAAATTATAAAATATAATTAAAATCATAATAATCTAATGAAATATAAAAAATCATTCAGAAGTTTTCAGATGGAAAATATATATTTCAAATTCTAAAAAAATTAAAAAATGAATTTTCATAATATATTTCCATGAAAAAAAAAATTTAAATTTAAATGATATCTTTTGAGATCATTTATTTTTTTTAAATAAAAAAATTCTTTTATATGTGAAAACTAAATTTCAAAATTCTAGATATTCACAAAAAAATGTGAAAATAGTTTTCATTAAAATACACCATTTTACATTTTAGAGGATGATTTGAAACAATGTATTATAATAATGGTTGGATGTTCCATACATTTCGAACAAGTTAAAATAAATATTCCATTCACATATTCAATAAAATAAAAATGGGAAATGATTGGAAAATAGAATAAAAATTTCATTTCAAATTTTTAGTATAAATTTAAAAAGGGTAAAACATTAATTTAGACAATAATTTTATAGTGGTTAAATCATTATTTAAATCATTTTTTTCTAAATCATGGATACGGGAAAAATATTTTATTACCAAAAAAATTAATAAAGTTTATTTGTCATAAATAATATTATTTTTAACTATTGAGGATAGATAGAGTGAAAAATTAATAAAAAACACTTATTTTAATGAAATGGCTATAGGATAAAAATATTTATGAGTTACATGAGAGGTATTTAAAAGTACTTCATTATCTAAACCATAATATATAACCAAACTCTATAAATGATTAGATTATGTCATAAAACAATTTCAACATTGGAGATTTTGAATTGCAATCCCCATGATTTATTTACATTAAATATAACATAAAATATCACGGGAAAAATTATTTTCATGATATTATATTTATGTTAGTTCTTATTTACACATCATAAACAAATATAGGCTCATAACACAATATATGTATCGAAAAAGGTAAATTGAGACACAAATATCTTACCGAGTTGCTAAATTTTTTACTATGAACCCCAAACAATAGATATGCTAACATTTCAATTAAAATAAAATTAATTTTCAGTAAATTAATCACATAAAAAATTAATTTTTTTTATATAAAACAAGTTATATAAATAGGAGTTGAATATTTCATATGTCTTAAAGAATTAAAAATTTAGACATAAATCCCTTATCACATGTCAAAAATTATCTCATACATGAATGAAACACATGTTTAATATATATAATTTTTTAATAAATATTTTCACATAAAATTAATATATATAAAATATAATATATTATTTACATATTGTCGTTTATTAATGTTTTATTAGCACTTTCTTTTTAAAATCAGGAAATGGGTAATAATTGCATTGTTTTACATGTATATTTTGAATTTTTTATTTTTAGTACACATACATTGATCATGGTTGAATCATATATATAATGTTACCAATTATATAAATAATAATATATATATATATATATATTTGTATAAAAATTATATGTATTATTTTTTAAATTGATAAATTTTATTGATAGAAACAGAAATAAAATGTTCATAGAGATGGTAGGTTGTACGTACACCTGAACGCTCATACATTTTCAATAAAGATAAAAAATAATTGTGAATAATATATAACACATACAGATTAATTGTACTTTAATATATCAAATATTATCATTAAATTTACCCATATTACCATCCATTAAAATTGTTAGTCAAAAAACTGTCATCGCTTCATGAGGCAGTAGTCCACAATACACAAGAATATTGTTATCAAATCACTTATAGAATGGAATATAAGAACGTATATGTCATATAATAATGAAATAAATTAAAGACACTTTTCTATTATCATATGTGTTCATTTAGTTTAACCTTATTATGAAATATTTTAAATAAAAATAAAAAAAAAATTCACATTAGTTAGCGAGGTGTTAGTCTGTCATACATAGGGGTAATGTTATTATTTCCAACTGGGATGGAAGGTAAGAAAGTAAATAAGATATTATAATTGATGAAGTATAATAATATCATAAATAAATCAAATAAAAATTAAATCTATCATTATATAAATATGTGAAAGGTGGTGATGGAAAACGAATAACATCATTTTACGATTTTGTTTTCCCTCATACTCATTCTCCATGGTTTTGTTCCCCATTTGAGGGAGGAAGAGTTTGATTCAGGTTCTTAACATTACATATAAAAATCTCAGTATATATAAAATACTATGGTCATTACATTATCATCATTTAATAATTATATCATGAGGGGGAGAAAGATATAAAATAAAACACTCTATTAGTGTCATTTCTATTTCTTCATATAACTTCTTTCAGTTTTCTCAAAAAAACATACTAGTATAGATTTATAGAATAAATAATGACTATATTATTAGAGTAGTGAATTTAGAATTTTTTTTCCTTAGCATATTTATAACACAATAGGTTATCTGTAATTTGAAATAGTTGTTAGAGTCGATTTTATTTTATTAGTGTGGTGCGTGTTGAAATTGTAATTTTATTATAGAAAAGGATATGCACAAATTTTTCATATAGAAAAGATATGTAAAATTGATTAATAGTTAAAATTAGATGTTGAAAGGTCTAAATAAATCCATATAAGGGGTTTTTTAATGTTTCTATGTCGTTTTACCCTTTATCAATTTTGGTTAACCCTAGGTAAACCCTTTGTAACCATTACAACATTAGCTAGTTTTTACTATTATTACTATTAAATATTGTCAAAAATTAATTAAAATTTTCTAGAATATAAATAATACACTGATTGAAAATTTTGAATCAATATTATAAAAATTAAATTAAATTAAGTAGACTATTTTAATTTAAAAATAATCCCTTGGATGTAATAAAAATTGGTATTTCGCAAGATAAATTTTTCAAAGGTTTTAATATATATATATATATTCATTAGGAAGTTGAATCCAATGGAAAAAATTGGATTAATATATCCATATATATATAATTAATTTCTTTTATATTTTAAAACTACATTTTAATAAGTTTTACTTTTATATTCCTTGAACGACAAGGTTGTCTATTAATAAAAACCTATGTTTTTCACAGTTCATTGACAAATTTATCTTTTGATAAAATTATGAAGATTTATTATCATGATAATTATATATTTATGAATAAAAAAATTATTTTCATTTCTTAAAATTAGGGTTCAATAATTATAAAAAAAATTAAAATTAATAGCAAAAAATATGAAAAAACTATTTTTAATAAAAAAATGTAATGTTTCTACAACCATAAATGAATTTATTCATTTATATTGTATATAAAAAACATAAGATAAATGTTTAAATTTTATTTAATATATATAATATATATATTTCATTAAAATATTTTACCATAAATAATTTTAATAATTTATTGAGATAATTTTTTTTGTGTAGAGAAAAGTAATTTTCTAAAACATGAATTTATTTATTTTTAAATAGTTTTTACTTTCGTTTGAAATTATTTTTTATCCAAATAATTCTTTTTATATAGCCTAGTTTTCCACATATATTCATTATTTAGTTATTACTAATCAAACCTTACTTTCTAATAGTTAAGAAATTTATATCATATTAAATATTAATATATTAATAACATGGAGAGTATTATTAAAACTTAATGTTGTTTGTATCCAAAACTATCATAAAAATTAGGTGTATTTTACAAAATATTTCATAAAACCTTGGTTTGATTCAAATTAATATAACTAGAAAAAAAATTATTTAAAACTAAACATTAAGATGCAATGAAAATCTAATTTTCTAAAACTAAAATTTCCATATTTAAAAAACATTATAATATTAAAATTCAATAAAAATTATTTATAATGACTTAAAAAAAATAGAATATAATATAATTGATCTCATTATATATAAAAACCATTTTAAAATAAAATATAACATTGTTAATTATTGTAATGAAAATCAATTTTTATTATATATATTTATTTTCATGATTTATTTAAAAAATAATCAATTTAAACTAATAAAAAAAATTCATCCTATGATATTTTTGACATATTCATTCCAAAAATGAAGTTATTTTTCAAATAAATGTTCATAATGTATAAAATAATTAGTTTAGATTTTTTTTACAAAATTATTATTATTGATATAAACATTATTTTAAATGAAAAAGGACTTTATTAAAATTATGTATTTATTTATCAATATATATTCTTTATCTTAAAAATTTATAAATTTCTAAATTAAATTGTTTATTCCTATACATACTTCTGTGTTTAAATGATATTTTTAATGGTCATGTTTGAATAATAATCTTAATAGTATATTCTATTTTGTTAAAACTCAATGTTGTGTATAACCCAAGGTGTCGAATAAATTAAATTTATTTAAAACAATAAATATTTCCTAAAATATCCGTGTGTTCTATTCTAACTACCTTAAACTGAATTTATCCATTGAAATTTTATTACTCTGTTACAATCAGTCATGGTTACTTCTACAATATCATATCATGTGGTTCCCATACAGCTTCATAGAATTCGTGCTTTCACAAAAAAACATATACCCGATGAGTGGTAGTATTTCAAAAAAATTATATATAGGATATCAAACATCCATAGGTTGGACATCATAGTAATAATAATGGTACATAAGTATTTCCTCTATGTTCAATAAATTTAAGGTGAAGGTATTCACATCCTCATAAGAGATATAAAAATCAGATTTTGGACATGAGAGTGGTTTAGTGTATGTTCCAAAAAAACATTTTCCAAACTAAATTAACAAAATAAAATGGTAGAATATATATAAAAATTATATTTCCTTTCATCCTAAATCACATAACAATATTACAGTTACAAATTCATAGAATCACATTTTCACAACCATCAAATTTAAGGTCACGTTAATCATTATTCGCACAACATTTCTTCCGAATTTGTACTTCACTTATACATTTTTGAATACCTATCACAATCTATAACATTTAATTATATAAACATTGTCCCAAATACTTTATATCTCTATATTCATTCCAAATGTTTGGATTTCTACTCTTCTTTAAATTTGGGGATGCATATGGGCCCATATGAATTCATGAGTGAAAACTATATTTTCATCAGAACTAAACTAGTGAAGTTGTTGATCCCAACAACTTTTAAAATCCATAGAATAAGATCTTGATACATCATCTACTATTCAAATGGGTTTATTAGACTAACCATCATTCTGGAGGATGATACGTTATAAGGAAACTCGTCATACTATAATGTGATTTCTAAATTCACCACAAGAACATCATAGTGAACCTCAGATACAATCAAATAAAACAAGAAGTTGTATTGTACTCAACCTCACCACTTATATAATGTATATCCTATAAATCAAAAACATTATAATCATTATATAATTAAAATTAAGTGTAAATAATTTATTATAAGATCAAATAAAACCCATATAGGATTTTTCCTATTATATGTTTTGGGGACTCTGATGACAAAATATGTGGTGATGTATTTCAGTTTCAATTTTGGTATAGCTTATTGTTGTAAAATCCACATATAATTTTTTTACAATGCATTTTCATGTTGATATTAACATAACCAACATAAAAACTATATAATATCTCTCATCAATCTATAAACCTTTAAATGCTCTTTCATATCCATAATTATCTTTGTACTTCTATGGTGAATAGTGAATCATGAATAATGATCCTCCTCTAATTTTTCCTTCTTCAAATAGAATATGGGTGAAAAAAATGTCATTCCGGAACATTATCATTCAATCATAATCATGGTTAAAATAAGGAACACTTATATCCTTTATATAACAATCCATGTGTTCCTTTTGGGAAACATTATTCATCACTCATATATATAGTGGAACATACTTTTGATAAAAATAATATTTCTCTACTTTTTTTCAATATTTCTAGATCCATAATTTATATATACAAAAATAGTGGATCTTTTTTAAACACTTAATAGATAATATATAATTATCATTCTGAATCAACACATTTTCACCCAACTTACATCCTCATTGTAGAAATTTATTGAGACATTGTAATCGTTAATCACTTGAGATTATCTTCTCTATTGAATATTCAATAATATTTGTGTGAATATATACTTAAAACATTTATGATATGTATATATATAAAATATTTATCCATAAGGATAATTCATTTATATCATTATTATAAAAATTACAATATTTATCTCTAAATAATTACTTGATTAATTATTCTCATGAATCTTCGTTTATCATGTTGAAAAAGAAGATATTGAGATGTCATTTTATAAGATGATTCATCCTAATAACTTATTGAATGATATGTTATTTATTAATAACTCTTTTACAAACATATGGTAGTGTAAGCATAACTTCCTGAACTAATCATGTATTTCTTTGAATGTCTTCGGAAATATGAATATGGGAAAAAGATTGGAAACCATATCATTCATATCAATTATATTTTATTCATGGCATAAAGCATAATAGTTTAAAAAACATGATTCATAAAATAATTTATATAAATGAGATATGAGAACCTACCATTAGAATAAGGCCATAATTTTTGGCATTAACAGAATCATATAGAATATTTTTGTTAGTAGTAAAGGATCAATTCCAAAACTATCCTAGTTTAATGGGTTCATGTACTATCAATATTTTACATTGAGGTACACAAACTTTTAGTTTATATTAAATTATTTAGTTCAATCATTATTGAAATTCCTAGTTAGGACCTAATGGATATGAGTGTTTAATGGGATTGTTTGGATCATGAAGCCCTAATTTTGTTTGAAATAGGTTATTATCTTGGTTAGTTTGAACCATTCTTCTGATTCTGTTATGTTTTATTAAACAATGTGAGCTGTTCTAGGGAACATTAATGGGTGATATTGATTTTCTAACTATATTTAATAGGCCAATATTCATGAATATTTTTTTGGACTCATTACAGATGTGTTTTTCAAATAGGTTATTCATGGTTTGTATAAATAATTTCATATACAATATGGGAGTATCCTTAGGATTACTCTCCATTAACAGTTTGTAGAATGGGTTGGATAACATTGATTCCAAGCTATTCAATCCCTTTTAAAGTATAAATTCACATTTTCCCCTTTTATCCATATAAATATAAAACCACATTTTCTTTGTCTTCCCATCGATTTCACTAATATTTGGAGAGTGTCCCATCCAAATTCTATTCCATTATTTCCTTCTTCCTCATTTGACATTGGAATCAATAATTTTTCATCACCTTGGATGATAATTATAAATTAGTACAATCCAATTCATTCTACTCTTAGTTTCACTCACGAACTTCTTCTATATTTTCGTTTGGGAATATTTTCTATAATTTCAAGGGATTTTACTTGTTTCTCTATTTTCTATCATTCTAGTATGAATTGGAAACTGATTCTAGATTATTTCAGTGAGACGTGAATAGATTAGTGGACTAGTAATTATCACTCATTTCTAGTTTCATTATAGTAGATAGTGTGTTTTAAAATACCATATATTTAATGTTTACAATTAAAATACACCTTTTCCCATAATTAATTTTTTAGCCCCAATAGAAATTAAATTTTCCTTCTTGACCATGTTGTAAGAGGTCCATATTTACTAATTCAACCCCTTTAGGTGTGATTATATAATTTTACATCATATTATAAATTCTAATGTTCCCAAAACACTACTTAAGTTGTGTTTTCTTATAATATATATAATATGAAAATAATTAATTAAATTTCAAGATAGTGGTACAATAACGTGACATGATTTTACATGAAAATGGTTAAGTCATTGTTTATGTGAAATGATAATGAATTATACACCATATATTGGAAAATAAAAAATATTATTTTATATCTTATTTCATGTAGTACATAGTCAGGGAATTCCCCCTAACAGGATACTCATGCATGACATCGCATTTACCTATGATACATAAGCATAATACATCTAATGATATTATGCATGGACATGGTGCATCATACACTATTGATACTCAGACATGGAATACCACATAAATATGATGCTTGGTCATGGAGACCATTATGTTGTATTATGCTCATATTTGGAATCCCCTACTACTTGGTTAGACTATAGTGAAAATTCATTGATTTTTGGGTTACTCCCTCAGTCCTAGCTAGCACAATGTATATACATATATGTGGATGTATAAATCATTACATATATATTATATACATATACATATATATATATATATATATATATGTAAATTTTTATGGTGCCATCATTTTAGAGGATTCTCATCCCAGGCCGAAGCATGTATTATTAGTCCCATGTCCTTCCAAACATTAGCTGGCACCTTCAGTTTCGTTTCAACTTAATAATTACTATATCTACACACTACAACAATTATATGAACTATATTAATTATGAAAGACACCATTGGTTGTGGCCTACATAGTGTATCTCACACCCTGTTCGGGAAACCTATAGTACTCAAATGGACTTCAGTATTTAATGTATCCACAAAGGGAAGCACACATTGTTCAATGCTTGATTCTCAATATAATAATGGAGTACAAGAGTATAGGACTGATTTCATGATTTTGATTCTATTGTATATATATATATTTTTCATTTATGGAGTTTTTTATTATAGCATGATGTATGTTCATACATATATTTAAAACATCTTCAACATATTTTGTAGCATATTGACTTTATTTCATTTTTTATAGGATAATAGTTATGATTCCTACCTTCAATTTATGTGAAGTTATGATTTTACTATTCTTGAAAATTTCTTATTTATAATTATTATTCCAATAATTATGTCATTAATTATATCTCTATGATACTTTAATAAAAGAGCATATAGTATCCCCACTACATCTTCAAAGACCCTCACTAATAGTCATTAGAATTTGTCTTATGGGGAAGCTATATCGATATCTTGTTTCCCACTAGTTCATCAACCATTATCTAGTGATCCATGAACTGAAATTACAATGTGTTGTCATGGGTTTCAATTCATTGACATATTATTTTGTGGCTTTTTAAATGATACATGGATGTGTAAAATTTTGTTAATGACGATTCTCCAAGAAGTATCTAACACAAGTACAAATAAAATCCAAATATATAGGAATCGGGGCTACAATAATGTATATTCTTATTGTTATTGTTTTTTATTATTTTGACCTTGGGAAACACTAATGATATGTGATGTTTATTACAATTCTAATTGCAGAATCATTTTAACAATGGACTTATAAGGAAATTATTTATTGACTATAGCGTTAACATAGGAATATTGATATTCATAAGTCATACATTGTTTTAGCCCATATAGTTGGACACCATTTTGTAATTAACCTTTGGATTTTATCAGTTCCTTGAAAAAAAATTAAGGAATGGTGTTAACATTTATTATAAGGCAATGAGGAACTAATTTGTATAATTAATTGTTTTACATAAACCTATCATTTTTTCATTTATTTTTTTTGATAAAACCTTAAACTATATTTTATTTATTGTTGATTCATGGATCATTATTCTCATTGGTGAAACATATTTATCTGTGTGATTAAATGGTCACAAGAGTTAAATATTTATATATTATGGGAGTTTATAAATTTGAAGCAGTGATCTATATAATTCAACCATATAAAAAAATTATATAAAAATTATATTGAAATATTATGATTTTAGTTCATAAAATGAAACTATTTCTATTAAATGAAAATGAAAATTTTAATCGAAATAGTGTTTTTATATATAACATGTGATGAAACAATTGTAACCCATAACCCAGACTCAAATCAGAGAACATAACTCTTACCCAACCTCAACAGTGGATAGTAGTTAGGCTCTCTTCTAATTGTAATAGTCTTTTTGATGCATAAACCATTATTTACGAGAAAATAGAGTATATTGAATTTAATATAGAAAATATTTAGGCTGGTTTTATTCATATACATGTGTCTAATGAAATGACATATTCTTATACTAATGAATGTTTTTGGAAATAGTGGAGTTATGATACCATGAATTACATAGGTCATGTGATGGGATGGTTGTGTTCATCATTCTTTTAAGATAGAGTGTCATAACCTTCCGATAGTGCCACCGATAAAACATTATATTAATATCATTCTAGGACCTAATTACCTTTTTCAAGAGTTATTACATATGATCATGTAGAACATGTAGGGAACCTATAGACCTACCAATGATATAGTATAGTTGAAAAAATAATTTTAGTAGAATCCTCATCCCACATTATTGGGGGATGATGGTCCTTAGGTTGCAGAGTCGTGGATAAAGGCCACACATACTATTTTCGAGAAACATATGAAACCTCTAGAGAGGATAGTCAAGATCAACACATATATTCTTCAATATTCTTCCATCAAATTGTGGGATGTTATCTCTTTAGTAGATCATAATTAGTGTATGGCCTAGGTAGGATTTCAGATGGAATTTTATGATTATTTCATTCCATTGATGAATTGAGTGGATTTAGTAAGAGAGGTTATGATTCTAGAACATGGTAATATGACATTGATGGACTATTCTGTAACGACCCGATGTTTTTCAATGGAAATTACATTATTATATATTTGTCATAAAATCACATGAAAACACGACATAATTAACTACTACGGGCTAAGTGACCTATACATATAAGTTTGTCACTTTGTATTTGGAATTTTTAGAATCTGCCATACATGGTTGTGTTCAAGATGATTTTTGGAGTCTAATAAAATAAAAATAATTTTTGGTGAATATTAACCTACCCTTATGAATAGTAACATACACTTATGAATAGTAATATGACCCTTATGAATATAATATCATCCAACATATTAGTAACCTTACCAATGAATAATTAAATAAAATTTAGACATCTTAGAAAGTGACAATTTGACCTTATTAAACTGTTTGGTATTTTGTAATTCATAAATAATTAATTAATTTAAAAGAAATATTGTTTTCTTAAGACGTGTTTATTAATTATAAAATCAAATTCTTATAGTTTTATATAATTTTAGAAGACCCTATGTAATGTTTGAAAGCACTATAAAATCAGTTTTAATTTTAAAAACTGTTTTTTATGTAAATTATAATTAAAATTAAATATTAAATTAATAATATCTAGAACATTATTTTTGAAAAATGGACATCATTTTTGAATTCTACAATTCAAAAAATTGTTTGGGTAAATTTTTGGGGTTTTTCTGAGATACTAGAATTTTTATGAATAATGAAATACCATAGTTTATTAAATAAGATAAATAAGCTAATTATAGAGTCATGTGTGATGTTCTGCTGATGTAATACCACTTGTTTTGGGATCACATTATAAAATTACTTTTCTTGGTCATTCAAGACTCACTATTTTTTGTCTTAGGGGAAATTAATAATCTAATGAATTTTATATTAAGGAAACCCCTCTCCCCTCCACTCTAAAAACTACCCATCAGACCCTCATTTCCTCACACTTCTCAAGATCCAACCCATCTCTAAAAACTACCCAAAAACCCTCCCTTGCCCCTTTTCCCAATTTCATGAGTTTCTGGTCTCATAAAAATACCAAGCCTAGCTTCCTTAAGGGGGGTCTCAAGAGGAAGATTTAAGAAGTAATTTCTCTCCCTCTTCTCCTATAATTTCCTTTAAAGTTCATGTTCATTTCTTGATCTCTTTCTAACTATATTCATCCAAATGGTATTTTAAATCCAGTATTATACATGTAATAGAATTTTATTATTCTAAGGGGATATTATATCATCCATCCCCTTCCCCACTTCATTTTATTTTATTAAAGATAACGTTGCTCGTGAGGTGTAAATTTATCACCTTCAACAATGACATTTTTTCTTCTCCAATTTCTAACTTCAAATCTGGTCCAGAAACCATTTTTATGGATGAACTAGAATATTTAATATGTATTACCACCTATTTTATGTTTTGTAACTAACTTATTACCATATTCCTAGTGATAAATAAAACATGTTCATTATGATCAAAAAATCGCTCAAATTAACCCAATCAATCATCATTTAATTCTTATCTAATGATTCATCCACATGGAACTACTATAATTCATTATAATATCATTAAAACTCATCTAATATCATTAATAACATGTAATATTAGTTCTGGATGTTTACCCATGTTCTACCCAAAATTCAATTTAAGAGTATAAATGAACCACTCAAGAAAACCATAAAAACAATCATTCCCAAACATTGTTTTTTTAAACTCTATAACTCATCCAAAGGAAAATAAAATCACTTAATAAAACCATAATGAACCATATTAATGTAAAAAAGGTTCTGGATTTATAATTAATGAATATAATGTCATTATACAGGACATTAAAGAGAAGGAAGCATTCAGATACAAGGTAAGGGGAAAATCTCGAACCAAATTTTCATTCTTCGGGTTCTTGCTCTTTCACTCCCATTTGGTATTGTCACTTCATAAAAATAGTTTTTTCATCATTTTCTTACCTATTCTGGGATATTAATGTTTTCTGTTGATGTTTCGGTCAAAAAAATGTTTTCCAAAAGAAATCCTCTTTTAAGAATTCAACTTTTACCACTCATTCATGGTGGATGGTTCTTGTATCAAGTATGGTGTTCCCTCTTTATTTGGGGAACCCAATGTTTATAAATATCTTTTTATGAGATGAACCCCATTCCTTTCCAGGTGTTAGTTATTTAAATTTTTTATATGTGTTTAATGTGGAAATCATGATAATGATAATTTTATGATGTGATGGGTGCGTCTGGAATTATATAGCGCAATATGAATGTTTCAATGAGACGGGTGCGCTCGGAATTATACAGCGCTCCAATGCATTGGTTAATGTTCTGAATCTCATGAGTAAATGTGAAATGTTGTGTGAACAAAATTATATTTTGGTTCATATGTATGTGTAGTAGTTAACCACTAAGATATGATGTTTCATTTTTTTGCATTGCCACATTTCATGTCTTTTATTTATGTTCCTCTCATATTCATGGTCGTTTTCCGATGTTATGATTATTCTCACCCCATGATATATTGTTCGTATATATCCTCTTACTAGGCTTCTTTCTCACCCATTTTTTATGTATATCCACAAGTGGCTACATGTACTAAAGAGAGGACAATTTCAAATAAGAAGCTAGTGAAGAAGAACTTAAATAAATGTTTATGCTTGATGTTGTAATTGTTATGTAGGGTCCTAGTTTTCCCAAGACATTAATCCTTTAGATCCTCTATGTGTAATACTATTATTATTTTTATCTTTGAAATTATGTAATAGTAATGTAAGAAAACGTATTGTCGGTATATATTCTACTTGGTTAACCCAGAAATAGAGCACAAAACTAATGTTTTATGGTGACAGGTTGGTGGCATCACGAAATTTTGGGGATATTCTCATATACACCATCCAATAAATAGAGAATAACTTTTATTTGAACACCATTTTTTAAATAGTAAACTAGGCCCTAATCACAATGAAAAATCTAAATTAATGATTATGGTGTGGGATAAGGTTTTTAAGAAATGAGATAGGGAATTGGTTTGCCTAATGGGAAGAAATGTCCCTTTAATATTACACATAGATGCAGTGGTTGCCAGATGAGTCCCAATGATTGTTAAATTGGTTTTCACTAGTGTAGTAACCTAGTAAATAAAATTCCCCAGTGTATTAGAGATCCTATAATGTGTTGAGTTTGTTGATTGATTAGGAATATAAGTTATTTATACAGGACATTCCGAACATTTCTTAGTGGGAGAGGATCCATATCTTCTCTTACATTTGAAGGGATATCAGAAGCACCACACCAAGAATTTTGTAAGTGTAATACTGGAAGTTTTGTAGAGGAGCTGGTCGTAGATATGGTATCATTAATTTATATGTTCCACTCTAGTAGGTAAGACCAACACAGGGTACCCGGGTTATATCTTAGGTCCATGGAGATCACCATGTTAATACATTTGATTCCTAACAAGAGGACAATAACACCAAGAAAACTATAGATTGAGATACTATTATATTTCCCCCTATATTAGTATCTACATTATTATACATTGGTACATATCATTTGTTCATATGTTTTGTAACCATGGAATGATTCAAACATGAAACTATATTAATTGTTGGTTTTATGACCACTGAAACACATTTTGTTACACATTTAGAGATTATACACATGTATAAGAAATGACCCTTTACTTAGGTGACCATAATATTTAATGAAAACTCTTTGTCATTGATATTTATTATTTTCACAATGTTCGTGTGATTTAGTAGTGGGATCCTAACCATGTCTATATAGAATACTATCATTAAAGGGTAAACATTACATCTACATCATGTGGATGTTTTATAATTGACGGTGAATGGTTTGTCGAGGTGAGCCATGATAGACAAGATCATTGGATAGTAAGTAGGGTGATTGTAAATATTGGTATCCTAATTATGGATGATCGGGAAGTACATCAAAATGATTTGTCTCATGTATATGTTTACATTAATGATTAAATCCAAGATATATTTTCCATACTTCGTCCAAGGGAGAGGTATATTTTTCAATATTTCATGTGCAAAGATCTACAATGGTATCTAATACTATTTATAGGATTTGTTCTACTATGTTATAGGATCTCAATAGGTAATAAAGGGATTTGGAATCTAAGGGTTTTATTAAAACCGTCACTTCATCATGGGGTTATCCTGTACTTTTTTCATGAATTTGGATGGTACATACAGACTTTTTGTGAAATATTTTTTTGGAAAAATCATATAATTAATAAATGGTATCCTTATCCACATATCTAAGACCTCTTCAAACAACTAAAACTATTAAGCATTTTCTCTCAGATTGATACGAACTTGGGCTGAGATCAAGTATGAGTATGAGCTACATATATATCATAAATGGATTTCCAATATCAATAAGGTATATATGGAAACATATTTATGTTTCTCGATCTCATGAACGTTCCTATATTCTTTATATCTTTGATGAATTTTGTTTTCATCTCGTATCAAAATTCAATATTTGATCTCTTAATGGGAGATAACATTTTGTATTTACTTCCATCAAACAACCTAGAAAAATATCATTATAAAATCTTGAATATTATTATATAGAACATGATTTATTTTAATATCACTAAATTACACTTTTGGATCAATAAATATCACTTTTTGGTAACATTATCTTAGATACAAGAGCATTATTTTATATAGATGGTTAAAATTGTAGTATTTTTGCAGCATCATAAAATCCTCTTTGATATATTTATTATTTTTTAACTTGTTTCAAATTATATATAGTTTATAAAGGCTTATACTTTTTTTCAGCTCCACTTATGGGAATGAATAATATGGGTGTGATGTTCTTGTGGTATAAAGAATGTGAGAAGTCCTTTAAAGAGACCAAATGATGACCCAATTCTGCCTCTATTCTTATCCTACAATGGTCGGGAAGAGGTTTTAAGGTGTTTGTTGATGCATCAGGTGTTGGAATGGAGCAATTCAGATGTAGGACGATTATTTTATTTTTTATGGGTCTTTTCATTTAATTCATAACGTGAGGAATTATCTAACAAATAATCTTGATTTAGAAACATTCATTTATGCCATTTGTTTTTTGAGGCATATAATTTTGAGAGATTGATTTATAGTGTTTACAGACTACAAAATCCTCAAATATATATTTATATATAATTAAATAAACCTCCTCCATTAATAATGGTCAAATACATTTAGTGCTACATTGATCATACCTACTTGTCTGCAAGGGGAAATATAGTTATAGATTCTCTTAAACAGAAGACTTAGGCAAATTATACACAAGAATCTATTTATGACTGGAGGCTGATGTAAATTATTTTTGAGATGCATCCAGTGGTTAAAAAGATTCCCGAGTGTACTTTCTTTATGGTCATAATAGGATCCTTATCAATTCTAGATAGCGTAATGAGGAGGTGGTTCTCTGATCATGAGGCCATAGTCCAAAATTATTGAGTTTTAGGTGGGAATCATCCACTAGGTTTTTCAAATATAGGTATACCAACCATTTTGTATATGGGAGTTTATGGGTTACTACATGCATGATATAATGACATACATGTGAATCTAATTACCCATAAGGGGATGTACACTTCATGAGTTACTTAGATGTATCGAGACACGTGCTGCTAGTATTGGTGGCCTGGGTTGAAATGTTATATAATGGGATTTAACACTATTTGCTCCAAATTTCATAAGGTTAATGGAATGAAAAAAATTTATATTGTATTTTTAAAACTGTTACCAGTCCCAGAATAGATTTTATTGAAAAATATTTTGTGACTTGTTTCTCGAGGCCGCCTTATGGTGGCAATGTGGTTTGGGAACATATGGAATGGCATATGAATGTCATCCATTTTTTCTTGTCAGGGAAAAAATATTTGTGAATGATATTAGGAGACTTTTTTCCGTAGATTAAATTTATACATGGGGTCCATCATATCATTGTTTTAGATAGTTATAATAAATGTACATCAAGTCTCTATAAGGTTCTGTTGAATTTTGTCGGGATATATGTGTTTTTGAGTATAGTGTTACTCCCACAAATTAATGGCTAGTCATACCATTTAAAATACATACTGTTGGAATTCATCTAGGTTGGTTTCATTGATTTATGTAGTTATTGGAAGAAACATATAACTCTCATTGTGTTTTCCAACAATAATAGATTCTGTAGTACTATAAAGATGGATCATTATGAGTCTTTTTTTGATAGGTCGGGCTATTCAATCATGTACTAGTTCAATGAATTAGTGAATCTTTTATATGACCTCAAATCATTTGGTTACTTCATTTTATTTAAAAATTATATGTAATTGAATTGATATAACATAGAATATATAGAATACTTATGTTAATTTTCATTATTAAGCTATGGTGTTTGTGGAAGGGGATCATGTTTTATTACGTGTTTTTCATAGACTGTGGAATAAATGGATTTTGATACATGTCCATTTAAAAAATAAATATGTTATACCATTATAGATATTGGAGAGAGTTGGGAGTACAACTAATTTGATAGATCTTCCTTGTAAGTAATGAATCATGATCAATATCTTTCACATATCACATCTTCTCCAATATCATGATGACTTGTCACATTATTTCCATTGTGAGGATGTATAACTAGAGTTATATGATTTTTTTGGGACTATCATTTTTTATCATTGATCAATGAATAAAAAATATTTTATGTAGTTTAGTACCTCTATTATTGGTGTTGTGGAATCAAAAAAAATTTACAAGACTATACATGAAAAAGAAAGAGAGAGAGTGGTCTACGTTTTTTTGGAAAGGTAGTGTTCTGGTCAATGACCATAACACAAAAAATTATTGATAAAAAAAGAGATTATATAAGTTTGAAATATGGAATTTTGTTAACTTCCCTAACATAGAGAGGGAGTAACCAAGGAGTAAGATCATCCCTCTAAATCATATCATGTGAAACACCGATATTGGAAAGCCCGTTAGTAATCTTGATAGCTTCACGGTAGGTGTGAGTGGCGATGAAGTTGATCTCATAACTAGAGTTCCAAAAATCAATCCAGAGAGGAGTGAGCATCCAGACAAGATGAATGGAACCACTCTAGATGTCCTATATAATAGTAGTGGAAAATATCTCGATCTAGATGTTGTCCAAGTTGTGGCGCCTTACAAAAGATATATCATGGATAACACTCAGAATCTCTGCCTCCAGTGAGGAAGTAATGCCACAACATCCATAAAAGCATTCAAGATTCGGATCCAAGTCATTCTTGAAAATAGCACTACAACCCACTGGGCTAGGGTTGCCTTTGGAGGCACCATCGCCATTAACATTAATCCATCCAGGTGGAGGAGGAATCCAAAACCCTTCAAAAGTATACTTTAGATGAGGATATTTCCCATTCACCACAATTTGACGAAGGATCCCAAAATCATAAACCGAGTTGCTTCATTGATCCTTTTGAATCGAGGTCGCCTCACGAATGGCCATGAGAATTTTAATTTCACCTGTATTAGGCTTGAATGATTTATTATGAAAAATAAAATCATTTAGCCAATACCAAATTACCTAAATATGCTCTGCAATAGCTGCAAGTAGAATATTTTTGGTCTATTGGGATTCAGAAATGTATGTGCACCATTGAATCTGAAATGTAATAGAACTATCCAGCAACCATCTGTACTCAAATATGTCAGAAATATAATACCAAAGAGAAGTTACCATATCAAAAGAAAATAAAAGTTTACTAATATCTTCTCTTTGTTGATTAGACATTCGACATTTGGAGAAACAATTAATCACATATGTTTGCAAGCAATCATCAGTTGGGATTCTATGATGATAAATGCATGAAATTAATGTGAATATCAAATGTTTAAGACATGGTTTATTAAACCTTTTAATCTAGGAATGATTATTGTCTTCATTGATAAATATATGATTGTAGTAGTTTTAAAATCAAGAATTCCATTATGAGAAGCTTCCCAAATTGTTAAATCATTAGTATTAGGGAAGGGGTTGTTCTCAACAATTATTTTTATTTCATCAGAAAAGTCCAGGTTAGGAATGCTCATGACATTCATTATGGAATAATTGTTGAGAAAAGTATAGTGGTTATTGGTCATCAAGTAGAACAAGGGAGCACATGTCCAATTTTCAAACCAAAATATTAAATTAGATCCATCTGAAATTAGCCATAATAGAATTGAATGTGTTTTTTATAGCAGGAAAAGTAGAGGAAGTAATAAAGTGGGGCTGATTATTTATGAGTTTATTGATAAATCTAGCTCTAAGAAAATTTATAGAGGGATAGTCATTATGAATTAGATTCCATGTAAATTTATCTTGGAGAGATTTATTTAAATTAGCAAGATTCTTAATACCAACACCTCCTTTATCAATTGGTTTTCAGCAGGTATCCCAGGGGACATGAACCAATTTCCACTCCAAGGTACTACCAGTCCAAATAATGTTTTTAATGGTGACATTAATGAGATTTCAAATAACTTTCAGCCATTTATAAATCATCATAGGGTAGACCAATTTCGAATCAATAGGGGATTTAACTAGGAAAATTATCCCATCCATCAAAAGATTTGAGCCCTTCCAGGAGGAATTCTTTCTAATTGTTTGATCAATGCTAGGAGTGAAATAGTCTCTTTTCAGTCTACCCTAGAAAATAGGAATGAAAAGGTAAGTGAAGGGTAGAGAACCCTCTTGGACCACTATAAAATTTAAAATGTTGAGGTTTCCACCAGGGGAAAAGTCATTACTAAAATATATATAAGATCTATTCCAAAGGATGTGTTGACTAGAAACTTCTTGGTAATGAAAGAAGATATTTTTAAAATTATTGATATTATTTTTGTCTCCTTGAATAATGATAATTATATCATCATCATAATGATGTTGTAAGGGGGTGATCATGTTTCTAGCAACCGTTATAGGTTTTATATTTTTATTTTCTATAAATTGGATAAGCAACCTACCGAGGTATATTTCAACAATAGAGAAAAGAATATCCGGAATAGGTTCACCTTGTCTAAAACCCTCATAACCTTCTAAATTACCTCTCGGTGAACAATTAATGAGAATGAAAATATGAGATGAATTGAAAATCATTTTAACCCTGTTAATGAAAGTTTAATTGAAATCAAACTACCTAAGGACCTTAAACATCAAGTTCGAATCAATGGTATCAAAAAACATAGCAATATCTATATTAATAGTAACATTCCCACCTCTATTTTTTCTTATTTAAAAGGTTAGTGGACTTAGAGGCAAGACAAATACATTCATGGATGGATCTTCCCTTGATGAATCAAAATTGGTTCCATGAGACTATTCTGTTGCTAATCACATTAATTATATTGCCAATCTATTTAGTAAGGATTGTGAAGAGAGATTTTATGAGAGAAATGGGTCTTAATATGTGAATTTCATCAGCATTATTAGTTTTAGGGATAAGGGCACGATATTGAGGATTAAGGCCATGAGGAAGAGTGCCTTTGGAAAAGAATGTTTTCACCGTTTGGACAACATCATCCTGAAAAACATCCCAATGCTTTTGAAAAAATCCATTATTAAAGCCATCCAGTCCAGGGGAACCATCCTATTTTAGTCTAAATACCATGTCTTTGATTTCATGATCAAGAGGGGAGCTATTAAGTAACAAAATATCAATATCAGTAACCAATGATAGAATGACATCCAGCTAGATATCCATGTCTATATATGTTCCATTGATGATAATGTAAAAGTGAGAGACAACATGGTAGAAGATGCTTTCATCAGAATCATGAATTGGCTCTTGTTCACTAAGGTTGGAAAGAGGCCTATAATCTTTCCTCACTCTGTGAAGGGCATTATAGAATTTAATATTCCTATCTCCATCATTCAGCCATTTGGCGTTAAAGATTATCTTTTTATGATTATCCTAAATGTTAAATAAATTGAAAATCATAAGGGAAATATTTGTTTCATGTTGAATATCGTGAGAAAATTTAGAAGAGGAATTATTTTTTTGAAATTATGTAAGTTCCTATTCTAATGTGTTGATATCATTATCGATTTCATTATATTTCTCTTCGCACCGGTTTTTTAGGACTTGTTTCAGCATTTTCCATTTCACCAGACATGAAAAAGCAACTTTTTGATCATGAATATTAGACTAAGTGCATTAATGATATCCCTACAATTAGGGTTAGAAGACCAAGTAGTATTAAATCGGAACGGAACCCTCAGCTTACTTCGGTTATGCGAGAAACTAACCTAAATCGGGTGGTGATCAGAGGCAATCTTCTCAAGGGTAATACTGAAGATATTATCCCATTTATCAAACTCATGTTCATTAGTAAATTCCCTATAATGTTATCTAGCAATGATCCTATTATAATTTTTATGAAACCATGTAAATTTAGCATCGATTAAGTTAGTTTCTGTAATGATATTTAGTTCAATACAAGATCTGAATTCCCTATAGGAGATGGAGTCATGAGGAGGGCCAACTTTTTCACTAGGATCTAGAATAGATTTGAAGTCCCCGACTAAAAACCAAGGGTTATGGATTGTGATACCCAGTTGGAAGATCTCATTTCAAATAGCTCATCTATCTTAGTTAATCTCGACATCTTATTCAATATTTTGGTGTAAGATAATATACCCTAATTTTTATGATTTTTATTTTTTCTCTATTTTTTCATTATCTCATCTAAATTTGAATGCCATACTACATTATTTACATAGTAAATGATTAAATTAGGTTTTCTAGTAATGATACTTCATTTCTAGTTTCTATATATTAAGCCTCGATATTCCCCATATCCTATTTTCCTTATATTGATATAAATATATACTTCCCCTTAACAAATTTTTTTCTTCAACAATAATTACCTCGTTCATCATAGTTCTTGTTTGAATAGTTTCTCATAGAATAATTCCACCACATGTTGTGTGCTTGTGTAATATCCCTTTATATTATAAATTATTATACTACCATAAATCACCATAAGTGGTTTTTATCTTTTCATAAAGATGAAATGACTATAATGAATTAAATTAAATGTAAGTGTTATGAACATGTCACTTGATGTTACATAATTATTGGTTTTTCTGTTGTTTAAGTGGAATGAAAACAAGTTACAAACCATTTATTGGGTAATTTTAATGGTTATATGTCCTTTTATTGCTTGTTATACTAATGAATGGAGTTCTTCCTAATATGATTCTCATGAATGGTTTCCCATATACTGATGATACATGGGAATATCTTACCTATTGATATAATAATTTGATATGTAATACCATATAAAAATAATACATTAGGATTTAATCCAATATACCAATGATTCATGTGGATTATAACCATTATGATGTATGATAAATGATCATGGAATCCCATACTACTTTATTAGACTATAGTGAAAAGACATGGAAACAAGAGTTACTAGTCAGTTGATGGATATATATATATATATATATATTAATGCCTATATTGTACATATACATAAATACATGTACATATATATGTACATGTTAATGGTGACATATGGGAACATTCTTCCTGGCATGGGATGATGTATGTAGTGTCAGTTTGGTGTCCTTTATGAGCAAGAGGAAATAATTTATAGTTACATTACATTGTTAATATTACAATACCTAAAACAATTTATGCTATATTCTCTAGTGTATTGTTATAGTCCTCATTAGTGGTTTCCAACGTAGTATATTTCACACCCTGTTCAAGTTTCCTATGGTACTCGAACAAACATCGTGATTCTAGGGTGGATAAATGGAAGTTATAGGATTCTGAAACGTGATTCATAGTATTAGTAAGGATTATAGTAGAAGAGAACCATGGACATTCTCATGATTCTATTGGAGATATTTTTTTCCTCCTTATTTTTATTCTATAATGTTGTATACAATTTCTGCCTTGTATTCATATTATACCCATTATAATAACATACAAACATGTATCAATTTTTTATAACAAATGGGTTATGGATTTTTCATTTCTATGTTGTGATTGAATGAATTTTCCTCTTATCTATTATTTAATATTTATTATTAAAACACCACTCCTTCTTTAACCAGTTATTATATAGTGCTACTATCACCAAAAGTGTATTGTTTCCCTAATGTATCTTCTAACACCCTCACAGCTAGTCTGTAGCCTATAGAATATGGTGGTAACCCTTGATTCCAAGTGTACCCTGGGTTTGACTAATATTATAATAGGATATGGTCTAAGACATCATAGTTCACTCCAAAAACAATATTAGTAGTCACGGATCACTCCCAACACTAACATTATGGAAAAATTTCCAATCTATATTAGGATATCTCCTGATTCCAGTTCTTTTTATATCATAATATATAAATCATTTAAAAATTAATTTAAGAGTGATATATGTCCCACTCATCAAATAATTCATACATTTGTGTGCAACAAGACTATTGAACACCATTCATAATATAACTCATGAATATCAAATTCGTTTCCTAACCATTTTATAATTGTATAATTCATGTGCAAGAAATGTGCTTCAAAAAAACATTATCACAAAAACTGCATTTAATAGAAATGAGATTCACAATCATTTTTTAATTTTATAAACAATTGATAAGAAATAATATTAATAAACACATTCTCGTCAAAATCATAAAACATCAAGAGAATCAATAATGATGGAATCAATGGATTATATATCAAGTAAATATTAATTAAAATAAAATGATATCATAATATATGGAAGATTATTTTTAAGATCACAATGAACATTTCTATTGTAAATTATCATTTCCACATTCAAATTTATTATTTAGAATGTAATAATTTCACAAATGTTATTGAAAACTATTTATTTGGGAAACACAAGGATACATATAGATTAATATTCTAATCCTTTAGCATTAATTATGGAAGAAAATATTGTTCATTTGGTACACATTAAACCATTTATTGATTTTACATTTTAGGTAAATATTCTAAAGTACCATTTTAAGAAAATGATAAGAAGATTAAATTTGAATCCAATTTTATAAAATTTAATAATGTGAAAAAATATAATTAAAAAATAATTAGATAATAGAAAACAAATCTTTTTAAAACATTTTTAGAAAAATTTACATTATGGGGAATTTTTTTTGATCGAATGGAGCAATTAATTCTTTTTTAAAATAATATATTTGTGACTTTAGTACTTAAATAAAGGTTCATGAAATGAAATAGTTTATTCTATATAAATAACCATAATATAATGAAAGTAATTTTTATTCTTTGAGAGAGATCATAATATAATATCATTGTATGCATTATTCTAAAAAATTTCTATAAATAATATGACTGTAACATAAAACGGTTTCCACATTAATATCATTTGAATTATAAGAACAATGGAAGAATGAACCATATATAGATATGTATATCCAATAATATTTATGACATTAATGATAAATTAGATTTATGGGTAGTTTATACCCCATAAAAAATAAATTGTTTTTGAATATTTTGTGTTTCCCATAGAAATAACTATCAGATAGAAATCTCTTACCACCTTTTCAATGTTCAAATTATAACCCTCAATAAGGATTAACATTAAAAGAAACAATAATATTTAATTAAATTAAATATATTTATGATGTAACATGGAAATGTTCTGCATATACACATCAGAAATGAATATATGGTGGTAATATATCTTATATCGCAACAAATGTAATTTTAGATGAAAATCAATGTTCACTATGGAAAATTTTGAATTATATACCCTATAGAATAAAAAAATTGAAAATATAATTATAATAAAAATATTTATATTAATGATATAAACAATCAAAGGGGTAGTATATATAGTATAAAAAATAAATTAGTGGTGAATATGTCATATGTATCACAAATATAAAAGGGAGACTAGAAATCCCATTCTCAAAGTCTCGGCATTCATCATAAATTTTTTAATACAATATATAATAATTTTGGATTTATTATAAATATATTACATAGATTCACCATATATATATTAACATATTTTATTACATTATAACATGTTTATCACATGTTCAATAGGAATTCCATAAAAAAAATTAGATTTCAAGAAATAATTAATTCATTTTCCATGTATGTTTTGGTTCACTTGTTTGCATCCATTTACATTGACCACATATCCATTATCTCTATAATTTTAGACAAGATAAAAATATATTATATATTCATTATACATGTATTTATAACAATACATAAACATTATAGATAAAAAAATGAACAACACCAATGACTGAGATGGTAGGTCATATATACGCATGAAAATTGTTTACATTTTATCGATGGATAGAAAACAAAATTAAATATTATATCAAATTTATGAGATAATTTTTATTTCATATATTTAATATATAATCATTAAATATATCATTATTAACAATTTGTTCAAAATAAAATGAAAAATGTATCACATCACTTTGTGGAGGTGGTAGTCCACATATATGCATGAGCAGTGTTATAGTTTTCCATGGATATTTATGTAGAAAGTTATATTTTAAAAAATAATTTCATAAGTATATTTAATTAAAAATAATAAAATATATATTTTTAATCAATCATTATATAATTTTTTTAAAATTGTGAGAGAGAAAAATTATATTTGTTAATGAGGCAGTGGTCCACTGTACCGACGATTGACGATTTCATTTCCCATGTTATTGAAGAGGATATGGATTCAAGTTATTACTATAACTTAACAACATAAAAGTACATTGGAGACACTTATTTTGTTATATTATTATAGTTTAATTTTATTTTATATATTTTTTTTAATAAATAAAATTAAAATCCACTATTTAGAATGATACATCATCTTCAGAAAATCTCTTTTGGTTATAATCAAAATCCTACTTATGAGGTTTTAATAATCAATATAAGGCCTATTTATTGTGGGCAAAGATGTAAATAGTGGATTATTTTTCAGGTATTTTCTAAATCCAAAGAATTTTATTTTTGTAAATGAATATTTTTTTGTTCCCTTTTATATACAGGGGTGAGGACACAGATTGAATTTTTGAAAATTGAAAGTTACACCCACTTGAAAAACATTCCAAAAGGATTCCAAGTGGATCAATTTCAAAAACATGATTATATATTCTTGATATATGTCTATAACATATTAATTTTAAATGTTTTTAGTTTATTTTAACCATTTTCTTTTTTGTTTAGCCCCTGGTAATCTCATTTTAACCATAAATGTTGATATACATTTTTACTATTTTTAATATTCATTATAAAAAATGATAATGAAATTGTTATATTATATTAATTATTTTGATTCCAAATATTGATTATATTTTGATAAATTACATACATAACAGTGGAATAATATAATTTAAACTTAAACATGTAGATGTAATGAAAAGCCCTTTCCAAAGAGAATGTTTTCTAGAGTATAATTTTATTTAGAAGGAAAATTAAATTTTTAATTTTTTATAAGGAACAAAATTGTATTAATGATAATATAAGTAATGTAATTTTACTCATAATGCATTTTTAAAAAATAATTTATCTTTTTAAATGATTGAAAAGAAAATTCATTTCTAATAATAGTCATTATATTTTACTATTTATTAAAAAAATTATCTTCCAAAAAAATATTAACAAAATTTTAGCTAAGATAGTTTGGAATTATTGATTCAAAAAATGAAGTTAATTTTTTCCAAAAACAATTTACAAATTGGATATATAGTGGTATTTGTTTCTCATAAAAACCAATAAAAATAATTTATTTTGGGAAAAACAATATATTCAACCCATATGAATTCTTTACAATTGATTAATAATTTTTTATCAATAACATTTAATATTAAACCACATTGATTTATTTGTTAACAAATATGTAACTATTCATATTTTTATGTTAATCTTGTAGATGATAATGGTCATGTTTCAATAATAATATTAATAAAATATCATGCTTTGTTATAAATCAGGGTTGTGTATAGAGTAATGTATCAAAATTTAAAATTTATATTAAAAAAATTAATAATATAAAAACGTGTAATATGAATACCTATTAGTATCCAATGGTATGATTCTATAAATATGTTTTAGAAGGTCTAGTTAAGAAGTGGTATGAATCAATGATTGATTCATGGTGGTTAGAAGATCTAACATGGGAAACATTTAAAGAAATAAATTATTAATAATTCTACAGGGAGAACTTCATAGAATCAACGTCCTATATATTTCTGATATTGTAACAAGGAGACCATTTATTGATGTATTATGCTTCTTGTTTGAATGATTTTCTTATGTTTCTACATATATCTTAGTAAACGAATACCACTTGGCGTAGCATTTTGAGATTGTCATAAATCTATAAGTTATGTCTATCCTAATTCTTTAATGTTAATTGACCAAATCATAGGTTAATGAAATTTTTTTACGGTGGAGTATGATTTGACTGTATATATATATATATATATCTATGAGGTTTTTAGGTAGGGAAATTTTTTCTATTTAAAAAATTAGAAAGAAGATACATATCATGTAAATAGAAGGATTTTATAACCTGCTTTGGGATTTCCACCATTGGATTCATTTGGGTGTTGATCGGTTGTCTATAATATATGTGGGAATAATGGTCACGAAAAAGATAAACTACTTAACTAATATGAGTTTGTTTCATAATTGGGGACATTTGATTATATTTTTCACTTCTATTATCTGGATCCACGGTGGAGGGGTGTAGGCTCCTTATTCTCAAAAGGGTTTTAGGATCAATATTTTCCCACCATGGTTAGGTATCTCTCCCATTAAGGATGGAGGATTCTCCCCAATTGAATAATTCTAAAAGAGTTCTAAATTCTACCAATATTCATATAACAGTGTTTGTTTTAAAGGAATTAGATTTTTGGATAACCAATCTAATAATGTGTAATTTTTATTGACTCTTCAATGGAATTTATTATTTTTAATTAAAAACATCACATTATTTTATCTCACTAAAATTTAATTATCCCTTTGGAATATTATATTAGTTGATTCCTTTTGTTTTTAAAATTATTACCTTGTTGGATGCAGTGTAGGATAAAGGATTATGTTCCCAAAATCTAATGTTTAAGATGCATATATTGATGTAATTTATGATTTACTAGTTTTAGAAATGGAATTTTTCACATAATAATCAACATGGATCAGTAGATAAAATTCAATTCATATGATAAAATATAAAAACATATGGCCTATTTCATTACTCGTGATAAGATTAATAATGTATTTATGGGTATGTGGGATCCATAGTGATGGAGGTAATGACTACTTGATACAGAATTAGGCCTTATCACAAGCATTTGTTTTAGTAAACCTGGAGTGTTGAGTCCAGTGTATAGAACACTAGTGATCATGGATTGGCACAAAAACATTTATTTGGATTTATTTGGGTTATTAACAAAGTGAGAGGTCAATAAATATATTTATCTACTTCCCAAGAATATTATAATATCGTTACCATCATATAGAATGGTTCCATATAGTCTAATTAAATTCAATGTGAATTAAGAGGATATTATGGGTAAGTGATTTATCAAACCAATCATGTCATCATGGGTTTCCCTTTTTTTGAAAAGAAGGAATAAAAAACAATGGAATTAACTAGAAAATAGTAATCTAAACTAGGTGACCATAAATAATAAATATTTCATTTGAAGAAAAAATGATAGCTTTTCTATTATCGTAAAGGGGTTTGATGGTTTACAGAGATTCAATTGAGATCCGGGTACCACTAGTTTAGTGTCCCTATAAGTGGATGTTCAAAAGGCATATTTTTAGAGATAGTAAACATATTTTGGGTATTTGGTTATTCTATTTGGTATTACCAATGATATTGATGTAATTATGTAATTGGTAATATGGATCATCCCATAATTTTTCAATACCTTCAGGGTTGTGTTTTTTAAAAACATCTGGGTCAATTATAATCTATTGGAGGATTATCATAACCATATAGAGGATGTTTAATGAGCATTAAAGGATGTTATTTTACATAAAAATGTATCTGAATTCAATTTTTTTATTTTATAAATCAATTTCATAGTCAAACATGATTTTTGAGTGAATGAATTCAGTGGATACAATGATGGTTTGAGTAGTCAAGACATGGGAGCAACCCAAAAATGAATTTGAGATCAAAATATTTTTGGTATTGGGTCGGTATTTTTGATGGATTCTTTCACATATACATGTTATCATCTCTGATGAATTATTTGATTTAGAAATAGTTGAATCATGAACGGGATGATAAGTGTCGCCTCTCTTCTGGGAATTTGTATGATTGTTTGATATCTGATCTAGTTTTAATTCCTTATAAATTTCAGAATTATTGTGTTATGTATTAGGATTTTACTTATGAGGGTTTGGAATTTGTGCTAATCTATGATAAAATCAGGATGTCTAATGGGTCATGGTAGAAACACCCACCTAAATAAAATTATCCAATGAAAAAAATAGAATTTATAGTGTTGATTCATTCCATGAATACATGGTGACCTTATCTATTCAGATAGAATTTTAAATTTTACTTGAATTATATATATACTAAATTATATATCTAACAAAGGGACTAAAACCATAAGATGATATTATTGGTATAATTTCATCCAACATTTTTCAATATTGATTATATTCCTTGGAAGGTAAATTATGTCACTGAGTCATTTTGTTGGAAGCCATTGTTGGGGACTGTATGTGAATAATTGTATGAGTGGAGCATAGTGGGTCTAATTCATAATTTCAGTCTGGTAGTACAGGTGGATATAAAAAAGGTGAATTTTTCAATTTTTCATGTAACTCCCTCTTTTATAAACTAATTTATGATTAAGTAGGTATGTCACCTCTTATTGTAGTAGATTAGTAGTTCACAAAATAATGGACTGACCTAGGGTGATTAGATTAATTATTATTGTTTCTATGTGATTTTTAAGAATTAAATCATTGTCACATTAAGATTGTAACTAAAATATATTTTTATGATAAATAATTTTTTAATGATTGTATTTCTTTGATATATTGTGTTACACACAACATAATCATACCTACATGTAACACTGAGTTTCTATGTAACATCTTTTTATTATTGTAATTATTTAATCAAGATAATTATAACTTATACATTAGAATTAAGGGAATGAGTAATATTAAATGAATTATTAAATTATGGTTTACACATGTATATTTAATTTTTTTACCGATTAATAATAAATAAATGAATAAAAATTAATAAAATAAATGGAAATGTTTTTACTAAAAAACGATTTAAATGTGTATAAGTGTGTTTTATAAAAATAAATAATCAAATACATATTTTTGGATTATATTTGATATATATATTTATATATTATTCAGTTAAGTTTTTAGCATTCATTCTATGTGTTTTCTAGTTAAGATATAAGAACAAATACAATTTTAAGCATAAAAGATATATTAAAAAATATTTTTACCACGTTTTAAGGGTAGAGTTGATTTAAATCTAGTTTCGGATAAATTAATAATATATACTTGAAAAAATTAAAATCTACACTGAAATTTGGATATAAAAATTTACTTTGGATTAATTTTTGGTATTTATTCTGTAACATTTCATGTTTGGGGAATAGTAAAAACATTGCATTGTATATGAAAATATCGTATTCATATAAATATTTCGTAGTGTTAAATTATATATGAAATGTTATTTGATGTAAAATTAGATAATGTTTTTATCAGTTAATCCAATTTACGTCAATATAATAAATTTCAATTTTTATTTAGATATAAATAAATTTCATTATTTTGAATGTTTCACATTAAAAAACAGTTATTTTGACCCATCTAAAAGATTATTTTTTAAATAATTTATGAAATTAAGTGAATTGAATTTTAGAAAATAGATTTCATATTTGAAATCATATGGTCCAAATTTCTTAAATAGGCCCATATTATTTTTTGACTATATGAAGAATAACTTTTTTTATTTTATTTCCCATGGTTAAGGGTAGATCTAGTAAATTTAGGGTAAAAAATATTATAAATATTATTAAACAATCCTAACTCATTCCAAAATTTTATAAAATGGGTTTTATTTGACCCTTGACTAATAAGGATCTAAATTAAATAATTTAATATATACATGTCCATGATAATGAATTTTATATTTTTAAAATCAATGAGAGTGACAAAATGTCAAACCCTAACTTGTAATAAGTTTAAATGTTTTTATATTTGGTTAATTAAAAGTTATTAAGAACTATATGTATTATAAGAAGAAAAAAATTGAAATAAACAGCATGGATATTTATTTTTAGTTTTTAGGGCATAAATAATTATCATAAGTATAACACATTGACGATGTAATAATTATTAAATTAATGAAACAACAAATAAAATGATATTAGAAATACTAAAATAAATATAATTTTAATTAATTAAGGATCTACATGAATTTTATTTGTTTATATAACATATTACATGTGTATTAAATGATTTTTTAATTTACCTTTTTGAATTTATTTTCGTAATGTCAATTTAATGAGGTGAGTCAATATTGACACTACTGATATTTCATTTAAAAAATATTTTATTATTTTTTAAAAAAATAATTAAAATTTAAAATAAGGAAAAAAGGGATAAATTATTTTCAAAAATATCTTAAATGTACCATATGTCGTTCAATTGAATAATTATACATAAAAATGCACACCTTTTAATATTGAAAATCTTGATTTCATAGTGAAACTGAAAATAGGTTATATGGGTTAATTAAACAGATAAATTTTAAAATTATAATAAAACATGTCTAAAAAAATTGTAAAATGTTATTACACCCTATCCTACATTATATTTAGATTAATTTCAATTTTTATATATTTGGATTGATTTTTAATTTATAATTATTTAATCATATGATAAATTCTTTAAAGTTCCCCTTAAATTCATTATAAAAGGACACCTCCTTCATAATTCCATATAACCACATTAAGATTTTATTTATTGACCAATATTCCCCAAATTCTCTTTTTGGATTCCCTATAAAAATTCTCATGTTTCTGGTCTTCCCAAGATAACTATATTGTACTATAGAAGAAATCATAAGTAATCATTCCGTAAAAGATGTATTCTATCTAACCGATCACTCTCCTTTTATATTCATATATACCTCATCTAAATCTATGAAATATATCATAAAATTATAACTTCATAATATTAAATATTATTAAATGTGATCATATTTATTAAAATAAAATTATTAAGCCTCATTCCCATCAATCGTAGAGTGAATGTATCCCCCATGCGTAGATATGGCTTAACATGTCCATGCAATGATAAAATTCAATTTCTATCACCAAAATGTATTATTGGGAATTAAGGTTTGTTTAATTTTTATATATTATATTTATGACATCATTATAATTATATATTTATAATATCATATCCATTTAGTATAACCTAATCATTTTGGTATATGATAACGTCGCTTGTGCGTGCATACGTCTTATCATCTCCATGATAAGATATGATTAGTTTATCATATATATTTCACATGGGTATTAATAATGATGAATTTCTTGAATATATATTATATATAATATAAAAATATTATTTAATTATAATATATTTTATATATCTTTTTGAAGTGACATTTTAATGAAAACAATGTTCATATGTACTATCCACACACTGTCTCCATGTATGGTGTATTTTATTATCATTGTATAAATTTTATTAATCCTAATGAATAAATATGTAATGAATATATATATGGTATTTATACCTTTTTATAATTCATTATAATTTAAAATCACAATCTATTTGTGCGTATGAAGGATATAAAGTAAAAAAATGAATGAAAAGAAAGAAAATTATTACCCAAAGCATAACATTCGCATGGAATTGTTAATTAGAAATAATATAAAATTAATAAGTAAATAGTATATGGTACTATATATAAGAATATAATTACTTGGTATATTTATGATAAAATATATTTATTAAACATTATTTTTGAATGTGTTTTTAGGAATTCTAGAGTTAAGCAATGTAATTTAATATCAATTTTTATGTCAAGGGTATAAATGTCGTATTCACCACTTGTTTTTTTATGTTGTGTATAAACATACCTATTAAATATTATATCATGAATTTTTTTTATTTTATTACATTACATATTTTAATTTATGTAACTATGTCATGTATCTCAGCACTCAATAGTTACTCAAGTAATAATGGATTTATGTCTCACTTTTATTTCTATGGGATTCATTTCTTATACACTACTTCTTTCTAATAAGTGGTAAATATACCTCAAATGAATGTATTTTATTAGTATTATACATATTATTATTGTATTTAAATATATATATGCCCTTATTTACTTCATGGGGAATATGATTCTATAGCTTATAAAGTGATGGGTATTTATTTTACAATATCAACATTATTTGCGATTGTTTTGTTTTAAGACTCTATTTTGTAATATTTATCTTTATTGTACAAGTTGTTTGAAAACATTTAAAAATATTTTTTTACTATTTTCATATCTATTTTTGAAGTCATTTTTAACCATTTTTAACTTTTTACTACATGGTTTCAATAGAATAGTTTTGTCTTTTTCCAAAAGAGGTGCATTGTGATTTTTATGGAAACTGTAAGTAAAGAATTTTTTTAAACCTGTATAGCGTGAAAATAATTTTATACCACCATAATGTCATAATAAATTGAATATTACATTAATAAATTCTAATTTTATTTTCAAATAAATGTCTTCTTCTAAAATTAGTGTTGTTTAATGTAAATGAGTTTTTTTAAATAGAACAAATATATTCATAAAGAATGTTTTCCAAGTGATCTATAAAAATTATTTCCTATCTAAGATAAAATTATTTGATGTTACATATGTTTTAAAATGGATATGATTCAATTATACATTATTATTCTTTATAATAGTTATTTATTATTATAATGGAATTATATTTATGAATTCCATTTCATTGCCATGGGTTATGTTTTGACTCAATGATGCTTATGATTCCAATTTCCTTCCATGGGTTCTGATTTGTTGAATGATTTTTTTATTTTGTAACACATATGGAAGAATTTTATTTTTTGATGGGTGGGACCAATATCTCTATTCAAAGAATTATGAATTATATATATTCTATGAGAATAAAGGGTATATGTGAAGTCATCCAAACCCAACAATATATGGGTACACAGAAGTTCATCCTAATCCCATATCAAGAGGGTACATGGGAGGATATCCTAAGCCCACAAGATGTTGGTACAAATGATTTCATCCGAATCCTTGAACTATAAGGTACACGAGAGTCCAGATTAAGACTGAAGTAGGTACACTAGTGATTATCAAAATCATAACGAACTATCAATGTCTTGGTAATATATTCTAATATTATTTGTATGGCACAATTTACATGTCTTATTCCATTGTTATACTATATGGGATCATATGAATTGATTTTATTATTATTCATGTCTTATAATATGTCAATATTCAATTTTTGACTTATTTATATGATCTTTAATATGAATGGTATGATCTTCATGTTTTAGAGCTATGTTTTCATATCCTTATTCTAATTTAACACTTACATATCCTCCAATTATTACCAATACTAAGCATATGAGCTCACAATTTTATATGATTCATTACTTCATGATATAAATAATGTTTTCATGTTGGGTTAATTACATGTATGATATTAAGGAGATATTTGGAAAATATTTCACAAAATATAATAATTTCTTCCATGCTTCCAAATGCACTAATCTATTACTGTCCTTATACCATTGTTTTTTAAATATAATGAATATTAATCTAAAACTATATAATATAAATGTTAAAAATAATGAGTTTCTATATTTGGGATTAGAGAAATGGTTTAGTCAATGTTTGAATAATTAGATGAGAAAACATTATTTAGATCCATAGTGATACTTCTAAGGATATGTCCAGCTATGTGTCTAAGGATAAATCTATGGTTTCATATATTAAATAAGGATTTATAATTAAGAAATCCGTTATCTAATTTTTAATTGTTATGTGGTTTCCACTATGATATTTTATACCCACCCTATTCTTTCTTATTTTCTTCAATGAATGGAACCTAAATGAACCATGATCCTGATGAATGTGACAGTAAATGTATTGATTTTCATCATGAGAAAAAATGTTATCAGATTTGGAATGATTATTATTATCAATATAATAACACAATATATGAATCATGTTGTACATACAATTGAGAAAATGAGGGAACAATTTTCTAATGAGACCATCATGAGGTGACACCCTCCTTCTTTCAGGGGGTCTTCTTGTCCACTTGTTACTGAGTAATGGATTAGTAACACTAAAATGATATTTTATATCCTTCTATGTTCAGAACATGAAGAGTTAATTTTGGATGTTTTTGATTTGGAAGGTGAATATGATCCGAGTTGGGATCTTATAAGGAACATACAAGAACAAGAAGACATTGAAGCTATATAATTGTAATAGTTTATGGGGATATTTTTCAATAAGTAATTACATAATATTGTATGAATAATGATACATAAATAATTCTGTGTGCTTAATTAAAATGAAGAAGAATCAATAGGAAACTAATAGAATATTTTTACATGAATTCTAGGGTATGATTCGTGGTATATTTTCCGTCCAAAAGAAAAATAAATCGACTCTTTTATGGCCTAAAACCAAGGCTCTAAATTTAATTAGCTATAAGATAATGTTCTAGCTATTAGTAACATATTCTATGTTGAATGATGCTTGAAATGGTTGTTGTATATTACCACTATTATTATGGTTTTGATAAAAAAAATTATGATCAAGTATCATGAAAAACTAAACAGTGGATAGATACTTTAGGTATCTGTATGCTAGAAATGTGGGAAGAAGCACTAACGTGACAACATGAAAGGGAAAAGAGGGAATGACAAGTGTGGAAAATATGCCAGAGAGTAGTTGAATGTTGATGTTACTAGATGAAGGTAGATAATGATGTTTATAATTTTATTTATCTACACAATAAACCTCCCACAATTACTATTTCCATTTCAAGGAGTTTGGAAAATATTCAACAAGTTCCCCAATCCAAGCACTAGTGTGACTGATAACCCACAAAAACCTCTAAAGAAAAATTTTAAATGAAAATATTATAATAAAAAAATTAATGAATGTACACATATTAATAGTGGATCTTTTATCTATCTCTCCTTAATTGGAAATTTCATGTTTGGTTTTTTATGACTAAACCCAGTGAAAATATTATTATTCATCCATTAGTGAAATTTCATTAGATTATATACAATGATTCGCAAATAATGAAATAAAATTTTTTGGGTTTAAGGATATACCCAATAATCCAATGAAAATATTATCCTAATAAAAGATATTATATATGGAATCAATAAGAATGTGTGTATTCAATATAATTATACAAGAACACCTGAAAATGGTATTCAAAAATTTCATGTGTGACAAACAGGAGCTACTTTGTGATATTTGGTTTATAAATTCATTTTTATTATGATAAATTATGCAACCTTATTTTTATTTTTATTTTGAATTTATACTTATATTAGGGTTATAAGCTTAACCATGTATGTAACAGTTTATGTTAAACATTAGATGAGGTTTAAGGGGTTAATGTATTATCTCTCTTTATGTGGAATTACACATATTGTATAACTTCTATTAACATTTTTTGATGAGACAAGTGGAATAAACTATCATTTTATAAATTTCATGATCTTTTAGTTATTTAGAAATGATAAATCCACCTTCATTTCCTAGAATATGAGTTGAATATTAAATTGATCTAGGAACAACAATAGGATGATGTACGCATTCAAAATTTATGGAAATAAAGTGATAATGTATTCTAATGAAAATTATTCTACCTTAGTGTGAGAATCTAAAAACCAAAAAAAATTATCCTAATATCATATTTTTCGATGATTCAATTGTTTCTTTAATTCATTACATATTTAGATATTTTTATTGTTAATGTTATCTTGACCATGTTCTATACCACTCTTAATTAGGAATTGATAGTTAGATTTATCTTCCATGTCAATTTTTTCACAATCCAGCTATGTTCTTATATTTGGAAACCCAGTTATGAGTTAAATTTGGTAAAAATTATGTTTCATACTTTTCTATTATTTAAGATAGTTTTAGAATACATTTTTTACAATGTGGGTTACTATGAACGAAACTTTCATGTTTGAAATCTACGATAACCCAAGAGAATTTTGTGGGTGGAGATCATTATATGGTTTAGAATTTAACAACCCCTATATTTTTATGCAAAATATTTTTTAATATTTTTATTTCTTTTATATATTTTTTTCCCACTATACCTTATCATCATGTGTTACATTCAATGCAGAGTTTCTACAAAATCTGTTTTTAAAATTGTTATTATTTTAACTAGAAAAGTATAACATAAAAATTAGAATTTCAAATATGAAAATTATTAGATAAAATTTTAAACTACAGTTTTTATGAGTATATATAATTTTATACCAATTAATTATAGATGATTGTTAATCCTTATGAAAAATAAAACAAAATATTTTTTGTAAAAAAATATTTAAATGTGAAAAACTATGTTTTATTAATAAAATTAATAAATAACAATTTTTGGATTAAATTTATGATATTTATGTCGATAATATATTACATATAAAATTTTATCAATCATCCAATGTGTATTCAATAAATTATATAACAAAATATCTAATTTAAGGCATAAATTATATACTTCTATACAAATATTGGGTTACCACCTTTTGATGGTGCAAATTTTCTAAATATATTTTATAAAATATTAATAAATTCTATTTTAAAAAAAATTCTACATTTGAAATAGGGATATAGAAATTTAAATTTTGTGAATATTTCTTATTTTTTGGTTATATTTTAGGTTTTCATGAATAGTGAAAAATATTACATTTTAATTGAAAATAGATTTTTCAACTAAATAATTGATATTGTTAAAGTATATTTTTAATTGGATATAATGTATAGTAAGATCAAAATATTATCAGTTAATCCAATTTACATAATTCTAATCAATTTCACATTTAATTGGTATATATAAACATTTTATCCCTTCAATCGTTTCACTTTAAAAACTTGTTGTTTCATCATGTCTGTGCAATTAATATTTAATTTTTTTCACAAAATACTGTGAATGGAATTATAAAAAATTAATTCTATATTTTGAATTAGAAGTTTCATATTTATTAAATATGGAACAATTTTTTTTGGAATATATGAATAGTAACTTTAATAATTTTTTATACCACCGTTAAAGATAAATCGGGTAAATGGAGGGAAAAATAATGCTATAAATATTATAAAACTACACTAACACTAGAATAATTTTTATACTATGATTTAAATTATACCATTATCCCATGTGGATTGATATTTAATAATTTAATGCATATATTTCCATTTGAATTATTTGAACATTATTAAAATCAAAGAGGGTGACAAAATGTCACACACATGCTTTTAATAACTAATTTTTTATCAGGTAAAATAAGAGGTAGTCTCAACAATATCCATTCTTCTGAAATTCAAAATAATTATCAATACAATTTAAATTGAAATTTATTTTTTAATAAAGAAATATTTATCCTAAATAAATAGCCAATGAAGGTGGAGTAATTATTCTATTAATGAAATAATTACTAAATGTTATTAAAAATATTAAAATAAATATAATTTGAATTAATTAATATAATACATAAAATTTAAGGTTTAATATGAATTATTATATGTTTATTATATGTATTTTTCTGATTTATCATTATTGATTATTTTTCAAAATATTAATGTAATTAAAAGTGTCAAAATTTACACAAATGATATTTTATGAAAATAGTATTTTATTAAATTAGTGAAAAATAATTAAAATCATATTTTTGGAAAATTGGGATAAATTATTGTCCAAAATATCATAAAATTACTATTTATTGTTTAATTTACACCTCCTAGGTGAAAATATTAACAGTTATTATTAAAAATGTTATTGTTGTAGTTAAAATTTAAATAGGTTAACAAAGGGTTAGTTAAATTAATATTTATTAAAATTATTGTGAATCTTTTATAAAATCAATTTTTAGATTTTATTACACCCTATTCCATATTAAATTTTAATTACATATCATTTTGATGGAATATGATTGATATTTAATTTATTATAATTTAATCTTTTGAGAAATTCCCAATTTGTCTGTCACCTCCATTATAAAAGGGCTCATATTACCTCATCCCATTTTACCACATTGATACTTCTACCTCAACCAATATCTTATATACTCTCTCATTCACTTCCCTATACACATTATAGAGGTTATTTTATTCCAAAATGACCAACACTATATTTTTAGAGGACACCTCTTTGAGTTATTTTTGAAGATGATACAATCTCTCAAACTAATCAATGTATTATTATTATTTTATATGCCACCTCTAAATATATCATACATATCAAAAAATAATAACTTCATTATCCTAAATATTATTAAATTTTATTAGTATTATAAGAACCTATTATACATCCCATTTCCCACTAAATAATGAATGAATTTATCTCCATTTCATACGTCTGACTTACAACCTCCACATGGAAATACAATTAACTTTCTATTAAAATATTTTTTTTTTGGTAATTATGAGTGTTTTAAGGTTTATATATGATATTTATTATATTTTTATATTTATTTACTGATGTTATCATATCTATATTTTTACCATGCTTGATTTTTGGAGAGTATAACATCACCCATGTGTATGTATGGCTTACCTTCTCCACGATGTGAAGTGATTCATTTTTCATATATAGTTCCCATATGTGGTAATAATGACATATTTTATGATTATATATGACATATATATATATATGAATATTTCTTTGTTAATTATATAACATATACTTTTATTTCTAATATGACAAAAAATTGAAAACAATGTTCAGACATATGTAATTCCTACCATCTACATAAAAACTGTATTTTATTATCTGTCTATAAATCTTATGATAAACCTTTAATAAATATATAATGAATGTATATATATATATATTATTTATATCATGGTTATGATTATTTTGATGATGAAATTATGATATATATATAAGATAACTATGGTTAACAAGTCAAAACATGAACAAAAAAAAAACAGTTATTTCCTGAAACGTAATGTTTACATGGTATTATTAATAACTAACTCATATAATGTTACAATTAAATAATATATTCTGTTATATATTTGAATATGTTTATGTGGAATATTTTTATTAAAATTATACTTATTATAAAAGAGTTTTTATTTTATACAATGTATGTCAATACTTAAGGTAAGGGAATTTCATCACACATTTTACATCCGTGAGATACATGTCAACTTCACCACTATTGTATCTTATATGGTCTATATTCTAACATATGAAATATTATTTCATTTAGTTCCCTTATTTAGTGCTATTATTTGTCTGAATTTATTTTAATCTTTTATGGATATCATTATTCATATGTTATACAAGTTGTAATGGATTCACATCTCACTTTTATTTTTGTAGGACACATGCCTTATACAATACTTTTTTTCTTATAGATGGTTTAAATAAATCACATGATTACCATTAATGATTCTTATTCAGAATAATATGGTATATATATATTTATATATTATTTTCATTTTTTAATGGTGAATTTGATTCCACTTATTAAAAGGTAATCAATATGTATCTCACAATCTCAACAAAAATTGGTATTGTTTCATTTTAATTATCCATTTGAGAATATTTATCAACCATGTCCATATTTTCAAAAAATGTGTTCAAAAAATATTTTTACTATTCACCTATAGATTTTTGAATTCATTTTTACATATTTTTTACCTTCAACAACACAGTTAGAAAGGAATTATTTTTTCAATTTAAAAATGTAATATTTTATGACATTTCTTAAAAATGTTCAAATAAAATGTTTAATTATGAAATTTAACATGAATATAATTTTCCACCATCATGATGTCATAAGGATTTGATGTTTCCTTTAAAATGTTTAATATTATATTACATGAACACGTTTTCTTTAAAATTTTGAATTCGTTTTAAAAAAAAACTTTTTCAAAGAAGCGAGGATATTTTCCACAAGAATTTTTTCATGTGATCTCTCAAAATAATTTACATTTAAGATTAGATTATTTGAGGACTATAATATTTTATTTGGGATATGATTCATATCTAGAATTTTTATTCTCTCTAAGTATGTTTTTTGTTTATTATATAGTGATTTTTTATTCAAATTTATTTTCAAGGGGTTGTGTTTTGGTTGAATGGTGTTTATGAAACCCATTTCATTCTTTGGGTTCATATATGATGAATGATTTATTTTATTATTGAGTTCATATTTGTAGTTTTTTTATATATGTTAAGGATAAATATATTCCACCAAGGTATTAGGTAATAATAAATTTTTTATGAGTTCCAGGGGTATACTGGAGGTTATCCTATGATCGTAATAAGAGGGTACAAAAGAGGTCAACATTTTTCTATAAAAAGATGCTACATGAGAAGACAAAAACATGGGATGTTATCTTATTCCTAAAACTAGAGGGTACATGAGAGGCGACCCCAATCCAAGAAGTAGGTACACAGGTGATTAAAAAAATACTCACATACTATGTATGTATTGGTAATAATAATTAGCATAATATAGTCGAATATTAGGTATATACCACAATTTCCATGTATTTTCCCCTTTTTATACTTTCATGGTTCATCGGTTTGGATTATATTTTGATTCATGTCTTAGAAACTACAAATATTTGCACAATCACATTTTTATATGATCTCTGATATTCATTCTATGAACTTAATATTTTATTGTCATTTTTTCATACCCTTATTCTCATGTTATTATTACATATCATCAATGATTTTTCTTACTAACCAGTTGAGATTACACTTTCTTATATTTCCTTTCTTCATGTAACAAAAAACGTATTATATAGGATTAATTCTGCCAAAGATCTATAGAGGAGTTGCTGATGATCATTTATAATATTAGAATAATATGTTCCATATTACCAAAGGCACTGAACTATTATGGTCCTCAGGTATGTGTTTGTTGTAATGTAATGAAAATTCATCTAAAAATATGTAATTTCGTTATTTTAAAAACCCTGGTTTGTCATATATCATAATGTAGGAGGTGATTCAAGAGGCATATCATTGTAGTTTTTTCAAACACAAAAGGGTATCAAAAATGTTTTATAACATAATAGGCTGGTATTGGTGGTTAGGGATAATATATTTAGTGGATGATTTTTTTCCTGATGATTTACATGCTGGAAAATAAATGTTGAGAATCAAATTCTATATTCATAATTAAGAGTCTTCAAATACCTATGTGTAAGTAATATGAGGTAACAAGGGAAATTTATGTTGGTATACCTCATATATGAGTGAGAAGGTTCCCATATTAGTGGTTTTTGATCGGTTTATGAAAAAATCCCACATTCTTACCATTAGAGAGTCGATGATGGTGGTATACCATTGATGTGGAAATTATCAGAAGGATTCAACGATCAATGGATATTCCACATAAATTGTTTTAAACTAGGATACATGGTTTACATATTAGTTTTAGAACGGATTAGCATGAGGAGTTGGGGACCAAGATTATGTTGAGCATTGCATATCATCCATAGGTTGATTGACATCATTATTGGAAAATCCAGACCATCATGGTTATGTTTTGACAGTTTTTTTGGTTGTATAGGATTATAGGAGAAGAAACTATTTTTGGATGCATTTTTTATAATAAAATTTATCATCTCTTTATAATGATGGACAATTTTGAGATGATTTATTGGAGTCCATGTGAATCTGCATTGCGTTGGATTGAGGTGTATGAGTGTTCTGTGGTAGGTCTATGTATCATCTGGGAGAGGACTGTGATGGCGAAGATGATTCCTAAATAGATAGAGATATATCAATGTTACAAGATTTTGTTTTCTAATTGAAATCATTTCCATATGAATTTTTTGGTTGGATTTTATGTGTTTCATTAGGTATCAATTATAATAGGAAAACAACGCATGAGAAATCAGTGAAAGTCAATGGTACATTATATTTGGTCACCCCAAAATGTAGAACATTATGGGATTGTATCATAACTATTGGATTTTAAAAATAGTAGACCATGATCCATGAAGTCATTCTTGTTTCCCAGATGATGAAATTCCATTTTTTCCCATCATAGGTCTTATAGTTGGATCATTTGGAGGTTTACATTGATTTTATCACTATTCAAAGACATTTTCATATCATGGATTATCCGAATAAGGGTTTTCACTGTAAATGTATCTCATTGGATCATGTAATTTCTTATTTTAGTGGTGATAGTAATGAGTCAAGGTATCATGAATCATTGGCAAGGGAGATCTGGACACACCTATTTTATTGTGGGGATGATTTGCCACTTTCTAATATAGAAGGTTTCATGGTGGGGATTAGGTTACATCTATAATTTCACTTTTAAATCAACTTTTTTATATATAATTTCAATTTTTATTGGAGTTATTGGCCGTTTACATTAAATTTTGAGTTTCGGGGGAGGGGGTAAACCGGTGAATATAATTGATACTATATTTTTCAATCCATATGTCTAGTAATATAAGGGGATATAATGTTGGTACACACTAAATTTTAATGGTTTTATCAAAATATTTTATAAAATTAAATGTTAAGTACAAACCTTGGTGCCAATTTCTCTGGGAGGCAGCAGCTCCAAAATGGATTGAACATAGTTTACTAAATCATGTGGAAAACCCATGAAATATTTCTATCTCATTTTTTTATTTTCACCAAAATAACCTTGTTGATTTTTTAACACAATGGCCCTCATTTCATCTCAATTTCTTCTAAAATCCATCCATGTTGTCTTTTATGATTCTCCCCCTTTAAGGCTTATTCATAATCCCCCCTTATATTTGTATTTTATCATTCCAACTGAGGGTGGAAAACCAGGAATGCATTTTCATTCAACTTATTATGTTGAATTTTATTTTTGGCTCATTTTCCAGATTCATAGGTCTGATAGGTCCTTTAATTAACTTTTTGGATGGTTTCTATTAAGATTGATGGTTTTAGAATCATTTCCTTGAGAGGAGACTCAATTTAATTGTGTTTTCCATTACTTATCTTTTTAAATTTGAAATATAATTTTTATTCTGTTTATAAAATTTCCATTTGATGAATTTATGGTTTATTTTTAATCTATTATTTTATGTTTAATTTTTTTGGTTGGTAAATTTGGGTGTATAACGTGTTCTTTCCAAATAGTTCTGGAACTGTGCACCCCTAGTTTTTGATAAAAAGAATCAATCTACATTTATAGTATTCAATAAGTTTATAAATTGATATTAAAAAATAGATTTACATTGGGGAATATAGGTTATTTAAATGGGATTGATTTAAATGAAATTTTTTTATGAATTATATTTTAATGTAGTCCCATTATGATGTCATTAAAATTGTTATTAAGATGCACGTAAAAAATATATGGGGTTTTAGGGGATGGTTTCCAAGGGGCCACGAGATCCTTTGGAAGGTAGACTATGAGGATATCAATTTATCATCTAAGGGAACACGACTACGTTTGATAATAATCCCATCACAACATCCACATATTTGTTTAGGATAGTGTGAGAGATCATGAAGTTTATATCATGGAATAACCTGAGAGATCCTCCATTAATTATCCAAATAAAAAACCTTATTTTAGTCTCACTTAGACTATACAATTATATATAGGGAAATTGGTACACATTACTCTTTCTAGTTGGTTCCATATACTTTTATATATTTTGTTAGTTCCATGATTTATGTAATATCTTATTTTATAACCATTTCAAACGATTTGATTATTTAAAAATTATATTTATTTATAACATTATTATTTATTGAATTTTATATAGATAATGTTTTCTCATAAGACCATGTTTTCTTATTAAATAAAAGTTGTCTTTTTAGAATGACTCTTCTATTTTAAGATAACGATTGGGATTTAAAAGTCTTATATTTAATGTTTTTGTCTTCATATATTATTTATTTTTGAAAGTTATTTTTCAAAAGCGTTTATTTACAATGATAACAGATATAAATAGATTCATAGTTATATCCCACAGGGATATATACATAACACAAAATATATTCCTTTAGGTAAACATAGACTTTTTATAAATACCCAAAAATATCACATATAGATATCACATATTAGTATATTAATATTCCATACACAATATTATAACACATTCAAGAATTATATAGCACAAGTTCCTTTAGAAACATAGAAACATAAAAAATTATTTTATTAAAGTTCAACAACATCTCACAATATGTTATTCATAACTAGAACCCATATTGGATAATTTATACCTAGTACTTTTATTTAAAACATCGGTAATGAAATCATCATAAAGGGTTATTTCATATTCTCTGTATGGGTAAAAAATAGAGATATCAATTGTAACATCCCAAGTAAGTAATGAATAATAGATATTTTTTATCTATGTCTATCAATGAACTAGATAGTGTTTTAGATGCTTAAAATGAAAATAAATCCAATCTTAAGCATGGAATACACTAATAATTTTAAAAGATTGTTTTACTGCATTTTGATGGCAAACTATTTTTAAATCTATCTTTTGACAATTTTATAGGCTATTTTTGTAAAAATAAACTTATTATTTATTATTGGGACATCAAAATTTACTTTGTGTGAATTTTTTGTATTTTTCTGACAATGTTCAATTTTTAATGAATAGTGAAAAATACTGCATTTTACATCAAAACTGCTTTTTAATCTAATTTATTTATATGATTATATTATCTTTTGAATTGGTCTTAAAATGAAATCTGAATATATTTTTACCATTTAATCCAATGGTGGACATTGGAATTAATTTCAATTTTAAATCGGACTTAAACTAGTGTCAATCTTTTGATACTTATTGTTTCATAAAAACACGCTAGTTGTCATGACAACGGGATTTAATTATTAAATTAATTAATGTGACTTATATGTTTTGAATTTTTTAAAATAGTCTTCATTTTTGAATTCGGAATATCAAATATATCTTAGGGTGAATTTTTGGTATTTTTCTGAAAAACATCAATTTTTGATGAAAAGTGAAACCACTAAGTGGTACATATAAAAACTGATTTTCCATTTAAATGAAATTTTGCCACCTTTGTGTTTTTAATTTCAAAAATCTGACATAAATGGTTTTCATTAAGAAGTAAAATTTGGTTCAATGAGATTAAAATAATTTTTTTGTGAATAGTAACTTATTATGTTTTTATTCGCGATTAGTGGTAATTAGTGTAGTTTAAGGTAAAAATAATGTTTTAATAATATGAAATGACCTATACACATGTCCTAACCTTATTGGATGTGTCATGGCAGACCAATACAAGCCATGGGTCAACTTGGGGACCCCATGGAGCCACTTTGGTTCAGAGATGACATAAATAACTTTTTATTTAATGTAAAAGTAAAAATGACACAAACATAATATGTTTTACAAAAACAATTTTTAAATGGGGTTATACAGGTCATATTTTTGACTATATATATTCATTGGAAATCTAAAACGATTTCATACATCATAGTAATTTTTTTATAATTTTTTTTGACATTAAATAAATAAATGTATTTATGACATCATAATGATGTAGCGATTAGCTCATTAATAAAGGATTTAAATAAAATGAAAAGATAATGTAAAATATATGACCTAAACATGTCCAAAACCTATTGGATGGGAGGATTGAAAACCCTTATCACCTTATACTCGAATAATATCAATGTGGGACCATTTAAATCCAAAACTCATTTTCAAATAAAGTAATATTTCTTTACTTTCCAAAAGTGCCCCTCCTCTCCTCTTATAAAAGGCCCCCACCTCTACCTCCTTACCCACACTCCCAAAGCCTTTGGCTCGGCCAAAACCTACCCATTCTGTCTCTCCACTTATCTATCTTACTCCTTGAAACCTCACGTTGGGAAGAAGACTTCCCAAGGAAGCCTTTGAGCTCAAACCAAAGGGAGTTACCCGATTTTAAGGTAATGTCTTCACTTGAGTCCTTTTGTTTTATTTTGCATCTCCAAACCCATAAACTCTTTTTATTTATTTATTTCGTAACAACTAATTTATATTCAATATACTAGGATGTTCTTATAATAAGGACTCAAGCTACACTTATACACACCTACATCTAATTGTTAAAGAACATACTATTTCCGTGGATGGTAAATTTATGCCTCCTGAAACGATGATTGTTCAACATTCCTTTAACACCTTTAAAGGTGTCCATTAATATGTAACTATATTTATATATGATATATAATATGTTTATGTTTTCCTTAAGCTTCTGTACTTTTCCTTTTGGGCATACCATTATGGTTTCCATTATGGGTAAACGTGATATGTTCATTTAAGGAAGTGCGGACAACCGCCCCCTCAAAGTGATTTGATTCGTTAAATACCATATGTGGGACGTATAAAGGACGGAACTATGATATTATATATGATATTATACTGGAATTATAATGTATATTTATATCATTATTATTCCATTCTATAAAATACGAAATAGAAATGAAAGTAGCGTTCATGCGTACGTACGGCTTACCGTCTCCATGAACGGTGCATTTCATTTCTTACCTCTAAATGATTATGTAATATTATAAATGAATGTATATACTGGATATATATGATATATATGATATATACATCATGATTATAATTTTGTATATAATGGATACATGAACAACTTGTAATTATGAAGGGTTTATTTTGACTCAAGTACCACTGATCGTTAAAACAACCGTTATTAACTTAAATAATTACATAGTGTTCACGACATAGAAATAAGTGATATAAAATGAATAATGAACATGAAAAAGGTTCTTAAGAAATTATAAATTAACTCATGTTTATTATTCAGGACATTAATGAACGATCGAGTCAAGTCGGACCCGAGGTATGGGACTTCGTCTCAATCTCCTTTCATTGAGGCATATTTTGTTTTATACACAACCTTATTTTATATGGTGTAAAAACCCCTTTGACTTTTCCGTTTATCCGAAAGGAATATTTTTTTATATGAAGTGTTTTCCTAAATGACAAAAGGGAATGTTTTTGTTGTACGTATGCGACGACAACGACTTCTCCGCCGTCATGACCATTATTTGAGTTTCGGCTTCCTCTACAAACCATACCTTCTTTTTAAAAGAAAAATAAATACCTTGTTTTACTTTTCTTTTATTTTGGTATTGAAAATGGTTTTCATAATGTTTTTATATCAATGTGTTGTATTTATATCTTGTCATTGAAAGGTGGAAATGTTATGTTTCCTTTATGAATGTTTTATGTGATACGATTATGTTTAGGTTCTTGGGAATTATTATGAAGATGGGTGGTTGTATGATAATATAAGGGCGGGTGAGCCCGATATAGCTCTCTAATGCATTGGGTAACACGAAGGAGTGAAATGTTAAGGTTTCTCCAATGAGATTTATGGAATATACTGTGATGGGTATTCCAAACGTAACCAAGAGGGTTACTCCCTACGTAAGAATGTTATGAATGCCTCAAGTTACATTTATTTCTTATGATTTATATTATTTATTCATGATTTGATGAGGTATGTTAAAGTGCTTATGTTTTATGGGTAAAGTATGATCTCATTCTTATGTATATATGTACCCATGTTTACATTCCATATTTTTATATCCGTTAATGAGCTTTTTATGCTCATCCCATGTTTTTTGAAATGTTTTTCACAGGTAAAGGGAAAGGTACATGATATGACGATAGTGTCAAGGAAGTGTCAAGAAAGAATCCATGTTTTATTTTAAATATGTTTCCATTGATGGGAATGAAGAATACTATCTTTATGTAACCACTTTGTTTATATGTGGAATGTAATGCAAGTTTTATGATATAATTCTCTAAAACTCTAAACCCGAAAAGATCCTCATTGTGTAATCTTGTAATAACTCAAGATTAAGTAAGGTTTAAGGCTGGGGCCTTATAGTTGGTATCAAAGGCCGGTTTAGATAACTTTAAGAGTTAGAATTCTATTAAATTATTATCCAAATTTTTGTTTTAAATGATATAGCATTTTAAGATTACCATGTTGCTTCATATAAGACATGTTTGTTCAGAATGGTTTTCCGTAGAGGAAGTAGGGAAGCAGTGCTAGGAAGGAATACAGAAGGAAATAACCATCCGAATCAGCATCCCGAGATGGTCGGAATTGGAACTGAACAGTTTGTTACAGTGATGGCATTGTTGACTCCAACAATAAATGGCGGTGGTATCCATACACGAGATCAGCCAGATCAACCACAAAGGAACATGTTAGTGGTGGAACATTTCATGAGGCAACATCCCCCATCATTCAGAGGATCATCTGACCCTGTGTTAGCTGAAGGGTGGATTAAAGCACTGGAGAAGATTTTCGATGTCATGGGGTGTTCAGACAATCAAAAGGTTAGTATTTCTATTTACCGTTTGGAGGGTGAGGCAGATCAGTGGTGGTCGATGGTTAAAAATATTGGGGACGCTGATGAGATTGATGCTCTCGACTGGGATGAATTCAAAGGTATGTTTCTTGAGAAGTATTTTCCTAAGGTTGTTCGACATAGGATGGAAAATCAATTCTTGGAATTGAGGCAAGGGGAAGACTCAGTGGCTACCTTTGAATAAAGGTTAACTCGATTGGCAAGGTATGCTCCAAATTTTATCCGAGACCTTGATAGTAAAATCAATCATTTTTACTCAAGATTAAAGCCAAAATATCAAAGGGCATTAGATTCTCGTGAGTTTAAAAGTTATGAAAAGCTTGTTCGATGTGCTGAGAAGGTGGAAATGGTGTTTTCTGATGACCAAGTGTTCTATAACAACCAGCAGAAGAAGAGACCGAGGTGGTAGGAGAAAGGTAAGAATTCTCCAAAAAAGTATGATGGTAAGAAAACTAAGTTTCCAGTTTGTGATAAATGTGGAAAAAGGCATGCTGGGGAATGTCTTCTAAATTCTGGAAAGTGCTACTGATGTGGTAAGATGGGACATAAGGCTCGTGATTGCACTGAAAAGGATCAAGGTGAAGGTAAGACCAAATTTGATTTATAGTTAGTGAAATGTTACAAGTTCAATGAGATGGGTCACTATGAAAATGAGTGTTCGACAAAGAGCTTGAGTGATGGGAAGCAGTTAGACTATAAGCAGAAAGGGGTGGTGAAATCCATTGCGACTACTTCAGCAGATGTCAGGCCATCAAATGAAGTTGTATCAGTTACTTTGTTTGTTTTTTCAGATTATTCCAGTGTGTTGTTTGATTCGGGGTCTACACATTCTTTCATCTCTGAAACCTTTTCTAGTAAAATGGGAATAACATCTCAAGAAATGACTCCTGAACTTTTGGTAAAAACATCTGGGGGAAATGTTGAGGCCAAAAGAATTTATAAGAATTTTCCTGTCCTTATTCGTGGAAAGAACCTACTTGCGAACCTTATTGTTTTGCCTCTAGTAGAGTTTGATGTTATCCTGGGTATGGATTGGCTCTCTATTTACCATGCTAAGATTGACTGTAGAGCTACAGAAGTTTCTTTTCATAACGCCTTTCAGTTTGTGTACAAGAATGAACCCTTATTGTTGATAACTTATCAATAGGCTGAGAAACTTGTAATAGATGGAAATGAATGTTACCTTGCAGACATCGTTGAAAATAAAGGAACTGTTCAGATTAATGATGTGCCAGTGGTAAATGAGTATCCTGATGTTTTTCTTGATGAGTTGCCTGGAATAATACCAGATCGAGAAGTTGAGTTTACTGTTGACTTAGTTCTTGATGCTAATCCAATTTCAAAACCCCCTTATCGAATGGCTCAAATTGAACTTTTAGAGTTGAAGGAGCAATTGTAAGATTTATTAGAGAATGGTTTCATTCGACCTAGTACATCACCATGGGGTGCTCCTGTTTTATTTGTTAAAAATAAAGATGGTTCTATGAGACTTTGCATTGATTATAGGGCCTTGAATAATATAACAGTTAAGAACAAATATCCTTTGCCTCATATCGATGATTTTTTTGATCAGCTCCAGGGAGCTCAGTATTTTTCAAAGATTGACTTGAGATCGGGGTACCATCAGCTGAAGGTAAAGGAAGAAGATGTTCCGAAGACCGCGTTCCATACAAGATATGGCCATTGTGAATTTGTAGTAATTCCTTTTGGGCTAACCAATGCACCTTCTGTATTCATGGACTTAATGAATAGAATTTTCCATGAGTTCATGGATAAGTTTGTGGTGGTTTTCATTAATGATATTTTGGTGTTTTCTAAAAGTAAAGAGGAGCATGAAAGACATTTAATGGTTATCTTGCAAACCTTAAAAGAAAATAAACTATATGGAAAATTCAGCAAGTCCGAGTTTTGGTTGCAACAAATTTCTTTCCTTGGTCATATTGTTTCTAAAGATGGAATAATTGTTGATCCTGAAAAAACAAAAGTTGTGGAAGAATGGCCAAGACCCACAAATGTAACCGAGATTCGTAGCTTCCTTGGTTTTGCAGGCTATTACCGAAGGTTTGTTAGAAATTTTTCACGATTATCTAGTCCAATGACTAAGCTAACTCGGAAGGGTGTTAAGTTTATCTGGACAAAAGAATGTGATGATTGTTTTCAGGAATTGAAAAGAAGATTGGTGAATGCTCCAGTTTTGGCACTACCTTCCAGGAATGGTAAGTTTGTTATATACAGTGATGCTTCATTGAAAGGATGTGGTTGCGTCCTAATGCATAATGATCAGGTAATTTCTTATTCTTCTCTTCAGTTGAAAACTCATGAGGTAAATTACCCTACACATGATTTGGAATTAGCTGCTGTTGTTTGCGCTTTAAAAATTTGGAGGCATCACTTGTATGGAGTAAAGTGTGAAATATATACTGATCACAAAAGTTTAAAGTATATATTCACTCAGAAATATTTAAACATGAGACAGATTAGATGGATATGATTAATCAAGGATTATGATTTTACAATTCATTACCATCCGGGAAAATCAAATAAAGTGGCTGATGATTTGAGTCAAAAAAGTAATGCTTCATTAGCAATGTTGTGTTTGGAATGTGATCCTTTGTTTAAGGATTTGATGAACTTTGGCATAGAAGTTGTTGGTGTAGGAGGTTATTCTATTTTGTTTCATGTATTAGTGAGATCATCTCTATCAGAGAGAATCAAGCAAGAACAGAAGCAAGACAGTGAGTTGCAGAAAAAGGTAGAGCTGGTTTAGAAATGTAAGTTGCCTAAATTCAACATTGATAATGATTGTGTTTTGAGATTTGGGAAGAGATTGCGTGTGCCTTGTGATTCACTGTTGAAGAGAGAGTTGTTATGTGAAGCTCATAGTTCTCCGTTTTCAGTTCATCCAGGCAGTACTAAGATGTATAGAGATCTGCTGGAGTATTACTGGTTGGATGGAATGAAAAGATATATTGCTAATTTTACTGTGAAGTGTTTGACATGTCAACAGGTTAAATCAGAGCGGCAGTTACCGAAAGGGATGCTTCAACCTTTACCGGTTCCAGAGTGGAAATGGGAGAATATATCCATGGTCTTTGTTGTGGGATTACCAAAGACATCTCGAGGTAATAACGCAATCTGGGTTATTGTTGATCGCTTGACCAAGTCTGCTCATTTCCTTGCTATACGAGATACTTTTTCCCTGGATCAACTTTCCCGTTTGTATCTTAAAGAGGTAGTCAGGTTACATTGAGTTCCTCTCTCCATTGTATCTGACTGTGATCCTAGGTTCATTTCTAACTTTTGGAAAGGCCTTCAGAAGTCGTTGGGTACTGAACTAAATTTTAGTACAGCTTAACATCCTCAATCAGATGGGCAGTCATAACGAACAATTCAGACCTTGGAGGATATGCTACGTTCTTGCTCTATGGATTATCAAGGAAGTTGAAACCAACATCTTTCTTTGGTTGAATTTTCATATAATAACAGTTTTCATTCCATTATACAGATGGAAACATTTGATGCGTTATATGGGAATCGGTGTCGAATGCTAGTTTTCTGGGATGAAGTGGGTGAAAGGAAGTTTATGGGACCCGAATTGGTAAAAGAGTTGGCAGAAAAAGATCAGATAATTCAGAAACACATGATAACAGCTTAGAGTAGGCAGAAGAGTTATGCGGACAACAGGAGGAAGGATCTCTTTTTGGAGGTAGGTGATCATGTTTTTCTCAAGGTTTCTCCATGGAAAAGTGTGATGAGATTTGGTAAGAAAGGAAAGTTGAGTCCAAGGTTCATTGGACCATATGAAATTCTGGAGAGAGTTGGATCAGTTTCTTACCGAGTGGCTTTACCTCCGATTTTATCTCAGGTACACAATGTTTTTCATGTTTTGATGTTGAGAAAGTATATTCCAGATCCATCTCGTGTTTTGAGTCTAGAGGTAGTTCAGCTGGAAGAGATCATATCTTATGAGGAACAACCGGTCTAGATTCTTGACCACAGGGAGCAAGTGTTATAGAATAAGGTGATTCACCAGGTAAAGGTTTTGTGATAAAACCACATGATTGAAGAGGAAACATTAGAATCTGAAAATGCAATGAGGGATAAGTACCCCCATTTATTCGATAAGTAAATAAATTGTGGGGATGCAATTTTCTAAAGGGGGAAGGATGTAACATCCCAAGTAAGTAATGAATAATATATATTTTTTATCTATGTCTATTAATGAACTAAATAGTGTTTTAGAGGCTTAAAATGAAAATAAATCCAATCTTAAGCATGGAATACACTAATATTTTTAAAAGATTGTTTTACTGCCTTTTGATGACAACCCATTTTTAAATCTATCTTTTGACAATTTTATAAGCTATGTTTTTCAAAATAAACTTATTCTTTATGATTGGGACATCAAAATTTACTTTTTGTGAATTTTTGCAATTTTTCTGACAATGTTCATTTTTTAAATGAATAGTGAAAAATACTGCATTTTACATCAAAACTGCTTTTAAATATAATTTATTTATATGATTAGATTATCTTTTGAATTGGTCTTAAAGTGTAATCTGAATATATTTTTACCATTTAATCCAATGGTGGACTTTGGAATTAATTTCAATTTGAAATCGGACTTAAACTAGTGTCAATCTTTTGATACTTATTGTTTCATAAAAACACGATATTTGTCATGACAGTGGGATTTAATTATTACATTAATTAATGTGACTTATATGTTTTGAATTTTGTAAAATAGTCTTCATTTTTTAATTTGGAATATCAAATATAGCTTAGGGTGAATTTATGGTATTTTTCTGAAAAACTTCAATTTTTGATGAATAGTGAACCCACTAAGTTGTACTTATAAAAACTGATTTTCCATTTAAATGAAATTTTGCCACCTTTGTGTTTTAAATTTCAAAAATCCAACATACATGGTTTTCATTAAGAAGTAAAATGTGGTTCAATGAGATTAAAATAATTTTTTGGTGAATAGTAACTTATTAAGTTTATAATCGCGATTAGTGGTAATTAGTGTAGTTTAAGGTAAAAATAATGCTTTAATAATATGAAATGACCTAGACACATGTCCTAACCTTATTGGATGTGTCATGGACGACCAATAAAAGCCATGGGTAAACTTAGGGACCCCATGATGCCACTTTGGATGAAAATGACATAAATAACTTTTTATTTAATGTAAAAGTAAAAATGACACAAACATAATATGTTTTACGAAAACAATTTTTAAATGGGGATATACAAGTCAGATTTTTGACTATAAATATTAATTGGAAAGCTAAAACGATTTCATACATCATAGTATTTTTTTTTAAATTTTTTTTGACATTAAATAAATAAATATATTTATGAAATCATAATGATGTAGCGATTACCTCATTAATAACGGATTTAAATAAAATGAAAAGATAATGTAAAATCTATGACCTACACATGTCCAAAACCTATTGGATGGGAGGATTTCGAACCCTTATCACCTTATCCTCGAATTATATCAATGTGGGACCATTTAAATCCGAAAATCATTCTCAAATAAAGTAATATTTCTTTACTTTCCAAGAGCGCCCCTCCTCTCCTCTTATAAAAGGCCCCCACCTCTACCTCCTTACCCACAATCCCAAAGCTTTTGGCTCGGCCAACCCCTGACCATTTTGTCTCTCCACTTCCCTATCTTACTTCTTAAAGCCTCATTTTGTGAAGAAGACTTCTCAAGGAATCCTTTGAGCTCAAACCAAAGGGAGTTACCAGATTTTATGGTAATGTCTTCACTTAAGTCCTTTTGTTTTATTTTTCTTCTCCAACCCCCTAAACTCTTTTAATTTATTTCTTTTGTAACAACTCCAGTATCTTAAATATACTAGGATGTTTTTATAAGAAGGATTCAAGCTAAACTTACACAAACATACATCTAATGGTTAAAGAACATACTGTTTCCGTGGATGGTGAATTTATGCCTCCCGAAACGATGATTGTTCAACATTCCTTTAACACCATTAAAGGTGGACATTAAGATGTCACTATATTTATATATGATATATAATATGTTTATGTTTTCCTTAATCTTCTGTATTTTTCATTTTGGGCATACCTTTATGGTTTCCATTATGGGTAAACGCGATATCTTCATTTAAGGAAGTGCGGACTACCGCCCCCTCAAAGTGATTTGATTCGTTAAATACCATATGTGGGACGTATAAAGGATGGAACTATGGTATTATATATGATATTATACAGGAATTATAATGTACCTTTATATCATTATGATTCCATTCTATAAAATATGAAATATAAATGAAAGTAGCGTTCATGCGTACGTACGACTTACTGTCTCCATGAACGGTGCATTTCATTTCTTACCTCTAAATGATTATGTAATATTATAAATGCACGTATATACTGGATATATATGATATATATGATATATACATCATGATTATAATTCTGTATATAATGGATATATGAACAACTTGTAATTATAAAGGGTTTATTTTGACTCAAGTACCAATGATCGTTAAAACAACTGTTATTAACTTAAATAATTACATAATGTTCATGACATGGAAATTAGTGATATAAAAGGAATATTGAACTTTAAAAAGGTTCATAAGAAAGTATAAATTAACTCAAGTTTATTATTTAGGATGTTAAAGAACGATCGAGTCAAGTCGGACCTGAGGTATGGGACTTCGTCTCAATCTCCTTTCATTGAGGCATATTATGTTTTATACACAACCTTATTTTATACGGTGTATAAACCCCTTTGACTTTTACGTTTATCCAAAAGGAATCTTTTTTTATACGAAGAGTTTTTCTAAAGGACAAAAGGGAATGTTTTTGTCGTATGTATGCGGCGACAACGACTTCTCCGTCGTCGTGACCATTATTTGAGTTTCGGCTTCCTCTACAAGCCATACCTTCTTTTTAAAAGAAAAATAAATACCATGTTTAACATTACTTTTATTTTGGTATTGAAAATGGTTTTCATAATGTTTTTATATCAATGTGTTGTATTGATATCTTGTGATTGAAAGGTGGAAATGTTATGTTTCCTTTATGCATGTTTTATGTGATATGATTATGTTGACGTTCTTGGGCATTATTATGAAGACGGGTGGTTCCGTGATAAACTAAGGGCGTGTGAGCCCGATATAGCTCTCCAATGCATTGGGTAACGCGAAGGAGTGAATCTTTAAGGTTTCTCCGAAGAGATTTAGGGAATATATTGTGATGGGTATTCCAAATATAACCAAGAGGGTTACTCCCTACGTAAGAATGTTATGAATGCCTCAAGTTACCTTTATGTCTTATGATTTCTATGATTTATTAATGATTTGATGAGGTATGTTAAAGTGCTTATGTTTTATGGGTAATGTATGATCTCATTCTTATGTATATATGTACCCATGTTTCCTTTCCATATTTTTATATGCCTTACTGAGCTTTTTATGCTCATCCCATGTTTTTTGAAATGTTTTTCACAGGTCAAGGGAAAGGTACATTATATGATGATAGTGTCAAGGAAGTGTCAATAAAGAATCTATGTTTTATTTTAAATATGTTTCCATTGATGGGAATGAAGAATACTATCTTTGTGTAACCAATTTGTTTATATGTGGAATGTAATGCAAGTTTTATGATCTAATTCTCTAAAACTCTAAACCTGAAAAGATCCTCAATGTGTAATCTTGTAATAACTCAAGATTAAGTAAGCTTTAAGGTTGTGGCCATATATCAATGGTTAGTTGATCATAAAATGAAATTAATTGTATGAGAACAAGAGAATAACATTTGAAAATTACACATAATATATCATAGATAATAATCTTGAGTCAATGAAAAAATCATGGTTGTTCAAAATATGAGTTTCAAAATGGAATAAAAGAACATAATCCATGGAAGCATAATATTGTAACAAGAAATGGAATTTTGGAACCCAAATAATTATAGAGAATTATTCCCATAATTATCAAAGATCATTGATAGGAATTTTATATTATCTTTTATTCTCCGGAAAAACCATCAGATTAGTGATTGTTTACAACTAATACCATCATAGTGGATTTGGTTTACTCCCCAAACTATCATATAAGTCATGGTTCACTCACATGATTGTTATATTATAGAAATACCATTAATAAAATACGTTCACTCTGAAATACTTACCTATTTATCTAATGATATATCAATATTTACCCAATGTAATTGATGGAGATATAGGTCCCACCTATCCCTGGTTATAATATGACCACCATCCTTGGTTATAATTTAATCAATATCTCTTATTCTTATTTAAATATGATTATTCGCTATAATATAAACATATTAACATAATAAAAAACAAACATACTTATTCATAGTATGATAAATCAATCATCACATTAGAAAGTATGAAATGAAATGAGTTCTATAAACTATTAATAATAATATAACCTATGTAAATGAAATGAGTTTTATAAACATTCCACCATTTTATTATAGTATAACCCCTAGAAAAGAAATATGTTTTTATATAAATATTTTGATAATTAACATTAACCATCTAGAAAAATAATAAGTTTGGTGTCCATTGATCATGTCCCTAAAAAATTATTTGTGAAATCAAGTGAATTTGTCGTTGATGAATAGAAATAAAATAAAATTATCATTAAAACACAATTTAGAAAACCAAACATTATATTTTGATACCACATAATTAAAATATAAAAGATCCAAAATATAGTATATATTTTATACTAAAAAATATAATATTTTATAAAAATATTCAGATCAATGAGAAGTCATATTGACAGGAACCTTCATTCATGTTGTATATGTTAAAAAAATTCTATTTAACATTTTTAAAGGGTACATCATCAAAATAAAATCTAAAGATTACATTAAATTAGTTATATAAAATAATAAAATGGTAAAATTTTATTTAAAAAATTTTGTATAATAACAGTAATAAATTTCTATAAATCATTTTTTTAAAACATGGATACAGATGAAAAATGTATCTCACCCTTAAAAGTGATAAAGATTATTTTCATAAAAAAAATTATTGGTCTATAGAGTTAATAAGTTCTAGATAATAAAATAGAAAAGTTTATTTTTATTTGATAAAAATAAGAGAATAAAATTCAAATGTTTCATGAGATTTTGATAAAAAATTTATTAATAAAAAATTAATCATAAACAATCCTTATTAATAATGGGATTATAATATAAAAACCATAACGCATTGGTAACTTTCTAATCGTATGTACCGTGAATGAAATTTTTTTATGGATATTTAAATCCCTATAATTTTTATTTGATTCTTCATAAAATACATTCCTATGAATTATATACCACACACATAAGACACATGTGGTGTTTATATAATATGTCCCACATAAATATAACTAAGATGAAAATCCCTTACCTTATGTACAACATTGTTAAGATGTATTGGAATCCTACTTGTTATAAATATTGAGTTATAATACATATATTAAATACCCATAAAAATATATATCATGCCAAATATGATTTAATTATATCCATTAATCACACATTTGTTACAAATTCATTATTAAAATAACTATTCTCGGTGATATCTATATTGTTTTTCACATATGGGTTGGTATGGTGAATTTGGTCCATGAATTTTGATAATGGTACCACCATCTCTAGAATATAAATCATGACATAAATATAATTCATATTAATTTATTCAATGTTGCTTTATGATGTTGTGTGTTATCATACCTCTAAGATGATGTGAAAACAGGATCCAAGAGGAAACATCTAATGAACAATGGGGAGAAATCCTCCCATGGACACAAATCTAGCTGAGGTTATTGGTCATGAAATCCAAGCTCTAGGAATAGAACCCGCTCCCATTCCCATATAGGATCATAATTTGGAAGAACATAGGGATGAATTTTGGATTCTATCTAAGTAATTACTTTGCTAGAAACAATTAAAATTCCAAAGATAAAATAATCTTCAAGAGGCTAAGAATTGGTTGACAATGGTTGAGATTCTATTCGATTTCTAGGAGTTTCTTGATTTTAACAATGTGTAACATGAAACCTTCATACTATAGGGACCACGTTGGATATGTTGGGACATGATAGTGGAAAAAAATAAGCAAAACATCTTCGAGTGGAATGAATTTATATCTTTTTTCGCAAAACATTTCTATCTACAGACTATTATTTTTTCTAAGTCTATAGATTTTTTCGAACTCAAGTGGGGTGATATGATCATTATGGAATATGAAAATCATTTTTTTAGAATTTTAAATCACACACTATATTGTATTAAATGATAATATGATGAATTTAATTTTCAATACGGGACATTGATATGATATTCTTTCTTAGGTTTTTAGGCCAAATATGCCTTCCAATATTGATGTTCTTGATTGTGGATTTATGGTGGATATTGTCCTTGCTACTATTTTAGAGATTATGGGAGGTCATTTTCCCCCAATGTAAATTCTATTATTTATATTAAATTAAATAGAAAGAGTTATGATAATTTTGCTGGTTATCTATAGGATGGTTCTTCTATTCCTCACGTAGTGCATGGAAGATGTCCTTTGATTTTCTACCAAGGTGTAAATCTTGGGAATTGGAAATGAGTTTTTAGTGAGGCATCCATTACATGTGGTACCAACATAATCTTAACTCACATCAATTTTTTTTCATATTTATTATTTTATATGTACTGGAATGGGATCATTAACACCTAAAAGTACTATAGAGAATTATGATGGTTCATGAACTATGGGGTTCTATGAATATTCATTTGGAATGAAGCTTCTTCACATAGTGTTAGAGTCTATAGTGGAATAAGGTATTGGTCTAGTGACTATGAGAGGTACCACAACTATATATTTTTTCTCAGGGATTTCTTTATATTATACTCGTGCATCTCATTACATCATTTAAACCAGTATTATCAATCAACTAATTATTTATATGGATATTTTATCTTATGTGATGGATATTGTCACGACCCGCCCTGTCACGACCCGCCCTCGGGGTCCGTGCCGTGACTACCCCAAGCCCGCCTTCCATAGGCCAGGGGTTGGCGACTAGCACCAAGGCGTAAATCCCGGTAAAAAGGGAAGGCATTGCCTTTGAAAAGTAAACTCACACCACAGAGTAAACAAGCGGAAAGTAAATACTAAACAAAGCAGTGTACGACTGAAAGTGGGGAAAGGTAAATGGGCCAGAATACAAACCCAAACTGAAAGTAAAGTACAACTCGAAAGGGAAAACAGCAACTGAAAAGTAAAAGCCGCTACACCGAGCTGTCCACTGGAAATCCCACCTTAAAGGTGGGTACAGATAGCTCCTCTGCTCCACGGGTCCCGCCGTCCGCTCCGTGCACGTCCCGCCCAGTGGTCCACCTCCGGGTACCGTCCCGCTCTGTAGGCCTCAGCTCAGGTCAATACTGTCCGTCGTCTGCAACCAACACAACGTAGTGCGGGAAAAGCCCGTGCAGGGGTGAGTATAAGCTACTCAGTAGGGACCCCGAGACCCCTGAAGGTCTCTCAAATCCACAAAGGATAAACCACGAAGAAAAGTACAATCACGAAGTAACAACCGACACTGCTTAGGTATATGCCCATACATCTACCTAAGTCATCAATTAAAATACGCTCCAACCTCCGAGCGCAAGTACAACTCAGTCCACGCAGGAAAGTATATGTATTCCACATAGGAAAGCGAAACATAATCCACACAGGATTGCACAACACAATCCACACAGGAAAGGAACAGGATTCAGCTCACACAGGTATACTTCTTCAAGGACGATAAAGATGATCACTGATCCATCTAAGTCGTCGGACCCACGAAGGATCGATAGGTAATTAACCCCCGTAATGACCCACACAGGATCGGGCCCACACAGGACCTGTAGGCGCTGGCTCACACAGAACCGCTGAGCGCAAGGACCCACACAGGATCGGGCCCACACAGGACCTGTAGCACTGATCCACGTAGGATCACTGAGTGCTGAAGTCGTCGTCGTCGAATCCACACAGGATCTCTGTACTGTCGTCGTCGCAGTCATAGTAGCAGTAGTAGTCGTAGCAGTCGCAGCCAGCACTAGGGTTCCCGCACATAGCAAGCTCGTTCGGAGGGTCCGCTCTACGAGCCGAGAGGCTAATACATCAACTGTCACAAAGACCAGAGTTGATGTATCCAAAAGTTCCGTATCGTCAACAGGAACTCAACGCAACAGACGGCGCGTCGATCGGACGCCCGGTCTGAGAGTTATTGGCATTTTCGTCTCCGGGGCCCGGTTGGTTTTTAAGGCAAAACCAACCCGACCGTACTCCACCTGCGTCCAAACCTCAGGCGGAGTATGCCAAAAGATCCGTCTCACTAAGAGGAACACAACGCGACTGACGGCGCGTCAATCAGACGTTCGTAGCTCAAGATATGAGCGTTTCCGCTCCGAAGGCCCGGTTGGTTTCGTGAACGAACCCACCCGGCCGAACTCAAAGTTAACCGAAACCTTGAGTGGGATATATCTAAACGACCGTCTCGATCCAAGGATCGCGTTGCCGCAGACGGTTCGTCATTCTGAGGTCCGAGGCTCATGTTATGGGCCAAAAACCAAATCTGGTTCGAAACGGGGGGGTCCGGGTCCGGGCCGACCCGGCCCGACCCCCCCCTGGGGCGGCGCGGTGGCCGGCGGCGGCGGCGCGGCGGGCCGCGGTGGCCTGGCACCGCGAGGTTTCGCGGCGGCTCGGGGTGCCGCGAGGGGCCGCACACGGTCGGCACGCGGGGGGCAAGCCCCGCAGTTTTTCAACAGGCGGCGCGGCATAGCCGCGCCGTTATTTTCAAAGCGCCCCCCCCCCCCCCCCCACGTGGGGGGCCTGCTGGCGCGGAACCGGGGGGCCGGCTGCCCCCCTCCTTCAAAGAACCCCCCCCCCCTCATAATGAGGGGGGTTTTTATGAGGGCCGGGGGATTAATTCCCCCGGTTTTAACGGCATCCGGCCGGCCAGCTGGCCGACCGGTTTTCTCCAACGGGACCGGAAATTCCGGTCCCCTCTTCGGCTTCCGACGCCGGCGGCCCGGCCGCCGGTCTTCTCTTCCGCCGCGGCCCGGAACCGGCCGCGGTCTTCTCGTCCCGCCGCGGCCCGGAACCGGCCGCGGTCTCCTCGTCCCGCCGCGGCCCGGAACCGGCCGCGGTGTTCGTTGTCCGGCGCGGTGCGACGGCACCGCGCCCCTTTCGCCATGCCTTGATTCCTTTCAACGCGGCGCGACGGCGTCGCGTTCTTGAAGATTCTTCCTCGGCGTAGCGCGACGGCGCCGCGTAAAAAATTTTCACGATCATCCGCGTGGTGCGACGACACCACGCCACTTGCTTCCTCACGTAAGAATAAACAAGAACGATGGAGGGGGGTTCGGCCGTGTTCGTGCGGTCCGGCCCCCCTCACGTTAAAATAATAACGCAACTTAAAATAAATCAAGTCACACGTTAGTCTTGATAAAATCACGATCAAGAATAAAATAAGGAAACCAAAAATAAATCGACAACCCCTACCTCGGGTATAAGGTTCGTAGATTGTGAACGTTCCGCGGAAGACGACGTCGCGGAGGTCGGGCGTCGCGGTAGCCGTTCGTCAAATCCGATGACGAAGGGATGCGTTCGAAGAGACACGTCGCTGGCGAAACTTGCACGCCGACGAAGGTTTTCCGAAGAAGAGGTGGCGTCCCCTTCATTGACACGGTGAACGAAGAAAGGAGGTGCGGCGTTCTTCGTCGGAGCTTGAGTGTTCTTCGTCAAGATGGACGTTCTTCGAGTTCTTCGTCAGAGTTGAAGAAGAAGAAGAGCTCTCCACCTCTCAAGTAGACAAACAAAGAACCCAAAATAAAATAAGACAACATCTTATTTTATTATCACATAACACAAAAGAATTTCAAAAGTTTGAAATTCAAAATGTTAAACTCCCATAATTAAAAAGGTAACTTAAGCCAATAAAAGAGGCGTTAAGGGAGTTGGGAGAATTTGAAAGGTTTAGGGGTTCGTGTGGGCCCCACCACACTTAATACTCCCAAGGGAGGTTAAGTGGGTGTGGGTCCCACTCCCAACCTCCTTTGATAGGTTTTAACAAGTTTTAATAAAATTTGTTCTAAACAAATTTTATTTAACTCAAACTAAAAACCCCAAAAATTAACTTTCAACCCGCAACAAACGCAACTCCCGAAAAGGTCTCTTTAAGCGAAAATCGGTGCTGCGAGTTCATCGGTGCCCTCAGATTTCAATTCCGAGCACCGGAACAAAAGTTAGGAATTCCCGCTCGTTCGTTCATTGAACGTACCCGAGCCAAACTTCGGAAATTAATTCAGGGCACTCCGGGCCTCGGAATCAGGTGCCGTCTGAAACCGCGCTCTTGTAAAATTCTAAAGAAAATTAAGAAAAAATTTCCCTTGAATTTTACGGGTCTTTACATTACTCCCACCTCAGGGCTTTACGTCCCCGTAAAGATACAACAAAAACTAGGGAAACAAATGAGGGTACTGAGCACGCATCTGAGCCTCCCACTCCCATGTGCTCTCCTGGAGATTCCCGTGCTGCCATCTGATGTGCACAAGAGGAATCGATCGCCCACGTAGGACCCGCTCCTGTCGATCCTCTATCTCCACCGGGACCTCCGTAAAAGTAGCCCCATCGTCAACGTCAAGCTCCCCATGATCAATGATGTGCGTCGGGTCGTGCACGTATCTCCTCAGCTGAGATACGTGGAAGACGTCGTGCACCCGGTGCAACTGAGATGGTAGAGCCAGGCGATAAGCCACCTCGCCAATCCTGCGGAGAATCTGGAAGGGTCCGATGAAGCGCGGAGATAACTTGCCGCCTCGGCCAAATCTCCGAATACCACGTCGAGGTGAGACCCGCAAGAAGACGTGGTCGCCATCCTCGAACTCTAGTGGCCTCCGCCTCCTGTCATCATATGACTTCTGTCGGCTCTGAGCTGTCCTCATCCGCTCCTGGATGACCTGGACCTCCTCTGTCGTGGCCTGGACCATCTCCGGTCCCACCAGTGCTGACTCCCCAGGGTCTGTCCAGCACAAAGGAGATCTACATGGTCGGCCGTACAACGCCTCATACGGTGCCATCCCGATGGTGGAGTGGTAGCTGTTGTTGTACGTGAACTCCACCAAGGGTAGGTGGTCCTCCCAGCTACGACCAAAGTCGGGGACACATGCGCGGAGCATGTCCTCGAGAGTCTGAATGGTCCTCTCCGTCTGACCATCCGTCTGAGGGTGAAAAGCTGTGCTAAGACGTAGCTGCGTACCGAACGCCTCCTGTAACCCCTTCCAAATCCGGGAAGTAAAGCGGGCATCTCGATCGGAAACGATAGATGATGGCACGCCGTGGAGCCGCACAATCTCCTGAACGTAGAGACGTCCCAAGCTCTCCACTTAGCCCTGCTCTCTGATGGGTAAAAAGTGTGCCGACTTGGTGAGTCGGTCAACAATCACCCAGATGGAGTCGTGACCTCTGGAAATGCGTGGAAGTCCAGTCACGAAGTCCATAGATATGCCGTCCCACTTCCACTCTGGAACCTCCAAGGGTTGTACCAAGCCTGCTGGTACCTGATGCTCTGCCTTCACCTGTTGACAGGTGAGGCATCGAGAAACGAACTCTGCTACAACCTTCTTCATACCCGGCCACCAATGCTGTCGTCTGAGGTCCTGGTACATCTTCGCCACTCCAGGATGTACCGCTAAAGGAGAAGTGTGAAACTCTCTCAGCACTTCCTCTCGCAAAGCAACTGGTACCATGGTACGTCCTCTGAAAAGGATGTCGTGCTCTGCTCCAAGGGAGAAACCATCAGGTGCCTGTCCCGTGGATATCTGTGCACGCCGTGTCTCACAGTCAGCGTCCCTGCGCTGTGCCTCCCTGACTCGCTGCAGTAGTGGAGGAGTGACTGTGAGAGACTGAAGAAAGGCTGCTCCATCTCTATCCACGAAGGATATCTGCAAAGAGGCTAGCTTCTCTGTCGCCTCCTCAAGTAGCTAAATGCCCGTCCTCCTGCTGAGGGAATCGGCTACTACGTTCCCCTTCCCAGGAGTATAGACTATCTCAAAGTCATAGTCCTGGAGGAGCTCGAGCCATCGTCGCTGTCTCAGGTTCAGGTCCTTCTGCGAGAAGATATACCTGAGACTCTGATGATCGGAAAAGACTGTAAAGCGCTCGCCCATCAGATAGTGTCGCCATGTCTTCAGAGCGAAGACCACTGCTGCTAACTCCAGGTCATGGGTAGCGTAGTTCTGCTCATGCGGCCTCAACTGTCGTGATCCATAGGCGATCACTGCCCGCTCCTGCATCAGAACACATCCGAGTCCGGTCCCTGATGCATCGCAGTAGACTACGTACCCTACTCCCTCCTCAGGCAACCTCAAGATAGGTGCGCTAGTCAATCTCTGTCTCAGCTCCTGGAAGCTCTGCTGACAACTATCTGACCACACGAAGGGTTTCCCCTTCTTCGTCAAAGCTGTGAGTGATGCCGCAACTCTGGAGAAGTTCGGCACAAATCTCCGATAGTATCCAGCTAGTCCCAAGAAACTCCGAACCTCAGTCACGCTCCTGGGTGGCTCCCATGCTAACACAGCCTCAATCTTCGCGGGATCCACTGCAACTCCCGCCTCAGAGATAACGTGTCCCAAAAAGTGGACCTCACGTATCCAGAACTGGCACTTCGAGAGCTTACCATAAATCTGGTGCTCTCGGAGTGTGTCATGAACAACTCGCAAGTGATAGGCGTGCTCCTCCTCTGACGTAGAGTAAATCAGAATGTCGTCGATGAAGACCACGACAAACTGATCGAGGTATGGCTAAAAGATCCTGTTCATGAGAGCCATGAACACTGCTGGAGAATTGGTTACACCGAAAGGCATAACCAAGAACTCATAGTGGCCATACCGACATCTAAAGGTCGTCTACTGCACATCCTCGTCTCTGACTCTGAGCTGATGATAGCCTGACCTAAGGTCTATCTTCGAGAACCACCGTGCTCCCTTGAGCTGATCAAAGAGGTCATCAATCCTCGGTAGCGGATACTTGTTCCTCATTGTCACCTGGTTCAGGCGACGATAGTCAACACAAAGTCGCAAGCTCCCGTCCGCCTTCTTGGCGAACAATATCGGGGAAGCCCAGGGTGAAACACTGGGTCGGATGAACCCCTTGCCCTGCAAGTCCTCCAACTGTACCCGTAGCTCTCGAAGCTCGGCGGGGGCCATCCGATATGCTGGAGTGGATATTGGGGCTGTCCCGGGGTACAAGTCAATATAAAAGTCTACCTCCCTACGAGGAGGTAGCCCTGGAACGTCGTCGGGAAAAACGTCCGCAAACTGATCCACCACTGCAGGAAAACCAGGACTCCGCACGTCAACTGCTCCAAGGATAAGGCTAGCCAACTGATGAGTGATGGGCTGTCCTCTCCTCTGCGGAAGTCCATCCTGTGCTGCCAAGGCTCCCTTCTCGCCGGTGAAGGTGAACCTTCTCCCGTCGGTGCGTACACATCGCACCTTGCGCCTAAAACAGTCAATCTGTGCATGGACCGTAGATAGCCAATCCATGCCCAAGATGACGTCGTAAGGCCTCGACGCTGCTACAAGAAGATCCCAGCCGAAGCTCTCTCCTCCTAGAGTAAGCTCACACTGCCGGCACCAGTGCGTAATCGTCGAGTCTGCTCCCGTAGGAGTCTCTAGCCGTAAGGATCGAGCCAACGGCTCTGTCGGAATCTCCGAGCTCCGAACAAGGGCAACGACTATGAAAGAATGGATCGCTCCTGTGTCTATAAGAACTGCAGCAAGGGTGGAGTAGACACAGATAGTACCTCGAATCATCTCGGGTGCGCCGTGGTCGTAGGCCTCTGCTGCCTGGAGTTGTGCCTGTCGCTGCCCGCCAGCTCCCTGTGGTCGGGGTGGACCTCCTGGTGGTGGTGGTGGTAGAGCCTCAAAGCGTCGACCACCACCAGCTGCTCGCCCAGCTCCTCTGCCTCGTCCGCCTCCTCCCTGCGGACCACCACGGTCGACCCTCTGCCTCTGCCTCGGTGGTCCCTCAACCGTCTGCTGCTCCTAGGCACGGCGGGTCGGGCAGTCACGAGCCATGTGGCCCTGCCCGCCGCACGAGTAGCACTGTCTGCCTCTCGTAAGACTGGATCCGCGCTGTGTGCCCCGCACTGCTGAGCCAGTGCCCTGAGATCGTCTGCCTGAAGGTCTGGTCTGTCTGGACCCCTGAGTCATCCGTCGACTGCCTGCTGCAGATGACTCTGCCACGTGCCGCCCTGCGGTGGGTCTCTGGTCTGGTGTAGACTCAGCAAGGAAGCTCTCGATCAGAAGGGACCGCTCCAGTACTCCTGTCTGAGTCGGTATGCTGAGGGAGATCAGCGATGCCCTAATCTCGTGTCTCAAACCCTGCTCGAAGGTCCGGGCCCGGAAGAATGGGTCCCGTACCATGTCGGTCGAGTAGCGCGAGAGATCGGTGAACCTCGCCGCGTACTGAGCGACCGTCATGCTGCCCTGGCGCAGTTGGAGAAGCTCCTGGATGCGCACCGCTCGGAGGGTGGCCGGGACGAACTCAGAGCGGAAGAGGCTCTCGAAGTCCGTCCAGAGAAAGGATGCCTCATCGTGAACCTGGAGCATCAAGCTCCACCATCGTCCTGCTGCTGCGTGTAGTAGGCTCGCAGCGAGGATCACCATGAGGTCTGCTGGTGTCCTCACTAGCCCAAACACTCGAACCACTGCCTCCAGCCAGTCCTCTGCTGCCTGGAGATCCGTCTCCCCGCGAAACCTGGGTGGTCGCTGGCGCTGAAACTCATGCAGTGCACTGAGGCGACGTGCATCGTCAGCGGCTGCTGCTGGAAGCATCGGGGGCTCGGCGGGTAAAGCTACCGCCGGTGCCACTACTGAAAAAGGGCCATGTACCGAGGCCTCGTCGCTCGGTGGGCTGTCGTCTCGCTCGACTCTCGGAACCCTAGCTGGCTGCCGTCGTGGGGCCATCCTGAAAAGGAAACAGGTGCGCCACGGTTAGAACAGTATACCTAGTGAGCTGATATAAGTAATCACAAAGAAAACTTTGAAACACACACGCAATCAATGTTTTCGTGCATTAAGTCGGAAATGAGTAGTCAGGGTCCTGGTGTACGGATACGTCGGCCGCCGCACCAACACTGGACTCCCTGGACTGATAACCACACTCAATACGCTAAACATTATTTCTTCACATAGAAAAGATCAGAGTTCGCGGTAGAACCGAACTCCTCTGATACCAATTTGTCACGACCCGCCCTCGGGGTCCGTGCCATGACTACCCCAAGCCCGCCTTCCATAGGCCAGGGGTTGGCGACTAGCACCAAGGCGTAAATCCCGGTAAAAAGGGAAGGCATTACCTTTGAAAAGTAAACTCACACCACAGAGTAAACAAGCGGAAAGTAAATACTAAACAAAGCAGAGTACGACTGAAAGTGCGGAAAGGTAAATGGGCCAGAATACAAACCCAAACTGAAAGTAAAGTACAACTCGAAAGGGAAAACAGCAACTGAAAAGTAAAAGCCGCTACACCGAGCTGTCCACTGGAAATCCCACCTGATGGGTGGGTACAGATAGCTCCTCTGCTCCACGGGTCCCGCCGTCCGCTCCGTGCACGTCCCGCCCAGTGGTCCACCTCCGGGTACCGTCCCGCTCTGTAGGCCTCAGCTCAGGTCAACGTTTTCCGTCGTCTGCAACCAACAAAACGTAGTGCGGGCAAAGCCCGTGCAGGGGTGAGTATAAGCTACTCAGTAGGGACCCCGAGACCCCTTAGGTCTCTCAAATCCACAAAGGATAAACCACGAAGAAAAGTACAATCACGAAGTAACAACCGACACTGCTTAGGTATATGCCCATACATATACCTAAGTCATCAATTAAAATACGCTCCAACCTCCGAGCCCAAGTACAACTCAGTCCACGCAGGAAAGTATACGTATTCCACATAGGAAAGCGAAACATAATCCACACAGGATTGCACAACACAATCCACACAGGAAAGCAACAGGATTCAGATCACACAGGTATACTTCTTCAAGGACGATAAAGATGATCACTGATCCGTCTAAGTCGTCGGACCCACGAAGGATCGATAGGTAACTAACCCCCGCAATGACCCACACAGCATCGGGCCCACACAGGACCTGTAGGCACTGGCTCACACAGAACCGCTGAGCGCAAGGACCCACACATGATCGGGCCCACACAGGACCTGTAGCACTGATCCACGTAGGATCGCTGAGTGTTGAAGTCGTCGTCGTCGAATCCACACAGGATCTCTGTACTGTCGTCGTCGCAGTCACAGTAGCAGTAGTAGTCGTAGCAGTCGCAGCCAGCACTAGGGTTCCCGCACATAGCAAGCTCGTTCGGAGGGTCCGCTCCACGAGCCGAGAGGCTGATACATCAACTGTCACAAAGACCGGAGTTGATGTATCCAAAAGTTCCGTATCTTCAACAGGAACTCAACGCAACAGACGGCGCGTCGATCGGACGCCCGGTCTGAGAGTTATTGGCATTTTCGTCTCCGGGGCCCGGTTGGTTTTTAAGGAAAAACCAACCCGACCGTACTCCACCTGCGTCCAAACCTCGGGCGGAGTATGCCAAAAGATCCGTCTCACTAAGAGGAACACAACGCGACGGACGGCGCGTCAATCGGACGTTCGTAGCTCAAGATATGAGCGTTTCCGCTCCGAAGGCCCGGTTGGTTTCGTGAACGAACCAACCCGGCCGAACTCAAAGTTAACCGAAACCTTGAGTGCGATATATCGAAACGACCGTCTCGATCCAAGGATCGCGTTGCCGCAGACGGTTCATCATTCGAAGGTCCGAGGCTCAAGTTATGGGTCAAAAACCAAATCTGGTTCGAAACGGGGGGGTCCGGGTCCGGGCCGACCCGACCCGACCCCCCCCCTGGGGCGGCGCAGCGGGCCGCGGCGGCCCGGCGCCGTGAGGTTCCGCGGCGGCTCGGGGTGCCGCGAGGGGCCGCACACGGTCGGCACGCGGGGGGCAAGCCCCGCGGTTTTTCAACAGGCGGCGCGGCATAGCCGCGCCGTTATTTTCAAAGCGCCCCCCCCCCCCCCCCCCACGTGGGGGGCCTGCTGGCGCGGAACCGGGGGGCCGGCTGCCCCCCTCCTTCAAAGAACCGCCCCCCCCCCCTCATAATGAGGGGGGTTTTTATGAGGGCCGGGGGATTAATTCCCCCGGTTTTAACGGCATCCGGCCGGCCAGCCGGCCGGCCGGTTTTCTCCAACGGGACCGGAAATTCCGGTCCCCTCTTCGGATTCCGACGCCGGCGGCCCGGCCGCCGGTCTTCTCTTCCACCGCGGCCCGGAACCGGCCGCGGTCTTCTCATCCCGCCGCGGCCCAGAACCGGCCGCGGTCTCCTCGTCCCGCCGCGGCCCGGAACCGGCCGCGGTGTTCGTCGTCCGGCGCGGTGCGACGGCACCGCGCCCCTTTCGCCATGCCTTGATTCCTTTCAACGCGGCGCGACGGCGTCGCGTTCTTGAAGATTCTTCCTCGGCGTAGCGCGACGGTGCCGCGTAAAATATTTTCACGATCATCCGCGTGGTGCGACGGGACCACGCCACTTGCTTCCTCACGCAAGAATAAACAAGAACGATGGAGGGGGGTTCGGCCGTGTTCGTGCGGTCCGGCCCCCCTCACGTTAAAATAATAACGCAACTTAAAATAAATCAAGTCACACGTTAGTCTTGATAAAATCACGATCAAGAATAAAATAAGGAAACCAAAAAGAAATCGACAACCCCTACCTCGGGTATAAGGTTCGTAGATTGTGAACGTTCCGCGGAAGATGACGTCGCGGAGGTCGGGCGTCGCGGTAGCCGTTCGTCAAATCCGATGACGAAGGGATGCGTTCGAAGAGACACGTCGCTGGCGAAACTTGCACGCCGACGAAGGTTGTCCGAAGAAGAGGTGGCATCCCCTTCGTTGACACGGTGAACGAAGAAAGGAGGTGCGGCGTTCTTCGTCGGAGCTTGAGTGTTCTTCGTCAAGATGGACGTTCTTCGAGTTCTTCGTCAGAGTTGAAGAAGAAGAAGAGCTCTCCACCTCTCAAGTAGACAAACAAAGAACCCAAAATAAAATAAGACAACATCTTATTTTATTATCACATAACACAAAAGAATTTCAAAAGTTTGAAATTCAAAAGGTTAAACTCCCATAATTAAAAAGGTAACTTAAGCCAATAAAAGAGGCGTTAAGGGAGTTGAGAGAATTTGAAAGGTTTAGGGGTTCGTGTGGGCCCCACCACACTTAATCCTCCCAAGGGAGGTTAAGTGGGTGTGGGTCCCACTCCCAACCACCTTTGATAGGTTTTAACAAGTTTTAATAAAATTTGTTCTAAAAAATTTTTATTTAACTCAAACTAAAAACCCCAAAAATTAACTTTCAACCCGTAACAAACGCAACTCCCGAAAAGGTCTCTTTAAGCGAAAATCGGTGCTGCGAGTTCATCGGTGCCTCAGATTTCAATTCCGAGCACCGGAACAAAAGTTAGGAATTCCCACTCGTTCGTTCACTGAACGTACCCGAGCCAAACTTCGGAAATTAATTCCGGGCACTCCGGGCCTCGGAATCAGGTGCCGTCTAAAACCGCGCTCTTGTAAAATTCTAAAGAAAATTAAGAAAAAATTTCCCTTGAATTTTACGGGTCTTTACAGATATTATTGTACCCCTCAAAAAAAAGACGGAGCACGGTAAAAGTTTTCCTTCTTTTGTATAATATTTATAAAGGATTCATCATTCTTGATAACTTTGGGTTATCATAATGAAACCTCTTAACATCAAATTTGTTATAGATTGGCTTATTTATAATAAGTATTGATTTGGTTACTATCTTCAACAATCCTCCTTTGTTACACAAGATGGAGTGTGTCATATCATTCTACGAGAATAAGACCTGATGTCGAGTATAGAAATACCTCATAATCTAGAGTTGGGGAAATTGACATATATGTTCAGTATTGATATTTGTGTAGGAATATTTTAGTGGTGATATCTCTATATTTTTCATGAATATTCACTATGTTTTTCATTGTGACTTCTTGAGTCTACCACCAGTAAGGGTGTGGATATTTCTATTGAATTAGTGCATGGTACTCAGTGTATATGTATTCCTTCTTATCATATGGAAATAGAATAAATTAAATAGTTGAATAATCAATTTAATATATTTTATATAAATGAATTATACACTAGAGTGTGTCATCTTTGGTGGCACTAGTTATCATTTTTATTATTGGTGATTAGTTAGTTCACCTTTGTGTTTATTACCAAAATCAAAATCATGTTTTTGTAACGAAAAGGTATCAATTACCACATACTGATGGGTTATTTTTCCCGTTGAAAGAGGATATGTTTCTTGAATACTTTTCATTGATATGGATACCATCAGTGGATAATAAAAGAATCTGACATTCCTAAAACCACATTTTGCAGATGTTTGGGAATTTATTACTACATTTTCAAGCGATTTGGTCTAACCAATTCTCATATTATATTTAAATATTATTTAACATGATCCTCCATGAGTATCTTGATACATTTATAGTTGTATTTTTGGATAAAATAATTATTTATTCAATTATTGAGGGCGATCATGTCAGTCATCTAAGAGATTTTTTAAAATTGTTGAGAAATCATTAACATTATACAATCCTATCACAATTTAATTTATTTATTTTGGATGATATGTTCTTATAACAAATTTTTTCATAAAATGGTATAATAATTTTTTATTGAAGGTCAATGACATGATGAAATTTAACACCCATGAAATGTTTTTTATATACAATGATTCATGGTTTTAGATGGCCATTATCAGTAGCTTGAAAATGATTTCATGATTTTTCCTTCTCTGATGACAACTCTAACTCAAATAAGTGTAATGTTTTCTTTGGATGATAATTGCAGGATTTATTTAGTTGAGTTGAAATGAATTTCAACTAGTATGTTGATGTTGACTCTTGCAATAGAGAGGTAGGGGTATGTTGTCTTTTAAAACACATCGGGTTTCAGATTGGGATGGGTTTTTTATGCAAGGTAATCTGGTCATTGCTATATATCTCATTATATTAGGCCACAAGATAAAAATTATCCAACCCAATACCATGTACTCATATTTTCAATGCATGCACTTAAGATTCAATGATCAAACAATTTAGGATAATGGTTAACCTTTAATTTTGAGAAAAATTTATTGAGTTAAATTTTATCTCAAAATGATATGAGTATCCTCCATAAGGTTTGGGTGGAATACCTAACATATTTGGAGAATGACATCACATATACCATGGGGAATGGGTATGTTTGCATAGATGCATTGAGATGGAATATTCTAACCCATAAAATGAAGTAATCATTAGAGGACTTTAAATTGATGGTTCTATTTGAATAGTTTCATATTAGAGTCTAGGAAATAAGGACTATGGTTTCCTTAGATAGTTTTTAGTTGACATTCTATCTTCTAGAGATGATTTTGCATGAATAAGAACATTCTAATAAATTTTGTAGCATTAGAGACTCTCTTTATGGTGGGAGACAATTTTGCTGTATTCATTTTTTTTTGAGGGCTTTTAATGATTCTGAAACTAGTGTGCTGTATATTTTACTATAATAATAGTATATAGGGTTTATTTTCATAATTACTGGTGGTCAGTGCACCTAGGAATCATGAAGTGGTTCTACAACATGCAAGAACGATTCATCTAGTGATGTATGATATTAAGAATTTATGATTATGTGTTTCATTATTTTTTTGCTAATAGGCTATGTCAAACCATTCTATATCTTTAGGTTTTATTTATCCACATCTAGTTCCTACATGTAATTTGAAAAATATCACAATGTAATTTGTGGTTTTGTTTCCATATTCATAGATAAAGAAGAAATCGATATTGGATGGGATCAACTGGAAACCCAAATCTTCTCACTATATACCCATTTGTGATACATCCAATGTTGAACATATTAGAAAAATATATGGGAAAGATATTAATCATATGAACATAGTTCCCTCTATTATAATATTTTATTGTAATCTAATATTTACTTCTCGATTTCTTATAGGCCTTCAGCTGGCCTGAGAATCTCAAGTCTATTTGAATACGATATACCATCCATAGATGGATATATAGACATAAAGAGATATAAGGAATCTTGGGTATATGCTTCATCATGAGTTATAGACTATTATTATGATTTGAATGACCATTTAGTGTGGGTTGAGTTTTACTAATACAATATTTAGCTACCTGATATAAGGATGGATCCCCTTGAGGCATTGTATGGATGTCCTTGTAAATATACATTTTGTTGGATGATGATCAAATAATGTTACTTATTTAAAAAGATCCTAGTTGAAGAGATGACTGCAAATATTTAATTGATACATCGGAGAATGTTGATGGTTCAAATATGGTACATGTTTTATTCTTATCATTTCCATAGATCATTAAAATATTCAGATGGTAATTAGGTTCTCTTGAAAGATTCACAATGTTTAGATTATTGAATTCTTGGGTGGAAGGGGTGAAATTACCCGTATATAGTGAGGAATTTTTAATATTTTAAGTATGTGGGGAATTTGGATTATCATTAATACTATTTTTGTTGTTGAAATTGATATGTAAAATGTTCCATGTATCTTAGCTATTAAATTATATTTCTGTTCCATATCATATTCTCAGATTGTTTGAACATGATGTTGATCCTTGTTATCCTATTTTGAGCATCCAAATATGATAGTAGATTATTCATCTCAGGTACTTACTTTGAGGATGATTCCATTTGATCCATTTTTGTGGATGTTCAGGTCTAATGCTCATGATAATTGGGGGGAGAGAAACTTATGGTAGAATAATTCCATCAATATTTTGGAATAGAAGCATTGTAACATGATTTCTGGGTGAAATATTTTTCTATAGTGTGGAGGATTTAAAATCCTATATGAATATTTAGTTAATCCCTAACCCATATTTTAACCATTCTAATGATTGTGTTTTTCTCTGGGATTTTGGGAAGAAATTAGATAATTTTGGATGGCTCTTGTTCATTACATGGTTGGAGTACTATTTTACAAAACCATGTGCCCATCTAGTTAAAATTAGTATTAAAAAATAAGCGACGGTTTGTACGGTGGGTGCATGGTTTAAAAAACTAGATGGAAACCATGTTGAAATTGTGGATCCATTTTGAGTTTTATATGGTTAGGGAGAATAGTTTGGAAAACCATGTTTCCCTACACATATAACGATGCATAATGAAAAACATAATTCAAAAAAATGTATAATTCCTCAAACCCTATTTTACAGTTATGCATGACTCTAACTCATGATATATCATTTTTTAATGTTTTGGGAGCTCAAAAGAATCCATTTATTCTTCTACAACCCCCTTTTTATGAGGATCAAATTTAGGTGTACATTGTTCGATCTTTTCCCATTAAGAGTTGTCCTTCTATTAATTATATCATGATATCTCGCTCCCTTATCTTTAGTATTTGATTTATTTCATTGTTTTTTGAGGATATAATATTCAATGGTTTTTATATTATATCTAGGCTTGATTCTTAGATATCTATTGTTTATGTTATCTTTTTTTGTTTCCTATTACACGTGTTCTGATATGTGATCGCACAAGCCCAAGGAATATGGTTCCATATAATTTTTTCCAAGTGATATAATCCTAAGATATTTTATTTAAATTAAATTTAATTCAATTGGATTTTGGAAAAACAAATTCATAGTGATTTTGGATTTGAATTTTCTTTGGAAATAAAATTGGGGAAACCCACAATTCCTGTGTACTATGGAGTGATTATGATTTCTAGTAAATTATCCAATAAAATTTTCCATAAAATTTATTTATGAATTTTATTTTAAACAAATATCTTAAATTAATTTGGTATTACCTAAATTGTTTTATCTTTTAATAATGGATGATCTAATTGAAAACCCACATATTATTTTTAATGTGAAATTGGTATATTAAAATGAAAAATGAGGAAATTGTATTTTGAAAGGTATTTAAATAATTTTCACATTTATTTATTTATTTGGATAACTGGAATGCCAAGATAGTTAGTGAGTTATTAGGAAAAATACCCATGTATAGAATTCCCCAGTATTATATTGATTCCTTAAAACATTAACATAAACTTATTAGTAGATCCTATCTTAATTTGTGTGTTTATTAGTCCCCATTAACATATTTCTAGGGGTGTGTGTTCACATTACCATTACCACTATATAAGTGTGTGAGTATCCCATGAACTAGAACTATCGTACCTCTTAGAATATGATCATTATTCACAATTTTAGGTATTTTGAAATATTCTATTATAAGAAAAAGTACATTCTATATAACATTTAAATTTATATAAACTTTTTTATATAAAATAATTACTATTACATTATTTAATGTGTTTCCATTAATTGAAATGAATAGAAAATTTTAAATTATGCAATATTATATCATTTCATATACTATTTAAATTTTAAAGTATTATTGGATTTATTTTTCTGGAATAATATAATGGAATCCTTGATAAGACCTTACTGGGCTTTTAGCTCACACCCTACCTTTTTCATCTCATGTTTGTATATTTCCTTTTTCAATGATTAACTATACGAAAGGCACTACTTAGAGGTGGTTATTGTTATTCTATGAGAATTCATGGTAGTGTATGTTTGGACATGGGGTGTTTATCTTTCATTATTTGATATATTGTGTCTATACATAGAGTTTATATAAATGTTTGAATTATGGTACTATTCTTACTATGTATTTTTTATTTTTTAAAACTAACTTGTATTTATTTTTTTTATTTATAATGTAAAAAAATGATTCCCTCCATTATCTTGTATGATGCTATGTTCTAGTGGCTAACCCATAGGGATTTGGAAAACACTTACATCCATGTTATTATTGGCTTTCATATTTGGGTACATGGGAATCATGGATGGATACCAAAATAGGTATCTTTAGATCATATCACAAATAAATCATAGGTTATAATAGTTGTTATTATAATCTAATAATAAAAATATCATCGAATGATCTTTAAAAACATTGTTAAGGAAACAATCTTCCAATTTTGAAATAAAATATTAAAATCTAAAAAAATCCAAAAATATCATCGAATTTTCATTCTATTAAAATAAAAATGGAAAACTATAAATTATGTTTCAATACATTAACATGTCATGATGGTGGTAAATTTTCTTCATGATTTATATGATAAAATAAAAACATTACTCTTACAACTTTTTCAAGGCACCATAATCAGAAAGTGGAGTGAATTTTCAATTTAATTTTATTTTTAAAATATAAAAATTTATATTAATGAATTTAATAAATCAAATAAAAATAACTAATACCTTAATATAATATTTTTCTAAATCATGGATGTGTAATAAAAGGGTTTTGTGAATGAAGAGATAAATAACGATGATTTTAAATAAAATCAATATTAATTCCCTCTTCAAAACATACTATAAGAAAAATAAAAGTAAAATATATGTTTTCAATAAATAAAAAGAGATGGATAATATCCCTATGATCTAGGATAGGAATATCATAATATTTCATTATCTAAAACATAATTTTAAACAATCTCAATAACTAATGAGATTGTATCATAAAACCCTTACCACTTTGATAATAATTAAATTTGAAGTCACATGACAAAATATTATTAGATACATATTTATATACTAATAATTTCTGTAATAATCACTATAAAATATTTTCATGGGTGGTACATGAAAATCAAAAAGGAAAAAAGTTGGGTATAAGTCATGTTTCCCATACAAATAGTAAAAATGAGAATCATTTACCATAGGTCTAAAATCGTTCTTATAAATTGGAATATCATATATAATAATTATATATTTAGAAAAAACAATTTCTCAGCGATACTCAAATATATATCATTCAATTTATTATATACTTATATCTATTTATCTATTATTTATTAACAATTCATTATTAAAATCACTATTTTAGGTGATATCTACATCATTTTTTACTTAAGATTTGGTATGGTAGATTTGGTCCTTTTATTTTTAGGATGGTTGAATAATATATATAATGTTAATAATATATAAAATATCATAAATATTTCTTATATTTATTTGAATATTCATTATTAAATGTACATATAGAATTATAAACCACACTGATCATGGGGATGGTTGGTTAAACATAAGAATGAAGATGTGTTTTTTTTAATCACGAAACCAAAGAAAGATATATATTAAATCACCATTAAAATCTATTATAATACAATTTATAACATATATATTCATTGAATACACCATTGTTACCATAAATGTAAAACACAAACGATAAAAAAATGGCATCGCTTCGTAGAGGTGGTAGTCTACATGTATGCACGATAAAATTATCATTTTCCAACCCATTAAAATATTAGAAGGTAGATATTATATTATAATTATATAACAACAATAATATATAAACATTAAACCAAATATAATACACATCCATAAAATGTAGTCATTATAAATGTATTGTGTATATATATATATATGGAAGTGGTATGTCGTGCGTGCACATGAATGATATTTTCACTTACCATTTGACAGAAAGAGGGTAAAAAATTTTGGATTCATAATCATAATATAATTATAGTATATTGAAGATAATGTATCTTTTATTTTATTATAAATAAAATTTATTTATTAGATGTAAAATTATAATTAATAAGAAAATAATTAATTAATGAAATTACCTTTTATTTGAAATATCTCATTTAGAACTCTTCTTATGGTCTCTAGGGTAGGATTTTGGGAATATCAGTACCTATAAAATGATCATAATTAATATTAAATGTGAAATTGTATGAGTTGGTGTAACATCATGTTACCTTGATCAGATATGTTCTTCCTTTTCTCTAAGTTCACATTAGTTCAATGTCCATAGAGGTGTTTTTGGATATTCTGCATGCTATAGAGTAGGTAAACACTCTGTACCTAAGGCACATGTTATTTACTAGTTGCTGGATACATGTCATGAAAAGGGATATCACAATGTGAATGGGTAAAAGTCATGACTAGGGCATACACGACGTGACTGAAAAAAATGTCTGTTTTAGCCCAAGGAGACTGGTTTTTCAGAGTAATTTTTTAAGTGTCGATGACATGTCATGAACCCATGATACACATCATGAACCTGCCCACACCCAAGTTTATGTCACATGATTGGTATTTTTAATTGTTATATCTTATCAAAACTCTTGGCTCTTGAAATAGAACTCTTCCTATACAGTTTTCTTGGGTGCATCACCTTTAGGATTGATCCAATCAACTATGGATCCTCATTCAATCTGTAGTGTGTGTATCTAGGTATGAATTATTTATAGTTGTCTATAGTCATTGATCAGAATATATCCCTATCATTTCAGTGCATGATCCATTGATCTAAGTTGTATTCTTCTTCTTTGTTTCGCGCAGACAAGTTGTGGGATCTCATTTCGGAGGAATTTTCCTTCATTCTATGTGGTGTGATGGGAATTCATCTTTGAGTTATGTGGGGTACCTCTCTTCAGAAGACATATTTTTTTATATTTTAATCAATAATATGTTTTTTAGGTTTGATTATAGTGCTATAGTTCTAATCGAATAATTTTGTTGCTTTTGGATTGCGTTGCGAGAATGTGTGACCTAAGTTTTTCGGTAGGTGGTCCCCTATTTAGCCTATGATCTTGATTTTAATTATAAACTGATTAATTAAATTTGAATGATTTTTTGTGTTTCATGAAGAGGTGTTTTAAAAGAGAAAATTGTTTCCATGGTTTTTGATAAATGGATTGTGAAATGGTATTGAGTGGTTTTGAAAGCATTAGAATTGGATTGTGAAATTCAGCACATGTGTTACCAGGTGTACTAAGGTGGAATGTTTATCTCAAGTATTTACAGTAATTTATAGGATTTTTGTTCTAATGGACTGATATTGATATTATGGGGGGTTTACTAATGGTGTATTCCTTTTCTTCCATGGCATGTTTTCTAGTATGGATTTTGTACACCTAATTAATATTGTATGAGTATTCTATGGTCCTGACCTATAGTATTCCTTGGTGTTGTGATACATGGGCATCTATTTTTTACATAATGGATTTTTTAGATAGACTTGATATGCATGTTTATAATGGATAAACATTATATGGAAATGTTTGAAACTGATACACCATATTTTGTTCATAACTATGGAAAAGTGAAATTTTTACCATGTTTTCTAGAATATATATTGATTTCTTATTATGCCATGTTTTATTTTAAATTGAGAATACAAGAAATATTATATAGATACTGGTTATGGGACACATGGGTGGGATCCTACTGAGTATGATATCTCACACCTTTCACACCTCTTCAATGATGCATATGCCTCTTTTGGTCTTTTAGGGAAAGGAAATTAAAGTCTTTTTATTGAGGTGGTGACGTTCTTGAAAACTATAATGTTAGATGGTGGAGAGAAGGGGTTTATTTTTTCACACCATCATTTGGGGTAGTTGTTTGTTGTAGTCCTTTACAGTTGACCTCATATTTTAGAGATTTTTTGCTCTTATAGTATTTCTATTTCCACAAAATTCCCTACTGTTATGGAATATATATGTTTATTCGTACCACGTTTGTTCATGCTATATTAGTATGTATTCCATGTGGTAGTTCATATTGGGAGAAATTGTTCCCTTAGTTTTATAGTTTGATGCACAGGTTCTTATCGCCAGCCCTTAGGGATCGAGAATGCCCTTCAACTATATTAAAGATCTGGTCCAGTGTCAGGATTGATTGAAACCCAGGTTAGTTCAATATTGATGGGTATCACATGTGGTCTAATCCAAAGAATCCTTGTCTTGTGACAATTGTTAGATTGGATATATGATTGTAGGGACTTGAGATGTACATAATGATAAGATCATACTTTGTCTTTTCATTATAAGAAACATGTTTTCATGAGATTTTGGAATATGTGTCTCTAGTTTTGGTATTCATTTCAAAAAAATATTATTTTTTTCTTATGGGTCTTCTTGTTTCAGTAGAGATTTGTCCTATTGTATGATCATTCTTATCTTTTGGTGTGTATTAGTACGCCTATCAGTCAGATGCTGAAAGTTTGTTAGGTGGTTGTAGCGGATGATCCTTAAGGGAATCCACCTAAATATCAGAATATCAGTGGTGCCGTCATACAATCAGTCAATTTTGTTTATGATGATGAACCATTATTTTAGAACACGTTGGTTGAAGTACAACTTGGAGATTGAGGAGAGGAAAATTTATTACGGGAGTTCTAGAATGAGAACCCACCATCCTTCAAAGGACAAAATGAACCTCACGATGGGGATGATTGGATTGACATGATCGATCAAATATTCAAATTCCAAGAAAAAATTGATAATATTAGGAATATGTGTGTAGAATTTAGGTATGAGGGTTCTAGCAAGCTTTGCAAGAATTCGATTATCGAGGAAGAAAATCTTGTTGGATTGGATTGGAAGGGTTTAAAAACCTTGTTCACTCAATCTTTCTTTCTAGATTAACTAATTATGAAAAAATCTCTATAGTGTATGTCATTGTAGTAATGTGATCCTTCAGTAATTGAATACGCTAACCAAATTGGTATGCTTGTTCGTTTTTCTCCGAACGTGGTAAATAATGTCAAATTGAAGGTGTAGAAGTACCTCTAGGGTCTGTGACTGAAATCAGATCAATGTGTTTATGCTGAAGCATTCTACATATGTAGAGACGAAAGACAACGCTATGGTAGAATAGATTATTAGGGATGGAACTATCATCATTTCTTCCTCTTCTCTTACAAAATGTCATAGCTTTAGTGTCGTACATGTGAGGAAGAGGAAGTGGAAAGATAGTTGTAGAAGTTGTGGAGGTGGGTATCGATATAAAGAATCATATGCTTCATATGTTACAATGGTTAATCTTCCATGAACATTCTTTCGGTGAAGCATGATTGGGCACACAAGATGTTCTTGTCCAATGCCTGCCAAAATTCACTACAGTTTTGAAAGTGTTGGTCATCTGCAATGCTTTTTTCAGGCTATGAATATTCCTATTTTTGGTGAGGGTTAATTATCTCCAAAGGATACTATGGTGCAGTCAGATGCTTCAAAGACTACAGGTCATAATCCACACGCATAAGATGGGAAGCATTTACATGTAGTAGATCATTATCAAATGGAATTTGATGCATGTTTGGAAACAAGGAGATATACACTTCTTAATCATTCTCTAGTAGTATTTTCTTTTTTTACACTGGTTCCACACACTAATTTATATATTAACATTTTTATGATGTTCTTAACGGTCTAATATAACTTGTTCCCTTTAAAATATAGTTTCAGAATCCTCTTGGAAAGAGGAAAGTGTAGCAGTTTTAATGTCCATCTTGTTCGTTAACGATTGATAATACGAAGTTTGTCTTGGATTTTTTCATTCTGGTTCTGGATCTAGTTGATGTCATCCTTTCAATGGGTTTTATTTTCACTCATCAATATGCAATTGACTGTTATAGACAATGTGTTTCATTTATTTATATCACTGGGAGATCTCATGTGTTTCAAATATAGTGGGACCTAAGGTCTGTTCATGCAGGACCTTCTTGTCCAGTGCTCATTTTTTATTGGTTTCTTTTGTGTGTCTCCCTGGTGTTGTTTAATCTATTGATGACCTTCCAACTATTGTGCATGATTTCCCTGACATTTTCTCAGAATATAACTTCTGTCTTCCTCTTAATAGATATTTAAAATTTACGATTGATTTGGTTTCAAATATGCTATTGATATGGAAGCCTTCTTATCACATGCTACTTATGGTGCTAAAGAACTCACAATTTAGTTGAAAAAATGACCAGAAAAAGGATTCATTATCCCTAGTGTTTCTCCTTGGGAATCCATAGTGCCCTTTGCAAGAAAGCGGATTCTTCACTTTGGTTATGTGTGTACTACCTGAAGCTGGACCAGGTAATGGTTTAGAATAAATATCATTTTCCACGTATGGAGGATTTGATTGATTAGTTGAAGGTGGAAAATGGTTTTCAAAGTAAAATATTCTGTCATGTTATCGTAAACTCAGGGTTTCAATTTCAGATATACTGATGATAGCTTTTAAGAGTAGGCATTTCCATTACAAATATATTATGATTCCTTTTGGCCTATATAAAACATTTTTAGTTTTTAGTGCTTTAATGAGTCGGATTTTCCATCAATATCGTGACACTTCAATGGTTGTTTGAGGAGATGATATTCCAATTTATTTGAAATGCAATCCTGAGTACAAGAACCATATGATTTTAGTTTTGGATGTTCTATGAAATAAAAGTTTTTATGGGAGGCATTCAAAATGATGTTTCTGGTTTCAAGAAGTCAAATTCATTGTGAACAAAATTTTTGATCATGGATTATCAGTTGATCTAGTGATGTTAAAGGTATTTATGTCCTGGAAGGAACTGTGGAACATCTTTTAATGTTGAATCCTCCTCGGTCTTTATGTGTACTACCTATAGTTCATAAAGTATTTCTCTAAGTTGGAATCACCATTGACTGATCATACTATTATTGTGGTAAAAACACATGGGATTCAAAGTTTCAATATTATTTTAATGAACTTAAATGACTTCTATCATCAGCTCATATTCTTATCTGACCTGAGCCCCGTAAGGGGTATGTAGTGTTTTGTGATGCGTTAGGTTCTGTTATGGGATTCATGTATATGTAGGAACGTAATCTGGTATCTTATCAATATTTTCATTTCCAAACACATGATTTGAACTAAATCATTGATGATATGGATATTTTTATGGTTATTAATGCACATAAATTCTCATGACACTATCTCTTTGGGGGATATGTTCATAGACTTCTCTGATAATAAGAGTCTGATCAATATCATTTCTTAGAAAGAGATGAATAATAGGAAGACATGACAGGTGGAATACCTCATGATGATTGACATTGATATAACATAAACCCCATAGAAAGGGAGTTTTATTTAATAATATCTATATATACATGATCCATCACACGATGTCTTGGATTCGAAAGAGGAGTGGAGTTGTATGGGGATATTAAATTAGTTTCACTTGGGACACTCATGATGACGATTTAAGTATAGCTGTGACTAGTGTTTAGTTTTCATCATCAATCCTAGACTGTATATATTCATGCACAGTAGAAATATGATGTGTTTAGAAATGTTTTGACAAATCATTTATAGCAGGGAAGTCATTTTTATATTGTCTCTTTAATCCGATGGAATACATCAATTTAGGAAGCGATTTTTCATCTCAACACCTATGAGAAGTTTAGTTTTTTTAATTATATCACCATGGTCCATTCATCTAGGTGTTGTGAATATGTATTATGACATGAGAATAATATTATAGTGGACAGGTATTTATAATGACATTTCAGACATTGTGTCGCAATGTTACACATATCAACAAATAACGGTAGAGAATTCAAAACCCACTAGTATGCTTCACCCTCTTCTGCTGCCTGTTTTGAAATGGGATGAGGTATCCATGGAATTTTATTGATGGGTTTCCAAAGAAACCCTGAGGGAAAAATTCTATAAGTGTGGTTTTATATCAGTTGAAAAATATTTCTCATATTATTTCGATCAAAGACACAACTAATGTCGATGATCTAGGTATGATGTACATGCAAGAGATAGTGAGGTTACATGGGAGTCCTTTTATCATTGTTTCGGATAGAGATCATTGGTTTATCTCAAGGTTCAGGAGAAGTGTCAAAGACGAATTGGGAACTCAGATTATGTAGATAACATCTTACCATCTCTAAATAGACAGTTAGATGGAGCATGTAATTTTGATCCTAGAGGATATGCTTTGCGCATTCATCTTGGATTTTGGTGGATAATGGGATAGCAATCTAAGATTGGTTGAGTTTATTTGTATTAAATTTATCAGTGGTCAATAATAATGGACCCCATTAATGTGTTTTATGGTCCCTCATTTAATTCACATGTTATTTTGGGAAGAGGTGGGAGAGGTGTCCTTGGTAGGACCAAGATTGGATTAGGAGATGTATGAAATGGTTCATGAGGTACAGTGATATCTGATTACATCCCAAAGCTATCCAAAATCAAAAGAATATAGTTAGCATTATCCTTTAGAGTATTAAGTATTTACTAGTTTTTCTTGATAGCATCTCATTGGCGAGGTTATAGTCAGCATGTAAAACAGGGAAAGTTGGATCTAAGATAAATTGGACCATTTGTGATCTTTGAACGACTCAGGCATATCGCTTGTTAATTAGAATTACCATTTCATTTGATAAGAATTCATAATGTTTTCAATATATTCCAGCTAAAGAAATATCACCTTAATCTAGCTATAATTATATTTTGGAAAAAAATTGAGTAAGATCCAGATGCTTCTATTTTGGAGAAACTAGTAGATATTGTTGAATATGAGACGAATGTATTTCATGAAAAAATAAATTATTTTTGTTAAAGCTCAATATAATATAGGATTGAATTATCATGAAACCTGAGAATATGAGTCACTGATGCGGGAGTAGTGGCATCATTTTTTCCATGAGTAACATATTTCACATGGCTTCTTGGGGATGGAATGTCCTTATGGTGGGGAGTTTGTAACATCTCATTACCTTGATTGGGTTTCTTATTCACTTTCTCTATGTACTACTTAGTCTGAAGTCCATAAATTTTATTTTCGATAATTTCTATAGGATTTCAAGAAGGTACAATACATGTACCTAAGATACACACCATGTACTGGTTTCCTGATACATGTCATTAAGGGGGAGATCACGCTGTGAATGGGTACATGTCATTACAAGGGCATTCGTGACATGACAAGAAAAATGTTTATTTTTAGCCCGAGGTGATGGAGTATTCCATGTAACTTATCCAGCATGGACTACACATCATGTACCAGAGCTACACATCACGAACCGGCACGTTCCAAGGATTAATTAATGCATTCAGTAGTTTTTCTCTGTCATTTATTCCCAAAACACTATGCTCTTAAACTAAAACTCTTCCTAGTATATTTTTAGAGGAATCTCTCCTTTCATATTGATATGATCCCCTTTGGATCTTCATTGCATCTATAGTGCATCTTTCCAGGTAAGTTTTCTTTTTTGGTTCATAATGTTGGTTGATCACGTTAGTTACCTAGATACGCGGTTCATGATCCGTTGATCTATGTTTAATGCTTCATCTCATTTTCATCAAGATCTGTTGTGAGATCTCATTTCAGAGTCCTTTTCCTTTGATGGATGTGGTTTTAAGGAATTCTTATTTGAGGTATGTGTGCTCAATTTATTCCACTAACCTCTTGTTTTTACATTTTAATCAATCATAAAATTTTTGGGATTGATTCTAAGGGCTTCATTTCCGTTTTTGTATTTCATTGCTTTTGGATTTCATTGTGGGAATATGAGAAAAAAGTTTTGAGGTAGGTGGTACAGCTTCTATCCTATTAAAATAATACTTCTTGATCATCTATATAAAATATTTTCATAAATATGCATGATTGATTGTGTGTGTTGAAATAAATATTTAAAATAGAAATGGGTTTTCCCTAGTTTTTGATAAATGTGTTTTGAAATGGTTTGAAATGTTTTTCAAAGTATTGATACTGGTTTGTGAAATTTTCCACATGGATTACCTTTGGTACTTTTGTGGACGGTTTATCATGACTAAATCATCCATTTTTGTGATTATCCTGGGGGTCTGTATGAGGGATTTCCAATTTTTTCCTTGGAATGTTGTTCTTGGGGACTGAAATTGATATTTGTGTGGGAATTACTCATGGGGAATTACTATACATTCAAGGTGTATATTCTTGGATCTGTTTACTGCACATGATTATTATGCTATGAGTAGTATGTGACCCACACCTATTGTATTCCTTGGTATTTAGATACATGTTCTCATGTTTTGTACTTCTTGGATTTTGTAGATATCCATTATATTCATGTTTATTCTTATGAAAAATGATATTGAAATGTTTAGTGAAACTAATATACCTAGTTTTGTTTTGAATTATGGAAAATTTAAATATTTTACAAGTTTTATATAAATCTATATTACTTATTCTCATTCCAGGTTTTAATTTAAAATTTGAATACATGAATTGTTAAAAAAAATACATGTTATTGGAAACCTAGGTGGGATTATACTGAGCCTATTAGCTGACAACATGAGAACATCACTTGTTGTTCATATACCATTTTTTGTCTTCCAGTGTATGGAAAGGCAGGGTGCCATAGTGATTTGGTGAGGATTCTGTCTGGTGGTTGGTAAGATAGTTGTGAGATGGTGGGGGTTCGTCTAATCCATCATTTGGAGTAGCTGTTGGTTTTAGTACATTGTAGTTCGAAGTGCCTTTTGGGGGTTTTAATATGGTTATAGTTATCCTATTTTCACTATTTCCACTATAGTTATGGAATATATATATATAAGTGTTAGTATTATATTGTTTCCTTCTTTCTATATACATTTATCCAATGTGGTTGTTCAGGTTGGGAAAATCAATCCCTCAGTGCTGTCATTCAATTCCTGAGTGCTTGTGACAAGCCCATGGGGATTGGGAACACCTTTTGGGTATGTGAGGGATCAATTTAGGTTCATGGTTTAAGGAAAACCCTTGAAGATTCATTACAGTAATTATTGATCTCCCAAATCAATGGACGGAGAGCAAGAATCAACCCTTTATATGGTGGTGTGGATACCTCTCACATCATGCATGATTTTCTAGTGGATGCATGAGGTCAATATCCAAGGGAAAGAAAAACCATGTGGGTAGGTCCTAAAGTGGACAATATCATAATCGTGGTCTAGACGGTGCCATCAAAAATGGTATCATAGCTTATGTCAATTTGATGTTCTAGTGACGATGATGGGAACATTTGGGGGGGGGGGGATTATGAAAATCAAACATCGTAGGAGGAGGATCACTAAGCACCCCTTTATAAGGGTGTGTGGATACCACTCCTATCATGAGGCCTTTTCCTGCGGGATGCCTGAGGTCCATATCACATAGAAAGGAAACATATGTTGGCTAGGAACAAAGTAGACAATATATTGATCTTGGGCTGGACAGGGCCATCATAGTTGGTAAATTTACACGGATCAATGTTTTACGAATAAGGGAAATAAGGGAGTAGTTTTCTAATTGTGGGGAGGGGAACTGTTTGAATTTATTAAAATATTATATTATATTAAACTCACTCCCAATAAAAAGTGAACCAAAGATACTAAGATTTAAATGAATTGGTATATTCGATCTTATAATTTCAATATTACTCTATTTCAAATGTTTTATTAGTTTTAAGTATTTTGATAAATATAATATTAATAAAATATAACTATTGCCAATTTAGACAATATTGATTTATTTTAACATCAATGGCACACAAACATGGTTTAAATTTGAAAATATCATTTTTATATAGCGCTAATATATCATATTCATATGCATATTTCATCGTATATATTAATTCCATAAAATTATATTACATATTATATTTTAAAACCCCTTTTATATATTTTGGATTAATTTGTGAAGTACCTCATCCGTTATGTATAATAATTTATTCTAATTTATAAATTAAAAAAATAAAATAAACAAATATTCACTATCAATATAGTTTCTTTATTAAAAAAATGACTTTTTAGATACGTTAATAACTATTTCTTCCATATCTGAATACATAATTGATATTTAAAACTAAGAAGGTTAAATTTTGTAACTTTATTTTATATAAATATTATGTCATCCATTTTCAAGGAAAATTGTCCATTAATTTTTTATAGATTAGTGTTATATGATTCAAATAACAATAATACAATAATAATTAGGATGAAAAATTATGGCCTTATAATTTATATTTGACCAAGATAAACCTTATATTCCCATTTCCTATGTGATAAATATAAACATGATTTCTATAAATATTAAAAAAAATAAAAGGGAATTATATTAAACAAATTAACCTCCAAATTTAAAATATATAATCCATTTAATTAATTTATATACCGATAATTTTATGAAATTAAGTTTTATACATGTGAAAAACTACTATGAAACCATTTTTCTAGAATATTATTATATTAGGATTAAAATAGATTTATTATTATCCCATTAAAAGAAAAATATTATATAAATTAAAAAATACATTATTGAGTATATAATATATAAACATCATTAAAAATATTTCCACAATTGTGATCAATTTAATTTTTTATTCTAAAACACATTATAAAAATAAAGAATAGTTTTCCAGAAAAATATATATCACATTTAAAAATGATTTTTCACCAAATTCAAAAATATACTTTCTTTTAAAAAAATAATTATATTATTTAAAATAAAAGAGAATTTTTTTTATTTTCAATCCATTTTTAATGAAAATTTAACTATGTACACTACTAAAACAAAAATACATTTTTCAATAAATATTAACATTTTTCAAATGATAAATGAATAAAATAAATTTTTTATGGTGCAAGAAATATAGAATATAATATAAAATTTCAATGATACTGGCCAATTTTATTACAATTACTAGATCAGGGGACCCACTAAAAGAATGTTGATAGTGCCAAAGGATGGCCATAATAGTATGTTGTAACATCCCAGGTAAATAAATAATAAAGAATTTTCATATTTATTAATATTTACGAATAAAATATTAATTTTAATTAAAAGAGGTTTCTACGTTCGATAGCGTACTCGGTACGCAACGATGAGTTTCTTTGAAAACTTACTTTGCACACAAGTAATAAAATAATATTATTTTAAATGTTAGTTAATGAGTAGTCGTTGTACCGGCGGGAATGGATATAAATAACTAAAATATGATTATATATGTTTTTAAATGTTTTTACATTTACCCAATAAAAGATAAAGGCTTAAAATACGGAAAGAGTTCAATTTTAGGCATTTATACCCTAATTTTCATGAAAGGTCCACTTATCACCTTTTGACGGAGAACCGTCATTAAATATAGTTTTGATAGATCTTATAAATTCTATTGGACCAAATATAACTCTTCTTTAGAATTGGGACATCAAAATTTACTTTGTGTAAATTTTTGGTACCTTTCTGATAAAGTTCATTTTTTTAATGAATAGTGTAAAATGTTTTATTTTAATTCAAAACCTCTTTTTAATCTAATTTATTTATATGATTAGATTATCTTTTGAATTTGTTTTAAAGTGAAATTATAAAATATTTTTACCATTAAATCCAATAGTGGTCGTTGGAATTAATTTCACTTTGAAATCGGACTTAAACTAGAGTCAATCTTTTGATACTTATTGTTTCATAAAAACACGCTATTTGCTCTGACAGCGGAAATTAATTATTAAATTAATTAATGTGACTTATATGTTTTGAATTTGGTAAAATAGAACTTATTTTTGAATTCGTAATATCAAATATATCTTAGGGTGAATTTTTGGTAATTTTCTGAAAAACTTCAATTTTTGATGAATAGTGAAACCACTAAGCGGTACTTATAAAGACTGATTTTCCGTTTAAATGAAATTTTCCATCATTGTGTTTTGATTTTCAAAAATCTGACATACAATGTTGTCATTAAGAAGTAAAATGTGGTTCAATGAGATTATAATAATTTTTTGGTGAATAGTAACTTATTAAGTTCTTAATCGCAATTAGTGGTAATTAGTGTAGTTTAAGGTAAAAATAATGCTTTAATAAAATAAGATGAGCTTGACACATGTCCTACCCTCATTGGTTGTGTCATGGCCGACCAAGAAAAGCCATGGGTCAACTTGGGGACCCCATGGAGACACATTGGTTGGGAAATGACATAAATAACTTTTTATTTAATGTTAAAGGAAGAATGACACAAACATAATATGTTTTACGAAAACAATTATTACATGGGGTTATAAAGATCAGATTTTTGATTATAAATAGTGATTGGAAATCTAAAAAGATTTCCTACATCATAGTTTTTTTTAATAATTTTTAGACATTAAATAAAATAAATTATTTATGACATAATAATGATGCAGTGATGACATCATTATTTGATGATTTAAATAAAATGGAAGGATAATGTAAAATATATGAACTAAACATGTCCCAAACCAATTGGATGAGTGGATTTAGAACCCTTATCACCTTATACACTAATTATATCAATGTGGGACCTTTTAAAACCGAAACACATTTTCAAATAAAGTAATATTTCATTACTTTCCAAAAGTTCCCCTCCTCTCCTCTTATAAAAGGCCCCCACCTCTACCTCATTTCACACACTCCTCAAGCCTTTGGGTCGGCCAAACCCTGCCCATTTACTCTCTCCACACCCCTCTCCTCATCCTAGAGGATTACCTTTGGGCAGAATCCTTTCAAAGGAAGCCTTTAGGCTCAAATCAAAAGGAGTTACACTTTTAAAGGTAATTCATTCTCTCTTGTTCATTTGTTTTATTTTGCTTATCCAACCCTCTAAACTCTTTTTATTTACTTCTTTTGTAACAAAACCAGTATCTTCAATATACTAGGATGTTTTTATAAAATTTATTCGAGCTACACTCTCACAAAACTACATCAAATGGTTAAATAACATACGGTTTCCATGGATGGCGAAATTCTGCCTCCCGAAATGATGATTGTTCAATACTCATTTAACACCTTCAAAGGTGGCCATTATGATGTCACTATTTTTATATATGATATATAATATGATTATTTTTTTCTTTAAGCTTATGTATTTTTCATTTTGGTCATACCTTTATGGTTTCCATTATGGGTAAACACGATATCTTCATTTAAGGAAATGCGGACTACCGCCCCCTCAAAGTGATGTTATTCGTTAATGCCATATGTCGGACGTGTAAAGGATGGATTTAAAGTTATTATATATGATGTTATACTGGAATTATAATATACCTCTATATCATTATTATTTCTTTCCATTAAAGTATGAGATAGAAATGAAAGTAGCGTTCATGCGTACGTACGGCTTACCGTCTCCATGAACGGTGCATTTCATTTCTTATCCCCAAATGTAATGTACTATTAAAAGTACATGTATATAATTGATATATATAATTAATGATATATCTAAATGATGAATATAATTATGGAATTAAAATATACATATCTCTCATTTAGTTTTAATTCTATTAATATGACAAAGAAATGAAAGTAGTGTTAATGCGTACGTACGGCTTACCGTCTCCATGAACGGTGCATTTCATTTCTTATCCCCAAATGTAATGTACTATTAAAAGTACATGTATATAATGGATATATATAATTAATGGTATATCTAAATGGTGAATATAATTCTTGAATTAAAATATACATACCTCTCATTTAGTTTTAATTCCATTAATATGAAAAAGAAATGAAAGTAGTGTTCATGCGTATGTACGGCTTACCGTCTCCATGAACGGTGCATTTCATTTCTTACCTCTAAATGATTATGTAATATTATAAATACATGTATATGCTGGATATATATGATACATATTATATCCAAATCGGGAATTTCATTCTGGATATAAAGAACCGTTGACCACACGAACAACATGTAATTGTAAGAAGTCCACTTTCGACTTAAGAGCCGAATATTGACAAAACAAACATTATTAACTTAAATGGTTACATAATGTTTATAAAATGGAAATAAGTGATATAAAAGGAATAATGAACTTTAAAAAGGTTCTTAATCAAGTATAAATTAACTCAAGTTTATTATTCAGGACGTTAAAGAACGATCGAGTCAAGTCGAACCCGAGGTAAGGGACTTCGTCTCAATCTCCTTTCATTGAGGCATATTTCGTTTTATACACAAATTTCTTTTATACGGTGTATAAACCCCTTTGACTTATACTTTTATACAAAAGTAATCTTTTTCTACGATTCATTTTACTAAACGACAAAAAGGGATGTTTTTTTAACGTACGCGGTGACGACGACCTTTTCCGCCGCCGCGAGTATTATTTGGTCTTTGGATTTATCAACAAGCCGTAATGTTTTTAGAATAAAATAAATACCATATACTCTTTTAGGTATTTTGTTATTGAAAATGGTTTTGAAAAAGGATTCAATTATGTCAATATATTTATGATATATTGTGATTGAAATGGGGAAATGTTATCATTCCTTTATATTGGTTTTATGTTTTATGATATTATATTGGTACATGGACATTTTAATGGGTGGTTACGTTATAAACCATATGACGGGTGGTTCCGTGAATTCCAGGACGGGTGGTTACGTTATAACCTCCAATGCATTGGGTATGGAAGTCGGCCGTATGGCTATTCCATTAAGTATGTATGGAAATTGGTCGTATGGCTATTCCATTAAGTGATATGTGTGGAAGTCGACCGTATGGTTACTCCACTTAAGTATGTTTATGTCCCAAGTTACCTTTATATATGTTATGTGTTCTTTTTATGGGTTTTATGGTAATCCTTTGGTTACAAAAAGGTAAGTAATGATACTTTATTCAGTGAAGAGTTTTTACTACTTCATGAAGGTGAAGGTATTACTTTGATAGAGTATATATGGTTTACTTGATGTTTGAAAAACTAACAGTTTTCATTCTTTCTGTATCCCTTACTAAGCTTTTTATGCTCACCCCAAGTTTTTTTTGAAATGTTTTCACAGGACTTAATGTGGAATAAGGTCAAGGATGGGATCAAGGGAATGTCATCCTATATAAAACATGGAACTAGACACATTTCTTTTTAAGAGTTTTTTTATTATGGAAACATAGTAGAAGTGACTACTTTGTAATCTTTTGAGATGTAATAGTTATGTTCTATTTCTCTAAAACTCTAAACCTGAAAAGATCCTCGACGTGAATTATTCATTTAATTCAATATTAAGTAAGGTTTAAGGCCGGGGACTTATAGTAGGTATCAAAGGGAGGTTTAGACAACTTTAGGAGTTAGAAAAGTGTTAAATAATAATATGATTGAAATGATATAGCATTTACGGATTACCATGTTGCTTCGCCTAAGATATTTCTGTGTTCAGAATGGTTTTCCGTAGAGGAAACACAGCAGCTATGTTGGGACGACATCAGGAGGAAGATAACCTTCCAAATTAGCAACCTGAGATGGTCAGAATCGTAACTGAACAGTTTGTTGCAGTGATGGCACAGTTGACTCAGGCTATAAATGGTGGTGGTATCCATGCACGAGATCAGCCAGATCAACCGCAGAGGAACATGTTAGTGGTGGAACATTTCATGATGAAACATCCCCCATCATTCAGAGTATCATCTGACCTTGTGCAAGCTGAAGGGTGGATTAATGCACTTGAGAAGATTTTTGATGTCATGGGGTGTTCATAACATCAAAAGGTTAGTCTTTCTGTTTACCGTTTTGAAGGTGAACTTGATCAGTGGTGGTCGATGGTGAAAAATATAAGGGATAGTGATTCGATTGAGGATCTTCACTAGGACGAATTCAAAGGTATGTTTCTTGAGAAATATTTTCCTAAGGTGGTTCATCTTAGGATGGAAATACAATTCCTAGAATTGAGGCAGGAGGATGATTCAGTGGCTGCTTATGAAGAAAAGTTCACTCGATTGGCAAGGTATGCTCCAAACTTCATACGAGATCTTGATAGTAAAATAAACCGTTTTTACTCAGGGTTGAAGCCAAAGTATCGAAGGGCTTTAGCTTCTCGTGAGTTCAAAAGTTATGAAAAACTTGTTCGATGTGCGGAGAAGGTGGAAATGGATTTTGTCGATGATCAGGTGTTCTATGACAAACAACAGAATAAGAGGTCTAGTTGGCAGGCAAAGGGGAAGAATTCATCAAAGAAGGGAGGAGGTAAGAAAACCAAATATCCATCCTATGACAAGTGTGGTAAAATGCATCCTGGAGAATGTTTATCCAAGTATGGTAAGTGCTTTCGGTGTGGTAAGTCTGGTAATATTGCTCGTAACTGTAAGGAAGATGATCAAGCAGGAAATGAAAAGCCAACGGTAAGATGTTTTAAGTGTAATTAAATGGTTCATTATGCAAATGAGTGTCCAACGAAGAACTCAACTGGGGGAATGTATCCATACTAAAAGAAGAAAGGGGTGGTGAAATCCTTTGCAACAACTTCAGCAGATGTTGGGCCATCAAATGAAGTGGTATCAGCTCCAGGGAGCTCAGTATTTTTCGAAGATTGACTTGAGGTCGGGGTACCATCAGTTGAAAGTAAAAGAAGAAGACGTTCCGAAGACTGTGTTCCGTACTAGATATGGCCATTATGAATTTGTAGTTATGCCTTTTGGGTTAACCAATGCACCTGTTGTATTCATGGACCTTATGAATAATATTTTCCATGAGTTCTTGGATAAGTTTGTGTTTGTGTTTTGAGGTTTGGGAAGAGGTTATGTGTGCCTTGTGATTCACAGTTGAAGAATGAGTTGTTATGTGAGGCTTATAGTTCCCCGTTTTCAGTTCATCCTGGCAGTACTAAGATGTACAAAGATCTGCGGGAGTATTACTGGTGGGATGGAATGAAAAGAGATATTACTGATTTTACTGTGAAGTGTTTGACATGTCAACAGGTTAAAGCAGAGTGGCAGTTACTGAAAGGGATGTTTCAGCCTTTAACAGTGCCAGAGTATAAATGGGAAAACATATCCATGGACTTTTTTGTGGGATTACTGAATACATCTCGAGGTAATAATGTAATCTGGGTTATTGTTGATCGCTTGACCAAATCTACTCATTTCCTTTCTATACGAGATACTTTCTCTCTAGATCAACTTTCCCGTTTGTTTCTTAAAGAGATAGTCAGGTTACATGGAGTTCCTCTCTCCATTGTATCTGATCGTGATCCCAGGTTCACATCTAACTTTTGGAAAGGCCTTCAGAAGTCATTGGGTACGGAATTAAATTTTAGTACAGCTTCTCATCCTCAATCAGATGGGCAGACAGAACGAAAAATTCAGACCTTAGAGGATATGCTATGAGCTTGTTCGATGGATTATCAGGGAAGTTGGGACCAACATATTTCATTGGTTGAGTTTTCTTATAATAACAGTTTTCATTCCAGTATACAGATGGCACCATTTGAGGCATTATATGGGAAGCGGTGTCGAACTCCAGCATTTTGGAATGAAGTGGGTGAAAGGAAGCTGATGGGACCCGAATTGGTAGAAGACATGGAAGAAAAAAGTTCAGTTGATTCAGAAGCACATGAGAATAGCTCAGAGCAGGCAGAAGAGTTATGCGGATAACCGGGGGAAGGATCTATCTTTCGAGGTAGGTGATCATGTTTTTCTCAAGGTTTCTCCTTGGAAAAGTGTGATGAGATTTGGTAAGAAAGGAAAGCTGAGTCCAAGGTTTATTGGACCATATGAAATTCTGGAGAGAGTTGGATCAGTTGCATACCGGGTGTCTTTACCTCCGAGTTTATCTCAGGTACACAATGTTTTTCATGTTTCAATGTTGAGGAAGTATATGCCAGATCCATCTCATGTTTTGAGTCCAGAGGTAGTTTAGCAGGAAGAGAACCTATCTTATGAAGAACAACCAGTCCAGATTCTTGACCACAGGGAGCAGGTGTTACGGAATACGGTGATTCATCAGGTAAAGGTTTTGTGGAAAAACCAAGTGATTGAAGAGGCAACGTGGGAATCTGAAAATGCTATGCGGGATAAATACCCCCACTTATTTTGATAAGTGAATAAAATTGCGAGGACGCAATTCCCAAAAGGGGGGAAGGATGTAACATCCCAGGTAAATAAAGAATAAAGAATTTTCATATTTATTAATATTTACGAATTAATTATTAATTTTAATTAAAAGGGGTTTCTACGTTCGATAGCGTACTCGGTACGCAACGACGAGTTTCTTTGAAAACTTACGTTGCATACAAGTAATAAAATAATATTATTTTAAATGTTAGTTAACGAGTAGCCGTTGTACTGGCAGGAATGGATAGAAATAACTAAAATATGATTATATATGTTTTTAAATGTTTTTACATTTACCCAATAAAAGATAAAGGCTTAAAATACGGAAAGAGTGCAATTTTAGGCATTTATACCCTAATTTTCACGAAAGGTCCACTTATCACCTTTTGAAGGAGAACCGTCATTAAATATAGTTTTGATCGATCTTATAAATTCTATTGGACCAAATATAACTCTTCTTTAGAATCGTGACATCAAAATTTACTTTGTGTAAATTTTTGGTACCTTTCTGATAAAGTTCATTTTTTTAATGAATAGTGTAAAATGTTGTATTTTAATTCAAAACCTCTTTTTAATATAATTTATTTATATGATTATATTATCTTTTTAATTGGTTATAAAGTGAAATTAGAAAATATTTTTACCATTAAATCCAATAGTGGTCGTTGGAATTAATTTCACTTTGAAATCGGACTTAAACTAGTGTCAATCTTTTGATACTAATTGTTTCATAAAAACACGCTATTTGCTCTGACAGCGGGAATTAATTATTAAATTAATTAATGTGACTTATATGTTTTGAATTTTGTAAAATAGACTTAATTTTTGAATTCGTAATATCAAAGATATCTTAGGGTGAATTTTTGGTAATTTTCTGAAAAACATCAATTTTTGATGAATAGTGAAACCACTAAGTGGTACTTATAAAGACTGATTTTCCGTTTAAATGAAAATTTTCCATCATTGTGTTTTGATTTTCAAAAATCCGACATACATGGTTGTCATTAAGAAGTAAAATGTGGTTCAATGAGATTATAATAATTTTTTGGTGAATAGTAACTTATTAAGTTCTTACTCGCGATTAGTGGTAATTAGTGTAGTTTAGGTTAAAAATAAAGCTTTAATAAAATAAGATGAGCTTAAAACATGTCCTACCCTCATTGGTTGTGTCATGGCCGACCAAGACAAGCCATGGGTCAACTTGGGGACCCCATGGAGACACTTTGGTTGGGAAATGACATAAATAACTTTTTGTTTAATGTAAAAGTAAAAATGACACAAACATAATATGTTTTACGAAAACAATTTTTACATGGGGTTATAAAGATAATATTTTTGATTTTAAATAGTCATTGGAAATCTAAAAATATTTCCTATGTCATAGTATTTTTTTTATAATTCTTAGACATTAAATAAATTAAATTATTTATGACATAATAATGATGCAGCGATGACATCATTATTTGACGATTTAAATAAAATGGAAAGATAATGTAAAATCTATAAACTACACATGTCCAAAACTAATTGGATGAGTGGATTTAGAACCCTTATCACCTTATCCACGAATTATATCAATTTGGGACCTTTTAAAACCGAAACACATTTTGAAATAAAGTAATATTTCTTTACTTTCCAAAAGTGTTCCTCCTCTCCTCTTATAAAAGGCCCCCAACTCTACCTCATTTCACACACTCCTCAAGCCTTTGGCTCGGCCAACCCCTGCCCATTTACTCTCTCCACATCCCTCTCCTCATCTTAGAGTATTCCCTTTGGGAATAATCCTTTCAAAGAATGCCTTTAGGCTCAAATAAAAAGGAGTTACACTTTTAAAGGTAATTCATTCTCCTTTGTTCATTTGTTTTATTTTGCTTCTCCAACCCTCTAAACTCTTTTTATTTACTTCTTTTGTAACAACACAAGTATCTTATATATACTAGGATGTTGTTATAATATTTATTCGAGCTACACTTTCACACAACTACATCAAATGGTTAAAAAACATACGGTTTCCGTGGATGGCGAAATTCTGCCTCCCGAAACGATGATTGTTCAATACTCATTTAACACCTTCAAAGGAGGCCATTATGATGTCACCATTTTTATATATGATATATAATATGTTTATTTTTTTTTAAGATTCTGTATTTTTCATTTTGGGCATACCTTTATGGTTTCCATTATGGGTAAACACGATATCTTCATTTAAGGAAGTGCCGACTATCGCCCCCTCAAAGTGATGTGATTCGTTAATGCCATATGTGGGAAGTGTAAAGGATGGATATAAAGTTATTATATATGATGTTATACTGGAATTATAATGTACCTATATATCATTATTATTTCTTTCCATTAATGTATGAGATAGAAATGAAAGTAGCGTTCATGCGTACGTACGGCTTACCGTCTCCATGAACGGTGCATTTCATTTTTATCCCCAAATGTAATGTACTATTAAAAGTACATGTATATAATGGATATATATAATTAATGATATATCTAAATGATGAATATAATTCTGGAATTAAAATATACATACCTCTCATTTAGTTTTAATTCCATTAATATGACAAAGAAATGAAAGTAGCGTTCATGCGTACGTACGGCTTACCGTCTCCATGAACGGTGCATTTCATATTTTACCTCTAAATGATTATGTAATATTATAAATACATGTATATTCTGGATATATATGATACATATTATATACAAATCGGGAATTTCATTCTAGAAATAAAGAACCTTTGACCACACGAACAACATGTAATTGTAAGAAGTCCACATTCGACTTAAGAACCAAATATTGACAAAACAAACATTATTAACTTAAATGGTTACATAATGTTTATAACATGGCAATAAGTGATATAAAAGGAATAATGAACATTAAAAAAGTTCTTAAACAAGTATAAATTAACTCAAGTTTATTATTCAGGACGTTAAAGAACGATCGAGTCAAGTCGGACCCGAGGTAAGGGACTTCATCTCAATCTCCTTTCATTGAGGCATATTTCGTTTTATACACAACTTTATTTTATACGGTGTATAAACCCATTTGACTTATACTTTTATACAAAAGGAATCTTTTTCTATGAAGCGTTTTACTAAACGACAAAAAGGAATGTTTTTTTTAACGTACGCGGTGACAACGACCTTTTCCGCCGCCGCGAGTATTATTTGGTCTTTGGCTTTCTCAAAAAGCCATAATGTTTTTAGAATAAAATAAATACCATATACTCTTTTATGTATTTTGGTATTGAAAATGGTTTTGAAAAAGGATTCTATTATGTCAATATATTTATGATATATTCTGATTGAAATGTGGAAATGTTATCATTCCATTATATTGGTTTTATGTTTTATGATTTTATATTGGTACTTGGACATTTTAACGGGTGGTTACGTTATAAACCATATGACGGGTGGTGCCGTGAATTCCAGGACGGGTGGTTATGTTATAACCTCCAATGCATTGGGTATGGAAGTCGGCCATATGGCTATTCCATTAAGTATGTATGGAAATTGGCCGTATGGCTATTCCATTAAGTGATATGTGTGGAAGTCGACTGTATGGTTACTCCACTTAAGTATTTTTATGTCCCAAGTTACCTTTATATATGTTATGTGTTCTTTTTATGGGTTTTATGGTAATCCTTTGTTTACAAAAAGGTAAGTAATGATACTTTATTCATTGAAGAGTTTTTACTACTTCATGAAGGTGAAGGTATTACTTTGATAGAGTATATATGGTTTACTTGATGTTTGAAAAACTAACAGTTTTCATTCTTTCTGTATCCCTTACTAAGCATTTTATGCTCACCCCAAGTTTTTTTTTGAAATGTTTTCACAGGACATAATGTGGAATAAGGTCAAGGATGAAATCAAGGGAATGTCGTCCTATATAAAACATGGAACTAAACACGTTTCTTTTTAAGAGTTTTTTTATTATGGAAACTTAGTAGAAGTGACTACTTTGTAATCTTTTGAGATGTAATAGTTGTGTTCTAATTCTCTAAAACTCTAAACCTGAAAAGATCCTCAACGTGAATAATTCATTTAATTCAATATTATGTAAGGTTTAAGGCCGAGGCCTTATATATGTAGTTAACTTATGTTCTAATTTGGATGCTAATTATGATTCATAGATTAGGAATGTTTTGTAACCATAGAAATATTAATTTTTAATAAAAATCCTATTACATATTAGTTTCTTAAAAGAAAAATCATTATATTTTCCATCACATTCAATATTAAAAAGGATCCATATAGTCCATTCAATTGAAGAAATTACTAAAGTATAATGAGATAAGAAATAGCATAGTATAGAATCATATAATAACAAAAATAATGTATAATTTTTCTATATATTGGATCTTTATTTTCAACATATGACCCCTTTGGTTTAACCGAGGTAATCTAGGGTCATTTTCCATTAAAATATATTATAATGGATCATACAGAAAATGTGAATTTACTCAAGAATACCACCCATGAGTATCTATCTAGTTGTGTAGTCTAAAGGATACCAACATGCACTGGTGATGATCAAGTTAATACCCAATCCACACATTATAGAGTTCTTTACCCTATTTAAATCAATTCCACAACCCAATTCACATACTAGTATCTATATAGGGATTAATGTTTTGGGAGAAAATAACTCCACTAATTACCCAAACAATGAATGCTCTCTTATACATAGATTTATACTAAGGGTTGCGACTAATGATTATTCATCCCAGTGATCGAAAAATAACTAAAAATTAATTTGGTACTAGAAATAGTGACCCAAACACTACATATATAAATACTACATCTTAAAAGAATTTTATTCATCACATTACATAAAAATTCCTAAAATAATCCTAATGGTTTAGGGTGTGTGGTTACATAGTTAAAAAATATATATTCATAAAATATATCCATCATCTTCAACATAGTTCATCATAATTATCACCATTCTAAGTCATATCATACTTAAAACAATTATTAATATAATAGTTAAAATGATACATATAATATTGTGATAATTTATTTTTTGTAATTGTAAATAATAAAGAAATCATTCAATGATAACATGTAAGAATACAAAGGAAAAAATCATCTGAAAATCTATGATTAACAACATGAAATTTATACTGAACAATTATTATATGCTTGATTCATGGAATAAGGATTGGTAGTTCAGAATACAGAAAACCTAAAGGAAAAATAGCATGGTCCATGAGATAATAATTTTTTCCTAATATCATTACATAAAATAGTGTAATAATATGTTTTATAACCATAATAATATAAATAATATGTCAAATCTACCAACCATGTCATTCTACAGTTCTTTGAATTAGAATATATGAAAACCAGTGTAAATTATGAACCTTATTTCATGGTTTTTGATATAAAGATAAATATATTACAATTCTTGAATTGGAATAGTTCTGGATTTATTTAGAAAATAGATACATAACATAATAAATTTAAACATCTTTTAAACAACATTACATAAACTCCTTAACATAAAATTAGAATTAAAGTACTCATCTTAAACATAATGGGATAACAATGGGATTAACATAATAAATGGATGAGGTATAATTCATAGTATGTTAATAATCTATTCATAACATAATGAAAGAAATATATGTCAATCATAATGAATATCAGGGTTATTAAAAAGGGTTGAGAGTTAGAAAAATGAACCTCAATTCATGATATTAGATGTTAATAACAATGTATTTTGGGAATGTTTAAACAACATAAAGAATGAAATATTAAGAATAAGGCATGGATAACCACTAATACACCACTACATAATGTGATTATAACAATATCTCAAGAAATATGCATGGTATCTCATGAGATGAAATCATTACCCCAGGTATTGTAGGGCTATATAATTTCATTCCATCCATAACATTCATATTATGTATGTGTATTTATGTACCACATGAATCATAAAACATATGATCATATTCCATCAATTTTAATCCCATAATATAGGAGAGTGTGTTTTTCTAATATGGAATTTTAAATTTAATGAATTATTGCAATATCCAGGTGTATACTTTTTTTTGGAAATGGTAATGTGTGTACACGACACCAACTTTTGGCATAGAAAATGATTGGATAATTTGGTGCCATATATGCTATATGTTAAAGTTCAAGTTAGTGTTTAGTGAGAGTGAATGTGGGGCTACAGTTACTTTAGAATCATAAGGAATGAATTTTAATTTTTATATACCAATTATAACATGAAAAATTGGAATGAAAATTTCATAATTCATAGAATTCATATAAATAAATTTAGGGAGGATAATAATACCTTACCTTTAGAGGGTGCTTCTGAAAAATGGGTGGTGGGGGCTTTATAATATATTGAGAAAACATTGATTGAAATTTGGATAAAGATATTAAGATTAAATTTATAATCAAATGGTTTTTAGTGAATATGTTTCTTCAGTTTGGTGGATATTTGTAGCAAAATATTCGATAAATATTTATTTATTTTTTGCCATCTGTTTTAGAATCTATATGATAAAATAATTAAAACAACAAAAATAAATTTTTTCACATTGTTTATAACATTGTTGAGTGGAATTCAATATATAATAAGACCAATATCCAACAATATTAAAATAATATCTTTTTTAATTTGTATGTGAGCTATGTTAACAGTGAATATTATTAAAATACTTAAAATATAATATTGGTATAGGAGGATTAATTAAATTAAAATATAATTAATCAAATAACTTCAAAAACAAATAAATTTATTGGGTAAATATACGTTTTGGAATGTATTCACATTATAGTAAGAATTGTTTCACTTTTTTGATTTTATGATGTCCTAATACATAACCAATTTTTTTACCAATAATTAATCTATCATGTAAAATGATGAAAATTTATAAAAAATTAACATCAAATTGATAATTTAAAAAAATCCCATAAATATTTTTTAAAATATGGAAATGTATTCTTTTAAATATTAAAACCGTAATTACAATAAAAGAAAAGTTTTTACAAAACTAATTACAATCTCTCCATTAGATAAATTACATTACACTTCCTCAAAATATTTTATCTTGTATATTTTAATAATTATTATTTATGAAGAATAATTTATTAAAAAACGTTTATATCAAATTTTCATGAATTTATCAAAAGTGTTTTGTAACTTAAACTATTCACATCCCAAATATAAAAAATTTATGTCCTTGATTAAATATATAGTTTTTATCAAAATCATTAAATAATCATTTATAAATTATTAATAAAATTGATAAACATTATCATTATTTTCTAAAAATTTCAAATAAAAATACATACAATTAGTTTTTGTATACATAACCATATATTATATAAGTGTAATACCTATATTTATGGTGTGTGATGGTCATACTTCCTTGGGGTCACTTTTTTCATGTCTTGGGTCATTATATTGATAATATTTAACTAATTTAATAAATGGTTTCACTTTAGCATTAGTTGTTTATGAAAACCCTGCTTTTATTACAAATATAAACATGATTTATTACATAAAACGTCACATGATACAACAAAGAAGATCCTGAGGATTAGTGTCTATGGGGCTTAGTAACATTACATAAAAACATAAAACATGAAATACAACATCTTTATTGAAAATTTCCTTTACATGACCACTACATTCCCTCATACTTAGCATTGCATGGGATAACCTGAGGACATGCATAATAAAAGGGTGTGCTTTATAGCCCAGTAAGGGAGTACACATGGAATAACATGAGGAGTCCAATAAATGTTAGAAAATAGGCATATCAATAGAGAATAAATGAAACATGGACATAAAGTCATGATAAGGCATGATAATCGTAACATGGAAATGTGGCAACAACAGTTATCATGGAATTAGCATGAGCCAAGGCTCATTGCACATGGAACATGAGTAAATCCTCATTGCACATAAAGCACGAGTAAACCCTCTTTTCACATGAATTATCATGATTCAACACTCATTTCACATGAAGTATCGTGATATTTTACTTTACCCAATTCATTGGAGTGCTATAAGGGTGCACCCTTCTTAAACATTTCATTTCATGCATAAGTGTGCCACATGGATCATAAAACATGGATTCATAAAACATAAACATTTATTACACGATAAAGGAATGTGGAATTTATACATGAAACTATATAATCAATAAGTAAATGTGGATAAAAGTGAAAACCCTTGATGGAGAAATGGGCATGGTATTCACTACACAATGGCATTGCCTTAGAAAATCAGTGTGATTTCAGCAGCGTAACGGCAGGACGTAAGAATTCATAAAAAATGTTGATGAGAGAGAAAGGGTTTCCTCAACATATTTACATGTAATGGACAGTAATAAGGTAATATATATACATTTACCAACAATTTTAATGGAATTTAGGTTCATGATACAAAAATATTGCTTGAAAGTAAATGAGGAGAGAGAAGTTCCTTTCAGAATTTCAGCATAGTAACGGGTGTAGGTGGGAGGCATTAAATGAGAGAGAAAGGGGTCTCCCATGATTTAAACATAAAGATAACAGTATTAGGGAGGTTTGAACCCATACCCAAACATTCATAATTGAAATTAAAAGGGCAAAACAACTTAATGAATATTGGACAAAATGAGAAAGGAAGAAAAACCCTTACTTGGAAGTGTGCATCCAAAGGCTAGAGAGAGGCTTGTGAGAGTCTTCTTGGGAGCTTGGGGCACCTTGGGAGGATTATAGAGAGAGTAGGGAAGAGTTTGGACGAACTCCAAAGGCTTTGAGTGAGGAGTAAGTGGGAGCTTGGGTGGGTTTATATAGGAAAGGTGAGGGAATTATTTATTATTTATGTTTGGGACCCCTTATATTTAATTAATCTAAACCAAAAACCATCCCATCGTGTTTTCCCATGGTTTTTGGAAAAGGGAAGAGGAAAAAATTATTTTATAAGGGCAAAGTGTAACACCCCGAGCATCCACAATACGCTTCTCATTCAATAATGCAATAGCTTGCATTATATGCAACTTCGAGTTCTAAAACACCGCGACTAATCATAGTAGCCGTTATGAATAGTAATAACAACTTTTTAAAATTATAGAATTTTTGTATTTCAAAATGGACATCATTTTTGGATTTGGAATATCGAAATTAGCCTATGTTGAATTTTTTGTATTTTTCTGAGAACTTCTAATTTTTTCTGAATAGTGAAAAATACTTAAAAATAACTTTTTTAATCAAAATAATTTATAGTGATAAATTATACTATTTAGTGGTTTTAAAGTATAATTAGAATATATTTTTACCATTTTATCCAATGGTGGTCATTAGAATTAATTTAACATTGAAATTGGACATAAACAATTGCTAATCTTTTGATATAAATTGTTTCTTAAAAACACGCTATTTGTTGTGACAGCGGGAATTAATTATAAAATTAATTAATGAAACTTATATGTTTGGAATTTTTTAAAATAGACATCATTTATGAATTTGGAATATCAATTATAGCTTAGGGTGAAATTTTGGCATTGTTCTGAAAAACTTCAATTTTTGATGAATAGTGAAACCACTATGTGGTAGTTAAATAACTGATTTTTCCTTTAAATGAAATATTACCTCTTCTGTGATTTGATTTTCAAAAATCCGACATACATGTTTGTCATTAAGATGTAAAATATGGTTCAATGAGATTAAAATAATTTTTGGTGAATAGTAACTTTTAAGTTCTTAATCGCGATTAGAGGTAATTAGTGTAGTTTAAGGTAAAAATAATGTTTTAATAATACGAGATGAGCTTGACACATGTCCTACCCTTGTTGGATGTGCCATGGCAGACCAATAAAATCCATGGGTCAACTTGGGGACCCCATGGAGCCACTTTAGTTAGAAAATGACATAAATATCTTTTATTTAATGTTAAAGTAAAAAATGACACAAACATGAAATGATTTACTAAAACAATTTTTACATTGGGTTATATAAGTCATATTTTTGACTATAAATCGTCATTGGAAATCTAAAAAGATTTCATACATCATAGTATTTTTTTTATAATTTTTTGACATTATATAAATTAAATTATTTATGACATCATGATAATGCAGCGATGACCTCATTTTTTAACGATTTAAATAAAATAAAAAGATAATGTAAAATATAAGGCTTAAACATGTCAAAAACCTATAGGATGAGTAGATTTCGAACCCTTATCACCTTACGCTCGAATTATATAAGTCTGGGACCTCTAAAATCCGAAACTCATTTTATAATAAAGTGACTTTTCTTTACTTTCCAAGAGTGCCCCTCCTCTCCACTTATAAACGGCCCCCACCTCTACCACCTCATTCACAATTTCAAGCCATTTAGCTCGTCCAAACTCTGCCCAAATACTCTCCCAACTTCCCTACCTTACTCCCAGAAGACTCACATTGGGTAGAACTCTTCCCAAGGAAGCCTTTGGCTCAAATCAAAATGAGTTACCCGATTTTGAGGTAATGTCTTCTCTAATGTTTTTTTGTTTTATTTTTCTTCTCCAACCCCCTAAACTCTTTTTATTCATTTCTTTTGTAACAACACCAGTATCCTAAATATACAAGGATGTTGTTATAAGAATGATTTGAGCTACACTTACACACATCTACATCTAATGGTTAATGAACATACGATTTCTGTGGATGGTGAATTTCTTCCTCACGAAACGATGATTGTTCAACACTCATATAACACCTTTAAAGGTGGCCATTAAGATGTCACTATATTTATATAGGATATATAATATGTTTATGTTTTACTTATGCTTCTGTATTTCTCATTTATGACATACTTTATGATTTCCATTATGGGTAAACGCGATAATTTCATTTTAGAAAGTGCGGACTACCGCCCCCTCAATGTGATGTGAATCGTTAATGCCATATGTGGGATGTATAAAGGATGGAGTAAATGATATTATATATGATATTATACTGGAACTATATTATACCATTACATAATTATGATTTCATTCCATTAAATACGAAATAGAAATGAAAGTAGCCTTCATGCGTACGTACGACTTACCGTCTCCATGAATAGTGAATTTCATTTCTTTCCTCTAAATGTTATGTAATATTATAAATGCATGTATATACTGGATATATATGATATATATGATTTCTAAATCATGAAAATAATTCTGGATATAATGGATATATCACCAAATGAACCACTTGTAATTATAAAAATTTTATTTTTGACTCAAGTACCTAAGATCGACAAAATGACCGTTATAAATATAAATAATTACATAATGTTCATAACATGGTAATAAGGGATATAAAAGGAATAATGAACATGAAAAAGTTTCTTAGGTAAATATAAATTAACTCTTGTTTATTATTCAGGAGGTTAAAGAATGGTCGAGTCAGGACAGGACGCAAGGTAAGGGAACTTCTTAACCCAACTTCCATTCTTTGGGTTAATCTCCTACTTTCAAATTATGTCATGATATTATTATGACCTATTTTGTATTTTTACTTTAATTATGTGTACCTATAGTGAATACACATAATAGATCTATTTTATTTTAAAAATTATCTTTTTAGGGACATCGTCTCAATCTCCTTTCATTGAGGCATATTTGGTTTTATACACAACTTTCTTTTATATGGTGTATAAACCCCTTTGACTTTTACGTCTATTCAAAAGGAATCTTTTTTATACGAAGCGTTTTACTAAATGACAAAAAGGAATGTTTTTCTTGTCGTACGTATGCGGTGACAACGACTTCTCTGCTGCCATGGCCATTATTTGGGTTTCGGCTTCCTCTACAAGCCATCACTTTTTTTAATGAAAAATAAATACCAAGTTTTAACTTGCTTTTATTTTGGTATTGAAAATGGTTTTGAAAGCATTTTTATTATATCAATGTGTTGTATTGACATCTTGTGATTGAAATGTGGAAATTTTATGTTTCTTTTATGCATGTTTTATGTGATACAATTATGTTATGGTTTATGATATGTTTAAACCTATTCATATGAGGAATGCATTGGACTTAATAAGTGACGGGTGGAGCCCGCTATAGCTCCTCGATGCATTGGCAGGTCTCATGAGTCAAACTAGTGTCTTGGCATGAGGCCTTGATAGAATCTTATTTGTGGTCTTGGAACAAGGCCTTGCCTACGTGGTTATGATAGTTTGGAATTATTCATTCCATCATTATGAAAGTGGTTATTGATATTGCATGTGATTATTCGACCAATAGAATATCCATGTGAAGAAGTGAATGGAATTATCTCATTTTACTTTTGCCATATTATGTTGAAGTTCATGTTTAAAAGGATTTTGTTTTAGTTATACATTGCCTTAAATATATATATGTTTATTGATGAAACCTTCCGCTATATTGTTATCCTCACTGAGCATCTGAGCTCACCCCTTTCAATGTTTTAATATTTTCCAGGATGTGAAGAAGTATTTTAGAAATGACCTGCAGGGATAGTCAGAAGAGGATATGAGTGTGGACTATAAAGACTTTGTTATTAGTTTTTCACTTTATGATGTAATGTATGACTTATGAATGTATCTAGTGTTTCCAAGGCTACTAAACTAATCGGTATTTCGAGACCTGATCATTTGTGATCATGTTAATGTTACAAAGTAATGCACCGACTCCGGGTAGCTCGGGTCGGGGCGTTACAGTTGGTATCAGAGGCAGTTTAGTACTAACCTTGGAAGCTAGATTTAGATAAACTCTGATTAGATCACATAGCCTGAAGATAGACTTTAAGGATTAGTATAGAAGAACTTCCTAGAATTTTGGTATTATAGAGATTTTGTGAGTTTTCTGAGCAACACATCCCTGTCTAGAAACGAGCAGGTAGAGGTGGGTCTAGCACAGATGTACCTAGGGGTAAAACCTGAAAACACCGCTTTGAGATAGACTCGAACGGGAACTGGTGCACAACAACGGGCCTTGCTGCACTCTTGGTTACGACACTCCCGGGGGATATGCATAGGATAATTCTCATTTTCTTTACAAACCACTATGAAGGGTTATGATTATATACTTTCTCAAAGAAAACATTCCTTTTTATGATTATGGATTATATCCATAAATAGTTCAATTTATGTTAAGTGTTTTACCAATATGGAATTCTGTATTTTAATTCATAAACTAATCTAGTTTATTCCATTGTTTAGAAATGGCGCCTAGTGGAAGGAATGGAAACTGTATCAATGCACTCACTCCATGTAGGGATTTCCCTCCTGCTCAAGATAATTATTGTGGATCTGGAGATACAACTGGTGCTGATCAACTTATTACCATACTGGGACAACTCCCTCAAGTTATGAATAATAACCTTACTCGTATAGAGCACGCTGGTCCGCAACGTGGAGGATCAATGTTAGACCACTTCATGAGGCAACAACCACCAACATTTAACGGGGGTACAGATCCGTTAGTAGATGAGCAATGGATAAACTCCTTAGAGAAAATATTCCACGCCTTGGGGAGTAGTGAAAGGGAGAAGGTTTTCATGGTAGTTTACCGCCTCACTGGAGATGCCGATCAATGGTGGTCATTGATTCAAAATACAAAGGAAGATGATGACGTATAGAATATGGAATGGAGGGAGTTCAAAGAGCTTTTATTAGAAAAATACTTTCCTCATGACCATCGAGCAGATATGGAAAGGCAATTTCTGAGTCTGAGACAAAAGGAGGATGAGAATGTCACAAAGTATGAGGCCAACTTTACAAGGTTGGCGAGGTATGCTGCAGATTATATACATAACCCAAGAGGTAAGATTGATCGTTTCTTTGATGGGTTAAAACCATTTCTCCGTAGGGCTTTAGTATCACAATCTTTCTCAACATACGAAGATATTGTCTCATGTGCTATCAAGACAGAAAAGGAATTCTCTAAGTCTTATGACAACAAAGTAAAGTAAGAGAAGAAGAGAACGGTGGAACAAGAGACAGTTAAAGGGAAAAAGGGAAAGAAGGATTTTCCATTATGTGATAATTGTGGGAATAATCACCCTGGTACTTTCCTAAAAGGAATAGGAGTTTGTTATAAATGTGGAGAAAAAGGTCACCAGGTGCGTCATTGCAAGGGAAAGAAATAGGCTATCAATGTTGAATGCTACAATAGTAGGGAAATGGGTCATTATGCAAATTAATGTCCTAAGCATCAGGGAAACTTACCTCAGAAAAGGCCAAGGGATCAAGGAAAATCATATGCAGTGACTACAGTTGAAGTGGAATAATTAATGTATTGGTGCTTTTGGACTCAAGGATTATATTCTCGTTATAATAATAATGTGATATATATAAAGATTGTATTGCAGTACATGTTTTTTTTTCATTAAGGTTTTAATATGATGAAGGTAATCATATTTTTAGTATGTGACAATAAGAGAAACTTTACATTATTTGGGGAATCTGAAGTTAAAATTGATTTTGGAATTAAGAGGCCTTTTAGAGAAAGTCTGGACAGAGGTATTTTGGATAACTATAAAGGTTGGAGTGGATTAAGTTGATATTTGGATAGTATTGTTAAAGGTTAAAAAATATATGAAGATTATTTTTGGAATATTATAATACTATTGTTTTAGGAAAAGGACAACCTACAGGGTGGGGCATAACCGTCGCGTCGGACAAAGCTGCAGGAATCGAACCCACAACCATAGTGCGACAGGACTTTATATCCTACCACTAGCCTACAGGATGTCCCTAGTTATTACAAAATAATTTTACTAATCTAAATGGTATGTGTTAACATTTGGAACCTTATACAATTAGGATAAGTATAATATTTTTGAGATCTATTATCTTTTTTAGTGAAAGACGAGTTGATGGTTGAAACTCTAATTGACAAGCATAAATATATATATACCTATCTCTTATTCAATGAATAAATTAATTCTTAAACTTTAGTAAAGGGATATTAAAACAAAAAAATGTGTTATCCTAATACTTTATGTCTTGTTGAACTGATGATATTTAAAATCAACATAGATTGAAGGCTTTGAGGCCCTCAATTTGAAAGTTGATTGTGATTGATGACCTCAATCACTCCCTACAAATATTTACGTTTTTCCTCCAATTATATGTCTCTAATTTCCACCAATGTTCTCCTAATCGAGATCATAATTGGTTGGTGACTTTTTCATTTCTCTTTCCCTCTTATTAAGGATAAATTTTATTAATCTTATTTCCTATGTGGGTTTTCCACAAATGTATTTTCTATTTTCAACCGTTTATTTTCGAAGAAAATTTTCAAATTGCGAGGACACAATTTATTGAAGGAGGGGAGAATGTAACACCCTGAGCTTCCACAATACGCTTCTCATTCAATAATGAAATAGCTTGCATTGTACGCAACTTCGAGTTCTAAAACACCGCGACTAATCATAGTAGCCGTTATGAATAGTAATAACCACTTTTTAAAATTATAGAAATTTTATATTTCAAAATGGACTTCATTTTTGGATTCGGAATATCGAAATTAGCCTATGTTGAATTTTTGGTATTTTTCTCAGAACTTCTAATTTTTTATAAATAGTGATAAATACTTAAAAAAACATTTTTAATCAAAATAATTTATAGTGATAAATTATAATATTTAGTGGTTTTAAAGTTTAATTAGAATATATTTTTACCATTTTATCCAATATTGCTCATTAGAATTAATTTAACATTGAAATTGGACATAAACAGTTGCCAATCTTTTGATATAAATTGTTTCTTAAAAACACGCTATTTGTTGTGACAGCGGGAATTAATTATAAAACTAATTAATGCAACTTATATGTTTGGAATTTTTTAAAATAGACATCATTTTTGAATTCGGAATATCAATTATAGCTTAGGGTGAAATTTTGGCATTGTTCTGAAAAACTTCAATTTTTGATGAATAGTGAAACCACTAAGTGGTAGTTAAATAACTGATTTTTCGTTTAAATGAAATATTACCACTTCTGTGATTTTATTTTCAAAAATCCAACATACATGGTTGTCATTAAGAAGTAAAATGTGGTTCAATGAGATTAAAATATTTTTTGGTGAACAGTAACTTTTAAGTTCTTAATCGCGATTAGAGGTAATTAGTGTAGTTTAAGGTAAAAATAATGTTTTAATAATATGAGATGAGCTTGACACATGTCCTACCCTCATTGGATGTGCCATGGCCGACCAGACAATCCATGGGTCATCTTGGGGACCCCATGGAGCCACTTTAGTTAGAAAATGACATAAATACCTTTTATTTAATGTTAAAGTAAAAAATGACACAAACATGAAATGTTTTACTAAAACAATTTTTACATGGGGTTATACAAGTCATATTTTTGACTATAAATATTCATTGGAAAGATAAAAAGATTTCCTACATCATAGTATTTGTTTTATAATTTTTTGACATTATATAAATTAAATTATTTATGACATCATGATGATGCAGTGGTGACCTCATTATTTAACGATTTAAATAAAATAAAAAGATAATTTAAAATACAAGGCGTAAACATGTAAAATACCTATCAGATGAGTATATTTAGAACCCTTATCACCTTAACCTTGAATTATTGAAGTGTGGGACCTCTAAAATCCGAAACTCATTTTATAATAAAGTGACTTCTCTTTACTTTCCAAGAGTGCCCCTCCTCTCCACTTATAAAAGGCCCCCACCTCTACCACCACATTCACACTTTCAAGCCATTTGGATAGGACAAAATCTGCCCAAATACTCTCCCAAATTCCCTCCCTTACTCCTAAAAGCCCCACATTGGGCATAACTCTTCCCAAGGAAGCCTTTGGCTCAAATCAGAAAGAGTTACCCGATTTTGAGGTAATGTCTTTTCTAATGTTGTTTTGTTTTATTTTTCTTCTCCAACCCCCTAAACTCTTTTTATTCATTTCTTTTGTAACAAAAACAGTATCCTCAATATACTAGGATGTTTTCATAATAAGTATTCAAGCTACACTTACACACACCTACATCTAATGGTTAAAGAACATACGGTTTCTATGGATGGTGAATTTCTGCCTCACGAAACGATGATTGTTCAACACTCATATAACACCTTCAAAAGTGGCCATTAAGATGTCACTATATTTATATAGGATATATAATATTTTTATGTTTTACTTATGCTTCTGTATTTCTCATTTATGGCATAATTTATGATTTCCATTATGGGTAAACGCGATAATTTCATTTTAGGAAGTGCAGACTACCGCCCCCTCAAAGTGATGTGAATCGTTAATGCCAAATGTGGGATGTATAAAGGATGGAGTAAATGATATTATATATGATATTATACTGGAACTATATTATACCTTTATATAATTATGATTTCATTCCATTAAATACGAAATAGAAATGAAAGTAGCGTTTATGCGTACGTACGACTTACCGTCTCCATGAATGGTGAATTTCATTTCTTACCTCTAAATGTTATGTAATATTATAAATGCATGTATATACTGGATATATATGATATATATGATATCTACATCATAAACATAATTCTGGATATAATGGATATATCACCAAATGAACAACTTGTAATTATAAGAATTATATTTTTGACTCAAGTACCTAAGATCGACAAAATGACAGTTATAAACTTAAATAATTACATAATGTTAATAACATGGTAATAAGGGATATAAAAGGAATAATGAACATGAAAAAGGTTATTAAGTAAATAGAAATTAACTCTAGTTTATTATTCAGGAGGTTAAAGAACGGTCGAGTCAGGATAGGACGCAAGGTAAGGGAACTTCTTAACCCAACTTCCATTCTTTGGGTTAATCTCCTACTTTCAAATTATGTCATGATATTATTATGACCTATTTTGTATTTTTACTTTCTTTATGTGTACCTATAGTGAATACACATAATAGATATATTTTATTTTAAAAATGATCTTTTTAGGGACTTCGTCTCAATCTCCTTTCATTGAGGCATATTGGGTTTTATACACAACTTTCTTTTTTACGGTGTATAAACCCCTTTGACTTTTACGTCTATTCAAAAGGTATCTTTTTTATACGAAGCGTTTTACTAAACGACAAAAAGAAATGTTTTTCTTGTCGTACGTATGCGGCGACAATGACTTCTCTACCGCCATGGCCATTATTTGGGTTTTGGCTTCCTCTACAAGCCATCACTTTTTTTTAATGAAAAATAATTACAATGTTTTAACTTTCTTTTATTTTGGTATTGAAAATGGTTTTTAAAGCGTTTTTATTATATCAATATGTTGTATTGACATCTTGTGATTGAAATGTGGAAATGTTATGTTTCCTTTATGCATGTTTTATGTGATACGATTATGTTATGGTTTATGATACTTTTAAACCTATTCATATGAGGAATGCATTGGACTTAATAAGTGACGGGTGGAGCCCACTATAGCTCCTCGATGCATCGGCAGGTCTCATGAGACAATCTAGTGTCTTGGCACGAGGCCTTGACAAAATCTTATTTGTGGTCTTGGCACGAGGCCTTGGCTACGTTGTTATGATAGTCTGGAATTATGCATTCCATCATTATGAAAGTGGTTATTGATATTGCATGTGATTATTCGACCAGTAGAATATCCATGTGAAGAAGTGAATGGAATTATCTCATTTTACTTTTTCCATATTATGTTGAAGTTCATGTTTAAAAGGCTTTTGTTTTAGTTATACATTCCCTTAAATGTTTAAGTTTATTGATGAAAGCTTTTGCTATATTTTTATCCTTACTGAGTATCTAAGCTCACCCCTTTCAATGTTTTAATATTTTCTAGGATGTGAAGAAGTATTTTAGGAATGACCTACATGGATAGTCAGAAGAGGATATGAGTGTGGACTATGAAGACTTTGTTATTAGTTTTTCACTTTATGATGTAATGTAAGACTTATGAATGTATCTACTGTTTCCAAGGCTACTAAACTAATCGGTCTTTCGAGACATGATCTTTTGTGATCATGCCAATGTTACGAAGTAATGCACCAACTCTGGGTAGCTGGGGTCAGGGCGTTATACAAAGTCCGAACATCTTAAAATATTAGGGTTACTTATGTGGAGGTGAGTCACACTCTCATGGAAATTAATTTAAAAAGACAAGGTGTTTAATAAGTCTTGAGAGGTCCATTAATGCTTTGAAAAATAATCCAAAAAAACCAAACATCACATTATTTTAATGGTAAAACATATATTGGCCGAACATAAATATTATACTATTTTATTACATCACTATTGGGTAATTATGATGTCATAAAACACATTATCTATTTAAACGATATTTAATTTTTACTCAAAATTTTAACTGTCTGAGAAAATTATGAAAAGTACACTGTTGGATAATTTCAAAATCATGATTCCAAAAATAATTTTTTATTTTATCTAAATAATTTTCTAAATATTTTAATTTTCACTTTTAAAATAAAAACCGACATTTATAAAAAAATCACGGGTTTTGACAAAAATGGATTTCAAACCTTACTAAAAAGTATAATTTCATTAATACAATTACATGATCATTTATATATAATAAAATTAATCTAATAATAATAATAATATTCTTTTAAAATAATATTTAATTAAAAAATCCCTTAATTTAATAAAATAGATTTCATAATTTTATAATAACTAAAACACCATTTGTACTTTAAAAACTATTTACAATGTATCAATAATGACAAGAAATTATTTGCATTATTATATACAAAAAATGTACATGAAGATAGTACTATTTATTAGTTACATAACCCATTAAATTAGTTGAATAAGACCTAAGGGTAAGGTGTACGATGGTGACGGACTCTTGGGATGGCTCGGATAACATCGCTTGAGTGGTAATTTCTATCAACATAAACTTTTCTCGTAAAAGGTCTCATTCGAGCTTGACATGATGAAGCTCATCTTGGGGTTGATCAAGAGTGAAGCCCAAGGATGCCACCTCTTTTCCGAGCTCCGAAAAATGGGCTTCGTATGGAGCAATTCTACTGGATGAGGCCATCACTTCGTTTGTCTGAGTAAATTTGGATTTGTTAAGGCCCTATATTTAAACTAATCATGTGATCATTGTTCAAAGACTATATTAGAAACGGTCAAAATTCTTTACATAAAACCAATGAAGTTGAAATTTTATATAAACATAAAGAGACTTTTAATTAGATCAAGAGGGATTTCCATTAATGAAACTCTAGGGCGTTACAATATTCCCCCCTTAGGATATTTCTCCCTCGAAATTTTCCTTTTCCCACACTAAAACAGATGTGGGTAACTCAACTTCATCACTTCATCTGATTCCCAAGTTGCTTCTTCAAACTTGTGGTTTCTCCACATCACCATGACGAGGGGAATTGTCTTTTTTCATAGAACTTTTTCTCTACGATCTAAGATCATTAATGGTTGCTCCTCATAAAAAAGATGGTCTTCAAATTGTACCACCTCAGAAGAGAGTACATGTCAAGGTTCCGGTATGTAATTCCTTAAGATAGATACATGAAAGAAATCATGTACTTTGGCTAATGTAGGCAGAAGTTCTAGTCGATAGGCCACAACCCCAACACGATCAAGAATCTCGAAGGGGCCGATGTACCTTGGACTTAACTTACCTTTCTTTCCAAACCTCATGACCTTCTTCAACAGAGATATGCGTAGAAACCCCATTTCTCTAAATTTAAACTCAAGGTCTCATCAACGATTATCTGCATAACTCTTCTGTCGACTCTGGGATGCCTTGATATACTGTTGAATGGTTTTCACCTTCTCCGCCATTTCCTCGACCATTTCTGGTCTAAGAAGCTTACATTCACCGACCTCATCCCAATATTCCAGTGTTATGCACCTTTTCCCCTATAGGGCTTTAAATGGTGCAATTTGGATGCTCGAGTGGAATCTGTTAATATAAGAGAACTCAACCAGAGGAAGATGTTGATCCCATCCTCCTTTAAAGTCCATTGAGCACGCTCTCAACATATCCTCAAGTGTTTGGATAGTACTATCAGGTTGGCCATCAGTTTGAGGATGATAGGCCATACTAAAGTACAGTTCAGTATACAGAGCATGTTGAAGACTCTTACAAAACATAGAGGTGAATCTTGGATCTTGGTCAGACACAATAGATAGTGGTACTCCATGCTACCTTACCAATTCTATGATATATATCCATACCAGTTGATCCAATAAGAAATCCTCTTGAATAGAAATGAAGTGTGCAGTCTTTTTATGACGATCCACAAGAAACCATATTGCATTGTTTCCTTTGGATGTCCTCGGAAGTCCGGTGACAAAGTCCATGACGATGTTTTCCCTTTTCCATTCTGGTATGGGAAATGGTTGCATCAACCCCTTATACTTCTACCTCTCTACCTTTACTTGCCGACACACTAGGCACTTTGACGTATATTCAGCAATCTCCTTCTTCATATTATCCCACCAAAAGTTTCCTCAGAGATCTCGATACATCTTTGTGTTCCCTGGGTGAATAGAGAAATTTGAACTATGTGCAATATCCAAAAGTTCCTTATTTAGCTTTCGACATGATGGAACACATAGTCTTTTCCCAAACCGCACAATTCCTTATTCATTAACATTAATCTCCGAGGATTTCCGCTTTTTGATAGATTCCACTTTTTCTTGAATTCCCACATTATCCTTTTGAGCATCCTTTATCCTTTCCAAAAGAGACGGTTGATCAATCATTTGTGAAAGGATTATTGATTTTCCCTTATCTATGATTCCCATGTCCATATTCATCAAGTATAAGAAAATTGGATCCTTCTCAATTCTCATCATTGATAGAATCGTTGGATCCTTTATACTTCGGGCATCTGCCACCTTGTTCGCTTTCCCAGGGTTTTAATGGATTGAACAGTCATAATCCATGATGAGCTCTATTCATCTTCTCTGGAGCATATTAAGCTCTTTCTGTGTGAATATATATTTAAGACTCTTGTGGTCAGTATATATCTCACATTTCTCTCCATAGAGATAATGCTGCAAGATTTTCAAGGAAAAGATCACAGCCGCCAACTCCAGTTCATGTGTTATATAGTTTCGATAATGTATTTTCAACTACCATGAGGCATATGATATCACTTTATCATTCTGCATTAGCACACAGCCTAAGCCCTTCTTCTATGCATCAATGAATACCACAAAAAGTTTCCCACTTGTGGGTAAAGTGAACACAGGCGCAGTAATAAGATTTCTTTTCAACTCCTCGAAGCTATATTCACATTCATCACTCCATGCTAACATTACTCCCTTCCTAGTTTTCTTGGTAAGAGGTTTGGACAATCGTGAGAAATTCCTCACAAATCGTCAATAATATCCGGCTAACCCCAAGAAGCTACAGATAACTGTTACTGATGTTGGCCTCATCCAACCCTCAATTGCTTCTATTTTGGAGGGATCCACATATATCCCATTGTTTGTGATGATATGGACCATGAATGAGACCTACTTCAACTAGAACTCACACTTGCTATAATTTTCACTGAGCTTCTCCTTGTAAAAAGTCTCTAGTACAGTTCTTAAATGCTCCTCATGATCCTCCTTGGTTTTGGAGTATATTAGAATTTCATCTATAAATACTACCCCAAATTTGTCTATGTAATCTCTAAAGACTCTATTCATCAAGTCCATAAAGATTTATGGAGCATCAGTGAGTCCGAAAGGCATTATTATGAATTCATAGTGCCTGTATCTTGTGCAAACAGCAGTCTTGGGGATATCTTCCTTCTTCACCCTTACTTGATAATATCTCGACCTCAAGTCCACCTTGGAGAAGAATTGTGCTCCACGTAGCTGATCGAACAAGTCATCAATTTGTGGGAGAGGATACTTGTTCTTTATCGTGATTTTGTTAAGTTCACGATAATTGATGCAAAGCCGCATTGACCCATCCTTCTTCTTGACGAAGAGGACTGGTGCACCCGTTCGTGAAGCACTTGGGCATATAAACCCTTTATCTAGATAATCTTGTAGTTGTTTCTTCAGATCTTTATGCTCTACAACAACCATTATATATGAATTGTTGTATATTGGTAAATCCCCAGGTATAAGTTCAATTTAGAATTCAACATCTCTTCTAGGAGGAAGACCAGGCAGTTCCTCGGGAAACACTTCAGCGAATTACCTCACAATAAGAATTTCTTCAAGGATTGTTTCTTCTTTGGATTCAATCATCTGATCCAGATACGTGTGCTCATAGGGTAGTAATATCCATGCTTGAGATGATGGAGCTAAAAGAGATTCATCTTCCTACTGACACATGTAAAGAATCGGGGGTCGATTCTCCATATGGAGTGTGATTTCCCTCTCCTGACAATTTATGTTGGCTCTAAATAAGGAAAGCCAATCCATGAAAATAATTATATCAAATTCTACAAGAGGGAGTATGACAAGGTTCCCTGGGAAATTCAATCCACATATTATAATAGGGGAGGACTTATACTCATGGGATGTATTGATTTCCCCCATTTTCCATACTCACTGACATCTTTACATCCATGATTTGTGGTGGTGCTGGGATTTTTCTACTAATATTTCGAGATATAAAAGAATTCATAGAACCTGAATCAAAAAGTATGTTCACTATTCTTGAATAAATAACTAATGTACCTATTACCACTTTGTTGTCGGGGTTCACTTCGGCAGAAGTGATGGAAAATCTCTTCATTGCTGTCTTGGAGGTTGTTGGTTGCCTCCGAAAACCCTTGGATTTGGGCACTGATTTGTAAAATGACCCGGTTATTTTCATTTTTAGCATTTAACAATGTGTTGAGGTTCAAAAGGATCGTTCCTCTCCTCTTTCGCAGTCGCGGGGCTTCCTTGCCGATAGTTAACAGCTAGGTTCCCTTCACTTCCACACCTAAAGCATTTCCTCGTCCACTAAAGGCCATTTCCAGGGTGCTTCTTTCCACACTTTTGGCAAGTGGGGTGCTGGATCTTCTTAGCACCATTGGATTTATCCATCGGCCCACCATTATTGAAGTCTACCTTATGATTCTTATCCCCATGATACCCATATGGTTCTCTGATCTCCATTTCAACCTTGAGGGCAAATCAGACAATTTCCTCATAGCTGTCGAAGTCACGGATCACTAATGCTTTCCGCAGGCTAGACTTCATCCCACCAATGAAGCGGTCAACATTGCATTCGGGGGTAACGACACTGATGGAAGTGTAATTTGCAAGCCCTATGAAGTTTTCCTCGTACGCTCCAACAGATTCTTCATTTTTTTTATTGAGGGAAATGATGGCCCTTTCCATCTTAAGCCAGAGGGTGCATGGAAAATATTTTTCTAAAAACATCTTCTGGAAATCCTTCCATTCCAATGCCTCGATCTCCTCATCAGGGTTCATATTTTTGATCAACTTCAACCATTTATCAGCGTCACCCTCCATACGATATGCCGCTAGAAGAACCTTCTCTTGTTCAGAACATTGAAGGATGGAGAAGATATTTTCAATGGAGTTGATCCATTGTTCAGCGATTGTGGGATCAGAAGATACACTAAAAGTAGGAGTCCTTTGTCTCATGATGCTCTCGATAGCGACTTGTTCTTTCTTAGGGGGGGGGGGTTAACATTCCTCTTGAACCGTGTTTCTATTGAAAACTTGAGTAAGATGACAGAGAAACGTGACAACGTTCACGATTGTCGCTCCCATTGGATTTGGAATCTCATTAGAAAAGTCATCACACTAATCTTCACAATGCTTGTTAGCCCGAGTCCTCCTATTACCGGCCATTGGTTGGAATAAAAGGAATGTTAGGGGTAATACATAAATGGTAATCTAAAGACAAAAGTTGAGGACTCATATATAAACATTTATTTCCTTAACTCATGAGTCTATAGGCTTCAATCTAAGCTTTTCATGATCTACATTCTAACATATATTCTTATGGGCATTTTTTTAATTCCCTTAATAAGGGTTCATACTATGCTTGTGAATTTATCAAAACATATCCCCCGAGAGTGTCGTAACCAAGAGTGCAGAAATGCCCGTTGTCATGCCCCAGTTCCCGTTCGAGTGTAGCTCAAAGCGGTGTTTTTGGGTTTTACCCCTAGGATACATCTATGCCAGAGCCGCCTCTACTTGCTCGTATCCAGACAGGGATGTATTTGTTTGATAAACCACTTACTTAGTACTTAACAAAAAATAGGGATTATTTATTATTCATAGTCTTTTATATAAGGCTTTACTAGGGTTTCCTAATCCCAAATATAACTAAACCTATCCTCTGACACCGACTATGGAATAATATTTTGAAGGAAATAATATTTTTTATTCATTTCTAACAAAATAATTTATTAATGAAATAAGATTAAAATGGTTTTTATTCCATTTAAAATCCTACCGTGTTCTTCATTTAAAATAATAATTCATTAAATTGAAATCAAATCTTTTTAAATTATTTTTATTTTAAACCATTTGAGATTATTATTATTCCATAATCATATATGTTTTAAGTGATCCAACTATGATCGGATGGTGATCAAATCATATAACATAAATGTGGTGAATGATGCAATAATAATACTTTCTTAAATATAGTGAAGTAGTCACATGATAATCTCACTAAATTATTCTTTTCAACATTGTCTAGAGAGACAGTGAGAGATAGATAGAGGAATTAAAAACTATAAAAAATTACTCCCATGATAGAGGAAGATATGGTATGATAGATATTACAATAGGGAATAATTTAGTTAGAGTAAAATATTATTTCCATACCATGAATACTCCCAATAAAAACTTCCTAATTATAGAATTTATAAATACTATTATAAATTTGATGATTCTCGTATTATTAGTACTGAAGGTAGTCCAAAAAATGAAGCTCAACAGTTTCCCTTAACACATCATCACTGTGTGGGAAAATAATTTTCCATGTTAATAAAAATTCCACGAACTCATCAATGAACACATGAAATAAAAAAATAATATATTATTATATAATTATAAGTGTGAAGATACACGACCCCAAGGTTTAAAGACTTATCATAAAAAATGATAAATCTCATTTAACCCCCACCCCTGTTATAGATATAATTTTGGAGTCCAAAATTCAATTTCGGGTTTTTAAGAGTTACGAAATGCTTACACTCATTATATTACAATTTACTCATTTAATAAATATTAAATATTCCCAAGAATCTAATCATCCTAATAATATCACTAGATATTTTACCAATGGTAAATACCACATTTTAAGTTCAATAAAAAAATATAAAAAACATAATGAAATAAAATGATGGAGTAAGTTTTGAATTATACCATCTTTACTGGACCTAACCCACAAAACATAAAAATAAAATAGGTATATCATACAAAAAATATGGTCTGCTAAATCCTCCCACCATAAAAAACTTTTATCCTAAAAAAAATATTTGAGATATTAATAATAAGATCATTAAAACACATTTTGAGGACTAAATCTTTCCTCCACTAATATTCCATCCACCCTAAATGAGCCGGATCATAAGTAGACATGTGACACCACTACGAAGGAAAAAATCCTACACCTCTTCACAAGAATATTTATGCTCAATCCAATCCAAGTATGACTTTATAAAAGGGTATAAAATGACTTCATATAGCTTATATCAATAATCCACACTAATTAACTTTCCAACCATAGGTCAAATACCCACATAGCATGAAGAGAACCAAAAACCATAATAATCATCCATGTATAGGCCCATAATTAAGGGTTCTATGAAGGAGAGTGTCAAACTCCCCACCTTTAATAAGGAATGAAAAAACCAAAATATCACATCTACTACTAATGGTGTCTTAGTTATCTTATATTCAATCTATATGGAAGAGACTAGTAAACATTCCAATACATAACATTGACATCCTCATTCCGGTTCCCGTACTTAGCATTGCATGGGATAACCTGAGGACATGCATAAGAAAAGGGCGAGCTATAAACCCCAGTAAGGGAGTACACATGGAATAAAATGAGGATTACAATACATGTTAGACAATAGGCATATCAATAGATCATAAAAGAAACATGAACATAAAGGCATGATAAAGCATGATAATCAAAACATGTAAATTTGGCAACAACACTTAACATGGAATTAGCATGAGCCAAGGATCATTGCACATGGAGCATCAGTAAATCCTCATTGCACATAAAGCATGAGTAAACCCTAATTGCACTTGAATTATCATGAGTCAACACTCATTTCACATGATGTATCATGATACTATACTTTACCCAATGCATTGGAGTGCTATAAGGGCGCACCCTTCTTAAACATTTCATTTTATGCACAAGTGTTCCACATGGATCATAAAACATGGATTCATAAAACATAATAATTTATTCCAAGATAAAGGAATATGGAATTCATAAATAAAACTTTATAATCAATAATTAAATGTTCTTAAAATTTAACACCCTTGATGGAGAAATGGTCATGGTATTCAGTACACAATGGCATTGGCATAGAAAATCGGTGCGATTTCGGCAGCGTAACGGCGGGACGTAAGAATTCATAAAAAAGGTTGATGAGAGAAAAAGGGGTTCCTCATAATATTTACATGTAATGGGAAGTAAGGAGGTAACATATATACATGTCCCAAAAATTTTAATTGAATTTAAGTAGATGATACAATAGTATTTCTTGACTGTAAATGAAGAGAGAGAAGTTCCTTTCAGAATTTCGGCATAGTAACGGGTGAACGCGGGAGGAATTAAATGAGAGATAACGGTGTCTACTGTGATTAAAACATAAATAGGACAGTATGAGGGATGTTTGAAACCATACCCCAACATTCATAATAGAAACTAAAAAGGAAAAACAACTTAAAGAAAATTGGACAAAATGAGAAAGGAAGAATAACCCTTACTTGGAAGTGTGCTTCCAATGGCTAGAGAGAGGCTTGTGAGAGGCTTCTTGGGAGCTTGGGGAACCTTGGGAGGATTCTAGAGAGAGTAGGGCAGATGTTGGATGAACTCCAAAGGCTTTGAGTGAGGAGGAATTGGGATCTTGGGTGGGTTTATATAGGAAAGGTGAGGTAATTCTATTTTATTTAGGTTTGGGACCCCTTATATTAAATTAATAAAAACCACAAACCATTCCATGGGTTTTGCCCAGGGTTTTTGGAAAATGGAAGAGGAAAAAATTATTTCATAAGGCCAAATTACGAACTTCTTAAAATATTAGTGTTGCTTATGTGGAGGTGAGTCACACTCCCATGGAAATTAATTTAAAAAGACAAGGTGTTTAATAAGTCTTGAGGGGTCTATTAATTCATTGAAAAGTAATCCAAACAAACCAAAAATTACATTATTTTAATGGAAAAACATATATTGGCCGTACATAAAGACTATAGTACTTTATTAAATCACTATTGGGTAATTATGATGTCATAAAAAACATTATATATTTAAACGGTGTTTAATTTTTACTCAAAAATTTGACTGTCCCAGAAAATTATGAAAAATTCATTGTTGGATAATTTCGACGTCATAATTCCAAAAATAACATTTATTTTATATTAATAATTATATAAATATGTTAATTATAACTTCTAAAATAAAAACCGACATTTATAAAAAATTCACGGGTTTTGACAAAAATAGCTTTCAAACCTTAATAAAAAATATAATTGCATTCATACAATTAAATGATCATTTATATATAATTAAATTAATCTAATAATAATAATAAAAATAATTTATTAAAATATTATTTAATTCAAAAATCCCTTAATTTAATAAAATAGATTTCTTAATTAAATAATAACTAAAAATTCCATTTGTACTTTAAAAACTATTTACAATGTATCAATAATAACAAGAAATTATATTAATTATTATATACAAAAAAATGAACATGAACATAGTACTATCGATTAGTTACATAACCCCTTAAAACAGCCGAATTAAACCTAAGGGTAAGGTTTGCGATGGTGACAGACTCTTGGGGTGGCTCGGATAACATCGATCGAGTGGTAATTTCTATCAACTTCCACTTTTTTTGTAGACGGTCCCGTTCGAGGTTGACATGATAAAGCTCAGCTTGGGCTTGGTCAAGAGTGAATCCCAAGGATGCCCCCTCTTTTACGGGCTCCGACAAATGGGCTTTGTATGGAGCAATTCTACTGGATGAGGCCATCGCTTATTTTGTCTGGGTAAATTTGGATTTGTTAAGGACCTATATTTATACTAATCATGTGATCACTGTTCAATGGCTATATTAGAAACAGCCAAAATTCTTAACAAAAAACCAATGAAGTTGAAATTTAATATAAACATAATGAGACATTTAATTAGATCAAGAGAGATTTCCATTAATGAAACTTTCGGTCGTTACATTGTTGATTCTATTATTAGGTCTAGTCAAAAGAAAATCTAGATTATTCCATCTCACATGTATTATCTGTTAAATGGGCATCCCTAGTTAAGATCATGCTTATCGTGGTCATTATTTGTTCTTTTTGTGTCAATTATGATCCCCCATAACCCTAAATATATATTAATATTAACATTCACATTAAAATGGCTATATTATCAATAATTACGATTCATAATGGTATTTTAAATTTTACTTGGTATAATTAATAATGGTCCAAATTAGAAATATATTTCTTTTAGTTTATAAAACTACTTTACATATTGTGGAATATATTAATTCACAAAGGAATTTGATTTTTAGTTCATTTCATACTTCCCACATTAGAAATTTCACCCTCTGAATTTAATTTCAAACTCTTTTATATATGAGGGTAATATTATTTCATCACCTCTTTTTAATCCCATGATTCTTCACCGAACATTTCATTCTACCATAGTACTTTTACCTTTGTTATTAACTTTTTTAGAACATTTTCTATGTGATATATGAACTTCACCAAATATTCCAATTATGAATGATCATTCTCCAAATGAACCACTAATAGATTTAGTATATTTTAGGGTTCTGTTATGTGATTCATTAAGAGAGTTACATGGAATACGTAATGTACTTGAGATATATCAGATGAGAAATCTAGTGGATTGGAAAAATATCTATTGAGATCTATATTCTCAAAGAGTTTGATTAATATAAGACTTACCATTACCTTATTTACAAAACTAATGCATTTTTCCTCAAATATATATCAAAGGAAATATGTATCCTTAACCTCAAACTTTGGGTATCATTCAATATTTGTTCAGAATTGTTTATTTAATTTTTAGGGATTCCATATAAAATTTAATGGATAATACCTTCTCTAAAATATACAGGATAAGATGTGGTATCATTATATTACACTTCATAACATCATCCTAAAATGTTTTAGTATGAATCCTCTTCCTATACAGATCCTAATAATGTTTCATATAAATTAAAGAATGAATAATATTGTTTTATGAGCACTCTATTGAGTGAATTTGATGACCCTAGAATCCTTTTAAATTTTTTGATCATGATCTCATCAAATCCTATAGAGTTTGTATGGTTTTATTAGATTGAATGTACAACTGATGGTGATAATATATATAGAAAAATATCTATGTATCCAATGAATATTTAAATATTCATTTAAACCTTATAGTAATCCTTGTATATTGATAAAGAAATAGATAGTGGAACTCTATTATTTTTTAAAAATTTCCTTTTGTATGTATTAGTAGTTTGGTCAAGTGGGATGTCCACGTTGAATGTAATTAAATATGATGACTTTATAAGGCGGTCGAATACCACCAAAATAGAATTTTATTTAAATTTATCATGGAATAAAAAAATGAGATCCATGGTTATTGTTTTTCCATTACATATGGGTATGACTAATGGGTGCATCATACACATATTCTTATATCATTTGACCTTTACTTGTTGGCATACCAAGCGTCGCAATACAAATTCAGCAATCTCTCCATTCATGTTATCCCACCATATCATTTTCATTAGATCTCTACAAATCATAGTTCTTCATGAGTTAATATATAATGATGAGATATGTGAATCATATATAATATTAATTTTTAGTTTTGGTTTTAATAGAACACATATTCGTGTTCCAAAACATATAACACCATTATTATAAACGATCTACAATGGAATATTCTATTCTATTTTTTTGTAGCTCCACATTATCATTTTTTCATCCTTGATCCTCCCCAAAAGAAATGATTGAGAATTTATTTGAGCAAGATAATATAAATTTCATTTAACTATTCTCTAGTACATATGTTTCCTTTCAAAGTAGATTATATTCCATTTAATAGTTATTATGGATTGGTTTATGGTATACATTATACATAGGGATTCGACGACTTTTTCACCTTACAAGGATTGTAATGGATTGAATAGTAATAATAATTAATCAGATATATCCACCTTTGTTTGTGCAGATTAATATCCTTTGGTGGTAATATATACATGGGATGTCTGTGAACCAATTATATGTCACACTTATCCCCTTGGTGATAATTTTCCAAATCATCAATGTTAGGATTCCTATTATTAATTTTAAATCATGGGATGGGTAGTACATCTCATGGATATTTTTTTGGATTATGGAATTGGCTATCAGTTTTTCATTTTTCATGATAACACAACCTAATAATTTTTTGGATACCTGAATTATTATCACAAATCCATCCATATTTGGTGGGTAATATCAACAAAAGTGCAATGATTAGCCTCTATTTTAATTATTTTAATTATCTCCTCACATTAATCAATATAGGATTACATTAATTCCTTCCCAGTTAGATTGGTTAGGTGACCATAAAATTATGAAAATTTTCTCTCAAATCAACGATAGAACTGAGATAATCCATGAAATCTATCAGTATATTTCATAGTGTCGGTACATTATATGAATAGAATACTAGTTTATATCCTCCATCCTCACTATTACTATATCATTTACTAGCTAATTATCTATCATGGATATGTTCTATTATACATTCAGTAGATAAAAAAATTCATCAATCTATGGAAGATAATACTTGATATCTACAGTGATCTTTTTCTACATATGATAATCAATGAAGATGCCCATTTACCCATACTTCGTCTTCAAGAATAGGAACAAAACACCCCTTTGTGAGTCATATGGGTGTAAAAACCCGTTATGAATATTCTTTTGTTGTTTTTTCATTAGCTCTTTGTGTTTTCAAATAGTCATTCTACATAGAGTTTTGAAATTGGAAAATATATTTGTATAATAATAATTGAGAAATCAACCACATGGCTTGTAAGAATACGTGGAATTCATTTAAAAACATGACTATATATTCAATTTAAAATCTAATTCGGTCAATAATGATCTTTTCCATTGACACATTAATTTTCACAGGATACAATTTCTCATAAAGGAATAATATAAATTCTAGAGATGACAATTTCAAATTACATTCATATACCTCCATGAAATTTTATTTAGTTATATAGTGATTTAAAATACAGAGGGTTTTACTAAAGAAGACATACAGAATATAAAAAAACATCAAGAAAAATCTTCTATATTATGAAAGTGTTTCTGGTCAAAAAATAAGTTCTAGCAAGAGTTTTTTTATATTTTAGAAAGAATATCCCATCTTCATAGAGAACATGTATGATCAATGATTTATGAATAATGGAAGTAACTCTCCCATTCATATAAATTGGAGTTCATATGTTATAGGAAAGGCCTCAGGCTTTCAATTTTTCTAATTCTCTGATATAGATTAGTAAAACCCTTACCTCATGTACGGGTAAATCCCTCTCAATGGGAGGAAGAACATGTTTTTACAAGAATGTGATAGTTTCAAAATTGTTCTATTCATTCATTGTGTATTCTTCTTCCACCATTATTATTAAAACAATAAACACACTGATGAGAATCATTTTTAGAACAACATCTTGTTGTCAGTAAAAATGGTCACAGTTCCTTGAATAAAATGATACATGCATCATGCTCCTGGAGACTTAGGAATAAAAAATCTTGTTCTCTTCAATATTTCCCTCGAGAACAATTTATTTGGAGTCTTGTTAACAAAAACTAGGATTCCATTGGCTTCTTTATATATGGATTTTTTTCAAAGATTTAACAGGAATGTAAATTTATATTGAGTCCTTGTCACACACCAACCAAAACTTACTATTTTATAGTAATTATTTTTTTCTATCCATGGATGTATTTTATTTTTTGTTTCAAATTGTTCATGCTCAGAATTTTTTTTACTTTTTATTTGGAAATGGGATTTTTGGCCTTCGCAGCACCTGGAACATGTGTAGAGCATGGTTTTGGAACATTGTGAGATAACCTAGGAAACTGTGCTAAATTATTGGGTTTTAAAATAAAAAAAATCACAAATGGAAAATAAAATAAAATACTAAAAATTTAATAAAAACTGGAGAATGAATTATAAAAATAATAATATTCATATTATAATTATGAATGTTATTATTATTAGTATGAATATTATTATTATTATTATTATATTTAATACTATTATTATTATTATGTTCTTAATATTATTATTATTATTATTATAATTATTATTTTCTATAGTTTTTATATTTAAAATAAAAGAAAAATATATAAAAATACCAAAAATCACTCACATCCCGCTCTTTCTAATATGATTGCACACCACATCACCCATAGCAGTTCCCCCCTTTTGATGTGCATCCTCCACTCCTATGGCCTCCTCTCTTACCTTCCATCCATTTATATTTCTCCTTATTTCCCTAAAATTATATGAGTAATTCTCAGTCTCCCTTTTCTTCCTTATTTTTTGGGTGATTTGGTCTCCCCATTTACCTATTAAATTTGGACGAAACTAGGGTTAGGTTTTAAAATGGGTTTTTGGTGTTCTTCAAATTCTAGATAATGAGAAGGAATCCTTTGATCACAATCATGTGTATTCCAAAAACATCCACTAATGGTGAAGTGGTTTTCATTGATTTTTTCTTCCTGCCTAAGATTTGGGGTATGGTTTTCTCTTGTTCTTCAGTGTCGCTTAGTTTATATTTGGGGGTTTTTGTAATTTATGAGTCTCTGGAATATAATTTATGAAGTGTTATATTGTGATGTGTTGTTTTAGTCTGTTTCATCCATTTGACGTACTGATTTATATATACTGTTTATTATCACCAAATTTATTTTGGATCTTTTGGATGATTTAGGGTTCCATGTAAATTTGTACACATTTTTTGCCATGTTTGAGGTAGTTTCGGGTTGTCTTTGTCTAAGGTGACCCACGTGCATGTGAATAGGTATGTGTGTGTATATATATATATATGTGGGTTCCCCCGTTACATGTATAATTATACATTGCAGTTAATATAAATGTATCAGGATATCTTTTCCCATGTATATGTATATATATATATATATGAAAATGGATATGTATTTGAGTGGAAACTAGTATATGCACATAAAAATGTATGTAAGGATCCCCTTTTACATGTTCATGGACATGTGTATATGTACATAAGGTCTTGGAATCCTTATATGTATCTGAAAGTGCATATTCTTAGTTGGGTACTAGCAGCTTCTTGTTAGAAAACTCTAAGAGTTGAATGTTCAGTTCGGTTCCACCCTGAGGTAGGCCCTCATTGCTTATGCCATTAAATTGAATACTTGATCTCACGAGTTATTTAAAATGTTTTTTATAATTAAATACTATATGTGTTCTATATAATGTGATGTGGATTCTTGATGATGATCATTCCTTTGTTTTCCATGTTCGGTAATACTGGTTACATGTGTATTTTTCATTACAATATGATCCTAATTGTGTTTTAGAATGTATAATATATTAAATTCATAAAAAGAGTATCTAAAAGGGTATTATGTTTGTGTTTCATCTTTACCAAAAAAAAATTTGTATATTAGTTTTGAATATTGGTTCAAATGAACTAGTATTCTTGTGTGATTTTAAAAAGGGGGAATTCTACAATTTGGTAAGTTAGGAATAGTTTATGGGATTTGGTGTAAATTCAAGATAAAATTGTGATTTTACTTTTATAAATGGGTTTCTTAGAATAAACCCCTATTTCATATTGTTTTAAAATTTTTGGGGCCATTATTGTACAATTTCCATTCCAAATTTAAATAAAATCATAATAGTGTTTTGGGAACATGTTTTATAATGTGAAGATATTCCTTTTAAATTAATGATTCTCATTTGTAACATTGATAGTGTTTTGTAAAATAGGTAACCCCTTTTTGAGAAATTTCCCTTATTATGAGAGATGTCATTAATGTGTTAATGTGTTATTTGTGATATGTTCCTAGTATTGAGGATGGTGAATTATTTCATGGCATAAAAATGGGAATGTGATTAAGGAAGGATATAAGTGGTGGGACGGTGAAAGAGTTTTTAGATAAAAATTGTGATATGTTTATATATGTTTTCTTGATAAAACCTCACCACCATTTTCAATAGAAACCATGGTTAGCCCTTATTACCTTGGTGGAATGATAACGACTAATACACTAGATGATTTAGTAGTGTTTTCACAGGTTTTTCTTGTAGAATTAATGATTACAACACTTACTAAATGACAATGAATATTGGAGACCAATAGGTTATGGGGTTGTCCTCTAATAGTGTAACATACATGAGAACGTTGATGATATTAGTATCTGGGCCACATTTCACCAAGGTATGAGGTTCATAGGGCCCCATTTGTGATTGCAACATATTGGGAATGACAATGGTTCTCATTTATCACATTGTGATTGTAAATGTTTTTTTAGTTTTATCTTTCTTGTTCACTCCTTTTTTTAATTAACTTATTTTAACTTGAAATTTTTTCCATTCGTTTGGGAATGTTACTGCAAGATTGGAAATAATTTTGAAAATATAGTGGAACATGAATTTCATTCCATAAAAATGTTTACTTTTTATTGGAATTTTAAAATAATGAAAACACCATTTCTTTATTTCTTATTTTAAAACTATCATGATCTTATTTCATATTAATTTAAATAGAATAGTGAATTTTTGTTATTTGGAATTATTAATATGATCCTCGATGATCATCCCATCTCTTTTCTCTGATTTAGGTTGCCCTGGTTAGTGTCTATCATGGAGTGAGTGAGGTTTTGTGTTCCATTGTGTACCACAATGCAAATTGAGGTATGTTTCTCTTCATAGATTATTTTTATTCCCACATCTAGTTTTTTATTTTTATTTTCATTTATTTATCTATCATTACTGGGATAAATAATTCCCAAATGTTTTCTTTAAATGCACGAAACCAGTTTCCAGCTAGTGGGGATTGGAAATGACCATTGGGTGGTGTCACATACTAACTTGGGAGATATATTCATGGTTGACGAAAGTTGATTCCGGGAAAAATCGAATTATATAAGGTTTAGACAATGAACATTGAAGATGTCCAATAGATTTTAGTTAGGATTTTTGGAATTCACATGGTCGATTAAAGGTATGTGATTGATCACCACATATTCAGAATGACATTTGAATATCTGTGGTGGTACATGATGGACTTTCCCTGAAGTACATGCTAGGTACTCACCTGTTTTCGGGGTCCATATTCTTTTTTGGGTGTTTCTAGTTATCCATGGGATTTTGTGGTCATTTTGGATGGGTTAATGGTCGATGTGAATGGAATGAAAAGACATTTACATACCACATAATTGCCTCTAATGAATTTCATTGTGTTCACCTGATTGTTGTATAGTTTTCCAAAGCATGTGACAAAGTTGTGCATAACAGTTGTGTGTTTTAGAATCTAGAATCTTGATTCATTGAGATTATTGGTTTTGTTGGGATTTTCATGGTGTGGGTTATAGTTTATTGTTGGGTGCATTCTTGGCACATAAAATCAGTTTTTGTTCTGTTAAAATATGATTTCCAAAATGAAAATCATTATTTATTTGAAAATGAAAATAGATATTATGAAAATGGGTGTTCATTGGGAATTATTCTTGGTACTTTGATATATTTTATAAATTTTAAATCCAATGTTTATTTGGAAAATGATTTGTGGTTTTTGAATTTTATGGGAAATGTGAAATTGATGTTTCAAGAAAATAAGAATTTGGGAATGATTTTTGACCATTGGCATTCTTATGGATCTCACGTGTATGGATAGTTTATATGGAGTTGGTATTTGGGGATGGGTTCCATGTTGGAATGGGAATGTACATAGATGTGATTCCTTATATAATACCAATGCTAGATTCTTGAATTTTAATGATCTATTTTTTCTCAATGTTTTATTTGAGATGTGGTTTTTGGTGTTCATATGATTTTTAAAGTGGAAATGGTTAAAATTGAAATTGAATGTGGTGTTTTATAATTGTAGTTTTGTGTATATTTTGTGGTTATTGGGTTTTCAAGTAAAATTGCCAGTTTGATATGATGTTCGATTTAAAATTTTATTTATTATTTTATGTGGATTATTATTTTGTGATGGGAGTCATGTTGCTTTATATTTATCTTATATTTTCCAATTCCTAGAAATGTTTTGATATCCTCAAATAAATTTTTTTCAGTTGATCATTACACCAAATATCTGAATGTATTGTTGGTGATTTCTTTATTTTTGTGATGTTTTTTCCCTATTGTGTCTGAATATTGATATTGGTTAAGATATTACAAGATAATTTTGAGTGTCTCTTTGGTTTCGGAACACTAGATGTTGTGGGAGAGTAAATAGTTCTAGATCAGATAAAAGGAAACCATTTAGACTGTTTAAGAGTAGTTTCCATGTTATTTTGGAAATATGTGGCACAACGGGTGGACTCTGATAGAAGGAATTTTAGAATCCCGAGGTACTCTTGTAAGGTTTCTTTATCTTGTGAGGAGTGAGAACTGTAATAACTTATTCCCAGAGTGTCTCCCACGCCACCCTCTATTTCTCTGTTAAGGGAGAACACATATATTTATTAAATTATTTTTGATTTGGTAGTGAAATCCCATTTTCAATAATCCGTCGAATTTCTATTTAGTTTGTTGCAGTGAAATGTTCTGTAAGGTGTTTTTCTAGAGGATGAATCCTTATTTGGTTGATGTTATTTGCTGACTGTGGTGAAAAATGTATCAAGACATCTGATCTCCGAACATAGTTCCTGACGATAATCTTTTCATGTGGTAGAGCATTCACTAGGTGTTGGGGGATTTCAATTTAACAATTTTCATCCAACGTTAGAGAGAATGTCAGTTGAATTTTCCTTTGATGTGGTTGTTTTTTGGGACTATTTTTCATTGATGGACATGATGGTCTATTTAATTATGTTTTCATGGATCTTTCTCAAGATATAAACTCATGAGAGGTTAGTATTCCTTTTAACATTTTTGGAATGCGAGGTTTACCAATTGGAGATGCTCGTGTCTTGATGACGTGATGACTTAGAAATCAGTGTTCATTTTGGGATCATTTTGTTTCCCATCCCTTTGATTATGTTGGGATTTGGTCTATTATGGTGGGTTTTTGATGGATAGTCTATCCTGTGTTGTGGATGATTTTTTATAAAATGGTGTAGTGACCCATCACAGGTATCGTAGGTGACAGGAGTTGGATTCATTTTTTAGAGTGGTTTCTATTCAGAAGTGTCAATGTTAGCCTGAATCATAATACAGTTAGGAGTCCATTATGAAAAACACCCTAGGGAATCATGTTCTTCATAGATATCCGGATGGGAAATCCTTGGATCATGTTCTACTCAACCCTACACATGTTAGTTATTTACCTTGTTAATGGATCTCTTGATGAATATATGCTAATGTTCCATCAAGTATTTGTTATTTCTATGATAGGGGATGTGGTGTTCCATCCTGTGGTTTTGTTTGGAGATGAGGTTTCCGCAATATCCAGTATCATATTTATGTTGTTTAAGTTTTATGATCTCATTGGTTGGTAAATTGGATATTGATTGAGTTCATTGATTTGAGTCCTTTAATGATCAAGGTAATATTTTCATAATTATTTAATTGTGATATGTGCTTTGACCAATAGAGTCATTTGTGACATTCTAGGGGAATAAAGCATCAGGGTATGGATAATTGTCACACGTATACCTTACACTGATTTTTTATTTTAATTAGTTTATTCATCTTTATTTTATTTCATGTTTTATAGGGTTGATTCCAAGTTAGAATTTTAGAGTTTTATATGGAAATGGGTGTTTTGGACTAAACAGCTCTTAGTGCACGAGCCGAGCATGATTTGGGAACCCTATGGATTCTCCTAGGTAAATGTGTGGTTTGCTAGTGATTTAATAAAATATTATTTAAATGAAAAATAAAAAAATATAGAAAATGGAATATAAATGAAATTAATGTTTAATAATAATTTTCATATTCATTATTATTATGAATTTTATTATTATTAGTTTAATAATATTTATTATTACAATTTTAAATTTTAATATTATTAATTTTTTTATAAAGTTAATAATAAAATTATTATTTCTATATTTTCAATTACTTTCAATTAAATTTAATAGAAAAAATTTAAAAATAACAAAAAACACTAACCTACCACTCTTTCTCACCTACTCGCATAATAAAGCACCTAATGGAGAATTCCCCTTTTGATGTGCAACCTCCCCACCTACAGCCTTCTATCCTCACATAAATCCATCCTTATTTCTTCTCATTTCTCTCTAATTATCCACGATATGGTCTTATCTTCCTTCTCCACAATATTTCCCGATGCGATTTGGTCTCCACGTCAACATGTAAAATTAGGCCAAACCTATGGTTACATTTTAACATTTATTTTTGGTGTTCTTCCAGTTTTATTTTATCCAATGGCTTCCTTGGGTGTCATTCTAGTTTGTTTCAAAAACGACTAACAATTTGAAAGCAGTTCGCTTCAATTTCGCCTTCTGATCTGCGATTTTGGGTATAGTTTTTATCCATTCATCTCTCTCTCATACTTTATATTTGGGGGATTTATAATTTAAGAGTCTCTTGTATTATATTTAAATATTTTTGGATTGTTTCATGTTGTTTTTGTTCCATAACTCTATATATGGTAACGATTTATACCCATTGTTTAATATCACCATGTTTTTTGGATCCTTAGGATGATTGACGGTGCCTTGTATTTTTTTGTAGTGAGTTTGAGTCATCATTACGGCTGGTTGAGGTTGGTGTTGTCTATGGAGACTCACTTGCATGTGCATAGAGAATTATATATATATATATATATATATTTGTTTCTGTGTGTGAGAGTGTGTTTGTGTGTGTGTGGGTGGGTTCCCCCATTACATGTATAGTCATACATGGTAGTTAATCTATATCTATGGATCTTTTTTTGCCCATGTATATATATGAAAATTAATATGTTGGTGTGTGGTGACTCGTATATGCATATAAGAATATATGTAAGGGCCCCCATGAAAATTTCCATGGCTATAAGGACATGTGAATTGGGTCTATGTGTCCTTATATATATGTAAAAGTGCATTTTCATTGTGGGGGAGTAGCAGATTCTAGATATAATGTACCAAATTCTGAATGTTTAGTTTGGTTCCACCCTAAGGTATTCCCCCTATTCATACGCCTTCAAATTGAATTTATTATTTTTGTGAGTTCTTGAAAAGCAATTTTCAATATTAAATATTAAATGAATTATATGGATAGTTATGGTGATGCTTGATGTTGGACATTCCTTTGTTCTACTTGTTCTCTTGTATTATTGACATGTATATCATTCAATAAAATATGATCCCAATATTTTTTTGAATGCTCATTATTTTAAAAGCTTATAATTAGTTTCTAAAATGGTTTTAGGTGCGCGGTGGGTATTTCTAGAAAATTCGTGTGTTTATATTTTTCTTGAATGTTCATTCAAATTAATAAGTATTCCAGTGTCATTTTAAGATGGGGAAATTCAATGCTTTTTAATGATAAATAATGTGTATTGTCTTGGGTGTGAACTCATGATTAAAAAGTTATTTTCATTTCTTAAATGTTTTTCTTGGTTTTAAACAATGTTTTAGGTTGTTTTAAAATATTTGAAGTTTTGTTATTTAATTGGTATTTAAACTAGAATTTAAAAGATAAAGGTGTCATGAGAACATGTTTTCTAAAGAAAATATTTTTCCGGAAGAGAAATAAAGCCTTTGTTCCCATTTATAATGGTTTGAAAAATCAGAAAACCCCCTTGAGTAATTCTCCTTATATTGAGTTATGTGATGAAACTGTTAATCTGTGATTTGTGATATGTGTCTAGTGTTTAGGCTTTTTCATTGTTGTGTGACACAAAAAGGGGAATGTGCTTAAGGAGGGATATCAGTGGTGGGATGTGGAATATGTTTTTTTGGATAAAGTAAGTGATATGTTTATATAAATTTTCTTGATAAAACCTCACTGCCATTTGAAATGGATAAAATTGATAACCTTCGGTACTTAAGAGGGAAATCTTGGACATGTACACTATATGATTTTGAAGTAGGTTGTCCAAGTTTCATCAATTAGGATTGACGATTACAACACTTACTTAATGCTTATAAATATTGTATAACACAAGGATATTTTGAAATCCCCTATTAGGGTCTTATGCGTGAGAATGCTAATGGCCATGGTTTCAAAGCCAAGTTTCACCGAAGTACGAGGTTTCTAGGGACACATCGGTGTTACCTAGTTAAAAATCTATTTATAAAGTTATATGTTTAATCAACCTCTTGACACATTTTAGGTAATTTAGATTTATCCCTTTTTCATATAGTTTAAATTTAATTAATATGGGGAATTAAGGTTATTCCTAGTCTTGGAGGATATATGTTGTTATTTAGAGATCACAACGGTGATCCCATTGAATATCTTCATCATCCATATTGTTCTATCCCTTGCATGGAAGCAGAAATGATTGGATTGATCGAGCTATATTTATGTAATGTTAATTATGTTGGAAATATATATGGTTTGAGTGTGTCTCCAATACTATTATACTAGCATTCAGGCTTGGAATGATTCACATATTATAGATGCTGACATCAAAATAGACTATCATTCATAAAAAAATATATTAATTGAATTATATTATCGCTCATATATTCCATGATTCTAATAACCTTGTTCATGGTCTCTTAAATATAGTTGTGGTTGATGATGTGTTCATATACACGTACACTATACCAAGAGATAAGTTACACTTTTATTCAATGGTAAAAATGTAATATTCCTTCCCTTGGGTAGTTGCGACCTATATCACTCCTTAATTGAAGAGGCACTAAGCATAATTTTATTAAAAATCAATATCAAGGGTGATTTCCATATCTCATTAATTTATGTGTCCTCTATATAATAAATCATGGTATAGATATGAATTTTTTTTCTTTAAAAAAATAAAATCTATACCTTTAATTACATCGAATTACAATAATAGGATTTCCAGAAGAATATCTAGGAATTTGATCTCAAAAACATGGACATGGGATATGTTATATGTGTGGGACACAATATATTAATCATTTATGTCTTTCATGGATGTATCCACATCCATATATTTGGGAGGTTTAAGAATATTTATAAAAAACATGTGTTATATGAAATAATGAGAATAAATAAAATAAAATGATATGTTCAATATCCTTGAATAAATTGGTAGAATATATATCACCACTACATTGACAATATCCACCATTACAGGTGTGATCACATAATATAGTCTTTTATCTCTCGGTCCTATAGTTGGTTGTCACCGGTCATCTTCAGAAGACCTATTTCTACTTCATTGATTTTTATTGTGTCTATATTACTTATACTTAAAACATTGAACAATATGTTGAGGGTTTTTTAGCATTCCCTTCATCTTCCACATTAGTGGGTTTTTCCGTTCTCATTCGATATCCTGGTTCCATTCCTTCCCACACCTAAATAATTTGGTTGTCCCCTTGAAAAAAATTCTTGCATACTTATTAAAAAAAATGTTTACATATGGGATGTTTAAATTCATTCACCCATGAGATTTCTTTATTTCTACACCAAAAATGAAATCCATTTTCCTATTCATATCTCCTGACCCATTAGACCATTGAGAATCACCATTTATAACTTTAACTATGATGGAACATAATAAACATTCCACATCGTATTCAAAGTCATGAATTGAAAAATTATTTCAACTACACACATTTTTCTGACCAAAGAGGAATCCAAAATTAAATTTTGAAATAACGACAATAAAAAAGTGTATCATTCAAATCCTTTGAATTTCCCCTTGTACACCATGATGGATTATTCATCCAATTTCTTAAGGATATGGAAATCCCACTCTATAATAAGTCATACAATCTGTGGAAAATGTTTCCCAAAAAACATTTTTTGAAATTCATTCCCCTCAATCACATCAATATATTCCTTGGTTATTTTATTCTTGATCATCATCCACCATTGTTAGAATTTCCCCACCATATGATAAATATCTAAAACGACCATCTATTTATCATAATCTTAAATGATTAATAATATCTTGTCAATGGATTTTCTATATTATTCCATGATTAGGGGATCAAAAGGTCAACTAAATGTATGAACCCATTTTCACATAAGGGTACCAATTGCAACATTACAGTTCTTATGTGGAAGAGTATTTTCCCCTTGATTCATGTTTTTGTTCAAAAAAGGAGTTAACTAAGAACATGTTATCATGAAGTGTATAGTTCATGCTCCCTTTTGGTTGACCATCTAATTGGTGAAAATAATATATTACTAAACACATTTTACTTTGATATGGTTCCTCATGTTTCTGGACATTTACAAAAATAATAAGAAATTTATAGATAATAATTTTAACAATATTTATCATATAATAGAGAATCTGTTTACTTTTATGGGATAATTCATAAATAATAAACATTTTGATAACATAATAATTTCTTGGTAATAATAAAATGTAACTACAGTTTATTTACATAAATAAAATTCCATTTGAATTATTTAAAAACATAAGTTTTTTATAATGATATTGTGAATTTAACAATGAATTTCCCCATGAGGTGATGAATTTTGTGGGAATAAAGGGATCTTTTTCATGAACTAGGTTATGGACAAGTTAGTACCTAATGAAGTAGTTCTGGATTTATTACCCCTAGGTACAAGTCTTCTAGAAATACTTCCACCTGTAGTAAAAAAAGTTGTATTCATTTCATGGAATCCACTCAGCTGATAAGTTAAAAAAATTGTTGTTTTATGATATCTAGTCTTATCCTTATATATTTTACTAATTTTTTATTCATTTTTCATAAGAATACCTAGATTGCCTTCCAATACCAACTACAAAAAATTGTATCTTTTATCAATATTTTTTTCATTGTTTTCTACATGAATAAACACATGTTATAATCCCAAAAGGTCAAGAAGGCCTAGTTTATTTGGGAAATAATGTTAATATAATGATAAATTAACAATTAATTACAATTTCATTATTTATTTTATTTAATTTTCTCTTTAAATTCATTAACACTTCTAAAATATAACAGGATAACTTTGGCACGTAAATAAGAATGTGGTTAGATTTAAATCCCAATAATGGAATAATAAATGTTTAATTTTATGAATGCAAAAAAATTAGTGTGTAGGATTATCAAGAAGACATAATAGGGGTGATATAAATAAACATAATCATCAAAATATGTAATAATATGTTAATATCATGGTATTATACGATTTTAGAAACACCATAAAACATGACATCATGTGCATATGTTAGGGATAAATGATGAGAAAACAAATCATAATGTTCATAGGATAACATCGTATGAACCATATATTTTATCGCATGGGATAGAAACGTTACTGAATCCATCGCAGGGCTATATAATATAGGGTCTACATCCCACATTATTAACATGTACTTAAATTTTTTATGACACATAGATAATATAATATAACAATGTATTTCACCACTTTTGATCTTGTGATTAATGAGTGTAGGACATGTACATTAAAATTCACAATCAATGAAGGATATGTACATATAGGTGAATATCATTGAATGTAAATGAGAATTGGTATACACAACATGATTTTTTCCCATGGATATGGATGAGATACTCTCAACATCACAACAAGTGTATATTTAGGATTATGTAATCATTTAGGGAGAGTTAAATGTGATATCTCATTATATTGGAATAATTTGTATAGTAGAGGGAAGCTTAAAAACATTTGAAAACATGGTCAATTGGAAATCAAAAGGCATAATGAAAATAATGTAATTGAATAAATAGGAATCAAAGAACTTACCTTGATGGATCACAACTAAAATAATTGGAGAACATATTTAGATCTTGGAAACACCTTGAGGGTAATTTAGATTGGGGGAGGAGGAGTAACATCATACTCAGTGGGTTTTGGTGAATATGTTTGGGGTTTTGGGGATATGTATTGTAAAAGATAGGTACGTACATTATTGATTTCTAGACATAGTTTTTAGACTCTATATGAGTAAATAATGATGAAAAATTAGTCTCCTATTTTTAGACATAATTTCATTCAAAGTAGATATATTGTTCAATTTTTTATTATAAATATATTCAAACATATTAAAATAATACCATTGGTGATGTGTATGTGTATCCTGATCATAATTATGTGATTTTTAAAGATAAAAATATTATGTATATTTTAAAGGATGTATTAATGGAATATAAAATAGAACAAATATTGTTACAAGAACTTTATTTTAAAGGGAAAATAAATATTTTTTCATGGAATATTTTTATTGTATTTGTTAAAACTCTATCAATTATTATGTTTTCATAATAGATAATGTGTATTTATACAATAAATAATTTTTACAAAAAAAATAGATTGTACTATAAATTTTTAAAAATTTTATAATTAAATAATTTTGAATTGGGTATTTCAAAAATTAAATCTATTTTCCAAAATAATTTCCCATTTATGAGAATTAACAATTTTAAATAAAACAATCTATTTACTAGAAAATACAAGATCCTACAACACCATCAACTTCCCGACTATTATAATTATTACATTGGACTTCACTGTTTATATTGTCATCAATAATTAATTAGATATTATTAAATATGAATATTCTTGTAAAATAAAATTTAATTCATTAATTGGAGAACATATCAATGGTGATTATTAATTCAAACTATATAGTTCCAAAAAATAATATTATAATTTCGTTGTATCAAAATATAATTTCTATCAAACTAATTCTATAATAATTTATAAATTAATAATAAAATCAGATAAATATAATAATTATATTATAATATATATATATATATATACAGTTTGGATCTAGATACGTAACCCATCATTACACCAATCTATGACCTGATGCTAAGGTGTGTGATGGTTGACATTTTTTGGGTGGTCTGGAAAACATGGTTTTGGATGTCTTGAACATATCTTATAAACAATATCAGTTGAGATTCAGTGGTTGAATCTAGTATATGCCTAGTTCGTGGGGAAATCGTACTAATTACTTATCTCATGTAATCTCAAATAAATGGGATTCATAGGGTATTATCCTACCTGTATATGAATTCACTTCTACCATCTCTATCATGTATGCTTTATATAATCCCTCAAAATATATTAATCTTAACAATCATCTTTCAATGGATATATTATAATTATTTATTACAGTAAATGGTTAAATAAAATCAGTTATATTTTATAATTTTCTAAAATAACAAATGTATATTATCTGTTCTCTAAGACTATATTATTTAATGATGATGATATTCATTCAAAACTGAATCTCATTTATAATTTTTTTTGTTCATTACAGGATAACCACACATAAAATTTCTTTATTACTGGGACGGTCTCCCATGAACCTTGTCTTGCACATGGTATAACATGTAATTTTCCCTCTTTTGAGTCTGTTATAACTTCCATATACCCTCTTTTGTGCTTGGGATGAAATCACATGTACCCCTTTTGGGACTGGTATAACCACCCATATAAACACTATTAGGTTCATCAAATATTAATTGTTAACTAATTCATTTTAGTTCTATAAAATACCTGCACATAAGACCATATAAAGCCCTTCGTATGTTTACTATGGGATCATAAAAATATTTTCCTTTTTATGAATACTCAAATCATTAAAAAGATAACTGATTTCATCAATATTTCATCCTTTAATTCATAAATAAACGGTAGAATTAATAATAATAAAATTTGATCAAATACCTTGTAATGAATAATACATATCAAAGGAGTTATTTTAAATGAAAATAACTTCAAAAGTAAACTGGAATATTTGTTAAGGAAAATTTAATTTTTATATTGAATTCCAGTGTTTAAAAATAGGAATTTAAATATCATTAAATAAAAAAATTTATTTAAAAATAACCAAGTAAAATTTTGAATTACTCATTAAATTAATGATGATTCATTATAGTGATGAAATATATACATGGGGTTTTCATAAAAACAAGGATTCTATTCACAAATTCATTAAAAATTCAAAAACATCCTCATTTGGAAAATACAAAGAATACACATTCTAATACATTTTATTTAAAGTAAAACATTGTTATGAATTACATTAGTATATCATTATAGAATATGAAAAACATTATATAATTCATTTTAATGATATTATAGGCATAAATGAAATGATTTCGATCTGGATCAATAAATAATTATTGTCTTCGTTAAACAAGTTATTTATATCACTATTGTACATAATGAGATTAAAAAAAATTGTCTTATATTACAATAACCTAAGGAAAAGAAATTAAATTATATTTTTGAAATATAGAACATGCAATTTCAATATTAGAAAATTTAAAAATAAACAATTCATATAAAAATGTAATTGTAATATAAAACCCTTAACTGAAACACTAATTGATTTATATATTCATAACATCCTGTATAGTAAATTAGAATTTATTAAAATTTAATAAAACATTAAAAATTTCTATTATACTCTATATGGTCGTTTTATAACATTTCAAAAATTATTCATTAACAATTAATTATTATAATTTTTGTTTCTGTGTATTAAATTTTTCTGTTTTTTATAATAATTTTTAATGATTAGTCATAAAATTATAATTTATGAATAAATAATTTTATTATTTTATGCTTATAATTTTTTATATGTTTAAATAATGACATCATTTTCCTTTTTCAACACATCAAATATCTATTTAAAAAATCAATCGATCATACTCAAGACACCCAACATAGAATTAACTGAATATGTATTGTACTATCATTACAAATAAATAAAATAAATTATATTTAACAATAAGTTATTAGAAATGTAAATATTTATGAAGAAGTAAAATTATTGATTTAATCTTATTTTAAATTTGTTAATGTACATACACAGTGTGCCTTGACTTGAGGTAAATTCTTTCCTCCCCTCTATTTTATAATTATGAGACATATTTTATATTCACCAAATAGTTATATTTTCTATTTTATATACTACAATTTTTAATGTAATATCATTATTCAATTATTCATCATTGTATTTTATTTTTTAAATTTGAGTTATTTTATTAAAGGGTATTTTAATAGAATGATACCAAGTGGTGAATAACTTCATAACTTAATTCATTTTCCATGGGTCATATTACTTATTCATTGTATTAGATATTCAAAGAATATGTGTATATTTTTTTATTATATTGTTTTGTATTCTCTATTTTTTTTTGGATTTTAATTTTATACACATAATATGTGAATTAATTATTTCCAAAATTCAATGATATGTTTTTTGGAAGGGTTATTCTTCTAGAATTATATTTCTTTGAACCATTTGTTTTTTATATGCACCTATCATCATTATTAGATGTATATAATGACGTTTTGATAAGTAATTTCTTGACACATAATTATAATAATATTTAAAGTATCAATTTTTGTTATTTTTTCAAGGGGATTTCAGTAAAATAGTAACCAAAGTGGATAATGCATTATGTTACAATCTATATTCATCCGATAGTTTTTACTTTCATGTTTTTTTGGATGAAATAATGTGATATTATACTAATGGAAGAAATATCTTTTATTATCCTGAACTTATGAATGTGGTTCAAATTTATTACTTTTATTTCCTCACATATTTATTTCATCAATATAATGAATTTTACTAGTATGGGATATTGATTATATATCCTCTTTTAGATGGGGTATCTTTCACCCCTATATTATTTTGTTAAAAAAATTCTTTATAAATGTTCGATTATGAAAGATAAATATTTAATGATCCCATTTTACATTATAATTGATCTCATTTTAAATTCCTTCAAAAGGAAATTTCACAATTTTTTCTTAATGGTTGATTTTTTACTCAATTTTTAAAAATATTATAGGAGGAATGCGTATTTTTAACATTTATAAAATGAATGCATTTCCCTACAGTCATGTAAATTATATTGGATGAATTTTCCATTATATTATTCCATATATGTTTTTAGTAAAAATTATTTTAATAATCTATTGTTAATTATTTTTTAATATAGATTTTTAAAATAAAAAATGAATTTTCCTCAAATACAATTAATGATATTTTAATTTTATTTCATTCTAAAATGTCTTTAAACATTTTTAAATTTATTATACAATGGGGATAATTTTAAATAATATCATCCTTATTATTTAATAGTTTAATTATTATTGATTCAAAGAAGTTATTATGGAACCTATTTCTTTTCAAGAGGTAAATTATTCTTCATGTAGATTGTTATGGAACCCATTATTTTCCATTGGTTAATCATGTTTCAATGAAATTGTTATGAAACAAATTTTTTTTCCATGGGTTAATAAGGTTTCAAATATATTTTTATAGAATAAATTTCATTTACATTAGTTAATAAAATTTTAGATATATCTTTATAGAACAAAATTATTTTTCATGATTTAATGATATTTCAACAAGATAGTTATCGAACCCATTTCTTTTCCATATTTTAATCATGTATCAAAAAAGATATTTATAGAACCTATTTATTTTCATTTGTTTAATCACATTACAATGTTATTATTTTAGAATGAATTTTTTTCTCCATGGTTTAATCATATTTTTTGGAGATTTTCATGTAACATACATATTTTTCATGAGTTAGTTATGTAATGAATGTAATAATTATTTTATGAATGATTTTATATTGAAATAAATACTCATTATACATTATTCATTATACGTTCCATTGAAATTGATTCTATTAGTGGGTGGTTAAGTTATTAACCAATGATTTATGGTTCTATTATAAACTAAAGATGGGTTGTTATGCTATTAACCAAGGAAGGGTAGGTATGTGATAAATAAAGGATATGTGGTTCCATTATAGACCTCTAGTGAATTGGGTATTACATATATATAAATTGGCCAAATTTCATAATACATTTTTAATATTGATATCATTATAATGATACCAAGATAACAATAAATTTTATCAATTATTTTTATGTGTTTATAATGTTTATTATGATAAATATTGATAGAATAACACTCAATATTATTCATAATGATTAATATATCCTTTTTAAAATAACAATTCCTTGTATCAATGTTTAATTATCTTGGAATTTATTTATATAAAAATTTTAATGGTAGACTCATGCTGTTTTATTTTTTCAACATACACTTATGCTCTTATTTTTCTCACCGGTGAAATTAATTTATTAATGTTAATTTATACCCTTAATGCGAATTTGATATCAACCTTATTATGTTTCATTTTCACTACATTATAAATATAGATGTTGAAATCAGTATTTCAAGAATGGATTTTAAATGGATGATGATGATAAATAAATTTTAAATAAGAGAAGAAGGGTTTTCTGGGAGATATGAACATTTATAGAAAAGGGTAATGTTTTTGTATGAATTGATCATAATTCTATAAAACTATACACCTAAAGAGTCATTTAAAATGTATGTGGCCTAACTTTTAATTTTGATGTTGTAACATTTAGATGAAATAAATTGGGTCACTAGCATTAATTTCAGTGTAGGAAATTTAATGTCTATTATTTTTGCAATGGATCCAAGAGTAGGGGATTGTGTATTTGATAATTGGTGTTAGATGAAAGGTTTAGATAAAATTAGAGACTAGAATATTTCTAAGTGTTGTTTTCATCATAGATATGAATACCATAATAGTCTAATATGATAAAGGTTAATCATATGTTCATATTCTTATAATACAATTTCTGGGTTATCAGGTATATTATCATAAATTTTATGGAATTGTTAATTTTTTTTATATTTGTGTTATAGTTGAATTTTGGTGAAAATAAAATGATGGTTTCATCAATTTGGTAATTATATTTTCATGTGATAACCATTTATATTATTATTAATTTCAATATATTTTTTGATATATTTTTATCATTTAAATATTCATATAGTCTTATGAATGATTATATTTTTCTCCAGGTATGAAAATTTATTCTTGGGTAATCGTCATTTAGAAAAATAGTTATTATTATAGTGGAAATTGTATAAAAGAATGAAATTATTTTCACAGAGTTAGTATATTTTTTGACTCTCTTATTCTAGATGGTAAAGTAATTTTTAGATTACATGGGAAGGATATTGATAAAAAAATGATTTCCTATTACCATAATTTTTTAGGATGTCAGTGACCATTCCCACACATATATGGGTTATGTTTTTTGGTTATTGATTTTCTCAGGATCTTTCATTTTGTTATCATCAAATATCAATGTCAAACACTATCATTATTTGGATGTTACACATTTTTTATGTGTCCTAATATTCACTTCCCACCACTATTATTATATTTATAAACCTAGTATTTTTAATTATATATATCCATTGAACATCCATTTATCTCTTATCAAGATGATGTTTTATTTACCATTTATATTATGTGGGTTTCCAAAAAAGGTTATTTTTATTTTTTCAAAATATTGATTATAGGGATAAAGATAATATTAAATTTACTCAATCTATTTTTGGAAGAAAGGGTACGATGCAACTCCCTTGATTTATAAAATAAAAATAGGTTCAGTAATATATTCATCACACAACACAATTCATAAAAGACACACGAAATATATAACCATTATAACCAAGATGTTAAATTGAGGGTTTTAATAGTATTAAATACATTATAACCTATATATATATGTTTTCTACTCATTATAAATTTTATAAATTATTATATTAAATATATAATCAATTTTTATTAAATAAATTTTATTTTACCATGTTATGTTCTTATAAAACTGATTATTATTGTGTTTTAGGGGAAAAATATTATAATTAAATTGTAGAAATTTTATGTTATTTATTTCAAAATATAAATATATGTCTTTATATTATAATATTTAAATTTAAATTGGTTAATTAATTTGGTATTTTTTGAAAATATGTATTTTTTAGTGTATAGTAAAAAATATGGATTTATTTAAATGTAATTTCATTAAAAAAATAATCGCTTAAAAAGTAATATTATTTTTTAATTAAGATTTAATGTAACATATTTATTATTTATTTATATTTAATCCAAATAATTTATTTTCAAAAAAATCATAAGGAATTTTCATATATGTTTTCTTTGGGTTTAAAAATTGAATTTTTCAAAAAACATTCATATTAATTATCCATTTATATTAATTTAATTAATCCCAAATGTTATTTTTCAATATAAATTTTTATATTATATATCAATAAATATTAATTTATATTCATAAAATGATTATTATTCATATTTTTAATGAAACATTTCTTTAAAAATACACTTATTGAAATCGTACTTTTTCATCACATCAGTATATTAATTATAAAATAAATGATTCCAAATATTTGAATTGAATTTTTTAAAATCTATTTAACAATTTTTTATGATCAATCATTATATTATATAAAATTTTCAATGAATTTTATTACCAAAATTAGAAGTGAAAGCAGTAAAAATTAATTAAAACAATTAAGGATAAAATTGGTTTAATGGTGGTTTAACTAAACCTATAATCGTTAAAGTGACCAAAATAAATGTAAAAAATCAACTATATAAAAATATTTCAACATTATAATGTATTTGTTTAAATAATACTCCACTTGGTAGCATTTAGAAATGTCAAAAACAGGGGTATGCCTTTTTATTTTCAAAAATTACATGTGTACCACTCACCTCACTTGTTAATGGCCCCACAAGCATCTATATTACTTAAAACTAAAACCATTTTTCCTCATCCAATACAAACAAAAATCACATCCCACATTCACCCCCATCTTCTTTAATCCTTTTTGGGTCATAAATTCACTTTAGTACCTCTTTAGATATAAGTATATAGAGGTGGTATGAGAAGAGGTAAAATCCATAAATATCTATATTTATTTTACTTCTTCCTTCACCACCATAAAATAATATATAAATATAATAAAAGATTATTAAATGATATAAAATATTATTTGATGGTTTTATATTAATTTAATATCTTAAATCCATCTCTATTTTAATTAAATTGTATGCAAAATAAGCATTCGTGTGTAAGGAGGACTACCACCTCATGAACCACGGTCAATAATTTTTTATCAAAACATATTATGGATTGTTTTAATGATGTTTTTAACATATATATATAAATATATATATTATGAAAATTGTAAAATATTTATTTATTTTGATTTATTATTTCTCATAAACGTTTTTACATTCTATTCTATGGGAAACAAATATTTCATTCTTGTATATGAAAGACAAACCACTTACTAAGAATTGTGATTTATATTTTAATAATGCATCAAGATAATGAAAATATGGGTAATTTTATTCAATATATGTTATATGAATTAAATCATAAATATATTCTATAAAATAATTACCAGTTTTAAATTTTATTATATAATTTTATTTTTTACACTAAAAAATGATAACTCAATTTTCGGATGTCTTTACTTCCACCATGATAATGTTATCTAATTATTTCATCATAAATTAATCACGTATATGATATATATAATAATATATAATGAAACGTGCTAATTATTTCCCTATTATTTTTTGGATATGTCGAAATAACGACACTTTGAAAATTGTCAACATAGCGAAGCCATTTTGAAACAATGAACTCAACTATGTGAAAACCCATGATGCGAATTAAAGAGATTAATTAATTTAATTGTTTTTTAAAAATAAATATTATAAATTATTTAATTACTACGTGTTAAACCAGAATATATTCTTTAATAAATTAAATAATTTAGGTAATTTTATTATACAAGATATAAAAGACATATAAGGAATGTTTGGACTCAAGGTAAGGGCTTTTCGTGTCTTGTTTTTACATTAATGAGACATATGAAATATTTAACATTTATTTATATTATGAAATTTATCAATTTCCCCTTTTAAAATTATTATAATTAATATATCATATATAATTTTATTTTGTTTTCAAATTGTATTAATTCAACAATGATGATTTAAATTAAATGTTAAAATGTGGTAAATAATTTCACAAAACAATTCTTTATATTGGGTTATAATACTTCTTAATTTTATTTTATATTATTTTATTATGTATGTAATGAATTTTTATTTTATTATCTATTTTTTACACATTTATATGTGGTTATAAATTTTATTAATATAGTCTATATATTAATTAATTATGGAATTCAATGGTATGATTTTTGTAGTGGTCATTTTTTCATATTGTCGTTCTTTGAGACATAAGTTTATAATACAACCCTAACATATTTATGAGATATATATACATACCTATTACAATATTATATAATTATAATCAAAAGTTCATGATATTTGAATTATCATTTGATGTTAATCATTATTGGGGATTTCCATAAAAGAAATTCCAAAGTGGAAAAAGCTCTATCTTACAATCTCTTTTCTTTTTTGATTATTTATTTTCATGATTCTTTTGAACTAAATAATGTTACATTTTTCTTAAAAAATATATATTTTATTATAACACCTTTTTGAATTTGGTTAACATGTCTGTTTGTTAATTTCTCCCATATTGATTAAATAAATATCCAGAATTTTGTTTGTAAGTGATGCCAATCATATATATTCTTATTGAACAAGAATATTTATTTTCCATATCTATGTATTGTAAACGGTTTCCCAAAAATTTATTTCCAAGAAATATATTTTCTTCTTAAATATATTTTATGTGATCTTTTACCTCATATTAAAAAAATTTCAATGGAAATTTCTCATCGATTTCCCAATAGGTCAATTTTAAATACCTTTTTAAAAATCTTTTGATGAGATTATTTTTTAGTAAATGATGAAAACAAATATTTTCCCAACATCATATACAATATTTATATTAATAATGAATTTTGTTATTCCTTGTATGTTTTCACGGAGAATGAATTTTTCTGTATATATTAAATTTTTAGTTATTAAAATAGATTGTCTAATGGAAAGAATTATGTTCCTCCAAAATGTATTTAATCATCCTATAATTGTATTTAAATTAATAGACATTAATGAAACATATTTTCACTTATTATCCAAAGGGAATATTTTATAATAACAAACTTATTCAATCCTTTTGTGCATAGATTATAATTTTTTCAGCGATATTGTTATGGAACCCAATTATATTCCACTATTTAATCATGCTTCAATTAGAATGTTATGAAACCCATTTCTCATTCCTAGATTAATTATGTATGATATAGATTATTATTGAACATGGTTATTTTTCACGAGTTAATTATTTTGAAATAATACTATAATGGAAATAGTATCATTTTCACAGGTCAATAATTTTTCAAATAGATGGTTATGGAACCACTTTCTTTTCAAGAGGATAGTCACGTTTCAAAGATATTGTAATTGAATATATTTATTTTCCATAGGTTACTAATTTTTTAAATAGATTATTATGGAACCTAATTTTTCCATGGGTTTTTCAAATTTCAAATAGAATTTTACACAACCCATTTTCTTATTGGGGTTAATTTTTTTTAGAGTGAATTTCATGGAACCCATATCATTTACATAGGATAATCAAGTTAGGAAAGTAATAATTATTATTTTAGAGATTTAATGAAGAAATTAATGATTTTTTATAATCAATAATGATATGTTTCTTGGAAAATGATTATAATGATAGGTGATGTTATATACCAATGACATGTTGTTCTATTATATACCAAGGATGTGTGGTCATTCTAATAACAAAGGATTAATGGTTCTATAATAAATCAAGGATGGGTTGGTCTTCAATATCCATCTAACAGATTAGGAAATTTAATTATAAAAGATACATGTATTTGATATTCCAATAATAATAGTGATATCATATTAATGATCTAATAATAATGAAACATTTTATCTATTATTTCTATGAGGTTCTAATGTTTCTTTTAATCATGAATGATATCTCATGGATTATGATTATTGATTATAATGAATCCTGAGTTTTTAAAGTCAATATTCTATCATTATTTGTTTAATGGTTCATGTTTTTATGGGTATGAATATTATTATATTATATTTATTCCAATTACAATTTTCACATTACCTTTTCCTCTTTTTATGATCAGTAATGACATATAATTTTTAATGATAACTTTTATTCTTACTAAGTATTTATGACTAAACTTTTCATTTATATTTTATCACCTAATCATAAATATTGAGGTTGAACTAATTAGTTCTTGAAGGGATTTCATATGGTTTATAATGATCACTTAATCTGTAATAAGAAAAATTATGTTAGGTAAGATATTTTTTCATCCAAATACATGTGTATTTTTTATGTGTGAGATTTTCCTAATTATCTAATACTATAAAACATAATTTTTCATAATAATGAATGCGATCTAACATTTTCTCTTAATAATCTATGTTTTTCAAGTAAATAATTTGGTATACTTTATGAGTATCAAAGCACAAAATGAGTAGTTCATGTTTTTTCCTCTCATCCAATATTGTGGGTTTTGATTATATATATATATATTTTTATATAATAAATTTAAACCACTTCACAACCATTCATATAATGTTGTCATGTAAACATAAATACATCACATCATGTAAATAGTTGATTATACATAAATAGACGTTTTAATTTCTTCATTTTGATTGATGGAGTGAAATAGAACTAAAAAATTATTAAACATTACAAAATATTTATTATATCATAAATATAATATATATACACTAAACCCATTATATAAATAAAATATGAATGATTGTGATGGTAAATTGTAATGGCCCGGACCTCTCCGGTCCATTCCATTGTGAAAATGTGGTGCTGGAGGTGTTCCAGGAGGACAATGTGACTTGGCGATGCATTTGGGTGGACTTTTAAGGAAATCTAAAGGGAAATACCTTTCAAACAGTTAGTGCACTGTTTACCTAAACCGTGCGGCCAAAATGTGCAAGGTAGGTGTTGGAGACAGAGGCTAACACATGTTTAGCGCACGGTTTGTCTAACCGTGAGGACTAACCGTGCAATGAGTGTTTGGCGAGGCACAAGCTAATGCACGGTTAGCACACGGTTTGTTAAACCGTGCAGACTGGACATGCATGCACGAAAGTTAGATCCTAAAATTGTGGATCTGAACTCTTTTGCCTATAAATGGTTCGTTTAAGCCTCTAATCGGCCATAACTCGGGATTACCCTTCCTTGGATGTAGAAGAATACATCCCATGCATTTTGGAGGCGATCCAGAGGCTTTTCTAGGCGAATTGAAGCCGGTTTCTAGAGGTATGTGATCGTTCTTACTTGGTTTCATAGATCTGGCAAGATCTACTCCTCCTCTTCTCTTAGTTTCATAGATATACACCCATTATGGGTAGATTTAACCGTGTGGATGTTCAATATGATGAGATTTGGTCTTTGTTGTGTTAAGAGAAGAGATATAAAACGGATTCATGGAGAATCGACCTGGTTTCTTTGGTGATCTCCAACCGTTGTGGTTTTCCTTGAAAACCATTGAGGTAGGGGATTCGTGGATTCTCAAATTGTTTATGTTCAATCATAGAGTTAACTTGCTTTAGCCCTCTGGATCACAATGAAATTGACCTAATTAAATACATGAACCAGATTTAAGGAATTGGTTTGATCGCATGTTGTTTCCTTGTACAGTGATATCAGTTCACCTCATGATTTCCTAGGTAGTGTGATATCTATTCCTTGCTTGTTAGCATGTTTTTCATGATGAAATTAATAGAGAACGTAAAGACAAAATTAATTGATAATTAATTGGATAAAGATAAAGAGTCATGTAAATGAATATGGTTGTTATTGTTGTGGTTGTTGATCCAAATTTATGTTAATCAAATTGATACCGATGTATGTTATTAATTCAGTGGGTTGGTAAACCTAAAATATTTTGGTTCTTGTTGTTTGAAGGCCGGATGCCTTGTTAAAGGGCCAAGATCACAAATTGATGCGATTTTTACTTTCTTACTACTTGTTCTGTGATGTGAACTTGGATGGATGTTGTGATATGTGGGGGCATGGAGGCATTGTGGTTGTGGCAGCGAATGTCACCTAGAGTGGCGAGATGCATCGGTTTATGCATATGGGTATCAGGGATGACATTTGGGATGATGGAATCGTATAGATGTGAGTATTGGATGCTTGGTGCTTTGTTTGGTTGTATATCTGCTTTACTTGTTCCCACTGCTCAAGGAAGCTGGTTTTGCTGGCCCTTACTCCGAAAGAGGTGATGACACACGGGGTATTCCACGTTCATTCCGTGTTTATCCTTTAAAGGTAGAATGGTTCTATGCTCTTGTTATAGGTGGCAAAGACTTGACGGGTAGTACATCTACTCACCGTGTTGAGCCCCTTTTGTTTAGTAGCATAGGATGCTTTCCTATAATTCCTGTGAATATAGTAAAGCAATTCTTTAATGAATGTTTGAATTAATAATTTTAACCCATGGGGTCGGAGTTTGTTGAATCTTAATGATGAGGTTGAGAACTTTTCATTGGACAATGGTTTTTGAACTTTATGTTAATGGAATTTAATGTGGAAATTGTTCATGGTTAATTAATGTTTGAAGAATTATTTAACGTATAGTGGAATTGATAAAAAGGGAATGAAGTTATCTAATAAAGTCCTAAAATGGTTGTGTGATTATAGGATACCTAGTCTTAGAAGTGGCATCTCGGAGTCCGAGTGACGTTAGTTGCAGTTGTGTCTAAGACTAGGTTATGCCCATATAGTGTATTCTGTACTTTGTGTTTTTATATACTATTCCACCCTACCAGTAAGGGAAATTAACACCTCAGGGATTCTTTACCCTGGGGTGTGTTTTCTCCAACATTCTGGTGAGAGGATGAATGGCTTACTACCCCCTTTGACCCTGCTCTATTCTCTAGGTAAATACTAGTTCCATTAGACACAACAGTTAGTTTTCCCCATATATGTGTGTAGAGTGATGTAATGGCTTGTGGTTATTCACACACATATATTCTGGATATAGTATCCTGTAGACTACTATAGGTGTAACGTGTATATGTTGTAATGGATTGAGAATCCTTACTCGGTGTATGGGCTGTAATGGCTTGAGTTATAATACCTGACGTATGATACACATTCTGCGAGCTTTGGTGGATCTAGGAAACTAAATGGTTACTTTTGGTTGTGAGGATGGTGTGGTGCTTCGCCCAGGTGTATGGAGGCAAGCCTTTGTGGTGAACATGGTGCAGATTATGGAACATAGCCCAAGTGAATATGGGCCAGCCTTTGGAGAGTGATTCACAGGACGTATGACGTTGGTGAAAGCGGAAAACCAGTGGGGAAGTATTAGTGGGGTACCCTTTATATTCTTTTTTTATATGATATACTCTTGTATGCGTTACTTGGTGAGAGTAGCCATGGTGAGTTTGGGAACATAGTATACCTGTTCAGGTGATGAGTTAGTTTACCTTGTTGGTCACTGTGCTTTAGCAAGCTTTATTTACTTTTTCACGAGTGGATTCAGGGAGGATCCTACTGAGTATACTGCTATACTAACCCTACATATATATAAAATGTTTCTCATGGTACTTGGAGCAGGTTGGAGATCAGGTTGGTTACTACTAGCTTGTGGTTGCATGAGCTGTTTGGGATTTTGGTCACTGGTGTTTTTATATTCTTTTGGATACTTGCATTTTTTCCTTTCAGATGTAGTAATTTTTCATGACATTACATATGTGAACTTGGGTTTTCTTTTATACTTCAGTTCTGAGTTGGAGTTGGTTGTTGTCTATCTTATCTTTATCTTCTGCATGTGTTCTCTTAGAGGGTAATGCCTCCCATTTATGTGTTTACTATACCCTCGGTGCTAGTAGCCAACCTAGGGACTACTAAAGGCAGGACTCAAGGGGTCATTATCTTCCTTCTCACATTGCCTGCCTAGGAGGGGTACACTTTGTGGGATGGGGTTGTGATAGAGTGGTATCCGAGCTTTGGTTGAGGGACATGATGGAGTTTGGAGTTAGGCACAGGTGAGGTTGCATGGGTTGGTTGGGAAATGGTGTTATTCATGTTCATAAAGTGATGTAAACACTGGAGACCGGCTGAGACATAGGCATTTAGGGACCCCCATGATCTGATGTACGAACCTTTATGTTTACAGTGGCTACTAAACAAGGTGATACTGGATACAGGGTAAAGACCTAGGAAAGGATCATGCATCATTCTTATTTATTCCTATGTTTGAATGGGTAGACCTTGGGATAGGTTAACCTAAATTGAATTAAAGAAAAAAATAAATTAATTAATGTTGATTCTCCCATATTCCATGCTTAGGAGCTCTAAGTGTTTGTTATTTTACAGGTATGGCTCTAGGTCGACGTCCTTGTCAGGTTTGCGTAAAAAAAGTCCAGAAGGCTGTTCCAGCAGATCACCACAGGGTAGAGGTTGACGATGATGATACTTAGAGAAAGACACTCTCAGAGTTTCAGCGCCATAGTCTGCAGAAGTATGAGGGCTCTACTTCAGATGCAATCACAGAAGACCGGTTGGAGGAGGTCGACATAGGCTTCATTTTTATCTGTTCTCGGAAGGAGAACTGGGTGTCCTTGGTTGTGACGATGCTACGTGGAGTAGCAAGGTAGTGGTGGTTGTTGTTCCTCAGGGATCGTGAGGAGTCAGTGATATCATGGGAATAGTTCTGAGACATGTTTAGAGTCGATTTACTTTCATCAACTGTGAAGGTGTCTAGTCTCCAGGAGCTTCTTACCCTTCGATGGGGTATCTCTACTATTTGAGAGTTTAGAATCCATTTCAGGATCCTTTTATGATATTCTTCAGACCTGTTACCAGATGAGGAGGTCAGGGAGAGGTATTTTGAGGAGGCATTGTGTCCAATGATCCAGTGCCAGGTCACCCCATTTGTGCTGAAGACAAATCTTGAGGTACTAGAGAGGGCATAGGTTGTTGAGAGTACTTTGGCCAAGACTGGATCATCATGATAAGGGGATCTTCATGATCCCTCACGAAGCAAGGATGTGGTTTGGGGTTCCCCGTTATCAGGGAAAAAGAGTTTCCATTCAGCATGGGGTAGGTCCCAGCCCTTCAAATCTCATTTCTCCAGAGGTACCAACTCTCAGGCCTATTCCAAGGGATCATGTGCTTGTTTTTCTTATGGTGTCCATGGTCATTAGTAGCAGGAGTTCCTGGACATTATGAGTGGTCATCATTCACCAGGTGTTACTCTTCATGTTCCTCTGTTGAGGCAGTTCCATCCGAGGCAGCAGCTACAAGTTGCACCCGCTTTGGATCACCAGAGGGTATATGAGTCAGGTAGAGGACAGCTCCATGATGCTCCCCATCCTCAGAGAAGAGAGCGTGAATATGGTGGTGGTCTTCATTAAGGTTAGAGAGGCCATGGAGGAGGTCATGGTTACCTTCATTCTCTTGCATTGCCAGCACCAGATGAGCCGGACATCGTTTGAGGTACCCATTTCTTGTTTATAACCCTGGTGTATGCCTTCTTTGATTCAAGAGAGACACACTCCTTCATATCACCTACCCTTGTGCATGCCTTGGGACTTGAGGTAGAGAGGCTTATAGTGCCCTTGGTTTTGACTATGCCAGTTGGAGGTCGAGCTGACTTATTTGATGTATGTAGAGATTGTGAGCTACTTTTGGGGCAACACCGCTCTTGGGGAGATTTTCGATGTTTACGAATACAACCCTATGATTTCATCCTTGGAATGGATTGGTTTTATTCAGTGCAGTCTATCGTGGATTGCTTCAGGAAGAAGGTCATTTTCTTTGGTGTAGAAAGAGAAAAGGTGGTGTTTGTTGGTGAGCAAGATCTTCAGATGGGTCGTAGGTGTGTTCCATTTTTATTATCCGTAGTGGCTGAGATGATGCTGAGTTCCTCTGAGGTTTGGAAGTTGGAATTTCCTAGGGTCGTAGAGGAGTACCCTGATGACTTTCCAGAGGAAGTTGTATCATTACCCCCTCGATGAGTGAATGAGTTTGGGATCGAGCAACAGCCAGGAGCGTCTCCTATATCTATGTTACCATATAGGAGGGCCCCTTCTAAGTAACGAGAGCTACATATATATCTTGATGGTTTATTGCAATGTGGTTTTTTGGACCAAGTGTGTCACCATTGGGTGCACTAGTTTTGTTCATGAAGAAGGCAGACAACATTTTGTAGTTGTGTGTCGATTATCATCTCTTATACAAAGTGCAAATAAGGAATCACTATCCTCTTCCATGGATCGATGATTATTAAATCAAATTAAGGGTTAAAGTTGGTTCTCAATGATAGACTTGTGGTCAGGATATCATCATATGCGTGTGAAGGATGAGCATATCCTGAAAACTGCTTTCCGTTGTTGTCTTGTGCATTATGGGTTCATTGTAATGACGTTTGACATGACGAATGCTCCAGTTCTATTCATGGGATTGATGAATTATGTGTTCCATGAGTTCCTGTACACGTTCATGGTAGTTTTCATCAATGACATACTTGTGTACTCCACATCTAAAGAGGAGCCTGGAGAGCATCTACGAGCCGTTTTGGGAGTTCCTCGTCGACATGAGCATTTCGAAATGTTGTCGATATCTGAGTTTTGGGTTTGAGAAATCCGTTTCGTGGGGCATGTTGTGCCCCAACATGGAGTAGTTGTATATCTATCCAAGATAGAAGCAAATGTGTCTTGGGGATCCCCCAAGACAGTTTCAGAGGTGTGATGTTTCCTTGGACTCGCATGCTACTAAAGGTGTTACGTAGCCAATTTCTCCCAAGTTGCAACTCATCTAATAACATTGACCCAGAAATATTAGGATTTCATATGGAATATCAGTGTCAAGTAGCTTTCGAGTATCTAAAACAGAAGTTAGTAAGTGCTCCCATTCTTTTTGTTCTAGCTGAGGGAGTTCAGTTTGATGTTTTCTATGATGCTTCACATCTGGGGTTAGGTTGTGTTCTCATGTAGCAGAGGTCTGTTTTTTATTATGGGTCTTGGCAGTTACATCCCACTGAATGTAACTATTCAACCCATGATCTTGATTTTGCAGCTGTGGTGTTCGCTCTGAAGTTGTGGAGACATTACCTCATTTGTGAGCGCTTTGTGGTTTTCACCGATCATAAGAGTTTTAGGTATGTTTTCTCTTAGCATGACATGTACTTACGACAACATCGGTGGATGGATTTATTATAGGAATACAAATTCAAAATATCGTATACACCTGGAAAAGGGAATGTTATAGCTGATGCGCTGAGTCGAAAGTCGCGTTGTGATGATGTGCATGAATCTGGTGATTTATGGAGAGTAATGGATGAATTATCAGCATTTCATATTGATATGTGAGAAGTTGGGGGTAGATGTTGTATTTTTCAGATGAGGATACAGTCATCCCTGATGCAGAAGGCGTAGGGGTCCCAGTTGGTGGATCTTGAGGTGGAGGTCTGGAGAGACCGAGTTGTTTGTAGTGAGGCCCTTGATGGTTGGTCGAGAGACAAACAACACTGAGTGTTGTATAATAGAAGGCTTTTTCTTCCCTTGAATATGTAAGACATGGTTCTCCGAGAGTTTCATAGTTTTCCCTTAGTATTACATCATGTCATAAAAAAGATGTACTGATCCTTGCGGAGTCAGTTTTGGTGTCCTGGGCTGAAGCGTGCCGTTGCGGAGTTCATGTCTCGATGTTTAGTCTTCCAAAAGGTGAAGTCTGAACACCATGTTCCAGGTGGTCTTCTTCCGCCATTAGAGATTCCTCAGTGGATGCGGTATGACATCTCAATGGAATTTTCTACTGGTTTACCTCGAGATCCGGGAGGACATGATGTTGTTTGGGTGGTAGTGGATCATTTAACAAAATCGGCCCACTTCATAATGATCAATGAGTCAAGCTCAGTGGAGGTTTTGTCGAGGAAGTTTCTAGAGGTGGTGGTGAGACTTCATGGAGTCCCTGGGATGATCATTTCTTATCAAGATCCTCGTTTTACCTCTAGGGTGTGGAGAGGTCTACAACATGCTTTTGGTTCTAAACAATTCCTTAGACTTGCTTTTCATCCTCAAATAGATGGTCAAACAGAGTGAGCTATCCAGAGACTTGAAGACATGTTACGCAGTTGTGTTCTTGATTTTTGAGGTTCATGGATGAGGCACTTACCCTTTTGGGAGTTCACTTACAATAATAGTTTTCACTACACCATCAGTATGGATCCATTTGAAGCCTTGTACGTCCGGCCTTGCTGTCTCCATTGTGCTGGACTAGTGTCAGAGAGTCAATAATTCTTATACCATAACTAGTACAGAATAAAAAAGAGATGGTTCAGGTGATTTGTGAGAGGATGAAGACAACACAAGTTTTTCATAAATCATATGCCAATCAAATAGTGAGACCCTTAGAGTTTAATGTTAGTGATCATGTTTTTTTTATGGTGACTCCATGTCGTGGGAAGCAAAGGATTGGTCATGGAAGTAATATTTCTCCACGGTTTGTTGGGCCTTTCGAGGTGTTATCTCGTTTTGGAGTTTTGGCGTACCGAGTAGCACTTCCCCCTCATATGATTCGGATACATGATTTCTTCCATGTATCATAGCTCCATCGTTATCTTCATGACAACTCTCACATCATCGATTGGGGGGAGATCGATTTTGATGATGTTGTATCCTTTGAGGAGAGACATGTGGACATACAAGACCACAAGGATAAGGTGTTTCACAGGTGTTCTATCCCTTTAGTGCGTGTCTTTTGGAGACAAGGTGTCATGGAAGAGAGTACTTGGGAACGTGAGTCCCAGATACGTGCTCAGTACCAAGTGTTGTTTTATGTTTAACTATTTTCAGGTTTTGATGTAACTTATGTGGTTGTGAAAATCTATGTTTATGGGATGGGATCCTTTGTTTCTTTGGTGTATTTCTCTCCTTTGAGAGGTATCCCGATTGGTTGTTGTTTATACCCTATTTCATTTTCTCATTTCGTGGGTTTTGGATTCTCATGGATGAGAATGTTTTGAGAGGTATCTAATGTAATGGACCGGACCTCTCCGGCCCATTACATTGTGAATATGTGGTGATAGAGGTGATCTAGGATATCAAGGTGACTTGGGGGTGCATTTGGGTGGACTTTTATGGAATGGTAAAGGTCAGTAGCTTTCACACGATTGGCGCACGGTCTGCCAAAACCGTGCGGCCAAACTGTGCAAGGTTGGTGTTGGAGGCAGTGGCTAATGCATGGTTAGGGAACGATTTGTCTATCCGTGTGGACTAACCATGTGAGGAGGGTTTGGCGAGGCAGATTCTAATGCACGGTTAGCACACGGTTTGTTAAATCATGCGGACTAACTGTGTGCGCCCTTAATCATAGATAAAAAAATTGTGGATCTGAACTCTTTTGCCTCAAAATGGTTCCTTTAAGCCTCTAAGTGGCCATAACATGGGATTAACCTTCCATGGAGGTAGAAGAACCTCTCCAAAGAGTTTTGGAGGTGATTCAGAGGCTTTTCATGGGAAATCGAAGCCGGTTTCATAAGGTATGTGATTGTTCTTTCTTGGTTTATTAGATCTACTTAGATCTACTCCTCTTATTCTCTCGGTTTCTTAGATCTTTGCCCTTTATGGGAAGATCTAAGCGTGTGGATTTCGAATATGATGAGCTTTGGTCTTTGTTGTGTTAGAATAGGAGATCTATGGAGGATTCGTGTATAATCGACCCGGTTTCTTCGGCTTTCTTCGACCGTTGTGGTTTTCCTCGAATACTATTGAGGTAGAGGATTTTTGGATTCTCTAATTGTTTATGTGCAATCATAGGGTTAGCATGTCTTAGCCCTTTTGATCATAATGAAGTTGACCTAATTAAATAATTGAACTGGATTAATGGAATTGGTTTGATCAGATGTGGTTGCTTTATACCGTGATAATGGTTTGCCTCTTGATTTTCTAGATTGTGTGATATTTATGACTTGCTTTGTTAGCATGTTTTTCTTCATGAAATTGATAAAGAACGTAAAGCTGGAATTAATTGATAATTAATTGGAAAAAAGATAAATAGTAATGTAAATGAATCTTTTTGTTGTTGTTGTGGTTGTTGATCCAAATTGATGTTAATCAAATTGATCCTGATATATGTGATTAATTTAGTTAGTAGGTAAACCTGAAAAGTGTTGATGCTTGTTGTTTGAAGGCTATATGACTTGTTAAAGGGCCAAGAGCCCAAATTGATGTGATTTTTACTTTCTTGCTTCTTGGGATGTGATGTGATCCTGGATGGATGTTGTGATATGTGGGGGCATGGAGGCCTTGTTGTTATGGCAGCGGATAATGCCTAGAGTGGCAAGATGCATCAGTTTATGCATATTGGTGTCAGGGAGGACACTAGGGATGATGGAATGAGATAGATGTTATTATTGTATGCATGGTGATTTGTTTGGTTGTTTGTCTGCTTTATATTTTCACACTGCTCAAGGCAGCTGGTCTTGCTTACCCTTCTTTCGAAAGAGGTGAAGACACGCGGGGTATGCCATGTGCATTCAATGTTTATCCTCTCAAGGGAGAATGGGTCTACGCTCTTTCTATATGCGGCAAAGACTCAACAGGTAGTACATCTACTCACCGTGTTGATCCCATTGTGTTTATTAGAATAGCATTCTTTTTTATAATACCTCAGAATATGGGAATGTAATTATATAATGAATGTGTGAATAAATTATGTTTACCCATGGGGATGGAGTTTGTTGAAACATAATGATGAGGTTGAGAACTTTTGATGGGACACTGGTTTTAGGATGTGATTTTAATGGAATTTAATGTGAAAATTGTTCATGGTTAATTAATGTTGGAAGAAATAATTAACATATAGTGGAATTTATAAAAAGAGAATGAAGTAATCGAATAAATACCTTAAATGGTTGTGTTCTTATAGGATCCCTAGTCTTAGAAGTGGCAGCCCAGAGTCCGAGAGATGTTAGATGCAGTTGTTTCTAAGACTATGTTATGCCCATAGTGTGGTTGTGAGTTGTTGTATATTCTGTAATTTTTTTTGTCTCTATACACAACTCCACACTTTCAGTAAGGGAAACTAGCACCCTGGGGATTCTGAGCCTTGGGGGTGTTTTTTCCAAAATTTAGGTGGGAGGATGAATGGCTGGCTACCCCCTTTGATCCCACTCTCTTCTCTTGGTATATACTTGTTCCATTATGCACAACGGTTAGTTTTCCCCATATATGTGGGTAGAGGGCTGTAATGTCTTGTGGTTATTCACACACACATATTCTGGATATAGTATCCTAGGGACTACTATTGGTGTAACGTGTATAGGCTATGATGGCTTGAGGATCCTTACTCGGTGTATGGGATCTAAGGGATTGAGGTATAATACCAGACGTATGATACACGTTATGAGAGCTATGGTGGCTCCCAGAAACTACCTGGTTACGTTTTCTTGTGAGGATGTTGTGCTGCTTCACCAAGGTATCTACGACCAATCCTTTGTGGTGCATGTGCTGCAGATTATGGAGCTTAGCCCATGTGTATACGGGAAAGCCTTTGGAGAGAGATGCATAGGACATATGTCGTTGGGGAAAAGAGGCAAACCAGTGGGGAAGTAGTAGTAGGTTACCCTTCATATTCATTATTATATGATATATTCTAGTATGCATTACTTGGTGAGAGTATCCATGGTGAGGTTGGGAACATTGTATACCTGTTTAGGTGACAAGTTAGTTTCACTTACTGCTCACTGTGCTTTAGAAAGCTTTCTTTACATTTGCACGAGTGGCTTTGGGGGGGATCCTACTAAGTATACAATTATACTCACCCTACGGATATATAAACTGTTTTTTAGGTCACTTAGAGAAAGGTTAGAGATCAGGCTGGTTACTACTAAATTGTGGTTGCTGGAGCTGTTCGGGCTTGTGGACGCTGCTATTTTTATATTCTTTTAGCTACTTGCAGTTTTCTGTTTCAGTTGTAGTACTTTTTCATGACATTACATATGTGCACTTGGGGTTTCTTTTATACTTCGGATCTGAGTTGGAGTTGGTTGGTGTCTAACTTATCTCTATCTTCTACATGTGTTTTCTTAGATGGAAATGCCTTCCATTTATGTGTTTACTATACCCTCGGTTCTAGTCACCATCCCAGGGCCTACTGGAGGCGGGACTCGGGGGTCATTATCTTCCTTCTCACATTGCAGGCCCAGGAGGGGTACAATTTGTGTGGAGGGGATCATGAAGAGTGGTATTAGTGCTCTGGTTGAGGGATAGGATAGATTTTGGAGTTAGGAATAGGTGAGTTTGCATGGGTTGGTTGGGCAATAGTTTCATTAATGTTTAGCAAGTGAGGTAAACACTGTAGACCGGCCAAGACATAGGCGATTAGGGCCGATTATGATCTGATGTACAGACCTTTATGTTTACAATGGGTACTAAACAAGGTGATACTAGTTGTAGGGTAGATACATAGGAAAGTATCTGGCATCATTCTTCATTGTGACTGTCTTTGAATGGGTATACCTTGGGATAGGTTCACCTAAAGAGAATAAAAGAACACAATTAATTAATTAATGTTGAGTCTCCCATATTCTACACATTGGAGCTCTAAGTGTTTTTTCTTTTACATGTATGGCTCCAGGTTGATGTCCTGATTAGGTTTGCACTAAAAATGTACAACATGATATTCCAGCAGATCATCATAGGGTAGAGGATGATGACGATGACACTTGAAGGAAGACACTCCGAGAGTTTCAACACCAAAGTCTGCATAAGTATGAGGGCTCCATTTCAGATGCAGTCACAAAAGACTGGTTGGAGGAGGTCGAGATAGGCTTTATTTCTATCAGTGCATTGAAGGAGCACTGGGTGTCCTTGGTTGTGATGATTCTTCGTGGAGAAGCACGGTAGTGGTGGTTGTTGTTCCTTAGGGATCGGGAGGGTTCAACGATATCATGGGAAGAGTCCTGAGACAAGTTAAGTGTCGAGTTCCTTTCTTCGACTGCAAAGGCGTCTAGTGGCCAGGAGCTTCTTACCCTTCGACAACAGATCTCTACAGTTCGAGATTTGGGAATCCGTTTTAGGAACCATTAATGATATTCTTCGGACCTGTTACTAGATGAGGAGGCTTGGGCGAGGCATTTCGCGGAGGCTTTTCATCCATAGATCCAGATCCAGGTGACCCTATTAATGGTGAAGACATATCATGAGGTACTGGAGAGGGCATAAGTTGTTGAGAGGACTTTGGCCAGGACCGGATCATCACGAGAAGGGGATCGTCATGATCCCTCACGAAGCAAGGCTATGGTCCGAGGTTCTCGGTTTTCATTGCAGAAGTGTTTCCATTCTACCTGGGGTAGGTCCCAGCCCTTCACATCTTGTTTCTCTAGAGAAATCAACTCTCAAGCCTATGTCAAAGGATAAGGTGCTAGTTTTTCTTGTGTTGGTCATGGTCATCATTAGCGAGAGTGACTGACCTTTCAGAGCGGTCATCGTGCACTGGTTGTTATGCTTCAGGTACCTCCTTTAAGGTAGTTCCAGCCGAGGCAGCAATAGCTCATTGCACTAGCTTTGGATCACTAGAGGGTAGATGAGGCAGGCATAGGAGGAGGTCTTGGCCAGCTTCATGCTCTAGTGTTGCCAGTACAAGACGATCAAGATGTCGTTTGAGGTACCCTTTGATTTTTTATACCTTGGTGTATTCCTTTTTTGATTCAGGAGCGACACACTCCTTCATATCACCTACCCTTTTCCATGAATTGGGACTACTGGTATAGAGGCTTCTAGTTCCCTTGGTGTTGACTACGCCAGTTAAAGGTCTTGATGACTTGTTTGAAGTATGTAGAGATTGTGAGCTAGTGTTGGGGCAACACCGCTCTTGGAGAGATTTTCTATGTTTAAGAATTCAACCATATGATATCATCCTCATCATGGATTGTATGTATTCGGTGCAAAAAATCATGGATTTCTTCATGAAGAAGGTCATTTTCTTTGGTGAGGATGAAGAACAAGTGGTGTTTGTTGGTGATCAAGATCCTCGGATGGGTCATAGGCACGTTATGATTATATCATCCATGGAGGATGAGATGATGATGAGTTCTTCAGAGGTTCGACAGTTGGCATTTCCTAGGGTTGTAGAGGAGTACCCTGATGTCTTTCCAGAGGAGGTTGTACCATTACCCCCTCGATGAGAGATTGAGTTTTGGATCGAGCTACATCCAAGAGCATATCTTATCTCTATTTCTCCATATAGGATTTCCCCTTCTGAGTAACGAGAGCTACATATATAGATTGATGGTCTATTGCAGTGAAGTTTTGTTCGACCAAGTGTGTCACCATGAGGTGCACCAGTTCTGTTCGTGAAGAAGGTCGACGGCAGTTTTCAGTTGTGTATTGATTATCGTCTCTTTAACAAATTGACAATAAAGAATTTATATACTCTTTAGCATATCGATGATTTATTCAATCAACTGAAGGGTGAACGTGGGTTCTCAAAGATCGACTTGTGGTCAGGATATCATCAAATGCGTGTGAAGGATGAGGATATACTGAAGACTGCTTTCTATTGTCATCATGGGCATTATGAGTTCATTGTAATGCTGTTTGGAAGGAAAAATGATCAATTTGTATTCCTAGTATTGATGAATGATGTCTTCCTTGAGTTCCTGGACATGTTCGTGGTAGTTTTCATCGACGACATCCTTGTGTTCTCCACATCTAAAGAGGATCATGAAGAGTATATACAAGATATTTTGGGAGTTATTCGTCGACATCAGTTGTTCAGGAAGTTGTCGAAGTGTGAGTTTTGGGGTCATGAAGTTCGTTTCATGGGGAATGTTGTCTTCCAATAGGGAGTAGTTGTGAATCCATTGAAGATAGAAGAAGTTGTGTCTTGGGCATCCCCTATGACAGTTTCAGAGGTGCGAAGTTCCCTTGGTCTTATTGGCTGCTATAGGAGGTTCGTAGCCAATTTCTCCCGAGTTACAACTCCTCTGACAACTTTGACCAGGAAAGATCAGGATTTCATATGTACTGATCAGTGTTAGGTAGCTTTCAAGTATCTAAAAGAGAATTTATTATGTGATGTAGTCCATTTTCTTCCAGCTGAGGGAGTTTAGTTTGATTTTTTCTGCAATGCTTCACATCTGGGGTTAGGCTGTGTTCTCATGAAGCAGAGGTCAGTTGTTTCTTATGGTTCATGGCAGTTACGTCCCCATGAATGCAACTAGTCCACCCATGATCTTGATTTTTCAGTCATGATGTTTTCTCTGATGTTGTGGAGACATTACCACACTGGTGAGCTCTTTGTGGTCTTCACCTATTATAAGAGTTTGAGGTATGTTTTCTCACAGCGTGACTTGTACTTATGACAACATCTGTGGGTGGAGTTCATACAAGAATATGACTTCAAAATATCATATACACATAGAAAAGGAAATTTTGTAGCTGATTCTCTGAGCTGAAAGTCACGTAGTGATATTGTGAGTGAATACGACGATTCCTGCAGAGTAATGGAAGAACTGTCAGCATTGCATCTTGATATGGGAGAAGTTGGGGGGTAGATGTTGTCTTTTTTAGATGACGGTACAGTAACCCTGATGTAGATGGTGGAAGAGTCCCAATTGGGGGATCTTGAGGTGGAGGTCTAGAGAGACAAAGTTGATTGTGGTGAGGCCCCTGATGGTTGGTCGGAAGACGAACAACACCGAGTGTTATATCATTGAAGACATTTTGTTCCCTTGAAGATGTGCGATATGGTTCTCCGGGAGTTTCATAGTTCTCCCTTATCAGTACATCCTGGCATAAAAAAGATGTATCGATCCTTGGGAAGTTAGTTTTGGTGGCATGGGATAAAGCGTGCGGTTGCGGAGTTCGTGTCTCAATGTTTAGTATGCCAAAAGGTGAAGGTCGAACACCGTGTTCCATGTGGTCTTCTTCAACCATTATGGATTCCTCAGTGGATGTGGGAGGACATCTCAATGGACTTTGTTACAGGTTTACCTTGAGCTCTGGGAAGACATGATGATGTTTTGGTGGTAGTGGATCGTTTAACAAAATCAGCCCACTTCATTGAAATCACTGAGTCACACTCAGTAGAGGTTTTGACGAGGAAATATCTAGAAGAGATGGTGAGACATCATGGAGTCCCTAGGATGATCATTTTTGATCGAGATCCTCGTTTTACCTGCTGGGTGTGGAGAGGTCTCCAACATTCTTTGGGTTCTCAACTATGCCTTAGAACTACTTTTCATCCTCAAACAGATGGTTAGATAGAGTGAACTATCCAGACTCTTGTAGACATGTTACGCTCTTGTGTTCATGATTTTGGAGGTTCAGGGATGAGGCACTTACCCTTGGTGGAGTCATCTTACAATAATAGTTTTCTCTCCACCATCGACATGGCGCCATTTGATGCCTTCTATGGCCGGCCTTGCCGTTCTCCATTGTGCTGGACTGGGGTCGGAGAGTCGTAAATTCTAATACCAGAACTAGTACAGAATAAAACAAAGACGGTTCTGGTGAATCGTGAGAGGATGAAGTCAACACAAGATCGTTAGAAATCATATGCTGATCAAAGGAGGATACCCTTAGAGTTTAATGTTCGGGATCATGAGTTTCTGAAGGTGACTCCCCATTGTGGGTAGCGAAGGATTGGTCATGGAAGTAAGCTTTATCCCCGGTTTTATGGGCCTTTTGAGGTGTTATCTCAAGTTGGTGTTGTGGCATACCGATTATCACTTCCCCCTTAGATGAGTCAGATACATGATGTTTTCCATGTATCACAACTCCATCTTTATCGTCATGACAACTCTCACGTCATCGATTGGGGAGAGATCGATTTTGATGATCATTCTACCTTTGAGGAGCGAACTGTGGATATCCAAGACTACAAGGATAAGGTGTTTCACCGGCATTCTATCCCTTTAGTTTGTGTCTTGTGGTGAAACAGTGGCTTGGAAGAGATTACTTGGGAACGTGAGAAACAGATACATGATCAGTACCCAGAGCTGTTTTATATTTAACACTTTTCAGGTATTGATGCAACTTATGTGGTTTTGAAGCTTCTATGTTTATGAGATTGCACCCTTTTTTGATTTGGTGGCTTTCTCTCCTTTGAGAGGTATCTCAATGGGTGGTTGTTCAGACCATGTTTCATTTTCTCTTTTGGTGGGTTTTGGAATCTCGAGGATGATAATGTTTTGAGATGTATCTAATTTAATGGCTCAGACCTCTCCAGTCCATTACTTTGTGAAAATTTGGTTCTGGAGGTGTTCTTGGGAGGTCAAGGTGACTTGGGGGTGCGTTTGGTGTACTTTTAAGGAAATATAAAGCGGAACAGATTTCACAAGGTTGGCGCACGGTTGGCCTAAACTGTGCGGCCAAACCGTGCAAGGTTGGTGTTAGAGGTAGTGGCTAACGCTCGGTTAGCACATGGTTTGTCTAACAGTGCAGACTAACCATGCGAGGAGTGTTTGGTGTGGTAGAAGCTAACGCACAGTTAGCACACGGTTTGTTAAACCATTCAGACTAACCATGTGGGAACATAAAGTTAGATCCAAAAATTGTGGATCTGAACTCTTTTGCCTCTAAATGGTTTGTTTATGCCTCTAAGAGGCCATACCATGGGATTACCCTTCCATGGAGGTAGAAGAACCTCTCCCAAGAATTTTGGAGGTGATCCGGAGGCTTTTCTTGGAGAATTGAAGTTGGTTTCATGAGTTATGTGATCGTTATTCCTTGGTTTCATATATCTAATTATATCTACTCCTCCTCTTCTCTCGGTTGCTTAGATATACACCCTTTATTGGTATATCTAAGAGTATATATGTCGAATATGATGAGTTTCGTTCGTGGTTGTGTTTGGAGAGGAGATCTATAGAGGATTCGTGGATAATCGACCTAGTTTCTTGGGAGTTCTTTGACAATTGTGGTTTTCCTTGAAAACCTTTGAGGTAGGGGATTCGTGGATTCTCTAATTGTTTTTGTGAAATCATAGAGTAAGCATTTTTTAGCCCTTTGGATCACAATGAAATTGACCAAATTAAATACTTAGGCCAGATTAAAGTAATTTTTTGGGTCACATGTTGTTTCTTTGTACTGTGATAATAGTTCGCCTCTTGATTTTCTCGATAGTGTGATATCTGTGCCTTGCTTGTTAGCATGTTGTTCTTAATGAAATTGATAAAGAACATAAAGTGGGAATTAATTGATAATTAATTGACTAAAGATAAAGAGGCATGTATATGAATCTGGTTGTTGTTTTTGTGGTTGTTCATGCAAATTGATCTTAATAAAATTTATTCCAATGTATGTGATTAATTCAGTTGGTTGGTAAACCAGGAAACTGTTGGTGCTTGTTGTTTGAAGGCTAGATGCCTTGTTAAAGGTACAAGATCCCAAATTGATGTGATGTTTACTTTCCTACTGCTTGTGCTGTGATGTGATCAAGGATGGATGTTGTGATATGTGGGCGCATGGAGGCCTTGTGTTTGTGGCAGCGGATGACGCCTAGAGTGGCAAGATGCATTAGATTATGCATATTGGTTTTAGGGAGGACACCAGGGATGATGTAATGGGTTGGATGTGATTGTTGGATGCCTTGTTCTTTTTTTGGTTGTTTATCTTCTTTACTTTTCCCCACAGCTCATGGAAGCTGTTCTTGCTTACCCTTCTTCCGAAAGAGGCGAAGTCATGTGGGGTATTCCACGTGCTTTCCGTGTTTAGCCTCTCAAGGGAGAATAGGTCTACGCTCTTGCTGTATGCGGCAACGACTCGACGGGTAGTACATCTACTCACCGTGTTGAGCCCCTTGTGTTTAGTAGCATAGGATGCTTTTCTAGAATTCCTGGGAATATGGGAATGTAATTTTGTAATGAATGATTGAATAAATGATGTTATCCCATGGGGTTGGAGTTTTTTGAATCATAATGATGAGGTTGGGAACTTTTGAAGGAAATGTTGTTTTTTGATATGATGTTAAAGGAATTTAATGTGGAAATTGTTCATGGTTAATTAAGATTGGAATAATTAGCTAACGTACTATGGAATTGATAAAAAGGGAATGAAGTAATCTAATAAAGACCTTAAATGGTTGTGTGCTTATAGGATACCTCGTCTTAAAAGTGGAAACCATGAGTCCAAGAACGGTTAGCTGCAGTTGTGTATGAGACAAGGTTATGCCCATAGTGTGGTTGTGTGTTATAGTATATTCTGTACTTTTTTTGTTTCTATATGCTACTCGACCCTGTTAGTAAGGGAAACTGGAACCCCAGGGATTCTGAGCCCTGGGGGGTGTTTTCCCCAACATTCCGGTGGGAGGATGAATGGTTGACTACCCCCTTTTAACCTGATCTCTTTTCTTGGTAGATACTAGTGCCATTAAGCACAATGGTTAGATTTCCCCATATATGTGTGTAGAGGCCTATAATGTCTTGTGGTTATTCACACACATATATTATGGATATAGTATCCCATGGAACACTATAGTTGTAATGTGTATAGGCTATGATGGCTTGAGGATCCTTACTCGATGTATGGGTTGTAATGGCTTGAGGTATAATACCCGACGTATGAAACGCGTTATGCGAGCTGTGGTTGCTTCAGAAAACTACCTGGTTACTTTTGGTTTTGAGGATGGTGTGGTGCTTCTCCTAGGTGTTTTCAAGAAAGCCTTTGTGTTGCATGTGTTACAGATTGTGGAGCATTGACCAAGTGTATACGAGCAAGCCTTTGGAGAGAGATGTACAAGACATATGTCATTGGGGTAAAGCGGAAAACTAGAGGGGAAGTATTAGTGGGGCACCCTTGATATTCTTTATTATATGATATATTCTTGTATGAGTAACTTATTGAGAGTAGCTATGATGAGGCTGGGAACATAGTATACTTGTTTAGGTGATGAGTTATTTTCACTTATTGTTCTCTGTGCTTTAGCAAACATTCTTTACTTTTGCATGAGAGGCTTCGGGGAGGATCCTACTGAGTATACTGTTATACTCACCCTACGTATATATAAACTGTTTTTCAGGTCACATGGAGTAGGTTAAACATCAGCCTGGTTACTACTAGCTTGTGGTTGCAGGACCTGTTTAGGCTTGTGGTCACTGATGTTTTTACTTTTTTTGGGTACTTGTAGTTTTAACTTTCAGTTGTAGTACATTTTCCTGACATTACATATGTCCACTAGGGTTTTCTTTTATCATTCAGTTCTGAGTTGGATTTGGTTGGTGTCTATCTTATCTCTCTCTTCTACATGTGTTCTCTTAGAGGGTAATGCCTCCAATTTATTTTTTTACTATACCCTCAGTGCTAGTTTCCATCTCTGGGCCTACTGGAGGTGGGAATCAGGGGTCATTATCTTCAGTCCCACATTTCCGGCCCAGGAGGGGTACACTTTGTGGGGAGGGGGTTGTGATAAAAATCAAATATATATATGGAGAAAGAAGTATGAATGTTTTCAGGAGAAACACTTTCATATCTCATTGGGAGAAAATATGTCAAAATAGTAATGAAATCATTACAATAACATATAAATATATATATTATACTATATTCTTTATTTTTATGGAAATATTTTTTCTAGACCAAGTCAAGGAATAAATAAAATTGAATAATAATGGTCTTTATTTCTGTATATTCATTATGTGAACTACTTTTTTGTATCTCATAATCATTGGGAAATTATTCATAGAGGAATACTAAAAGACCTAGGATGTAGAGAAGGAATCATGGAAAGTTTTTTGGTATGTATTTTTTGAGATAGAAGTCTTATATAGGGAGAATAATGAATGATAATATGTTCCATTTTATAATTGTGGTTAGGGACATACATAATATTTCATAAAATATTTCAACAATATAAGGTCACAAAAATGTGAAATTGGAAATAGTCGACAAAATTTTAATGTAATATTAAAATAGGACTTTAATATCTTCCAAAAACAATAAATCAAACTATTTAGGTGGAATCTTATTGTTTAACCCATTATGATAGAAATATTTTCCTATTATTACTAATCATTATGATCAAATATTTTATTTACACACATTACATTATATTATTTATGATTATTAAAAATATGAAATCTATTTTACCATATAAAATTTATAAATTTTTCATGATATAATTTTAAATAATTTAATAATATTCAATGAATTCCCCTTGAATATTAATTCATTTATGAAGCATAATAATTAATTTACATCTATTATATGCCCTGTAAAAACCATAAAATGAATGTTAAATTATATTATTTATTATAAAATCCATAACTTTGGTTAAAATAATTTATCAATATATACATATTTAGTACATTAATATAAATACTAATTGTGTTCTTAAAATAGTTTTTATAAAAAATGTTCTTTATGTCCGAAAGTAACTTCTACATAATTCATGTATGGTGATGATTCATATAAAACTAATAAGATAAATTCTAGTTAAGGATACCTATATGAAATAAAATTTAAATTAAAAATATAATGTGACATATACTTGAAAATAAATGAAATTTTTTACAAAAAAAAACAGTATTTTATTAATTTTTAGAATAATCAAAAAAATTAGAAAATTCAAAAACATTAAACCAAATACAATATTGAAATGACGATTTAAAAAATTATATTAATTAAATAAAATTATATTTATAAAAATTTAATAAATTAATTAAAATATATGAGTTTTAAATTAAATAATGATCATTTTGATGAAAGAAAAATTTTAAAGCATAAAAATCATTTAATAAAAATGATTTCTATTTATTGTGCATTAGTAAATGTATTTACATTATTCAAACTGATAATATATATTTTTCATAATTTGGATGTTACCATTCATTAATTACAATTCAATGGATAATTTATAAGGTATTACAATTTCACAATACATTTGGACACCTAATTTCATGTAAAGAATACTATGGAACTCCTCATGTTTATTTCAAGTGAAATGGATATAAATATTTTGGTGTTATAATAGGAATTTTCATGAATAATAAATATAATTCAACATATGACATGTAATATAACTAATACATAAGAAATCATGTATATATAAAATCCCTCATCTTGTCTCTTAAATAACATTTTACTAGAGACATATTTCATGTGACATAAGAAATGGTCTACTCTCAGATTTTACGATAATGAATATCTGCAACATAATATCAATGTGTGTACCCAAAAATAGTCCCAATATCCTCTTATATCAATAAACAATTATCTCACCCCTTTTAATATAGTATAATTGACTAAAATCCATCATGGAGAATAATGTTTTCAACCATATCTTAATTGACACTATAACTAATATCTCATTTCCAATAAGTAATATTTCATCAAAATTTTCTATATGAATAATGACCACATTTAAAATGGGGAACAAATTCATTCATTAAAAAAATTAATTTCTCATATGGATTCATCAATTTTAATGATCCATTATTTAAAAGATTCATTCAATCCATTAATTGTTCTTTATAACTAGTCCGGTCTATAGGAATCTTTTCAATTAATAAACCACTCATATTGTGTCATATTGACAAATTATATGAGTTATCCATTTTGGAATGTGGTGTTGACATATATATTTTCAATTTCACAATCATGGAAAGAAACTATGCGAATAATATTTATGATGTATTTTAAAAAAAATATAGATAAAATGTTTTTCCATAATCTGTGAATTAATGTTAAATAAATTCTATAGCATCTAGAAAATCCTTAAAGCTAATAAAATTACCTTCTTTGTTTAGTTTGTTTTCAGTTACCCAATTTTACCTAATTGGATATAGATATATAGTATGATTGAATAAAACCATAACATGGTTCTGTGTATGGAATATGTCTCATAATTTGATGTTTCCACCCATCTAGAAAATTCAGAGCTGCATAATACCCCCTTATAGGATAAATTTTTATCACTATCAACCTATATGTAGTGACTATTATTGGTGTTGAGGAAAAATATTTCTTTAATTATTTATCATATTAGGATTTATTTTATATTACTTATTCCTCAAGATCAAAATATTTTATGGAATCTTATAGAAATTTCTCATGTAACCACTCTCAAGAATATTTAAAATAAACATCATCAATGTAAATATTTCTCCAACTATATATTTTTAAACTCTGATTAATCTCAAGGAACATTTGTATCTTTCAATTATTACCTTATTTTTTGAGGGGGTTTATATCCAATATACACTTGTTTCCGTGGGATTCTCGATAATGATACATTTCATTCCATGGCGTGCAAGTTTGTTGATAAATCTAGACACAAAAGATACACCTCAACTATATTCATGTAAATTAAACAACATTTTTTATTATAATTCATTAAATTATATGGAATTACATACATTACAGTATTTTGAACCTATATTAGTCTGTATGTTTTTGTTTATAAATAATAATTACAAAACGATAATGGAATATCTGGAAGATTCAACATGGACCTCACTATATGAAATAAGGATTAGTTCATCATTAATATCTCATAGATCAAATAATCAAATCCCCAAAAAACATTAAATTATATTAATACATTACTAGGTTTCTCATAGGGTGTAATATATTATTATTCATATAATGATAAATACAAATATAAATTATATATTAGAAAATTATATATGTCATGAACACATGTTGATAACATTACTAGATCATCTATCAGAACCATGAATGTTACACATAGTCCATCACTTGGTTACTATAGGGATATGATGAAAATAATGGTGAGATCAAAATAATATTAAAAAGTAATATATAGTTGAAAATATCATGCCATAAACATGGCATAAGGTATATAGAATGATGTAATAAACAATGGAATCCATAATTAACTAAATTCAAGGGCATATTATATATACAAATATAAGTGGAAACAATGATAAAATTAATCAATAATCTTATACTAACGGAATGCATAATTTTGGACATCAAACCATGATTTCATGGAATTTTAACAATATAATATACTAATATGGGGAGTGGTATACACAAAAACTCAAATATTTTGTCTCATGAGACAATTTGATGCATCACAAGGGTATATATTTCTGTTCCCCACCTATAAAAAAATTATATAAAATACTTTCACCATAAAAGATAGTAATATGATTCATACAATTCCAAATGAAAATATATATTACAAAAAATATAGCTCTTTGTATAATTAAAAATATTTAATACAAATTATTCCACATTAAATATAATAATATTCTTGTATAGGATAATATCCTTAATTAATATAAAATATTTGGGGTGTTAACAAAATAACAGGATGTACCCTTATAAAATAAATATAGTTGATAGTGTAAATTCTATGTACTCTATTTCCATGGAAGATTGTAATTTGGTTTAATGTATTTCATGTGTATGATATAATAAAATGGAAGGAAATTTCATCATCATGGTTCATAATGATCATGTGAATATACAAATGAATAACCCCAAAAAATGTATACCCAGGTGTGCAGTCTTTATCTCACTCATCATGCATCAATTAAATGATTGATTCAATGGAAAACCCGAAATTTTCAGGTTCATTTTCCCTATTTAAATCTCATCAAAAATTGAATAAACATTCCAGTATTCAAAAAAATTATGTATTTTTAAGGAAAATTGACAAACATTTACTTCAGAGAAACATATTATTGTCTTCCAAAATGAAAAATATATAGTTTTAAATGGATTTAGTATCTCTTTAATCAAAATAATATGATAGAGGGATAAATTTTTTGAAATCTGAAGCACTTAAAACTCATGATTTATATGTTATAAATTTTTCCATTAATATATATTCACCTCAAAAAATTAAATTGTGGGTAAATGTTTCAGGAGACCAAAATAATGAAAAATTAGATGAAAATGCCCATTTATGACTTTGGTTGAAATTAATCAAAAACCTCTTGAAGACGATGACACCAAAGACTTATAGAAACATATTATATAAAAAATATTTCATTATATAAATCACAAATACTATGTATATAAAACACAAAAGGTAAATTATGTTCATAATAGAAAAACATGTTTAGAGAGAGAAATTTTAGATAAAAACCCCTTACCTCTTGTTTTTACATCTCTGAATGTACACTAACCAAATGTATTATAAACATAACTATCATAATAACATTATTAATATCCTTGAAAATATTTATTTTCTTTTATACTTCTTATAAATATTAATTATATATATGAATTATACCATATTTTCCACATCATGTGTTTATAGTTTTAGTAATTTATACCATTTTTCTGATATTTTTGTCTCTATTTTTAGAATAGCTCCTTGAACAATTTTTTTTTCTAAAAAATTTTATAAATATGTTTTTTTATTTTAGTTATATGTTCTTTATTTATAATTTTGTTCATATTAATATCTATAAATATTTCATTTTATATTTTATGACAAATTTATTTCATATCTTTTTTCTTACCCTTATATAACATTTACAATTTATTAATTACCATTTGTCATGTTTTAAAAAATTGCTTACTTCATTTAACATATATATATCTCATGTAATCATTATATGATTTTACATTCTTCGTCAAATGATTTTTATAATTTTTTTAAATGTTAGGAATCATATATCACATATGTGGTAATCTTACATGAGTTTTTTTTACTTTACATAACTAGGTTTTACCTTTTTGTATTATTATTTTTTTCATTGTTATAGTTATATATCATTGTCTATACCTTAATGAAACACATGTAAAGTGTGATTTACATTTATTATATTTATTAAATGTAATATAACCCTGACCAAAATTTTTCAAAAATACTATTTACCGTTACAAATTCATGATAAATAACCCTTTGTGGATTTAAAAACATAGAATTTCCAGTTTTTTCTGCTTTCATTTTTTCCATGGTCATCTAAATTGATTCATGTTTATATAATTACTGTTAATTCTTTTAAATGTTTAATAAATGGTAGTTAATGATATATAACCAATTCAATTTTTTATCATGTTTTAAACTGATTTATAGGAATATAAAAGAAGTTATTATTTTCACACATATGTATAAAACACGAAATTCAAAAATTTGAATTTATTTCCTTTAGTTGTATTTTAAATTTCAAAATTATTAATAAATAAATACTTGTTTATTCATATTATTAAATATATTATAATAATATAGTTATATTTATATTTATTATAGAATCTATTATTATAAATAAATTTGATTTTCAAAATTTATAATTGTCTAGATTGGAACTCTGCATTATTTTTTTATTTTCATAGAATAACTATTATAAAATATATATTTCAAATTTATTAAATGATTTTAAATTGTTCAAATGTTTTTAAAATTACATAGTTAATATTTCACCCATTATCTCTCTTTGACAATTTCATATTATTGTTATTATTTTATGAAATTATCCTAATTAATAGAATGATTGTTATATTCATAATGATCCTTATTTATATTCATTGGGGATTCATGGATCAAGGGACTGAAAGATGATATTTATTAAGATCCATACATTGTGATATGTTAATGGAGGAGATAATTTTTTTTCACAAGAACAATATATTCAAGTGAATCCATACTAGAAACATTATTAAGAGAAGATTAATTGTTTCTTATTTCATGTTGAAGTGCGTTGATGGGTCACCAGTAAATAATATTTAAAATTGATTTGAATGGATAATAATAATTTTTATACACTATAACATTCATAAATGATCTAGTTATTCATTAACTGTTTTATTTATTTTTTCATGGTTTAGTGGAGTTGTATTCACATAATGTTTTCACATAATATGATATATCACTTATAAATAATATTCGTTGTTTATGATCACCTTACCTAAATGTAGAACACATAAGATGGGACTTCACCTTATGTTATAGAATATTTTTTTTCTATAAAAGAGATAGTTATGTTTGGGGATACCCTTATATATATGTATTGGGGTTGGGATTTTACCCATTTTAAAAGTCTCCCCCCAGGTGTTAGGTACCAAAATATATTAGTTGACATGTGAATAGTTTACAATATATATTTTTGACTTAAACACTCTAAATTTATAATATTAAATTCAAATTTTTTCCTTCACTCCCGATACAACCAATTTTCATAATCATTTTCTAATAATTCCTTGATCTTATTTTAATAAAAAATTTCAAAATAGTTTTTTAATAAATATGATAATTCCAATAAAAGATATTTTACGCCACCCCTCTTATCTATTTCCATCAATAATCTCTTACCGCAAAATTTTCATTTGAGGCTGAACATAAAATGGTAGTTTTAATATTTTTTATATATTATATTTTTTCAAGGTAAAATTTTCATATTCCTAATCTAGAAAAAATAAATATCATTTTTAGTGGTGTAAAATTTGGAGATTAAATTTTTGAATCTAGTTCGACCGCCTCAGTTCACTTGAAGTGAACATGTATAATGGAATAAAATAATGGAAAAATATTTAATAAATATAGGAATTTATTATTGGACACTCAGGGATAAATCGTATACACTTCTTGAGCTTAATATTGATAAATTAATATGTAATGATTTTATAAAATTTGTCTTAAATTACATAGTCATAAATTATCTTTATAAAACTCTTAATATAATTTTTTATATTCATATATCATAAAGTATGATAACTTATGTTATTTGGGGGACATTAAATGCCACTCATTAAGGAAATAAATTTTTTTGGGGAACTGAGGATAGAATTCCCATTGATGAATATCAATTATTTACAATATAAAATAATGAATGTGTAAAGGATATATATATTTGATTAAAAAATATTATCAACATCATCGTTCACTTGGTCAATCTATAGAGAATAAGGTATTTATTGAAATAATACATTGATCATTACATAATATATGTCATTAAACGAAATTAGTTATTCTAGAAGTTAATTATATTCATAGTAATACTTGAATAATATAATTTGACCATGATTATAATATGATCTTACATTTTTTATCAATGATCTTCATTCATGTCAAAAATAATATAGATTTTTTTTAATTTAAATGATTTTTTAACATTTCTTGTGATTCCAAATATTCATGTATCTTGGAGAAGGGTGATTATCTATCTCATATTGTAATGTAAATTCAAGTAGTCATGATAAAAAAAAACATGATACCAAAAATTATAACTAATAATCAAATTGATACAAAAAAACAATTAAAAAATATATATAATGTAAATCTAATATATATATAATTGTATTTGTAATATTTTGTAAGCTAAATATAAGTTTCCATGATTGAATGGTCAATGGGAAAAAAGCGAAATGAAAAAAATAAGAAAACAAGGATGTAATTTTTCTTAGTGTGTCTATAAATGATTAATCGACTCATGTTATGAATCATAAGTTTAAAATGATGTTGGATATTTATTCCTGATGGGAAAATATCAGCAGGTAATAGATTTCTATGATGATATGTTAGATCCTAAATTTTTCTTTTTGTTTTATTTATAATGTAAGGTTAGTTGTGAGGATAATTTTTATTTTTATTTTTAGTCATATCTATGTTTTGATTGTGATAATACTAATGTAAAAGGGATATGTCATTTATGGGATGTGTTTCAAGAGGAAATATAAAAGAATGATAAAAAGTAAAAAACATCGACTAAGGGATTTATGAATGTTACCAAAGAAAATAATTGTTATCTTGGAAGATTAAAATATGTTAAATTATATTTTAAATTTTTATTAATGAATTCATAACATGAGGAAATTTGAAATTGATTTGTAATAACTAGAAAAAGAGGATAATGGTTTGAATGAAATTTCTTCTAGTACTATGTATGAATTGTTTAATCAATATGACATTTTAAAAAACAGATCAAGTATTATATTATGTACTTAAAAGTATTATCAAAATTTACTATTTGAATTAATTATTTAGATGAATTTCTATTTTTTTTGGAAAAAATTTAATTCAACATCCAAATGACATTGACTTGTTAGGATAATTTATTTCCTTAAAAATATAAAAATATATTTGTTAATGTTAAAAATTATTGTCTATCATATGGTTCTTTATCTATATATCCTATACCTAGAAATTATATTAATCACAATTTGTACAATTTCATTGTCATACTGAAGATTATATTACGTAATATGATTTTAAAATTATGAATACTAAAACATCTGTAACATGGGTGCCAAAAGGATTGTTTTTAAATCCTATATGAAAAAAATAGGACTACATACCTAGGAATATATACTTATTATTTTCTGTTCAGCATACAAGTTAGAATCGAATTTTCTTATGGTATGTTTAAATTTACATTAATTTATTTTTCTTTTTTCTAGCGATAATGTATTTTAGGTTTTATTTTATTGTCCTGTGTTGAATATTGGTTGTATAAAAATTCATTTAATATATTTTTTATGAAATTTTTTGAAATATATAAAATTTCATGGGGGTGTTTAGTTTTTTTAATAAATTAATTTTATTTAGGGTGAGACTTATGTTTTGATACAATAATTGAGATATAATTTTTTTCTTTTTTATTTCCAATGGGGGATATGTGATTAAATTTTTTTTGTGAGAAAATATTTTTAATTATTTTCTAATTTTAATATGGGATATAAATTTTCAAATTGATATTTGGTTTATTTATTATCAAAAATGGGGAAAAGGTTATAGTGGAACTTTAAACATCATTATTTTTTTTATTCACAATTATCTATGTTATTGTTTTTATTTTCTATAAAAAAAATTTAGAAATAATTTTTCACTTTTATCATTATTATTATTATCATTATTTATTATTAATTTTGGTTATATTTTATTAAAAAAATATTTTTTTTGATTTTTCTGTTACACTCACGTAACACATAATCTACTTCTCTTACATGAGACATGTTTTAGATTTTTTTACCATTTCATGAAATATATAAAGTGTATTAACCTCGTAAAACAATTAATATTTACCCTTATGTGATATTTATAATTGTTTTTGTTATATAACATATATTACATCATAGTTTTATATATGAGTATTTTTATTATTATTTTAAACTTAATTCAATCTTTAGGTGTTGTTTAGATTTTTAAATTTTACCCTTACGTAGTATAATCATTACCCCTATATCATATATATAAACTATGAATTTCCTTTACATGGTCTATTAAATATAAATTATATCCTTATTTAATGTATAACAACTATATATTAACCTTCCTCAAGAATAGAAAATGACATTGACATCGTTATGCAAACCTATAATTGCTGGGGTTTTTTCTGATTTTAATGGTATTATAAATTGGTGAGTTTTTTCATGGGATTAAATGTTTTTAAAGATTATATAAAATATAATACGTCATTTAAAACATATGATATGAGTTTTTATAGTTTCTCAAGAACAATTATAAAAATATCAATATTGTTCATAATTTCACAAACCCGTATAAAAAATTAAACAGAAAAAATAGAAATTGTTATCTATATTTATTTTGATTGTTTTAAATGTTTATATATTCATGATTAAGATAAAATATTTTATTGAGACTTTTTTATAGTTTTAATGAAGTATCAGTAAATTTTGATATTATCACATGTATTCTTCAAATGAATTTTTTATTTAGATTTTTTATTTTCATAATATGAAACTCAATAGGATTTTTTGTGTTTTTAATGACTTGTTATTTTGGAATATATCATTTAATATAAAAGTATGATTATGAAATGTTAATTTTTTTAAAATTAATTTTAAAATATTCCTCTCTCTATCTCTCTTTAGTAATTCTGGATTGTTTTTATTATTGTTTTGAATTATCTATATTAATTCAACGAGTTTTATGTGAATAAAAAATATTATTTAAAGTCATTAAGATTCTAGGATCAATGTATATTGGCCCAAACATGCAAAAATGATACAAACTATGATTCATTAACTAATAATAGATCATCTATTGAACTTGAATTATATATTAAATTGATTTTCTACAAGAAAATTAAATAATATAAGTTTCACCATTCTTCATCTCTTGTTGAAGTACAATTATATATTGTAGTACCCCCAATTTGAGGTATATATCATTTGTCTATTGATTTTTATGTGTTTAAAGTTCATGGGATAAGCTAAGAAGAGGTTGGGAGAGTTTGGAATGGTTTTGAATGAGTTTAGATTCTTTTCTTAAGGAGCGCGGTTCGAGCCTGATTAGAGGAAACCCTGCATGTGCTTTGAGAAATCATGTAGGGGGAGACATTAGGCTTCACACAATTTTCCAAACTATGTGAGGCAACTGTGTGGACCCCTCCTCTTGAGATTGTAGCTTGTGCATGTATAGTGCACGGTTTACCAAACTATGAGGGATAACAGTGTGTCCACTTGAAAGTAGGGTTTTTAGTTCCAGGCTCCCTCAGGATTATCCCTTTTCTCTCCAAATTCTCTCCCACTCTAAACTCTTAGATGATTTTCGGATCTCAAGGGTTGGAGGCACTCTCCCACACATTATGGAAGCAAATCAATGTGTTTTCAAGGTGGTTTGATGGTGATTTCTCCCGGGTAAGTCTTGTCTCATTGTTACTTTCGGTTTTCTCAAGATCGTTTCTTCTCCATTATTTAGTTTTCTAGATCTACATCTGTTGAATGTAGATCTAGGGTTTTGGTTCCCTTTGATGTTGATTTTAAGGCTTGTGGATGTTAGGTAAGGAGATCTAGAGAGGTTCAGTGGTGAGTTTGCCGGATTTGAGGTGTGATTGCTTGTGGGTCGATTTCAATGGGAACCATTAAGGTAGGTGGCTTCTATCTCGACTCCAATTGGTTAGAACTAGTGGTTTTTTGTTACAATTAATTTTTTGTGCTGAAAATTAATTGTGTCTTGATGTTCCAAATTGATTGGAAAACCCTTGGGTGATGTTATGGGGATTTTTGGGGAAAATGGGATTTTGTGTTGAAATGTTATTATTATGGATTTTAAAATGGAGATTTTAAAATGGGTTCCTCATATTGATTTTGGATAATGGTTGATGAAAATGGTTTTCAATTAAGATGTTGTTTTATTGAAATGTTATTTGGCATAGAATATGATTTTTAAAAAATGGGTGATTTATTGAAGTGGATTGATATTCAATGGAATTAGTTGATTGAATGATTTTGGGAACTTTGTGGGTTGTCTGACTGGTTTTGGCTTGATTGGAATGTTATGTGAAAGTTTCCAGAAGTACCACTATAAAAAAGGGATGCATAGTGTATAGAAGGGCCACCATCAATAGATAAGTGTACGAGAAGTGCCACTAGTTTTGAGTGGATGAAACAGGTTGGACGGAAGCTCCACAGTTATGGTTGTTTTGTTGTGTGTTGCTTTGCATAGATGGAACTAATGTGTGAATGGGTGATCGGGTTGGACAGATTCTCCACCGTTATGGTTATTTGTGTTCATTTCTTGGCAAGAAGGAAATTTTTGTGTTAATGTGTAAATGATGAACTCGTGTGTGTCATGTTTGGTTGGCATTCCATGGGTTTTTGGTTTGGGTATGATGGCTTGGTAAGGGAGTGTTTGGCCTATGGAAATGGTTTCCCTTCTAATTATTTTATATAAATTGTTTCATATAAATTTTCTAAAGGTTTTATCCTACTATATTGGGTTGGGACGTCATAGGGGAAATCCTACTGAGTTTTAGTACTCACCCCCTATTTTGGAACGTTGGTGTCTTTGCAGATGTTGTGTACCATGACGTGGTAAACGGAAAGGCATCATCCTCTTTTATTTGTGCATCGTGATGTCTGGGTGGAGCATGGGGCATCGAGCTTGGTATGGAGCCATGGAGTGTGTCATGTATTATTTTGGGTCTTTTGTTGATTCTTCCGCATAGTACTTTGACATGGTATTGGTTGTTTTGGTTTTTGATTGTATTGTCTAACAACAAGGTTGTACTTAGGGAATACATGCTTAAACGTTTTTATTTACATGAATCATATAGTTTTTGGTATACGATGGTTTATTTTGTTTTGGCTTAAAGGAAAATCATTCCCCAATTTGTTCTCAAAGCCCTCGGCATTTATTTCCAGCCTTTGGAACCTTGGGAATGTCGCCTAAGGCCAAATAACACTCATCGCCTCCTCAATCCAAGGAGGTAGGGGTAGGTTGTTACAAGTGTTATCAGTTTATTCGCTCCATATCTTTCCAGTGAGAGTAGTTGTTCGGTTTCATTGGATCCTTTGCATTGGAGTTGACATTCATTGTGGTACATTCCTTGAGTTGGGACAGTAGCAAGGTGTAGGAATGTTGGAACATGGAATTTATAGCAAAAAAGGACCTAGCTAACCCTATTATGCGAAAATTCATGCTACCATGGAGTTTGGTACATAAGTGTTTTGGAGACACTTATTGGCATTGGAAATCTCATTGTTGTGGGTGTAGCCAATGAGATGTGCATCGCATATAAGGTAGAAATGGATTTCCTATAGGATTCATATTTCATTAGGGTTTAATTATTTATGGGCTAAATTGAGAATTGGTTTTGAAAATGTGACAAATTGTAATGTGAATAAATACCATATTTTGAAAATGGTTTGTTTTTAAAAAATGGTGAAACATGGCCAATGTGGAAAGGTGGAAGGTCTCATTGTGATAGTGTTGTGTAATGCTAATGCTAATTCTTGATATCTATAGAAGTGAGGCATAGGATTTTTTGTTTTCTGTTTATAGAAATGGCACTAGGTAGGCATCAAAGAGGCCAACCGAATGTGGTCAATGCGAATGTGGTTTCACCTGAGCCTCAGGTGAACCAGAAACTAGTGCTCAGTGTAGTGCAAGCTTTCCAAGCTATGGAATGTGAAAATAAAGTAGATGAACCAAGGAATGTGGATCATGAAGATCATTTTCAAAAGATAAATCCACCCATCTTCCTGGGTGATTCAAAGCTAGAAAGGGCAGAGGTGTGGTAGAATATAATGAACAAGGTCTTGGAATTCTTGGGAACAATGGTAGAGTTGAATGTGAAGTTCGCCATGTATATGTTGGACGATCTTGCCCTTAAATTTTGGGAGTCTTTAGTACAAGTGGGGACGAAATAGTTTATGATGTGGGAAGGCTTTGAGTAATTTTTTAATAACAAATTATACCCACATACGTTCAGAATTCAATGCATGACTGATTTCATCAGTTTGAAAAAAAAACTTATGTCTGTGACAGTGTAAGAAGCTATGTTTAAAAACATAGTGATGTTTGCACCTGAGGTGGCGGGTTGCTCTTCCTCGAAGGCAAGGATCTTTGAAGCAGGGTTAATGCAATATAATCATTCGATGATGGTAGTGCTATGTATAAATGATTATAGAGAGATGGTGAATAGAGGCTCGGTGGACGAGGGGATCTGTTGGGTACTCTGGGCAGAGGAAGCATCGTGGTACCCATGGGGAATACTGGGAACTCTAACAATGCGTTCAAGTGGAGGAGGGACACTTATTCCTATGGTGGGAGTATAAAACATAATCCAATGGTATGATTGGTAAATATTCCTCTAAAGCCCCTAAGCAAGATAGGATGTTTTCAGTGTGGTTCTACGAGCCACATTAAGTGGGATTTTACGGCACAAGCCCGAGCATGTCATAATTATAAGAAGATGGGGAATCTGCAGCATTATTTTCAGAATGCACCTAGGTCGTGTGTGCCTGACACTCCTTAGGGATCATAGACGTCATATGCTTCGACGGGATGGGGGTAGCAGTATACCCATCAGCAGTAGAGTAATGTGGGTCTTGATGATTCTCGGAATACCATGATGCCTCAGCAGGGCAATAAAGAGAAGAGTGTGGCAAGAAAACATGGGTTTGGAGTTGAGAAGGTTGTGGTGGATGTTCAGTTGGGACCATCCACGGTGCGAGGTACTATTCTTTTAAATTCTACATTGATGCAAGTCATGTATGATATGGGTGATTTAGACTATTTTATTTCAACACATCTAGTTTTTTTTCTAGGTTTAAGGGTAGAAATGATGCCCTATTTTTTAAAACATCAAACTCTTCTGGGTCTAATAGTGTGTCGAGCCTACTTGTGTAGAGCATGTTGTATCATTGTCGGTGAGGTGTAGCGAATGTGGAATTTCATTGTGCATGAGATGGATGGGTATGATGTAATCCTGGGAATGGTTTGGTTGGCGGCTTTTAAGGCTCACATTGACTGTGATGCACAAAAAATGGCTTTAATGAAACACAATGGCGTTAGAAATATCTTCAGATTATAGAGGCATAAATGGCAGGGTTCAATGGGATTTCTGGCACTAGGAGTGGGCACGTTATCATATCAGTTGGTGGTGTTGTCATTAGAATCAATAGAGGGTGTTGAGCAGTGTGTTTTTCTAGAATTGGTGGATCAGTTCATGGATGTCTTTCCCAAAGAATTATATAGGTTACCTTCAGTAAGAGAAGTGGAGTTTACATAACTTCTTGTAGTATTTTGGTTGTTGTATATAGTGGTATGCATGTTTTTTTTACATAGTGGTTTAAATTTTAACATTATGTGTCTTGGAGATGGGTGTGTGTACCATTACTTTAGGTTAATGCCTCCCATTTTTGAGATATTCCAACTCGTGATATTCACCACCCCCTGTCATATTGAAGGCTAGCATGGGGTAGTCATAGAATGTTCCTCTTTAAGATGGGTCATGATATAGTGGTATCAGATCGTGTGATTTTTACATTAGGACCGAGTGTCTCTAAGGTTTGTTTGGGGAAACATTTTTAATTGTTTCATGTTTGGATCTCAAGCCAAGTACCCCAATGTTGGTTTGGCGGCTGATATATCTATACCCTAGGACTTAGATCACCTTCTTTTTGGACTTGGTTAATTATAACACGAATTGAAAGGAAATAAATGGTTAATACATCACATATGAATGATTTTGTATCCATTTCCTTCCTGATTTGGCTCCCTGTATATTCTCAAATGATTGTGGTTGACATGTATAATTTCAAGATGTCTCCACATATCTAACCAGAAAGGATTTCACTCCATGATCACAAGGATGATGTTTCGAGTGATGAAGTGTTGGTATAGGGGTTTATACATGATAAATAACAAACAGGTGGTGCACCATCCATACCATCACCTGTACAGCATCACATGATACCCATTGTACCAACAGATGAGGTGTGTAAGCTAAGCATGCTTCACAAGTTTTAGTAGTAGAGAGCGCATAGGTTCCTAGGTGAGCCAGATTCATAGGCAAATGTGGACTATCCTGAGATGGTGTCATGTGTTTACCATCTATTTAGGACACCAACATATCATAGGGTGGTCCAAGTAATGATCCTTCTAAACAGATTAACAGGGACATGGTGGGCTTTAGTTACTCGATCATATGACGAGGTGACTCTTCCATGTGAAGTGTTTCAGAACCTATTCATAGAGAATCTATGACCTTATCAGCTATGTTCTATTCATATTATGGATTTTCTAAATATCAATAAGGTTGATATGTAAATATGTGAGTATTTAATGAGGAATACCAACCTCTCTAGGAACTCAATGGATGTGATACATGATCAGTACATCTGGTCTCATAACATTGTGTGAGGTATATGTAGGGACATTCGAGTATGTGTTACCCCTTGAGAATTCCTACATACATTGAGGTTTTTGGGAAAGATTTGATGGTTGATATTTTCCTAACTATGTAGTTACATCTAGTGATTATCAAAAATGGGTAAGAATATGTCTGAACCATGGCAGCAGGGGGATGATGGTTGACTTAGTTATGTAGACATGTGAAGCATTTCACGAGGAGTTCCCATGAAGGATTATCTGTTATTCAGGTCTCATAAGATGGGTCAATTCATCCTAGATAGAGGTAGTACTATTCATTTGATGATAACAGATGTCTTACTAGAGAATTACGGACACACCATACTACACACAGGGAGATGTGGATGGTCCACCAAGGTGGAGACAACATTAGGTGAAAAAAATATCTATATGGTGGAAGATGTGATAGAGGATTTGATAGAGTAGCATGAGGTGGTAAATGTTTTTGAGATGTTTCCACCACCAACCCCAGGTGCTCCGCACATGGCTCAAAAAGCTGGAGGAAATGGGGGGTACATATGCATGGAGTTTGGGCATAAAAACCAGGAAATCCAACAATAATTTGATGTACAATCTGTGTCACTTATACATCTAATTAATTACTAATAAACATAGGTTCTAATCATTATTTTCATTCCATGAATCTTGTTCGAGATGTAGAGATTCATGATAAGCCATTAAAACATTCATCACACATGGAGACTCCAATTGGAAGAGACCCAATGATCATCCATTGTTGTCGATAGTATAACCTAGACCTTGAAGGTGACGGTATTGGTTGGGATATCTTGGTAATGACGTCAAGGCCAAACAACATCATTATTTGTATGAACTGGTTATCCAAAGATAAAACTCAAATTTATAGTTAAGAAAAGAATGATGTGTTCCTATAGTAATGGAATAAGGTTCCCCTTTGTCAATGAGAAAGGATCCTCATGAAGCACATGATGGACTCATGCTTTGAAGGGTGCCACCGATAACCCGTAAGTTGGCTAGAATGACCCACGGTGCAGTGTGTGTTATAAGTCCTCAGTTTCCTATAGTGGTGGTAGTGTCTTGGCATCATTACTGATGATATTCAAGGGTTACCTCCCTATAGGGAAATGGCATTCTATATTGATTTACACCGTGGGATAGAACTGATAACAACATCAGAATATCAGATGGATCCAAAAGAGCTTTGTGAGATGAGGTTATAGTTAGAGGACTTTCATAGGAATGGATTTGCGAGACCCAATGATTTACCCTGGGCATCCCCATAGTTGTGTTCCAAGAAGAAAAATTGCAGCATTAGGTTATGTATCAATCTATGTCACATAAACCCAGTGACTATAAAAATCAATTATCTAATACTAGGAATTGATGACCCCTTTGATCAGCTGAAAGAAGTGTGATGGTTCTAAATGACTGAACAAAGATTTAGATATCTCCTGCTATGAGTATGGGATAAGGATATACTAAAGAAAACCAGACTGAGTGAACCATTTGGGTTCTATAAGACATGATGTGAGGATAAATGCAAGGCTTTTAATTTAGTTGGGACGTTCACCTTCTATTTGTGGTATTTTCATAACATTAAAACTAACATTCCACCATGGGTATGAAACCATTTGCAGATTTGTACAGATGTCCCTATAGATCAATAATAATTTATACTAACCAAGGAGAGTCATCACTCATGGGCCAGAATTTTTGCGTGATGTAATATAGAGAAGGTAAAGATCATCCAGTTGGAAATAAAGAAAACACAATGAAATTGGAAGTATATTCTTAACAGAAAACAGAAGCCTTGGGAGTTAAAGCAAGGAGACCATGTGTTCCATCAGGTTTCACAACATTGGGTATTATAGATATTTCAATGGGGAAGAGATCTATATCAAAGGTTTATTTTCCCTTTATAGACTATTTATAGAGTGGGAGAGGTGGCATACCTCATGGATCTTCCACCACAGTTGTAGTGGGTACACGATATCTTCCATGTGTCGTAGCTAATGATTAATGTGCATTACCCAGAAAATGTCATCGAATGGTGTGAGATGAACACTGAGGACACAATGAATTTTGTTGAGTACCTAGTATAGAATGGGGATCAAATGGAGAGTATCCTTCGAGGGAAATAGAATCCATTGGTTCTCATTTGGTGGAAACATGGGAACCCCTATGAAAGCACATGGGGGTAGGTGGATCAGATTCGTGCTCAATAACCAGATCTGTTTTAGTCGAACATATTCTAGGTTTTAGGGATTTAAATTTATAATCTAGGATATTTTAACAACTTATATTTTTTCATGTAAATTTTTATGAATATTATATGAACTTATTTCGACACTGCTCTCTAAGAAATCATGTGCTTATGAGGATTTTTGTTCCCTAAATAAATGTTTGAAATATATTTAAATAATTATTAGCACACATGAGTGGTTCTACTGATAATTCTATATAAATACATAATGGTTACCTGAATCATGAACCAAATAGAACCATTGAGTTCAGAATGGTGGTTTTACTCTATGTGCGACATAGCATTTATCATCATGGGTCATCTTTATAAAATTTCACCAATGTTGAAAATATATATAAAATAATTTCATAAAATAATTTTATATTTAACAATAATCATATTTACATATGAATGGGGACTCATATTGGAAATCTGAAACCATCATTGTGTTTATAACACAATGTTTTCCCATGGTGTGACCTAAATATGTTTGGTGCTGGTCATCTATGAATATGTGATCAAGGTAAAAAATTGATTAAATAAATTAAAAGAAAAATTTATTCAATTTATATTCAGTGTATAAAATTTATCCCTCAATAATTTCTTTTCTAGCACCCTTTTATTAGGGTATGCTACATAAATATAAAATCCTTTCTCTTTATTTCATATTTTAAATTGATTTCTTACATTAACATAAACGTAATAAAAGCCAAAATATTGATATTTCTACTGTATTTTGGGTTTTCAAACATTACATGACAACATAAGACTCAAATTTCAACATCTTTATTGAAATATTCTTTTACATGGCCCCAAAATTCCTTTGTACTTAACATTTCATGAGATAACCTATGGACATACACATGAAAAGGTTGAGCAATAAATCCCAGTAAAATAGTAAACAAGGTATAAATGTGGAATAAAATACATGTTCCAAAATTGTAATATAAGTAAGTCACAAGAGGAGTATGAACATGGAGGCATGATATATCATGATTATCATAAAATGTAAATGTAGGAACAATATAAAACACTTCATCATTTAAATAAAGGAATTATGTTAACCCCTATCCTAAAATGGAGGGAAAATGTCCTAAAACGAATCAGGTAAACCAACATCCAAACATGACGTATCAGGGTAGACCCATCATATTCCTTTCAATATCATGATTAAGTGTGACATATAGATCCAATAACATGGATTCATTCAACGTCATCATTTTTTCCATGTTAAAATAATTTGGAATACATACGTGAAAGTACCGCTAAATATATATATTTTTATCGAGGGGATTATCCTTGATAGAGAAATGGGTATGGTATTCACTACACTGTGAATTATCCTTGGAAAGTCACTGTTAAATTTTGGCAACATAACAACATTATATTGATATTAATAAGATCAGATGATGAGATGAAAATGGGTATAATCATTTATACATGAAATATAAAATAATGGAATCATGGAACATAATATCCAAAAATATGAAATAGAATTTAGATGCATAATATAGACGAAAATTTAGAATGGAAATAAAAAAGGGAAATCCCTTATGGAATTTCGGCATGGTAATGGGTGTACAAAAATTGAATTATTGAGTGAGAAAGGGGTATCCCATCATTCAAATATAATTAGAGTAGTGTGGGGTGGTTTTAAATCATACCCATTCATTTTTGATTGAATATAAATGTTTATAACATCATAAAGAAACATGGAAGGAAGTTAGAAAATTATGAATCAATTACATGGATTTGTGATCCCAAAGGATTGTGTGAGGCCTGAGAGATGCTTCTTGGGAGCCTGGGGGTTCCTTGGGATGATACTAGATATTATGTGGTATAGTTTGGTCATGATCAAAATTGTTTGAGGGGATAGGATTGGGTTATCGGGTGGGTCTATATATAAAATGAGAGGGAATTTTTAATTATTTTGGTTTTAGGCACTACATATTAAAACATTCGAAACCAAAAACCATAACATTTTTTTACAAGGTTTCTAAAAAAGGGGAGTGGTATAAAATATTTTATAAATCTAGGGGACAAATATATTAAAATATCAGGCTTTCTTATATTGAGGAGAGTCACACTACCAATGAAATTATTCTAAATAATTAAAATGTTTTATAAGTCTTGGAGGGTTCACTATGGCCTTATAATATTTATTAACAAATCTAAAATCAAGAAGTAACATATATTTTCCGAATATAACTTTTATAGTATTTTATTACATCAATATTGGATCATTATGTTCACATAAAACAAAATATATATTTATATGGTATTTAATTTTTACCAAAAAATTTGATTGTCTCAAAAAATTATAAAAAATTTGACGTTGCATAATTTCAATGCCCTAATTCCTAAAATAGTAATCATTTTTTATAAATAATTTTCTAAATATTTGAATTTTAACTTTTAAAATAAAAAAACAAACATTTATTGAAAAATCATGTGTTCTGACAAAAATAGTTTTAAAACCTTATTTATAATTACATTTGTCTTCATAAAAGTTATATACTCCTTTATTATTCATAAAAGTAATTTGATAATAATATTTTATAAATTTTTTAATTATTTAGAAAAATCTTTAATTCAATAAAATATATTTTTTAAAAATAATTTTTTTACTTTATAAAAAATATAACTCTTCTCAAATAGATTACCTAATCATTTACATTTATTGAACTAATATAATAATTATTTATAAGAATAGTTTTTATAATATTATTAATAAGAACCTTATATTACTATAATACTGTATATATTTCTCAAAATTACCATTTGTATATATAATCTCAATTTATAAAATATATCTTTCTTTTAAGAAAGGCTCATATCATGAAGGAATTGATGGAATATGACATTAATTTATAAAAAGGGATTACAAAACTGGTTACAAATAACTTATTACATAACCCATTATAACACTTGTTTAAGACCTGGGGGTAAGGTGTGCAATGTGGACAGAATCTTGGGGCATCTTGGATAACATTTTCCAGGGGGTAATCCCAATTAACTTGAACATCTCCCATAGGCTATTCCATTCAAGATTAACGTGTTAAATATCATCTTGGTATTTATGAAGAGCGAATCCTAGTTCTGCTACCGCCTTCCCAGGCTCTGAAAAATGTGTTTCATACAGCCCGATTCTACTAAACAAAGTCTTCCTATTCTTTTTCTATGGTGAAGTTATATATATAAATATTTTTAAAAAATATATTTATATGAGTAGTGTGATCACTTTTCCACAGCTATATTATCAATGGTAATGATACTTAATGGTTATTTAAGCCTAAATATAATAATAATAAAAAGAGTCCATGTGTTTTCTATATCTATATAGAATTAAAAGAAAAGGTATTTTATTCATAAATATTTTATTTGTTACAAAATTATCCCTTAATAAATTTCACCCTTGAAATTTCCTTTACCCACACTAAAATAGATAAGGGTATGTATTCCTCATCACTTCCTCCAGTTCCCATGTTTCATTTTTAATCATGTGGTTCCTCTATAACACTTTAATGAGAGGAATTGTCATATTTTATAGAACTTTACCCTTTGATCTATGATCCTCACTGGATTCTCCTAATTGGAAAGGACATTCTCTAATGGTACCACCTCTGGATAGAGAACATCTGATGGGTGTAGGTACATACTACATCAAAATTGATACTTGGAATACAATATATACATGGGATAGGTTCAGCGGGAGTTCTAGTCTATAGGACACTGCTCCAATGTGATCACTGATCTCCAAAGGGATTATATACCTTACACTAAATGATCCCTTATTACCAAATCTCACCACCTTCTTACATGGAGATATGAAAAAGAAAACCTTATCTCCAACATCAAACTCAAGGTCTCATCGATGGTTGTCAGCATAGCTCTTTTGTCGACTCTAGGAATCATTTATTTTCTACTATATGGTCTTAACATTCTCCACCATTTCAAAAACTAGTTATGGACATAGAAGATTTAGCTCCTCAAATTCATCCCAACATGTTACTGTTCTGCACCTATTCCCCTAATAGTATTCATAAGGATCCATTTTGATCCTTGAGTGGAAACTATTTTTGCAAGAAGACTCAATCGAAGGATGATGTCGATCCCTTCCTCCATTGAAGTCCATTGATCATGCTCTCAACATTTCCTCGAGTGTATGGATAGTACTCTTAGATTGGCCGTCACTTTGAGGATGATAAGCTTTACTGATGTTAAGCTAAGTACATAGTGTTTGTTGGAGACTCATCTGGGACATATAAATGAATCTTGGATCTCGATCAGATACAATCGATAGTGGTACACCATGAAGCCTTACCACTTCTTAGATTTATATCTGTTCCATTTAAAAAAATGATAAATCCTATAAAATTGAAACTAAGTGGTAAATCATCGAAAGATGATCCACCACAACTTAGATAACATTATTTGTGTTGGATGTATTCATATGTCCAGTGAAAAAGTCCATGTTGTTGTTCTCCAATTTCCATATTTTTATGGGTAATGGTTTCATCATCCCCAAATACTTATATCTCTCATCCTTTGATTTCTAACATACTGGGCACTTTTTTGTATATTCCAAAATCTCTTTATACATGATATCCCACAAATAATTATCTTAGAGATCCTAATACATCACTGTGTTTCCTGGGTGGATGGAGAAATTTGAACTATGTTAATCATACAAATATTCTTTCAATGACTTGGAATTTGATGGAACAAAAAGTATTGACCAGAATCTCACAATTCAATCTTCATTATCATTTAAATCCAAGTATTTACATTTTATAGTAGTTTCCTCTTCATTTTGAATTCCAACATATTCTTTTTTAGCATCCTTTAACATTTCCAAGAGTTATAGTTGAGTTATAATTTGCAAAAGTAATGATGATGTTCTATTATTTATGATTTTGATGTCCATATTCATCAAATATAATAATATTGTATCCTTTTCAATTCTTATCAATAATAGAATTGTTGGGAACTTCGTACTTAGATAATCTGCCACCTTGTTCACATTCCCAGGGTTAATGAATTGAGTAGTCGTAATCCTTGATGACCACTCTCTATCATTGTTGGTTCATGTTCAACTTGTTCTATGTGAATATATATTTGAGATTTTTTGATCCCAATATATTTCATAGTTTTCCAAAAGTGGATAATTCCATCATTTTTTCAACACAAAAATCACACCATCCAACTCTAGATCATTTTCGGGATATTATTTCTCATGAATTTTCAAGTTCCATGAGGCATAATAGGTGACTTTTTCAATCATCATCAACACATATCCCATTCCCTTATTTGATGCATCACTGATGATTTTGAAAATATACCCACTTTTCAGTAGTGTGGGCATAGGGGATGTGATAAGTATCTTCTTAAACTCCTTGTATCTTTCTCCACATTCGTTATACCATGAAAATATGACTCCCTTTTGAGTAATATTGGTAAGAGGGTTTGAAAATAGTGAGTAATTTCTCCCAAATCATCAATAAAATATAGCTAACCCCATGAATCCTAGGATATCTGTCATGGATGTCTGCCTTAACCATCCCTCAATTGCTTTTGTTTTGGAGGGATCCACAAATATTCAATTGCATGTGATGATATTTTCTTTGAATGATATTTTATTTAACTAGAACTCACACATTATATACCATGCATACAACTTCTCCTTCATATGTTCTCTAGTGTAGTTCTTAGATTCTCAACATTCTCCTACAATAAATTAGACTATATTTGATTATCTTCAACAAAGATAACCAAAAAATTTTCAAGGTAATATTTAACGACTCTATACATCATTTCTAGGAATAGTTTTGTAGAATTGGTTAGTTTTTAATGCACTAATATGAATTCATAGTGCTCTTACCTTGTATAATAATGTACTCTTGGGGATATCCTCCCCCTTCAACCTTAGATGGTAATATCCCGAACATAGATCCACCTTGGAGAAGTATTGTTATCCACATAGCTGATCGAACAAGTTAACATTTCATTTCAAAGTATACATGTTATCTATAGTGATTTTTTTGAGATCTCAATGATCAATCCAAAGGATCATTGACCCATCTTTCTTCATGACGAAGAAGACTGGTTCACCCCATAGTGAAGCATTGGGGAAAATAAACCCTTTATCAAGAATCTCATGTAGTTGTTACTTTAGCACCAAAAGATGCACAACATACATTCAATATAGAATCATGGTTATTAGAAACTCCCCCAAGTATAATATCAATGGATAATTCACCATATCGTCTAGAAGGATGACCATTCAATTCCTCAAGAAACTCATAATTGAATTCCCTTACAATAAGCATGACTTCAAGGATGATTCATTTCTTAAACTCAAACATATGATAATGATATGTGTTATACTAGGGATGTAATATCCATGAATGAGATTATGGATATGAAGAAGATTCATCCCCCTCCTTGAAATTGTATAGAATCAATGGTCGATTCACTATTAGGATAACGATATCCCTATCATGACAATTAATGTTAGCTCTATACAAGGAAAGACAATTCATGACATGAATTTCATCAAATTCCACCAAGGGAAGTACGATGAGGTTCTATAGGAATTTCAAGCCATAAATTTTGAATTGGGTGGTTTTATATTATTGGGATTCCTTAATTTCCTCATTTTCATTCTCAGCGACATCTATACTTCCATAATTTTTGGTGCTGTTAGGATTTTCTGGTAAATATTCAGGATATAATTGAATGTGTTGTACTAGAATAAAAAACTATGTCTGCTATTATTGAATTAATAACCAGTGTACCTATCACCACATAGTTTTCAGGATTCTCTTTGGTGTTAAGAAAGAAAAATATCTCCCTTACTACCTTAGAGGGTGTTGGTTTTTTCTAAATATTCATGTCTTAGGTAACTGGTTCACAAAGTGCGCTAGTTCAATGCAGTTTTAAAAATGAACAATGTACTAAAGGTCGACCGGAGCATTACTTTACTATTTCCACACTAATGGGTTTCTCCCATCTATAATTTTAATCCATGTGCCCTTCCCTTATACACATAAATCATTTCTTCATCCCCTTTATGCAATTTCCACGGTGGTTCTTCCTGCACAATTAGTAAGTGGGATGTGAGAATTTCATAGCACTATTTGTCTTGTCCATCGAACCACCAAAATTAAATTACATATTATGACACGTATCCCCATGATACTTATGAGATTATTTGATTTCAATATCAACATTGAGGTAACATTCAATAATATCCACATAGCTATCAAAGTCATGGATTGCCAGGACTTTCAGTAGGCTAGTACTTTACCCACCAAAGAATTTGGAAACATTACATTTGGTGGTAACGGAAAAACTAGAGGCTTATTATTCATGTCTAGTGAACATTTCCTTATATTCCCCAATTTATTTTTTATCATTTGTCTTGAGTTCAAGAAAAAATATTTCTATATTAAGGCAAATGTAGTGGGGAAAATGTTTATCGAAAAATATATTTTGACAATCCTTTTATTCTAATACCTTGATCTCTTTCTCAGGATTCATATTTTTAATCAATTTCCACCATTTATCATCTTCACCTTCCATTTGATATGTATCCTTAAAAACCTTATCTTTTTTATGAAATTAAATTATGGAGATGATATTCTCATTGGAGTTGATCTATTGTTTGAAGATTTAGGGATATGATGATCCACTGATAGTAAGAGGTCTTTATCTCATGAATCATGTTATTGTGACTTGTTGAATCTGGGGGGGGTGGAAGATCCTATTTACAATGGTTCTATTCAAAAATGAGTTAAATAATATTGTATCATGATAATGTTTTTTATTCCCCCTCCAATATTATTGGAAATTTAACTAGAATAGTCCTCACATTGATCTTTTCATCGGTTGTCACCCCGATTCCTCCTATTAACAGCCATTTTCTAGAGTAAATGAAAACATAGGGGTAATTATTTTAAACTATTAAACACATAATGGAGAATACAATAAAAAAGATATTAATAATAAATTACATTTATCTCCTTGTATTTTAAATTTCTTGTCTTCAATCAATGTTATCCATGATCTATTTCCTAGAATATATTCAAAGGGAATTTTTTAATTCCCATAATAATGGTTCGTACTAAGATTATGAATTTATAAAATCATATCCCACAGGAGTGTCAAACCAAGAGTGCATAAAGGCCCTTTTTTCATGCACCAATTCTCATTAAAGTCTATCTCAATGTGGTTTTTTAGGGTCTTGCCCCTAGATACTTCTCTGTTAGAGACACCACTTCTTGTTCATATACTGACAGTGATGTATTTTATTGACAAACCAATTACACTATACTCACCAATATTTAGGGATTATTTTCTTATACTATGTCTTATCCCTATAGAGTCAGTTTATTTTTATAACCATAATCCAAAAAATAACTAATGTTATCCTCTAATACCAACTATAACAACCATACTCTTTATTTCATTTTTAAACATTCTTTTTTTCATAAACATGCATTTAATATAGCTCAAAAGACTGAGAAGACTAGTGTATTTGGGTCTTAGGAACATTACATGAAAATTTTAAAAATAAAATACATCATCTTTATAGAAAACTTTTTTACATGACAAAAATATTCCTTTATACAAGGAATTTCATTGGATAACCTAAAGACATACATAAGAAATAGGTGTTATATAAACCCTAGTAAGGGAGTAAAAAAGGTATAACATAAATAATAAAATACATGATATAAATTTATAATATAAATGGACATAAGATAATCATGAACATAAATGAATAACAATGCATTATTATCATAACATTGAAAAGTGGAAACAACATAAAACATAACATCATTAATATAAAGGAATCAGGTAAACCCATATTCCGACATGGTGGAAAAATTTCCAAAAATGGATCCAGTAAAACCCTTTCATAACATGAAATATCATGATACTAATCATTACCCAATGAATTAGTGTTTTATTATGGTGCATCATTCATATTAATTTCAATTTCAGGCTTATGTGTGCCCCATAAATCATATAACATGGATTCATTAAACATGATAATTTTTTACATGATCAAAGAATGTGGAATACATCCATGCAATTAAAATTAATTTAGTATATATTCATAATGGTGAACACCCTTAATATATAAATGGGTATGGTATTCAGTACACTATGATATTGGATTGGAAAATCACAGTGCAATTTTAGTAGAATAACAGCTTCATATAGAGAATCATTAATTTGGTTGATGAGAGATAAAGAGTTCAATCATCATTTATACATGATATATACAATAAGGGAATCATGTAACATAATATACCCACATATGAAATGGAATTTAGAACCATAATATAGAAGAAATTAATGAATGTAAATAAGAAGAGAGAAATCCCTTACTGAATTTCAACATTGTAATTGGTGTACAGGGATGGCATTAAGGAGAGAGAAATGGGTATATCATCACTCAATAATAAGGAGATAGTTATAAGGGATTCGAGAAATCATAACCCAAAACTTTTAATTTAAAATATTAGGCTATAACATCATAAAGATGCTTGGTAAAATTAGAAAGGAAAGAATCCCTTACTTGGAAGTGTGATCTCAATAGATTGGGAGAGGCATGAGAGAGGCCTATTGAGATATTAGGGAGCCATATAAGGAATATAGAAAATATTAGGAAGAGTTTGTTTGATATCCAAATGGTTTTATTGATGAGGAGTGGGATATTAGGTGGGTTTATATAGGAAATGAGGGTTAATTCTTTATTATTTAAGTTTTGGACACTACACATTAAAATATTCAAAACCACCAACCATCCAATGGTGTAAGCTCACGGTTTAATTCAAAGGAGAGTAGTATAAAATATTTTATATTTTCAAGGGAGAAACATATTTAAATATTAACCATCCCTATAGGGAGGTGAATCCCACTCTCATAGATATCATTTTAATATGTTAAAATATTTTATAAGACTTGAAGTTCCAACTAAGGAATTATAAAATTAATCAAACAAATCTAAAAGTACCTTATATATATTTTAAATAATATATTTTATGAATATTATTTTTATAGTAATTTATTAAATCAGTATTGGGTCATTATGATGTCATGGAAAATCCAATATATTTATATTGTATTAAATGTTTTCACAAATATTCGATAATATCATAATATTATGAAAAATTCACCATTGGAAAATTTTTAATTCCTAATTGTAAAAATAATATTCACATTTTTCTATTTAATTATCTAATTATGTTAATATTCACATTTAAAATAGAAAACCACATTTATTGAAAATTCATGGGTTCTGACAAAAATAGTTTTCAAACATTAAGAAAATGATAGTTTACTTCTAGAAAAATTATATAAACCATTATTTTTCATAAAATTAATTTTATTATACTATATTTTGAAAAAAATAATTATTTCAAAAATAATTAGTAATTCATTAAAATAAATTCTTTGTAAATACACTTTCTATTTTATCGTATAAAAAAATATAAATGTTGTCAACCTGATTACAAAATCATTTACAGATAAAATAATAATATAATAATAATTTATAAGAATTATTTTTATATTATTATTAATAAAAAAATTATATTATTATAATAATTTATATATTTCTCAAAATTACCATTTTTACTCAAAATCTCAATTTCTAAAATTTATAATTTTTCAGAAAGTATATTCTCATAATGGAATTTATGGAATAATACCCTTGTTTATAAAAATGCATTACACCATAACTAACTAATAACTTATTAAATAACCTAATATAACACTCCTATAAGACCTAAGTTTAAGGTGTTCAATGGTGACATACTGTTGGGGCGACTCAGATAATATCGCCTTAGTGGTAATCTCTAAAAACACGAACTTCTCCCATAGGAAATTCCATCCAAGATTAATGTGTGGGAACTTGGCTTTGGTTTGGTCAATATCGATTCCCAATGATGCTATATTCTTAACATGCTCTGAGAAATGAGCTTCGTATGACCTTTGTCACCTAGATGGGTCCATCCTCTTCTTTTTCTTTATTGAATGGACATAATTTTTTACAACCTTATATTTATATCAGTTGTGTGATCACTGTTAAATGGCTATTTTATCAAAAAACAATGATACTTAATGATAACTTAAAACTAAATGTAATATTAATTAAAAAATAGTATTTTTTTGTATATACATAAGACATTAAAAGAAATGAAATTTTATTCATAAATTTTTATGTCATTTCACAAACCCTGGAGACCTAGGATTCATTCAAGGAGAACGTTCATGGAGGATGATAACAGAGAAGGATTGGATCACAGATCACCACCCCAATGGATATGGATGATCTTATCAATAGGGGAAACAAAACCATTCATCTTCAAAAATCGATCTAAAATCTAGGAAGGATATCTTTTTCTATCTTTATCCCTGATTTTCATTACCTATGATGAATTTGAATTAATAATCTAATAAATTAATTTCTAGTTAGATCATTGTATATGGGTAATTTTGTTATCTTACATTAATATTGGTATTTATATTTCATTATTTTTCTATTTTCACTTTATTTTATCATCCCATGAAAATGTATTATTTCCAACGTCTACATTCGATGTGGTCTGTTCCTCACGTTATCATTTTGTACTTTACCATCTCCATTATACATTCATTAATTATCAATATTATTTTGGCCAGTGAATCAATGACATCTTAGAGTAATGATCATTTTTTGTTCATTATTAAACATAATGGATTGGTATCAAGAATTTTTATTTTTATTTTGGAGAAGATAAAGAAGAATGTTGCTGAAATGATAACCTAAATTGGGATAAAAAATAAATGGTTTGAAATTTGGGTTGATCAGAACTCTCTGGAGGATCATCAGTATAAAATTTATGGAGCACAAGAGGCACCACTAGGGTCATTTTGATACTATATATTGATGTGGATGGTTTTCTATTGAAAAACGGTTATAATTTGATTACCAACCAGCTATAGAGGGTGGCTTGTGTACTTATTTTTTTAATAATAATATCATGTTTCATTTAATATTATGGATCACGATAATAATATGAGCGATATATTATTATTATTGAATAATAATAATATGGGAAATTTATTATTTGTCGTAGATAATAGTAAATATGATGGACAAATGGGGTGATACCATTAAAAAATAGGAGGGGTGATCTTTGATTACATGATGTGGGTTGATGGTTGATATTAATATCAAATAAAAAATATGATGATAAAATTAAAAATAATAATAATTGAATAATTGAGAGAGAGAGAGGGAGACATATCCCAAAATGAATTGGGGATGGGGTGTGTATCACGTGAATAAAGAATGGGAGGAGTGCTTGGCATCTCCTTTGAATTAGAATTGATAATAAAAATAATAGTAAAATAAAAATATTATGAATATTTTTATAAAGAATATTGTATAGGTTATAAATTAAATTGAGATAATGGATTAGAGATCCATCAAGGGTGATGTGATACTACATTTGAGATGGTCTTGAAATGGCCGTTGTTGGATAGTTTTTTTTAGACATGTGCCTCGGGTCAATGAAAACCCAAATAATAATAAAATTATTATTATTGAGGGATTTAGTTTCTGAAATAAGTCCATCATACAGTGTTAGAAGGAAAAATAATATCTGACAGTCTGACTATAATATTATGGTAGATGTTTGAAAAATAATTTAGGTTATTTATATTGAGATTGAGGTGTAGGGCCAAAAAATCAGGATTCGGTTGTGTTGTGAAATGTGATTTTTTCACCAGGTGTTAGATTCGGTAAAAGGAATAGTCTTTCAAGTGTGTGTTCCCATGATGATCAAAATGTTGTGATCCATATATTTTCTTTTAGGGTAGAGACATGGGCTGTATGAGGAACTATTAATGTGTAATGCTGTAAAATGTAACATCCTCACGAGGTGTCCATTTTGGGTGAATGAATAGTTGATCATGTACATTTCTCTAGAAGGATCACAAAGGTGTATCCCACTTGGGATATCAAGGGATTTTTGAGGTGTCATGTTAGTGACATTACTTTTTATCCCTTTAGTGTGATGACATTCCAAATGTTCTCTATAGGATTTTTCTTGACCCAGACATTAGCAGTGCTAGACCTAATGAGTCACCCCATGTACTCCCATCAATAGTACTTTAGGGTAATATTTTTTTAGTTTGTATCAGTATAGATTGGGAGTCTCCCTTGGTCAGTTCCTTAATGTTTCGATATGGAATTACATCCACATCAATTAATGGTAATAAGTTGTATATATTGAGCCTTAGATAGTGTATTATCCCTCCCCAAGATGGTGTGTCATCCTCTATCCACCCTATTGGAGTGGTGGAATAAATCTAATATCTGAGAAGAGGGTGTTGGTCCTGCATCTATTGGGACACCTAAGTAGTGGTGTTTTTGTCCCCATTTAGTTTTGGGCATGATCCCTTATGTATGAGGTTGATAGATATTGGTTATGTGGTATCCCCTAGTCAGTTGTGGGCATGATCTATGGTGTCCCCCGAATTAATTTTAGGCATGACCCCCTTTCTGTAAATCATAGTCTTCTTCGACTAATGCAATCTATTTGGGTGGGACCAAAATGAGATAGACCTCATCATTGAGTTTCTTCAATGATATTATATCTTGAGGAGTGATTTCTCCCAGAACGATCATGATTCGAGCAGATTCGTGTGGCTGGTAGTTGGTTACGATCTCTTGATGGTGTGGTGTCTCTCATGAGTATATGCGGATGTTCTTGTTATATATTCCGTAGACATATACATGTGTAGATATGACTGTATTTTTCATTGATGTATTTATTTTTTGTTTATGGGAGTCCTATTTAGTTTTGTGATAATCACCCATTCTTGGTATTTTCACACATGTGTCATGTCTTTTTCAGATGATAGACCATTTTAAAGAGTCCTAGGAATATCAAGAACAGATAGTACTTAGTGAGACCGAAAATACTGAGGTGTGGCCTTGTGGGTTTTAGAGAGTACTCCTAGTACATTTACATTTATTTTGGACTATTATTAAAGACTCTTTGTGGTGGGCTCGTATTCTGGACCTATTTACATTACTTTACTTTTTTCTTATCATTCTCTCGTTGTGGGATATAGTGGTATGCATGATTTTTTTACGTAGTGTTCTTTAAATTTATGCATTTTAGGTCTAATAGATGTGTGAGTGTGTACAATTACTTTTTTATAATTCCTTTTATATTTGAGATATGCCTACTTGGTGATTTTCCCCAGCCCTTGACCTATTAGAATTAGTATTGGTGTAGTCACTGTAGTGCCACTCTAGGACAGTTTGTGCCAATCAAGGAGGTGCATCCCTATGAGGGAGAACCTAAAATGATTATCATATGGTTGGGTCAGAATGCCTATAGAGGCAGACCCAATATGTGTATCCCAAAATGGGATATTATCACGCCATAAAGGAGGATGGATCTGAATTCCATTCAAGGAGGACCTATAGAACCAGAAGATTGTATGAAATATATTATTCCAAATCAATATACAATTTTCAATATTTTTCATTTCACACAACACTAAATATACATATTTCTTTATGAAAAACATTATATTTTGATTAAATTATAAACAGTAGTAACATAAGCTTGTGCTACATGCAACACTAGCTTAACTTGCATAATACATAATTGAGTCTCTGCCATGTGTTACACATAATGTCTGTTTTCTTTGATAGATTTTGTTACATCCATGACCATGTTTTATCGAAAAATAGTATATTATTAATGTTTTATTATTTAATATATAGAAAGATAAAAAATATATATTAAATTAGCAGTTATTAATAGAAATAAATAATTTATTAAAATATATGGTTTATTATATGAATTCATTGGTTACCAAATAATTATAAATGAAATTATATTCTAATTTCGTTTAAAGGAAATAATTTTATTTCTTTGACCCCAAATGAAATTTTTCATAATAAATAAAATTAATTAAAACTAGAAGATGATATGTAAGAAATATATAGTTTATATATTCATTAAAATATTTTTTAATTCATCAAATATATTTTATAATTCTAATATTAGAAAAAATATAATTTTATGGATAAAACCATATTATTTTTTAAAGGAAAATTTTATCGCCTTTTAATGGAGAACCCATTTTAAATATAAAATATGACACTTTAATATTTTTTCTATAAAGAAAATAAATTTTCATTAAAATAGGAGAATCAAAATTTACATTGGAATAAATTTTTTTTCGATACGATTCTGTCTGATGAATAGTAACAAAAATGGAAATTTATTTTAAAAATTTTTATTCATTGAATTTATTTATATTGTTAAATTAAATTTTAATTTGGATTTAATTTACTATTAGTTCAATTATAAAACAATGAAAAATGGTTAGGTCATTGAAATCAATTTAAAATGAAACTAGATATAACAACATTTCAATCTCTTAAGATTTTTACATTAAACCCCAAATTATTCATTGTGTTTATGAGATTAATTTGAAATATAATTTTTAAAATTATATTAATTGAATTAGGTAAAATGGAATCCACTATTATAATAAAAATTTACACATAATTTTCTAATGTCAATTTCTTTTTTTGGAAAAAAATGTTCCATGTTAAAAAAATTGATTTACGGTAGTATAAGTACAAAAAAGAATCATGTTAAAATTAAAATAGAAAAGGATTAAAATACATAAAAACAAAAACATTAAATTTTTGAAATAGGTTAAAATAAACCATATATAGGCTCAAATATATTAATTTATAACCAAATTTTTTGAATTTAATGCCGCCGCAAAATGGTTGGCTTTATATATAAACCATTCATTATTTGATCACTTCAACCTACCACTTCTCAACTAGAAATACCACACCTCACCACAACATTTCGACCCAAATTGGATTTTATCTCCTTAAATATCTACCCAAAACTCTCCCCCTAAATTATCCGATATTAATATAATTTTTCTCTCACTATAAGACCCAATCCATTTTTCCCAATTTACTCTAAAGGAGGTGATATTATATAGGTAATTTTCTAGAAGTACCTCTCTTAATTAATTTTCTTTTTGTACATTAACCTCACATCCTTCATCCATAAATGCATGATAAATCCATAATTATGTATATACTGGATTGTTATGTTGATAATATAATAAATCATATCAATTTTATTTATCATCACCTTTTATTTAATGAAATTAAATTATTTTCCATGTTAATCTAGTTAATCACCTCCATGAATAATGTTTTCTCTCTTTTTTCATTATCACCATCATGGATGGTCTTAATAATATTTTTATGGTAAAATAAGATATTTATATTTATATTAAAATAGATTCCATATTATTTAAACTACAAATACTCCTTATTTTACATAAAATTATACTTGTTTATGTTGTTCATAAAAAAATAGTCAAAATAAACTAGACATTTATCAATATATTATTACATAATGAATCTTCCTAATGTAAAAAATTAAAATAATATATTGTAAAATTTATAATTATTGACTTAAATTAATAATATTTCATTCCACTTATTTATTTTTAATCTCATCTTAAAATAACATCAATAATTTTACACAACTGAATCGATTATGATACTAGGTAACAATCAAACCCAAAACAATGAAAATAACAAAATAGTATTAATGAATGGGTCATATGATCTTATAGAATGATAATATAAGGTAGTATAAATATTAATATGGTTTTGTAATAATATATTAACCTTATTTAAACCATAAAAAGGAATTTTTTAAATGATTACAGAAAGGTTAACGTGTTATATGGGAATTCTATGTTACATTTTATTTTCATGAGATACATGCCATATTAAACATTCATTTATATAGTTTTTTGTACATAATATCCCTAATTTTATTATCCGAATTATATCATTTAATTAATGGGTATTAAAATATCAATTAAATGGCTTCCGTTTTATGGGTATTTACGGTTCAAAATTTACCAAATTTGTAAGGTAGTTTTGACTCATTTTTCATTCTATGAGACATCTGTTTTGTTATGCTCAATAGTTATTTTATTAGGTGTTTATATTTCCAAATTACATGTTATATCTAGAATATAATTCTTTTTACAATATTTTAATATTCTTTTGATAATATTATTTCATGGGGATTATGAATCAAATGTATCATAGTGGTATGGGACACATTAAAATGAATAAAGATTATTAACCTCAAGAAATGTTTTTCAAAGATCTCATAAGATAATTTTAAAGGAACATGGTTCTGAAGAAATGTTTGATGATAAAATTACCTTCTCAAATCATCCATTAGATTTTTTTTAAAAAAATTTTTTTAAATATTTAATGTTCTAAAAAAAATTTTTCAACAAAAGGGAAATTTCACCATGGAATTACTTTGGAAGATTGTTTATAGGTATGTATTTACTAAGAGAAAATTTATCATCCATATAAATATATCATTATTTTGGTCTAAATAATATTATCTATTCTTTTATATTTTTTTAATTTTATTTTTGACAATGTATGAGATTATATTAAATATTTTGAAATTCAAATTTTGACATATTAATAATGAGGTATTTTTTGACTTTTTTAGAATAAGTATGAGCAAGATGATTTTTTTTCAAATACAAAATGAATGTATTTTTATGATTTCTGTATTTCCTAATGTCTTGAAATTTACCTTACAATATTGCAAGTTTATGTTCCAATAAAATATTTCGATTAAAATATTCTGGAATTTCAAGTAATAAAAATGTTTTATAATGATGAATGTATTTTTTCCTCAAGAATTATTTTCAACTGATATCTCAAAATTATTTTCCATATATGATTAAAATATTTGATGATTAAAATGTTTTTCATAGTGTATGATTCACTATTTTATTCATTATTATATCTATGATTGATTTTTTAGGATCAAATTACATTCATGAGACCAAATTATTTATTGTGGGTTATGTTATGATTGAATGATGTTTGAGAGACCAATTTATTTTATTGGGTTATTATATGATGAATTATTTTTTTTCTATGGTAACCCTTGTGTATGATTTAATTATTAAGTGGGTTGGATATATATTTCCCTCTGATGGATTAGATAAATATTTATATTTCATGAGATAGACATAGAGGACCACATCCGTCAATATTTTTATGGGAATGAACCATGAATACCAATATTATTATAAGAGTGAACCATGAATAACATGATAAAATGGGAGTTAGCAAATTCTACAAATATTTCCTCATAAATAATTCCTTAGATCCTATAGAAATTATTTTAATATTCTTATTTGTTTTCCACAAATTTTATTTTGTATTATTATATTATGAAAAACTGATATTTATGCCATGAATCATGAATATGATATTTTTATATGTATTTAATTATATTCAAATGTTGTTCTCATGTTTTCATACACTTATGTTCTTATTATTCTTACATATCTTCCATGTTTACCCTTATCAAGAAATTGATCCTATGTTATTCTTCAATTTCCATTCCCTAGGTTCTGATGAAAGTCATTAAGTTGGAGTACTAAATTGAATGATTATTTAGGAAATCATTGAAGATATTACCCCAGAGTATAAGTTATTTTTTCATGTTTCCAATGGAATGAAACTAATAGGGTCTTTATGTGTTTGTTTGGGTAATTGTTTAAGTATTCAACAAAAGTTATGTAATGTCAATGTGTGATAATTTTGGGTTGTTATGGTTGGTATTAGAGAGAAGTTTTAATTAACCATTATAAAATATGATTTGAAAACTTATTTATATACCTATTTATTTTTTAAGGATATTTTGGGGGATGTCTCTAACAATAACCCTGATGTGACATGGATTTCAATTTAGGTATAATGATTTAGACATCCAAGAAGTGATTTTTTCATGATTATGTGGTTTCCACCATGATAATTATTTCTTACTCAATTCATAATAGTTTTAGCCAATTTCATTAACTAGATGAAAATGGGTTAGCATTTAATGTGACATCAACTTTGATGATGAGAAGTCAAGTAGGATTGTTACTAGATTGAAGGATGGTGTGATCATTCATATCCAGTTTTCGCAGAACATGATTAAATTTTTTGTTCTTAACCAATTCGTGGACACACCAATGAAGAGAATGAAAGAATTTTGTTGATATTATAGGTAATGGAGACCACAAAAGAATGAATATATGGTTTCTGTTAGGTCAAGAATTTGAATTGAATCATCTAAGTGAATGAATTTGTAGAACAAGAAGGCATTTTGTCTGTGGAAAATAAGAACAAAATAAACGTAAATAAAAAGGAAAAACAAAGGGATTAGTTAACGAAATGTGTGGGAATATTGGACTCTCAAAAAATCATCAATGTTTAACTACAAGAACTTGGTAATGAATAGTCATTATGAAAATCAATGTTTAAAGTGGAATGATCCAAAAGAGAATCATAAATTTGGAAAGAGTTATGGTAATATTTTTGAAGAAGATGATATTACAGATAAATTTTAAACTAAGAATGTAATATTGAATAAGATGAGGTATTCATTATATGGACTATAGATATAGTGGAATAATAACAATTTTTATGTATTTCGATTCGTGAATTATTTTATATGAATGGTTAAATATACTTGGATTAGTCTATTAGTGTTACATTCTTATGATTTACATGTTTATTTTAACAGATCTTGTTCATTGGAAAAGTAATTTAATGGTATGGTGACATTATAAAAAATATAAGACAATCCTTAATATTTAAAAATGTTATGATAATATTTTTTGGAAAAATATATGTTGGATATGTATATATAAATTCACTGGTACTAATTTCATTAGAGATTATTATGGATTTTTTGATATCTGAGTTATGAAATCATGTATAAAGATTAAATCATTTTGGGACATAAGTAACTTATCAAATAACCATTGGAATAAAATAAATGAATTTTTTCAATAAGGATATATTTTAATAAAATTCATTACCATGACTTAGTAGAATACATGTGATTGGTATTCACATGTTTGGAATGTGACACCAAGAGATACCCTAAGATATATTAGAGATAAATGTTATGAAAATTTAGTATATTTATTTCTAATGGTTTTGATTTTTAAATTTGCAAAATATTATTAGTGAACCATTTATGGATTGGTTTGTGATTAACACCAGATAAGGTTTGATATATTAAAGTATTATCTCTCCATTCGATGATTTATGCATATATGATAAATTCTACTATCCTTTTTATTTTGATAAAAACGATGGAATTATCTATCATTCTATTTATAGTTCTCGTGATCTTCTAGAACCTCAATAATGAAAAATTCAACTTCATTTTGTGGAATAATAGATAAAGTAAAAATCGAACAATGGTAAAAAAGGGTACCATTTTCCTGAAATGAAATAAATATATCTTCTCATACAAATTATTTATCTTTTGGAAAAGGTTATTGAATTTTTTTTTCATATTATCATAAATATTGAATATTTAAATGACATATTTAAAAATTATTTAATTTAGGGTTGTGGGATAGTAAACAATCTCTAGATCACACACTTTATGGTGATTGCTAATCTTTATTAATAACTATGATTATTTCAACATTTCTTTCATGACCAAATAATTACATATATTTTTATATTTTGAGACGTATTTATGATTTACATTGGGTAACCATTATTTTCCAAATTGTATTTTTTAAGGATTTTTATTTATATCTTATAATTATGTGGGTTTATGTGAAAGAAACTATCTAGGGTTACTCTTTTAACAACCAAGACAAATTTCATGGGATAAATGCAATTTATGGGGTCTAGAATGTAACACCCAGATATTTTGTAAAATATTTTTTTGATATTATTTAATCTTATGGAAAAATATATTTTACCCATTAATAAATATATATTTAGATGTAGGTATAATCCTAATATGTTAAAGTATATGAAGTATGAATCATGATTTAGACATCCTAGAAGTAATTTTTTATGATTATTTTGTTTCTACTGTGATAATTGTTTATTAATTTGTGCTTTCATGTTTAGTCAATGTATATAACCCAATGAATCTAGGTTAAATTTTAATGTGACCAACAATTTTCATATGTTATGTTAATTGGGATGGATACTGGAGTGAATGAATTCAGGATCATGCCTTGTCATTTTTTACTGAACATAATTAACAATGTGTCCCTTAAGAAAATCTCAGACTCACCATACAGGAGAAAGAAAAATTCACTGATATTTTGAGTAATGGCGACTATATAAGAATGATGCTACAATTTATTTTGAGTCAAAAAAGTTGAAATTATCGCATATGTGAATTTCTTAGTGGAACAAAAAGATGTTTTGAATGTAGAAAATAAGGACGCAAAAAAAGTAACTCATAAACAAATGAAGGTGTTGGTTAATGACACATATTGGAATATTGGTCTCCCAAATTCATTATCAAAAGATAAATTCTATATGTTTTGAATGAGTGTCCATAATGAAAATTGATTTCTTGAGTGCAAATGTACTGAAGGGAATCTGAATGGTAGTACGGGTAATGGTAATATTTCAAATAATGATGAGACAACATATGAAATTTGAAAGGAAAACTATATTATGTAATGTGATTAGGTATCCTTCATACAAATTGTGGATGAAGTGGAATAATTAATGTTTTTATGTATTTGGATTCATGATTAATGTTATTTAAATGGTGAAATATATTTGGATTATCTAGTTTTTGTTATTTGCTCCAGATTTTTGAGTTCATGTTGAATCTTTCTGATATATAGGAAAAGTGATTTAATGGTATCGTGACACATTTAATAATGAAATATAACACATAATAATTACCATATGTTAAGATAATTTTGTTTGTATGAAGATTTTTTTGGATACGAGCAAAAAAAATTGGATGGTACTAAAATCTTTGGGTATTATTAAGGATTCATTGACATGTGGGTAATGGTATCATGGGTGATGTTTATAACTATTAGTACATAATTAAAATATCCCAAAAAATGGTCTAAAAAACATTCATGTTTTCAATATGGATATATGGTAATTTAGTTTATGACCATGAATCCATAGAATACATGTTTAAGGTATTCACATGATTAGAATGTGAAAAAAAGAGCTACCCTATGTTATATGGGATACAAATATTAATTTGATTTAGTAAACTAAATTTTCAATTTTTTTGGATTTTTATATTTGGGATGGATTATAATGTTGACCAATTAGGGAATTATTTTTTAAAAAAATATGATGAGGTTTTAGTGATTAAGGTATTATATAATGTTTGAGGATTTCTTCATATTTGATAACATTTTCTAAATTTTTTGTTGTGATAAATATAGATATAATGTCAAATCATAATATTTTAGGATATTTGGATTTGAAAGCACATTAGGAATGACATATTTAACATCATTTATTGTAATAAGTAATTAGGTGAAAATAGAAAAGGTAAAACAATGGGTGATGTTGTCTTAAAACCAAGTAATTATATATTCTAATGAAAATTGTCAATATTTTGGAAAAGGTAATTGAAAAAAATATAGTCATGTTATACTCAATATTTATTAAATCAATCACCTCATTCTCACTTCTTTAGCTTATGGTTTTGGGATTATTTAGGTTTGTTGTATCATAAACATTTTAGTGAATAGTGATATTTTTCAACATCTATGATTATTTATGATTTTCCACCATTCCCAAATATTCACCTATGTTGACTTTTGTAGAGACATGGTAATTATTTACTTGGGTAACCTTTTTTCAACAATTCATTTTTAAAGAAATTTTTATTATTAATTTTTATGATGTTGGTTTGAATGAATGAAACCGTCCAGTATTAATTATTTAATATCCTAGAGGAATTTAATTGGAAAAACTAATTTTAGGGGGTGATGAATGAAACACCCTGATAAATTTTGAATTAATTGTTCTTAATTAATTTTATCTTTTTGATATTGTAAATTTCACACAATACTAAATATTGCTTTTTTTATAGTAAAAAGACTATATTTTGATTAATTTATATATAAGACATAGATAATACACTATACTAAACACCATGTTATCTTGTTGTATAGGGAACACTGTTTTTTTATTATGTTACACATAATGTCTATTTCATTAGATAGATTGTGTTACAAAAAAGATAGACTTTTATCGAAAAATACTACATTATTAAATTATCATCTTTTATTATATTGAATGATATAACATTGCTCTTAAATCATTGCTTATGAATATTGGAAACTACCTATTATCATTTATTGTTTTTAATATGAATTTACTTGTTTACAATTAATTGTAAATTAAAATATATATTAATTTATTTTAAATGGAAAAAGATTAATTATTATGCTCCAAAAGTAATTTGGTATTAATAAATTAAGTTAATAGAAATTAATAATATTATTAATAAATTATATGTGTTATATAATAAATCAAATTTTTTTATATTTGTCCAATATATTTTATAGGCATAATATAAGAGAAAACACAATTTTAAGTAAATAACCATATAATTTCAAAAGTGTAATTTTAACGCCTTTTAATAGAGACCCCATTTTAAATAAAAATTTGGAAAATAATATAAATTTTATATTGAAAAATTAAAATTAATATTTTAAATAGTAGTATCAAAATATACATGGGTTTAAATTTTTGAATTTTTATAATAATATTCAATTATGGGCGAATAGTGAAAAATACTACATTTTATTTGAAAACTACTTGTTCATATAATTTATTCATATAGTGAAATTATATATTAAACTTGCTTCAAATTATAATAAGTTCTATTATACTTTAATGAAACATATTCAGTTCAACGGAATCAATTTCACAGTTATATTTGATTTAAAAATCATTTAAATCTTTTGACTTTTTCACTTTAGAACCCCACTTTTTCACTTTGTATGTAGGAATAATTTAAAATCCAATTTATTTAATAATTTCAAATCAATATTGTAAAATGGAAAATTTCGAATAAATATATCCATATTAGTTATTTAGGATTATTTTATATTTACGCAATAAAAATTACCATGGTAAAAGAATTATTTATCGCGATATAATTAAAAACAAAGAATCGTGATAAAATTAAAAATATAATGGAATAAAATACCAAAAAACTAAAATATTTATGGGTTATTTTAGGTGTTTATTGACCCTATCAATTATCCAAAATATTAATTTCCAACCAAAGTTATTAAATTTAATTCCACCTCAAAATGATTGCATTTAAATTTAAATTTTTAATATTTAATCACTTAAACCCCCACTCGTCAATTTTTAGCAACAACCCAATCATACCCACAAAGCCTTTTATGTTATCAAATATCAATGATAACCTATCCTCGTAACTCTACTGACATCCATGTGCTTCTGGTATCATCAAAATACCTAATCCAAAGTCTTAAGAGTCTCTTATGGAGGTTATATTCAAGAGGTAATTATCCCAAAGTTCTTATGTTAATTTATATTCTTTTTCTAGTTTATCCTCAAATAATTCATCCATAAATTAATTATTCCTAAATTATCTGGTATATAATGTATTATCATTTTTTAATGTAATTAATTATATAAATTTTATTTCTCATATCCTCTAATTCAAATAAATGAAATTTTTATCCATGTTATGTCGGTTAATCACCTCAGTGAATCATGTATTTTTCTTTTTTAATTACTGACATCATGATTGTTATATAAAGCCTTAATTATTGTTAAATTAAATATATATATATATTATCATTTTTAATATAATTTAAATAATATATACACATAATATTAAATAAAATGAATGAAATTTATGATAGTTTAAAAAACCCGTGAAATTAAAACATTCATTTATCGTTAATGTTTTATCTAATGAATTATCCTAATATAAGAAATTAATGTTATAAATAAACCCATTTAAACATAAGGAGGTATAATAATACAATTTAATTCCACATATGGTGTTTTATTTTCATTTTACAATAACATCCATATTTTTATACAATTGAATCGATCAAGAAACTGTGAAACAAACACACTCAAAACCATGAAAAAAATATTACTAATTAATGGATCATAAGATGTTATATAATCATCATATAAGGTACTATAATTATTAATAAGGTTCATTAATGAGTAGATAACATTCTATATACCATTATATCATTGTTTTTAACACATTTGGACGATAGTGAACATGAGGTAAGGGAATTTAACCCGACTTCTATATATATGAGATACAAGCCTTATTAAAAACTAATTAATTATGGGTGGAATACATACTAACCATTAATATATTCTATGAGTTTTATAAATTAATTTAAGTTTATTTACATGTCACTTTTATTGTATCGATTTTATTGGGTTTTACTTTTCAAATGTTAACAAATGAGTAAGGTAGTTTAACCTCAATTTTTCATAATTGAGATATATATTTTGTTATGAACCAATGATATTTTACAAGGTCTATATAATTCCATTTGACCTATTATTTCTGGAATATACTTATTTTTATTATATGGTATGCTTATTTTACAATTATTTTTTCTTTGGGACTATGATTTAAATGTTTCAATGTGGTTTCGCACACTATGAAATATTTGACGATTAGTCTCCTCATGGGTTTTTTAAAATATCCCATTAACTCATTTTCAAGTAAAAGTTCCCAAAATGATTTATGATATAATTTTTTTTTAAATTACCAATTATTATTTTTTAACATCTATTTTCAACGAAATAGGATTCCAAAAATATTTTACATTCAAAATACATTTCTCAAATAAAAGGGTGTTGTTTCACAATCTCATTAATTTCAAATAATGTTTATACATAAATATAAACTATGGTATATTTATCATCAATATCCATATTTCATAAATAAATGTATAATATTTTTAGTATAATTCTATAATTATTCAGAGACATTTATACAATGTATGAGTATTTATTAAACAGTGTGAAAGTAATCTTTTGTCATTTACCTAAAGAAATATTTTTTGATATTTTTGAAAAAAGAAAGAGAAGAATTGTTTTTAGAATTATATGGAATAAATGGATTTATAAGATTTCGTGACGCCTTATTTCATTTAATCTTTCCATAAAATCATACGATGTTATTTTCATGAAATGTTTTTCTATGAAACTTATTTGACATTTTATGTAAAGAAAATGTATTCAAAGTAGAAAGGATGTTATCCAAACATTTTTTTGAGTGATATATTAAACTTTTTTCCATATAAGATTAAATTATTTGATGTTAGTTATGTTTTACTAGGGGAATCCTCAAAATTTTCGATTCTTATTCTTTCTATGAAGGATTCATTTTTAAGATAAAATGATAATTATGAAACCCATTTGGTTTGTGTGGCTTCTATTATGATTTGATGATGTATAAGAACCCAATTTATATTCATGGGTTATTATATGATTAATTATTTATATTCTTTTGGAAAAAATTATTATGATTACATTATGATATTGGTGGGACCTATATCTTCCTCCAATGAATTGGGTAAATTTTTATATTTCATCGGATAGACATAAAGAACCTCAGGCGGCAAGATTGATATTTTAATAAACCATGACAACCAATATGGAAATAGGAGTGATACAAAACTACAAATAAGGTATGGGAGTGAACATATACTACAAATATGTACTTGGATGTTATTCCATGACTAATATAGAAACTGTTTTTATATTCTTATGTACCTTCCACAATTCCATTTTGTATTGATATGTTATGCAACCATGAATTATCTATATTATTTATTTATAATTCATGTCTTATGAACTACCAATAATTATTTCATGACTCATGCATATGATCTATTGATATGAATAGTATTATCATCAAATGTTATGCTCATGTTTTCATACATTTATATACATATTATTTTTACATATCATCCTTTTTTACACCAATTGAGAATATGAGCTCACCCATTTCATATGTTTCCTTTCTTAATGTTAAAATGAATGGTATTATATTGTATTTTGTAGGGAATGATATTTGTAGAAAAAATTGAATATATTCTTCTATACTGTTAGTTTTTTTACTATTTTTAAAAGGCACTATACTAACGTGTTCCTTGGGTATTTTTTGTGTGTAATGAATTTGGTATTCTGGAAAAATTGATGTAATTTCTGTTTATGAAAATATTTGGTTGTTATAGGACTCGAGAGATGTGTCCTATAAGGGGAAGATGTCACACCATAATGTTTAGTTTAAACACCCTTAGAGGTGGATCGTGCTGCTTCACCCCATGGAGGGGAACAATGGTTTATCATTGGTTAGTATTGAACCATATGTGACATCCCACATACCCTGTTTAGAATAAGGGGATCAAAACCCATGTAGTTTGATTATGTGTTTTTATGGTGGTGGGATTGTACTAGTCCCTGATTTTTAATGTCATGTGGTAAGGACACTTTCACCACAATAATATCATCAACAAGGGATGTCATAGGTATTATTCATGAAATATAACCTTCATAGTATAATTTATATTTTTTGGTTTATCGGGGGATTATTCATGAGAGAAACCCATGGTGCTACTAGGGGATACGATGATTTTGATGGGGATTACACATGGAAGTGGCCCAAGTGGGTGACATGATCTTTCTAGGATATGGAGACCAAGGATATATCAAGATGTATGTGGATATTATTTGGTTGATTTAATAGTGGGTATGAATTGTTGGGACTAAACCTCAAAGTGGCTTCTTATGTATCCCAAATTAATTGGAATCAAATCCCACATAGTTCGAGTTTGGGGAGTTGGTTCTCATACATTAGGAGGATAACCATGTGGATGGGGATTATGAATGGACATAACCCATATGCGGGAACACGATTGTTTTCTGGTTATTATTAATTGACCATGCCATTCAAGATTCCTCATGGCATGATATGAAGGAATCTCATCACATTTGTGGGTCAAGGAATGTGATTCGGGATTGAACCAGATGTGGTATCCTATAGAGGATGATTGAAGATCCACTCATGATGAGGAATATTAATCATGATGTGTGCGCCACATCGTGTGTGTCAGCTAAGGAATACTATGATAGTTTAATATAGAATTCTATAGTTAAATGTCATGTTTTATGGATTACTGAATAAATTCTCATAATCAGGGCATTATGCATCTTATTATTGGTGTGTAAGGCATCCTATTTATAAATTATTGGTTATTATATAGTCTAAATTATTTTAATGAGGAATATTAGGTGTATGATTCCTAGAAATATTTATTGTTATACATATGACAAGGGTGGCATATTCTGGTTAAACCCGACATAGGATCCCGATTATGAGGTTTTGGGGGAAGCTTAAGGAACGGTTCGACTCAATCAACTCAGAGAGTACTAGAATAAAAACTCAAATTTTAATTGGGTAAAGGGACTAATAAGAGTATTATGACTCATAATATTTGTTGGGATGTAGTGGAGTATCTCAAATTGTAATAGCCCGAGATTTTGTGAAAAATATTCTTTTTAATTTTATTAATGTCTTGTGATATACTCTACACCAAAATGAGCTTTCACAACACGCATCCTTCACTTTCCTTGCATTACACGCAATCACGACCTTCCTTGATAGCATCTGTAGTACGCAATACTGAGTTTTACTAAACAACGATATGCTATTAAAATATTTTTAAAACTAGCCGTTATGAATAGTAATAACCACTTTTTTAAATTTTAGTTTTTAAAATGGACTTCATTTTTGGATTCGGAATATCAAAATTAGCTTTGGGAGAAATTTTGGTACTTTTTGGATAACTTTCATATTTTGATTAATAGTGAAATTTACTGAATTGTAATTAAAAACATATTTTTCAGTCGAAATAATTAATAGTGATAAATTATTAATTTGAGTGGTTTTAAAATATATTTAGAATATATTTTTACAATTTAATACAATGTTGGTCATTGAATGTAATTTCACATTTAAACCAGACATAAACAAGTGTCAATCTTTTGATAGTTATTATCTCTTAAAAAACGATATTTGTTTTGACGACGAGATTTAATTTTTAAATTAATTAATGTAACTGATATGTTTTGAATTTGGTAAAATAGACATCATTTTTGAATTCATAATATCAAATATAGCTTATGCCTAATTTTTGATATTTTTCTCGAAACTTTCATTTTTTGATGAATAGTGAAACCACTAAGTGGTAGTTAAGAAAAATGATTTTTTCATAAAACTTAATTTTACCGCTTCTGTGAGTGGAATTTCAAAAATTTGAGAGACACGGTTGATATCAGTATGTAAAATGTGGTTCAATGAGATGAAAATAATTTATGGTGAATAGTAACTTTTTACATTTTTTTACCACGGTTAAAAGTAAATAGGGTAATTAAGGGTAAAAATGATATTATTATTACCCTAACACATGTCCTAATTCTATTGGACAAGTGTAATTCGACCAAAAACAACCTTATGAATAAAATATGACCATGTACGCCCACTTGGATTAGATTTGGACATTTATGATTAATTTATTTAAAGAAGGGTTAAAATCGTTAAAATCAAAGTTTAATAAGTAAATCATTTTTAATATGGGGTTATACATAAGATAAATTCGACTATAAATATTCATTAGAAAGATAAAAATATTTCCTACATAATTGTGTTTTATTTTTAATTTTTATACATTAAATAATTTAATTTATTTATGACACAACGATGATGCAGTATTTATCTTATTAATGAAATATTGACATAATTGATGTTATAAATACCCAAATTAATGTAATTTGAGACTTTTTATGAACTCCACTAATTTTATAGGTTAATATGACATGTTAGTATTTCTTTAATTAATTTTTTAGAACTAATCATTCTGTTATGATTTTCACAAAAAATAATTACTAAATAGTGTCAAATTTTACATAAAATAGTTTTTAAAACAAATATTATATTATTAACTCTTATGTTATTCCTAAAAATCTAAGGATCGGCCAAATGACATAGATAAGGTTATATATATTAATAATAAACAACTTGGGGTTCTTTTTCCTTCTTATAGTAAGTATATTAACTTATAGTATAAGAACACAAGAAGACACGGTAAAAGGAAAGTTATTTTACTTAATGTTAAATCTAAATGATAAGGATAAAATTGGAACATAAACTTGTCTAAATTATATTGGATGAGAGGATTTAGACCCATCCCCACCTTATATTTGAAATGAATCAATTTGGAGATATTTAAAATCGAATTTGACATTATAATAAAATAATAGTTTTGGTTATTCCAAAGGTGCCCCTCTCCTCCTTTATAAAAGGGCACCTCCTCCCTATCTTCCTCACACCACTTTGAGCCTTCAAGCTCGGACAACCCCTGAAAAATTCCCTTCTCCACTTACCTAGAAACATCCTAGAGGTTCTGGTCTTCCTCAAAGACCAATTTTAGTTGCCTAAAAGGAGATCTCAAAGAGGCGCTTCAAAGAAGAGGAGGTTCGGACACATACGAAGCAAATCAGACCTAAGGTAAGGGAAATATCACAATCTCATTTTTATCCGAGATTGTTTATTCTTTGGTATTTACTGGGGTGTATTTTATCTTCCACATCCATGTTTCTTCAATATGTAAAATTTATATCCTTCTACAAAATTTTATATCAAATTTACCCTTCAGTGATTTTTTTAGTAAAAGATTTGAAAGGAATCTTTTGTCGTTTTTTGTACGAGGTACTTTTTGACTTTTCCGACAAAAGTACAAGAAGAATGTTTTCTTTTAACTTAAACGGAATGAATGGATTTTTAAAAAATTATTTCCAATAATATTCCCTTACAATTTTTTAAGTTTATTTTTATTCAACTTCTTTTAGTTTATAATTGTACGACATGTTAAGAAAGGAAAAGTCTTTTTGAAGCAGAAAGGATATTTTCCTCAAGAATGAAGTTCAAGTGTTTTATCAAAATTATTTTCCATCTAAGATAATAAAGGGTTCTGTTTTTATCCCTATTTATTTGATAATGTTGTGATGGAATTATTTTTCATAATTCCATTATCTTATATGAATCATTTCATGATGTCACAATATTTAAGATTCCCATTTTTATTACATGGGTTATGCTATGATGTACAGTTTATGATTTTGTGGCACACATAATAATGGTATCATTATGAGATGGGTGGGACCTATATCTCCCTCCAATGCATTGGGTAAAGACTTTTTATCTCATGAGATAGACATGGCTAGAATGGTAGGTTATACCAGTTCAGTGAAACAGGACTGAAATGAGGAGTGAACTCGGTTCAGAAAGGGACTTTGTCCACTAAGATAGTCTTGGCAATGAGTCTTGACTAATAAGAAATGATTCTCTATGATTATGTGTATATTCCAAAAAGTTTCATGTATTAAGTTAGGATTATTGGGTTTTCATTTCACTACTATGATTTATCCCATGTTATAAATTATGATCTCTTTTGCAGGTTTAGATTTCCAAAAGATATGTTCTTATGAACATGACTTGATTGATATTTATTTTTTTACCATTAATTAGAATTTGAGCTCACCCTTTTATGTTTTCTTTTCCCTAGGACATAAAGTAATGATTTAGGTTTTAAAAAAAAGAAGATCTTTATGGGAGATGTTGAAGATCTTTCACCACGATTAGAAGATTATATTCCATGTTTCCAAAGACACTAAACTATTACGGTCCTTGTGTGTGTGTTTTTGGTTATGTACTAATTATTCCGCAAAAGTAATGTAATTTCCATGTACGTCAGGCTTCGGGTCTCTATAGTTGGTATCAGAGGAAAGGTTTAGTCAACCTTTGGAAACAAGGATGAGAAAACGTTAGTGAGATCCCTAGAGATATTTCTAAGGTATGTCTAGGGATGTCCCTAAGGATAAGTATACGTATAGGATACAGTCCTAGAACTTTGGTAACAATAATAGAATTTAACCTAAGATGTTAGATATTGAGGATACTCCCCCGTTACTATGTTGTTTTCCCTAGCATGATTTTTCCCTCTCACACTATTCTTTTTGGGTTTTAGAAAATGGGTGGAAATAGGAAGATTCGCGATAATGGAGGATATAACGGACAATGGAATGATATTCTTCATGAGCAACCAAATGAATCTAGATTTGGAAGTCCAAACGTCATTATTATGCTGAATCATCAATCTCATAATATGATCAATAAAATAAAATTTGGTATGTTTCCTGACTTGGATAATAAGAGAAAGATGGAGTTTCATGATGATCCTAGAGGAAAGAACGTTCAATTTCCCCTATGTAAATAATGTGGGAAGAGGAATCAAGGAGAATGTTTCAAAGGAACTGGAAGATGCTTTGGGTGTGGAAAAAAAGGACATAAAGCCAGTAAGTGGAAAGGAAAATGTTTAGTTAACACCATGGATGCATATAATGGTATTGCTACGACATCAACAATGGTTAAATGTTTTAAATGTAGAATGTACGGGCATTATGCAAACCAATTCCCTAAGGTAAAGTCTCATGAAGAGAATCAATATGGTCCTATGGGTAATATTTATGTTGATGATGATGAAGAGACTACAAATGATTTGTGAGATTAAATAATTTTTGAAGTTTAGTAAATGGTTTAAGAAGGTAGTGGAATGATTACATGTTTATCAAGTGTAATGTTGTATAAATAATCTCATGGTACTATGGAATAAAGAGACATCTAAGGATTTTTAAACTGTTGTATTTCCTTAAGTTTTGAAAGTGTATAATTAATGGTACCAGTAACCATGAATGTTTATTCAGATATTTTTGGAAAGCAGATGATATGCACATATTGAAGGGATAAGGAGAAAATGAAATGTTTGATAGTATTCATGAGCTCATGATTAATATAAGGACTAAGTGATATCATGGTTTGTGTATATAGAATTTTGATGATTTTGGTATGTGGAAAGAGTTAACTTTTAACAGCATTCATGTTTTCAATAAGGTTTAATGAGTATTAATTTTTCAAGAGAATACGTGATTAAGGCCTTCAAATTTTTGGAATGTGACCAACAAGACATATCTTATGATATATGGGGATCAATGATGGTATTAAATCTCTGGTAATCATTTTCACTATATTATGAGAGTGTACTGCAGTATTATGGATAATCCTAAATATTGGAATGGAATATGTTGGACATAAGTTAGTATTGTTTAAGGATAAAACATTTTTGATATTGTTGATGGGATGTTATAGTAATACAGCTTTAGAAAAAGGACAACCTGTAGGACGGGCGACAGCCCATCGCGTCGGACAAGGCTGTGGGAATCGAACCCACAACCGAAGTGTGACTTGCCTTTATCACCTACCATTGGCCTATAGGAAGTCCCTGTTTAGTAGAAACTAGTTTTATTATATTAAGCAGTATGATATATAAAGTATAAGTCCATTTTAGGAACCATATGTGATTAATATCACTATAGATGGACTTATGTATTTTTTGATAACTTTTCTAACCTTTTGTTTGAGACAGATGGAATGACCCATCATTCTATCACATGATCTGCTAACACATCACGAATGACAAATTCAACTTCATTTCTTTTAGAGATGAAGTAGAAATTGTCCATAGAACGACCAACAGTGAGACTATACCGAAATCACGAAAGTATTTCTTCTAATTCCAATTTCATAAACTATAGGGAAATGATCTTGAAAACCAAAAATGTTGTCCTAGTGCTCTTATATCTTATGATTCAGATGGTACCTTAGGTCATCACAAATTTATGGCTTTGTGATTACTGGCTTTTCCATAGCCATGTTCTCTACCACTCTCTATCATAAAATGATGGTTAGATTTCTCTTCCATATCCATATTTTCACCTATGTGGAAACCCAGTGATTAGTTTATATGGGTAACTGTTACGTTTCATACTTTAGTTTTTAAAGCCAAGTTTTGTTATTCCTTTTTACGATGTGGGTTTCTATTAAAGAAACTTTTGAGTAGTAAACCATTTATAACCCCGATGAATTTCGAGGGCGAAATTCATTTTAAGGGGGGTAGAGTGTTACAACCCGAGATTTTATGAAAAATATTCTTTTTAATTTCATTAATGTCGTGTGTTATACGCTACACCAAAAGGAGCTTTCACAACACGCATTCTTCACTTGCCTTGCATTACACGCAATCACGACCTTCCTCGATAGCATGTGTAGTACGCAATACCGAGTTTCACTAAACAACGATATGCTATTAAAATATTATTAAAAATAGCTTTCATGGATAGTAATGACCACTTTTTTAAATTTTAGTTTTCAATATGGACTTCATTTTTGGATTTGGATTATCAAAATTATCTTAGGGAGAAATTTTGGTACTTTTTGGATAACTTTCATATTTTGATGAATAGTGAAATTTACTAAATTGTAATTAAAAACATCTTTTTCAATCTAAATAATTAATAGTGATAAATTATTAATTTTAGTGGTTTTAAAATATATTTAGAATATATTTTTACAATTTAATACAATGTTGGTCATTGAAGGTAATTTCACATTTAAACCAGACAGAAACAAGTGTCAATCTTTTGATAGTTATTATCTCTTAAAAACACTTTATTTGTTTTGACGACAGGATTTTATTTTTTAAATTAATTAATGAAAATGATATGTTTTGAATTTGGTAAAATAGACATCATTTTTTAATTCATAATATCAAATATAGCTTAGGCCTAATTTTTTGTATTTTTCTGGAAACTTTCATTTTTTGAAGAATAGTGAAACCACTAAGTGGTAGTTAAGAAAAATGAATTTTTCATGAAACTTATTTTTACCGCTTCTGTGAGTGGAATTTCAAAAATCCGAGAGACACGGTTGATGACAGTAAGTAAAATGTGGTTCAATGAGATGAAAATAATTTGTGGTGAATAGTAACGTTTTACTTTTTTTTACCACGGTTAAAAGTAAATAGGGTAATTACGGGTAAAAATGATATTATTATTACCATAACACGTGTCCTAAATCTATTAGACAAGTGTAATTCGACCAAAAACAAACCTAGGAATAAAATATGACCATTTAGGCCCACTTGAATTAGATTAGGACATTTATTATTAATTTATTTAAAGAAGGGTTAAAATAGTTAAAATCAATGTTTAATAAGTAAATCATTTTTAATATGGGGTTATACATAAGATAAATTCGACTATAATTATTCATTAGAAAGCTAAATATATTTCCTACATAATGGTATTTTATTTGTAATTTTTATACATTAAATAATTTAATTTATTTATGACACAACGATGATGCAATAATTATCTTATTAATGAAATATTGACATAATTGATGTTATAAATACCCAAAAAAAATGTATTTTGAGACTTTTTATGAACTCCACTAATTTTATAGGTTAATATGACATGTTAGTATTGATTTAATTAACTTTGTTCGAACTAATCATTCTGTTACGATTTTCACAAAAATTAATTACTAAATAGTGTCAAAATTAACATAAAATAGTTTTTAAAACAAATATTATATTATTAATTGTTATTTTCTTCCTAAAAATCTAAGGTTCGGCCAAATGACTTAGATAAGGTTATATATATTAATAATAAACAACTTGGGGTTCTTTTTGCTTCTTATAGTAAGTTTATTAACCTTATAGTATAAGAACACAAGAGGACATGGTAAAAGTAAAATTATTTTACTTAATGTTAAATCTAAATTATAAGGTTAAAATAGGAAGCTAAACTTGTCTAAATTCTATTGGATGAGCGGATTTCGACCCATCCCCACCTTATCTTCGAAATAAATCAATTTGGATCTATTTAAAACCGAATATGACTTTATAATAAAATAATAGTTTTTGTTATTCCAATGGTTCCCCTCTCCTCCCTTATAAAAGGGCACCTCCTCACTCTATTCCTCACACCACATTGAGCCTTCAAGCTCGTCCAACCCCAACAAAATTCCCTTCTCCACTTCCCTAGAATCATCCTAGAGGTTCTGGTCTTCCTCAAAGACCAATTTTAGTTATCTAAAAGGATATCTCAAAGAGGCTCTTCAAAGAAGAGGAGGTTCGGACACATACGAAGCAAATTAGACCTAAGGTAAGGGAAATACCACAATCTCATTTTTATCCGAGATTGTTTATTCTTTGGTATTTAAATGGGTGTATTTTATCATCCAAATCCATGTTTTCTCAATATGTAATATTTATATCCTTCTACAATAGTTTATATCAAATTTTACCCTTCGGTGATTTTTTAGTAAAAGATATGAAAGGAATCTTTTGTCGTTTTTCGTACGAGGTACTTTTTCACTATTCTGAAAAAAGTACGAGAGGAATGTCTTCTTTTAACTTATACAACATGAATGGATTTTTAAAAAAATATTTCCAAGAAGCTTCCCTTACATGTTATTAAGTTTATTTTTAATCTACTTCATTTAGTTTATAATATTAAGACATGTTATGAAAGGAAAAGTGTTTTTGAAGAAGAAAGGATATTTTCCTCAAGAATGGAGTTCAAGTGTTTTATCAGAATTATTTTCCATTTAAGATAATAAAGTGTTCTGTTTTTATCCCTATTGATTTGATTATGTTGTGATGGAATTATTTTTCGGAATTCCATTATCTTATATGAATTGTTATATGATGTCACGATGTTTAAGATTCCCATTTTATTACATGGGTTATGCAATGATGTACAGTTTATGATTTTGTGTCACACATAAGAATGGTATCATTATGATATGGGTGGGACCTATATCTCCCTCCAATGCATTGGGTAAATACTTTATATCTCATGAGATAGACATGGCTGGAATGGTAGGTTATACCGGTTTAGTGAAACAGGACTGAAACGAGGAGTGAACTCGGTTCAGAAAGGGACTTTGTCCACTAAGATAGTCTTGGAAATGAGTCTTGACTAATAATAAATGATTCTATATGATTATGTGTATATTCCACAAAGTTTCATGTTTTATGTTATGATTATTGGGTTTTCATTTAACTACTATGATTTATCCCATGTTATGAAATTATGATCTCTTTTGCATGTTAATATTTCCAAAAGATATGTTCTTATGAACATGACTTGATTGATATTTCTTTTGTTTACCATTACTGAGAATTTGAGCTCACCCTTTTCTGTTTTCTTTTCCCCAGGACATAAAGTAAGGATTTAAGTTTTTTAAAAAAGAAGATCGTTATGGGAGATGTTGAAGATCTTTTACCACGATTAGAAGATTATATTCCGAGTTTCCAAAGACACTAAACTATTACGGTCCTTGTGTGTGTGTTTTTGGTTATGTACTAAGTATTCCGAAAAAGTAATGTAATTTCCATGTACGTTAGGCTTCAGGTCTCTACACAAATCATTGTATTTTATCGGTGGAAATTAGGGTCATATTAGGGAACAAAATAAAATGTCCTCAAACCAGCCTGACAATATCACTAAGCATTTTTTCATTTTCATGGGTGTCAATGAAAGAAGATGGGTAATTATTTTACAACAATGGGACCAATCGAGTGATGACCCACATGGAATCAATCATGAAAGACCTATACAATGAAGGTTCCATGCTTACAAGATATCAAAATAATCCAGTCATACATGCTGAAGAGCAGAGGTTCGACTTTCATAGGATCACCATGATGAATGTGGGTGACCATAAATATAGAAAAAATATCTTTAGTGCTATAGAGAATGATTCTGGTTCCCAAAGACTACTTCTAAATAGCTCCTTCCTTTTTCATAGAGGGTGCGCATGCATTAGATAGTTTGATATCATATTTTACATGAAAGAGTGTACCATGTTTATTAGTTTCTTGTGAGAAATATATACATTGTGTGATTGAGTATATTATTCTTAGGATTAGTCTATGTATAAGGTGGAAAATTGATAGAACATTAGTCACAGAAGAGCCTTACACACATATTTAAATATTATGCACATGACTCTAAACTTGTTTGAATCATCCATGGCCATCTTGGAATGATCAAATTAGTTTTACGATGTTTTGGATTCTCCCAAATTTGGATGATTTTGAATTCATTTAGAATTCAATGCCAACAAAAAATATACAGAGAGATATTAGAAGACACCCATGTTTCATTATCTCATCTTGTCTTTGATTCATCAACGAGATATGAGATTCTAGGGCCCAAAAGATAAATAATTAAATCCAAAATATTCACCATAATATATAACAATACATTTCATACCATTAAATTTGAAGCATATAGCTGAATAAAAACATGGCTATCAATAAAATGAAAAATAATAAGAAAATACTTCCCCATTGTAATTAGCCCAACCTTAGATTCCTAGATCCGGTGGTTTATTTCATTACGTTGGCATGATTAAAAAAAATCCAGGAAAAAACAAATAGTTTAGTAGTTCTAGAAAAAAATATACATACATAATTTCAAAATTACAAAATGAAGTAAAATACAATATATATATATATATATATATATATGATTTCAAACTTCTATAACATTTATAATATCCCTACTAGTCATTTTTTAACATACTTCATTTAAACCATTGAAAATATAAAACATAATAAAGGGGTGAACATTTATTCTCAGAAAGGGAAAATAATATAGTAGGAGTAAACCTAAATATAATCCCAAGGTATGGTGAGAAAATTATAACAAATGCCTTCAAAATATAATTGGGCATGATATTGTTGGAATAAAAGAAAAAAAAATAAATCCATAATAAATCCTAACCTGGGATATTCTACTAGTCTAATAATTACATTGACTATAAATTAATTATTCATAAAGAAAGAATGAATAATTATAGACATCTAAAAAATACCATTGAGGCCTCAACCCAAACATTTGAAATTGATTAAGTGAATGCCAAAACCATATTTGAAAATGGTCAAGGCCTCTGCCAAGACCATATTTGTTATGTATCATGGGACCTATTGATCCACCAAGGGGCTATAGAGGTCCCCACCCATCACATACTAATTCTAATACATTTTTGATATAAAAGTGGTTAAAAAACCATAAATACATTCATATTTAATCTAAAATATGAAATGTAAATAAATTTCCTCAATCATTAATCCTAGACAATAACCATTCAAGTAATTGGGTGAATGGTATCAAGATATCACATCCATAGTAATACTAGTCATAATAAATTATTAAATGATGATAGATGATATAATAAATTATCAACACCAATTAAATACCAGAATATATTTGATTGTTGAAATATATGTAAATGCACTTATAAAATCATTGTGTAATTATTCATTGAAATAGTATTTTTCTTCGAAAAGAATAGCAATTTTAAATGAATAATTTTATACAACCATAATATAAATATGATAATTTTTTCATAATAAAATGAAATTTTTTATAAAAAGAACAGGAGAATAAAAATTAATATCGAGTGCAAATGAAAATAGGTAAGAATATGAGAGATTCCATTGTATCAGACTTACTTGTCGAAAAGAATTTCTGAAAGATCCTTTTAAAATTGGTAACTACCCATAAAATTTAAAAGGATTTTTTTAGGTACATATATATATAGAACATTAAACAAAATGTATGAGGAATTAATAATAAGAATTAATAATTTCATTCAGGAATGTATATAACATGATTAACCTGGAAGAAAATGGTGTTTCGGTTGGAGAACCCTTAACATATATCTGAATTTGGTATGCACATGACCATAACATCTAGGGTAATAAAATTAAATCAATTAATTTGTAAATTATGAAACATATAATCATGTATTTGATTTATTATAATTTTATTATTTTCATTTATGTCCTTTTGATGATTTATTAATACAAATTAATCGAACAGGGGCATCCATTTCCTTATTTTTTATAATCGGTATACTTGTATATGAGTGTGGAAGTTCATGTGGAATGGATATAATTAGAGAGAATTGAATTTATATGATTTTAATAAACATCCATAACATTAAATGGACATCTGTATCATTTTATAACATTGAATGAGGATGAATAATTAAATAGAACAATTAGGGATAATCATTTTGTTTTTTTTGTGGGTTTTCAATCACAATGAACTAGTTTTGTTATATTATTTAGTATCATGTATAAACTATGGTTCCATAATAATCAAATATCATATAAAAAATATTATATAATATATTTCAACCTTAAAAATGGTTTCATTACAGTCCATGAAGAATAAATTGATGAATAATTATTCATCATCTGCGGCAGTTTTAAATTGGAACCTCATGGACGATGATATCATTTTTAAAATAAAAGAAATAGTGAGATTAAAGGTATTTATGATGGTTCTTACATTAATAAGATATAATTTAATTATATAGATGATACTAGAGTTATGAAAATCATTTTGATATAGGAGGTGAAGACATGATAAAAACATAAAGTAACATGAAATGAAAAAAAAGAAAAACGAATTGGATTTTACCTCTTGAATACACCTCCTTGATAATCCACCAAAGGGAAGGGGTTTTAGACTGTTGGAGAGGAAACAGATCTTGGACGTCAGTAGGAACTAGGGGAGAGTATTGGGGTTGAAATTTGACATGTTTAAAAGATTATATAAGTTAATAGAAGAGGGAGTTATGGTCGGTTTTATAGTGGAGGAGAGGGGCGATTTTTGAATATCTTATTCATTATTTTATTGTTTTGCTTATGAAAATAAATATTATTGATTAATGGGAAATAACATTAAAAACAGAATGTGAGTTAAATCCAAGTGTGCTTATATATGCCATAAATCACTTATGAATCTATATATCACATGTTTGTCATTTATTGTTAATTACCATATTTTACTATTCACTATAATTTGATGTGTTTTTTTGCAAAAAATCCCATAAATTCACCATATACATTTTCCTAATTTTATAATTATAAAAAGACTCCATTTTATCAAAATAATTTTCTAATTATAAAAAATAAATTTTTTAATTCAAATAATTATCAAATTAAGAAATATAGATTTAAAATATAAAATCGATTTTATAATACTTTAAAAAATTAACTGAGGTATCATTAAATTTTACTAAAATAATAGGACAAAAAAATATATTTATGAATATATATATTATGAAAATTAATTATATTATAATTCATTTCATTAATTTAAAATTTTAATAAATATTTATTACCCTAAAAAAATACCCACACTTAATTATTAAATTTTAAAATATTCAATGCCATTAAAAATGTTCCTAAATATTATTTATACATACATGTGTGATTTAACTATTAATAAAGGAATATTAATATTCATAAGGGTACATTACTATTTATAAGGGTCATGTTACAATTTAACCAAAATGTAAGTGGATCTTATCAGCCTCGAAATATATTATAGATCACAACTGTGTATGTCTGTCTTTCAAAATTCAAAACAGAGAAGCGAAAAAATTATGTCTACTAGAATGGTAATAACTATCAACTATAAATAACATTGTGTTTGTTTCACAGGGAATAATTGTTTCACTCATTATAAATTAAATTTATTTTCATGTTTTTTGGGAGTTCTATTCTCCACTCTTACATAAATTTCACCCTCAAAATTACAAGAATATTACATCAAATAAATATTTGGGTAGTTATTAATTATAATTTCATTCGGATTGGACATTTCACAATCAATTTAATGATTTTTTCAAACTACCTTTACCAAACGAGTTTTCTGATTCCACAACATATTTTTTTAATGTCCGGAATTAAGAAAGTATCAACATAGAAAGATATGTTAGGTTCCAATTTTATACATTTAGAAGTGAGTAGATGTGTTGGGTCTAGAATTTACATTCTCAACAATGAGACTTATACCACATTGTTCACTTTAGAATAGAACGGATAAATTTCAATATAATAATCCATAACTCCAATTCACTCTTGAATTTCAAATGTTCGGGTGTACCTTGGTATCATTTTCACTTTCTTCCCAAATCTTATAACACACTTCCATGGATATGTTTTCATGAAAATGTGATCTCCCACATGAAATTATAGATTCTTATTTCTATTATCAGTATATCTCCTTTTCCATCATTTAGATAATTTGACATTAGTTTGAATAGTATTTACATTTTCCATTTTTTTACTAGAAGCACTGGGCCTACAAGCCTTCTTTCGCCAACTACATCCCAATATGTTGGTTTTCGATAACTATTTTCATAAATTTCCTTATATAGAGAAATTTGAATACATGAATGGAAACTATTTTTATAGAAAAACTTTTCCAATGGTAAATACTTATCAATAATACCATGAAAGTCATGTGAACATGATCTCAACATGTCTTATAATTTACAGATAATCCTTTATGATTTTCTGTCGGCTTGAGGTTGAAAATCTGTACACAATAAAATCTCATTATCCAAATCATCATGATTGGTTTTCTATAATTTTGATGTAAATCATAGATCATGATCACAAAAAATTAAAGGGGTTCACCATGAATCCTAACAACCACATTAATATGGTGTCTTGCAAGGTTCTCCAGTGGTACATCCTTTTTATTGGAATGAATTGTGTAGATTTGGTAATTAGATTCACAATTACCCATATTACATCATTCCTTCTTGGTGGTTTTGGTAATCTGGTGGCAAAATAAATTGTAATGTCAACGTATTTCCATGTAGGAATAATTAAAGGTTTCATTTCTACCCTAGGATGTTGTCTTTCGACATTCACTTGTTGAAATACTATATATATTGACACATAACCACCAATTTCCTACATCATGTTGTCCAAATAGAAATGTTACATTAAATACATATTCATCATAGTGATACTATAAAGTATATAGAAATTCTATCAACAATCATCATATAATAACTCCCCTTTTAGCTCAGGTGTAGATGGAGCACATAGCCTCCTTCTAAATTTTAGAATTCCTTCTCCATACATGAAGTCTTCCAACATCTCATCATTCACATATTTAATTTTATTTTCATGATTCTCATAATCATAATGAGTAATTTTAATCCATTTAATTAAATATGGTTGGGGATCCAATTGAAAAAGAATTTATGTTTCATCTACTTTGATAATTCCAATATATATACTTACTACATCTATATACATAGGATACTAGTTAATTCTCATTTTTTTGGAACTCCATGATCCTTCATGATCAATGCATCAACTAACTTATTTTCAATTCTTGGGTGGTATTTTATGGAATATAGATAATCCATTAGTAGTTAGAGCCATATGACTTTCCACAGGTTGAATTTTTTTTCTGTGAGAGGATATATTTCAAGCTATTAGGATCCTTATATATCTCACATACTTTTCCTTTGAGATAGTGTAATTATATAGCGACCCAGCCTTTTCTTACATTACTATTACATCATTTCAAAGATAAAAAACATAATAGTATTACACATGGAGGATACATAGGTTTAGTGTCTTGGGCAAACTAGGACTACACATAACAAGTACAACATAATGCATAAAAATTCATTTAATTTCTTCTTGTATAGCTTCTTAGTAGCACTTGTCCTCTCCTTAGTACATGTAGCCACCTGAGGATATACATCAAAAGGGGTGAGCTAAAATCCCAGTAAGAGGATAGATAAGAACAATATAGCATGGGGTGAACATAATCATGACATAAGAAGAAGATCTTGAACGTGAGAGGAGCATAAACAATAAACTTGAAATGTGGCAAAGCATAAAAATGTAACATCATGTCTTAGTGGTTAACTACCACACATAATTGTGAACAAAGCTAGCATCATGTTCACGCATAATTTCACATTTACTCATGAGATTCATCACTTTACCCAATGCATTGGAGAGATATATAATTCCGGGCGCACCCGTCACATTTAAACATTCATATTGCGCTATATAATTCCGGGCGCACCCGTCACATCATAACATTATCATTATCATGCTTGCCACATAGAACACATATCAAACATGTACATAAATAACCCATGGAAAGGAATGGGTTTCATCTCATATTAACATATTCATAAGCTTTGGGTTCCCAAAAGAAAGAGGGAACAACATATTTGATATAAGAACCATCAAACTTGAATGAGAGGTAAAAGGTGAGATCTTGAAAGAAGAGTTCTTTTGGAAAACATTTTGATGGACATAAAAAAAACTAGTGACAAACATGTATATCCCAGAAAAGTAATGTAAATGATGAAAAAATGATCTTTGAGGAGTAACCATATCAAAAATGGAGTGAAAGAGGGAGAACCCAAAGGAAGAAAATTGGGTTCGAGATTTCCCCTTACCTTGTACTTGAATGCCTCCTTCTCTTTAATTTCCTGTATAATGACATTATATTCATTAATTAGAAATTCCAGAACCTTTTATACATTAATAGGGTTCATTCTGGTTTTATTATTTCATATTATGTTCCTTTGGATGACTTATAGAGTTTAAAAACATTGATCGGGGATGTTCTTTTTCATGGTTTTCTTGAGCGGTCCACTTGTATTCTTAATTTTATGTTTGGGTAGATTATGGTTAAACATCCAGAACTGATATTACATGTAATTAATGATATTACAGAAGCTTGGATGATTTTATAATGAGTTATATTAGATCCATGTGGCCGAATTATTAGATAAGAATTAAATGAAGATTATTTGGGCAAATTTGAGCGGTTTTTGGATCACAACCAACTCATTTTAACTTTTCACTTAGTAGTATGGCCATAGGTTATTTACAAAACTTAAAATAGAAAATAATACATATAAAACATTCTGGTTCAACCATAAAAATGGTTTCATGACCAGATTGAAGGTATAAATGGAAGAAGAGAGCATGTTGTTTTTTGAAGGTGATAAATTATCACCACATGAACAACGTTCTATTTAATAAAAAAAAGGAAGGGGGAAAGGGTGTGGGGTGATATAATTAGAATAATATTAAAGTATATATATAATACTGGATTTATAGAACAATCTGGATGAAGATAGATAGAGGGAGATCAAGAAAGGAACTTGGTCTTGAAAGAAAATTAAAGGAGAAGAGGGAGAGAAATTACCTTTAGAATCCTCCTCTTGAGTTCCTCTTTAAGGAAGCTAGGCTTGGTCTTTTGATGAGACCAGCAGATTTTGGACGTGGGGGATGAGCTAGGGACGGTGTTTGGGCAGAATTTAGAGAAGGCTTGGAGCTTGAGAGGTGTGAGGAAAAGAGGGAGTGAAGGGTGGCTTTTATAGTGGAGGGGAGAGGGGTTTTCTTAATATTAAATTGATTATTTTATTAATTCCACCAAGGACAAGGAATAGTGAGTCTTGGATGACCAATAATAGTAATTTTATAATGTAATCCCGAACCAAGTGGGCTTACATCAGCAGAACATCAGCAATGACTCAATTAATGCATTATTTAGCTTTTATTGTGAATTATCGGATTCCACTATTCATCAAAAATTAAAGTATCTTAGAAAAATCCCAAAATTTTACCCCAACCATTTTTCGACGTGTAGAATCCAAAAATGAAGTCCATTTTTCAAAAATAATTTTCGAAATATTATTAATTTAATATTTAATTAAAATCATAATTTACTTAAAAAAACAGTTTTTTAAATTAAAACTGATTTTACAATTCTTTCAAAAATTACTTAGGGTCTTATAAAATTATCTAAAAACTACTAGACATTGATTCAATAATTTATGAATATATTTCAGGAAAATAAATATTCTTTTAAATTAATTAATTAATTATAATTAATAATTTATGACTTAAAAAATACCAAAAAACGTTTACTAAGGTCAAATTATCACCTTCTATGATGTCTAAATTTTATTTTATTATTCATAGGTAATGTTACTCTTATTTACTATTCATAAGGTTCATATTACTATTCATAAGGGTAGGTTACTATTCATAAGGGTAGGTTACTATTCACCAAAAATTATTTTTGTTTCATTAGACTCCAAAAACTATCTTGAGAACAACCGTGTATGCCGGATTTTTAAAATTCCAAACATAGGGTTGACAAAATTATGTTTAAAGGTCACTTATTACTTAGTAGATCATTATTTTGTGTTTTTATGACACAGATAAAAGAAGGGAATTTTCTATTGAAAAACTTTTGGTCGTTACATTCTTCCCCCCTTAAGAAATTTCGCCCTCGAAATTTCACTTTACACAAACAGGTGGGGGTACTTATCCTTCATTGCCTCTTCTGGTTCCCAAGTTGCTTCCTCAAACTTTTGGTTCCTCCACAACACTTTGACAAGGCGGGTTGTCTTGTTGCGTAGAACCTTATCACTTCGGTCCAAAATTTTTACCGGCTGCTCCTCATATGAGAGATCATCTTCCAACTGTACCACCTCTGAGTTTAGTACATGTGAGGGGTCTGGAATGTACTTCCTCAGTAGTGATACGTGAAACACGTCATGAAATTGAGTCTTATTCGGTGGAAGTGCCAGACGATAGGCCACGGCTCCTATTCGATCAAGGATCTGAAAGGGGATAATGTACCTTGGGCTTAGCTTCCCTTTCTTCCCGAATCGCATGACTCTTTTCCATGGAGATATTCGAAGGAAGACTTTATCTCCAACGTCAAACTCCAAGTCCCTTCGACGATTGTCAGCATAGCTCTTTTGCCGACGTTGAGCAGCTTTGATATGTTTCTGGATGGCTTGAACCTTCTCTGTCATCTCTTGAACAAGATCGTGACCAAGTAGTTTTCGTTCTCCAACTTCATCCCAACAGGTTGGAGTTCTACATCGCTTCCCATAAAGAGCTTCATACGGAGCCATCTGAATACTCGAGTGGAAGCTATTGTTGTATGATAACTCAACCAATGGAAGGTGCTGATCCCATCCACCTTTGAATTCAAGAGAGCATGATCTTAGCATATCATCAAGTGTCTGAATAGTCCTTTCAGACTGGCCATCAGTTTGGGGGTTATAGGCAGTGCTGAAGTTTAATTCAGTACTCAAAGCATGTTGAAGGCTCCTCCAAAATTTAGAAGTGAACCTTGGATCACGGTCAGAGACAATCGAGAGTGGAACACCATGCAACCTCACTACTTCCTTCACATATATCCTTGCAAGTTGTTCAAGTGAGAGGTCTTCCCGAATAGCGATAAAATGGGCAGTCTTGGTGAGTCGGTCAACCACAACCCATATCGCATTATTTCCTCTTGACGTTTTCGGGAGGCCCATGACAAAGTCCATAGTGACATTTTCCCATTTCCACATGGGTATAGGCAATGGCTGCATCATACCTTTGGACTTTTGCCGCTCATCTTTAACTTGCTGACACACCAAGCACCTTGATATATATTCTGCAATCTCCTTCTTCATGTTATCCCACCAGAAGTGTTCTCGGAGATCACGATACATCTTGGTACTTCCAGGATGAATAGAGAAAGTTGAGCTATGTGCATTATCCAATAGCTCCTTCTTTATTTCGGGTGATGAAGGCACACAAAGCCGCGTTCCAAACCGGATCACACCATCATCGTCGATATGGAACTCTTGCAGCATCCCTTCCTTTACTGCATTCACCCTCTTTTGTATCTCCACATCATCCCTTTGTGCTTCCTTGATCTTCTGTTGGATGGATGGTTGCGCAATCATTTGGGCAAGGTAGGATGTATCCCCTGCCCTTACGATTCCCAAATCCATCCTTTGCATATCCAAGAAGATAGGGTCTTTCTCAATCCTCAGCATGGATAGAGTAGCAGGTTCTTTCCTTCTTAGAGCATCAGCTAACTTGTTCGCCTTTCCAGGATGATAGTGAATAGAGCAATCGTAATCCTTGATTAGCTCTAACCATCTCCTTTGACGCATGTTGAGCTCCTTTTGTGTGAATATAGACTTTAGGCTCTAGTGGTTTGTGTATATGTCACACTTCTCACCATAAAGGTAGTGCCACCAGATTTTCAAGGCAAAAATCATGGCTGCCAGCTCTAGATCATGCGTCGGGTAGTTCTGCTCATGGATCTTCAACTGTCGTGAGGCGTAGTCTATCACATTATCATTTTGCATGAGTACACAACCCAAGCCTTTCTTTGAAGCATCACTGTATATCACAAAACTTTCTCCACTTTTTGGTAGTGTGAGTACAGGTGCAGTGATCAGCCTTCTCTTTAGCTCCTTGAAGCTTCCCTCACATTCTTCCGTCCATACATACTTTACCCCTTTCCTTGTTAACTTAGTTAGCGGGCTTGACAATCGTGAGAAGTTTCTCACAAAACGTCGGTAGTACCCAGCTAATCCAAGAAAACTACGGATTTCTGTGACACTAGAGCGCCTGGGCCATTCTTCAATCGCCTTTGTCTTTGAAGGGTCCACAGAAATTCCCTCGATGGTGATCACATGACCCAAGAACGTGACTTGATTCATCCAAAAGTCACACTTTCTGAACTTGGCGTACAACTTCTCCTTTCTCAATGTCGCCAACACAAGTCTTAGATGTTCTTCATGTTCCTCCTTACTCTTGGAGTAAATGAGATTATCATCAATAAATACTACGACAAATTTGTCGAGGTAATGTCTAAAGACTCTATTCATCAAATCCATGAAGATTGCAGGGGCATTAGTAAGTCCAAAGGGCATCACCAAAAACTCATAGTGCCCATACCTTGTACGGAAGGCAGTCTTCTGAATATCTTCCTTCTTCACCTTTACTTGATGATATCCAGAACGAAGATCCACCTTTGAGAAGTATTGAGCTCCTCTTAACTGGTCGAACAAGTCATCAATCCTTGGGAGAGGATACTTGTTCTTTATGGTGATCTTGTTGAGTTCCCGATAATCGATACACAGCTGCATGGTACCATACTTCTTCTTCACAAAGAGCACTGGCGCACCCCAAGGTGATGCACTAGGGCGTATGAACCCTTTGTCAAGATGCTCTTGCAGCTGCTTCTTTAACTCCTCCAGTTCGATAGGATCCATCCTATAGGGGCACTTTGAGATAGGAGTAGCTCCGGGTATGAGTTCAATTGAGAACTCTACCTCATGATCCGGGGGAATTCCGGGTAACTCTTCGGGAAATACATCGCCGAATTCCCTTACGATGGGAATTTCCTCAAGGATGGAACTTTCCTTTGACTCAATCATTTGGGAGAGGTATGCTTCTTCATAGGGAATCATCACCCACACCATTGAAGGATTTCTCAAAGGAGATTCATGATCTTCCTTGCATTTGTAGAGGAGCATGGGATGGTTCGGAATACGAAAATATATTTCCTTTTCCCGACAGTTGATATGTGCTCTATATAACGAGAGCCAATCCATTCCCATTATAGCGTCGAATTCCACCAAGGGAAGTATTACGAGATTTGCCGGAAGAATCTTCCCACATACGTCAATAGGAGAAGAATCAAACACTTGGGTTGCAATGATTGCACCACTTGGTGTTTTTACAGATATCTCTACTTCAAGGTTTCGGGGCTTCGATTCTATAGTTCTAGAAAACATGCAAGATATAAAGGAATGCGTAGAACCAGAATCAAATAAGACTTTTGCCATTCTTGAGTGAATAGGAAGTGTACCTTGTACGACTTCATTATCATGTTCCACCTCCGTAGTAGTGATGGCATAAGTCTTCCCTTTTTCCTTTGGCTTTGGTGGTTGTTGGCGCAGATTACCCTCGAAAGCTCGAGGTTTAGTGCACTGGTTTGAATAGTGCTCTAGCTCCTTACAGTTGTAGCATTGAACCCCGAGTGGTTCTCTCCTTTCATCGGCTACATTATCCTTCCTTTTCATGTCTCTTCGACACTCGTGAGCTAGGTGTCCTTCTTTCCCACACTTGAAGCATTTCCCCGTCCCTTTGAGGCAGTTCCCACTGTGCAACTTCCCACATTTTTGGCAAGTGGGTCGTTGTGTTTTCTTCCCATCTTTATCACTAGATCCACCAGCTTGAAACTCCATCTTTCTTTTCATATCACCATAGCCATGGGACCATTCTCCAAACTCCATCTCCTCTTTGAGAGCACACCGAACAACTTCTTCATAACTCCCAAAGTCTCGAATTGCAAGAGCTTTTCGAAGATGTGGTTTTAATCCACTAAAGAATCTATCAATTTTTCTATCATTGTTGATAAAAAAACCCGAAGCATACCTTGCGAGCCTTGTGAAATTTGCTTCATAGGTTGTGACAGATTCTCCTTCTTTTTGCTTGAGCTCTATGAATTATCTCTCCGTCTTCGTGCGAAGAGTTCGTGGGAAGTACTTATTAAGAAACATTATCTTAAAGTCTTCCCATTCCATCTCTTCAATTTCTTCCCTTGGATTGGTGTTCTTAATCAAAGCCCACCATTGATCAGCTTCTCCATCTAGACGATAAACGGCTAGAGTCACCTTCTCTATCTCGGAACTGTGAAGAACAGAAAAGATCTTCTCCATGGAGTTGACCCACTTTTCCGCAACTAGTGGATCGGAAGATCCACAAAACGTCGGTGGTCGTTGCCGCATAAAACTTTCGATAGATAGCTGCTCCCTCTTTGGTGAAGGAGGACGTTCCCCATTATTATGGTTATTATTCATAACCCGGGATAATTGGGTAAGCATCTTCATGAAGTTTTGAACTCCACCTCCAAAATCATTGGGGATGTCATTCGGGCAATCGTTGCTTTGGCCTTCACAAGAGTTGTTGGCCTGATTTCTCCTGGTTCCCACCATTTTCTAAAATAGAAAAGGTTAGAACAAAACATAAGTAAACAAGTCATGAATAACTTATCCTTTTAAACAATTATACCAAAAACATAACATATGGGATCCCTAGGTAAATATACTTGTGTGCATATTTGTACTTAGTCTCATGCTAGAGGTTTTCTTTAGGGTTCACTAATCCTAGTTCCCAAATTAACTAAACCTTCCCTCTGATACCAACTATAGCGACCCAGCCTTTTCTTACATTACTATTACATCATTTCAAAGATAAACAACATAATAGTATTACACATGGAGGATACATAGGTTTAGTGTCTTGGGCAAACTAGGACTACACATAACAAGTACAACATCAAGCATAAAAATTCATTTAATTTCTTCTTGTATAGCTTCTTAGTAGCACTTGTCCTCTCCTTAGTACATGTAGCCACCTGAGGATATACATCAAAAGGGGTGAGCTAAAAGCCCAGTAAGAGGATAGATAAGAACAATATAGCATGGGGTGAACATAATCATGACATAGGAAGAAGATCTTGAACGTGAGAGGAGCATAAACAATAAACTTGAAATGTGGCAAAGCATAAAAATGTAACATCATGTCTTAGTCGTTGACTACCACACATAATTGTGAACAAATCTAGCATCATGTTCACGCATAATTTCACATTTACTCATGAGATTCATCACTTTACCCAATGCATTGGAGCGCTATATAATTCCGGGCGCACCCGTCACATTTAAACATTCATATTGCGCTATATAATTCCGGGCGCACCCGTCACATCATAACATTATCATTATCATTCTTGCCACATAGAACACATATCAAACATGTACATAAATAACCCATGGAAAGGAATGAGTTTCATCTCATAATAACATATTCATAAGCTTTGGGTTCCCAAAAGAAAGAGGGAACAACATACTTGATATAAGAACCATCAACCTTGAATGAGAGGTAAAATGTGAGATCTTGAAAGAACAGTTCTTTTGGAAAACATTTTGATGGACATAAAAAAAACCAGTGACAAACATGTATATCCCAGAAAAGTAATGTAAATGATGAACAAATGATCTTTGAGGAGTAACCATATCAAAAATGGAGTGAAAGAGGGAGAACCCAAAGGAAGAAAATTGGGTTCGAGATTTCCCCTTACCTTGTACTCGAATGCCTCCTTCTCTTTAATGTCCTGTATAATGACATTATATTCATTAATTAGAAATTCCAGAACCTTTTATACATTAATAGGGTTCATTCTGGTTTTATTATTTCATATTATGTTCCTTTGGATGACTTATAGAGTTTAAAAACATTGATCGGGGATGTTCTTTTTCATGGTTTTCTTGAGCGGTCCACTTGTATTCTTAATTTTATGTTTGGGTAGATTATGGTTAAACATCCAGAACTGATATTACATGTAATTAATGATATTACAGAAGCTTGGATGATTTTAGAATGAGTTATATTAGATCCATGTGGCCGAATTATTAGATAAGAATTAAATGAAGATTATTTGGGCTAATTTGAGCGGTTTTTGGATCACAACCAACTCATTTTAACTTTTCACTTATTAGTATGGCCATAGGTTATTTACAGAACTTAAAATAGAACATAATACATATAAAACATTCTGGTTCATCCATAAAAATGGTTTCATGACCAGATTGAAGGAATAAATGGAAGAAGAGAGCATGTTGTTTTTTGAAGGTGATAAATTATCACCACATGAACAACGTTCTCTTTAATAAAATAAAAGGAAGGGGGAAAGGGTGTGGGGTGATATAATTAGAATAATATTACAGTATATATATAATACTGGATTTATAGAACAATCTGGATGAAGATAGATAGAGGGAGATCAAGAAAGGAACTTGGACTTGAAAGAAAATTAAAGGAGAAGAGGGAGAGAAATTACCTTTAGAATCCTCCTCTTGAGTTCCTATTTAAGGAAGCTAGGCTTGGTATTTTGATGAGACCAGCAGATTTTGGACGTGGGGGATGATCTAGGAAAGGTGTTTGGGCAGAATTTAGAGAAGGCTTGGAGCTTGAGAGGTGTGAGGAAAAGAGGGAGTGAAGGGTGGCTTTTATAGTGGAGGGGAGAGGGGTTTTCTTAATATTAAATTGATTATTTTAATAATTCCACCAAGGACAAGGAATAGTGAGTCTTGGATGACCAATAATAGTAATTTTATAATGTAATCCCGAAACAAGTGGGCTTACATCAGCATAACATCAGCAATGACTCAATTAATGCATTATTTAGCTTTTATTGTGAATTATCGGATTCCACTATTCATCAAAAATTCAAGTATCTTAGAAAAATCCCAAAATTTTACCCCAACCATTTTTCGACGTTTAGAATCCAAAAATTAAGTCCATTTTTCAAAAATAATTTTCTAAATATTATTAATTTAATATTTAATTAAAATCATAATTTACTTAAAAAACAGTTTTTAAAATTAAAACTGATTTTACAATTCTTTCAAAAATTACTTAGGGTCTTATAAAATTATCTAAAAACTACTAGACATTGATTCAATAATTTATGAATATATTTCAGGAAAATAAATATTCTTTTAAATTAATTAATTAATTATGATTAATTATTTATGACTTATAAAATACCAAAAAACGTTTACTAAGGTCAAATTATCACCTTCTATGATGTCTAAATTTTATTTTATTATTCATAGGTAATGTTACTCTTATTTAATATTCATAAGGTTCATATTACTATTCATAAGGGTAGGTTACTATTCATAAGGGTAGGTTACTATTCATAAGGGTAGGTTACTATTCGCCAAAAATTATTTTTGTTTCATTAGACTCCAAAAACTATCTTGAGAACAACCGTGTATGCCGGATTTTTAAAATTCCAAACATAGGGTTGACAAAATTATGTTTAAAGGTCACTTATTACTTAGTAGTTCATTATTTTGTGTTTTTATGACACAGATAAAAGAAGGGAATTTTCTATTGAAAAACTTAGGGTCGTTACAAATTATATCTTTAGATAAATTATTACTACTTCTAAATCAATAATATGTGTTAGATTGATCTATTCATGAATTTTTAACTACATAGATTTATTGGAAATAAATATCTCATTCTGCTTAAGAACATGACCAAGTCCATTATTTGATGCATCACTATAAATCAAAAATCCTCCATCTCCTAATTTTAGAGTCTAGATCATATAATTCACTAAAATAATATTTAATTTTTTTAAAATCTTCTACTTCTTTCATCTGTACAAAACTCAACCCATTTACAAGTAAGTATGGTCAACTAGTTGGCTAAATAGGTGATGTTCTAGACAAAATTCCAATAATAACTTGTTAATCCAATAAAACTATGTTCCATAGTTATGTTTATTGGTGTAGGATATTCTAGAACCACATTTTTCTCACATGATCCACTAAAATACAATCCTTAGATAGAATATTACCAAAAAAAGAAAGTGTTTGATGCTAGAATGTACACATGATAAACATCAAATATATCACAATAAATCAAAAAAAATCATAATAATGCACAAGTAATTCCCATGTTATTCATAGATTTTGGAGAATACTATGATATCATCAATAAATACCCCATAAGTCATCAAGATATATCTTGAAAACTCCATTCATTATATCTGTGAACGTGGAGGGTGTAGTAGTCAGTCCAAAAGGCATTATCGTAAATTTGAAATACCCATACCTTGTTTGGATGGATATATTTGGAATATATTACTTCCTGACAACTAACTAATTATATCTATATCGAAGGTCAACCTTCAAAAAATATTTGGATCCATGAAGTTAATCAAACTAATCAACAATATTTGGATGGGGATACTTTTTATTTAACCTAATAATAGTGATCTCTCTATAATCAATGAACAGACTCATGTACCCATCTTTCTTCATAATGAATAGAATTGGAGCACCCAAAATAAAAACATAATGATGAATATACCTATTACTACTAAACTCCTCTATTTCATAATCATATCAACTAATTCTACAATTTACATTCTATAAGGACACATTGATATAGGCCATAACCCATGAATTAAATCAATACGGAACTCGACATCCTGCTCTAGAGTATTTTTATGTAAATCCTCTGGAAATAAATCAAAATATTCTTGTAATATAGGTAAATCCTCAGTTTTAAAATTCCATTCCTCACTCATAGATACATAGATATCTTCATACCCGATAATTTAATTTAGTTGAGCTGCTGTGGGTGGATCAAGATTAGAATCTGATGATGATGTTTATTCTCTAATGGAATGGGATTCTATATAGTTCTTATAAATTGAAATATTCATCTTCTAGCAATATATATTTTCATCGTAAACTGAAATATAATCCACAGAATAATTATACCAAATTCAATCATAGTTATGATGATATGTTTTGAAACTAAACCATGTTTATGTCCGGTAAGGGGGATTTATCAGCACATATTTTTTACAATTATTCTTCCCTTAAGAGTTTTGAATGACAACTCATTTATTAATACAAATTAGAAATGAATAATATTCTTGTAAAACTGGGAAGAATTAAAATTATGTGATGATCAAGAATCAGAAAAATCATTGCTTATGTTTGAGGAAATGATTAATGTGACAACCACCATGTCATTATGAACATCAGCCCCAACTGTTCTGTTCATAAAAGCTAGGCCATGTACACTTGGCTGTTTCTAAGGCATGTTTCCTCGTCACTTTCAAAAATAACTACCATATTGTCTCATCCCCTGGAAATTATATAATTGAACATTGATAACTTATTTAATTCATGAGGAATCACCAACATGATGTCCTTTATATCTAACTTGTAGAGAAATCATTTTTTTTATACAGGAACCATGGTGTTTCCTTCAACAAGTATCACATGTAGGAAAATTTACATTTTTTTCTTCCCTATATCCATTATATCCTGTTCAACCCTCTTCTACTATTATTTCCCATTTATTTCATAAGACATGGATAAGTATTTCTCTATCTTGATAGAACATAAGACTGTATCATCGTATGATGAGAAAATTTTGGAGACGTTTGCTCTTCAAATGAATTGTATTAAATGATCAAATAATTTATCAATCATGCACATTGGATTATTTAAATGGTCCAAAACATTTTATGATTTTCTTGTGAATTTAGATTCATACATTGAAACATCATTATCCTATTTTTTCCTATGATTCAGGGACTGGCATTCCATATCCGCTCACAATTCAAGAGGGAGGTATTTTTCTAAGAAAATAACCTTAAAATAACTCCATTACATATCTTCAAAATATTTCTCCTACATTATGTTTTTATCAATGAAAAACACCACTATGTATCACCAAATGGTTGATAAAATTCAATGACAACCTTCTACCTTTTGATACTTCCCATCGAATGAAATATCTTATATATAGAACTTATCCACTACTCTACTATGAATGGGTTTGTAGTCCCATTGAATGATAGAGGTTGTTGTTTCATAAATAGGTCTAACATTACTCCTCAACATTGTGAATTAGGATACAACAACAGGGTAAATTTAATGTTCATAACCTATGTTAGTTTTCCTAGTACAGTTATAAGTTGCATATAACCAGTCACAGTTCTAAAACAAACATCATTATGTAGTATAGTAAAGAAATATAAACATGGTATACATGAATTCATGCATATTCCATTCCTTCCACTAGTAACAATTTTTAAATAATGGCATATAATCCATTAGGTTCTGAATAATAATTTATGATCTCAACTTGAAAAATAACTAACATATATTGAAATCCTATATGTTGTGAATCTCATAATAATACACATGATTTTATTGAGGGAAATTTTACTCTTAAATCCTTCATAATGTCTAGTAAATACTATATGAGCTATCCTAAGCATATCACCAAATAATATCAAACCAGGAGCACATTAAGTCTATTTTCATGTACCAGGTTACCTTGATTCAGACCCAAAACACTTTTTTTAGTTGTTACTTCTAGGTAAACCTATGCCAAAACCATGTCCACTGTATTATGTAGGAAAGGATATATTTATAAGAATACCCACTTAATATATTCCTTACCAAAATTATAGGATATTCTTGTGTGTGTATCCTCAATGTCTACCTTAGGGTTTTGTTCCCTAAAATAAATTCTAAATATCTATTTTTCTTTATTTTCTAGTAAAATATCTTTGATTCCAACTGTAATGACCCTGACTCTAGTCTCCCCGAGCCAGTGCCTTATTTAATTACATTGACATGATTTCCGAAAATACATATCCTAATGGACCAAAGAGTTTTATAGTTTTTAAAAATATGATTCAAACATATTTTCAATATTACAACATGAATGGTAATAAAATATATATATTCCATTTGAACCATCCATTACTTCTAGATTATTCCAAAAATACATTCATAATATACTTCTCCGCATCTTGTGGAAATATATAACATAATAAATGGGTGATCTCCAATTCTTAGTGAGAGTAGATAGTAAATAAAATGTAATCTTAATCATAAACACTGGGCATGATGAGAATCTAAAAATATATTCCTTTAAAATATACTTGTGCATAATGTGGAGGGAATGAAAGCTGAAGAAATAATTCCATAATAAAACAAAACCATGGATATTCAACTAGTAAAATAATAACATGGATTATGAATTTCTAGTTTAGTAATGTGGTAATGAATAATGTAAAACATATGAAATATAATATCATGGCCAATGTAAGGACATCTGAAAATTATTAAGGCCTCAGCCAAAACCATATATGACAATCGGTAGGGCAATGACCAAGGCCATAACTATTTTTTCCCATGAGGCCTAATAATGAATCAAGGGTCTATACATGTTCCCCCACCATCTCTTATTAATTCTAATTAATTCCTTATATGAATGGGGTGAAACATAAACAAAATATACATTCATATTGAAACTAACATATGAAATTTAATAAGTTTCCTCAATCATTAAGAATAGAAACTAATCATTCGATGTAATATGTCAAATGATATCAGGGTAGAACATATATAATCAAAATAATCATAAACAATTCAACAAAATATGGAAGATGATATTATATATTATTATTCTTAATTAAAAATAATTATCCACATTGGTGTTGAAATATTTGAAAATGAACACAATCAACTTGTGATTCCAAATAGAAATATTCTTTTATGTTGAAAAGAAGAGTTATTTTGGAAGAATAATTGGATAAATCTTGAAGTTAAGTAATGTATTTTTTTATTATTAAAATTATTTATTTTATTAATATAATGTTTTCTTACTAACTATTTTAGTGTGCCCTTGAAAATATGTAAGAATTCGAGAAGTTCCCTAGAATCAATCTTGTTTATCTGAAATAATTTCTGAAACATCCTTATAAAACCTTCAAATACCCTTAAAGTAATGAATGATTTTGTTTGTTATATATATATAAAATTAAAAAATAATTTATGAGTATTAAATATGAGTAATTAATAAATTCATAGAGGTGAGAAGAGATTAAGAGTTACCCAAATGAAAATGGAGGTTCATGTAGAAAACACATACCTTATGTCTAAATGTGTCTTCATATAACCTTAACATCCGGGAATATAAAATTAATTCCATTAATTAATTAATTCATAGCCTTAGATACTTTTATTTTATTTATGATAATTTTATTAAGATCATATATTTCCATTTGGATTAGTTCTAAATAAAAATTTATCAGTCAGGGGCATTTGTTTCCCTGGTTTTCACAATTGGTATACTTGTATATGAGTATGGAAGGTCAGGTGGAATGTGTATAATTTTTGTGAATTTAATTTATTTGATATTAATGAAAATAAATATAATTAATGGTAATATAAGAAGTGTTTTTAAATTTTATGATATTGAATTAGTATATATGAGATTTAATGATAATCGTATAGATCTTTACAGGGGGTCTGTGATCACAACAAACTAGTTTTATTGAATTATTTAGTATCATGTGCCAAGGACTATTCCAGAATCATTACATAATATATATTAAATATTTTAAAGTATGGTTCAACCATAAAACTCTTTCTATCCCCAACCTTCAAAAATTATGACGAACGAGTGTTAATCATCCATGATGGTGGTAAATCGACACTCCTGGAAGATGATCTCATTTTTAAAATAAGAGTGAGAGAGAGTGTAAGGATATTGAAGATGGTTATTCTATTAAAATTATATAATTATAGTATATTGTTGATTCTTGGGATATCATTACAATTTTAATATAGTGGTTGGGGAGAGGATAATAATAAAAAATATATTTAAATGAAATTAAAAGAAAATAGAATTATATTTTACCTCATGAATACACATCATTGAGAATCTTCATAAGGGTATGGTTTTGGTCTTTTAAAAAGACTAAGATCTTTTTAACATGAATAAGGAAAATGAGAGGGTATTTTATTTGAACCATGACATGCTTCCAGGTTTGGATAAGTAAGGATAAAAGGTAGTGAGGGGTTGTTTTAAGAGTGGTGGAGGGTTGTGCAATTTTTGAATATCTTATTCATTATTTTATAGTTTGGAATAATTCATGAAATGGTGTTGATGATTTGGACCAGAAACTATAATAAGTTCATTTGAGTTTTAAACTTGATTTCTTATATCTTCTTTAAATCACCTTTAAATCAATAAATCATGTATTTATCATTTATCGTTAATTATCATTCTTTACTATACACTAAATATTCATGTATTTTAGAAAAATCCCAAAAATTAACCATAAAAATGTTTTAAATAGTAGAAATACAAAAATAGACAATAATTTATCTAAATAATTTACAAAAAAATTAAAATTTAATTATTGGATCATATAAATATTATCGTGAATCATATTGGTTTTAAATTTTAAACTAATTTTATAATACATTCAAATTTTGACTAATGTCTAATAAAAATAACATAAAATATTATGATAACTAATTAACTATATAAAAATATATTTTATAAAAATGAATTTTATTTTAAATAAATTTATTTATTTAAAGTTTTAATTAAATATTTATTATTAACTAAAATAACAACACATAATTATTAATTTTTAAAGCATTGACTCTTATTTATAATGTGCATCAGTTTTATTTATACTTACATGGGTGAGGTTACTATTTATACGGGTCATATTAATATTCATAAGGGTACATTAATATTCATAAGGGTCAAGTTACTATTCACTAAAAAATGTATGTTGATCATATCAGACCTTAAATATCATATTAATCAAAACATTTTATGTCCATTTTTTTAAATCCAAAACATAGAAGAAAAATTATTAAGCAAAAATACTATTTATAACTATCTCATATAAATAGAAAACTGTTTTATTAATAGATTCTAGGTTTTTCATGCATTATATACCAAATTTATTTGTTAATAAACTTGTTGAAACATTCAATCAAAGAAATACTGTTGACTTATAGGATAATATCTTGTAAAAATTTCGATGTTTTAGGGTATCATAAAAGTAACATAATGTCTCTTTATTAAAGAGATATTGTAGTGAAGGTTAATTAAATTTGTTATGTTTCCTATGGAAGATATTAATTGATTTAATTGGTCGAAATTAGCTGTAGAAAAACGTAATGGTTTCTAAAATCCTTCTTATTTGTTTTTAAATAGAATTGAAATATTACAAATTAAATACCTAGGTAGTGACTATCCCAGTGTAAATCTTTAGGCCAACTCATCATGCATCAATGTAATTGTTGATTCAATTATCATCCAATAATTTTTGGGGTGATTAACTATAAGGACCCAACCTTATTACATAAATAATCTTGATTTTAGTTAATGAAACACTTCTTTTTTACATTGAGGATCTTTTCAAGTTTAGATCATTAGAGAATTAGGACAATAAATTCATAACATTACACATTATTACAGAGTGGTTACCATAAAAATAGTTTACATTTTTTTCAAAATATAAAACATTAAAAGATAAAACAAGACTCCTTGAAAATTATTAAAAATTAAACATGGATTCATTCCTAGTCTTATACATCCATTAACCTGTGAAAATCATTTAAAAACATGTGATGAGAATAAAATCCTAGTAAGGGATGAAAAATAATGAAAGAGCGTCGTAGTCCACGAATACTCGTAACGTATGAAAACATTTTTGAAAGACATGCTTGTCACCAATAAATACTTACTTTTTGTAACATGATATTTACACACGATCCACAGAATCATGAGAACATAAATATATACATAAATGTATCTTGGGGGTTTACTTACATAACATTGTAACCATTCTTGGCTACCTTATAATCTGTAACCCTCACGGCTGCCTTACTTTGTGTAACCATCGTAGTTACACATGGAGTAATCATACGACCGACCTCCAAAATACACATAACCAATAAATTGTAGGGATATATAGGTCCCAACATTCATTATAAACAATTAACAATATCCAAAACATAATCATACAATACAAATATTAGCATAAAAACATTACTTTTGAATTTTGAAAAACAGAATATTAAAAGAGGATTTTAAAAGAAAAGTTTCTTATAAATATCATATAATTGATGAGAGTCTTAATATAGAGGATGGAATATGTATATAAACTATAATTATACATAATTAAACATAACATAAGAAAAAAAATCACACAATCAATTTTAATACCACATAAATAACGAAGTAGAAGGTTAACCCAAAAAATGGAAATCGGGTTAAGAATTCCCTTACCTCAGGTCTTTCTTACTTAAAACTTGATTAAACAACCCGTATAATTGTTAAAAGTATTATATTAGTAGTTTACAGAAACATGTGTATTTTTATAACATATTATATTATAATTTCATAACATCATTTGAACCATTAATTGTTAGTATTTTTCTCCTTGCACTATTTTTGCATGAGTTCTTAACATGATTTCCAAGATTGGTTCAGGATGGAAGTTCTTTTTGATTGGAAGTGAATCACCAAAATTGTAATGGAGTAGTATTTTAATATATACAGTAACATAAATTATTTTATTTTTCATTTTTAATTCTTTCATGATGATGATTCATATGATAAAACAATAATGATGTTCGTTTAGATCATTTTAGTGGTTCTTTGATCATAACGACCTCATTTCATTTTATAAATTAAAACCTTCATTTAAAAAGAATTCCAGAACCATTGATGAGACATAATATATATATTATAGCCAGGTTCAACCATAAAAAATGGTCTCATGACTAGACTTGAAGTATTTAAAGAAAAATGAAATCACATCGTCCACGATGTCGGTAATTAGACACATCATGGACAATTTTATTAATTCTTTGAATAAGTGGGAGAGGAGAAGAAATATGATGATGAATTTTCCATGACCATGAAAAAAAATCCATAATATACACGATTCTGGTGATTTGATGCCTCTTTTATTAGAGGTGTTGAGGAATGAAGAAAAAGGAATCATGAAATAAAAAATCATGAGAAATTTGTCACGAAAATTCGGCAGCCTAAAGGCGTCTCTTAAAATTTCATAAAAATAGTTTGATGAGAGAAAAAGAATATATAATCACTAATACATAATATGGATAGTAATGGAGGATATGGAATAAAACATCCCAACAAAATTCAAAAGTTAAAGGAATAGAATAACATAAAAAGAATGAAAATAAATAAAATTAAATAGGATGTTTAGCTCTTCATCTATTCTCCTGGAGATTCTTCTTAAGGGATTTGGTTTTGGACTTTTGGTGAGACCAGATGCTCTAAGACGTGGGAAAGATCCTTGGAAGGATTATTGGTCAGAACATAGGCATTTCTCAAGTCTTAAGAGGTGTGGGAAGAAGAGGGGAGTGAGGGTGGTATTTATAGTGGAGGATAAGGGGTATTTTTCATTATTTTAATAATTATTATAATAGTTTTACCCATTATTATGAATAGTCATAATTCATCTGACCCAAAATAGTAATAATAGCATGTGAGTTCGAACCAAGTGGCCTTTAATTACTTATGATGTCATAAATATTGTATTTTTCTGATAATTTGATTATAATGTATTTTATAGTATTTCACTATTCACTGAAAAATTAGAAATTTCAGAAAAAACCCAAAACATTACCCTAAACATTTTTTGATGTGTTGAATTCAAAAATGAAGTACAATTTTTTGAAATTAATTTTCTAAATATTATTAATTTAATTTTTAAATAAAATCATACTTAATCCAAAAATTAACATTTCTAATTCTATAAATACTTCTATATCACAATGAAAAATTAACCAAGATGTTAATATCATAAATCCTTGAGAAAATAAAATAATAATAAAATTTATTATTCATTAAGGTCATAAGGGTATGTTACAATTCACCAAAAAATCTTGTTTGTTTCAATAGACACCAAATAACATACTGAACACAATTATAGATGACAGTTTCTTGAAATTCAAAACATAGAAGTGGAAAGTTATGTTTTAAAGTATAGTTAAAAAAATATCTACATAAAACAAAGTTCCATGCATTTCTATTTATTATTAGAAAAACTTTTGGTGTTACATTATCCCCGCCTTCTAGAAATTTTTTCCTCATACTTTTATTTACTTATTAAACAGCTGAGGGTACTTTTCCCTGATAGCATTTTCAGACTCCCATGTTGCTTCTTCAACCATGTGGTTTCCCCACAAAACCATTACCTGGTGGGTTACCTTATCCCACAATTCATGTTCCCTTAGATCAAAAATATGAACTTGATTATTTTCATAAGAATGGTTCTCTTCCAGGTGAACTGCTTCTAGGTTCAAGACATGTGATGAATCTGGCACATACATTCTCAACATCGAATCATGAAAAACATTGTGTACCTCAAACAAAATATGAGGCAAAGCTACATAGTATGAAACTATTCCAACTTTCTCCAGGATTTAAAAAGGACCAATGAACTATGGACTTAGCTTCCCTTTCTTACCAAAACAAATCACACTTTTCCAAGGAGAGATTTTTAGGAAAACATGGTCACCTACCACGAAAGAGAAGTCTTTCCTTTTGTTATCTGCATAACTTTCCTGCCTGCTCTAGGCTATCCTAATGTGCTGCTGGATCATCCTCTCTTTCTCAGACACTTCTTCTATTAATTCTGGTCCCATCAACTATTTTTCACCAATTTCATCCCAAAACGCTAGAATCTGACACCATTTCCTATACAAGGACTCAAAAGGTGCCATCTGAATACTAGAATGAAAACTGTTATTATAAGAAAACTAAACTAATGAATTATGATGAGGCCAAATTCTCTGATAGTCCATTTAACATGCTCAAATCATATCCTCTAATGTATGAATCATTCATTCTTACTGCCCATCTAATTGAGGATGAAAAGGTGTACTGAAATTTAACTTTGTGCCCAATGACATCTGGAGTCCCTTCCAAAAGTTTGAAGTGAACCTGAGATCTCGGTCATATACAATGGAAAAAGGATGTAAGAACCCAGATCTTCATGTCAGGTATGTTTTTCCTTTTCTGGTTTTTTTATAAAATGTAGAAAATCTAGAAATTTTCAATGTACACATCGTGTACTTTATAAGTACATGCCATGTAAATTGATGTAGCAAAAGGACATGTGTTGTCCATGTCCAGGACACAAACATGGTGTGCAGGGGTGATGTAGAGACCACATAAAGTGTTGTACAGAAAGGCATTGCACACGACGTGTACTCCAGAAGTACGCACGGTGTACGTTTTTTCATTAAATAGACCGGGGTCCTGCCTAATCGACAGAAACACCTTCTTCTCAAGGTTTCTTTGACCGAGAGCACCCGTACAGCTGTGAACATCATCTGAGCCCCCAAGCCTCCATCTTCTGGCCGAATCGACCTTCGTCGATTGCGTTGGAACCGCCGCGGAGAGCTAATCCTTCTTCTTGAGTTTCATTCCATGATTCTCCTTCTTTCTCAAGATATTGTGGGTTTAAAGTTTTATGTGTTTTTATAGATCTACGCCCTTCTATAGAGTATCAAGCCTCGTGGTTCATGTATATGGATCTCCTAACATCAATTTAGGTGATTTGGGCCTTACCATTCAATGACATTGAGGTTTATGTTCAAATTCCATCAATACCTGTGAGCAGGGTATTGTGTGTTTACCTTTCTAACCCTGTTGTATTCTTTCCTTTCTTGTATGATTTTGAAGTGGTAATTTGTTCATGTATGAGGATATTTGCCGTGTTTGGATGTTTTCCCATGCCATGTTTTGTTCACGAACTTTGGGTCTTGTTAGTCTTTTGTTGTTATACCCGTTTTCCATGCCTTGTGATGTAGGATGAAATGATATTCTTGACCTGCTTGTTTCTGTAGACTGGTTAGCCATGTATCTCTATAGGTGTACTTTGTCCTTATACCATTATTATGCACTGACTGACACGAGACTATGATAACCTGGTTCTATAGACTATAAGGGGTAGACTGAGTGAGATTACCAGCGAGTCATGGACATTATAGACTTCAATGGATATACCGAGTGAGCTTCCCAGAGAGTTTTGGATATTGTAGACTACCAGGGATAGACCGAGAGAGATTCACAGAGACTCTTGGATGTTATAGACTACAGGATGGTAGACTGAGTGAGATTCCTTAGAGAGTCTTTACATGTTTGAATTTCCTTAAACCATTCCATACTAGAGGAGTAATTGACCAAGAAAGCATCCTCAGAGAGTCTGTGTTAGACTTGATACTATCGAAGGAACTAACCAAGTGCGCTTCCTTAAAGAGTTTCTAGACCTTGGGGCTATAATAGGGTCAGACCACATGACCATCCTCAGTGAGTCACTCACTACCCTACACTATAAGGGTAATTGACCATGAAAGCTTCCCCAGAGTGTCTTATAATTTTGTATGACCCAACCAGAGGGGTTCGGATGAGTGCACTACCCAGAGGGTTGTTGGTACTTCTTGGATAGGACTAGAAGGGTTGGCTGTGAGTACTTCCCAGAGTGGTTCCGATTGTGGGTAGTTGTTTGCTTAACTACTGCTTGTTGATCTATGGATTGATTACTATTGTATATCACCCTATTACTACTTACTGATTACTGCCTGTTGTTTACTATCACTATTTGCTGCTTACTGTACTATTACCTGCCATATGCTCACTGACTGTTAGGCACATATCTTCGGGTGGTTAACTGTTGGGATTTAGTCTCACACCCTGTTTAGGCCATGCATTTGGGCCCAAGTAGAATATGTTGTTTCAGTTATATACAAGTGAATGAACCCGTAGACTTTGGGTACTTGATTTCTTTGGAGCAGGAGAGCATGGGACCAAGCTTAGGCTTGTGATGGTGCAGAGATATTTATATTTTATTTTGTACTTGTTTTGGTACTATTTTTATTTCCACCATTGTGACCTCTTTGGATGCTTTCCTAGATATGTATCATGCATCATTTCATATCTACATATGTGCTCCAGTTGTTTATTGTTTTAGTCTTTTACTGTTTATTGTTGTTTGATATTTACTGCTTTAGCTATTGCATGTTTGTTTACTTCCATTGTGTACTCTGCCAATGAGGGCACAGTTTCACCACAATCACACCAAAGACCCTCAGTGCTAGTCAGCAACATCTGGCATTTGGGGAAATGTTCTTGAGTCCTTGTGACCAACCAGGTACGGGGTGCCTATGGGTGGCTTCTGGAACCAGGATGTTACAAAGTTGTATCAAAGGGATTCTTTTCACTTTATTTACTGTTTGGAGCCTTTATCTAGGGATAGGATGGATTCGGTACTTGGTAATAAGCTGTTTCCGAGAGTAGCTAACCGGGGTATAGGGAAAATCCCATCTACCTCATTTATTGCTATTTGTGGTTTTGAGATTTTACAGTTTATATGATTTAACTTTGAGTGAATCACATGATTGTGTTGTTACTGTTGTTTCTATTGCGGTTCTATTTCTGTTGCAGCCCGATGATATGAAGGTATTCAATCTCATTCATCATATAGGCACTTGTTATAAATCACATTCCATGCATTCATGTCATACCATCTAGGGTGCAATAGAGATTGCATGTTGTTGTGATAGACGTTGTGTAGATTATGCATGTTGTTGTGATAGATGCTTTGATAGAATCCATGGTTTTTGATAGAGAAATTTGTTGTGTTATACCTTCCTTAATTGAATGACAAATTTTGTTTTTTGAGGTGTTATGGGCCCTCAGGAATTGGAACTTGGTGGATTGCTGGCTTATTTCTCCTATTTATGACTTAGTTGAAATGCCATGCTTTGATTCACGGGGTGTATGGGCCCTCACAGATCAGAATTTGGCACCTCTATGTTTATTTTTCAGTGTATTCTGGTCTTCAGTGCAGTTTCTGAGCTAATGCCAGGAAAAAACCCAGAATACACGGTGTGTACTTTATGACTACATGCCGTGTAGTTTTAAACCATGTTGATGACTGGGTGAGTAGAAACGTGGGGTGTGAGGAGTATTTAGGTAAATGTCGTGTACGGTCAGTACATGCCCTGTAGTATTGAGCTGTGTACCTAGCCGTGTCACTAACAACATGGTTCATGGAAGCGCGTGTTGTACACGTAGTGTTTCATACGAACACACCATGTATACTTTTTCTCGGTACCCAGACATGTCACAAACAACACAGGTCAGTGTTATCTTCTCTTATACACATATTGTTTGTTCGTAACATGCCGTGTAAGGTACATCCATGTAGCTGGCTTTGTAACATACAACACAGTCGCTGAAACCTTTTCAAGTACATGTTGTGTCCTTAGTGAAAACACCATGTAGTCTAGGGTTAAGAGGACCGTGTGAGTTAGCCGTGTAAAGAAACTCGAGAAGGGGAATGGAGTTCAAGTACATGTAGTGTGGGGGAACAACACGCCGTTTAGTCTAGGGTGTTACATGACCAGAGGTGGGAGAGGTACACACCCAAGTGAATGTATTTAAGGAACACGACGTGTAGTTTTATACATGTCGTGTAGTCGTGTTTGGTAATACTTGAGTTTTTATTTCTCCTGTTCCCGTTTTGTACACTTATGTTCTATATCCTTGATAATCCTGATCTAAGGTGTGATTTTTATCTTTCAAAGCAATGCATCAGAGACATCCTATGGATGCACGTCAGCTGTTAGATAGCGATCAAACACTGGATATGGTCGATCATGGATATCCTATAGATCCTCCTTCTATGCCAGCCATGGCACTAGCAGTTATACCTGTTGTAGGGGCCGATGCGTAGTTCAGGGAGGACTTCCTGAGGATGATGCCTACCTTTCAAGGAGCGCCGCCTCCTGCCCCATCGATGGCTGAGTTGACGCGGGGTTTCCAGCAACATCATCTTCTAACTTTCTTAGGGGATGGAGGACCGTAGGCTGTAAAGTCATGGAAAGAGGCCACACTGACGATCTTTGAGAACATGGAGATACCGCCAAAAAAGGGTAAAGTGGGATACCTATATGATCTAAGACACCGCTAAGAGGTGGTGGGAGGTGATCTCACAGTCAGGGCACCAACAGAGTATGACATGGGATGAGTTTTGACGCATCTTCTATGATTACTTTTATCTGGAGACCTTGAGGGATGACTGAGCCTAGGAGTTTATGAGTCTTGAGCAGGGTACTCTTTCATTTATGGAGTACTCGTCTCATTTTACCGAGCTGTATTGATTCAAGCCGATTCCAACAGGTGATGAGTTGTTCCTTGCTAGGAATTTTGAGGATGGTCATAGGTAGGAGATCTGTTCCCAGGTGAATATCATCATGTTGACTTTGATATCCACTATCGTCAACTAGGCACTGATCACTATGTGCAATCTGATAGATTCTGGAGCAGTGTGATGGGTGGTTCAACATCCAGAGTCAGTGTTCCTCCTACTGATAGTAGGAAGCACCGCATGGAGTCTTCTCGAGGAGATCCGAATAGGCAGAATTTATACTCAGGCAGCCAGGTTGTATGCTACCAGTTTGGTAGGAGTGGTCATACCAGGCCTTAGTGCCAGAGAGACCCGATGGAGTGCCAATCTTGCTGCAAGATGGGCCATCTTCAGCGTTTTTGTCAGATCTTCTCACCTACAGCTGGTGGTAGGTGTTTTTCTATGACCCCACGTACAAGATATGTATCACCAATTTCTCACCAATCTAGGAACTCGAGTTCTTCCAAACGTTGGGGCTGAGGTGGAGGTCACGGCCGTGGTGGTCAGTCACTTGGTTACCAGCAACAGTAGAGTGGATCAGCTCAGAGTGGTTAGCTGGTGGCGTCGGGCTGTAGTACAAGTCAAACTTTTGCTGTAGAGCAGACCCATCAAGAGCAGGATCCATGCACTTCCACAGTTCTAGGTACAATATTTGTATCCTTAGTTTTATCTTTACCCCTTTTCGATACTGGTGCTTCGCATAACTTTATCGCTGTTACTATTTTGGAGAGCCTTGGGCCCTGTATCTTTTCGTCTGCCGACATGATGACTCTAGATACCCTGTTGGGAATGAGGACGTCTAACATACATCAGTTCAGAGAGTTCCCTCTTGAGGTTTTAGGGTGCCACTTTTTATGGGACCTCTATGTCCTAGAGATGACAGGATATGATGTCATTCTTGGTATAGACTGGTTTGTTCCCTTCTAGGAAGTCATTGATTTCTATCACCGCAGAGTGAGTTTTATATCACTAGTAGGTTGATATTTTCTTCATAGAGGCAATTGGGTTGTCCAAGAGGGTAGATCTGGACCATAGGATCATGGGCTAGGAAGAGTTACAACCCAAATTTCCAGTCTTTATCTAGATGACCAGTGGACATCGCAGTTATAATTTCCTCCAGTGGTGGATCGTTTCCGGGATCTCTTTACAGAGGAATTTTCAGGTTCTCCTCTAGAGAATGAGTTGGAATTATTGATTGAGCTCGTTCTAGGAGTGGCACCAATGTGAATTCCTCCTTATAGGATGGCTACACCTAAGTTGCAAGATCTCATGAAGCAGTTGGAGGAGTTTCTAGCAAATGGTTTCATCTGACCCAGTACATCTCCTTGGGGTTCGCCTGTCCTGTTTGTGAAGAAGGCATATAACAACATCAGGGTTTGCGTGGATTATCAGAAGCTGAACTAGTTGATGGTCAAGAACCAATATCCCTTTCCGAGGATGAATGACCTCATTGGTCATCTTCAAGGATCCAGGGTGTTCTCGAAGATTGATTTGAGGTCTGGTCATTATCTGTTGCGTGTTAGAACATAGGATATACCTCATACAACCTTCATGAGAAGGTATGTTCTATACGAGTATAAGGTCATTCCATTTGGTCACATGAATGTGCCAGCAGCTTTTATATCACTGATGAACCGAGTGTCCCATCCATACTTGGATTCCTTCGTGGTGGTTTTCTAGGACGACATCTTGGTGTACTCTCACACTCAACACGACCATGCTACCCCTCTTGAGATCATTCTGTGTACACTGAGAGTGCATCAGTTATATGCTAAGCTCTCGAAATTCCACTTTAGGATGGATCAGATTCACTTCTTGGGTCACGTTATCTCAGAGACAGGAGTATCAGTTGACCTAGTGAAAGTGAGATCTGTAGTTTCATCGGAGCTGCCGAAGAATGTCTTTGAGGTGCGGAATTTTTTATGGCTAGCTGGATACTATAGGCATTTCATACGGAACTTTTCACACCTTGCAGCACCGCTGATAGGTCTGACCAAGAAAGAGGTGATGTTCTTATGGTCAGACTCTTGTGAGTCAGCCTTTAAGGATTTGAAAGGGAGGTTGACGTCAACACTGATACTAATATTGATATAGTTGGGAAAGAGATATACAGCCTACTATGATGCTTCATGCGTCGGACTGGGATTTGTGCTTATGTAGGGAGAGGGAGTCGTTGCGTATGGGTCTTGGTAGTTGAGGCCACACGAGACACTACTGGAAAATGTGCCTATCCCCACGGTTTTCACCAAAACCGTGGGGATAGACCCCCCTATACCCACGGTTTTGGAAAACCGTGGGTATAGCTGAATTTTCATGACCTATACCCACGGTTTGCCAAAACCGTGGGTATAGGGGGCTCTATCCCCACGGTTTTGGAAAACCGTGGGCATAGGTCATGAAAATTCACCTATACCCACGGTTTTCTAAAACCGTGGGTATAGGGGGGGTCTATCCCCACGGTTTTGGTGAAAACCGTGGGGATAGGTCTGGGATAAAATACATATACCCACGGTTTTGAAAAACCGTGGGTATAGGTCAATTTTGTGTCCGCGGGAAATTTTTTTTTCCTGCGGGAAGGAATTTTTTTTGGCGGGAACCCTATACCCACGGTTCTTCCCTCTATACCCACGGTTTTTATAACTATATTTAACTAAATATATATATATATACATATATGTGAAGTTAGGGTAGTGGTTAGACGCGGTGTTTGCAGCGAAGAGGTTGCGGGATCGAAACTCGGCGCCTGCATTATTTTAGGACCTATACCCACGGTTTTGAAACCGTGGGTAAAAGCCGTTGAAACCGTGGAAATTCTCTATGTTTCGGTGACACGGTGGCAGGACACCTATACCCACGGTTTTCCAAAACCGTGGGTATAGGCTGGGGACCTATACCGACGGCGTTCCAGCCCACGGTTCCCAAAACCGTGGGTATAGGCTATACCCACGGTTTTGGGGGCTATACCCACGGTTTTGAACCGTGGGTATATGCCGTTTTTCCAGTAGTGAGAGAAACTACCTGAAGCATGATCTGGAGTTGGAAACTGTTGTTCATGCCTTACGTTGTTGGAGACATTACCTTCTGGGAGATCACATTGTGGTTTTCACCAATCAGAAGAGTCTCAAATACATCTTCGCTCAGTGTGATCTAAATCTGAGACATCTCAGGTGGGTCAAGTATCTCCCTTCCTTCAACATTATGTTGCCTATACACCGGGAAAGGGCAACACAGTGGCCAATGCGTTGAGTAGGAGAACTCGGATTCAGGCAGTTCAGGAGGCGAGCATCGATTGGAAGCTTATGGCTTTGTTCTCTGAGATGAATTTTGAGGTGCACGGAAAATAGGGGCAGACTTTTCTTTCTTCTTTAGCTCTTACCTCTACCCTTATTGATCGGCTGCGGATGAGGCAGTTATCAGACTCAGAAGGCCTAGTCACGTGCGAGAGTGTGTCATGAGAGGACCATCATCCGATATGGACAGTGGGAAAGGATTAGATCTTGTGTTTCTAGGGACGCGTATGGGTGGTAGTAGACATACATGAGGAATTGATGTAGAATTTTCATTCTTCAGTTTGGGCAGTTCATCTTGATGTCACCAAGATGTATCGTGATCTACACCATCAGTACTCATGGCCAGGTATGAAGAGTGATGTTGCTAGGTTCATGATGAGATGTCCTACTTGTCAGCAGGTGAATACAGAGCATCAACGACCAGCAGGACTTTTACAGCAGTTACCCATTCCCAGGTGGAAGTGGAACGATCTCGTGATGGGCTTCGTGACCTAGTTACCGAGGTTAACTTTTGGGAGTTATGCTTTTTGGGTTTTCGTTGATAGGCTTATGAAGGTTGATCACTTCTTGATGATCAATGATACTTTCTTCATTGATGATATGGGGTGGTTTTACATCCGAGAGATTGTACATCTTCATGGAGTTCCACACTCCATTGTTTCAGATAGGGATGTGTGTTTTACTTCTCGGTTCTGGAAAGGTCTTCACAAGGCTTTGTATACACATGTAATTTTGAGTACATCATACCATCCCCAGACAGATGGCCAGTTCGAGCATACAATCCATGTGCTTGAGGATATTCTCTGATCTTTCATTCTAGACATTGGCAGTTCATGGGAGAAGCATATTCCTCTTGTGGAGTTTTCCAATAAAAACAGTTTTCAGGAGACTATTCAGATGGCACTATATGAGGCATTGTATGGTAGGACATGCTGATCACCTTTGTGCTGGCTGGAGGCAGGAGAGGGAGATTTTCTAGGGCCTCGTCTAGTTCAAGAGACCTTAGAGAAGATAGAGTTGATTTGGAAGAGGATGGCTATAGCACAATCCTGACAGAAGTCTTATGCTGATCAGCATAATAGGATTCAGAGACATGGTAAGCATTCACCATCATACGTCGGGCCATTTACGGTGTTGGAGAGAGTTGGGCTTGTTTCCTATCAGTTGTAGTTACCTCAGAGGTAGCATTCTATGCACAACGTCTTCCACATTTCACAGCTCTGACGTTACTTTTCAGAACCGTCTCATGTTTTTTAACTAGAGGAGGTTGAGATCGAATCGGATGCATCATTTGAGTAGCATCCTATCCTGATTTTTGACTATAGTACAAGGGTTCTCTATGGCCGGTCTGTTCTTCTGGTACGAGTGCTATGGCAGCACGGGCGAGTACAGGACGATACCTGGGAGAGGGAGGTCGATGTACGATCGCAGTGGCCAGAGCTGTTCAGGATTTCTTCTTCTACTCCTCACTAGGGATATTTGGGGACAAATTTCATTAAGAGGGGATGTTTGAAAAAACCTGGATCTTCGTGTGAGGAATGTTTTTCCTTTTCAGGTTGTTTTTTAGAAAAATTAGAAAATCTAGAAATTTTCAATGTACATGCTGTGTACTTTGATGCAGCGCAAGGCCGTGTGATGGCTGTGTCTGGGCCACACACATTGTGTATAGGGGTGAGGTGGAGGCCACTTAAAGCAGTGTATGGAAAGGCATAGTACACGTCGTGTACTCCAGATGTACATGTCGTGTACTTTATTTTTTTATTAAACAGACCGGGGTTGCACCTAATAGACAGAAACACCTTCTTCTTTAGGTTTCTTCAACCGAGAGTGCTTGTATGACCGTGAACATCCTCAGAGCCCTCGAGCCTCCGTCTTTTTACCTAATTGACCACCATCGATGCGTTGGAAATCACCGTGGTGAGCTCTTCCTTCTTCTTGAGTTTCATTCCATGATTCTCCTTCTTTCTCATGATATCATGGGTTGAACGTTTTATGCGTTTTCATATATCTACTCCATTATAAGGAGAAACAAGCCTCATGGTTCATGTATATTGATCTCCTAGCATCAAGGTAGGTGTTTTGTGCCTTACCTATTGAAGTCTTAGAGTTTTATGTTCAAATTACACCAATACCCATGAACAGGGTATTGCGTGTTTACCTTTATGACCCTGTTGTTTTCCTGCCATTCTTGTATGCTTTTGAAGAGGTAATTTGATTATGTTTGAGGATATTTATTGTGTTTGGATTTATTTTCCATGCCATGTTCTGTTAATGACCTTTGGGTCATGTTAGCCTGTGGCCGTTATATCTGTTTTCCATGCCTTGTGACCATAGGATGGAATGATATTCATGACATGCTTGTTTCTATAGACTGGTTAGCCGAGTAGCTCTATAGGTGTACTTTGGCCATATAGCATTATTATGCCCTCACTGTCATGGGACTATGAGAAACTGGTGCTATAGATTACAAGGGTTAGACTGAGTGAGCTTCCTAGAGAGTCTTGTACATTATAGAATACAAGGGATAGTCTGATTGAGCTTTCCCGAGAGTCTTGGATATTGTAGACTACAGGGGATAGACCGAGCGAGCTTCCCAGAGAGTCTACGATGTTATAGACTACAGGAGGGTAGACCGAGTGATCTTCCTCATAGATTCTTTACCTGTTTGAATTTCCTTAAACCATTCCAGGCTGGAGGAGGAATTGACCGAGCGAGCTTCCTCAAAGAGTCTATGTTAGACCTAAGACTATAGGAGGAATTGACCGAGTTCTCTTACTCATAGAGTTTCTAGACCTTGGGGCTATAAGAGGATTAGACCATGTGATATACCTCAGAGAGAACCTGACTACCCTATACTATAATGGCAATTAACCAAGCAAGCTTCCCTAGAGAGTCTTATAATTTCGTATGACCAAACTAGATGTGTTAGGCTGAGTGCACTTCCCGGAGGGTTGTTGGTAATTCATTGATAGGACCAGAGTGGTTGGCCGCTTGTACATTGTAGAGGGGTTCCTATTGTGGTTACCAGTTTTCTTCACAGCTTCTTGTTGTTCTGTGGATTGATTACTATTGTATATCACCATGTTACTGCTTACAGATTACTGCATGTTGTTTACTATTACTGTTTACTACTTACTTTACTATTACCTACCCTATGCTCACTGACTGTTAGGCATAGATCTTCGACTGGCTGCCTACTAATATTCAGTCTCACAACCTGTTTGGTCCATGATTTTGAGCCCAAGCAAACTATGTTGTCACAGTTATAGATAAGGGCAAGAACCCTTTGACTTTGGGTACTTGATTGGTTTGGAGCATGAGAGGATGGTACCGAGCATAGTCTTGCGATGATGCAGAGCTGTTTATCTTTTCTTTTGTACTTGTTTTGGTATTGTTTTTATTTCCAGTATTGTGACCAGTTTGGATGCTTTCCTAGATATGTATCATGCATCATTTCATATCTACATATGTGCTCCAGTTTTTTATTGTTTTAGGCTTCCACTGTTTATTTATGTTTGATATTTACATCTTCCACTATTGAATGTTTGTTTACATCTGTTGTGTACTCTGCCAATGAGGGCACAGTTTCCCCACAATCACACCCGAGGCACTCACTGCTAGTTGGAAGCCTCTGGCGTTTGGGGAAATGTTCTTGAGGCCATGTGAACAACAGGGTAAGGGGTGCCTCTGGGTGGCTTCTGGAACTCGGATGTTACAGAGGAACTCCATGTAACCTGACAATATCTTTGTGGTACAATCGAGAATGTTGATCCAAAGTCATTGTATCTTGAATAGTAAGAAAATGTACAGACTATTTTAGCCGATCAACAATAAACCAAATTGCATTTTTACCTCAAGACATCTTTGGTAGTCCCACCACAAAGTCCATGGATAAATTCTCCCATTTACACTCCGGCACTAGCAATTGTTGAAGCATCCCCTTCGGTAACTACCACTATGCCTTAACCCATTGACACGTCAAACATTTCATGGTAAATTCAGCAATATCTCTTTTCATTCCATCCCACCAATAATACTACCGAAGGTCTCGGTACATCTTAGTAATACCAGGATGAACCAAAACTGGAGAACAATGAGCTTCAGACAACAAGCCTTTCTTTAGCTGAGAATCACTAGGCACAAACAACCTTTTTCTAAATCTTATAACACCATTTTTGTGAAGGTCAAATTATGGAAACTTACCCATTTTAACCAATTCAACATTTTTCTATAGATCACGGTCTTCCTTCTCTGCTTTCTTACTTCTATCTGACAATATAGACTGCACTGAAACCTGAAACAAAATAGAGTTATTACCTGCACCAAAAACTTCTAAGCTAAAAGTTATCAAAACATTTATAAAGGGATCGTGTTCCAAACGTAACATGGTTAATTATGCATGATGTTTCTGACTCGAGGAATATTCCACATTTTTTTCTTTCACAGGATTGTAATTGATCATGAAGTCATAATCCTTTATCAGTTATAAATATCTGCCATGCCTCGTGTTTAATTCTTTCTGAGTGAATATATACTTTTGACTTTCATGGTCAGTATATATTTGACATTAGGTTATGTATAAATGATTCCTCTTATATTTTCAAAGAAAAAAACAACAGCTGCCAATTCTAAATCATGTGTGGGATAATTTAACTCGTGAGGTTTAAGTTTTCTCAAAGAAAAGGTAATTACCTGAACATTCTGCATCAAAACACAACCATGGCCCTTCAACGAAGCATCACTATAGATGTAAAACACACCATTTTGGGAAGGTAAGGCCAAAACTGGAGCATTCACAAATCTCTTCTTCTGTTCCTGAAAAAAAAACATCACATTCCTCTATCCAAAAAAATTTATCCCCTTTTTGTGTTAACGTAGTTATCCAGCTGGATAACCGTGAAATGTTCTTAAAAACCCGTCTATAATAACCTGCTTACCAAAGAAAACTACGAATCTCTATAACATTTATGGGTCTTGGCCAGTCATCAACTACTTTTGTTGTGGTAGGATCAACTGTTATTCAATCCTTATTTACAATGTTCCCATGAAAACAAATCTATTGCAACCAAAAATCGCACTTGATGAATTTCCATAAAGTTTCTATTCTTTTAATGTTTTCAAAACAACCCTTAGATTTTTTTAATGATCCTATTTATTTATTTAAAATACCTGAATTTCATCAATAAATACAACCACAAACTTATCCAAGAACTCATGAAATACTCTATTCATAAGATTCATGAATACAATGGGTGAATTAGTTACTCCAAATGGAATAACAACAAATTCATAATGCCCATATCTTTTATGAAAGGCTGTTTTCTGGATGTCATTCTCCTTCACCTTCATCTGATGGTATCCAGATCTCAACTCAATCTTGGAAAAGTAATGAGCTCCCTAGAGCTGATCAAACAAGTCATCGATATGAGGCAAATGATACTTGTTTTCAACAATGATGTTATTCAAAGCTCTATAATCAATGCAAAGTCTCATGGAACCATATTTCTTTTTAACAAAAAAACAGGGGCACCCCTTGGTGAAGTACATGGACAAATGAAGCCTTTGTCAAGAAAATCCTGCAATGAAATTCTCAATTCAAGAAGTTTTATTGGAGCCCTATGATAAGGGGCTTTTGAAATTGGTTTAGAATTAGGAACCAAGTCAATTGTGAATTAGAATTCTCGGTCAGGTATGACACTGGGTAACTCATCAGATAAAACATCAAGGTATTCATATATGACTCACACATCATTAATTTGAATAGTTCCCTTGTTTTTAACAATCTGTGCAAGATAAATTTCATTTTCATCTTTTAATAGTTTCTCAGCCTCCTGACATGTTATCAATTTTATGGGTTCATTCTTGTATTCAAACTAAAATTATTTCTGAAAAACAACTTCTTTAGCTCTATAGTGAATCTTAGCATGAAAATCAGAAAGCATGTCCATCCCAATAAATAACATCAAACTCAAAAAGGGTAAAACACAAGGTTTTTAGGAAATGTCATTCCAGATACCACAATAGAAAGATTCTTATTATTCCTCTTTGCTATAACATTTCCTCCCCGTGTTTTAACAACAAGTTTGTGTCTCATTTTTTGAGGTGATATTTCTTATTTACGAGAAAATTTCTCAAAGATGAAAGAATGTGTAGACCTCGTATCAAACAAAACATTAGAAAAATATTAGTGAACAAACAACGAACCTGATACAACTTCATTGGATGGATCAACATCTGCTGATGTAGTCTCCAAGGATCTCACTACACCTTTCTACTTCTAGTATAGCTTCTTTTCATCATTCAGCTCTCTCTTTGGGAAAACATTTTCATAATGACCCATCTCAACACATTTTAAACACTTTACAGTATGATTTTCATGATTAGTAATAGGATCATTTTCATTTCAATATTAGGCCATATTTCATAACTTACCACATTTAAAACAATTCCCAGTTTGTCTAAGACATTACCCAGGGTGTTTCTTGGAACACTTTTAACAAAATGGTAATTATATTTTCTTACCATTAGATTTCTTTGGTTGATTATAACCCAATTCTTTCCAACTGGACCTCTTCTTCTCTTTGTTTCCAAAATGCACGTGATCAACAGAAAACTCCACCTCTACCCTCTCAGAACATCGGACAAGTTTCTCAGAATTTTTGAATTCACGGGAGCCCGACACCCTTCGATACCTTGGCTTTAATCCTGAGTTAAAGTGGTTCATTTTTCTATCAAGATGCAGAATATGATTTGGAGCATACGTCACCAGTTGGGTGAAGTTCGCTTCATACACATCCACTGAATCTTCCTCCTTTGGATTCAATTCAAGTAATTGTTTCTCCATTCTATGTCGCACCACATTATGAAAATATTATTCATGTAAAATAATTTTATATTCATCCGACTTTAAAGCATCAAAATCTTCTATACCCCAGATATTCCTTACCATTGACCACCACTGACCATATTCTCCTTCAAAACCACAAATGGAAAGACTTATGTTTTAATTTTATGAACATCCCATAACATTGAATATCCTTTCACGGGCTTTGATCCATCCTTCAGCTGCTACTGGGTCATAAGATCCATTGAATGCAGGAAGATGTTGTCTCATAAAATGTTCCACTACTATCATGTTCTGTTGTGGTACCTCTATTAGTTCTCTTGCATGGATTCACTACTAGAATTTAGACCTACGTCCACGGATCTATATCCACAGACAATTAAAACTGTGCCTATAGATCCCTTATATCCATGGCTGTTTTGCTCCCTGTAGAATTAGCTCCCTATGTGAGCCCTTTTCCTCCCCCTGTCCTCATGAGTTTCTGATCCCCACTGCCCCATGATCCTACTCCCTCCCGTGATCCTCCTCCTCTCCCGTCGTCTCCAACGCGGCCTACCCACCTGCCCGCGACCCTCCTTCTCTGACACGTCCCCAACACCATTCCGACACGACCACCTCCACCCCCCCCCCCCCCCGCGATCCTCCTCCTCTCCTGACGTCTCCACGGCCACCCCACCACCCCATGACCCTCCTTCTACGATGATGCTCCAGCACGTTTCTGACGCGGTCACCTCACCTCCTGGGATCCTCCTACTTCGACATTGCCACCCTAACACCCGGGATCCTCATCATACACATGGTCATCCTAGGAAACGCCATTGTCCAAGGTAGGTCCTGAAATTGTTTCCCTTTCATTTAGTTAGAAAATTATCATGAATAATCTAGATTTCAAATGAATCAAAGGGTTTTTACATGGTCGTCTTGACAATCAAGACTAATTGATGATCTCCTTCAATAGCAGTAATTTCCTAGACTAGAAACCTCAGACATTCCCTTCATTTCTGGGTATCACAATCTAATATTGTGTTTTCCAGCCTCTATAATTAGGTTCTAAATCCTAAAAATCTAAATAAGTAAATAAATTAACCGGGACAGGTGAAACTAGTGAAGAATTGCGCAAGAAATAAGTGGTTGTAGTGAAAATGGACGTGATGTATATGACAGCCGCAACAAGAGCGATGAGTGAGGCAAAGGTGTAGAAGGGGCCAAACATGCTGAAGGCAGTGACCTGGATGAACATCATGTTACTCTGAGATGAAATCCTAGAATTGACAATGTCTATGGTAGTGAGGTCGGGGTTGTCGGGATCACAGGGAGGATGGGTGGCACACAATTATGGAGATGAAGCAGGCGAAGAAAAGGAGTGGATGGTTGCCCCCAGCCTGCTTGTTTCCCAAACTCGGGAGATTGTGGGGCTTGACCTAGGGCTGGCCCTAATCATACATGTGATCGATCCATGAATAAGGTACATTTATCTAGTGTTTATTTTATTAGTACCCTATCTAGGTATGATCCCACACTTAGAAAAGTTTCCAGGTATGGTTGACAGTGGGGATTAAAATCTGGAATACCCAAAAATTGAAATAGACATCCTAAATTCAATTCCCATTCCTACTATTCAAAAAACATTCTTAGAGGATCCTGCAATTGGATTGTTGGGTTGCAGGTGGGGTGACATCAATTACTATAAAGAAAACATGCTAGTTCATTTTCACATCTTCCCCAGATTCCCAATCCCTCATATTTACTCTAGGAATGTGAGAATAAACCTTGGGGTTGTATCAGCATCACTCGATGAGCATCATAAGATTTTTTATGATAGGATTTATATGATCGATGAACTAGATATGTCCACATTCTCAAAGTTTACCTTAGGATAATTAAATGATTTAGAGTTTAACTTGTTATTATGATCAAACCAGGAGTATGATGAGTGGGTGAGAAAATTCTTGTCTAAATGAATCCCAATTATGTAGATAATACATTTCTAGAGGTTTTTTAGTAAGGAAATACGAAATGAAATTAATATCCATAGAAAATTAATTTAGATACCCTCACCATGTATGTGTTATGCGAGGCTAAAATATGAGTTAGTCTATAACATATTTTTTATGTAGAATGGGACCTCTTTTCTTGGGACCTTTTTGGGAATCTTATTTCAATTTTTGGTGAGGATACATCTCTGACTTTTTGCGTACATTATTTCAAAGTGTTGAGAAACATTCATATATGGTTTACCTTCATGTAATAGTGTTTTCAGTGGAGTTTTGGGTGGTTTAGGAGACAAGGAACAATGGTTGTGAAGGAAAGAATAGTTCCCTTTTTTCATTCATGTTCTTGTGCTCTCTTTCATGGAAAAACTAGGTTCCCTTCCTCCTATTTAAAAGTGAATGGATACTAATAAGTGGATCCTCCCTAGGAATGTGATTACAAATGATAAAGATCCTCTAGTGTGGTCGATCAAGTGGATACCCCCAATGTTGGACTAAAACATAATGTGAACGGGTTTTGTTAATATGGAGTTATGAGGAGGGATTGTGCATGATTCTAGGGGATCTGTGGTTATCGAATATAGTTTCTTGTATGGTTTAGGTAATTCTATCTGGGTGGAGAAAATTACTATACTCAACAGCCTTTAAATTTGGAAGATAGATAACCTCAATATTTTTATGGTGGAGTAGAACTCCAAGATTCTTTTAAGACTCCTACATGATGATGCAAGTGCTCCTTGGTATTCAGTTTATAATATTAGGATGTTTAGGTCCCCCATCGATCAAGGCACAAATATCATTCATACTTAGGGGGGGTAACTTTTTTGCATAAAATTTATCTAGTAAAAAGATGCCTTATAAGAATCTTGTTATCTATTACATTACAGGGGATCTTCCAAATTACTATGAAATTGTTGTTAGTGTTGAAACTGTCATTATTCACCACTTTAGACTCCCAAAGTTTCAGATTTTCCAATAAAAAGTTCTTCTTGAGTGGTAAATAATATCCAAACTAGTACATCAATCATGGAAGTTGTTCGAGGAATAACATTAATGGTGGAGAATGATATGAATAATCAAGATATTTATGAATAAAACAATTTCCATCACTTGTACAATTAAAATAATAAATTCAATTGGTTGGATAATAAATTACCCAATCAAATACATGGTATTAATCCAAACCATCTGGAAAATTTTTGAACCCATGGCCAATTCTAATCCCGACCATCTTACCATCGAATCCAATCTGTTCCATATAAATTATTAGAATAATTTTTAAAAAAATATTGAAAATGAAATATCAATTTTCATCATTGAGATTATATATATAAAACATTGAAATGGTTATGAAAGACATTCCCACTCAGGTATACCCTTCCTCAATATCTTAGAAGAATCTTGTGAGACACAAGCCTCTCAGGAATAACTATATTTAGTTACTATTCCCAATAGTGGGAAAACTATTTTAAAACCTAAACCATTAATTCCTTTACAATTAGAGTCTTAAAAATCATAGGAAAAAACTAAATAACCAATATTAGAAACTAAGAAATCAGAGCAGGATAATCAGTGAATCGGTTAGGGAATGGTGAAATTCAACCAGAAGAACATGTGGAAATTGTTGACGGGTGTTAAAATATGGAGAAAACCGATTATCTTTATTCAAACGAGATAAATTTGACATCTTGGAATGATTTTTCTAAATATTATTGTATTATTTATTGGAGATTGTCAAGAAAATATAGGAGATTGAAGAGTTTAGATAAAGACATAACAACCCTCATAGATAGACGCATGTAACCCATCCAATAAATAATGAGATTGATCTTTCTTTTCGATACAGAAATAATATGTGGAAGATGACCTTGATGTTTCCATTATATAAATAACCCCATACCCACTTATAAATAGATTGATCTCAAAAAAATTATAATATATCAGAATGGTTTTTGATTAGTTAATTTTTTCATTTGGTGATGGTGTTTAGACTACTGATCTCTTCATCATCGATGAAGTTGGTAAAATAGAGATGTGTAGTTCTCATTTTATTCTAGAAGTATCAAGTGTTCTCAATTCAGATATCCTAGTACTGTTTTCTATCCCCATCTCTAAAAGAGGCAATGATATTGCTGGAGATGCAGAATTAAGGAGACATCTAGGGGAAGCCATTTTCAAGTTGAACGGGAATAACAGGGATGCCGTTAAAGAAGAGATTTTCTCACAGTGGTCATATTTTTATAGTAAGAATTAGGTGGTGAATGCAGCTGTGGAAAGAATCCTTTTCAAGAGTTAGGTATGGCTGCAGTTTAAATTGAGAGTTATATGACTGGATTTATGTCAATTTTTATTTTATTGATATATGTGAACCATGTTTATGTAAAGATGTAATACAACTTAAAATAATAACAAAATACAGCTTAAAATTATTTACATTAAAAGGAGAGACATCCCCCCATCAAAATCCATTAATTTAAATGAATTTGTATTTTCATCTCTCTAGTGTGATTTTCATGAAATCAGATTATTTCCATATGAGTAGTAGATTATTATCCATGCGCCTTAAAATTTTATAATGATTTTATCAATTAATTTTATTTACAAATAATTCTACCACAATTTTCATTCATTTCTAATATGGTGCAAGGGAGCATAGAGTGATTAAGGTGTGATTAAGCATTCTGAATTACCATGGGTTGGTGAATGTAGTGTATCAAAAATAGTTTTTTTCACTACATAACCTAACACACTAAAGAGAGAGTGAATGGATTGAGATCTTGGTTCATTCCAGGGTATTATTTAGGTGGTTGAATTTATTTTGTAAGAGATTATTTTCTAATTGATGAGAGAATTATATAAGGGAACCCATCATTATATTAATAATTATTCACTTTTATTGTAATAACCTGAGATTTTATAAGATATATTATTTTTAATTTCTTTCATATATTTTGTTGTACGATACACCAATATTATCTTGCACTACATACAACATTGTATTAGCTTGCAGTATACGCAACACTAATCCTGGATCGTGTTACAAAAAATTTCATGTTTGTTTGATAGTAGTTATTCTACTAAACATTGAGTAAATATATATATTCAATGTATTTTGATATACATTGAAACAAATGAGTCTTGCACTATACACAACCCTGACTTGGCTTGCATTACACGCAATCGCGACCTTCTTCGATAGCGTGTGGTGTACGCAATACTGGGTTTTACTAAACAATGATATGTTATTATAATATTATTATGAACTAGACGTTATGAATATTATTAACTGAATTTTTAATTTTATAACATTATTATTCATCTTACACATTTACAAGAACATGGTATAAGAACAAAATAAATTTTTCGGGTAAAATAAGTATTTTAAAAAAAATGCAGTTTTGCCTCCATTTAATGGCGCACCCACTTTAAATATACTTTTTGACATGTTTATAAGTTAAATTTTACAAAATAAAATTATTCTTTGGAATCGGGATATAAAATTTTACCTTGGATAAATTTTTCATATTATTCTGATAACTTTCATATTTTAATAAATAGTAAAAATACGATATTTTTTAATTAAAAACAACTTTTTTCATTGAGATAATTTATATAGTTAAATTATAATATTGAATGGTTTTAAAGTATAAATAGAATATATTTTTACCATTTAATATAATGTATTTCATTAGCATTAATTTCACATTGAATTCATAGGGAAAAACCTTTCCAATTTTGGCAATGTTTAAACTTCTAAAACCCGTTTTCTTAACAACGGGATTTATTTTATATTAATTACTGCAACTTATATGTTCTGAATTTTGAAAATTGGCTTCCATATTTAGAATTAGTGGGTTCAAATTATTTTAATTGGATACTTTTTTTGGCATTATGAATAGAAACTACGGTAAATTTTATTTACCATAGTTAAAGGTAAATTGGGTAATTAAGGATAAATATAAGATTATAAAGTTACCCTAACACCTGACAAAATCCTATTGGATGACTAAAAGTATACCCATATCACCTAAGGGTTGGATTAGATTCATTTAATGGACTTTTTTCCATGAAAATAATTTAATTATTATTAAAACCAAAGAATGTGACAACATGTCACTTTCTTAAATGTTATAAGTATAATAATTTTAATTTAGTGATAAACGTAATGAAACTTCAAACATGAATAGTCTAAAGAAGGATAATACAATTATCTACATCATAGGAATTTATTTATAATTTTTAGGGATTAAATAATTATCATTAATTATGACACAATAGTAATGTTGAAATTATTTTATTAATTAAAATATCAAATAAATGGTTTTAAAAATATTAAAATAAATATTATATGAACTATTTAATGTGCTAAAATAATTTTCTAGATACATATGACATTTTATTAATCTATTAAAGCTTCTATTTTGATCATATATTCTGTATATATTTTATTTAAATTCAAATAAATGAACTGTATCAAACTTGACACTATTGTAGTTTATAAAAATAACATATTATAAAATTGTTTAAAAATCACAAATTTCTTTAAAAATTATGATTTAAAATTTAAATGGTCTAAAAAGTCATAAAGTGTCAAATTATGGAAAATTCACAACACATACGTAATTATTTATAATAATTTAAAATTTATAATATTATTACCACAAATAAAATTAAATTGATAAATAATGATAAATCAAGTTGATAATGTTTAAAATAAATTCATAACATGTCTAAATTTTATTGGTTGATGGGATTACAACCCTAGATAATCTAATATATGGATATTAGTCATTTTTTATGTTTTTAAGTGGGGTTGGTATTTAATATAAACTAATATTTCTTTTATTTCCAAAGGTGCCCCTCCCCTCCCTTATAAAAGGGCACCACCTCCCTCTCCTCCTCACCCCAATTTGATCCTTCAAGCTTGGCCAATCTCTGCCCATTTAGCTTCCCCACATCCCTAGAAACATACTAGAGGTCCTGGTATTCTTCAAAGACCAATTTTAGTGCCCTAAGGGGAGGTCTCAAAGAGGCGCTTCAAAGAAGACGTAATGTCCGTTACTGATTCTTTCAACTTTATTTCTTCTTCCACTTCTTCTTATTTAGTTTTTTAATTATGAATTAATAACATAAGTATCACTCATATACTTATATGTTATTATAAGTATGAAACACCTCTATTTCACCATCTATCCATCCTACGGAAAATGAAATCCCCGCCCGTGCGTACGTACGGAATACCGACTCCACGCCGTGGTGTATTCTATTTTCCACCATCACCTTAATTGGATGGGTATAATGGTGTAAGTAATGACTATATATGATTATTTTAAAGTGATATTGATTCTGAAATAGTATACATACACTCCAATACAATTCCATGATCATTGAATGATATCATCGCTCATGCGTACGTACGGACTATCGTCTCCACAAACGCGATGAGATTCATTTTCAATGATTAACCATTCAAGAATGATTATAAAGTACATATAATGAATATTAATGAAATATATGGCATAATAATGCTACTAGATTTATGTATATATATATATATATATGTATGTCATCTATTTAATTTCATTCAATTCAATAAGGAAACGAAAACAACGTTCATGCGTACATACGGCCTACCATATCCATGAACGGTGTATTTCATTCCTTTTATTGATTTATAATATATATGTATATGATGAATATATAATATATATAAATCATTTTTTACATTCTGTAATTTTGTAAATCAGGATATAAGTAATAATATCTAGAATGACAAGTCGAAACACATACGATAAATGAAATGATTTCACCCAAAACGCTACTTTAACATGGAATTTACAAAAGAACAGGTAATATAAAGCCATAAGTGAAACATATATGATATAATAACAATTAATATGATTATGTAATAAGTAAATGACATTATTTAAATCATTATACAATATGTTTGGATCCATACGAAGCATATCGGACCTAAGGTAAGGGATAATTTTTCAAATCTCAATTTTTTATCCGAGATTTCTTATACATATGTATTTACTGGGGTTATTGTTATCATCCATTCCCATATTTTTAGAAAAATTCATGTATATTTAATGTCCTTTTTAACTATTTTTGACTTTTACTACATGGTATGTATGGAATATTTCTATTACGAGGTACTTTTTGACTTTTCCGGAAAAAGTACGAGAGGAATGTTTTTATTAACATATACAACACAAACAGATTTTTACGGTTTTATAAAGCTTTATTTTCATGAAGCTTCCTCAAAAAAATTTCATGAATATTTTCAACAAAATATTTTTCTTTTAAAATTTCATGATTTTTTTAAAAAGAAATTGATTTTGAATAAGAAAGGATATTTTCCTCAAGAATTCATTTCAAGTATTTTATCAAAACCATTTTCCATCTAAGATGACATTATTTCATATGTGAATGTTTCAAGTATAAAGTCTCTATGATTTACATGAATTCACTTTTCTTATTATGAAATGATATCCTTTTCTTTTATATGGATTATGTGATGATGGGATGATGTTTATGAAACCCATTTTATTGTTTGTGTTATTATGAATGATGTATGTTTATTTTGTGGCCCAAGTAAGAATGATTTCAATATGAGATAGGTGGGACCTATATCTCCCTCCAATGTATTGGGTAAGGATTTATATCTCATGAGATAGACATGGCTAGAAGGGTATGTTAATCCGGTTCAGAGTTACAGGAGTAAAACGAGGATTGAACTCAATTCAGAAAGGGACTTTGTCCACTAAGATGGTCTTTGTAGCAATGCCTTGGCTACAATGGAAATCATTACATGTGCTGAATGGTTGCCACAATTACATGTTTTACTCCCATGCTATTTTATCATGCTTAATGTTTATTTATGATCTATGCCTTACGTACTTCCATGTTTTATGTCATTGCCCAAGCTTTTGATGTTTAAACATTATGTTCATGTTTTTAAGCTAAAATGTATATGATTTGTTTTATTTAATCCAGGCTTACCCTTACTGAGCATTTGAGCTCACCCTTTATATTTTTTCTTTTCCCTGGGATATAAACAAAGGTTTTAGGTAAGAAAACAAAAGGGGAAGATCAATATGGGAAATGTTGAAGAACTTTCAACAGGATTGGATGTTTATATTACGAGTTTCCAAAGACACTGAACTATTATGGTCCTTCTGTGTCTGTTTTTGTTATGTATTAAGTATTCTGCAAAAGTAATGTGATGTCCATGTACGTCAAGCTTTGGGTCTCTACAGTTGGTATCAGAGGAAAGGATTAGTCAACCTTTGGAAACTAGGATGCGAAATCGTTAGTGAGATCCCTAGAGATATTTCTAAGGTATGTCTAGGGATGTCCCTAAGGTTAAGTATACGTATAGGTTATAGTCCTAGAATTGCGCTAACGATATTAGAATGAAACCTAAGATGTTAGATTTCGAAGGTACTCCCCCTTGATTATGTAATTTTCCTTGTATGATTTTTTCCTCTCACATAATTCTTTTTGTGTTTTAGTCAATGGAGGGAACAAGATTGAATTCGGTTAACATTGAATCCAACGGAAAAATTGGTGGCTATGAGCAACAAAATTTTGAAATTCCTAGAGAGAAAGATATTTTTATTATCCTGAATTAGTCATCGTAATAAATGATTAATAAGGTGAAATTTAGAGGTATGCCTAATTCATCAAATAAGAGGAAGATAGACTTTTTTGCATGTTCGCATGTTGAAGAGCATAAAAAAGGAAGATTGAGATTTATAAAGAAGGGAAGAAGAACCTTGAGGAATACCTCAAATGGAGGGACATATGTTATCTGTGTGGAGAAAATGGTCATAGAGTAACATACTGTTATGGAGTTCAATGTATTATTTGTGGAGAACATGGGCATTACCCAACTCAATGCCCTGACCAAAAAAGTTACTTATAAATCAAGGAAGGACTTATTCCAGGACAATCATTGAAGAGGATGGATAGAAGTGTTTATGTATTTGTATTCTTTAATAATGTTGTTGAGCTACTTTTATGGTGTATTAGAATATTCTTGTATTAGTCTATTGTGGTTTTCAATAATTTTATGGTACCGGTGACCATGAAAAGTTATTCAAATATTTTTGGAAAGCAGATGAACTGTGCATATAGAAGGGATATGGAGAAAATAATATGATATTAATCATGATATCATGACTAAAATAAGGAAAAAGTGATATCATGGTTTGAGTATATAGAAATTTTTGGATTTTGGTATGTTGAAAGAGTTAGCTTTTGATAGAATTAATGTTTTCACTAAGGTTAAATGGGTATTCATTTTTCAAGAGAATACATGATCAAGGTATTCACATGATAGTAATTTGACCAACAAGATATATCTTATGATATATGGGGGAAAAATGATAGCATTCACGTTATTGTTATGTGACATTTCAAGTAATCATTTTCTTTATACTATGAGCATGGACAAAAGTATTTTAGATAAGCCTAAAGATTGGAATGGTTTATGTTGGACAAAAGTTATTATTGTTTAAGGATATAAATTTTTTCGATATTATTGATGGGATGTTATAGTAATATAGTTTTAGAAAAAGGAAAACCTGCAGGACAGGCGACAGCCCATCACGTCGGACAAGGCTGTGGGAATTGAACAAACAAACGAAGTGCGACTGGCCTTTATCACCTACAACTGGCCTTCAGGAAGTCCCTGGTTAGTAAAAACTAGTTTTATTTTATTAAGCGGTATGATATATGAAGTATAAGTTCATTTTTGGAACCATATACGATTAATCTAACCATATTATGGACTTAAAACTTTTTCTAACCTTTTGTTTGAAATAGATGGAATGACTCGTCAATCTATCACATGATTTGCTAACACATCACGAATAACAAATTCAACTTCATTTCTTTAAGGGATGAAGTGTAAATTGGTCAATTCATGAACAACAGTGAGATTGTACCAAAATCATGTAAGTATTTATTTTAATACATCAACTTTAGGGATATGATCTTCAAAACCAAAAATGTTGTCTTAGTGACCTTATATCTGATGAATCAGATGGTACCTTATATCATGACAAATCTATGGCTTTGTGATTGTTGTCTTTTTCATAGCCATGTTCTCTACCACTCTCTATCAGAACATGATGGTTATATTTCTCTTCCATATCCATATTTTCACCTATGTTCTACTTTGTGGAAACCCAGTGATTAGTTTATTTGGGTAACCATTACGTTTCATACTTTAGTTTTTAAAGATAAGTTTTAGTATTCCTTTTTACGATGTGAGTTTCAATTAATGAAACTTTCAAGTAGAAAACCATTAATAACCCTGACGAATTTCGAGGGAGAAATTCATTTTATGGGGGTAGAATTTAATAACCCATGATTTTATAAGATATATTCTTTTTAATTTCTTTCATATCTTCGGTAGTACGATACACCATGATTATCTTGCACTATACGCAACGCTGTATTAGCTTGCAGTGTACGCAACACTAATCCTGGATCGTGTTACACACACATTCATGTTTGTTTGATAGTAGTTATTCTACGAAACATTGAGTATATATATATATTCAATGTATTTTGTTATACGCAGCAACAAAGGAGTCTTGCACTATACACAACCCTGACTTGGCTTACATTACACGCAATCATGACCTTCTTCGATAGCCTGTGTTGTACGCAATACCGGGTTTTACTAAACAACGATATGTTATTATAATATTATTATGAACTAGACATTATGAATAGTATTAACTGAATTTTGAATTTTATAACATTATTATTCATCTTACACATTTACTAGAACATGGTATAAGAATAAAATAAAATTTTCAGGTAAAATAAGTATTTTTCAGAAAAATGCAGTTTTGCCACCATTTGATGGTGCACACACTTTAAATCTAGTTTTTGACATGTTTATAAGTTCAATTTTACAAAATTAAATTATTCATTGGCATCAGGATATAAAATTTTACCTTGGATAGATTTTTCATATTATTCTGATAACTTTCATATTTTAATGAATAGTAAAAATACGCTAATTTTCAATTAAAAACAACTTTTTTCAATGAGATAAATAATATGGTTAAATTAAAATATTTAATGGTTTTAAAGTATAAATAAAATATATTTTTACCATTTAATATAATGTATGACATTTACATTAATTTCATGTTGAATTCATAGGTAAAAACATTTCAATCTTTGGCAATGTTTTAACTTCTAAAACTCCGTTTTCTTAACAATGAGATTTATTTTAAATTAATTACTGCAACTTATATGTTTTTAATTTTGAAAAATGGATTCAATATTTGGAATCAGTGGGTCAAAATTATGTTAATAGGATAGTTTTTATTTTTGGGCATTATGAATAGTAACTACGGTAAATTTTATTTACCATAGTTAAAGGTAAATCGGGTAATTAAGGGTAAATATAAGATTATAAAGTTACCCCAACACCTGCCAAAATCTTATTATATGACTAAAAGTCGACCCATATCACCTAATGGTCGGATTAGATTCATTCAATGGGCTTTCGTATATGAAAATAATTTAATTATTATTAAAACCAAAAAATGTGACAACATGTCACTTTCTTAAATCTTATAAGTATAATAATTTTAATTTAGTGATAAACTTAATGAAACTTCGAAAATGAATAGTATCCAGAAAGCTAATACAATTATCTACATCATAGAAATTTATTTATAATTTTTAGGGATTAAATAATTATCATTAATTATGACACAATAGTGATGTTGAAATTATTTTATTAATTAAAATATCAAATAAATGGTTTTAAAATCATTAAAATAAATAATTTATGAACTATTTAATGTGCTACACTAATTTTCTAGATAAATATGACATTTTATGAATCTATTAAATCTTTTAGTTCTAACATATCTTCTGTATATATTTTATTTAAATTCAAAAAAATGAATAGTGTCAAAATTGACACTATTGTCGTTTATAAAAATAACATATTATAAAATTTTTTACAATTCACAAAAATATTTAAAAATTATAAATTACAGTTTATAGGGTCGAAAAAGTCATAAATTGTCAAATTACTAGAAATTAAAAACACATATGTAATTATTTATAATAATTTAAAATTTAGAATATTATTACCACAAATAAAATTAAATTGATAAATAAGGATAAATCAAGTTGATATTGTTTAAAATAAATTTCTAACATGTCTAAATTATATTTTTTGGTGATATTACAACCCTATATCATCTAATATTCGGATATGAGTCATTTTGGTAGTTTTTATGTGTGGATGGTATTTAATATAATCTAATTTTTCTTATATTTCCAAAGGTGCCCATCTCCTCCCTTATAAAAGGGCACCTCCTCCCTCTACTCCTCACACCAATTTGAGCCTACAAGCTCGGTCAATCCCTACCAATTTCACTTCCCCACTTCCCTAGAAACATCCTAGAGGTTCTGGCCTTCTTCTATGTCCAATTGCAGTGCCCTACGAGGAGGTCTCAAAGAGTCGCTTCAAAGAAGAGGTAATGTATGTTACCGATTCTTTCAACTTTATATCTTCTTCCACATATTCTTCATTAGTTGTTTCATTATGAATTAATAACATCTGTATCAATCATATACTGATATGTTATTATACGTATGAAACAACCCTTTTTCACCATCTATCCATCCTACAAAAAATGAAATCACACCGCGTGTGTACGTACGGAATACCGACTCCACGCTGTGGTGTAATTTATTTTCCACCATCACCATAATTGGATGGGTATAATGGTGTAAATAATTACTATATATGATTATTTTAAAGTGATATTGATTCTTAAATATTATACATACACTCCAATACAATTCCACGATTATGGGAATGATATCATCGCTCGTGCGTACTTACGGACTACCGTCTCCATGAACGCGATGAGATTCATTTTCCATGATTAACCATTCAAGAATGATTATAAAGTATATATAATGAATATTAATGAAATATATGGTATAATAATGATACTGGAATTATGTATATGTATATATATATGTATTTCATCTATTTAATTTCATTCAATTCAATAAGGAAACGAAGACAACGTTCATGCGTACGTACGACCTACCGTCTCCATGAACTGTGTATTTCATTCCTTTTATCGATTTATAATATATATTTATATGATGAATATATAATATATATAAATAATGTTTTACATTCTAGAATTATGTAAAACATTATATAAGTAATAATATCAAGAACAACAAGTCGAAACACATACGATAAATGAAATGATTTTACCCAAAATGCTATTCAACATGGAATTTACAAAAGAATGGGTAATATAAAGTCATAAGTGAAACATATATGATATCATAATAATTAATATTATTATGTAATATGTCAATGACATTATTTAAATCATTATAAAGGAGGTTCGGATCCATACGAAGCATATCGGACCTAAGGTAAGGGATAATTTTGCAAATCTCGTTTTTTTATCCGAGATTGCTTATACGTATGTATTTACTGGGGTTATTGTTATCATCCATGCCCATTTTTTCTAAAAATGTTTTCATGTATGTTTAAAGTCCTTTTTACCCATTTTTTACTTTTACTACATGGTATGTATGGAATATTTCTATTACAAGGTACTTTTTGACTTTTCAGGCAAAAGTACGAGAAGAATGTATTTTTAACTTATACGACACGAACGAATTTTTACAGTTTTATAAAGCCTTATTTTCATGAAGCTTCCTCCAAAATATTTCATCACTATTATTAAAAAAATATCTTCTTCTTTTAATATTACATGAGGTTTTGTAAAAAGAAATTGATTTTGAATAAGAAAAGATATTTTCCTCAAGAATTCATTTCAAGTGTTTTATAAAAACAATTTTCCATCTGAGATGACATTATTTCATATGTGTATGTTTCAAGTATAAAGTATCTATGATTTACATGTATTCACTTTTCTTATTATGAAATGATATCCATTTCTTTTATATGGATTATGTGATGTTGGGATGATGTTTATGAAACCCATTTTATTATTTCAGTTATTATGAATGATGTATGTTTATTTTGTGGCACAAGTAAGAATGATTTCAATATGAGATGGGTGGGACCTATATCTCCCCCCAATGCATTGGGTATGGATTTATATCTCATGAGAGATACATGGCTGGAATGGTAAGTTAATCTGGTTCAGTGTTACAGGACTGAAACGAGGAGTGAAATCGATTCAGAAAGGTACTTTGTCCACTAAGATGGTCTTGGAAGCAATGCCTTGGCTACTATGGAAATCAGGACATGTGCTGAATGGTTTCCACAATTACATGTTTTAATCCCATGCTATATTATCATGCTTAATGTTTCTTTATGATCTATTCCTTACGTACTTTCATGTTTTATGTCATTGCTTAAGCTTTTGATGTTTAAACATTATGTTCATGTTTTTAAGCTCAATTGTATATGATTTGTTTTATTTTATCCATGGATACCCTTACTGAGAATTTGAGCTCACCCTTTATATGTTTTCTTTTCCCAAGGATATAAAGAATTGTTTTAGGTAAGAAAACAAAAGGGTAAGATCGATATGGGAGATGTTGAAGATCTTTCAACAGGATTAGATGTTTATATTATGAGTTTCCAAATACACTATACTATTATGGTCCTTGTGTGTCTATTTTTGTTATGAATTAAGAATTCCGCAAAAGTAATGTAATGTCCATGTACGTCAAGCTTCGGGTCTCTACATTTATTTTATTTCATCTATTCACTTGTGGTTCCACTCCTTCATTATTTCATTATTTTAAAATTAATATTGTTATATTAGTGTAGGTGTGAGGAGAATGAATGATTTTATCCTTCTATGCACCATTGATTCCCTATCCCTTTTTACCATAAAATGTAGTATTTTTAATTTTCTATTGTATTACATTTCTAGATTGGAGTTTCAAATTAGTTTCAATCATGTTTTGAGGTCATCATAAGATCTACCAATGGAATTAGAAATCACTGGTGTTTTTCATGCTGCACTTTTATCATCCTTTTGGAATCATTCTTTAGTTTAAGAAAATTATTAATGAAGACTATCTGTTAATGCCTATCTGATAGAATGATTAAAATTTCTGTTTCATATAATAATGCTCAGTTGAATCCAAATTTGATTAACATGGATAGAGGGATGAATAGTGCTTATTTACTTGATTGTCAGGTTGGTTCAAGAGGAATATGAAGACTTTTTGTTGATAAAGTGAAGAACTTCTAATTATGAATCAACATAAAAAGTGGATGTTGCAGTAAGATTTTCTGTATGGAGTTTTTCTGCACTTTTTGCCTCATAAGGTGACTCCTTTTCCTCATTATGTGAGGTTTTATTATATACATGTTTATATCCTCTTTCATTTTATTGTAATAAATTTTAGGATTGGTATTATTCAATTATTCATGATTCTATCTTCTATTTATAAAATAATACTTGTGTTGAATTGTTGTTTTGAACATTTTAGAAGAAAAATAAAGGACACACCTATCCTCTAGTTATTAATTACATTATATAAATTGGCCACTTTATAAGTTATAGAAAATTTAGGGATGGGGAGGTTAATTATATATTATTGACACACTACTATAGAAATAAGTAAAAAAAGAGATGAATATTATAACTCTTTTTAATTAGGGAGGGATGGTTTGGGGGGGCTAGTACAGGGGTGGGGGTGGTGCAGGGGGTTGGGGGGTTGGTGTAGGCTTGGGGGGTGGAGGGTTGGTGCAGGCTAGGAGTCTGGGGTGGTGTAGGGGGAATAGTGCAGGTGTGGGTGTTGGTGGGTTGGGGGGCTGGTGGATGCTAGGGGCGGGGGTGGTTTTGGGGGAGGGAACTGGTTTTGGGGGTAGGGGACTTGTTTGGTGGGGGAGGCTAGTACATGGGAAGGGTTGGTGGTTTTGCGGGGGGATTATGGGGCCATTCTTTTTCAGTTCAAAAAATAAATGACAAACCCAAGAGCATGCCTTTGCTGGAGATGATTGAAAAGGAGGAACTGCACACTAAAGAGAAGGTTATAAGTAACTTCAAGTTGGCTTCTAAATATGTTGTTCCTATTTCTATAAGGGATAAAGGTGTGCTAGGCACCGACACATCTGTTTCTTCAAAACATGAAGTAAAGGAAATAATGAGTGTCAACACTACTAAGAATGTGGAAAGTCAGGACATGGTACCAGGGGTAGAATCACTGAGTATTCCCGATAAAATTCTCAAGGAGGCTCAAAAGGAGAAGGTCAATGTCGGAAGCATTTTAATGCCAGCTTATAAAATCTCTATTCTTGTTGTACATGAATGGGATGAGAAGGATATAAATCTTTAAGATATGTAGGAATAGGGTGGGAAAGAATTGAGCATGCCTATTGTGGTTGATTCTAGGGAGGGATAAGGAAATCCATGGTAAACATTCAAATCATGGAGCATGGGGGGCAGGGGGCAGTTGGCAGGGGGCAGGGGGCAGGTCTGCAGGTTTGCAGGGCAGGGGGAAGGGGACAGGGGGAAGGGGCAGGGGCAGGGGGAAGGGGGAGGGGCAGCGGGGTAGGGGGAAGGGGGTTGGGGGCTGGGGATAGGGGGATGGGGACTAGGGGAAGGTGGCAGGTGGCAGGGGAAGGCGGTAGGGGAAGGCTGCAGGGGGCAGGGGGCAGGGGGCAGGGGGAGGGGGCATGGGCCAGGGGGTAGGGCGGAGGGGGCAGGGGGAGGGGGGCAGGGCAGAGGGGGCAGGGGGCTGGGTGGAGGGTGCAGGGTGGAGGGGGCAGGGCGGAGGGGGCAGGGCGGAGGGGGCAGGGGGTTGGGCGGAGTGGGCAGGGTGGAGGGGGCAGGGTGGAGGGGGCAGGGCGGAGGGGGCAGGGTGGTGGGGGGCTGGGGGTTGGAAACATGCATTTCCTTGCTTCAATAAATCTTAGATTTCTTCTCTTCCTTGTCTATTTATTATGAAAAGTTAGATGATTTTGTTGTTTCTAATTCATACATTGATCTCTTGAGAATTTCATTATCTAATTCCTTGTTTGGTATAGATGCCAATGATCCTCCTAAAACATTGTCTACCTTGAAATTTATTGGTTCTATATATTCCAATGTAAGAACTAGTTGTCATAAAAAACATGATATATGTGCTTTTACATGGAGAAGAAAACTTACGTTTCATTTGAGCATTGTTACAGATAGCTTCCCTGGAAGATGATAATGATGGGTTATCATTCATGCCAATGATCCCATTTTCTGAATGGTTGGATGAGTTCTCGTGTCATCTATTTTCTTTACATCAACACTAAGAACCAAATAGTGTTATGTAAGTGTTTATGCCTCTATTTTCTGTCCCTTTCTTCAATCAATCATGTATTATTCTAATATTTAGTTCTGAATTGTCTAGTTATTATCTAGTTTATGGTATTGCAGAAGTTAAGGGCTACACTCTTCAACGGTTTTAGGAACGTTCCTGATTGAGGATGGTCCCTATTATTTTTTCATGCTCAAAATCCTGCTTGGGAGGCTCTCTCAAAGTCTCTATAGTCAGGTATGTCCTATAATTGAAAGTTGTTCAATCTAGTAGCATCAAGAATCAATTTTTCTTCATTTTTTAAGATGATTTAATCTTTGGTAAATCTTTATAATTAACTAAAGCATGTAAAATGTGTCCTTTTTTCTGTCTACAGTTGACACACTGATCACATATATATAAGATGTTGTTATATTTCATTTCTTTTCCAACTATTTTCTTATAATTGGTTTCTTATAATAAGACTGGTTCTATCCACCATCATCCAAGACAATGAGTTCAAGATTTGGGTAAGGTTTATTCCGTTTTTATTCTTTGGCCCAATTTTAATCAGGGATTTTTTGATTTTTGGATTCTTTAATTTTGCATGTTTATATTAAATTTCAATTCTTTAATAAGTGATTGTTAATATAATTGTTTCATTTGATAAATAAGTCATGGTTTTGTAATAAAACCCCTCCAACAGATGAGTGCTATCTGCGAAAACTCAAAGTGGTATACTTTTATTAACATTATTGCATTCATTTTTCCTTATACTTGATGTCGATGTTAGTCATAAAGAACAAATCATACTTGAACTTTTTTATATCCCTGTAGGTGGTTTCCCTCTTTTTATTAAAACTGTTGTTTGAACCAAGACACTCTTTAAGTGTCGTAAGACTTTTAAGATGGGTCCCATGTTGTGTGACCATGTCACATGGCTTGTGATATTTTAATCCCCCCAGCACCTACAACCGGCCCCCTTTCACCTGCATTCGAGCCCTCACCGAATTAGGTATATCAGGGGTCATCCAATCCTCTAGTCATCACAGATTAGCATTCATTTCTTTAAATATTCTGAGAAAACATCCTCTCATGCCATCCATATCATCCTATTTGAAACTAAGTGGAAGATGCTACCTCACGGATCTCGGTGGACCGGGCCAACACGCTGCGGTCACGTAGCAGACACGCCGTGAACACGCTGCAGTCACGCCACGGTCACGCCACGATTTGACCCTGCTCCAGAAACATCCAGCCCACACCAGCCCCATTCCACCTTCATTTGAGCCCACTACCACACACATTACCACCCGCAACAGCCCCCTTGCCACCTTTGAATCAGCCCACACCATCCCCCCAGCACTTGCAACCATCCCCCTTCCCCCTGTATTCAAGTCGTCACCGAATTAGGTATATCAGAGGTCATCCAATCCTCTAGTCATCAAATATTAGCATTCATTTTTTAAAATATTCTGAGAAAACATCCTCTCATGCCATCCATATCATCCTATTTGAAACTAAGTAGAAGATGCTGCCCCACGGATGTCGCTGGACCTGGATAACATGTTGCGGTCACGCCGCAGTCACGCTGCGATCAGGTCGCGGTCACGCCGCGGTCACACCGCGGTTTGACCCTGCTCCAGCCACATCTAGCCCACACCAGCCCACTTCCACCTACATTTGAGCCTGCTGCCACCGGCATTCCAGCCCGCAACAGCCCCCCTGACACCTTTGAATCAGCCCACACCATCCCCCCAACACCTACAACCAGCCCCCTTCCACCTGCATTCGAGCCCTCACCGAATTAGGTAAATCAGGGGGTCATCCAATCCTCTATTCATCACTGATTAGAATTCATTATTTTAAATATTCTGAGAAAACATCCTCTCATTCCATCCATATCATCCAATTTGAACCTAAGTGGAAGATGCTATCCCGTAGATGTCGCTGGACCGGGCCAACACGCTGCGGTCATGCCGCGGTCACACCTCGGTTTGGCCCTGCTCCAGCCACATCCATCCCACACCAGCCCCCATCCACCTTCATTCCAGCCCGCTGCCACCAGCATTCCAGCCCGCAACAGCCCCCCTTCCACCTTCTAATCAGCTCGCACCATCCCCCCAGCACCTACAACCAGCCCCTTCCACCTGTATTCGAGCCCTAAACGAATTAGTTATATCAGGGGTCATCAAATCCTCTAGTCATCACAGATTAGCATTAATTTCATTAAATATTCATAGAAAACATCCTATCATACGATCCATATCATCCTATTTGAAACTAAGTAGAAGATGTTGCCTCACGGATGTCGTTGGACCGGGCCAACACGCTGCGGTCACGCCGCATTCACGCCGCTATCGCACCCCGGTCACACCACGGTTTGGCCTTGCTCCAGCAACATCCAGCCCACACCAGCCCCCTTCCACCATCATTTCAGCCTGTTGCCACCAGCATTCCAGCCCGCAACAGCCCCCCTACCACCTTAGAATTAGCCCACACCATCCCCCCGGCACTTGCAACCAGCCACCTTCCCCCTGCATTTGAGCCCTCCCAAATTAGGTATATCAGGGGTCATCCAATCCTCTAGTCATCACAGATTAGCATTCATTTCTTTAAATATTCTGAGAAAAAATCCTCTCATGCCATCTATATCATCATATTTGAAACTATGTTGAGGATTCTACCCCACAAATGTCGCTGGACTGGGCCAACATGATGCGTTCACGCCGCGGTCATGCTGCTGTCATGTCACGGTCACGCCGCGGTCATACTGCGGTCACACAACAGTTTGGCCCTGCTCCAGCCACATCCAGCCCACACCAGCCCCTTTCCACCTTCATTTCAGCCCGCTTCCACCAGCATTCTAGCCCGCAACAGCCCCCCTTACACATTCAAATCATCCCGCACCATCCCCCCAACACCTGCAACCGGCCCCCTTCCACCAGTATTCCAGCCCCCTTCCACCTGCATTCGAGCCCGCACCAGCCGCCAGCCACCTGCAATCCATCTCGCACTATTTAGGTCATGCCCTTTGGATTAAATAATGATGACACTACATACCAACACTACACACATTATATCATTAATAACTTATTATAAAGAATAGGTGAATGATTTTGTTAATGACATGGTTATCAAATCTTAATAGAGAAGTGATTATTTCAATGATCTTGAAACAATATTTAACAAGTTGCAGTAGAACAACCAAAACATGAATCTGGTAAAATGCGTTTTCTGGGTAACACTAGGGAATTCTATATATTTGTGGTGTGATACCATGAAATTGAGTTTAAATGTAAAAAAACAAGTTCAGTTTTATCAATTTCACTCCCTCAGATTCTTAAATAATTGTGGAGGCTCTTGGGGGAACTTTCATACATTTATAACTTCATAGCTAATCTGGGAGACATGTATGTATGCTTCACCATGTTATAGATGAAAGGATTCACCTTCCATTTCGATGAGGAATTCCATGAATCCTTTGACATTCTAAATAAATAACTACTACACTAACCAGTATTGATTCAATTGGTGGATGGAATTCCACTCATCTTATTTTTGGACTACATAAATTGATTTATTAGTGTTATCATTGCACATTAGAATTATTTGGAGAGTGAAACAAGTGTCAATTACATTAGTAAAATTATTTTAGGTATTAAGACACAATATTATGATGTTGAAAAAAACTACCTCACACTCATCTTCCCTATTAAAATATGAGGCTTTACTTGTATCCTTACAAAGTTCAACAGGTCACTCGTATTGACCTGCTCAAGTACATCCTTAGAATCCCTATGTTGACTAGGAATTTTTCCCTATGATCAGTCACTTTAAGACAACATGATATCCAGTTCATATAACATAAGTTAGTGAAAGTGAAGACCCTATGTAATTTCCTCATGGAACATACTTCCCAAGAAATTATACTACTAGAAATAAAACTTCTAGATTAGAAGGTTTTCCATTCCCATGAAGCTCCCCGGACACATGATATGTACTTTTTTCTGCCTCCCAGAGTCCTGTCAACAAAATTATGGAGAACCCAAAGTTTATCTATGTATGTCTAGGGATTTTATTACTTTCTCTAGAAAAATTAATTTTTCTCTACTCTTTCTCACTATCTGATGGATGGACAAATAATTAGATAGAATATGAAGCCCCAATTTATATCTTGGAACTGGAACTATAGCTGAAAATAGACTACCTAAATACCATAGGAGAATAAAATCTAGTGATAAAATATATGATGATGAATATAAAATAAAAAAGGATGAACCGACCCCTCTCACTGGCTATGTTTGAAGATTGATGGATGATTTCCATTTTGAACCCACATTGTATCTTGTACCCTATCAAAAAAATGATTTTACTAATGTAATGTCTAATGAAATCGTAGTTTTAGCTGACCTTGATCAATATGAAGTTTTCTAACACATTACGCATCAAAGGATAGTCTCATATAACATCATTTGTGACATGGTAGAAATCAATCAGATCAAAACATTCCTAGTTGAAAAGTATGCTGTTGTGAGATGTTGTTTGGAAGGGGGAATAATAAAAGGGGGATATTGTTTTTTAGAAAACGGATCTGCTGTGCAGATATAGGGGCAGCGGCCATCGGCCTCGTGGTGCGACCACGAAGAGTCCTTTCATCAACTATTCTTCTTTTTTCCTACTATAATTTTTTCTCGTTATTGTAGTAGAAATCAACAGAAGATCTTGTTTTTCTTCTCTATCTGACTTGAACACCTATCACTAACCACTCATACCACTATCATGTTGCAACAACTGGACAGATTCTTGCCTTCAATAAGTCTCTATCGAATAAGTAGTAAAACATGGGTAAAAATTGAATAAGTCCTAGACGGACATGCTCCTACATGATTTATGGGCCTACCATATCAACATGTGAACTAATACCCAAGAGAAACCATACAAAAAACCGAGCTAGATTTTCCCATTGATGTCCAGTTTCTATCGCTAAAAAGTGCTATCTATGGAAAACACTACATTTAGGCCAGACCTATATAGGGAACAACCCGTTCATGAACTACATGTGGGTTTAATTCTCCCATGACATGATACATAGTGACACCCATATCTATTGTCTTGCGTCCAGCCACAATATTTCATTATCATGTTATGGAACCTACACCCTTTATGCATGACATTAAACTACATGGTTTTTGAAGAACTATGTGTGGTTTGATTCCAGTCATCACATGATATGTAGTAATGCATAAAGCTCCCATCCTTGGTCCAGCTGCAAAAATCAATAGGAACAATATCTCCCTCTACATATGTGTTCAATCACAACATGTAAGATGATAAAAATGCAGCTCCAAACATCATACAGACTGGACCTATGTAGTAATCCATCTGAGACCCACTCTCACACAACATAACAAACATCCTAGTTTTCCCCTGTTTCTCACACTGATCATTTATCATGTGAGACCAGGGAACCTACCTTGCCAAGGGTTCATTTATCCAACCCCATTTGATACCATGTAGAATGATAAGAGAGGTGAACCAGTACCCAAGATACCTCTTAAGAGAGGCCTTGGTGCTTATTTATAGGGAAATATAAAGATGACAAAACCCTCTTGTCCGATGTGGAACACCGACTCCAATAATGAAAATAAATTGTTTAAATTTTAATGAAATATATTTTTAAAAATATATTATTTTAATAATAACTTGTATAACCATGGTTTGATAATTGAATCTCTAATGAGTGCTTTAGCTAGTTCGATGTTCAGTCCACTTATGAAAACATTTGACAAATGAGCGAACTAAACTATCCTCAGCTACATTTCACAAAACTTATTGAAAAGTACATTCTGATTCTAAAAACATACTTACATATATATTTATAGAGAATATTACTTAAATGAGTGATAAAAATACACCTTTTGAATAGTTTTAGGACTCTTGCCTAACAATGGTACTGATTAGGTAGGAAGAAGATAACACAAATATGGCAGAAGTTGATTTATCTTGTAGAAGTAATTCAAATAGAGTTAACAACAAAAAAAGAAGGAAAAAATTGAAAAATAAAATGAAGAGGGAAGAGAAGAAATTATCCTAGTAAGAACACTTCTCAAAGGGCCTCCCAGACCGCCCAAGGATCAGCTCCTAGCCACGCCATTATTTAATACCCCAACACAACAACCATCCACCCCTACCTACTATTACCAACACCTTGTAACTAATAAAAGTAAAAGACAATGTTTCCCTTAGGACATCCGACCAACCACACCCACATAAGGGCATCCCTACCAAGCACAACTGACAGCCACACATCCATACTCCATGCATTTCCACCCTTACAAAAACCCACCTTGTCCTCATGGTGAATATGCAGAAACCGCTAAATGAAATCGTTTCCTGGTTGATTGCACATGCTTCAAAGAGTCTCAACTAATGAGAAAAATTCATCTTTATCAAGTAAACCATTGTTTCTTCCATCACCAGCATCGTCGTCACCACCACCATTGAATTAATTTCCTGACTAGGAGAGCATGGCCGACATGTTTCTTTGTTATTACAATCAACGTATTTCAAGTACTAGTGGAACTAGAAACCAATTCTTATTTCTTATTTTCCTCCAATAGTTATAAATGGACAAGGTTAGGCTTTCCATCGTCGTTGATACCAAGATCAGTGTTAACTCCAACACCTATAACAATGGGAAACATTGGTTTGCACTCTTCATTCCAAATATCATACTGTCTCATTTCATCTTTAAGACGGTTGTTGGATATAACTTAAATATTCTTCTCTCTCTCTATAATAGAATTTGTTGGAGCATGTAGGAGCTCCTTCCGATGCAGTCCTTCTTGAACCTTTATTTCCATTCATCCACCAATATCCCATGTTAAACCAAACAGTATCAGCATAGATAGCCCAACTGTAAAGGCATCCCAACTATAGCCTTTATTCACCATTCCAAAAACCAAGTGCTGCTCATCCATAGTCTATTTGGCCCACCTAAGAAAACCTTCTAGTACTCTGACAGGATTTTGATGTGTTGCTACTTTGAAAAACTCCAACATATGTACAGGAGGGGTGTCTAGGTAGGGGGGACTGGCAGGGGGAGGCAGGGGGCAGGGGGGACTGGCAGGGGGACTAGCAGGGCCAGGGGGACTAGCAGGGGCTGGGGGGACTGGCAGGGGGGACTGGCTGGGGGGCTGGCTGGGGGACTAGTAGGGGGACTGGCAGGGGTGGCATGGGGGACTAGCAGGGGCATGGGGGACTAGCAGGGGGTGGCAGGGGGCAGGGGGACTGGCAGGGGCAGGAGGGGATTGGCATGGGTGGCATGGGGGACTCACAGAGGGCAGGTGTAAGAACCCGTTTTTTTGCTACGAAAGACTTTGGAATGTTCTTGATGATATTCCAGAACAGTGACTTCACATGGCGTACGATTCCGAGCCCCGGAGTGGCCGGAAATAATTTTTCAGTGCGTTCACACTAGAAACACAAAATAAATGGGATAACTCCTAAACGGAGTTCCAGATCAGAGATCCGAGTGTACGGATGGGTCCGGAATGGGGTGTTTACCCTAGGAATGACATAAAACTTGTCGGCGCGAGACGTTTTGACCCCTCGCCCGCTCCCGGAACGTTAAACGGATAAATAAATTAATAAATTAATTCGTTAATGTTGAAACACTGGTATCTCTTAAACGGTGGCTTGGATTGGAAAACCGAGGGCACCGTTGAGTTTGGAGCGTTCTTTTTACCCAAGAAGGGGTGTAGGTTTCGCGGGCACGGGCCGTTTGTGAAAAATGGCCCCAGGGGCGTTTTCGTAATTTGGCGGCCTCGGGCGCTAAGTTTAATAACTTCTGAACGGGGTATCGGATTAAAATTCTGAGGCCACCGTTGTGCTCAGGAGGTCGTGTTTACCCCAGGGACGCCCTCCTTTTTGTCTGCTTCGGTAGCGGTGTCGGGGGCGTGTCGGGCAGGGTGTTTAAGTGTTTTTATTTAAACACGCACCCCACTTCTTCCTCTTCTTCTTCTCCCTCACAACCCCTCGTCTCCCTTCTTCCTTTTTGGCGAGCTCCGGTGAGCTCCGGAAAGGCGACTTTGCCGAGGTGGCTCCGGCGAGACGATGGTGCGCGGCGGATCACGCGGGAAGCGCCGGGCGAAGCCCAACAAGGTAGGCGGATTTGAGTTTTCCTCCCCTTCCCCGTTTTAATCCTCATTTATGCTCAATCCCGCCATTGGATCCTCGAACAAATCCCGTGGTTGCGAAGATCCCGTCCCGAGCTTTCTGGAAAGCTATCCGGATCGAAATTTCGACCACCGGATTGTTCCCGGTGGTCCTTGGAAATATTTTCGGCCACAGCCGGTCTCTGGCAAGGGTCGAAGGTGGTGGATGGCGGCTGCGCAGGGCGGCGCGGGGCGGAGCAGGGCCTCCGGCGGTCGGCCGGGGCTTCAGCAGGCGGTGGCGGCGTTTTCGGGAGGCAGCGGCGGCCTTCGGTGGCGGCTATCGGAAGCCGGCCGCGGCGCCGGCCGCTGGCGCCGGCAAGCAGAGGAGAGGGGGTCGCGAAGCGCGCGACCCCCATGCACGACCTCGACCCGCAAAACGCGGGTCGCTATGGCGAATCAACCGGCCACGAGGCGGCCGGTCGGCTGAAGCAAGTCGCGGCCAGCTGGCCGCAGTGGGGTGAACCGGACTCGCGGCTGAGCCGCGGGCTGGCTGTGCGCACTGGGCCGGCCGGCGCGGGCCGGCCCAAGCAGGGCGGACCGGTCGGTCCGAGCCGGTCCGGCCCAAGGGGCTTTGCCCCTCAGTCTTCGGACGCCCGTATTTTGGACTACGGGCGTCCGTTTTGTGCACCGTCTGCGGTAGTGCGGAGAATGCGTCGAGGCGGAGTTTTTGAGATGGTTTTGGGAATTTTTAATTCCCGAGATGAGGGGTCTCGGAGATGCGACGCGTCATTAAGCGGACGAGTGTTCTTCCGGAAAATCTTGTTTTGGACTGCGCGAACGCGTCCTACGTCCGTTTTGATTGCCGTCAGTGGAGTTGGGACCCTAGAATCGAGGCGGAGATTTCCAGGGTGGTTTCATGCATTGAGGCCAAAGTTGAGGCGCGGGCCCCACGGCCCGTCTTTCGAGCTGCGTGCAGCGTTTCACGCCTTTTTCACCAGACGTCCGTTCGGGGCGTGCGAGCAGTCGATGTTGGGTGTTTTTCCGAGGGCATCGCGTTGGAGCAGTCTTCCCGCTGTAATTACGCACAGTTGTGCGGGCCCCGTGAGGGCCGTTTCGGGAGTTGACGGTGATTTCCAGCTTTATCACCGGGCGACCGTTTTGGAAAAGTAAATAGTCCATTTCGTGTACTTTTTCAAGAGGATCGAAACGGTGTGATCTGTTCGTTGCGTTTCAGGACCGGGATGCGGGTCCCACGTGGCACCGATTGGGTGTGGTGCGCCGGGATGCACCTTTTCTCCGGATATCTATTGCACTCAAGTGAGTAGTGCTTTTGACGTGTTTTCCCAAGGGGATCGCAATGGTGCGATGCTCCCGACTGTTTTCAGGGCTGAGGCTCGGAATCATGGCACGTCGTTCGGGCGTGAGGCGGTGTTGGTGGCTTTTCCGTCGGATATCCGTTGGAGGCGAGTAAGTAGTCGATCTCGTGTGTTTTTTCGCGAGGATTACAACGATGTGATATGTTTGGATGTGCGAAGCCTCTTGCGCGATCATATTAAATGTGGAAGCATGAAAGGTGCTCTGATGGCGGTTCGTCCTACCATGTTTGTAGCGGACCCTTGGCGTGTGATCGCACATTCTTGCGAGAGTGACATAAATGGTTTGTAAGATGTGGTTGGCCGTGCCTGGGCCATTGAGATGGAGTTGTTACGTCACGCCTTCACGTTGACGCTGGGTGTCATGTGCACGATTGCCTTTGGGCTAGAACGAGGTATACTCTGGGAGTGTACGAGAGCGCTTGGAGGCACGTGTGGTCTCTTGTACCTGAGAATGTTTTTGCGCTCAGTTGGGGATGACTTGGGGACACACGTCTTGTGGGCCCCATGTGCGTGTTGTGTTTTGATTTGTGTACTTTGACCTCTCGCGACGTAGAGGGTCCCTCTGTGTGTTTGTTTGACAAGCAGGGTGGAGTTTTTCCCCTGGATCATTGCTCGTTGGTTGACCAGCAGGGTTGAGTGGTCTCCCCTGGTTTCGTTCTCGATGGATCGGCCAATAGCGGTTCTAGTGTCACCTCGTGATGGAACAGGTGCTGAACCCCTTTTGGGTGAGTTGTTCTGGAGTTGGGTGGTTTCACGATACCCACTCCGTGTTTGGTAGGCCAGTGTTGTACCCTTTAGTGGATGTGGCGAGGCCAGTTCTGAGTTTGACCCTCCAACGGGGCTAGGCAGTGGGTTACTCATTGACTTCCTCGAGCTTACCCTCCAGCAGGGCTGGACGGTGGGTTGCTCACTGACTTCCAGGGTTTACCCTCCAGCAGAGACTTGGCAGTGGGTCACCAGATTCTATTAGGGTCTACCCTCCATCAGAGACTGGGAAGTGGGTCACCCGACACTATTAGGGTCTACCCTCCAGCAGAGACTGGGATGTGGGTCACCCGATGACCTCTTAGGGTCTACCCTCCAGCAGGGCTAGGCAGTGGGTCACCCGTCGTCTAGTTCAGGTCTACCCTCCAGCAAGGCTGGGCAGTGGGTCACCTGTCGACTTATTCCAGGTCTACCCTCCAGCGGGGCTGGGCAGTGGGTCGCCGGATGATGTGTTATGGTTTACCCTCCAGAAGGGCTTGGCAGTGGGTCACCCAGTATCTTATTATGGTTTACCCGCCAGCGGGGCTGGGCAGTGGGTCGTCTGACGATGGATTAGGGTTTACCCTCCAGCAGGGCTGGGCAGTGGTTCACCTGATATCTGGTTATGAATTACCCTCCAGCAGGGCTGGGCAGTGGGACACCTGTTGGAATCCCAGGATCAGTCCTTTCTACTATGCTAGCTTGTGGTTTTCCTCCGTGTTTTCCGGAGCGGGACCCTTGGTTATACTGGTCGGTGATGGAACGACTTGGCTTTGAAGAGACCTCTCGATTGTAGGGTAGCGACGAGGTGTGATTTGACTTTCCCTAGAACTCTCAAGTACGAGGGCCTCTTTCCCCACCGAGATGCGTTCTTGGGACGCAATCTAAAACTGTTAGGGTGAGTCTGTGCCGTCCAAAGCGGATAGTGTCAAGGTACGGTGATTGAGCCCTTTGGCATGCAGTTCAGGGTAGACGTGCGGGATACTGGGCATAGATGGAGTTTCTTCTAGGACTGTTGGCTACTCTTCCTAGGGCTGAGATACGGGATGGAGATCCCCTTACGACCTTGTCCGGGTTTTCTGGTTGAGCATACAGACATGTATATACCTTGTTTCCAGTACCCACTCCTTGGGTTTTGGCTACTCTCCTTTACGGAGAGGCAAAGAAACACGGGGTATTCCACGTGCTTTACGTGTCTAGATTCTCATGGTTGGATGAGTCTAATCTCCTGCTATAGGTAGTGAAGACTCGACGGGAAGTTCATCTTCTCACCATTTACAGCTCATTGTGCCTGGACGAGTCTAGATCCTTCCTCTTGTTGGGATGAGCTGGACTCTTTACTGCACTTTCAGTTGCGCTCCTTTCAATTCCTTGTTCTATCTACTTCTCACCCTTCGTTACCTACTTTGTTGCTCCCTCGAGCCTTCGTGGTATCCTACTGAGTATTTTTATACTCACCCCTGCTTGTGCTTTGCCTGCACTTGGTGTGCCATTGCAGACGACGGACAGGTGGAGCGTGACTTCAGTGGAGCATAGGAGCTTGGGAGCTTGGACCGCGTGTGGTGGTCGTGGCCAGGTTTCTGGTGGGAGACCCATCAGCTGTTTCTTTTGTTTACCTATTTCCGGGTTGTGGCACTTTTTGGTTGGGCGCATGATTTTCCCCTTTTTCCTTTTTAGCACTTTACTTGTATTTTGTAGAGGTCGATGCACTCGGTGGATTATATATAGCAGTTGTTCTTTTTTTACTCTACATGTCTTTTCTTTTACTATGCAGTTTGGCAATGAGTTTGCTGCGTGTGTGTGTACAGGTACTTAGGCAAATGCCTCCCCATGTTATTGTGCCTTCGGCACTGGTCGCCAGCCCCTGGCCTATGGAGGCGGGCCTGGGGTAGTTGCGGCTCGAGCCCAGGTAGGGTCGGGTCGTGACAAAGTGGTATCAGAGGTGGTTCGTTCCTTGGGGTGTTGTGTGGACGTCCCTAAAAGATGAATTGGTTGGGATTTAGGGAAATAGTGTTAACGTGTCTCGAGAGCGGCTCTCAGGCCAGGGAGCCCAGTGATGGTGCGGCGGCCGACATATCCATTCACCAGGACCTTGATAACCTGCTTGTCGACTTGGCATGTTGAGACACTTGTTGTAGGGAAAATTGGTTTTTGCATCACATAGGACCGAGTCTTTGAATGTCCTTCTTGAGTCAGCTCCCCGTCGTTGTTGTTGTGGTATATACATATATGCTCATCTGACCGCGGCACTCCTTAATAATATTCAGGATGTCTCAGTGAAGACAGCCAGCCCAGATATCAGCTTTGGGTTCGTGACGACGACCATGTGAGCTACGAGGCCACAGTCCAGGACCCATCATGCGAGCCCCTTTCTCCGGGAGGGCTGGTAGCAGCACCCCCCCACCTGTTGAGCGGCAGGCAGTTTCACCAGAGCAGGCTGAGGTTGAGCGCAGGTTGAGCACGCTCCGTGAGTCCCAATGGCATAGACCGCTGAGGTTTAGTGGTGATCCAGACCCTCAGGCAGCAGAGTTTTGGCTCGAGGCAGTGGTTCGCCTTTTCAGGCTTGTGCAGACACCGACAGATCAGAGAGTGGTTTTGGCAGCCACCCTTTTTCGTGCAGCAGCTCAGCGTTGGTGGGGTCTGGTGACTCAGTTTCTTGACGAGCCATCATTTTCGTTGGACGACTTTTAGTTGTTTCTCCGTGAGGAGTTTTTCCCCTCCTAATTGCGCTCCATTCGGATTCAGGAGCTCCTGCAGTTTCAGCAGGAATGGATGATGGTGGCCGAGTACGTGGCTAGTTTTGCAGACCGTGCACGCTTTTACCCAGAATTGGTTCATGACGACAACTTCTGAGCGCGGAAGTTTGAGAAGGGTCTCCGCTGAGAGATTCATGATGTCATAGTACCCTTGGGCATTTCCACATATGCTGGGGTGTTGGAGCAGGCGCTGGTGACAAAGGGCTTCCTGTCGCGTCCTAGTGTTGGTGGTGGCATCAGACACGTTGGAGCCGAGACGTCTGTCGCAGCTAGTGGGCGTCGGCAAGCAGAATCTTGACACAAGTGGCTTACTGACAACTGGACTCAGGGGCGTGGTCGTACACCACAGTGGCGCCAGAGGGCACCAGTGCAGCCCAGAGAGAGTCGGTGCTATACTTGTGACGGGCGAGGTTAGTTGCACGAGACTGCCCGACCCGAGTTGCTGAGAGTCTTAGGCAGGCAGAAGGCGCACCACCACGACAGAGGCAACACCGTGATCGGGTAGTACCCAGAGAGGTGGTGCTTGCAGAGGAGCGGGAGGAGCTGCTAGAGGGGTATGACGTTACGAGATCTCCCCACCACCACTAGGTGGTCCACGTCAGGCTCCGGGAGCTGATGGTTGGGACCGCAGGTAGCTGCGAGCTTTAGATGTCTATGATCCTGCAGAGCATGGGATGGTGAGAGGTACCCCTTGCGACTCATCTACTTTTTGTAGTAGAATAGTTAGGCTCTGCATGTGAAAGGATTTTCTCCCTGCACTTTTTTTGAGGTGTTACTAGGATGATGCAGGGCGTCGGGTGTAACCCTGTGTTGGTGAGGAAAAAGGCATGTGACCTTTTCCTTAGTCGATGGTGTTGACTCCTTTGCCTTTGGAGCATGTAAGAGGGCATAGACTATGGAAGCTTGATGGACCAGATATACTTTGGTGTTTCACCATATGGATATTCTGAAGGAGGGAATCACCGGGGCTTGTTCCAGGTGCGGGTGGTGATTTCAGTCGCGGCGTGTGACGTAGAGGTTTGCCGAGGAGGTGAGCTACCCCCAAGGACCTTCGGGCCGTTTGAGAGAGTGAAAAGGGATGGAGAGGTTTCATACCGCCTTTCCCTAAACCCAATGTCTGGAGTGGGTGCACGACATCGGCAGGGGCCGACCTAGCATGAACGGATCAATCTTTTGGTCTGTGTGCGGTGACGCAGAGCTGTGTGTGGGTTCTTCTGGGTATGGGAAAGCCAGGTGTGGGCATAGTACCCTGTGTTGCTCCCTACTCTTGCTTTTTGGGGACGAAAAGCATGAAGGAGGTAATGACTTATGAACCCGGTTTTTTCTATTAAAGACTTTGGAATATTCATGATGATATTCCAGAGCAGTGCCTTCAGACGGCGTGCGATTCCGAGCCCCGGAGTGGCCGAAATTAATATTTCAGTGAGTTCACACTGGAAACGACAATTAATGGGATAACTCCTAAACGAAGAACCAGATCAGAGATATGAGTGTACGGATGGGTCCGGAATGGGGTGTTTACCCTACGAACTACATAAAACTTGTCGGCGTGGGATGTTTGGACCCCTCGCCCGCTCCCGGAACGTTAAACGGATAAATAAAATAATAAATTAATTTGTTAATGATGAAACGAAGGTATCTCTTAAACGGTGTCTCGAATTGGAAAACCGAGGGCACCGTTGAGATCGTAGCGTGCCGTTTACCCTAGGAGGGGTGTAGGTTTCGCGGGCGCGGGCCGTTTCTGAAAAATGGCCCCAGGGGCATTTTCGTAATATGGCGGCCTCTGGCGCTAAGTTTAATAACATCTGAACAGGTCTCAGATTAAATTTCCGAGACCACTGTTGTGCTCCGGAGGTCATGTTTACCCCAGGGACTCCCTCATTTTTGTCTGCTTCTGGAGCGGAGTTGGGGGCGTGCCGGGCGGGGTGTTTAAGTGTTTTTATTTAAACACGCACCCCCCCCCCACTTCTTCCTCTTATTCTTCTTCCTCACAACCCCTCCCATCCCTTCTTCCTTTCCGGCGAGCTCCAGTGAGATCCAGTGAGGTGGCTCCGGCGAGACGATGGCGCACGGCAGATCACGCGGGAAGCGCCGGGCGAAACCCAACGAGGTACGCGGATTTGAGTTTTCCTCCCCTTCCCGGTTTTAATCCTAATTTAGGCTCAATCGCGCCATTGGATCTGCGAAAAAATCCCATGGTTACGAAGATCCATTCTCGAGAATTCCGGAAAGCTATCCGGATCGAAATTTTGACCAGCGGATTGTTCCCGGTGGTCCTTGGAAAATTTTTCGGCCACTGCAGGTTTCCGGCGAGGCTCGAAGGCGGCGGCGCAGGGCGGCGCGGGGCGGAGCAGGGCCTCCGGCGGTCGGACGGGGCTTCTGCAGGTGGCAGCGGCGGTTCCGGGAGGCGGCGGCGGCCTTCGGCGGTGGATGTCAGAAGCTGGCCGCGACGCCGGCCGCGGGCACCGGCAAGCGGAGGAGAGGGGGGCCGCGAAGCGCGCGACCCCCGTGCACGACCGCGACCCGCAAAACGCGGGTCGCTGTGGGGAATCAACCGGACGCAAGGCGGTCGGTCGGCTGAAGAAAGCCGCCGCCAGAGGGCCGCGGCGGGGTGAACCGGACCCGCGGCTGAGCCGCGGGCCGGCTGTGCGGACTGGGCCGGCCGGCGCGGGCCGGCCCAAGTAGGGCGGACCGGCTGGTCCGGCCCAAGGGGCTTTGCCCCTCAGTCTTCGGACGCTCGTATTTTGGGCTACGGGCGTCCGTTTTGCGCGCCGTCTGTGGAAGTGCGGAGCTTCCGTCAAGGCAGAGTTTTTGAGATGGTTTCGAGAATTTTTAATTCCCGAAGGGGGGGTCACGGAGACGCGACGCGTCTTTAAGCGGACGAACGTTCTTCCGGAAAATCTAGTTTTGGACGGCGCGGACGCGTCCGATGTCCGTTTTGAGCGCCGTTAGTGGCATTGGGACCATAGCATCGAGGCGGAGGTTTGCAAGGTGGTTTCAGGAATTGACGCCAATGTTGAGGCATGGTCCCCATGGCCCATCTTTCGAGCTACGTGCAGCGTTTCACGCCTTTTTCACTGGACGTCCGTTTGGGGGGTGCGAGAAGTGGATGTTGGGTGTTTTTCCGAGGCCATAGCATTGGCGCAGTCTGCCCGCTGTAATTCCGCATGGTGTTGCGGGACCCGCAAGGGCCGTTTCGGGAGTTGACGGTGACTTCCAGCTTTGTAACCGGGTGACCGCTTTGGACAAGTGAATAGTTCATTTCGTGTACTTTTTTGAGAGGATCGCAATGGTGCGATTCGTTCGTTGAGTTTCGGAACCGGGATGCGGGTCCCACGTGGCACCGCTCGGGTGCGGTGCGCCAGGATGCACCTTTTCTCCGGATATATGTTGCACTCAAGTGAGTAGTGCTTTTGACGTGTTTTCCCGAGGGGATCGCAATGGTGCGATGCGCCCGACTGTTTTCAGGGCTGAGGCTCAGGATCACGGGAGGTCATTCGGGCATGAGGCGGTGTTAGTGGCTTTTCCGTCGGATATCCATTAGAGGCGAGTAAGTAGTCGATCTCATGTGTTTTTTCGTGAGGATTACAACGGTGTGATCTGTTTGGATGTGCGAAGCCTCTTGCACGATCTTATTAAATGTGGAAGCATGAAAGGTGCTCTGGTGGCGGTTCGTCCTACCATGTTTGTTGCGGACCCATGGCGTGTGATCGCGCATTCTTGCGATAGTGACATAAATGGTTCTTAAGATGTGGTTGGTCGTGCCTGGGCCTTTGAGGTGGAGTTGTTCTGTCACGCCTTCGCGTTGACGATGGGTGTCGTGTGCACGATTCCCTTTGGGCTAGAACGAGGTATACTCTGGGAGTGTACGAGAGAGCTTGGAGGTATGTGTGGTCGCTTATACCTGAGGATGTTTGGGCGCTCAGTTGTGGTTGACTTGGGGCCACACGTCGTGCGGGCCCCATGTGCGTGTTGTGTTCTGCTTTGCGTACTTTGACCTCTCGCGACGTAGAGGGTCCCTCTGTGTGTTTGTTTGACAAGAAGGGTGGAGTTTTTCCCCTGGCTCTATGCTCGTTGGTTGATCAGTAGGTTTGAGTGGTCTCCCCCTGGTTTCGTTCTCGATGGATCGGTTAGTAGCGGTGCTAGTGGCACCCCGTGATGGAACAGGCGCTGAACCCCTTTTGGGTGAGTTGTTCTGGAGTTGGGTGGTTGCACGATACCCACTCCGTGTTTGGTTGGCCAGTGTTGTACCCTTCAGTGGATGTGGCCAGGGCAGTTCTGAGATTTACCCTCTAGTAGGGCTGGACAGTGGGTTACTCATCGACATCCTCGGGCTTACCCTCTGGCATGGCTGGGCAGTGGGTTTCTCACTGACTTCTAGGGTTTACCCTCCAGCAGAGACTGGGAAGTGGGTCACCCGATGCTATTAGGGTCTACCCTCCAGAAGAGACTGGGCAGTGGGTCACCCGATGCTATTAGGGTCTACCCTCCAGCAGAGACTGGGCAGTGGGTCACCAGACGACCTATTAGGGTCTACCCTCCAGCAGGGCTGGGCAGTGGGTCACCCATCGTCTAGTTCAGGTCTACCCTCCAGAAAGGATGGGTATTGGGTCGCCTGTCGACTTATTCCTGGTCTACCCTCCAGCGGGGTTGGGCAGTGGGTCGCCAGATGATGTGTTATGGTTTACCCTCCAGCAGGGCTGGGCAGTGGGTCACCCAGTATCTTATTATGGTTTACCCTCCAGTGGGGCTGGGCAGTGGGTCGCCTGACGATGTATTAGGGTTTACCCTCCAGCAGGGCTGGGTAGTGGGTCACCCGATATCTTGTTATGAATTACCCTTCTACAGGGCTGGGCAGTGGGACAACTGTGGGAATCCCATGCTCAGTCCTTTAAACTAGGCTAGCCTGTGGTTTTCCTCCGTGTTTACTGGAGCGGGACCCTTGGTCGTACTGGTCAGTGATAGAACGACTTGCCTTTGAGGAGACCTCTCAACTGTAGGTCAGTGACGAGGTGTGATTTGAATTTCCATAGAACTCTCAAGTACGGGGGGCACTTTCCCCACCGAGACGTGTTCTTGGGACGCGATCTAAAACCATGTGGGCGAGTTAGTGCCGCCCAATGCGGATAGCGTCGAGGTACGGTGATTGCACCCTTTGGCTTGCAGTTCAGGGTAGACGTGCGGGATACTGGGCATCGATGGAGTTTCTTCCAGGACTGTTGGCTACTCTTCCATGGGCTGAGCTATGGGATGGAGATCCCCTTACGACCTTGTTCTGGTTTTCTGGTGGAGAATATAGACATGTATATACCTTGTTTCCGGTACCCACTCCCTGGGTTTTGGCTACTCTCCTTTCAGGAGAGGCGAAGACGTGTGGGGTATGCCACGTGCTTTCCATGTCTAGCTTCTTGTGTGTGGATGATTATACTCTCCTGCTATAGGTAGCGAAGACTCGATGGGAAGTTCATCTTCTCACCGTTTCCATCTCCTTGTACCTGGACGAGTATACTTCCATTCTCTTGTTGGGTTGAGATGGAATCATTACTGCACTTTATGTTTTCCTCCTTTCTATTCCTTGTTTGTTCTACTGCTCACTCTTCGGTACCTCCTTTGTTGCTCCCTCGAGCCTTCGGGGTATCCTACTGAGTATTTTTTTACTCACCACTGCTTGGGCTTTGCCCGCACTTGGTGTGCCCTTGCAGACGACGGACTGGTGGAGCGTGAATTCAGTGGAGAGTAGGAGCTTGGGAGCTTGGACCGCGTGCGGTGTTCGTGGACAGGTTTTAGGTGGGAGACCCCTCAGCTGTTTCTTTTGTTTACCTGTTGCCGGGTTGTGGCACTTTTTGGTTGGGCGCATGTTTTTCCCCTTTTTCCTTTTTAGCACTTTACTTGTATCTTGTAGAGGTCGATGCACTCGGTGGTTTATATATAGCAGTTGTTCTTTTTTTACTCTGCTTTTCGTTTCTTTTACTCTGCAGTTTGGCATTGAGTTTGTTGCGTGTGTGTGTACAGGTACTTAGGCAAAGGCCTCCCCGAGTTATTGTGCCTTCGGCGCTGGTCGCCAGCCCCTGGCCAATGGAGGCGGGCCTGGGGTAGTTGCGGCTCGAGCCCGGGTAGGTTCGGGTCGTGACAGCATGGGGACTAGCAGGGGGCAGGGGGGACTGGCAGGGGGACTAGCAGGGGGAAGGGGGACTAGTAGGGGACTGGAAGGAGGGACTATCAGGGTGCCGGAGGGGACTGGTAGGGGGACTAGCAGGGGCAGGGGGAATAGCAAGGGGCATGGTGGGCTGGCAGGGGGGCTAGCAGGGGGACTAGTAGGTGGACTGGGATGGGTGGTAGGGGGACTAGCAAGGCCAGGGGGGAATAGAAAGGGGTGGCAGGTTGTAGGGGGGACTGACAGGGGCATGGGGGACTGGCAGTGGGTGGCATGGGGTGGGTGGACTATCAGGGGCATAGGGACTAGCCGGGGGTAGGGTGGACTTGTAGGGGGTGGTATGGGGGCAGGGGGAAGGGGGATGAGTAGGGGGACTAGCAGGGGGTAGGGGGACTAGCAGGGGACTAGAAGGGGGCCTAGAAGGGTGCAGGGGGGACTAGCATGGGGAATATCAGGGGGACTAGCAGGGGGTTGGGGGATGAGTAGGGGGCAGGGGGGACTGTCACGGAAGACTGGCAGGGGGATGGAAGGGGGTAGGGGGATGACATGGGGAATAGCTTGGGGGACTGGTAGGGGGTGGCATGGGGGGGAGTAGTAGGGGAAAGTGGGTCTTTCAGGGGTGGCAGGGGGCAGGGGGACTGGCAGGGGTGGTAGGGGGGGACTCCCAGGGGAAGGGGGGACTGGCAGGGGGTGGCTGGGGGCAGGGGGGACTGGCAGGGGACTAGCAGGGGCAGGGGGACTAGCAGGGGACTGGAAGGGGGCCTAGCAGGGTTCAGGGGGGACTGGAACGGGGGGACTAGCAGGTGTAGGGGGACTAGCAGGGGCAGGGGGGGACTGGATGGGGGCATGGGGACTAGAAGGGGGACTAGCAGGGTGACTGGCAGGGGTGGGAGGGGTACTAGCAAGGTCAAGGGGTCTATCAGGGGGTGGCAGGGGGCAGGGCAACTGGAAAGGGGTAGGGGGACTGGCAGGGGGTATGGGGGATTGAAAGGGGTGTGGAAGGGGGACTTGCAGGGGCAGGGGGGACTGGCAGGGGAGAGAGGGACTAGCATGGGCAGGGGGGACTGGCAGGGGGACTCACAGGGGGCAGGGGGGAACTAGTAGGCATGCTGTGTTTTTTTATTGAACTTTGATCTATATCCACGGTTTCTAACAGTGGCTATAAGTCATTTTTGTGTTTTACCTTCTGCCACGGTTTGAAACCATGGATATAATTCTTTAGCCACGGATTCAAACCGTGTCTATAAGGCTATAGCCATGGTTTGAACCGTGGCTATAGGCTTTATCCACGGTTAGAAACCGTGGCTATAGGAGTTGGCCTATAGCCACGCCAATACTAGCTACAGTTCATTGAACCGTGGCTATAACCTATAGCCACTGTTTTTGGGCCTATGGCCATGGTTTCAAACTGTGGTTATAGGCTAAATTTCCAGTAGTTATCCCACTAAAATTTATTGTCTTAATTAGTTGAGCCATTACTGTCACAAACTACTCGGTTCCAATCCCTACCATTCTGGGCTGTAGTTCTGGAAGGATGTCATTATGTTGGTGCCTCTCCTCTTCAGGATCCCTATTCCTTCTGTGGAAAATCATTTTGAACAAACATGTCCTAGATGAAGAAACTTGGTAATATTTAAATTCTATAACAATTCCAATTAAACATAGTGTGAAAAACATTTAGGTTATTCTATTAACATCACCCTAAACCCTAAAGTTATCTAAACCATCCTCTGATACCAACAATAAGGAACCTTCTTTATTACACACATAATCATGATTTTGTTCAAGAATACCCTTCCTTTTACATTGAGGATCTTTTCATTTTTAGATATTTAGAGAATTAGGAAATATATTCATAAAATTACAGAATATTATAGAGTTGATACCGTTAAAATTGTTTCTATTTTTTTCAAAATATAAAACATTAAAACTAAAAACAAGACTCCTTGACCACTCTTAAACATTTAACATGGATTCCATCCTTGTCTTACACATCCATAAACCTATGAAAATCATTTATAAAATTCGGATGAGAATAAATTCTCAGTATGGTATGAAAAAGAAGGAAAAAGCACATTATTCCATGAATACTCATACCGTATGAAAACATTTTCCAAATTCATGCTTGTCACCTATAAATACTTACTTCATGTAACATGAGATTTACACAAGATCCACAAAAACATGATAACATAAATATAATCATAATGTTATCTTGGGGTGTTACGTACATCATCTTGTAACCATTCTTGGCCACTTTATAATCGGTAACCCTCACGGCTACCTTACTTTGTGTAAGCATCGTAGTTACACTAGGAGTAACAATATGGTCGACCTACAACATACACCTACCCAATAAAATGGAGGGATATATAGGTACCACCCATCATTATAAAAAATTCCCATGATCCAAAACATAATCATACAACATGAATATTATCAAAAAAACATTGCTTTTGAATTTTGTATAACAGAATTTTAAAATAGGATTTTAAAGAAAAGTCCCTTTTAAATATCATATATTTGAAGAAAACATAATATAGTGGATGGAATATGTACATAAACTATAATTAGACATAGTTAAACATAACACAAGAAAAACTCATCACACAATCAATTTAAATACCACATAAATAACGAAGTAGGAGGTTAACCAAAAGAATGGAAATTAGGTTAAGAATCCCCTTACCTCGGGTCTGTATTACTTCAAACTTGTTTATACTTACTTTATAATGGTTTAAAGAGTGTTATTAGTAGTTTAATGAAACTATTTCATGTTTATAACATATTATATTATCATTTAATAACATAATTTAACCCTTTAATTGTTAGTATTTATCTCCTTGCACTGTTTTTGGGTGAGTTCTTAACATGATTTCCATGATTGGTTCATGATGGATGTTCTTGTTGATAGGAAGTGGAACTCCAAAATTGTAATTGAGTAGTTTTTACATAAATACAGTAACATAAATAATTCCATTTTTTATTTTAAATTCTTTCATGAGGATGATTCATATGTTATAACATTAATGATGTTTGTTTAGATCATTTTAGTGGTTCTATTATAATAATTACCTCATTTCATTTTGAAAATTAAAACCATGTGTTAAAATGAATTACAGAACCATTAATGAGACATAATACAAATATTATGACATTTTTCAACCATAAAAATGGTTTCATGATTAGACTTGAAGGATTTAATGAAAAATTAAATCACATCATCCAGGAAGTCGGTAATTCGACACATCATGGACAATGTTTTTAATTATTTGAATAAGTTGAAGAGCAGAATAAAAATGACGATGAATTTTCCATGAACATGAAAAAATTCATAATATACAATATTATAGAGATTTCATGCCTCTTGGAAAATGGGGGGGTGATGAAATAAGGGAAAGTAATCGTGAAATAAAATAAAACTTGAGAAATTTCTCACGAAAATTCGGCACCCTAATGGCATCTCTTAAAATATCATAAAAATAGTTTAATTAGATAAAGGTAATATCTCTTCACTCATACATAATATGGATAGTAATGGGGGTTAAGGAATGAAATATCCCAACATAATTCAAAAGGTAATGGATGATATTAATATAAAATGAAAGAAAAAAAGGAAAATAATAGGGGATGTTTACCTCTTGATCTCTTCTCCTTGAGATCCTTCTTAAGGGCTTTGCTTTTGGTATTTTGGTGAGACCAGCAGCTCTACGACGTGGTGAAGATCCTTGGGAGGAGTATTGGTCATAACATAGGCATATCTCATTTCTTTAGAGGTGTGGTAAGTAGATGAGAGTGAGGGAGGTCATTATTGTGGAGGAGAGGGGGTATTTTTCATTATTTTATTCATTATTGTAATATTTTTTCCCAAGATTAGGAATAGTCTTAGTTAATGTGTCCCCAAATAGTAATAATGGAATGTGATTTCATGCCAAGTGTCCTTGAATAACTTATTATGTCATAAATAGTGTATTTTACTGATAATTTGATTATACTGTATTTTATCTTATTTCACTATTCACCGAGAAATCAAAAATTTCATAAAAAACCTAAATATTTACAGAAACAATTTTTCGACGTGTAGAATTCAAAAATGAAGTCCATTTTTGGAAAATTATTTTCTAAATATTATTAATTAATTTTTTAAATAAAATCATACCTAATTCAAATATTTACAATTCTAATTCTATAACAACTTCTATATCATGATGAAAAATTTACCATGATGTTATTATCATAAAGCCTTAGGAAAATAAAATAATTATAAAATTTACTATTCATTTGGGTCATATTACTATTCATAAGTGTCTATTACTATTCACCAAAAAAACAAGTTGGTTCCAATAGACTCTAAATAACATACTGAACACAATTGTAGATGATAGTTTCTTGAAATTAAAAACATAGAAGTGGATAAGTTATTTTTTAAAGGATAGTTAACAAAATATCTTCATAAAATAAAGATCCATGAATTTATATTTTTTTTAGAAAATTTGGTGTATTACATTAACCCTAGGATAATATGTTGCATAACTATATTCAACTTATTGTACCTATATAGGGATTTATTTTCTAAAATACTATACAAAATTTTACATTAACAAAACATATAAAGGGTTATTACTCATAGAAATGATTGAGTTCTAAATAGACATTAGTAAATTGTGATTCAAATAAAAAAAATGATTTTATAATAATATTTTATTTTTAAATCCACCTATATTCTGGCTGAATATTGTAATAATTATTTAAAATTAGTTTATTCACCACAAAAAATGGAAATAAGGGGTAAATATCGTAAGAGTCATAGTGAAATAAAATTTAAATAGAAACCCCCATTTATGACATGGGTTGTAATTAAATCAAATAAAATTGATTATTGGTAATAAAATTGATCTTCAAATCATATTAATTGAATTAATTTAATGATATAACAAAAATATGTAGTATATACACAACATAAGTGAAATTATGTTTGTAATAAAAAACATGTCTCAACGATTTGGGTTTGGGAGAGGAAAATCTTAACTCTTATTCATACAACAATGATTTTTAAAAAATATCATGTTTCACAGACATATATATCATAATAACTTAATTAAATTTTTTAATAATATTAATATTTATCTTGACTCATCGTAAATATTTATTCTCTATTTTAATTTTACAATTTTTTCCCATTGGGTGTTATCATTTTTACCATTTGTTATAGTTTGGAAATAGAGGTGTTCATATTCATTCTAATTCCAAATCTCCTCATTAATAGTTCATTAATGACACTATAATGGAATGTTTATAATTATTTATTAAACTAAACATTCTTTTATGTGGGTATCAGTCATTATTAAATAAGATTATATTGATAATAATCTTGTTTTAATCATTCCTGATGATTGAGGAGTGGTTTCTTAATTATTGAATTAAATATTTTTATATCAGATCCAAAATAGAAAATAATGATTATTTACACATTTATATTAAATTATACCAGTCATTATGTTTCAATAGTCATTCATTCTAAAAATTCATTGTATTGTTCATGTGGGTGGTTAAGCCAACCAAAACATGAACATGCCCTGATTTATTGAGTGATAATAAGGTGGTTCATGAAAAATAAATATACAAAAAAAATAATGATATTATTTAAATTCAATATTTGTGATATTACATATTTTTAGTAATTTATAATTATAACAAATATGTATGAAAATATTACATAATATGATTAAAATATTTGACTCTTAAATTTATTGTTGTAGACTGTTAATTTGATAATGATTGTTTATTTCTTATATCATTAATATGATATTAAATTCATAAAAAAATAGATTTAATAGAGACATAGAAAAATTATTTATCCATTAATATCATCATTAAATGCATCCATGATGGTTAGTGATAAGAATAATGACAAAAATAAATTATTCTACGGAATTGGTTGTTCAATTGTACACATGGATGATAATTTCATATTACATTGATAGGGGGGATGTATTCATATGGTTATCAATTAAAAAATAAATATTATATAAATATAATAAATATATATAAATTTACCTATTATTATTATTTTATGTTATTTAACTAAATATAATCATGTTTCATTGTGATCACAACAGTCTATACAATACATGAATGGATGTTTAATATTTTATAAAGGGAGTGGAGAAGTTGTTATAATTTGTTAATAAAAAATAAAAAATATTTACACTATAAATATCAATTCATAAAATAATATTTTCATAAAAAAATTATTCTCAAATATGATAGTAAAATATGTTAATGAATATATTGAACATACATTATGATCATTGGGTTTCTCCTATAGTTTCCCATTGAAAGGGAGGGAATATAATAATCTCTTCGAATGAGAAACTTATAATTTTGAAAAAAAATTAGTGGATTTATATATGGATTTATTTTATTAGGAAATAAAATATATATAGTTTTATTTAATAGGTTGTGAGGGCATCTTTTTATAAGTCAGTGAGAATGGAATTTTAGTAAGTATTTCAACATAGAATAATTGGAGTACATGTTAAACAACTCATTTGGATCAAAATATAAACAATAATTATCTATATGGTTATATATTGTCTTTAATATTAAAACCACTAAACTATGGACATGTATTAAAAAAATTCAATCCCTTTTACCTGTGAATAATTACTTTTACTATTTGAGTTTTAACTGTGGTATCTAATTTTAATTTAGGTAATTAATAGTTTTTTTACATACAAATAAAATGTACATTATTAAATATTTTTTAACCAATCATTAATAAAATTTAAATCCATTTCATAATATTTTATATATGAAATTGATATTAGTTAATGTAAAATTAGTTAAGGTATAATTAATGCAAACAATTTTAGTGAAAAATGATACTTATGATTTAAAATATCAAATATAGAATCATAAATTAATCATAATAGTGTCAAATTTATTATTTTACATTTATAACATTTAATGTTAAAAGATAATGGTTTAATGTATATAGTTTAATATTAAATGTTATTGATTTCATAAATTATTTTATTTTACCAAAAATTAAAATTTTATCTTTTCACATAAACGATTACCACTTTTATAAAAAATTAAAATTTCTTATTTATATAGTATATTTACAATGAATATAAAAAATTTGTTTATTTTTAAAAAAATTATATTCTATAATTATGAATTTAATATTTTAATTGTACACATGAATCAAGAATATTTAAAGGATACATTGTGTTATTGTTCTAGATATGGCGTTTACTTGATATAGCATGGTCTCATGTTTTAAATATTCCTCCACTAATTCCATTTTACTGAAGTCTACAACGACGAATTTTTTATGATAAATTATAAAAATCTACAAGATATTTTACGGAATCATGGTTTAGTGATTATCCATTTTAATCTGATATAAGTTTCCTTATCTTCTTACCAAGAAATGCGTCAACATTATTTTTAAACATAGTAAATTTTTCATAAGATACAAACTCATGCCTTGTTAATTAGACATAAACAAATTTACTCATATAATATATAAATCTAACTGAATATGTGTATTCACCTATAGGTTAAAAAATAATTTAACACTAGTCAGTATAGAACAATTTAAAATATCTATGGAACATTGACCCTATCATCCCAATCATGTTTCATTATTTTTATCTTGTAATCAATCCTTATATTTTGCCATGTTTTTTTAGTTTTAATTAATCTAAATAAATATATTGACAGATATTTGTGATTTCATTCTCATATACAAGACGATGTTGACAATGAAACAATTGGGTAAGATGTGAGTAATGTTAACTTGATTAATTATTTATTGAAATAAATTTTAAACCATGTTTTTGTAAATATTAAACATTATTATAGTTTATCATACCATAAAAAATTTAAATTTAAAAAATTTGAATTATTTATTCAAGAATTTAATACAAATCAATCTATTAATAAACTCAAAATAGATATAATGATTTTTCTATCACTGGTAATTTAATAAAAATTAATAATGTCAATAATAAATATGTCTAGCACTATGATATTTTATGGTTTTTTTCAAATAAATTAAATTTTATTGTAGTGGATTGTGTTACATATAAAACTGAGTTTTAATGAAACAAGACATACTAATAAAATATTATTTTTAAAAATGATAGTGATCAATTAGGGTTTGGAAATTGTGGATATGAATTTGATTAAATAAATTTGGAAAATATATGTTTTAAACAAGTATATAAAATAATATATTTGTAGACAAATTAATTAAAAATAAAAATAAAAATCATTTTAAAATAAATGAAATAATTTTCATAAAATCTAATTTTATTTTCTAAGATAAATTTTATTATGTTTAATTAAAAAAATAAATCTTATAAGAAGATTTTAAATAAATTTATATATTATGTTTTTTCTATAAATTTTAAAATTTATCTTATATTTTTTCTATGTATGAGATAAAAATAAAACAAATTTTATGCCTAAAACAATATTTTTTTTTAAAAAAAATATTTATTACCTTTTTATAATTAATATTAAAATTATTTTCCCTCTTTAATTATATGAATTTGATAAACTAATGTTCTTGATTTAAATCATTAATTCTAAATTATATTCTGATGAATTTTTTAATATCTTCATAAAACATAATTTTTGTAGTAAATAATGAAAAATGATGGGTTTTATAAAAATGAATAATTTACATTCAGTGAAATTAAATGATGAATTTTAGTTTATTATAAATTTTAAAATTAAATTATTTACATTTTATATATATTAAATATATTTTTTGAATCATTTTTATATTTAATTTTGATATAAAAAATTTTTATACTTTGTAAAAATTTTGCTTTATAACCCTACTTTTTCATCACATCTTCAACTTCTATTTTAAAATAAAATTTTCCACTTATGTTCATAGAATTTGGAAAATTTTGTTAGTGTTAAAAAATCAAAATAATTTAAATTATATAATAATTTCAACATAATTAATATTCATAATTAATTGTAAAATCAATAAAAATAAATTACTGTGGATAATGTAAAAATGGATTTATCAGAGAGTTAAACAAAACAATTTTGCGTTAAATTACCTAGAAACATTTCGGAACCCAGTTTTTTGTAAATATATAGACCCCAAAACCTATATGATACAATAATGGACCATTTTAGATCCTTTTGGTATATGAAAAATGTGGGATCAATTTATTCATTTCAAATATTTCATGTGTATCCACGCACCCACTTATAAAATGAAAACAACATCTCATACCCTATTCAGACATAAAAACAATTTTTCTAGTATAATTAAATCCCAAATGGAATCCTTAATTGTCTTCCCAGATCCTAGAGTTCTTTGTGGGATCATAAATACCATCAAGGATAGTTCTAGGCTAAAACTAAAGAGTTTGACTTATAAGTGGTAACGTTTTTAACTCTGCATTTTTTACATCCACTTAAAAATAATAGAAATACTCTTACAGAACTGTAATATAGTATCATTGGTATATCCCATATACATAGATTTTATTAAGTTAATTTATTTAACTATATTCATCTCTTATTCATTCAAATGTGAAACGACGCCATCGATCGTATGTACGTTCACTACCGCCTCACGAACTGATTTTGTTTGTTTTCTATCACCATATAACAAAGATATATATATTAATGTAATTAGTGTTCAGATATGATATTTATTATATTATTATAACTTTTAAATAAATATAACACATATAACTTGTTACATTCCTTTCCAATGGATATTTGGTAATGTTTTTCATGTGTTCAGAGGACTACTGCCTTAAGAAACATTGTGATTATTTATTCATATAATATTTTCATTGAAGATAATAATGGAAAATTTGATTAATGTATGTGATAAAAATTACATAATAACTATTATAGAAATATATATAATTATTTAAAATTCATTCTATTTTCCTTTGAGAAAATGGAGGCAACATTAATGCATATACATGGAATGCCATCTCCATAAACAATGTATTTTATTTTATACTTCTAAAATTTATTGAATTAAAAAATATAAATATATAAAAAATATATTATATTTATATAATTTTTAAAAATATATAGGTTATTTAACCCTGATAATTGTAAGGGTAATGGAAAAAAATCAAAAGACACACCAAAAACATAGTAATTATTTCCCAAAGCATGATTTTAGCGAATAATTGTTTATAAAATGTGTCATAAAACATCATAAGTAAATAATATAGGTTATTATATATATTATTATATATCTATAATATATTTATAATAAATTGTTATACATTAGATTTTATTTTTAATTTAGTTAGTCAAGACATATCATAAGGGATTTCTGAATAACTTTTTACTTCACATCGATACATTACATATTCACCACTAATTCATTTTATGTGGTGTATATAATTCCCATGAATTTATTTTATGATTGTCCTCATAAATATTATTCATATTTTTGAAATCAATGTGAGTGTACCACATTCATGGTTATTACATTACAAATGAAAACAAGCTGTTACAATATTTTTGTCTCATATTTTATTCATTTAGACATATGTTATGCTTTTCACCTATATTCTTAAATAAAGTGCATATACTACCAATTTAACATGTTATATCATGTCTCAGATAATTTTATTATTATTAGATGTTTCATTATATTCTTTTCTTAACTTGTTTTATGATTCAAGATATAACAATGTAGTAATGGTTTGACGTTACAATCTCGTTTTTTCAGGATTTTTTTCAATATACTTTTTATGAAAAATTATTATAATTTATCTCCCATGAATCAAATGAATTTTATTATCGTATATTTATTTCTTCATAATTTTTTTCCCTTCATATTCCTATCTTTATATACTCATGATTATAAAAGAAATTTTTTAAAGGAAACTGACATTATTTCTCCCATTGGTCAAAACCAATTTTTCATACATATAAAATGTTTCTAGAAATTTTATTAAAAATCATTTCAAAAAAATTTACATGTTAATATTTACTTTTTAATGTTATTTTTTCCGTCATTTTAGTTTTTCAAAATATTTTCTAAAATTAATTTTCATATAAATTTCAAAATAAGGTTTGTTTCCGATTTATTGAAAATGTGGATGAAATATTTTTCCTAACATGTATAAAATTTCATGTTATTGTTGAATCCTAGTTTTTTTTAAACTCTTTATAAGTATCAAATTTTAATTTAAATGAAAATATTTTCTGTACATTTAGGAATTTTTTGTTTTAAAAAATAATTTTCAATCAATGGTTATTTTCAACAATATATGTTTAAATTTTATTTTAATGATTCCATGATGTTTTTTGAATATTATTTTAAAAGAATATTAGTAATAAAATATTTTCAGTATTTATAGTTTTAAAATGATTATTTTCAAAGAAATTATTGTTTCCTATAGAAATATTCGAAGTGATATTTGTTTTAAAATAAATTTTCATCTAGGATGACATCTTTTTATGTTATATAATTCATATTTGGGGTTATGATCCAATAATACCATCATTACTATTTATCTATATGGTATTTTATTTTGATAAATATATTTTTATGAAATCCATTAATTTTCTTCCTATTATTCAATGATGAAATAATGATATAATTATGATTCCCATTTCATAAGATGAAATATTTCGGGGAATCCATTTATTTTAAGGTGTTATTATTTGATGATTGAATTATTATCTTGTTTGTTCATCTATGTATGATTTTCATTATGTGATGGTGGTTATGTTGAAACTAATGGTGTTTGAATCATTATAACCTCTAAATGTTGGGTCCAATATATCCTTTCATTAATTTGGGAAATGATTATTATAATATGAGATAAAAGGTTACATGATAGGTTATCTCATATAAAAAATAGTGTACACAAAAGATTCACTCAAACCTGAAATTTGGTATCATGTATTTTATCTCTTTCCCGATGTAGGTTTATTGGTGGTAATCCTATTCCTAACTTGTATCTAATGACTTATTGGACATCCTTGAAAATATATTTTTATAATTATATTTATGCCCCATAAATATGTATCATACCGATGTTATTATCTCAAAGATCATGATTATAATTCTATTGTTATTAATATATTATAAAATTACAATATTTATTTAATGAATCAAGTTTATGATCTATGATATCAAGGGTATGGTTTTCAAATGTTATTCTCTTGTTCACATGCCAATATGATCATGTTATATAGTTATCTTTCTTGATTACCCTTATTAAGAATCTTTTCTCCAACTTTATTATATTTTACCTTCTCAAGGATTTGATGGAAGATATTATTTATGGTATTCATGTAATGGGTTATATTAAAGGAAATATTAGTTGGAGTTATCATAACATACTTATAGACTAGTTTTTTACATGTCAACGTTTCTAGAGGCACTATATTAACATTATTTCATCACTGATCATTCTGTAATATAATGAATATTAAGATACATGGTTGTAATATTTTCATATGATAATTTTGGATTATAATAGTTATAAACAAAGTAGGATTATATAAATTCTTTTGAAAATATGATGATAAATTTTAATTGAAAATTGAATGGATAAGTGTAAGTGTTGGAAATTATCCAATCATAATGGTGTATGAAATATTGATTAGTTTTTAAGATAATATATATCATTCTAAATGGTTTATGTGGATATGATTTTTTTTATTGATGTACCTATGGGTAATAACTCTAAAAAAGTATTTTTGGTCTTGACTCAAGTGTTACATGGTACGTGATAATCGGCCTTATTGTAGTCCTTGTTTAATACTCCATGGGGATATTCATTGTAAATTACCAAACTCTTTTCAATTCATAAAGAAGGATTTTTATAATGGCCATATATGACCTACATTAATCCTAATTATTAGTTGATTTAAAATAATGTTTCTTTATTCAGAAATTATATATGCACCTTTTCGTGATAATCTAGTTCCCCACACTATTTATTGTTTTTCACCCAGTTCATTATGGTTTTATTAAATGTCGGGTTGCAGAAGGAATTGGATTGAAATTGAATGTCACAGATAATATGTTGATGATCATCCAAATAAAATAATTACTGGATCAAATGATATTTTGATTATGAATAATAAATTATCATGGTATATGATTATAAACATTCACCTTAACTAAATAATAGAATATCCAAGGTAGAGGAATATGTATTTTATGTAGATATTGAGTGGTGGAGGCCTCGGAGGAATGAATATTCAATTTCATATATGTCAAAAATATGGGAAGAAGAATCCAAGTGACTATCTCAAAGGGACAAGAATATGTTTTGATAATGAAAAAGAATGACAGAAATCATGTAATAAGAAAGAAAACTAAAATTTTTGGCTAACATAATGAATGATAATAATTGTGTCCCTAATGAATCATAAATGGTTAAATTTTATAAAATTTTAAATTATGGACATTCTATAAAATAATTTCCTTGGGATAAATATTTTGTGTTAATCTACATAGTGGTATGATTAATGGTTACACTGGTAATAATGAAGAGATCATAAACTAAATAATAATGGTATGTGGTTTTATAACATTATTTCATCAGTTAATTATTAGAATAATAATAAATCTGAGGTTGATAAATTTTAATACATGATTCATATTTCATAATTTAGGAAATTAGTATTAATTAATTTTATGATGTTGCCTAATTAGTTATTTAATAATGAAGATAAATTTTTTATGTTATCTTGTATAAAATTACAATGATTATGTTATATAATACATTAAATATAGGGATTTATTATTTTTTATTTTATTATTATGTATTTTGATGATTATGGTCAATGGTACTAATGACCTAGATATTTTATTTTATATAATGGTTGTATTTTATGGAAAATAAATGATTAAGGGAATATAACCATTATTATATCCAAGATGTTGAAGAAAATAGATTTTTTGGAGATAGAGATTATTGAAGTTGATAAAGTATTTTTGATAGTATTTATGACCACATAAATAGTTAATTTCTTATTAGAAATGTGTTATATGTTATCATAGAATATATTGAAAATATTTTTTGAGTTGTGTAATAAAATTCATAGTGATTGGTTTTAGATAAGTAATGAGGATGAATGATTAATTTCTTTTTGGTTTTATAGTAATTATGGTAATTACCGTGATTTAGGGGAATATATGACCAACATATTCACCTATATGGAATATTAATATAAAGATAAACTTATTGATATTTGGTGTAAGAATCAGGTTATTATTCTTGAGCTACGGGTTTCTTTTTATCCCTTTCCATTAATGTTTTTGGGAAAATAAGAAAATTGGAGAAAATCCCCATATTTTTGGGTACGTTCCATGTACTTTTCGTCATGTCGTGTACTTTGGCTATATGGGATGAGTATATACAGAGTGTAGGCCTATCAGCAATTAATGGTGTAAAAACTGACGACATATCGTGTACTTAGTTTATACACATCGTGTAATCTGTTGGCAGGTGAACTGTAGGGTGGTGTGAGTAGCCACCAGTGGAGTGATAGTACATGCTATTTACATAGAAATAAACACTGTGTAACCTAGTCAACTGATGAATAGTGAGGAAGTTGAAAGTGTCTGCCAGAGGAATAGTTAAAAAATGGAAAATACACAGCATGTAGTTATATTATTTTCACATAAAACAGGAAGTAGACTCCTCTTCCAACTCAGGATTCATAGAATTCCTGAGAGCCATGGGAGAGAAGGCTTGATCTTGGGAGAGTTCCGGACCACACACCTGGACTGTGATTCCTTCACTGTCAATCTCGTTTGAACCGCATCAGTTAGTTCTTCTCTCTTCTTGAACCCCTCCTTCCAATTATTTCTCTAAGGGAAGTTATTTGTGTTTTTAGGAAACATGTTTTACCCCAGATCTATGTTTTTCTCAGTTGATTCGGGAGGCGTCGTTTACATATATTGATCAGAGGAGTTCAAGGTAGGTGGTTTGGTGTTTATTTCCAACTGTGATGTTGTTTTTGTGTGGCGTTGTGCTACACGCCATTGTTTGGGGTGTCATATGGCTGAGGCCTTGTCTGTTAAAATACTAATAATTGCTTAATTAACTTAATGAAATAGTATAAATTGTTGTTTGGGATCACTACTTTGATCCAGGGCCACCCCATGGGTGTGTTTCTGTTGTTTATCCATTTTGCTAGGATACCCATGTGTATGATGTGATTATAGCATGATTTGAGTTTTCATTAGAGAAAATGTATATATAATTGCTTGCTTATGTGTTGGGCTCTTCCCGGTTACAGTTTTTTCCTGAGGGAAGTGATTCTTATGCTAGTGGTCAAGTGTTTCATTTATCCTTAGGGAAACGTTTCTTATACCTGTGGGAAGTAGCTTTCGTGCTCGAGGGAAATATCTCCATATTCATTATGCCTTTGGGAAATATTCATTATGCCTGAGGGAAATCACCTATGGGTTTTGATTCGAATTACCTAAGGGTATGGATTTTTATGTATGAGGACACTGTTTACTCTGAATATTCACTATGGTGATTTCTTATGTTGTTCCTGCCAAGCTAAAACACGTGATTGGTATTGTTTTACCTTCTACTTATTCGATATCTTGTTGTGGGTTTTGTTGCGACACTTTATAGAAGATTTTATGTTGAGGAAGGATCTTGGGAACATATAATTCAATTGTAATCAATTGATAAATAATAAATAAATGGATATGTAACTGGTAGGTGTAGCCGCTTTTGAGTACTTCCATGTTTACTTCATTTCATTATTGCACACTGTTGTTGCACATTTTCACTAACAGTTGGGCATAGGCCTTTGGATATTTCCTATTGGGATTTATTTCTCACACCCTATTTGGGTCATGTTTTGGGCCCAAACAGATTATATTTATGCAGCTGTTGATATGGGAAATATTCCCTATACATGTACTTGATTGTTGTAGAGTAGTAGGAGAGCATAGGACCGAGCTTAGGCTTGTGATGCTGCTGAGTTCCTGCTCCACTACTTTTTTTTTGATTTTCTATACTTGTACCTTGTATTGAATTGTTTTAGATTGTAGTGTATCCTAATTTGGTTGCATCCATAGTCATAGGGACATATTGAATGATCATATATATGAATGTTGTCATCTTTTACTTATGTACTGATATCCATTTCATCTTGGTATTGTTTCATGATTCTGCATTCAGTATGTTTGTATTTTCTCCGCTGCTCTACACTTTGAAAAATGCGGGCATATTTTCCCCACTATCAGACCTAATCTCTCACTGATAATCGGCAACCTCTGACATTTTGGTAAATGTGCATGAGGTCATGTGACCAAGAGGGTTTGGGGCACCCGTTGTGTGGCTCCCGGATACGGGACGTTACAAAGTTATATCAAATGATTTTTCTTTTCTCAGAGTAATTTTATTATTTGTCGACGACATGGTAGATAGATTGCTAAGGGATTTGGTAATAATTATGCCCGAGAGTAGCTACCCCATGTACAGGTAAAGGCCAGATTGCCTCAAATTAAATTATGATTTTCTATTTATGATTATTACAATTGATTTAATTTGCACCATTGGGTGATGCACTTGTGGTGTGGTGTTTATATTTTTATACATGTGTTCTATTTAGTTGCAACCCTATGAGATGATGGTATGACATCTCATGCATCATTTAGGCACTTTTTAGAATCACATGCCATGCATAGGTTCCATGCCATGTAGTTGCATTAGAAATTTCATATTGTTTTGATAGATGTTGTGCTAGAAAACGCATGTTGTAGTGGTAGATGCCTTGATAAAATACCTATTATTTGATATGGTATTGTTATGTATGGTTTTGTGAATGAATTCCAAAATTGGTTTTTGAGGAGTATGGGCTCTCATCAATTGGAATTTGGTGGATCATCAACTTTTTTACCTTGATATAACACGTATAAGATACCAAGCTTTGGTTTGTGGGGATTATAGGCCCTCAGGGATCGGAATTTGTCACTATGGTGATCGATCAATGGTTTTATGGACTTTGGAGTAGTTTCTGATGCTTACTGTCTGGAAAATCCTATAATAAACGCTGTGTAATTTTGATTACATTCCATTTAATCTTCTGTTTGAGAAGAAATGAAAATTTTCTATGTACACGCCATGTACCATTTGTACATGTTGTGTAGTTTCTAGCCATGTCATAGGCCGTGTAGGCAGAAACACCATATTGGGAAAACTCTTGAGTGAACACGCCATGTATCGATTGTACATGTTATGTCGTTTTGATCCTATTTCCTCTGTGTGACTAACAACACGGATGGAGAAATGTTCGTATAAACCAACCATGTCACTTCCGAACACGCCGTGTAGTGTAATCTGGGAATCCGGGCATGTAACTGACAACATGGGTTGGTGATATCCTTTCTAGTACATGTCGTTTCCATCTAGAACATGCTTGGTAGTGTGAACTGTGTATTCGGTCATCTCTTGAACAACACGGTTCAGTACAGATTGTCTAGTACACACCGTGTACTTTTGGGACACATCGTGAATTCTTGACCGGTGAGAGATCGTGTGGAATTGGTCGTGTGGATTGGGAAAAAAGGTAGTGTACACGTCGTGTGCGGGTGTAATAGGTCGTGTAGTGTCACCTGAGTAGCTGGCCGTGTCACTAATAACACGAGCTATTTAAATCTGATATGTACACACTGTGTCCATCTGGAACACGTCGTGTAGTGTGATCTGTGTACTCGGCCATGTAACGAACAACACAGGTAAGTGAAGATCATCTATTACATGCCATGTAGACCTTATACACATTGTGTAGTCTCGTTCAAAGAAGAGTTGTGTTGCTAAAATGTGTAGAAGGACATGGGAAGGTAAAGAATATTCAAGTGCACACCATGTGTGTGGAAAATACACCATGTGTTTGGGGTGTTACACAACCAGTTTTGGCAGATGTAAACGCCCATGTAAAATACTTAAGGGAACACACCGTGTAGTTATTATTCACACCATGTACTCTTGTTTTTCTAAAACTTTATTATTTTCTTTCTCTTTTTTCCCTTCATGTGCTTCCAATTCTTAATCGTTGATCATCTTAATCTAAGGCGTTTTTTTGACCTTGTAGAGTCATGCTGCCGAGACGACCACGAGATGTTCGCCAAGAGAGTGGCAATGATTATACTCCAGAGATGGTAGTCCACGGGCTACTGATGGATCCTCCAGAAGAGCCAGATTTTTCACTAGTAGTTATATCAAATGAAAGTGTGGATATGTAGTTCATTGAAGGCTTCCTGCGGTTCATGCAGACCATCCAGGGATCACCGCCGATTTCAAAATCTATAGCAGAGCTGACATGCATATTTCAGTAGCATCATCCACCAACATTTTCTAGGGATAGTGGACCATAGGCTGTGGAGTCATGGCTAGGTTCTATGAAGATGATCTTCGAGTATCTGGAGATGCCTCCTGAGAGGAGGGTCAATCTTGCTACTTATATGTTGCATGATTCTGCCAAGAGATGGTGGGATGTTACAACCCAGACTGAGCATCACCGAGACATGGAATGGAAATATTTTTTGGCTTTCATCTATGAATTTTTCATTCCTGAGATGATGAGGGAAGATCTAGCTCGGGAGTTCATGAATCTGAAGCATGAAACCTTATCAATGATGGACTATTCTGCTAGCTTCATTGAGCTACAACATTTTTCACCTATTCCGGTATTTGATGAGATGTTGAGGGCTAGACACTTTGAGGATGGTCTTTGATATGACATATGAATGCTGGTGAATGTTCTTAGGTTTCCTACAGTGAATGATATTGTGATCCAGTCACTGATTACTGTGCGGAAGCCACGGGAAGATAGTGGTATAAGCCAGGGTGGTTTGGCATAAGTTTCTAGTACAATTTCTACCTACAAGAGGAAGAGGTAGATAGATTTATCTCATGGTAGCAGTACTAGTCATAAGAATTCTTCATGTGGCTCGGTGATGTGTTGCCAATGTGCTAAGGAGGGACATAAGAGGCCTCATTGTACACATGACCAAATGGAGTGCTGAACATGCTTCATGATGGGTCATCTCAAGCGTTTTTGTAGGGAGTTTCCACCAGTTTCTAGTGAGAGGGGTTCTGTGAAGACTCCACATGAAACAGTAGGGCCAGCAGGTTCTTACCAGTCAGGGAATTTGAACTCTTCAGGATGTTCAGGTTGATGTGGTGGTTGTGGATGTGGTATCCAGACAAGAGGATCTGAGAGACTGTAGGGTGGGTCAGCTCAGGGTAGCCAGGCTATGTCGCAGTGCCGCGACAATGGACAGGATAATGTAGTGGAACAGACCCAACATGAACATGATCCCAAACATTCCACTATAAGAGATACTATTTTAGTTTCTTTTTTTTTATCTTCGGTACTTTTTTATACTGGTTCTATTCATATCTTTATATCTGTGCCCATTGTGCAGAGCCTTGGTATCTGTGTTTCTCCTATTTGTAATAACATGATTCTAGAAACTCCGTTGGGAACTAGAATGGATAGTGTGCGTCAGTGCTGGTAGTGCCCCTAGAGGTTGGTGGATGTCACTTTCTATCAGACATCTATGTCTTAGAGATGATGAGATATGATTTCATTCTCTAGATGGACTAGTTGGTACCCTTTCTAGCCTTTGTATATTGCTATTGTTACAGGGTGAGCTTCACATCACTAGAGGCCGAGGAGTTTCTATACAAGGGTGAATGGGATGTCCAGGTGAGCCGAGATGAACCTAAGCATTGTGAGTGAGGTGGAGTGATAAACCAGATTGTGAGGTTATATATAGACGACCATGGAACATGTTAGAAGGATTTCCCTATAGCAGTTGATCGTTTCATGGATGTCTTCCCAGATCACTTCTCAGGTCAACCTTGAGAGCGAAGGGTGGATTTATCTATTGAGTTTGCGTAAGGAGCACCGTCGGAGTCAATTCTACCTTATAGGATGGCTACACCAGTGTTATGGGAACTCAAGAAGCAGTTGGAGGAGTTTTAGACAAAGGGATTCATCCGACCCAGTACTTCGCCATGGGGTTCTCTTGTCCTATTTGTGAAAAAGGCGGATGGTACCCTCAGACATTGTGGGGATGATCGAAAGCTAAACCAGTTGACTGTCAAGAACTGACATCCCTTGCCAACGATTGATGATAATTTTTATCAAATTTTAGGAGCATGACTATTCTAAAATATTGACTTGAGATCTGGATATCATCAATTGTGTGTTAGACAATCGAACATGCAACTTACAGCCTTTTGGAGCAGATATGGTCAATACGAGTACTTGGTCATGTCATTCAGACTCTTGAATGTGCCAATAGTTTTCATGGCTCTGAGGAACTGTGTGTTCCACCCTTATCTGGATTGTTTTTTGGTTGTCTTTGTGGATGATATCTGGATGTACTCTCACACTAGAAACGACCATGATACCCATATTGAGATCATTTTGAGTACATTGAGAGAGAATCAGTTATATGATAAGCTCTCAAAGTTCCACTTTTGGATGGACCAGATACACTTCATGGGTGATATCATCTCAGAGGCTGAATTTGCAGTGGACCTGGAGAAAATGAGAGAAGTAGTTTCTTGTGAGATTCCTATGAATGGGGATGAAATACGGAGTTTCTAAGGGATGTCTGGTTACTGCAGGTGATTTTTATAGGAATTCTCCTACTTAGCAGCGTCGTTGGCGGGTTTGAATAAGTATGGTGTGAAGTTCATTTGGTAGGAATCTTGCTAGACACCATTTCAAGAGATAAAGGGAATATTGGCAGCAGCACCAGTCCCGATAATTCTAGTGAAAGGGAAGAGTTATACAGTTTACTATGATGCATCAGGTATGGGTTTGGTAGCAGTGTTGATGCAGGGTGATCAAGTAGTTGCATACGGGTCTCAGCAGTTTAGGCCACATGAGATGAATTACTTGACGCGTGATCTCGAGTTGGCTACAGTTGTTCATGTGTTATGCTGTTGGAGACATTATCTCTTATAAGAACATATTATGGTGTTTACGGACCAAAAAAGTCTACAATACATCTTTACCCAGCTTGAATTGAATCTGAGACAGTGAAGGTGGGTGGAATACCTTTAGTCCTTCGACATTGAGCTTGCCTATACACCTGGGAAGGGTAATGCAGTTACTGATGCACTGAGTAGGAGAACTCATATACATGAAGTGTAGAAGGCCAGTGTAGAGTGGAAACTCATGTATTTGTTCTTTGAGATGCTTTTGGAGGACCACAATAATCAGGGGAAAGCCTATATTTCATCCTTAGTTGTGAATTATACCCTCTTAGATTGAGTAAGGAGGAGACAACTATCAGATTCAGAAGGCCTAGTTCTATGGGAATCATTGCAAATTGAGGACCCTCCTCTCTAATGGATGATAAGCGATTATGAGGTACTGTGTATCCGTGGATGAGTGTGGGTTCCAGGGGATATACATGAGGAGTTGATGCGGGAGTTTCATGCTTCATCCTGGGAAGTGAAACCCAGAATTGCCAAAATATACCACGACATTAGAAGTCAGTATTGGTGGCTGGGTATGAAAAGAGAGGTAGCTGGTTTTTTTACGAGATGTTCCACCTGTTAGTAGGTAAAGACTTAGCATCAAAGGCCAACCATACATTTACAATAGTTACCCATTCAAAATTGGAAATGGGATGATGTTATGATGGACATTGTGATCAGGTTGCAGAGGACACCTCGAGGTAGTGGTGCCATATGGGTTGTATTGGAATGACTTAAGAAGGTAGTTCTCTTTTTTTCGATCAAGGAGACCTTCGAACTTGATGAGCTTAGGATGTTGTATATCCGAGAGGTAGTGTGTCTTCATTGGTTCCCTCATTCTATAGTTTCAGACAGGGACACCCATTTCACATCTCGTTTCTAGCAGAGTCTTTAGAGGGCACTGGGTACACAGTTGTTTCTAAGCACAGCTTACCACCCTTAGACCGATTGCAAGTCCGATCATATGATACAGGTTCTTGAGGACATTTTTCATTCACGCTTCCTGGACATTGGGGGATATTGGGAGATGCACATACCCCTTGTCATTTTTTCATAAAATAATAGTTTATAGGAAACTATTGAGATGTCACCTTATGAGGCTTTATATGGTAGGTCATGCCGATCACCTTTGTGCCGGTTGAAGGCAGGTGAGGCAACTTTACAGGGACCACGTCTCATGCAGATGACTTTAGAGTAGGTCCAATTGATTCAAACGAGGATTTATACTGCATACTCTCATCATAATTCTTATGTGGATCGCCGTAGGTGACCCTTGGAATTTGTTGTTGAGGATCAAGATTTATTATGTATTTCATAGAGGTTGGGACACAGGCGGATCAGGAGATTGGGTAAACTTTTACCGAGGTATGTGGGGCCGTTTGAGAGTCTGGAGTTATTTGGGGTGGTTTTCTATGGGTGGTAGTTACCACAGAGGTATCGAGCCATGCACAACATCTTCCACATATCTCAGCTATGCTGTTATCACTCAGACTCATCTCAGATAATTCAGCCTGAGGTGGTTGATCTTTAGGAAGATGCATCCTCTGAGGAGATTCTGATTCGTATTATTGATAGTAGCACAATGGTTCTCTAAGGCCAGTCAGTTCCTCTCATACGGGTCCTATGAAAGCATGACCGAGTGCAGGATGAAACCTGGGATCGGGAGACTGATGTATTTGCTCAGTGGCTAGAGTTTTTCTCAACTTTAACTTCGCCACCCTTGGAAGAGAAATTTAAGGACGACTTTTTTTAAGGGGGATGTTTGTAAGAATCTGGTTCTTATTCTTGAGGTACATGTTACTTATTTTCCTTTTCCTTTAATGTTTTTGAGAAAATAAGGAAAATGGGAAAAAAATCCAAAAATTTGTGGGTACACGCCATGTACTTTTCCACACGTCGTGTACATTGGCCATGTGGGATGAGTATACAGGGAGTGTAGGCATGTCGATGATGAAGGGTGTAAAAAGTGACATCACATCATGTACATTGTATATACACACTGTGTAATATGTCAGCAGGTGATTAGTAAGGTAGTGGGAGTAGCCTCTAGCAGAGTGTTAGTACACGTCGTGTACTGAGAAATACACGTTGTGTAACAAATTTGGTAGATTAACATTGAGGTAGTGGAAAGTGTCCACCAGAGGAACAGATAAAAATGGAAAGTACACACCTTGTACTTGAGAGTACATGCCATGTAGTCATGTTTTTCTCATAAAAAATTCAGTAGCCTCCTCTTTCATTATTGGAAGTATAGAACACTGGAGACCCGCTAGAGAGAATGACAGATCATGGAAGAGTTCCTGACCGCACACTGGGACTCCAATTCCTTCGTTGTGGATCTCGTTTGAACTGCACGGGTGAGTTATTCTCTCTTCTTAAACCTCTTCTTCCTATTCATTACCTAAGGTATGTTATTTGGGATTGAACGCATAAATGTGTATCACATATCTACGTCGTTCTTAGTTGATTCTGGAGGATTCGTTCAAGTTTATTGATTATAGGAGATCAAGGTAGGTGGTCTAGTTTTTATTTCCAACTATCAAGTTGTTTGTCTATACTGTTGTGCTATGCGCCCATATTTGTAGTGTCGTATGGCAAAGGCCATGACTATTAAAATGCCTCGAATTTCCTAAGTAACATAATGAATAATTATAAACTGTTGTTTGGGATCACTTCCTTGATATAGGGCCACCCTATGAGTGTGTTTTCCTTTTTTGGCCATTTGGACAGGATACCCATGGGTATGCCATGAATATATAATGATTTGAGTTTTCATGTGAGAAAATGTGTATATAATTTCTTTCTTAGGTGTTGGGCTCGGCCCAATTTCTTGCATATCCTAAGGGAAGTGTTTCTTATGCCTGAGGACAAGTGTTTCATTGAGCCTCAGGGTAAATTTTCTTATGCGTGTGGGCAATAGCTTCCATGCCTGAGGGCAATATCTCGTACGCCTGAGGGAAATATTCATTATTCATGAGGGAAATCACCTAAGGGTTTCAATTCTGATTATTTGAGGGTAAGGATTTGAATGTCTGATGACACTATTTACTTTGAATATTCACTATGGTGATTTCTTATTTTATACATGCTAAGATAATGAACATACTTGGTATTGTTTTACCTTATACTTGTTAGATATCCTATTGTGGGTTTTTTTCGGCACTATATAAGAGATTATTGGTCGAGGCCGGGTCTCGAGAACTTATAATTCAATTATATTGAATTGTTAAATTATAAATAAATGGAAATGGAACTGGAAGGAGTAGCTGCTTTTGAGTACTTCTTATTTTACTACATTTCATTATTGCACACAGCTATTGCATATTTTCACTTACATTTGGGCATATGACATTGTTGTTTGCCTACTAGATTTTATTTATAACACCCTCTTTGAGTCATGTTATGGTCCCAAATAGATTCTATTGATGTAGGTGTTGATAAGTGAAACAGTCCCTATACAAGTATTTGATTGTTGTAGAGGAGTAGAAGAGCATTTGAACGAGCTTAGGATTGCGATTCTACTGAGTTCCTGATGCACTGCTTTGTTTTTCATTGCGGTGCTTATACCTTGTACTTTATTGTTTTATATTTCAGTGTATACTATTTTGGCATGGCTTCATTCTTAAACATAGGGACATATTGCATCATCATATATATGATTGTTTTCATCTTTTACTTATATATTGTTTTCCATTTCTTCTTGGTATTGTTTACTACTTCCACTATTTGTATATTTGTATTTTCTACAGTTCTCTACACTTTGACAAATGAGGTCATAGTTTCCCCAATATCAGACCTAGTCCCTCACAGCTAGTCGGCATCATATTGTGTTTGGGGAAATGCTCTTGAGGTCATGTGACCTACCGGGTTCGGGGCACCCATTGTTTGGTACCCGGATCCGGGACGTCACGTTTGGGAATTAATATTATGTTCATTTCTGGAAATTTAGTGTTCTTATCTATAAATTTTTTATTTTGATAGCGTCATAAAGTTAACCTTTTTTGGAATCATTAAAAAAAACTTTTGATTAGTATTAGACATTAATGTGTTACCTCACCATATAAATATATATTCATATATCATAGAAGGTTATAATTTTTTTATGGAGATAACAGAAGAGAGAATGAATTAGATATCATTCTATTATAATTCTTATGATTCATCAGTGGTTCGAAAATAAAAAATTAATATTAATTTCATTGTATAAGAGATAATGTATAAATTAATAAATGCTAAACTATAGTATGAAATTATTCATACGATAAAAATTAAACATAATCCCAAGGTATATTGATCTAATTAAATTATATATACAATCATGATGGTATGATGTCAATTGGTGATTTTATAAAACCTATTTCAAGTCCATGATGTTTTCTATGATTCTCTGCTAAGGATGTACAAACAAGATCTTCCATATGTATTAAAATATGAAGTCATATCCATATATTAGGATCTTACTTATAAGGAAAAATTGACAGATATTCTAGATCACAAAGAGAATATGATATAAATCAATACCAAAGTACTATAACTTTTATTGTGGTGAAACCTCTAGCCCAAGGAAGCTACAAATAATCTTTAGGATGTATTTAGGTAATAGTATCTGCATTCTTTTATCATAGTGATGAAATTAGAGAGGAAATGTTATTTTAAGTGGGGTAGAATGAATCACCTTGATATTTTATGAACATATATTTTCAAATTAATTTACTTTGTATTGATAGTTTTGGGAACATGCAATATATGTTTTAACGAATCATTATATAAAAGTAAAATATTGTAATTTATTGTGATAGTTTCCCCCCTAGAAATATGAATGGAGGGTATGAATATGATAAACTAAATTATTAAAATATACATTTTATTCATTTATATAAAATTATTTCTTTGGTGACGAACTAATTATAAATTAAAATATAAACTTTTAGAAATTAAAGTAAATTATTTTTTTTAAAAAAATTAATACGACAAAACATATTATATCTCAATAAATTAGATAAACTAGTACACATCCACGCATATGCATGACATATTAAATTAATTGTTTTTACTTAATATAATACTATTTTTAATAGTTACCTAATAATAGTAATGTTTTTAAATTTCTAATCACAAAATATCGGCACATTATAATGGTATGGGATTAAATTGATTATGGAAACATGAATAAAATACATGAATAATGAAGTGAAATATAAAAAGTAAATACTAATTCTGGAGGGAGGTTTCAAGTCATTTTCATAAGCATTTATGTCATTCTTGTAGGCCATAGTGGTTTACAAGCATAAACTATAGACCATTGGCATAAGAATTCATGTCATACAATGTAATGAATGAAGTTTAATTCATACTAGGAGAGTTTATAACTGTATGAGTCATTGAGATAATAAAATATGTGCCTCGCACAAAGATTTTATTTGAATAAATTACAATAAAAACCTATTTTTTATTTTCACAATATTTTATAATTTTCATGTTTGTAGAAGTGTTTCATCTAATTGAAGTTTCAAAGTCTGCAGGACCATATTTTTGTTTTTATATGTCTTCAGATTCATGATCGTCCAAGAAATACATCCTACAGATGAAGATAAAATTATATATATTACTAAATATTAGTTACTATTTAAATATGAAAATCAAATGTAAGAGTTAAATATAATATCGTATTAGTAATAGAAAAGATAATTCTAAAAATTCATAGTATAGGGATCCTGGGATATCTATATATTGAGACCTAATTCGTAATTGGAGACATATTTTCTTTCTAGAAAGTATTAAAAACTATAATAAAATCATACATTAGGATGCCATTATACTGACTATTATGGTAATTTCTTTATGTTTACAAAGAGGGTGTATTTTTGAAGTATAAGAAGAGGAAACAGATATGAAAATTCATTTTAAATATGGCGGCTTTTTTAGTACCTCAAATATAGGCAATGTAAAAACTAGAGTTAGATATCATGAAAATAAACTATCATCTATTTTAATCTTTTTTCAACAAAATTGAATTTTGGAAAAGGTAATAGCCTAAAAAATTCCTATATCCTAACAATTGAATATAAATTTTCCCCAAGAAATGAAACATGCTAACAATGAATTAAAATACTATGTGTATAAGATAACGTACTATTTTAGTATTACATACTAATAACCCCATCATTTCATGGTGCAATGGTTTCTTAAATTATACGGGATACACTAATCATATTAAAAAACAGAATAATTAGTAGAATATATTTCAAATGATGTGTCTGTACTGTATCTAATGTAATACACATTGCACAAAAAATAGTAATTCTGAAAAAAATTATCAAAAGAATTTCAATATTGAATATGTATGATTACCATGTGTTTACAGCATCAGATTTCAGTTTGTTTTTTGTTTATCTATTAATATTTCCCTTGGTATAGTGTGTAATTTATTAGATTGAATTTTTGTAGCTACACTGTCTGGATATAATTGGACATTATCTCACAGAAAATATCCACTATAAATGTAACATGGCAAATTTTTCTATATGGATATTGTTGTAAGAATAATTCAAACATAGAAACTACAATAGTTTATATCATTGAAAATCAAAGCATAGGTTTACTATTATAATGTTATTTAACAGTAGATAGATATAGGTTGAAAGAAATGCTAGTTTATAAATATTTAAAATAAAAAATATCATTGTATTTATAGAATGTGTTGTTATAACAACAAAAATAATTTAGAAGTAAGAAACGATAACAGATATATATCCGAGTAGAACATGTGATCATGGTTGAAGTATCTAATCCTGTGGCAATTTCTGATGTTCGAGGAGAAGACCCAATAGTTTCAGTATCCTATCAAGAAATGTTAAAAGGAATATATCAGAAATGTGATATTCATTTGTAAGAAAAACATACTGAATAAATTGAAAGATATGTACATGAATATAATGAACATGACTACTTAATTATGAAGACCCATTGCTTTGATTTTCCTGTATAGTATCAACGAAAAATGTAATTTTTTCTGAACTGTTGTTTTCAGATAATAAAAGGATGATAATAATTTGGGTGAGATACTAATAACATAATCAAATGATGTGAATACCAATGATGATTGATAAATAACAAGATGAAATGGTTGAGGCGGAGAAAGAAAAAACATGATGTAAATTTTATTTACGATAAGAAAAAAATATTATTGAATATTAAAATATTGACATTCAATTTTGAATGTCATCATAAATATGTTAGATTAATAGAAAGTAAACATAAATAAATGTTAAAAAAGGATAAGTTTATGAACATATGATTGAGTTCGGTAACAACAACTTCATCTTTTTAATAGTTTTTTTGTGTGTTCATCAATGAGATAGTATCACCCACATTCTTCTTAGTAATTTGTTGGAAGTCCTAGTTGGTAAAATCCTAATAGTAATGGTGTGAGACATTGATATAGTGTATCCCTCTTTTAGTGTGTTGGGTTTTTATCATTGTGGATACCGATTATAGTTTATACAAGTGTGAAAATAAACTATGAAATATGTTATGTATATGGGATAGAAAAAAAATGAAGAAAATGCATTGAGAAAAAATTTACCGAAGGAAAGGAAAATTAATACTACATGATATTGATGAAAATATTTTATTTTTTTTATTCCTGAGACATTTATAGAATATTATTTTATAAAATTTTCATAATAAAATAACTAAAGAAAACATTTTCTTTCTCAATATTTATAGATGTTTTCAACCATATGAGATAATATTGAATATAATCCATAAGTCAAAATATCCAAAAAATTATCCACATAATAAAATCATCTTAAAACATATTAAAAAACTATTTTCTTTATGAAAAGGGAAAATGTAATGATACGAAAATGGAAAGATAAAATTTTGAGTGACAATTAACATAATTTATTTCCATAAATGACTATATGCGGACATAAAAGGATAAAACAGGTGCATTTAGGATACATAAGAGTTGAATACAGAAAAATAATAGAGAATAACTCATTTATTAATTCCTTAAATAGCATAAAACTGTAGTAAATTCATAAAACATAATTATAATCATTTAATGAAACAAATACCAAAAAATATTATTTTCAATATTAGAATACAATTTTTCAAACATAATATTGGTGAAGGACTTTAAATAACCTTGAACAGTAGTCCAAAACCATTAATTTAATGGCTTGATCCTAACCCAAATGAGCCAACACAGACACACGATTGGCCTCCACTGGTGTGGCATGGACACCTAGAATACATCTTTTGTGGTGAATCATCATCATGGAATAAAGTGATCGATGATGCTTCATGGTAGGGAGGTAAACTCACCCAAGGTGGTAGACATGGTTTGCAAGTGGGTTTGTTGAATCAGATGGAAGTGAGTTGTAGGTTCATTGGCTTTAAGATCCTTTTAATTGCAATCATAACTATATTCAATTGATCCAGAGACAATATACCATCATTAGTTGAGCATAAAAATGATTCCTTTCAATGTACGTCCATGTTGGTGTTCAATAAATAAATGATGATATAAAATTGCAATATAAATTTATATATTTTTAATTCACTTTATCCTCAAAACAATCAGCAAGTATTATATCAATATAGTTACTATTCTATAAATTAAGATAGTTTTTTTATAGAATACTTTTAAAGAATTCAAATTCTATTAATATAAATTATATGGAGACCTTATCAATGAAATAAAATATAATAAAATATAATTAAAATCCAATATTAGTTATAATAAGAAGAATAATGTTTTTGTAATATATTGTACATGTTTTCACTAAAGAATTTGTATGATGTTTAAAAAAATTAATGTTAAATTGCCTTTCTAAATTCTCCTACGTGCTGGATTATGTTTTCTGTATGCTAATGTGGGATCACAAGGAATGTGTAGATACTCTAATTAATTGTAAACAATGAAACATGTTTATGGAGGATGAAATTATTCAAAACACAAAAATGTATTTTCATTCTTGGATACCCTGGTATAAATATAACTATTAAATGATTATTTATTCTTATAACATAAAACCTAATGTATGATGTAAATGAAATTATATTTGAATGGATGGAGAGTAAAAACTCAGAAGGAAGTACATGTTAAGACATGTAAAGGATCAATGTAACGAATGGTTTATGAAAAGTGAAATTATATGATGGAATCAGTTCACGAATGGTCAAGTACTAAACTCTGATGTATAATACCAAAATATTGATCCATTTTCAGAAATCTATAAATCCAATTCAAATGATTGTTTGATATTCAAGAAGTGAATTGGCAAAAACATGTTCTAAAAAGTTATTTGTGTATCTAAACCTATACATTGGAGAATATGATTAGATTTAATGTACATACTAACTATTAAAATTAAATTAAGGTAAAATGGAATGTGTATCATAGATGGATATGAAATACCCATTCCAAACTAAAAATGTGTGAAAAAAATCAATGGAATAAATATTGGGTAAACTCAAATTTATGTTACTATCCATAAACAAAAATAATCTCTACGCCATCTAATCTAATAAATCAATTATTCAGTTTTAGAAAATTTAATTCTCCTAGTTGACACATACCTTAAAATATATGAAAAACATTAGTTGATGATTTTTCATTGATAAAAATCCAGAATTTAGGGAATGGAAAACCATAGTTTCTCACATTCTCATACCATTATTTTTTTTGGGAAATATTTATAATTTCTCTCGTCTCCTTATTTTTTTTATTTGATATATTCTATGGTGACATGTATTCGGTATGCTAGAAATCTACAACCCCTCAAAAATTTAGTGTACCTTTTAATAAAGGGAAGATGTGGCATGAGATCATTGGATGATTAATTATGGAAAAAAATAAATAAAACAATTTATATTACTACTTCCATAGGTCAATGACATGTAAGATAATTAATGTACCTGCCACTCAAGGGATTAGTCCATAGATTAGGGTTGTAACCTTTGTTTGGGGAAAAACTATAATAGTATAAATCACTATAGTTGTAAGTCTATAGTAACATAACATAAAAAACATAGTGATTTATTACATTAAAAAACACAATATTTATAGAAATCATAAAAATATGAACACTAATAATGGGATTGGGGAGAACACACCTTTTTCGACTTCTAGATCTATAGATTTAGTGAGGACACAATGCAGTATAGTAATCGTGGTAGCCTGAATGAAGTGGATCTATAATTTCCAATTCTTGAATTCAAATGTATTATATCACAGTAGTGAAATTATCTATGAATATACTGAATTAAAAACATTTAGTGCATAGAAAAAAATTATTCCACATTGCATTTAGTCAAAGACATTTTAAAAAACATCAATGAACAGAACATGGAATCGATGGGAAGGAAACTGGAAATATTTATATTGAATGACATAATTTCAGCATTACTAAACTATAGGATGATTTGTGTTAGAAGAAATCAAAATCAACCATGGAAAAAAATTAGATGATGTAATATTGGCCAATCAAGAGAAGAAAATTCCATAAATAGTGAACTGGAATAGGTTTTGTAGAAAAATATTATTTGAAAATTTATAATACAACTGAAATTAATATTACATTGGGATAAGGGAAATCATTTCCATAAATTGTGACGAAAACACCTTTTTCATAGCTTTCAATCTTTAGGGTCTCAGAAGACACACAATCATATAAATATGGTGGATGATCGAACGTCGTGGATCCATATTATATGAATTTTTAATGGAGATATATCATTGTTCAATATGTAAATTTTGATGAATATATTGAAATGATAAAAAATTTAAATGGAGGTAATTGTTAGAGATTTTATGAAAGAAATATTACAATATGTAGGATCCGTTTATAACAGGTTGAATATGAAAATAGGTAAAATTTCAACTCATCATTTAGATCCGAAAAAGAAGAAAATGATTTATTACTTCAATGAAATTAAGAGAACATAACCATTCCATATATTTAGATCTATAGGATATCGAGAGAAGGTATCAATGATGGTAATGGTGTTTTTGAACAGGTTTGTGGGTGTCCACCATGATGGTTGACCGTTCAGAAAAACTGGAACATCTTGCGGGAAGTGAATCGAAGGAGATGTGAGGGAACTCACGGGCATAAATTGTATTGATTGGGGAGATATATAGAGATTGTAGAGATATGTGTAGATGATATAATAGAATAGTGTTGATTCAATATGTAGAGAAAGAGTGTAAAGGATTTCGATGGAGAAGGAGGATTAGGGGGTGTGCTCAAAGGTGTTGAAACCCAATATTGGGGAGACCGAATGCAAAAGTTACTTTTGGGAGACTGAATTGAGGGTAGATGTCTGAGGTTTAATCAGGAAGATGAATACTGGATGGAAGGAACATATGTAGAATAATTGAGCATACCTAATGTCGACGAATGGATGGGGGACCAAATAAGTGGGTTTTCGAGCTAACTGTGGGATATAGATATAGGTTGAGATGGACACAGGAGGAAGATGATGGATGAGAGGAACCCTATGGTCGAATTTTACTCATGGAAATATAGTGGAGGGTTTCAAAACATGATTTTTAATTGAAAATTGGTAATGCGGTATAATGTGACGTAATGATTTGAGGAGGTGACATGTTTGGTTGGATACACCAAAGATTAGTATATATACTAGATACATATTTTGGAAAATATTTTTGATTAATATAATTAATTATATATTCAATAAAAATTTTAATATTCATCTTTACTATTTTTTATGTTTGAGATAAGAATTAATCCCATTTTTTGAATTAATAAATAATTATTATTGAAGGAATTTTTTGGCTTTATGAACTTAATTTAAAATTAATTTACCACATTTATAAGATTATTTGAATAAATGAACATAATATTTTAAATAATTGTTTTTAAATTAACATGTTGTTTATTTTTGATAATTTTTTGAAATGATAAAATATTCACTGAATAGTTAAAAATAATAGTTTTATTAAAAACACTTCTTTATAATTAAATGAATTAAGAAGATAAATTTTATTTTAACATTGTTCTAAAATTTAAATACCTCTATTATTAATATATAAATAATAAAAATCTCATTGTAATAAATTTCATATTGAACATTGATATAAAATATTTTTATACTTTTAATGATTTTGACTTCAGAAAACTACAATTTAATTGTGTTTTCCTTTTTAGTTTTAAAATAATGTTATCACATATACTAATGTAGTTCTGAAACAATGGGTTCAATATTTTTAATCAATATAATTTATATTATATAATATGTTCAACATATGTTTTGGTCAATATTAATTGTATAAATAGTAAAAAATTAATACTATGGTAAAGATTAAAATAGGTGTATCATAGGCTTAAAATGAAATGATAATGAAAAAAGGGAGATATATACATTTCCAATACATTTTTTTGGAACTATGTACTACATAAAACCCATAAATATCTACAATGTACAATTATATATAATTTGGGATTGAGAACAATTAATTTTCATATTATTCTTTTCAAATATTTCTTATCTATATTCTATCCCACATCTAAAAGGCCACCACTTATATTCACCTACATTCACTTTAAAATACCTTTGATATAGACATGATATGAAATCGTTTATTCTTTAATTCCCTACCTATATATTATAGTCCTTAGTGAATTTAGAATCCCAATCTATAAAGGCATTAGTTTAATATTAAAGAGGTAGTCTTAAGATGATGTAATGTTTTTATATATTTGTTTTTGGTTTACATCTTCTTCTGAATTATTAAAATATTATACAATTATCATAATATAATAAAAAATATATCTTTAATATTCATATATTTAAACATTTTTCTTTAATAACAAATATTGTTCTCTGCATCCATCAAATTGGTAATAAAACCATCGATCGTATGTATGGAAGACTACTGCCTCACAAACAAATGATATGTGTTTTCCATAACAAACTATTATAAATGTATTTAATTATGAATTTAATGTAAATATTTAGGTTAATTATTATTTTATATTCCTCAATAATAAATATATTACATATATCATTCTACATTCCATTTTTTGGGGGGATATAGTAACATTAGTCGTGTGTACGGTGGACTACGAACACATGAATTGAAGTGATTTGCTTTTCACTAACTATTTTCATGTAATGTAATGGAGGAAAATTTTAGGAAATATTTTTTATATATATGACATATAAATTTTTCAATTTTTTAGATATATTATTTAACTTCATTTAATTTCATCAGTGGGGAAAATGGAAACAATGTTCATGTATACATACGACCTATCATTCCATGAATGGTGTATTTCATTTCATATCTATAAAATTTATTGACTACTATAAATAAATATACAAATAATATATTTTATATTTATATTATCTAATATATTCTATAGGATATGGATCAATTATAAAATTAATAATACGTAAAATAAAAAATTGAATGATGCAAAAAAAAACAAAGAAGTTAGTATGAGCAACAAGATTTTAAAAAGGACATACTAATAAACAATTAATAAATATTAATAATTAAATCATATATTGTATTATATATTCAAATATTATTCAATAATATATTTTTATTAATCAAATAGTTATTATAAATGAGTTAGTACAATGTATTGATTAATTTTGGACATATTGCGGTGGATTTTTTTTTACTACTTACTTTTCTAAGACACATGTAATATTCACCACATATTAATTTTTTGTGGTGTATATACATACCATGAATTTATTTTATGATTTTTAACATGAATATTTGTTTAAATATCTTTTTTTGGATCCCCCATTTAATGGAGTTTACGGTTGAAACTTTTCTAAATTTTTATTGTATTTTTTCTCAGAACACCATCATTGGTATAAAGGTTATGTTCTGAATATATCATATTCTATGTGTTGTATATACATCCCTTATAGAATTTACTATTATTATTATCATTATATTAATGATATTTAATGCTTCATTAGATTTTATGCTTTAACAGGGCCAAAAATTCAAAAGATATTAATGTGGTGAGGGTTTTACGTTACCGTCTCATTTTGTAATATCATTGTTTATGATTTTTCTATAAATGAGGAAAAATTATGATATATATATATATATCCTAATAAACTCATAAATTTTCTTCTTCATTGGTTATTTCAATAGAATATATATTTTAACATTATTTTCCTATCTCTATATACTCAATATTTCAAAATACCTTTTTAACGAAAATTGATGTTATTTCTATCTTCATTTAAAATCACCTTTTTCTTCCATATCAACGTTTTTTTAAATATTCTAAAAATATAATAATTTTATTTTAGGTTTTCTAAATTTATTTTTACCTTTTTTGTGTTTCTTGAATTTTTTTAAATTGAAATCTTCATGTCATTTCCAATACAAGGATAATTATCATTTTACGGAAAATATAAAACTAATATTTTTTTATTTTGTATGCCATCATCTGTCATCATGAATAAAAAATGATTTAAGGATTACTTATATATTCCAAAATATAATTTCAACTAAAAATACTTCCAAAATATTTTTCTGTAATTTTAGTTCTAAAATATTTTTTATTGAAATGTGGTTTTCCTCAAGAAATGTTTTTAATGTTTTTTAATACATCATTAATATTTTTTCAATGTGAATTTCAAATAAAAAGGCTTTATAGATTTTTTTGTGAATTTATGGTTTTAGAATTTTCTTTTTTTTGAATTTTTATTTTCATCAATAAATGATACTTATAATATTCGTATGAAAATAATTTTCCAACTCTGGAAAAATCCTTTGATGCAACATAATATTAACATGTCGGTATGATCTGATGGTGCCATATTTATTATTTCCATGTATGAAATATATTTTTTAAAAAGATATTTTTTTAAAACCTTTTACTTTTCCTTTAGTTATTTTATGATGAATTTATTAGGTAATTATGAGAACAATTTATATTCTATGGGTTATGCTATGATGGAATGTTATATCAAACCAATTTCATTTCATTAATTCTAATGTGATGAATATTTTATTATCATTATAAAGTGTTATTTGTCATTTTATTTTTGTGTTAGTGGTTACATTATAAAATTAGTCTTTGTTCATATTAAAAAAAATACTGGTGAGACCTATACCTCTTTGCAATGTATTGGGTAATGATTAATGTTATATCTGTTCATTGGTGCATTAGAAGATTTCAAAATCCTAAATGATGGTACATGAGAGGATATCCCCTACATGTATAAAGAAACACATGAGGTTATTCCAAGCTTGAGGATGCTACATTAGTGGTTATCCAAATCCTAACATGATACAAATGACATAGTGGAAAACCTTTTATAAGGGTTTATATACTTATGTGTATGCAAGAAATTAAACTATTATTATAATATTATGCACTAATATAACATTTTCAAATAGTATTCTCATGTTCCCATTCCCATTTTTATTGGTTATGTAGATATCTCTCTTATTTACCCTTACTAATCATTAGATCTCCCTCTTTATTATGTTTCCTGGCCCTGGGTATTATGTATGATATTTCTAAGAAGTGTAATAGTTATGAATTACTTAGTGGGAGATGACATAGATCACATAAGGACTATCTGTTTACGTGTCCTTGTATCCAAACGCACTAGACATAATCAATTCTATCATAGATAACTATGCTATGTAAAGAGTATTCATCTACTAAAATTTGATATTTATATGTGATAGGTTTCTATGTCATCATTCATGTTGGTGAGGAAATTTTTTATTCACCTATATATAATTAAAGTAGTTTTTATCTATTAGATTCTCAAAGATTCACCTCAAATTTCCCAACAATATTGAATTTGAATTGTTATTATATTTTAAAATAATTAAGGCCAAAATAATATATATATATTTACCAACATGTATAAATGAATATTTTTATTTCCATTACAAATGTACATGATTCTTCCCCATATATTCTTGTTGTAGTATAGTTCCTCCTCTAGTGGACCTTCTTTCAACATGGAAAACATATCACTTCATGTTGTTTCTAACTTCTATATATTCCCTTTCATAGTGGAGTGGTACTTATAAAACATAAACGTGGAATAATTCTTAGGAACATTTTCATTCCATTACTCGCAATACTCATAAGGTATCCAGTATATTAATCTCACATTCCCTTATGTTCATGGATAATCATTGTAAAAAGATTGGAAAGTGGGTTATCAAAATTGATAAAATTATAATTGACAATAATATTATATAATATCTTATTGTCTTAATAAAGTAAAATTTATTTTCAGAAATAATCGTGTCATTTTACACCCATCATGTTTAAATCATCAATATAGACAACCATATTGACTATACAAGGTAGGTATAAGTAAAAAACTTAAATATTACATGTGAAATGTTCCTTGGAAATCTAAATCCACTTTTTTCTAGCCTTATCTTAAAATAGATCATAAAGATTGGGAATCATCATGTAGAAAACCTGTGTTTTGTGTTATTTCATGAGCTCAGTAAACAAGAATAAGGACATAAAACACTAAACATGAACCATAACATCATGTTATTTCATGTAGGCCAACATATCATCTAAAACATCATTTTTAGATGTTCCTCTTGAACAAGGGAACCTATCACATTTTCTTTACACTTTATGCTATGATAATTTACCCCAAAATATTCATTCATAATCCATGATAAATGGATGTGTCCCATTGAGGGACATACCAATAATTGTATCTATTTTTTCATCCTAATTCTTGTAATGTAATGATTTAATGACCTTAAATATCATTGATGATTTTTTAAAAAAAATATTATTTTATCAATTTAGAAGACTTTTTATTTTTATAGGGATTTTAAATTATTTATTAACCATGTCCTCGTAATATAATTTATGAACAATTCGTTAATCTAATTTCAGTTTTAATTTTTTTAATTTTTTTAATTTTTTGATCACAATACATCATATAATAAACATTAATGTTAGACATGAATTTGAAATAAATAAAATAAATATCTATGGAATGATCATGATATTTTATAATGGACAATTTATTGTGTAAATGGAAAAATAAATTTTGATCTATGTAGAATAAATCCATAAATCAAATCGTTGTTTGAGTTACAGAATTCTACTTATCCTCATAAGTGTCTCCTTAGTCGTCTTCACCTTGTATCTTCCATGAACTACTTCAACTCACCTAGGTTATTATTTCATTACCTATATTTTAATGACACACATTTTTTTGAATATTTCGTATTCCATTACATTAATGAAACCGTGGACACACATGCCCCTATATAGTAAAGATGATGAGGGGACACACATTCCATAATTTTAACTTTATAATAATTCTATCAAAACTAATGACATAATAATTATATTAAAATAAATATAATAATTGAGTAAGTAGGTCAACATTATTATCATCCACACATGAAAGGATTAAATTTTTAAAAATAATTATAATTCATTTCAATTAATTCATTTTTAGGTTGAATTTATTGACTTAATTAACTAATTATTGTGTTAATTCATTTATTCCGTTATCTTAATTTTCTATCTATAAAGTCATGAATATTATAATCATTTATAATGTTATATATATATATAATAATTTATTTTAAATTATAATTAATTAATTGTATGTCATATTCTAGAGGAAAAATATTCTATACAATTCCAAACTACACAATATCGAATTTGGTTTGTTTCATTTAATTTTACCTTGCATGGCTTGTAGAAAACATGGTGTGTTGGTTAATTAAATAGTTTTTATCTTTTTGTGTCAATAATAATAGATATTATAACTTGTATAAAACACATGACATGTTAATATATGTGGAATGTTCCTATTTTAACACATGTGTTGGATAAACTATATTTTTTTATATGGAAAAATGGAATATTTTTTTAAAATTAACATGAAATTTTAAATAAAATGTTAATTCATCATAAAATCATGGATCAAAGCATTTACAATACATGAAATCTTGTATACTAGATTAATGCTATGATTTAATTCGTACCAATTATTTAATCAACATAGTTTTAGAAAATAATTTTTTGCATGTTATATGAACTGGCATGAATAGAATTGTGTGCACATTATGATAAACCACATATATTCCTCCCTCTAGTCATCTTCACTTCATTATGATTGACTATTCATGTTTTCAGTTAAAACTTGTATGAGTTGAAAGGTGTGTATAAGAGATATAAAAAACAAAATCAAAATTAACCTATGTTAAAAGAGTTTTAATTCAGTATGAGGCATGCATTAAATACATGCTATGTGGTTTGACAACATTCATTTTGAATTTCATGTATGGATAACTGGGATAGGTAACATGATATTTCTCATTTCTACATCTTATATAACCTCTAAAACATTCATCAATATGGCTAGAAAATATATGATATGTAATTAAGTCACATACTCTTCTCACATGCAATATATCACAATTTTATTAGATCAATATAGTGGGTTTAATAATGATACATGATGTTTATATTTAAATTAAATGTTGTAAGGCCAAAATATTTGGCACCTTTAGACAGGATTGATGAATGTTATTTATGTGTTTTGGCCAAAATTCATGGTCATATAAAGGTGGAAAATAATATATCTCAAATTTTGATTATTAAAAAATAAAATATAATTTATTAGTCATCAAAAATCATAATGTGGGAAAATATAAATAAATAAACACAGAATAATTTTTTTATAACACTCATAAAAAATGCATTAGGCCATAGTAAAAGAGTTCATTCCACTTCCCAAAATGGAACCTTTTCTATTTTCCTTAGATATATCATGAAAATTTGTTCAGTAGAAACCCCAAAGTCTTTGAAAGTAATATCTTTAATATATAATATATAATTATATTATAAAATTCATAATTACCATATCTTTTAAATCTCTACTAATTCTAAATTTTTTTGACTAATTATTTTCACAAAATTTTTTTGAGGATGGAATACATTGTATAATCCCTCTATATGTAAACCGCATGTTCTCTAGAAACCTTGAAATGTTGTGGTAGAATAATCATATGATATTGCAAAAGATTCTCAGCACATTCATTGTTCATTGATAACAGTTAGAATACTTTTTTCGATTGATGAAGGTTTTATTCATGTTTTCTTATAGTCTTTATAGAGATGTGTATTATTGAGTCTCTCATGTTTCAAGAGTGTCTTGGGTGATTAAACTATAGGGTATGAAATAATTATCTCTATAAAATGTTCTGTACATTACATTTCATTCCCTTAAGATGATATAATCGAGTTTATATGACATTGTTGTAGAATTAGTAATTTAAAAAAGGTAATTAGAAAAATTCATAATCCCTAGAGAAACTCAGTTATAATTATTTAAATAATTTAATTATAATCCCTAGGTGTCTATTAAATTAAATGATAATTTAATATAATTTCATTAAAAAAACTATTTTATATTTTTTTCAAATATATTATTTATATAATTACCACAAGACACTTAACTCGATCCATCAATTGTACTCGAAATTCATCGACACATTAACAATTTATATTAATTTAAATAAATTAAAATCATTACTTCATTTAGTCAATAAATAAATAAATCTATATAATTTTTATCCCCTTCCCAATAATCTAGTATCATAAATCAAAGAGAGTGAGGCATGTATGATGTTGGTGTTAAACTAATTGGGTAGCTTAAAATCAAATATAACAAATTTATAAATATAACAAATCATTGTGACTACATGATACCTATATAGTGAAACTCTTCCAATCATACATATAATTATTTCATTATATGTATCATGATACTCATATATGGCCTTCTCATGATATAGAATATTGAGATGAGATTACATAGTTTATTCATCCTTGTTTTTTTTGGCGATTTTTTTTAACTATACATGGATAATAAAATAAAACACTCTAATTTACTGTATCATCTAATAATTTCATGTAGATAGATTTCCCTCGAAACACTAACATCTATAGACAGTGGTTCATGAAAAAGAGACTCTTACATGTCATCCTTCTACTCTAGTAATTGTATAATGCACAACCGTCAGGACAAATACTAGAAGTATCGTGAAGTGATGAACATATCCATATCCAATATTTACCACAGTGATAATTTGGATGTCATAATGCATTCTATTTTCAGTAAAAATACAATTTTTATAATTTATTTTGAATTCAAAAATATGTAATATATTATTTTATTTATTTTACCCTAATTATTTATTCAAATTTCTATAGTACTCACTATTATATTTAAAATATTCTACACAATGGATAATATAGTGTAAAGGATCCATATTTTCTTTCTCATAATCATGACATTGGACTTACAATATATTCAATGTTATTTAGTTAGGAAGGTCATTACAAATTCTTAATATCACAACTCCTTAATTTATATGGGGACTCTGCCATCCAAAAATCCTAGAGTAGAAATTCCTCAATAACAAAATTATAGTTACATCATGTCAATCATGGGATATCATTCATTAATACAAAATATGTTAACTCAACCCAAAACATTAGATAACAGTCCCTGATATGTAAAATTACCCAATACTTTGATCAGAAAAGCACTATAAATTATGGTTTCATTTTAACAAAATTAAGGGAATTCTATAGCGACATAATATTTTCAAGAGGGATTTTTATCTTATGGATAATTATAAATTAATCTATAATTTTTTATGATACTGAAAACTATATGTATTTTACATCATTAATTAACCATTCCTTATTAATATAATTAACTTTTGCTAGATATATTTTTTTGAAACTTTTTCAAATCATAATTTATTTATTTTAATTAATCACATTATTGCATCCAATATACCTAAATAAATAACCATACTATGAAAAAATTAAAATTTTTATTGATCATGATATTTTATATTAGCTTGTTTATCAAATAGGTGATAAACTAACCAAAGACCCAAGGGGAATAACCCCTCGAACATAGCTGTGTTCAAGTTACAACCTTGAACAAGGTAACATATGTATCTCCTTCATCTGTTTCACTTTGACTAACTCTTAAACCTCCAAAACACACATAGGATATCCTTCATTAACATTGGCTTGCTCAAATGGATGTTTAGGGAAATAGGGATATGGATTTAGATAAAACAATTGTAGACATGAAGGACCTTACATAATAATAAGAGTGGATGATACATGGTTTATCATTTAAATTAAATTATACTTATCACAAAATTAAACCAATAATAATTAAGTTATGCTAAATCCAACACATACAAAGGTCATTAAATATCATGATCATCCACACAAGCATTGAAATTACATTTTAATGATTATATTATTCTTTTCAATACGTTTTTAATTAATAAAATAATAATAATTTTATTAAAATTATTATAAATATTAATTGATCTGTTATGTTATCTTAATTATCTATAAATATTGTTCTAGATATTCAAGTCAACTATAATATTAAAAATTTAAGTAAATTAATTTAATTTAAAAGTAATATATATATATATAGTTTTCACTTATAAGTGACATAATTTATATCCTTATGGTAATTTTTAAATTTTTTCCGCATTTTTACATAACATGAAAAGAAGGAAACATGATGTGTACCCATATATATGAAATTTACTATTTCAAAAATTACATGTGACTTTTCATTTTAGGGACCATTCTATATAATTCATAATTTCTTTGTTTTTTTAATTCCTAGAGTGTCGTTATATGACATGGAATGTCGTTGCATGAGTCACATTGCGTCGTCTATAGAGCTATTATGACAATATATCATTCCATTAATATAGGTTGTGTGTAAAAATAAAAATTTAATTGAAGAAAATTGAATTTATAATGACCATATGTGATTTCTATTTCCTATATAATTTCAAATATAATTAATTTATAATTTTTTGTGTTGAATAATATTCCAAAATCACTCAACTTATATTTTGATCATCTAACCAATCATAATAAATGTACACTAACTACACACTTTATAGGTATTATTATAAACGTTAATATAAGTATTTTTTCTTTTATAATTATCTGGTACAACTACAGCCTCACCTCACGTATAATCCACTTCAAAGGATATAAAATACACAACATGTACATCCCGCAACACATCGTATAATACATTTTGAGGCCATCAAATGAAACCTGAAAAACAACATTTTTTGTAATAAAAGTGTTCATTTATGAAATACGTGGAATATATATCTCTTATATGGTATTTTTCCCAACTAGATCATATTGATAAATGAGTTGTCATTACTCAATGCATATTAATTCCCTATCATTTACATTGACCACACATCTTATGTGATTCTGACAGGGTTATTCATGAGTGATTACATTGAATGCATACAAGTCAAAAACCATAAAACCTGGAAAACCATTCTCTATCTTTTAGTTCAATACAAACTATCTAATGAAACATTTTATTATTCTCCCAAATGATATTCCATATTTTTCTACAACTCATCTAAGTGTAGTGGACACGACTACACAACATGAAATTTTCATATTCATGTCTTGTATCTGTGCTCTATGGATTGAATATACAACCCCTTTGTATGAGATCTTCATATGTTCATCATCTGTTGATAGACTTTTTGTCTATATAAAATTAAAATAATATGTTATTTTGGAATTTAGATTATGATTTTATACATAAGTACTGAAAAAACTATCAATAAAATTATAATTACATTAATACATAATAAATAATTAAAAATTATTAGGTGGCCACTATGATATCTCAATTATGGTTCTAGGTCACCGTATGATCTTGTCGAAATACTTCGTGATGATAAATTTGGACATTTAAATTAGTAAAATTGACAAACATAGATATTAAAACCCCATGGGGGTTTGATGATAGGTTATTTTAACATAAATTTTATAATTATTTTATATAACTAAAAATTAATGTTTCCTTCAATTCATTCTTCATAGTCAAATTAGTTGGCCACTCTTGTCATACTATTTTTTTATTGTAGGATCTCTATTTAGAATCTCTTTAGCAATAATATACAAATTTTACATATAACTTGAAACACTACCAATGAATTGATGATTATTAGTGTGAATTATTCTCACCAATTGTTTCATTACCCATTAACTATAATTGTAATAACATCATTTCTTGATATATTATTCCAGTCTCCATTAAATCATTGGTAGGGGATTATGTATTAATCCTTAATATCCTTGATATCCTTATATAAAATGTTCACTCAGTTGTTGATAGAATTATATAGAGAAGATTTATTTTAAACATAAACTCTTTACCATAGAAACGATATTATTGAGTTTAAATTATTACTCTAGAGAATATTTTTTATAAAATATAACAAAATTTCTTCTAACTCGATAAAACCCCCACATAAAATAGTAAAAATATTATTAATATTTTTTTATAACATTTAAAAATACATGGTTTATTTTAATATCATTTATAAATAAATAAATAATTATTTATTTAAATGAAATTAAATATATCATTCATATCAGAGTCAAAATATGGTCTATCAATTTTAATTAGTATTTATCAGATGTTTTATATTGAGTCTTTGTTTATATAAATATACACTACTACATTATTGAGTTAGTATATAAATAAACATTTCATCAACTAACTCATGAATAAATGTTTACATATTATTCATCTCACATTTGTATTCTCTAGACTAACTGGATATGGAATATATGAGATCAGCATATCCCAAAACATTATTATTCCTATGACCTTGAGAATAATATTTACTCTAATAATAAATTCAAAATAAATTTAATTTTGGTTTTGGATATACATTGTGTGCCTCCCTATATAATTCGTTCATAATGGAATTTTTCTAAAATACCTAATGTCCCATATTAGAGTCTACAAAAAAAATCCAGGAACTATAAGAGAAATATGTTAATTCCCAACTACTAAAAACCTCATAAAAAGGAACTCCATGTAATATAGTCCTATTTTATTGACATCTCAACCAGTGAGTTTCATCACATATATTATCAATGTATTTTTATGATATATTTTAATTATATATCCTAAAATGAATATAAAAATAAATTTGATATGGATGTGTAATTGATTGGATAGTTCAATTTTAATCCGAGGGCCGAAAATATCTACATTTAAAAATAATAAAATTAAAATCCATTTGTTTAAAAAATCATTAATTTCATATCACATGTGATGCACCCAATATATCAAACCTCATCATGATAAATGTCATCATGCCTTATGGTAATACATCATAGTGCATGGAACAATATATAAGTTAATAATATTATCATGTCCTTGTACCAATACACACATCAGTATATTGGAATATCATGCATCATTTATAACATTTGGAATTCCAATTGGGAAAATTGTTTTAATAACCTCCAATATTATATATTTTATATGGAAAATGTTATTAGATTATATATTAGGGTCTTAGGAGTCCCTTACCCCTAATATAATGTATCATCTATGTCATGATTGCTAATTTCATTAGGATATAGAGAATGTATTTATAAATATCATCAAATAACTTCGTGGTTTTCATTATAGTGAGGAAATACTATAACCTTTTTAGGAAACTAGTAGGATATATACATATTCAAATTAATTTTATATAGAAAAAAATTTCAAGTGATATTATTTTATGTAATATTCAATCCCCTAAAAAGGAATCTAATCAAAATTAAAAAGTAGATTGTTATAGGGAACTGTCTACTATACTGATGTAATACCATAGACTTTTTGTATACTATAAAATCTTCTTCATCATGTTTCCACACCCAATTTTCTCTGAAGGTTCCAATAATATATTTTTACATCACTTATGGATCATTAAATATATTCTATGTGAATCACCTAGTATATTGTTCTTTATATCTATTGTTTATGGGACATAGATATTATTTCCATGTCAATGGAATTCATCCTTTTCAATATTTAATTCATGAATATTTATTTATTTTTTATATCACATTATTTTAAATCATAATATAATCCCATAGATCATTATTTGTTTAATATTCTATTTATGGTTTCGAAATAATTTATGGTAATATGCCTTTACATTCAATATAATTTCAGGATCTTCACTTTGTAAAACAATAAAGACAAGGGTGTTATATATTCTAATCACAGATAGGGTAGAATTTTAATTTCTACAGTGAGAATTCGTTACCTTATTCTTGTTCTTATTATAGTAGTGTGGTGATAAGTCAGATTCCATCATTATGACAAATAATATTCATTGATGCTTGTTAAAATCCTTCAATGTTAATCTATAATTATGACTACTCTGATTAGTATAAAAGAGAGAAAACCCATATTGATTGTATTTACTCTAAATATTTAATTTAATAATCATATAAATTTTTTTCTTGTTTTGGGTATTATAATTATTGAATATTCAATTATCATGAGGTATATGACGTATCTTTATCTTTTTACATATGTTTGACACCATAAAATTTTATTGAGGATTCAGTGTATATAAAAACCCATCTCTAATTGATGGTACAATGTACATACAAGTAACGAATAACATTTTTATTAGTTTATTGAATAATTCTTAAAAAATTTCCATATATACATTCGTTACTTCCTTCTATGTCAACATAGATTTTTGGTTTCTAGATTGTATGAAATTTCTTCCAAAACATCAGTGGTATCAAATTAGTCCAATAAAACAATAGATCTTTTTGACAACTAATGATCGTGATCATTTCTCAATTATAATTTTATTTACATGTTCTATATAAATTCTATTACATATGATCACATTCTAATATATTTCAACATTTATATTTAAAAAGTCAAACATAGTCAAAATAGTGTACCACTCCATCTTTAATGACTTAAATGAAATTCATAGACACTCCACATGTTATTTTTTCATCTTAGATTATATGAAAATAATATCAATAAACACAACCTCAATATTATCAATGTAATATATAAAATATATATTCATCAAATACATGATATGTTTCCTTATTTTATAAGTCTAAATTGATTCACTACAAATTCATAGTGATCATTTCTATAATGGACGGTTTTCTTTTGAATAAATTCTATCTTATTCTTTCATTGATTATATCTCAAATTAGTATTAACAATTTACAATTATTATCATCCATAATGTATTTTTAAATTAATATTATAATAGTATAGTAATGAAAAATTTTTCTTTATGGTTTTATTTTTTATATATTTTTTATTGATGAATATATATATTGAACCATCCATTTTGTGAATAATAGAATTGGTTCGCCCTACATTGATGCACTAGTGTGTATATAATCTTTTTATAAATTCTCTTTATGATCTTGAATTTAATTACTCAATTTTAATTAGGGATGTTATATAAGGTTTCTCTAACATATTTTCAACTCTAGGTTTAATGTCTATTGAGAATCCATCCTTATTATACAAGTAAAGACTGTAAAATTATTTAAGGAATTCATTAGAATAAACTCTTATAATAGTCTAATTTTTAATTAATTACCCTTTTCCTTGACAATTTTATTATGATATTATTATATATTTAAAATATATACATTTGAAATTGAATGGTTTGAAAAATGAGATTCATAGTCCTCTTTAAAGTTATATTGGGGAATGGGATAATTTAGGATATAGAAATAAATTTCTATTTTTTAGGAGTCGATATAAGCTGCATATAAAGAGAGTCATTCCATGAATAAAATAGTATCAAAATTAAATAATGAAATTATAGTCCCATTAATACAAATTAAGGAATATTGAAACACTTTTTATGCAAAAATTTCACCACTAGGTGTTTTTACATCTATATCTTCATCTTTTGATTAGTGAGTTGATTCAATATTTATATAAAATTTTTATTATATAAAAAATTCAATCAATCCATAATAAAATAATACATTCATAATTATTATTTTTATAGTTATTGTATCATTCACTAATTTATATTATTTTTCTATATTATCTATATTAATGTCAAAATATTTTCCTTGATCTCTTTAATTTTTTATTATTGATTTTTATTATCCTAAAACACTCTTATATTGGGTCAATATATTATTTAGTTTCCATGATCCTTATAGTTAAATAATGGAACAACATAAGATGAATTGAGGAGATCCTTGATTTACTCCATTGTATTAAGTATCCTTTTCGTGTCCTTTCAATACTATTTTACTTAATATTCCTTTTGCACAACAATAAATATTTTATAAACTACCATAAGATTTTTTCTAGGGTGTTTCATACCACATCACTAAAACATGGATAGCTTGATATTTATCTTCCATTTCCATTGTCCCTATAACCTATGGTATGAAATTAAATCCTTCATTTATTATCAAAATATCCATGGGAACATGTTAAAATACATATTCAAAACATAAAATGTCCTAAACATATATATAAATTTTGAGATGTAGTTTTAAGACATGGGTATTTTATTTATTTCACAATAACAGTCAAAAAATAAATCCAGAGGTGTACTTTACATGCCATTTGAAATTGAAATGAAAAGTATCAACTGATTCATTATCCTTTTTTATAATATAATGAGATTATTATTCCGATTATTATAATGATTATTAGTAAAATAATTTTTATGAAATTTTTACATAAAATTATCCCCACTCCATTGATTAAATTTCATCTTTCTATTTGTATTCCTAATTAATGTCCACTGTCAATCTAAAAGGATAATGGATAGAGTAAAATTTTCTCTCTATGAAAAATATATTGATGAATATATATATTTAATAGTGAATAATATCAAACATGTATGGAATGAACTATGTGGGGGGATGATTTGTTATAATTAGATTAAAAACAATTTTAACGGTTATGATTATTTAGTAGCGATATCATCTTAAAAAACATATTTGAATTAAATTTTGAGCACATCATGTTTGTTAATAGGGTTTCCTTCTTTAAGGATGACTATGTCCTTGGTTAATGGTTGTTTTTGTTTCACTCATGCACAAATCTTATTTAATTATCAATATATATATATATAATCTAGTGCATTTACATGAAACTATTACAAGATATTAGCATTAATTAGTTAAGAATAAATTATTACTCGTTAAATAGAAACAATAAAAAATATTTGAAAATAGATTTTAAGTAAGTATAATATGATCTATAGAACATGTTAAAATAATACCATCTTCTTCATCACATCATATCATTGCATGGTTTTTCTCATAACATTTAATATTATCGAAAGATGTTATAAAAATTTCGGAATATCTCATAAATAGTTATAATCTCCATCCTTTTACATATATTGACTAAAATAATTTGAACATAATATCAATAATTTTTTATACAACATTTACCATGAATTATAGGTCTATATATGTGTTCTTATATCTTCCCCATATATTAAATTATTTCATATCCCCTTATTCACTTTTATCATTCATTTAAATAAATAGAACTATATTAATACAATAAATGAATATATAATAACCATGAAGCCTAATGTTGGGGAACCAATGTCACCTCAACGTCCTCCATCAATACTACAAATATCATGAGTAACTACCTCATAATAATTCAGACATTAAAAAAATATTACAAGATATTTTTTGCATTATGATCACATTTTATCCAATATTCAAATAAAATATGCATATGATTTTGTCCTTATATTGTTCAATGAATAATCAATAAGGTTTTTTTTGAAAATTCCCTTTATGTATCTCATTATTAAATGGATAAAAATTCACCTTATAATGATCCTTTAAAATTATCTCAACCTTTCAAAATTTAGTGGATCATTCTTAAATAGAATGAATTATATGGAGGTGATTCTTAGGAAGCATCCATATTCCGTTAAAATTTCATTTAATAATTCCACTATATACAAATCCCTCATAATGAATAATAAATGGTGGTTCATGAGATATAAGGTAAAAATATTAATATTTTCATGAAACTTATGATCAGTATTAACAATTCTAACTCATCCACAGTAGAAAACATTTCATGATGATGTTGATCAAAATTGTATTAACCTGTTTTTTCACTCATGTATGTATACTTTAATTTTTAGATTGAATTTTTACATTGGACCTAATATTGAGGCCTAATGAGTTAGAAAAGGTTCCATGGTTGTCTGTGGATTGTTCTGAGTTCAGCACCCATCCTTCTGGAGGGAAAAAACTATACACACAGTTTAGAGGAAACTGTGTGGGATTTTCGTTTGGTTTTATAAACTGTGAATAAGGTTTTTTTTTCAGATAGAACCACCTCATACGTTTGGTTCATGGCTATGATGCCTATCTTTTTGAGCACCCCTTTTTTATCTGATACACATGCATGTTTTTTTCATGGTTTGACAAAGTGTGTGGACCAAACCATTCAACAAGAGAAATCCTGCATAGTATGCAAACAGTTTGGCAAACTGTGTGGACAAACTGTATGATGGAAAAATATATGGATACATTTATAGTTCTTCCCTTGACGATCTAATTATGTCACACCTTCTCCCTAATCCGATTTTATGTGTGATTGACCTATTTAACTCTCTTTTTTTGGGATTTTTGAATATCTAAACACAAAATCAAGAGATCTCCAGCATCTGACATCTGATTGAGCTTCCATTTGTCTGGTTGGGTGCACAACGGTAAGTTGTCAAGTTCTATTTAGTCATTCATATTCTATTTCACTCTCGACCTAGGTATCATCTAGGGAGCATTTTTCACTGTTTATTACATCTATTCTGATCTAAGTTAAATCAAGGGATGATAGCAGAGGAGAAGTATCATACAACCCTAAGATGGGTGGTCAATAACTTATCCTCAAAGTTCATTATTCTTCGAATACTTAGGTGGGGCCCTCTAATTTCATTATAAGTCATTTCTTAAATTTACATGCCATGATTATAATTTTTATAGTCATATGATTATTCTCTTTCAAAATATGTGATTATTTGTTAGTGGTTACACCCACAACTCAATCCACCCCATGTTGAAGGTTATTCCATATTTGAGTTTATAGTGTTTCAACAAGATTGAGCCACTATTCTAGTGTGACTTTTCTTGACCTTAATAAATTTGATACTTTACATAATTACAGAGTTGTAATTAAAGATAATTTCATAAATTCATGTACAATGTATTCTCACTACTTGAACCTCCTATGGTAAGTGCTTCCAAATGATTATTAAATGTGAAATGTGAAATTCAAAGTATACTAAGTATATAAAATATCTTTAAAATGAAATTGAATAAAAGTTACATGTATGTATCACTTGTTTCCATGTTAATGGAAAATAATAGAGTGAACCTGTTGAAATGAATATTCCTTAATGGTTAATTTAGGCTTGATTAAATTGTTGAAACTCTTCGTGTCCTGTCAACACTAATGGAAGTCAAGTCCTGGACCAATAAATAAATAGTTGCAACTCTACTTGACCTATCAATAGAAATGGAAGGAAATACTTGAACCAAATTATTTATTACAATATCAAATATCAATGTACTGACTCGATATCACCATGTATTCTGTGAGGAGAATACACATTGGTCTTGGGAACCCCATTCTGATTTGATGATGCTGATTTCTTTGGATGATACCCAACTAGATTCCGATTCATTTTTATTTCTCAGATACATGGTATACTACTGTTGGTCCATTTTTATTAATACACAATACCACAGATTCCCTCCTTGCATCACACAATGACTAGTAGGTTTCATGGTAAAATCTCATGGGACCATGTCCTTACTTAGCCCCATTTTACCTTGGTTGATCACCATGGACTCAAATGGTTCTTTATTGTGGAATCCGTTGGACTACGATCCATAGATTAAACTCCTAACACATATCTACACTTAGATACTATTGTGTTAGCTTTCCGTGAGATCGACGCTACCTTGGTTATTACCCTAGAACTCCCTCATTTGATATATTTTTCATGTTTCTATGTTATGTCTCAGGACCATCACTATATATACTATCATGAGGTGATGTTAGTGTGGGCTATGCCTCAGGTGACCTATAATCATTAAATTTAATTGATTAATTAATGAATTGGTTACATGATCAGATGATATCTAAGGGATGAAGTAGTTACTTGGGTATTTAGTTATATTTTACTACTTTTCATACTTTATACATGCATTCATTCACACTATTATGTTCCATTGGATGGTATGGATGCTATAGACACCATTGGTAGTGGCCCAATATCATTTATCTCACACCCTCTATAGGTTTTGTTTTGTACCAAGTGTATATTACATGTTTACAGGTATTGACAAATGGATACATACAACTTCCAAGACTTGGTTTCATGCTGTGACGATGGAGCTTGATAGTAGATAATCATGTTGGATCTCTGGATTCTTAGATTAGTCTTTGTTTTCATTTAAACTATGAAACTATTATTCATATTGACTTTTGTCAATGTTTTCATGTTTTCTACTGTCATTACATTAAATAATCATAGTTCCAATTGATACAGTTATTATTATTTTTGTTTATCTAGTGGATCAATTTTCTTCTATTGTTCAATTACATCATCCATACTGTTTATTATTCAATTATATTCTTTCTCTTGTGTTACACTCTGCTAATGATGGAATTTCCATCCCAAATCCACACCATAGTCACTTTCTACTAGTCGTCAACCACTTATGTTCGAGGAGATGGGCTTGAGGCCATGTGGCCCACCGGGCTCGGGGCACCCGTTAAGTGGCATTCGGGTCTGAGACGTCACAACGTGGTATCAGATGAGGTTTTATTACTTTCATTTCTATTTGGAGATAATATATTGGAGAATAAGAATTCTTGGGACTCGGTTATACGTCATTATTGTTCATCTTGAACCCATGCTCAGGGTAAAAACCAAGATGCATAAATTATAATTGGTTTTATACTTTTTCCTATTACATTTGATTTTATTTATCCACTAGGTGGTGCACATGAAGTGTGAGGTTGCTTATTTTTTATCTATTTGATGATTTTTTTTCATACTTATCCCAATGATATGAGGTCAAGGAGAATTGGTATATGAATCATTATAGGAACCTGAATTCACAAGTCATGTATATTTTCATGCCATATAAAGGCATTTGACTTCTTTTCACTGCTTGATATGCTTGTGATTGTTGAGTGATGTTGTGACAGTTTCTTGTACATGTATTACTATTGGTTATAATTGGGTAATTTCATATCTCAATCCATTATGTGTATAGGCCGAAATATTTGGAATGATTAATTTAACGAGTCAATCCATTATGCTATAACAAAATGGGTTTCATTTCTGGTGATAGGTGTACGAGAAAAAATTCATTAGAAATGGTTATCCATTATAAAGTGAATATTCAAATATAAAATAAATTGGTTTAACATCCTTATCCTTCCTTATCCTGAGTAAGAACGGTAATGGAGTGAAATTGTAAATTAACTGCAAAATTATATGAATATTATACTGGAGAATATACTGATACCTGGCCGTCTAAGCGGGTGGTTAGAGTAGTATGCCTTTGGTAGTGAGTTTTCTTACATTCTAATTCATCTATTGATGATATCTTATCCTCATAATCTTGATGTGAGGTGTGTGTGTTTGGAATTTATGGACTGATTCTGCGAAAAATTCCTCATATAATTCACTAAGAAGGTGGTAATTACCATAATCCAAACATGGTGGGTCCTGAGCTACCAGTATTACATAAAGGTGTTCCACTTGAGGAACCTCTGTTTGTAACTAGTTTGAGAATTGACACAGAATTCCATGATATTTACTTATATCTGATGCATTCCATGCAAGGTGCTCCATAGGTTTCACCTATGATGGCTGATCTGACCACGAGTTCCAGGAGTAGCATCCTCCTACTTTTTTATGGGATGGCAGTTCTCAGGCTACTGAGTCTTTGCTAGAGGCCATGTTTTCTATCTTTTAGCATATATAAATGCCTCCAAAGAAGAGATTCAACCATTCTAAGTAAATGATTTTGGATTCATCCAATCATTGGTGGGATGTGGTTATTTAGGTCAGTCATCATCAGGGCATGTTATTGGTTCAATTCTATAGTACAATCTATAATTTGTTATTTACTCATGCACTAAGGGATATGAGTTCTAGAGAGTTCATGAATCTTGAGTAGGGTTCTATGTTAGTTAAGGAATATTCAGCATATTTCACTAATTTATAGCACATTGCACCACTTCTAGCTGGTGTTGAGCTTTTACGTGCTAGGCATTTAGAGGATGGCCTCCAGAAATCCATCCGAACTTAGGTTAATGTAATTCACCTTCCTACATTTTTTTTAAATATTTGACCAAGACCATATCACTAAACATAACCATAAAAATTAAACATGTACCAAGTTCAATAGACCAGTGCTACAGGAAGGCTTGTAGTTTTTTTAGGGGTATTAAATGTTCCTTCAAGGTTTCTCTTCAAGGTAGTGGTAGATAGAGTATATAGATTGCTAGCTCTATGGTGTGTATTCACTGTGGAAGGACAAGAAATAAGAAGCCCCAATGTGATAGAAACCATATGGAGTGTCAAGATTTCTGATGTATGGGTCATATTCAACATTTATATAGGACCTTTCCATCATATTCGAGTTGAAAAGGATTAGAATATACTCCACCTAAAAGCGGGATTTCTTCTACACCACATTAGGAAGGGATTTGGAGTAGCACATTTTGGTCTGGCCAAGGAGGTGTTGTGGTCATGGAAGTTTGACCTCTAATCATCAACATAGCTAGATTAGTATTCATGGTCATAATGGTCCATCTATTACACAAGGCCGTGGATCAAGTATGTTTCATTCTATACAGCGGATACCTGAGGATTAAGTTGTGGGACCATCTACACTATGAGATACTATTCTATTAGCCTCTTCCATTTTTCGGCTTTATTTGATATATGTGCTTAAAAATATTTTATTTCAGTATTTATATTGGAAATTCTTGGACTATGGATACAATTTCAGTATTGTGTAATGACCCTTGATACAAAATTGGGAATACAGATGGAGGGAATACGCTAGTGCGGGGACTATCCGTTTTGGGTAGGAATATACCCTTTCTTGTGGAATCTCCTTGTTCTCAAGATAACGGGCTTCGATAACATTCTCAACAATGGGCTTGATTGTTCACTATAATTCCTTTGTTGACTGCTATAACTTCATGGTCTCTTTTACATCACCAAAATGTAGCAGCCTTCTTTTCATGTGTATGTAGGATGTCTATGCTAGGAGAGTAGGACTAAAGAATCACAGATGAGGTGAAGTGACCACTTGGATTAAAAATATTTTCATAGAGAATCAGGGATTGTTTCAAACTAATTTCCCACCACCAGTTGATCATTTCAGGGAAGATATTCTAGATGACTTTTCTAGAATACCTCTTAATAGAGAGGTAGATTATACAATAGATCTTGTTCTATGATAAGCTATAGTGTCTATTCCTTTTTATATAATGGAAACTATTGAGCATTAGTAGCTGAAGTGGACGATAGAGGACATAGAATACAAAGGAATTATATGGCCTAGTATATCATATTTGGGTTCAATCGTGATTTTTCCTAAGAAGAAGGATAGGAAAATTCATTTATGCATATATTATGGAAGGTTGAACCAGCATACCATCATGAACTGGTATCCACTTCCCTGAATAGAAGTTATCTTTGACTAGCCCAACATTGAAAAGGTGGTTTCTATGATCTAACTATGATCAGGTTATCATCATGTGTGAGTCATACCATAAGACAAACCTTGTATAGATTTCCGTAGAAGGATTGTCTATATGAGTATCAGGTTATGTTTTTCGTTATTACAAACTTTCCTTCATTTTCATGTATTTGATGAATATGGTTTTCCACCCTTATCTGGACTCTTTTGTTGTGGTCTTTGTGGAAGGAATCTTGATGTATTACCACACGCGTAATGAACACGACAAACATCTTGAGATCATTTTGATTACACTTAGAGGGCATCATCATTATACAATATTAATAAGTGCGACTTATGGATCGAAAAGGACCACTTCTTGGGTCATATTATTTCTTAATCAAAAGTATCTGTTGACCCAGAAATGTTTAGTGTTGTAGATTCCTTGGAGAATCCCCAAAATGTGTATGCTATCCAGAGTATCTTTGGGATCATTAGATATTAGATTCATTTCATACAGGACTTCTCATGTCTTGATTCACCACTTATTGTACCTAAACAGAAGGTTGTTAAGTTCTTACGGTCAGAATCATGCAAGAATTCCTTTCATGAGATGAGAGGGAGGCTTGTATCGTCAATGAATATGATTCTTCTAGAACATAGTATTTGTCATATCATCTTCTATGATGCATCACGAATTGTCCTTGGTGCAGTGTTGATGCATGAAGACAAAATCATTGAGTATGGATCTCGATAGTTAAGGACACATTATAGAAATTACCGAATGCATGACATCAAGCTAGTAGCAGTTGTCCATGCCTTACATTACTGGGTACATTATCTATTGGTTGTAGGAATTGTGGTTTATAAAGATACAAACATCCTCAATTATATCTTTTCTCATCATGACATGAACCTCAAATAGTGTACAGAGATCAAATATCTATAATTCATTGATTTTTAGCATCCATAAATGCCTAGAAAGGGAAATATGGTCACTGATGAACTGAGTTGGAAAAATTTAATGAAAGTCGTACATGAATCCCTTGATGATTTGAAGTTAGTGGCCCTCTTTTCTGAACAACATATATAGTTTCATGAATTTGAAGACCAGTTTTACCTCTCATCTTTAAGAGTTACCTCTTCCCTCTTTGAGTAGGTTCAGAGTATGTAGTTTTAAAAACATGAAGGTTTGGTTTCTAATGTGGTTCTATTCGGAGATAATACGCATCCAGATTGATCTATGTATATAGATGACTTCTTATGATTAGGTGGACATATGTGGGTTCCTACAGATATGAGAGTCAAGATGATGAGAGAGTCACATGCTTCTAAATGGGAAGTAAATCTAGGCATCTGGATGATGTATCATGATATGAGATGCAAATATTGGTGGCCTACACTGAAATGTCAGATTACATGCTTCATCACTAGGTGTTCCACTTTTCAGTAGTTGAAGGCGGAGGACCAGAGTCCTGTAGGCTTGTTACAGCTACATCTAATCCCAAAGTCAAAATCAGAAGTTATTTCTGTGGATTTCATAGTCATCATACCTACGTCGTTGAGGTGTAGTGATACTATCTGGGTAGTCAATGATAGACTAACAAAATCAGCCAACATAATACTAATACAAAAGACATTACTAGTGGATGAGTTGGGATGACTGTGTGTCTGTGATATCATATGACTACATGGGGTTCCACTTACTATCATTTCATATAGGGATGCTCATTTCACATCATGATTCTAGAAATTGTTACATAAAGCTATAGCGACTTAGGTGCTTCTGAACACATCTTTCACCCTTATACCGATGGATAATACAAACAAAAAATATAGGTTCTAGAGGATATTCTCTAATCATGTGTCATTGATTTTGGTGTTTCTTAGGATAAATGCATCCATCTCATAGATTTTTCTTATAATAAAAATATTTAGGTGACAAATAATTTGGATCCTTTGGACCCCTTATATGGTTGGATAGGTCGTTCACCATTGTTTTGGAAAGAGGTAGGTGAGGTAGCCCTACTAGGTCCTCATCTCGTTCAAGATACTTTATAACAGTTTCAACTGATCAAAAAAGTGTATGACTACTACTTATTCTAGACATAAATTTTATGATGATCACCATCAGTGACCTCTTGAGTTCAAGGTTGGGGATTTTCTATTTCATTGGGTATCTCCCACGATTGGGAATAAACATTTAAGGAAGAAGGAAAATATACTGCCTCATTTTTTTGGGTTGTTTGATATTCTAGAGAGAGTCAGGCTGGTGGCATATTGATTGCGGCTACCTAAGAGGTAATGTTCCATGCATGACATCTTTCATGTCTCATAACATCTCCAATAACATGATGATCCATCTCATACCTTTCATCATTATGAAGTTGAGATAGATGTTGATACTGCCATTGTGGAGTATCCCGAAAGCATCATCAATTGAAGCACATAGGCTCTCCGATGAATGTATGTCCCTCTCATATGGTTTTTTTGGAAGAACAAATGTGTACAAGATGGGAGTTGGGACAGATAATCCTATGTACGTACTCAGTGGAAAGCGTTGTTCTCAAATAGTGTTTCTTTTCCATTGGAAGATTTACTCGATGGGGATTTCTTTTATGGGGGGAAGACTATAAGAACTCGGTTTTTCACTCAGGTATGGATACATTAATTAGTAGACTAAAAATTTATTTGGAGTTAATATAGATTCCTAATGAGTTTTAAAATATTTTGAGGGTTTTTGGGTCTTGTTCGGAGCCCAGAATCCATTATTTTGGTGAAACAAAACTCTGCACAGGGTTTAGAGTAAACCTTGAGGGAATTAAGCATGGTTTTCCAAAACAAATAGATGGTGTATTTCTATACAATTCCAATTCGTACAGTTGGTGCACGGTCGTGCGACCTACCAATGTGTGTTCCCATGTTTTCATGTACTTGTGAATGGGTTGCGCAAAGTTTAACAAGCCATGGGACCAAACTATTTGGGTAGAGTTGGCTTCAATTTTATTCCCAAAGTATTGAAAATCGTGCATACAAACTGTCTACAGGCTAATTTTCTAGATAAATATTCATTTTTTCACTTAATGATCTAATTAAGTCACCACATCCTCCCTAATCCTTGTTTCTGTGATACTGACATATTACTATCCGATTTAAGGGATTTTTGAAGATATAAATATATAATCAAGAGATCTCTACCATTCGAAATCTGATTGTGGTTACGTTCATCACATTTGATGAGCAATGGTATGTAATAGACTTCCATTTATCTGTTCTTCTTCACTTTCTCTCTCGACCGAGATATTTTTATTGGGTGTTTTTTAGCCTTTCTTAGATCAAATCTAATCTGAGGAAAATAATGGTCCTCTACCAGATGAGAAGGATCGTAAAACCCAATGGTAGGTGGTCTATAACATATCCCTAAAGTTCATTGTTCTGGGAATTTTCATATAGGGCCCACCAATTTCATCATCATCCATTTCATAAATATACATGATAAGACTATACATGTCATAATCATATTATTATGATATTTTTATCTATGTGATTAGTTTTTAGATGAAACACCCATAACTCAATGAGCCTCATGTGGAAGGATATGACATATAAGGGTTTTTAGGGTTTCAGCATGTTTGATCAATAATACAGTTGGGATTTTCCTTGACCTTCCTAAAGGTGATCCTTTCCGTAATAAAATACTTATTATTAATGAGAATTTAATAATGACATGTAACATGTATTCTCACAACTTGACCCACCTAAGGTAAGTTCTTGAAAATGATTATAAAATGTGATTTTTTAAATGTAATGTATACCATTTTTATAAATTAGACAAAACAAATGAGATTGAATAATGGTTACAAGTCCATAGAACCACTTACCTAGTTAATGGATGGTAGTTAAGTGAACCACTATAATTGAATATGCCTTAATAGTTAATTTAGACATGATTAAATGGTTTCAATACTACATGTATTATCCACACTAATGGAAGACACGACTTAGACCAATAAAAAAAATTGTTGCAACTATACATGACTTATCCAAACTAATGAAAGGAAATAAATGAACCAAATTAATTATTATATCACTTAATAGGAATGAACTTACTTGATATCACCTTGGAATTTGAGAGGATAATACCATTAGGAATTGGTGACACCATTCTGATTCAAGGATGCAGTTTACTTAGGATGAAACCCCCATAGACTCTGGTTATTGTCTGTTAATGAATGAAAGGTATACTACTATAGTATCCTTTTCATTATTAAATCATACCTCATATACACTCCTTGGATCCATCATTGACTAGTAGGTTCCTAGGTGAATGCCCATCGGGACATGTCCTTGCATAGCCATGTTTTACATTGGTTTATCACCTTGTACTCGGTAGGTGCCTTATTGTGGAATGTCGTGGATAATGGTCCTTGGATTTAACTATTACCCCTAAGATAGACTTAGATACTACTGATTTAGTATTCTGATAGATCTACGCTACCTTAGATATTACCCTGGAACTTCCTAAGTAGATATATTTTTCAGGTTTCCTAGTTACATCATGGGACCTCCACTACTTATACTATCACGAGGTGATGTCATTGTTGGAAATGCCTAACATGACCTATTAACATTAAATTTAAATACATTACATAATGAACTGGTCACACGTTCAGACACTATCTATGGGTGAGGCATGTAATTGGTATTTTAGTTATATTTCATTTCTTTCTTTACATTATATATGCATGCCTACACACTGCTATATTCCACTGCACAAGATGGATGTTCTAGAAACCATTGGGGGTTTCCCATTTATATTCATCTTACACCCTCTCTAGGAAACATTTGGAACCCAAATTATGTTACATAGTTATAGGTATTGACAATGGGAAGCATAAAATTTGCAATACTTGATTGATATCTATTGGTATGGATATTCACAATAGATAACTGAGTTGGTTGTCAAGATGCTTGGGCTAGTATTTTTTCTTTTAAAATGTGGAACTGTAATACCTATTACCTTGTATCCTTAATTTATAGTTTTCTAGTGACATGGAATTACATCATCATTGTTCTAGTTGATACAGTTATTATTATTTTCATTTATCTACTTCAATAATTTTTTTCCTCTATTAAATTATATTTTTTCCACTATTTATTATTAATTTATATTCCTTCTGTTGTGTTACACTATGCTGATGAGTCCATAGTCATCCGACGGACACATCTAAGGCCCTCAATGCTAGTCAATAGCCTCTTGTGTTTAGAATGGTGCGCTTGAGTCCATGTGGCCCATCGGGCTCGGGTCACACGTTATATGGCATCCGGGTCCAGGACAACACAAAAATAATCATTTCTCTACTAAACACACACACACAAATATATATATATTCTTCGACTATAAAGACTATATCAAAATAGAAATTTAATCATATGGAGTTTCCTTGACAAATAAAAACCCAATAAGGACTCATTCAAGCATTAATATACACATTCAAAGTTCAATATGACTCATCTAAACACTTATTCATTCATATGATATCATAATATACTAATTCATACTCTTGAGACATTTTTTTAACCTAACTTGTGACCCATATGATGCCTTTGATTAATTATATGATGTTTATAGAGACTCATTTGAAGTTATATTTTACTAATCTAAAGTTATCAAGAACTCATCTGTTGTAACTACCTGGTTCATGTTAATAATAAATAATTTTCATGAGTAATTATTTTTAATTAATAATACATTATAGATTTATATTCATTATAATAATATTAAGTTATTTTATAGTAAAATGTGGAAATATTTATTTCAAACCAAATTAGGTATTGATACATTATATGATTTTATTTTGAATATAGATTTCCAAATTATATAATTTAAATTTGAAAAACTAAATTTTTTTTTTGAATACATCATATTATAATAAGAATAGGATATTTTTTTTTGAATTATATTTGTGGATTTATTTTACAATGAATAGTGAATAATTGTGATTTTTTATGAATATAATCTTTTACATTTCAATGTCACATAACATTTAATTTATTTTTAAAATGTAATTAATAAATTTTTAATAAAAAATAATTTAAATTTTATTTAAATAAATATTATACATTATTTTCTTATATAAATATTTTATACATAGTATGTCATTTATATATACATTTGTTTCAGTTTTTTTCTAATAAATTTTAAATTGAATTTTAAAATATATATCAATTGAATATGATAAAAAATATTTAATATTTTTATTCATAATATTTAATAATAGTTTATATGTTTAGATGAAATTTTTTCATAATTAATATTAAAATTATTAAAAATGGTTACCACATGTTAGGTCAAAAGATTTTTACAGAGGGGTAAACTATTGTTTTAAAGGTTAATTTGGACTAAAAACATGTACAAATATTATTTATGTCCACATTTCATCCCTATAAAATGCCATATATTTAAATGGACTATTTTTTAAGGATTTGGTTTAGTTAGAGATTAATATATTTTAGTCACTTATAAATTTCCAAATGTATCCTCTTTGACACATGTAAAATTACACCTCTTATCCTCTATTATAAGCACTTAAAAAAGATTTTGGATACAAAAATACCTTCTAAAATAACTTCTATAAATCCATCCCAATATATTATATCCTATTATCTTAAATGAAATTCAACCTATGAATTCATTTCATGCAATCCAAAATTGTTTATATGAAGAAGAGGTATAGATTTTAACCGCGCTCTATTATTTTGCTTATTTTTATAACTCATTCAAATTTTGACAAAATATTGTATTATTATGACACAATTATATTTCATATACATATATTTTAATATTTTTTTAATTACTTATATCCATTAACTTAATCCAAAAAATGATAAATGAAACCATTGTTCTTATGTACGACAGTCTACCACCTCACCAACCATTACTATTTATTTTCCCTCACCACATCTAATGGGCAGATATTAAGTTGTATTTAATATATCATTTTTATATTCACATTATATTTATCATTATTGAATGGGAATATATAATTTTATTTCATATTTTTATATCCATTAAACTATGTAAACAGCACTTGCACATACACGTGGATTACGACCACCCTGAATCAATGTGGTTTGATATTCCTAGCCACGTCACATGGATACTATATATATGATCAATTAAATAAATAATATGATATTTAAAATATGATAATAGTTCTATAAATATAATAAAAAATAACATTCTACCCATCTCCTCAATGAAAAATATAAACATTTCTCATCCATACATTTGGCCTACCGTCCCTATGATTGTAACATAAGACATTTTTTACAACCATCATTCAAGGTATGTGATATGTTAAGTGATGTATTAAAAATATTATTATTTAATAACTATTATTATTATATTGATGATTATGTAATTACCTCATTGACTATAGTGAACTGACATATTTGATTTTATACATATGACTCGTATATCATTGAATCATCTAATGTATAGTTAATTGATTAGTTAATTTTACAAAACATAAAAATTAATAAAATAAAAGGATAAATAAGATTATAAAATATTATTAATAATGTAAATTATTTCAATATTTTTGTTATTCTCAATGATAAAAAACCTACATGATGATTCATAACCATGGTATGGTACTCTTTATCTTAGAAAAGATTTTAATAGATTTAAATGTTTATTTTTAAAATATTTATCATAAATTTATATATTATATAAAAAAATTATTAATTTTTTTATATGGAAATTAATGTATAATAGAAGAAATTTTATCTCACATTTTATATTAATTCAAAAATTCACTAATGAATCTTATTATGTAGTTTATATGGATTTTTTTGAAAATAAAATAAAATAAATGATCTAATTATATGTCTAGGGAATAAAACATATATCAAGATATATTAATCATTACTTTTTATGTTCGGATAAAATTATTTTCATGAACTAAGATAGGTTTCCATCATACGAGACATCCGACTTGGCCCGTGACACGGCCCAAAGGGCGTTCCTGATCTTCATTGGTTGGAAAAAAGTTACTATGCATCAAATATTTTATGGGAATGATTTGGCCCACGAAATGGTTCCATAAAAAATAAAAAATAATGAATCCTTACCACAAAATCAATAATATTAAAAAACCACTATCCTAATATATGTGTTTTAAATATTTAACCAAAACTAAAACACTAAAATGCGGAGGGAAGCAACTACACCACCAAAAATCATCAATTAAAAATGAGGAAAATCACCATCAAGCCACCCCCCAACATATAAAAAAGAAGAACACAATAAACCAGACCCCCTTAACCCACACGAAACACTTTACCATTACCATAGTGAAACATAACATGTTCAACTTACACTTGGAGGGTTTTAAAGGGTGTGGGCCCAAGAAAACTGATAAATAACACAAAAGAAAGATATTCTACAATAGAATAATATGAAAATTGACATTCAACGTTTTATAAAAAATTAAGGGTTTATTTTGAAGAAACTATTTCAGGAAACATTTTACGGAAGACACATGACAAAATCATTCATTAAAATAAAAATAGGTAAGTAATGTAAAGTCTACAATATGATGATGATATAAATAATATCATATGAGCATCGATAGAAATACATACATCACATGAGTTATTAGAACCTAGGAACCTTGTATCTAATTGAAATAGAATAGAATCCAAAACCAACAATGTCCTTAGGCATCAGAAATTATAGGGTAACTCATCACATGGTATAATGGTATATAGTCATCAAAATTTTCATTAGTGTTGTAGTTTCTATCCCCTAGAGGATATCACCCCTTGACCCCACTGATCCAGAAATCATATCATTCATAATCCAACCAAATGTTCAACATGGATTCAATGTTTGTCAATTCTACTTTACATGACACATAAACCACCTCTTTCAGGAAAAGTCGTTTCCATCGTTAAAAGAACCAAAGTAAAAACACCTTTTTCTAAAGAGAAAATCATTTATCATGTCACCTAAACCACTACCACGAACATACACAAAACCCTAGAACACAGATTTATGGGTCTATTATTCATTGGGAAAGAAACTTTAGAATCTAAATGCTCACCAAAAAACCATTGAATATAACTTTCAAACCACCCACACAATCCAAAAAACATATTTAAAAACAAATACAATCATACCAAAATCATCCAGTAATTCAATATCACAGAATCAATAAACGTAAGGTTGGAAACATCTGGAATCTAGTTGAAAACCACAAATTCACCACATGGATACACTATAATGGAAATATTATACCATAAAAAAGAATATGGAACCAAAATAATCATGATTTAACCCTCACTTAGTTAAACCATTAGTAGATGGAAATAAGAATCCAAGAAAATAGAAATGAGGAACCAAGAGGAGGGATGAATCTATGAGAGGAAGGGGTTAGTCAGTGATTCCTTGAATATCCATAGAAAATCCTATATAAAATTTGGTCCATGTAATCCAAGGGGAAGGAGAGTGATGTCAAGGTCAAGAGATACCTAATAGGGGTGAATTAGGTTGGATTTTGGTCAAAAATGAAAAAACATAGTTTAATAAATTCCATAATTTTAATATTCATAGTAGACTGTATGGTTTGGTTGCACAATTTTCTATAAAATGTGGTAAGTAGGTGGAATCTTTTATAAATGGCAATGTCAGTCTCCTGGTATGTTAGGGGAAGGTTTCACACCAATATAGTCGATCATGTACCCCAGACATAACCAATAGTCTATGTGAAATGTTATATACACACCCATGTGGTAGTTGGTGAATCTTGAACATTCCCACTGTATAACCAACAATGTATCTTATGGGGAAGAATATGGATTCTACTAACTGTTTTCCAATCATGGTATAACATTTTTAGGCCTAATAACTCAATTTTCACTAAACAATACCATGAATTCCAAGTAAAAAATATAAGGAAGAAAATTAAAATACCTCAAAATGAAATCATGGATGTGATTATTCTTCCAACCATGAATGTTTTCATCCTTCAAAAATCCATTCCAATGTTTTATCATTGATTAATAAAGTGTAATTCTCTTCAAACTATTAATTCTTCTACAATGTATCATGTTTATCCTCACCATGAATCCTTGGAACCCAAAACATAGCATGGACATCTTCTAAAAAATATTCTCTTGGGAAACCATGATCCGAATAGGTCACTCTAACAAATACAAACTACGTTCCGTCACCAAATCATCACAACTCCACAAATTAGATAAAATAGATTTATGCTTTTCAACAATAAGACATAGAACAATTCATAAATTCATGTCAACTGAGATGTTAAATCTAACATCTATTCCATATTAACAATATTCACGTCAACCTCAAATATTATAACATACCTTTGAGTTAGCATCCCTTTCATACAAAGATGATTGTTACCCAAATAAGGACCAACCTTTAAAACACCAAGTCACCCACATAGAGTTCCAGGGTATATAAATACTGATAATAAAAATACTTATGGATGATATGTGCTATCAATAACATCCTTTTTAATAAATTAAACTTTTAAAATGTATCCTACATGAGACTTGATCCCATAAATTAGTTCTTTCCCAGCTCCAAACTACACAATGGGGACCGACACAGCCAACCATATATATCCTCAAAGGGGTCCATTCATATTGAGTATTGTAAAATATGATTATATGAAAAATCAATCATCTCTTATTGGATATCACACAATCCTCAAAAATCCAACTCTCATGCTCAGATCATGTCTTCAAAAATCCAATGTTCCCCTTTCGTTTAACTATTAGATTGTGGACGGTCAGTCAGGATCAACTTGAATTGTGACCCCATTTCATTAAAAAATGATTTCCAAAATATCTAGGTATAATTGTGTACCTAATGAAACAATATCCCGTCCTAACACTTGAAGCCTATCTATCTTTTTAATTTAAAACTGGTCCAATTCATCCCCATTTGATGAATTACAAATTAGAAGTAAATTGGATGATTTGGCAAAAACAATCAATCACCAACCATATAGAATTGCCTCCCCATGGTGTATGAAGTAAGACAATAATGAAATATAGGGAAACATATTCCCAATAATAGGTATAAATGGGTACAAATAAATAATATAGAAGGTATTTAGTGTTCTTCATTAACCTTCAATCAAGTATAAATCTTTCATACAAATTCATATCTATCACATCTCATACCAAGACACAACAATGGAAAATGCATATAACAAAACAACAAGGTTGTTCAAAGATAAATGTCCCACTAATATAGTTGTTTATACAATATAACCCCCTTCTTCAATGACAAAAACACCAACACTTGACCCTTGAATAAAAGAACTCCATCTGGAAACAAAGACCACTCGTTGAGAACCTCATTGCAATTTAAGGACTACATAGATCACTAGAACAAATCATCACCATGTTTTTATTTTTGAATATACTCAAAGAGGGAGTGTGTTACCTAAAAACATTAAAAAAGTTCATATCTATTGTACTCCATGGTCTCCATATCCATATGTGAATAAACCCTATAAAATTCCATTCATGATTGTGACCCTTCATTGCCTTCACCAAAATATTCCATCTCCACCCATTTGGTACCACATTTTAAATTCCTGAAATATAAAAATTATCAAAATGTAACCCCTAAATGTACTAAATACAATTAATAATTATCAAATAGAATTTTTTATAGTAGAAAATGTAGTCTAATCACTTTTTATCTTAGTATTCAACAAAATTCCCATTAAAAGATAATTATGCCATGTATTCAAGGCATGCATCATTGTAACTAATTCCATGTAATTGTATACATAATAATTTCATGTCATTGGAAATGGATAGAACTACATGAAACCTCATGCACATCATGTATCAGAAGACACCCATGAACAATAGTTTGGGAATCATAGTAGACCACATATCTGTTTCTATATTTCAAGAATATCAGAATTGGGGTTGTGATCAACCACTAATTAAGCTCCTCAAAAGAAATTTGACTCACTGAGATGTACTAAAAAATTACTCTATTAAAGGTAATAATATTCATGGGAAAATATATACTAGATAAATATCTAAAAAATCTCTAATAATACCCAACCAGTTGGAAAAAATTTTGATCTCAAACACATGATTCAATTGTTCCCAGGACTGCACCACATTTATTTTCACAGGGTTCAATGAAACCCCACACTATGAGATCTTATAGACCATAAACAAAACTTCCCAGTCTAGAAGGTACTCATGGAGATATTTTCATAGAGAAAATTATCTTTAAGAATTCCTAACGTGAACCTCATGTGTTGTTCATGCTTCTCATCAACCCCTTAGTAGATATGGAATTCATCCACGAATACCACAACAAAGGGATGAAGATACTATTGTAAAAACCTTTTAAAATATCCATGAATGTTGTATGATACGAAATTAATGTAAAGGTTAGGGCCAAATACTCAAATTTCTTCTAGCTTCATTGGAAGTTAGTTTTCAGAACATATGCCTCAGTAATTCTGACCATATGGAACCTGAAATGAAAACATACCTTATAGACCCATCATTCCAACTTTAGATGGTCAAATAGGTCATCATTATTAGAGTAGGGATACTTATTTTTGATTATTAACTTATTAATATTTGGATAAAAAAACAAATAACCAGAGATATTTGTTATCCATAATTGAAAATATTATATGGGATACCCAAGTTGATATTATCATGGAATGTATCATTTTTATTCAAAATCATCCAGTTGAATCATTAATTACATCCACTCAGTGAGGGACACACATTATGAGGGAAGAGATAATACTTGTGTTCACAGTGAAAAATTTTAGTTGAACCATACATCCTACACTAGAAGAAACCTTAGAAAATTATCTTGAAATACCTCTAGTAACTCATCCATCACATGAGGTAATACAACCCCCAAACCTCTATCATTATCCTCAAACATGAGTGACCTTCTATGAAAACAAGACTACCAACTTTTGAAATTAGAGGAGTTTCACAAATTTTATAAATCTCATAATAACATTAGAATACATTAGATCTTCTATTAGGTGCCACAAAATGAACATTCCATCAATAAAATTAAATATGTTCCTAAAAAATTACCATCAAATCAATAATGAGAATCATGTTGAAGAGGTCCATTTCAAAAATAGAAAATGAAATTCCAACTCAACACCTAACACATTGAGTGTGAAAAGCAGGAACCTAAAATCATGATCCCTCTACATACCAAAAATAATTACCAACTATATCACATGTGATGTGAGATTAGTAGGAAAATATTACACATCCCCATGATGGGAAGGGATAAAATAATAATAGGCACTTGTGTCAAATATAACATCAGGTTCGGAGGGTGAAATATGAATCATACATTGAACTATGAGAGGTCCTTAATTTGATTTACCTAGTTCATTATCCATTTAATTAAGTTTCCTTATCACTTCTTAATAATAAGAATTACAACTGATGGACGAATCTTCCATGAGCATACTTTTCCTTAAGAATATCGATCGCTACTATTATGACCACAAATACATGAATCTTCGATCCTAGATGGGCCTGATTCGAATATAATTCACCTAGAGGCTATAGAACCTGAAAAACCCTAGTTTGGGTGTTCCTCCTTAAAAACAATATTTAAAATGACCCATTATACAACACTTATAGCTATGTATGGGTGTAACAGAACACATTGAAAACTGTTTCCATTCATTTATACTCAGATAGCATAGTACATAACCAACATCTTATGTCGTAGAAAAACATTTCCAAGAATAATGGCCAAAACTACCCCCTCCCAGTCATCATTGTCATATTTCATACTCTTCTATTCATATGAACTACTAATTCCCAGGCCTACTTCTGAAATCCCCCAATCACACTAGAATATCTTGAGCAATCAATCCCCACCATTAAGGCATTATAAACCACCTCAACATACATCTAAAGCATGATAATGATGTACATGGATTAGATATCCTATCTGAACCCAATTTCAAATAGTGAAACCTTCAATTGATCATTGAAAACCACTTGAGCTGAAAAATGAACTAACATTGCGAAACAATTTACATAGTCCAATATTGTTTTATCCCTTAACATTAATGAAAAAAATCATAGGTATTAGGGATGGATACGGTATCTAGGTGGTAATATGTTTATAATATAACTTTAATGTCATTATTACACATATATTCATGCTTTACTACTTAAACAATTGAGTTACCCTACCTACTTATATTACCTTCCAACTAGACTAATGCACATTTCACATTCATGGAATCATGACTGTTAAGAAACATAATCATTCATTCAATCTTCTCAATCCAGTCTTGAGCATCATTAGGATCTGAACTACCCTGAAAGGATGTAAGATTATACTTTAGAAACTGATTAGATTATTCCCATACTCAGCCTAGTTTATATTCAATGACTTGAGTAAGTCCAAACCTTTCTCTCTATCCTAAGGCCTGGATAGGTCGACCCACTTATTTTCTAAGTCATTGATCAAATGTTAAATGAGAACTCTCTCTATACTCTTCCTGCTTCTGTACATGGAATATCTAGGGAGGCATCATTCTACAACAATTGAAAAAACAAAATAAAAAACATCAAAAAAATTCAAAATAATCAGAAACATAAACCTTTATCCATCATTATAAATAAAAAACAAAACCGAAATAAGCACAATAGAATGTTTGACCCCTCAACTCCCACACAATGTCTATGCACCTCCTCTAGATTTTATGTATCACTTAGATGAATGGTCAACCCAAATTCCCAATATCCTATGGTGCACCAATCTATTTTTATAGGTTTTTTGGATAGAAACCCCACTCATAACCAAAACAACATGCTCCCACCATCCTAGATCAAGTTTATCTAGAATCTGTCAAATTATATTACTCTATGAAAGGATAAAACCTAATATGAATATATTTTATCAAGAATCAAACTATGGTTCCATCTGACCCAACACATGACCTACCCTGTTACATGGTGATAGGGTCATTCCCATTCCCCATGGTTTGAAAATTTTTTTATCAACATTAAATATTTCTTATTGAAAATTATTTTTGCAATGAAAATGTAATATAAACAGACAAAAAGAATGAAACATTACCACAACATCAATATCCTTAACCAAAATAAACCACACTATCACATGATAAAAATGTTATATTTTTAACAATTTCCAAAATACCATAATGGGTTGGGGAAAGAACATCACAACCCAAAAAAACCTCTATGAAATAAGAGTGGAAAAACCCTCTAGTCATCACCATCAATGCCTCTATAAAGTGAAACACCAGAAACCACATCCAAATTCAGCACCATGAAGCTTCATTCATTTACATAGGTAAAATATAAAGTTCTATATACACAAATGGTTGTATTTAGGGCCTGATAAAAATCATCATAGGTTATAATACGAAAAAAATATTTACATCCATAACAGTATAGGAAAAATAATCATTCATGGTTTTATAAAAAAGAAAGGGTAAATTTCAAAGAGAATATTTAAGGAATCATATTCAAGAATGAGCAACCTTATACTTGGAAACATCTAGAATCCAATGGAAAATCTTAATCGCAGCACAATAAGACTTTATAAATGAAATTTTCGACCATAAAAATCATGATAGAATGCATATTAAAAATATTGATATCTAATTAGGTCAACCGGTGCACTAGAGAAAGAATAACCCCTGGATGGTGGATGGAGGAACCATGATGAAGTAATATTCTATGGGAGAACAAGCTTTCTTGATTGTTCATTGAAGATCCATGGAAAAATACACCATGATATTGGGTTAAAATAGAGATAATAAGAAGGGGAAGGTGGGTCTAGGTCTTTAGATCCTTAATGGTGGTGAGTTAGAGTAGATTTGTGTTAAAAAAATAATGGAAGTTAGTTTAAAAATTCATCATTTTTAATGATCTGGTAAAGCATCATGGTTTGGAAGAAAAGGTTTCCAAACCATTTGGTAACCATGTTACACCTCCTGCTAAAGGAAGATGAGGCCACATCTTCCCTTGTGGAAAGGTCACACAACATTGTAGTCTACCATGTGCCCTATAACGGACATGTAATCTAGGTGCCCAGTTTTCCTCCTGCTCGTGTGACAGGTCATGTAGCATGGATATCCCCAATACATAAGGTAGAAGGTCTCATAGATGTTTCTTTATAGTTTCTACTATATGTGGTCAACCCATTCATCACCTTCTATCGGATCAAGAAATAGTATTTCTTCCAAATATTCTTGGGAAATCCATTGGAAAAATTAGGCAAAAAATAAAATATAAAATACCAAAAAGTGAAATCACTAATGTCCAAAATATAAAACATTAGTTTTCCATAAAAAAATAATCCTTCATTTAATTTTGGATATTCCCAAAAAGTGTTTAAAATGAAATAGATATTTCAACATCCAAATATATTTTTCTACTAATTGAAAATGATATTTTTATGAGTATGATCTTAGAAATGCATGATTTTATGTATAATGATTTTTTCTATTGTTCATAGGTATTTTAAAAATGAATCTTGATCTTGATATAGATCATGATTATGGGTGAGATACTTGTAGATAATGATGATGGGTGATCTTGATATGTCTTTCTAGTTCATTTCTATGGAGACAGAGTTCACTAGGTTAGATTCTCTTATGTGATTATTTGAATTTATAGGGTAGGTTAAAACATATTAATGATTTTTTATCATGATATGGTAATAATATCAGATTTTATATACATGATTTAGATATTATTTCTAAATATATTATTATTTATTTCTTATGATTTCACAAGGTATATTAATTTTCTTGTATTTAAAATATTGTATATACTAATTCTGAAGGTTTAAATATATATGGTTTTTAAAAATTTATCATTGTTAGAGGAACTTTAGTATAGGCCTATTATATATAGGAATGAACTTGATACATGCATCCCTACTAATTTAAAATAGTTTGAACATTATGGTGGATCAATATCCAGGCTTGGTGATAGCGACATCGGTCTAGGATCTTCCTCATTCCTCAAAATATCCTAGGGAAGCATCTTGTCGATCCCAGTCATATCTATCTAACTTGTGTGATCCAGATCTGATATCTAGTCCCTTACGAAATGATATTACAATTCCTCACCTTTTTCCCCCTCCGTTTTTTCTGATCCCTCTCGACTCCTTCTACGCTAGCATGTCCAATAAGAATCCAGTGATTTTAGTTCAAAACTGCGCATTGGAATATGGGAAAAAAGATCATATTAAATAATGAAAAAAATGCACAGAATGAGGTCAGGGGAAAACTATTTCAAAAAGTAAGGCAATGCTAGGAAGGAAAACTACATAGGGTGAGTGACTAACTATAATATAAAACCAAGAATCTAGAAAAAAACAAATAAAAATATTTCCATAAAATATTAAAAAATAAATAATAATTAATTTTTAATGTAGAATACAATGAATTAATCTTTTTAATATATATTAATTATATTTTTCAATATATATAGTAATTAAAATAATAATTTTGAATAATTTTGTAAAAAATATAACTCTTAGCGTAACTAATAAATTACATAAAAATAAAATTTCAAATAAATATGAATTAATTTGTTATGATAAAAAGTATAATTGTTCAAAATATTTGTTTCCTATGCTTTGGCTGGGGCACGCACATCCTTCATGCAGAGGATGTGCCTCTATTACCCCACATTCCTTCTTTCCATAGGCGGACAACAACCACTCTTTATTCAGGGATGTCTGCTCCTTGGTTGAAATGGGATGATGGGATGTCAGTTATTCCTTCCATGGATTCCTCATTGGAACTCGTCACCTAGTCTGGGTCTCCCTCATAAATTTAATACATAGTTCATGAGGCTCGTCCTGGAACCATATCTTCATGGACACTAGTTAATTACACCTCTTCTTTAAGGACCTTCCAAGGGGTCCGGTCAGAGCTGCAACCTTTGGTTAGGAGAGTAGTCACATTGGGGAATCACTGGCATGTCAGGACACTGGGGGTTCGCATGTCTGTCTTCTACCCTTATCATAGATCTTCTCGAGTGCATGGAAGCCCCAGGAATCCCTCATCGAAAAAGGGGAATTGTATGCCATTGGAATGTATCTGAGGGTTTCCTCACCTTCCCATGTTTAATACAGGGTATGCCGCAATTTTAACATCTAGCTAAGATGGATCAGATGGATAAGAACACTAGCTAGAGCGGGTCTGCATGATGAACCCCCAGGAGTGAACACCAATGTTGGGGCCAGCACGTGGGCGAATTCCTGAATGCTCTGATGGGGAATCGGAAATTGAGAGGCATGATCCCACCGAGATGTGGCGACATGGGATTGAATCAGGATGGATGATGGATTTGGGCTTGAGCATCGAAAACACTTCCTACATATCCCCATGGCAGGGAATCAAAGTCTGCGTAGTTCGATGAAGCGATGGGAAACCTGAAGAGGTGACGCATGAGAATGGACGCATGGATGGGACCCAGTGGAAGTAAAACCTCTGGGTTAGGGCATGAGCTTCTCGAGACACGTGGGCTCGAGGGAGAGGTCAGGATGAGACATGGGTGATGAGCTTGAACCTCATGGAGGACTCTTATGTATCCCCTTGGAGGGGAATCAAAATCTTTGTAGTTCAGGTAGCGGATACAGTTTAACGTCATGTGGGAAGAGTATGGGGCTTACACTCTAAGGAATCCCACAGTGGTGGGGATTGAACCTCATGGAGGCTTACAATGTACCATGCCTTAGCACGGATCAAAGTCCCTGTAGTTCGGGATGGGTTGGGGCCTACACTCTGAGGCGGCACAAGGTGGTAGGGCTGGAACCTCATAGAGTCTTCCTAGGTAACATGCCTTAGCACAGATCAAAGTCCCCACATTTCGGGATGGATTGGGGCTTACACTCTGAGGTGGCCCAAGTTGGTGGGGCTTGAACCTCGTGGAGGCTTCCTATGTACAATGCCTTAACACAGATCAATGTCCCCGTAGTTAGGGATGTGTTTGGGACTACACTCTGAGGCGGCCCAATTTGGTGGGTCTTGAAACTCATGGAGGCTTCCTACATACCATGCCATAGCATGGATCAAAGTCCCCATAGTTTGGGATGGGTTAGGGCTTATACTCTGAGGTGGCCCAAGGTGGTGGGGCTTGAACATCATGGAGGCTTCCTATGTACCATTCCATAACACAGATCAAAGTCCCTATAGTTCAGGATTACAGTCTAATGTCATGATAGATGAGAATGGGGCATACACTCTGAGGCGGCCCATGGTTTGTCATGGTCGATGCTCACTCTAAGCTTACGTGAGTCATTCTAGGTGTGAGAAACAAGAGCTAGCAGGGACTGTATGATAACGTCATGAAGTGTGTGTCCATAAGAAGTGGAAAGGGGCTTACCCGTTGAGCGGCCCATGGTGTTGGGACCTACTCCAGGATAAAGGTTCGAGGGTGACGAAGCACAGAGGGGGAGTGACTTGGGGTTAAATAAATGAGGAGCCTCATTCCCTATCATGACCTCCGCTGGCCTTGGCACTGAGGAAGTGAGGAGGAGCAGGGGTGATGCCTCCTGCAAGGAAGGCTATGGGATTACACTAGGGTGGATTCCCTTCCCCGTGGAAAAATGCCAGTCCAATAATGAGGAAATAATCCCTTGTGAGGGGTGATCCCATCCTCATGGAGAAGAGTGGGCATTGAGAATGTCCAAGGCGGGGGGACCCTGTGTGCAAGGTATGGGGCCAGGTCACAGTTTAACGTCATGTGTTGACGAAGAGTTGGTTTTCAGTTTACTTCCTACAGCTCGTATGAGGTGGGTCTTCTCCGAACCCCTAGGACATACATAACCGGTACTCTCTGCTCCTTGTGATTGGGAAGGCATCGACAAGGACGTACTGAGGGGTTGTCGCTAAGCGAACCATCGAGGGGTCCATGTTAGCATGGCGCTAAGAAAAATCAATAGCTGTTATCATGGATGTGTGAAGAAGCATGATGCAAAGCAATGCAGTCGGAAGAATTGACTAAGGGACTTTGAATTTACTTCGTACAATCCTAGAAGGTCAGACGGGAAAACCATGTATGATGCAGATGCCTGGGGTGCATGAGAAACCTTCGAATGGAACACAGAGGAGGGCATCAGGCATTCACGCAAGAGGGTGCACAAAGAGCACTGAGGTGAAGGGCCCTAGGGTATTGCGCGCAAACCTTGAGTTTTTCGGGAAATAAAGGTTCCAGGCATGAAAAGCTTGGGGCTTTTATGAAATTAGTGATGCTTAATCAAAATAGGGGGGATGAGGTTTTGCGCACGACTTGAAGGGATTGTGAGAAAAGGAAGGGATTTTGCGCAAAGGAAGGGATTGTTCACAAAGGAAGGGGTTGGAGTTTAGTCTAAGACAAGAGGACCTCGCATGAAGGTGGATCCCGGGGAATCATGGTGCGAAAAAGAACCATACCTGAAGGCCATATTGCGAGAGAGCGAAAGGCGGATTTTGTGCACGAGAGGCGGTTCGAATTTTTCTACGCTGAAAAGGAAGGGGGTCTCCTTATATTAATAGGCATCTGGTGGAACAGAATTTTGGGCTTCATGAAATTATTGCGTGACAGAGCTGGTGGAATAAAATATCAACTACACGAGCCGCGGGTGCGAAATTATTTCCCGCTAGTGCCGGGAATCTTCAGGAATCCGAGTACTCTCCGCGCATGACAATTGTTTTCTCACACATCGTCCTTTTTTTCATGCATCCCCTCCAGGCCCTCCGGACCAGGTCTCCAGGTCTGAATATGACTTCAATTTTTTTCTTTGAAACTTTCTATAGCACTTATGCACTTTTCATCATATACAAATACCCCCCATCAGAATTGGATCAGCGAGGGGTCACAAAGATAGGATTCTGAGGGAAACTCTGAAGTGCAGGGATTTGTGGGCCCCCTGCGCGCAATCATTTTGAGCGGCCTGCAAAATTTGGCGTCGCATGGAATCCTCTTTTTGTGCTGTGTGGAACCCTGGTTGATCCTATAAAAGCAGACGAGGGTCCCAGGCTCCGCATGACTTTTCTCGCGCTATATGCTCTGAGATCTCTTGCATGAAATTTCTTCTTCTCGCACGTGAACAACCGCCTAGATGTGTGTAATTCCATCGAGATTTGGAGATATTATTCACGCAAACCCAGAACATTGTGCTCCACCGCCTGAAATTTCATGCCTCCCACTGATTTTATGCTCCGGACTCCCAGATGTTGTGCTAACCTTCCAGTTTTTGTGCCAACTCTTGAAACACTTAGTCGCAGGAATATGGCTACAAACCAGGTTGATGAGGGGGAAGCCGCCGCAAGCAGAGCTGAAATGTCTATGAACCTTGAGGTTTTTGGTGGAAATAGGTTTTTCTCCAATAACTACACCTTGTTAAACATTCTAACCCCTTCCTAGAAAGAGTACACTTTTTATGACAATCTGTCGTTGTGGGAATTCGACATTCTGGAGGAGGTTCCCCTACCGGGTTTCAAGGTTGATACACCATGGTCATGGGTGACCCGCAAAGACGACCTTCCTTGATACAACATCACTAACAATGATCATCCTACTAGATAAAACAGTCATATGGATGTATATTTTCTAAATCCTAGGACCAGGACCATTGCTGTGGGTGATCCTATTGCGGAGAGCTCACCTGCTCTAATGTAGATGTAACCGAGATACACGAGGTATGATTTAACCCTTGTTTATCCTTACCCTTTAATTCTCTTTCCATGAAATCCTTAATCCACTTTATCTCTATTGAGCAGTAGAATAGTGGTGCTGGGACTGATCAAGAGTCCTCAATCGAAGGAGGAGGTGCACCAATAGAATAATGTGGGGCACCGGCGCTCATTATCAATCTGAAAAGTGCTGAGGGATCCCCCGCCACGACAGCTCATGTAGCGGCCAGAGCACTAGAGGCTAATGCCTTGGGTTCCTGTATATCCCGTTCTTCGATACTAATATTCACTATCGGGGGATCCAACTGATTAGGGTGCTCCTAGTATGTACAAGGATCACGACACTAGAGGCTTGTCAGGCTGTGGAGCCGAGACCATCCACGAGCGTGCCGATAGAAAATGTGCCGCCAAATCTAGGACATGCCTCCCTAACTGAGTGGGCGCCAACAACTGGATAACAAGGAGAAGCGGACACCAATGGCGCTACTGTCAGGGCAGGACTGGAAGTCGACGAGGGCACCACTAGGATCGCGGGGAGAGAGGGAGGTCACTGAGATGATGAGGAGCCCATTCCCATTGGAGGAATCTCTGAGGAAACCATGATTCTGCTCTGTTGGCTATCTTTCCTTTCTATGAGCCCGCTGATCTTAAAGACATTGATGATTCATATTCATAAGCGGCCAAGGAGAGTCGGATGACATGAAGGAAGGGACGGAATTGTATCCAGCATTTTCTCAACCAGCCCCAGGCAGAATGGATGAAGTGGATGGGGTCACTCCACACCTAGTTGTGCTTCCTATTTGATGGAGGGGAGGATGCTCAAATTCTTCACCTGACAGTCCGTGATTACATGGATGAGAAGATACGTGAGAGAAGCCAGAGGGCCAATGTCATCCAGTGCCAGGAGGAGTTGGGGAGTACCCTGGCATTTCTGAGGGCGGGGCAGGAGGTCCAAAGCCTCAACGAATAGGTGAAAGAACAAGAGGTATTAATCGCAAAATTCTCTAAGCTTGTGGAGTAGTTGAGGGCCCAACTGAAAGATTCCCAAGAATAAGTTGTGGAAGCGAGTTGCCAGATAACGGAGATCCATACTGAACAGGCGCAAGCACGGGCCAGGGTCAGCGAGCTGGGCTCCACGGCTGCCAATAAAGAAAGGGTCCTCAGGGGACGGGAGGCTGTCTTGGAGGACACCAACAAAATGGTGGAGCCATTTGAGAGATCAATCTATGAAGCCGGCTCTTAGGGTCCCAGTTTGGGCCAAACCCATAAACATGTCCTGCTTTACTGCTGGTATTGCTTTTGAACTGTATGTATAGACAAATTTACTTACATTCTCCTTTTCTTAACATAATTTTACTTTTAGTTTTATATGCTCAACCATAATCCCAAAATAAATATCAATCCAACCCTTTGCTAATGTGGGTCGTGAGAAGCAAAGGAGGTTCGTACTATCACTTCATTTGATTGTGGGAGCGTTAACCAAGATTTGGGCATTCGATATTCAAACTCGGATTTCCGAGGAGAAGAGGGAGGCCCATCAAAACGAAGAGGACCTCAAACCAATCGATGTATCATCTTCTCGATGTGCTCTAGTGCACGATCGGGGCAATTATAGGGGCATTGTAATTAGTATGAACATAGGGAAATGAAAAATGTGAGTCATGTTACCCAAATTCAGAACACTTTGGGAGGGGTGTGGCAATGAAAGATGACTATTAACCATGTTTGAAACACAACATCTTTATTACATTAGCCTAAAATGGGGAAAGATGAGGGTCGACCGCTGACCATGTTCGTTACACGAGGCCTAAATTAAATATCATCGATCAGTCTTCCAGAACGTTGGCCCAGGACAGCAGGTGGACTATAGGTCAAGCATCCATACTGTTAGGGGGTCCCTTTAAACATGATCAGTTTTCGAGAACATTTTCCTAGAACAACAGGCAGATAATAGGTCGACCATCCATACTGTTAGGGGGTCCCATAAATTATGATTTGTCTTCTGGAACGTTGGCCCAGGACAGTAGGCGAACCATTGGTCGAGCATCCATACTGTTAGGGGGTACCTTCAAACATGATCAGTCTTCCAGAACGTTGGCCCAGGATAGAAGGCAGACCATAGGCCGAGCATCCATAATGTTAGGGGGTCCCTTCAAACATTAAAGTGGATGAGGATCCGTATAAAGGGGAACACGAAGTGTGTAATGTGAATTGGTTGTTTTTTCTCATAGAATCCAACAATCCGAAGATTACACAACCGTGGTGGAAGCACATTAGGCGGGCCCATTAATTCGGTCACGGATCATCCCTAATTTTTGACAGGTCCTCTCTGGTGAGGGAACTGTCACTTCCCAATGTCATCATGGGGCCTCACGAATTTGTTCAGGGAAAATTCTATAGTTACACTATTCCCCAAGAAGTCTGGCCAAGGGGCTGACAGTGAGGAGGGATGGGATTTGGTGATCCCCCGGGCTGGACACAAGACAAAATGTATGGGCATTCCTACGTATCCCATAAGGATGGGAATCAATTTGCATGTAGTTCTGGAAATCGTCTTAGTTTAAGGTCTTAGAACTCAGAACAAGGATTGGTAAGGAGAGTAGGAGACACAAGGTAAGGCGATTACGAAACCCGGCGTGAATGAGGACATAAGTCCTACTTTCCATGTGCTCCTTGGAAAAGTGTTTAGGTCAAGGTATCGAACACGAAAGTTAGGCTGGACCCGTGGGGAAGTGCTCGGGTGCTCCTACATATATCATCAGGATAAGAATCAAGCCATACGTAGTTTTTGGAGGGTGTCACGACATGGCAAGGAACCAGTGAAAAGTATGAAAGGGGTGTGTGGGTCTAGCCCTCACACAAAAGATGTGGCATTTGATGTATCTTGTTTTCCTTTTAAAGTGAATCGTTTTTCTTTTGTGGAGTGACCGACCTAGGGTAGAAATTCCTGGAATTGCTACAATAATCAAGCCGTATATGGGCGTTGTTCTATGGTATGGTAAATGACTGATACCCAACGTGATGTCCTCTATGATGAGGTTATCACAATGTAGTGTGGTTTTTCATCATGCGTCCGGGGAGATATCATCACAGTTTATGGTCATGTGGTAGGACCAACCAACATATTATAAAGTCATATGATGTGGACCTAGGAGAATTCTCATGACACAATAAAGAATACACAACTTGAATGAGGACGAGGTCCACATCATCACCATGCGTGATTCTGGGAGAGGAGCCTTAGGCCAGGAGGCCAGTGAGGGTCAGAGGATAAGGGGTTGGAGACGCTAGCTTCCAGTTGAACTGGAACCAAAATGCAATGACTGGGTGACCCCACGTATCCCATGGGGATGAGGGTCAAGCTGCGCATGTCTCTTAGATAAGATACCGACCTATAGTCTTAGCGCCTGGATTGAGGGAACCCCGAGAGACGTCGTATTGCAGCTTTGTGAGCATGACGTGTGGAGGTGCACTGAGGGGTATTCCAAAGATTGTCGAGATTCCACCTGGATACAATGGGGGTGGAACATAATTTGAATCCTGAACCAAACACTCAATGCCCAAAGTGAATGGTGTGAAGACAGAGGATTACTGTTGTCCATGTTCACAACACATCATCTTGTCACGTTAGACTGAAATGGGGATGAACAGATGAGCATTGACTACTAACCATGTTCGCAACATGGGATTTGTATCAATTTTCTGTCTAAGAACCTCGACGGCGTTGGATCGTAACTGTAGGAGAGCCCTTAGGAGTGGTATCCATGCCGTCATTGTGGGTCCCTTCTGGTGTGAAAGATAACGGGGGCCCAAACGAAGGGGAACACAAAGCTTGACAAGTGGAAGGAACTTGCCTATGTTGAGTCTGACACTCCAGGTCCTATACAAGAGTACTCTGGACACATTTGTGGACCACTGCAAATGGTCGAGTGGAAAAACATGAGAGCAGCCAAGAGATGGAGGATTCTCAGGAGAAGGGGGTGCATGGCGCAAAAAACCCTTTACCACATCTATATATCCCCTCGTGGAGAGGTACATGCCAAGGGGCCAAGGTGACTGGGAGATCATGGGATCTCTACGAGATGGGGAAGGAACTAAAATCTAAATGTTTCGTCGGTCCTACGTATCCCATAAGGATGGGAATAAAGCCATATGTAGTTCATGAAGATATAGTTTAACATCATGCAGGACGACATACAATTTAACGTCGTGCGGGAAGAATGTGTAGTTTAACATCATGCGGGACCGTATGGGCCCAAATGTAGGACCAAACGCAGTTTAAGGTCGTGCAGGACCATAAGGGCCCAAATGTAGGACCAAACACAGTTTAAGGTCGTGCAAGACTATAAGGTCCCAAATGTAGGAACAAATGCACTTTAAGGCCATGCAGGGCCATAAGGGCCAAAATATAGGACCGAATACAGTTTAAGTTCATGTAGAACCATAAGGGACCAGATATAGTACCAAATGTAGTTTAATGTCGTGTCGGATCATAAGGGACCACATGTAGGACCAAGTGCAGTTTAAGGTCGTATAGGTGCATAAGGGCCCAAATGTTGGACCAAACGCAGCTTAAGGTCGTGCAGGACTATAATGGCCCAAATGTTGGACCAAACATAGATTAGGGTCGTGCATGACCATAAGGGCCCAAATGTAATACCAAACACAGATTAAGGTCATCCATCACCATAAGGGCCCAAATGTAGGAACAAACGTTGTTTAAGGTCGTGCAGGAACATAATGTACCAAATGTAGGACCAAACACAGTTTAACGTTGTACAGAACCATAAGGGAACAAATGTAGGACCAAATGCAGTTTAAGGTCGTGCAGTACAATAAGGGCCCAAATGTAGGACCAAATGCAGTTTAAGGTCGTACAGGACCCTAAGGGTCCAAATGTAGGACCAAACACAGTTTAAGGTCGTGCAGGACCATAAGGGCCCTGATATAGGACCAAACACAGTTTATGGTTGTGCAAGACCAGGTCATCAGGTAAAGTATTGCTTGAGGAACTTGGAATTAGTGGGAGGAGTTGTACGCTCACCATCCACGGTCACCAGGGAGTATGCTTCATTGGGATAAGCATTATGAACAATGACAGGTCCTTCCCATTTGGGCTCCTACTTGGATGGTATTTTGTCAGGTATCATTGGTTCCCTAAGAGATAATACCAAATCGACTTGTAAGAAAGAGCAGAGGTGAACCTTCTTGTTGAATGTTCGAGCCATAATTCATTGATGCCTTTCTCGGTTATGGAGGGCACGAAGCCTATACTCTTCCAATGCTTCCAATTAAGCTAAACAAATATCAACCACTCTATATGGTTCTTTCAGGTCATAGACTAATGTGCATAATGAGGTAAATTGAATCTCGATGGGAAGGATGACCTCCGCTCCATACAAAAGGGAATATGGGGTCACTTGTGTTGAATTACAGGTCTTCGTCCGATAAGCCCAGAGGGTGTTGGGGAGCTTATCCGGCCAACTCTTCTTGTTCTGACCAACCATTTTCTGTAGAATGTTATAGAGGGTTTTATTGAATGCCTAAATCTTTCCCTTTTCTTGCATGTGATAGCGAGAGGTTTGGTTGGATAGAATGTTGTACTTGGCGTACAATTTCATCACTTCAGCTGCTCGGAATTTGGTGTTGTTATCGGTGAGGATAATGTGAGGAACCCCAACTCGATAAATGATATTAGAACTCATGAAGTCAACCATATATTGTGACTTGACTTCATTAAGAGGAATTTCCTCTACATACATGAATAAGAAATCCGTAGAGGTCAGAATGAATCAGCATTGGCGAGCCATTGTCGGTGGGTTTGGACCTATGACTTCTAACCCCAAGACTGAAAAGGGCGAAGAGTTCTTGGTAGTATAGAGAGGCTCTGGTGGCTGATGTACAAAGTTTTCATAAACATGGCATGCATGAAACCTCTTGGTGAACTCGATGAAGTCGTGGATCATGGAGGGCCAAAAATACCCTAATCTCCTAATCTGGGGAGACAGTATCGGCCCAGCCTAATTGACACCATAGGAAACGGCGTGAACCTCTTGCATGACCTGTGTATTCTCGAATCCTTGGATGAAACGGATAAGAATACCATTAATTCCACGTTTTTAGAGGATCTTCTCGAGGCTGATACTACTCTGGAGAGTAAACTCCAATGCGCGACGTCGAATTCTCTCACGCTCAGCCTAGTTTTCTGGGAGGCAACCATTTTGGAGATAATCAACAAAAGGGGCTCTCTAGTCAAGAGTTTCTTTGTTAACTACATCTGAAGAACCTGTGGTTCCTAATGTGAAAGCTTTGATGGTAAGATTTCATACACGCTGGTCATCTTCATCCTCTGGGGTGATGGGAGCAATGAATATACAGTGCACCATGTGGATGATTAGACTGTCATGTTTGGATTCTGCAAGTGATGTGGCCACGATTGCCAAAGAATCTACTCAACTGTTATCTGACCGATGGACATGGATAATCTCTAGCCGAGAATGGAACTGAGCCCTTAGCTAGAGAGTGAATTCTAACAATGGTACAAGGTCTGGTTTCCTGACAACATAGTTCCAATTGACTTGCTTGATGACCAGATTAGAATCCCATTTCACATGAAAATGGGGCACGCTGATCTCAAGGGCAAGCTCAATACCATTAATGAGGGCCCGATACTCTGTCTCATTGTTAGTGCAACCTTCAGAGAACAGGAATGAGTAAGGCAGGACAGCTTGCACCGGGGTTATAAAGACGATACCTAGACCTAATTTATTGAGCCTAGGATCATTGAGCCTCCTACCGGTGGGGTTCCGGGAGGCACCATCAAAGTGCATCTGCCAACACGAAACATCTTTATCGACCGATATTATTGCCTCATCGGTAAAATCCAAGTCTAGAGACTAGTCCGTGGGGGTTGGATGGGAATCTAGAAAGTCTTCCAATGCCTGTCCCTTGATAGTCTTCTGGGGCACGGACATGATGTCGAATTGCTGGATGATTACCGCTGACTGCGCTAGTCGACCAGTCAATGTGGGACGGCTCAGAATGTACTTCTCCGGGTCCACCCAAGAGACCAACTATACCTCGTGGTGCTGCAGGTGATGCCGCACCTTCGGTATAGCCAATACAAGTGTAAGGAAACTATTATCTATGATGAAGTATCTAGTTTCCATATCAAGGAGCATGCGTCTAAGGTAGCATAGGTTTTTCTCTGTCCCCTCATTGTTGTTTTGTGCAAGAAGGGCACTAAGGGACCATTCTAGGGCAGTTACATAGAGATTTAGTGACTTCCCGGAGATGGGTGGAATCAAGACCGGCGGCTGGAGCATATAATGCTTAATTTCCTCAAAGGCGGCCCAACACTCATCATCCCACTCATAAGAGGTTCCCTTCTTCATGAGCCAAGAAAAGGGAATACACTTCCCAGCCATATTCTCAATGAATCTACATATGTTAAATAAGCAGCTTTGGAGACCTCGAAGATCCCGAATATTTCTCGGTGGTGGCATCTGACTGATGGCCTTTATCTTATCCGGATCAATCTCAATGGCTCAGTATCAGGAAAACAATCCAAGAAACATCCCGAAAGTGACCTTGAAAGAACACTTCAATGGGCTCATCTTTAGGTGGTGGGAATGGAGGAAACTGAACACTTTCTATAGGTCTTTGAGATTGTTCTCGTGCTGCCGAGAATGGACTACGTGGTCATCCACATAGCATTAAACCAACGTTCCCAAGATTGGATTGAATATGTGATTCATGGCCCACTGATAGGTGGCACGTGCAATCTTCAGGCCAAAGGGATAGCCTGTAAATAGAAAGTAACTTGGGGAACCCTAAAAGCGGTAGATTCTGCATCCTCGGGGGAAATCCAAATCTGATTACATATAGAGTAACCATACATAAAGGAGAGGACTTGGAAACCAGCCATAGAGACAATCAACAATTCTGTCACTGGAAGAGGAAAATCATACTTCAGAAAGTGAGAGTTGAGATCACAAAAGTCGATGCAGACTCTAATCTTCCTGTTCTTATTCTAGACTAGAATTATGTTGGATAACACTTGGGGTACTGGACCTCCATGATGAAGTTTTCTTTGATGAGATTGTTAACTTCGGCCCAACCATGGCACCGTGAGAAGGGTGCATCATTCTGGTAGGCTTCTTGAACCCGTGATGATTTGTTTGGAGACCGAGGCGGTGAACGGCTACTTGAGGATCTAGTCCTGGAATCTTGTCATAACTGAAGGAAAACACATCAAAGTGTTGTTTGAGGAAGTCTATGTAGTGCTACTGCTCCTCGCTGAACATAGCAGCTCTGATCAATGAGGGTATCAGATCAGCCTTGCTACTGAGGTTCACCTACACCAGCTCGTCGACTGTGTCTGAGATACCTTCCTCAAAGGTAGGGGGAGCGTCCTCTATATCATCTTCTCCACTTATGGAGGGATCCTTCATGGGGGAGGCTTCTTCAAAGATACCAAACCCTGATAGGGGGCTGCTACTAGTTTGTGCGGCCGTGGTCATTGCATCGGGGAACTCCGGCACTGTTGAGACCATGGAATTGAAGGTTGTCGACCCGATCCCCTCAGGTCTCCAGCCCAAGGGGCCACTCTTGACAATATCAAAGAAATAGTGGAATTCCTGCCGGAGCCGACTTATTCCAGCCCGGTGAAACAAACAAGTTTGACGTACTGCCATTGCCATGAGTTGGACGTTCGGATACATAATGGGAATGGGAGGCTTCGGGATCACTGGATCCTAGTTCATATAAAAATATGAAGTGATCATTCGACACTGCCTGGATTAGGGATCACGGTTCTCTCTTGTCCTGGAAATGAAAAAACATTTCCCCATATCAGTGTTCATGGCCTCCAGCTGATGGATCAGGAAGATGTAGGTGTCATTCAGTCCTGCACAATGGTCGGCCGATCCGGGGGCAAGCTCAACTTCGCATACCTGGACTTGTTTATCCTTTCTCTTGTAATAATCAGCATCCAATTAGCAGGATTCACAAGAAGAAAAAGGATATGAATCACTTTGGAGTATGCCTACTCGACCATTAAGGGATTACTCGAGGCATTGGTGATATGATGGGGGGACCACCACGTCTAGGTGGAGCCACGACCCTCCCATCAATGCATTATACGCGGTTTCCTGGGAGATGACGATGAACATGGTGTTGGAAACTAGGCTGCCGAACTGGGTCTTCAGACTGATCTTGACGACCAGTGTCTACTCTATCCTATCATGTCCTTGGATCTGTAAATCAGAGGGAGTCAGATCAACTTCAGATAACCCCATCATTCATAGTGTCTGCTTCAGGATAATATTGATCTCGGAGTAGGTGTCAAAGAGACAACGGTGAGTCTCCACACCATAAATTGGATGGTGATATACATTTGACGGATGTTCCCCTATATGGGGGAGCCTTCATCCTCTCCCAAGAATGAGATGACGTCATGGCATTCGGCATACTCAACTGCTTCATCATGGAAGGCCTCTGCAGCTGTTACCTCTGTCTCAAACTGGAGGGGGCTCCTTAAAACCTCGGTGAGTGCTCCGCGCATATCTGGTGATTGGTGAGGGGCTTAAATGATGGAGAGCCTCACTGGGATGCCGGAAAGGTGTTTCAAAACATCGTACTTTAATTCCAAGAGCGATCTTATTCTTATAGGATTCCGCACTGCGATTGGAGGTATGGCGTTCTCTGTCGGCTAGATCGGCGGGTGGCTGGTACTATGTATATCCCGCATCTCACTTGTTGAAGCTCTAAGAGTAGCTTCCGGATGATGATCGGGTGAATGAGATCGGCATGAAGTGGGGTGAAACTGTTCGCAGTACGACCTAAGGGGCTATGCCTGATCCAATAGCACAAACGGTGGTGGAGGCGAACCCATCGACACTGGATGAAGAGGATGTGCATGCTGAGATCTATGTTGGACATGTTGTTTGGTCTTAGCGACATGCACAGTTTGGTTAGAGGTTCCAACTGATGTGCCTCAGTGACCCATATGGTCGGAGTTCCACCGAATTTAACGTCGACTGGGGACGTTGGGGAGGTTAGCCTAGTGCTCCCTCTCGTCGGGAGTCATATAGGGATTTACCAACTCGACGGTGTTAACTGAAGCGTACCCTTGGCTATCACTTGATGAATCATCCACCCCTGGGCGGATTCTGGGGGGAATTCCAATCTCTGGGGGCATATAGTCACTGAGATTGTGGGACAACCACAACCTTTGTGGGGCGTGTTGCTTCTTCTTTCACCCCCGATGATTGCTCTTTTGGGAAGAGGCCAGCTGAGATAATGATGTATAAGTGGTGGTCACAGCTTCTGAAAGCTCCAGCTGATTCAGGTGTGCCTTAATGATGCCAGGGGCATGGGCGACCATCTAGAAAGCCGTACAATCATTATTCTTTAGGGATCCATAGTCAAAAACCTACTGCGCCCGAACTTCACCATTGCTACAACAATCTTATCTCACAAAGACACCTGCCACATATGCCGAGGTTGGGCCCAACATGACTATGTTGTCTTTAATCTATTATTGGAGCCATTCCTTGAACACATATCATTGCTTTATGGTGTGTCCTAGGATCTGGTGGTAAGGGTATCATTTGGGGTGATCAGTGAGATGTGCCTCTTCTGGCTTTCAACAATCAGGCAGTCGCACAATTCTATGCTCTAAGGCGATGCGAAAGTAGCAAGGGACCTGGGCCTCGTCAAACGAGTAGGCATGATACCTTCTGTCTAGAATGGGGGCTCTAGGAGACTATCCATGATGGGGGGTTGTAGGAGCCTGTAGAGGAGGCAGAACTTGATTATCTCACCTAGGCTACCACAGCACATTACGCAAGGGAACCTGCCGATTTTGGGGCGGGTGTTGCTGGGATGGAAATTGTGCCCGCGGTGGTGGACCTCTGCGGGGCTATGGAGATGGCTCCATTGGTAACAATTCTAGCTATTAGGGGGCCTCTACTTGGGCCACCGTGGCAGGCTCGGCTCTGGCAGCCCTCATTTCCAGGATTACAGGAGGTAGCAGGCGTGCCATACTAGCCAGTTGCAGGGATTCTTCGAGGTGTTGGGCCTTATCCGAGAAGTCCCTAAAACCTCTAGGATATTTAGGGAACCAGTTCAATCTTGACATTCCCCATGAACAACATCAACAATTTCTCCTGAGTCAGTTGAATGTAACGGGACTATGTGAGCCTGTTCCACCAGGCGATGAAGTCCGCGACTCGCTCATTGGGCCTTTGTTTGCACCTGAAGAGGTCTGCGATGTTCGTCATCTGGGTGGTAGAGATGAATTGGTAAAGGAAATGCCTGCGAAGGTCCTCTCATCTTATCATGGATCCAACGGGGAGTTGGCTATACCAAAGGAATTCCAGCCCCTCCAGTTTCTGAAAAAGAAATGGAGCTTGGCAGCCTCTTACTATTATGGGGTTCCTAACATTGGCCCGTACCTTGAGTCAATGTGGGTCAGGTGCTGCGGTGGGTCCCCCATCCGTTTAAAGGGGGAGAAAGTGGTATTCCCAAATTCCAGGGGTGCTGGCATGTCATCCACCGATGTCGGGTATAGCTTTCCATCAGCTGGGATAGCCACCTATCGCGTTTCCAAAGCCTCAATGCGGGAGATGTGTGCCGCCATCGGATTTTCTGGATTCAGTTCCCTATTCTGACGGGGATCCCTAACAATGAACACATTGTCGGGCTCTTCAATGCTGTAGCGAAGCTCGGTGGCTCACGGATTAGCTGGTGGAGCAACCCTTGGGGCTGCCAGAGGAGCCCGAGAGGGGTTCCATGGATTGTCATGCCTTTCGGGAGGGTTCGACGAGACAGACCACACCCTCTTGACATGAGCTCTGGATTCCGCACTATCAGCAAATATGGCATGATCAGGGTTTCTTGGGAGAATCTCACTAAGGGGTAGTTGTTCCTACCCCTTCTGGCTCGACTTAGGATCACCGTAGTCAGGTCGCCGCTCTGCAATACGTTCAGCCTGAAGTTCATCAACTATCTATTTCTTGCTCAGCAAGCTGCTAGCACTGCATGGCCTTCTCAGGGCCCTCTTCCATCTTTTTCACTAAGGCGGACTGGTCAGAGTTTTTGATATCTCTAACATGATCCATTCCCTGGATGACATTCCGAATCAATATCAATTCCTCAGTGGGTGGAGGAAGACCTAATAGATTCCTCTACTGGTGAGTAATCCTCCCTGATGGGTCCTGTAGTGGGGGAACTTCCTTAGGGAGGAGGTTCTCATCGAGAAGTTCCAGCTCATTTTCCCCTCCTGATAGATCGGCCATGTTGAATTCCACACTTCTTCGAGGATTTTCCTCACTATCTCCAAGCGAGTCGGGCTGTCGGAAAATCACACTGAAGATGAGGGAATCGTACTACCCCCATCCGCAGACTAGTACATGGGGGGTATCCTCCTTAATAACTTTAAAGAGTACTTGGAAACTCTGTACGCATAGATGTTGGAGGGCCCTATGGTGGACAGGTGACTCAGGGTGATGGATCATGGGCAGCGTGGCTAGGTCAACCAGACGACATTGCTCGATGATGTCTTTCAGGTGCTCTTGGCTCCCAGGATAAGTCACCCACTGGTGGAAAAGATAGAGGTGAGTCTCCCATAGTGTCTGGCAGAAACATTCGAACTCCTATGGGGTGAGAGATTCTAGCGTATCAAAATTCAATCCTGCAACCGGCCAAAACATCTCAGTGTAGTCTCCTGCTGTGAGGATGGTACAGAAGCTCCCCATCCCATATCCAAAGTATGAACATTGATTTTCCCACTCTTCAACTGATGGTGGCTGAGGAACTGGCTGCGGCACTGAGGCATGCTGCTGGGCCGGTGGGCTGGCCGGCGGAGAATACGGTGAGGGGGATGATTGGCCACTGAATATTAGGCTGTCCTCTGAAGGTTGCAACGACCTGGCAACCATGTAACTATAGGATAGACTGGAAATTAGGGCTCCTGATACAACATCAGCGTCTACCACGGGTAGGTCATGTCACGAATCGTCCACCATTGACCCCCAAAATAGCTCCCCATAGTCTCTAACTGAGGCAGAGGGTGCTTCCGATGATGTTGATGGTGACAACACGGTCAGTCCCTGGAGATATTCCATGCTCTCTTCCCCATGGATATACCATCGGAGGGAGGCCGAGATCATATGGATCTCGCGTTCAGGGAGTACTAGGCTGATGCGCCTCATCCCTACCCTAGCCCTTAACTTGGAGGACTGTGGGGAGGGCTCTAGCGGCGAGTCATACTCTGCCTCAGAGTATGAGAAGTGGACTGGTTTGATTTCCATCCGACCATCCATATAATTCCTCTTGCAGCGGCGGCGACCCGCCTTCTTTCCCCTGGGTGGTTCTTCATGGTAGGGATGATTTCTGACATGGGGTCCTATGGCCGCATTGTTGCTGGTGTGGAGAGGGTTTCCACATGAGAAAGCCTAGGTGCGGGGATCACTGGGACAAATATTTAAATGGACATTGTTATGACCTCTATGTTGGGATTTCGTGAAGTGGGGTTGGATTCCACCTCTCTGATTGCTGGGTCGAGGAGGACCTTCACCGATTAGCTCAGGGACAAGGGGAGGACCTCCATGTCAGCGAGTGACCGGGCATGCAATGTCTCCATAGTCATGGTCCGCAGCAAGGGGAGTGACCCCGTACACAGTGTAGTGAGCACATGAGAGACCGCCACACATAGTGTTGTTGTCATGGGGAAGACCCTTACATGGGCCGAAGGAGGCTCCAGGAAAACCTCCAAGCTGATGTTGGAATAAGGGAGGGCCCACACCTTCTTTAATGGAGGCACTGGGTAGGCCATCACACTGGTTGGCATTAGAACAGATTGGTCTATAGTGGGCGTCACCTGTACTGGCGACCAAGAGATTTCACCTAGCCTACCTATGGGGCAGTTGGGTTCTCGATACAAGTCAGTCATATAGCTACCCCTACTCAACGTGTATAGGGAGTTGGTGATAGGAGTTATCAGTGGCCTGGGCCATAGTGGTCACTGACTATGACGCCCCATGGCGGACATCCTCTTTTTCTCGGGCCTGACGCTGGCGCCAGGTATGATGGACTGGATCCGATGGTGCAAGTGCGTGGATTACCTTCTCCATGGCTCGGGGAACCGGGCAGTGGTGCTGGTGCAGCCTGGTCAGAGACCTTGCAGAGATCCCTTGAAGCGGGACTCTGACTGGGCCAAGCCGGACATCCCCTTCTTCATCGGCCTAGGGGAGGGTGTTTTCAAGGTGATCTGGGGACAAGCTCCTAAAACAATTGATTGTTGGGGTGGGGAGTAGCGGATCCCTGCATGCCCCTCGAGGGAAGCATTGACGGTGAGGCGCAGTGGCCTCATGATCTAAAAGGGGCATGTCCCCGGTGGGAATGACCCCCTCATCCTCATACCTACAGAAAAGGTCATTAATTACCCTTTGCTTGATATTATCTGATGGGGAGAGGGGGCGTGGGCGCCCTGTAGTCGGGGCGATCAAAGCCGTCATGGAAAAGGTAGAACTGTGGGGAGTAGCCATGTTGATATTTCCCTTGCCCCTACGCTGGTGGGTAGGTGAACGAGCTCTGCATGCAACAAATTGATTCCTGAAAGCCGGGAGATGAAATCGTTAATATTTCTGGAAAATGAAATTGACAACTAGTGCCCTAGTGTCATTCCATCTTCCGCGGTCGGTAAGAGGGATCCACACTGACAACATCATAGAATGGAATGATCATTGTCCTGACTGTCCCATATTTTGGAGAGTTCCACACCAGGCCTGTTTGGTGGGACCTTGTACCAGATGACGAGTTCAGATGACATGATTATCCACCGATGCCGCGAACAAAACTATCATCCAAGATGAGGAGATTAGCTTCACGTAGGGTTCACCATTTTCTATTTCTGATGCTTTCGTAGGGATGCACGCATCCGTCATGTAGAGGACCTGCCGATATTACCCCGTATTCTATCATTCCAAAGGCGGGTGACATCAGCTCCATATTTTGGGATGTCTGCTCCTTGATCGAAATGGGATGATGGGATGTCATTTCTTCCTTATGTGGATTCCTCCTCTGAACTCATCACCTAGTCTGGGTCTCCCTCACAAATTTAAGACGTAGTTCGTGAAGCTCTTCCCAGCTCCTGTCTTTATAGACACCAGTTAATTACGCCAATTTAGTCAGGACCATCCAATGTGTCTGTTCAGAGTGGAAACCTTCTGTTCGGAGATTTTTCATGTGGGGGAATCACTGGTGTGTCCGGATGCTGGGGGTCGACATTTCGGTCTTTTGTACCTTATCACAGGGCTTCTTGAGGGTGAGGAAGCTTGAGGAATCCCACATCGAACGTGGAAAGTTGTATGCCATTGAAATGTATACGAGGTTTTCATCAGATTCCCATGTTTAACACAGGGTATGCCGCTTGTTTATCATCCAGCAGAGATAGATCAGGCTGATCGAAACACTGGCTAGAGCGGATCAGCTTGAAGACCCAAATGGAGGGAACACCGATGATGGGGCCAGCACATGGGTGGCTTCCAGAATTCTCTGACGGGGATTTAGGAATGGAGTGGAATGATCCCACCAATATGTGGAGGCCCGGGTTAGAATTAGGATGGATGATGGATTTGGGATTGATCCTCAAAGAGAATTCCTACATATCCCCGTGGCAGGGAATGAAATTCTGCGTAGTTTGATGAAGCGATGGGACACCAGAAGAGGTGAACCATGAGAATGGACACATGGATGCGACCCAAAGGATGTTGAACCTCCGGGATAGGTAGTGAGCTTCCCGAGATGTCTGGGCTCGAGGGAGAGGTCATGATGAGACATGGGTGATGGGCTTGAACCTCATGGAAGCCTCCTACGTATCCCTGTAGTGGGGAATCAATGTCTGCATGGTTCATGTAGCAGATACAGTTTAACGTCATGCATGACAATTATGAGGCTTACACTTTGAGGCGTCCCAAGGTGGTGGGGATTGAACCTTGTGGAGGCTTCCTACGTACTGTGCCTTAGCACGGATCAAAGTCCCCATATTTCAGGATGTGTTGGGGATTACACTCACAGGAAACCCATGGTGGTGGGGAAAGAACGTCGTGAAAGCTTCATACGTACCATGCCTTAGCATGGATCAAAGTCCACGTTGTTCGGGTTGGGTTGAGGCTTACACTCTGAGGCGGTCCAGGTGGTGGGGCATGAACCTCGTGGAGGATTCCTACGTACCATGCCTTAGCATAGATCAATGTCCCCATAGTTTAGGATTGGTTGGGGTTTGCACTCAAAAGCGGCCCAAGCTGGTGGGTCTTGAACCCCATGGAGGCTTCCTACGTACCATGCCATAGCATGAATCAATGTCCCCGTAGTTTGGGATGGGGTTGGGCTAACATTCTGAGGTGGCCCAAGGTGGGGGGCTTGAACCTCATGGAGGCTTCCTACGTACCATGACATAGCACGGATCAAAATCCAAGTAGTTCGGGATTACAGTTTAACGTCATGCGGGACGAGTATGGGGATTACACTCTGATGTAGCCCATGGTTTGTCATGGTCGGTGCTCACTCTAATTTCATGTGAGTCATGCTCTATGTGAGAAGCAAGAGCTTACAGAGACTTGAAGACCACACCATTACGGGTGAATCCGTGAGAAGTGGAAAGGGGCTTACACGTTGAGCAGCCCATGGTGCCACGACTTACTCCAGGATGGAAGCCCGAGGGAAACGATGCACAGCGAGAGGGGGACTTGGGACCGATGAAAGGAGGAGCCCCATTATCTATCATGCGCTCTGCTGGCCTTGGCACCGAGGAAGTTAGGAGGATCATGGGTGTTGCCTCCTGCAATGAAGGCTAGGGGCTTACACCAGGGTGGCTTCCCTTCCCCACGGACAAATGTCACTCTAATAGAGAGGATATCATCCCCTATGAGGGGTGATCCCATCCTCGTGGAGATGATTGGGAATGGAGAATGTCTGCGGCGGGGGAACCTACTTGTGAGGCACGGGGCCGGGTCAGAGGTTAATGTCTTTTGTTGAGGATGAGTTTCTTGGTAGTTTAACGCCCTGCAACTTGGATGAGGTGGGTTTTCTCCGCACCCCTAGGACATACATAACTAGTACCCTCTGCTCCTTGTGGGAGGGAAGCCATCGCCATGGCCATACTGAGGGGGTGTCGTGGAGCGAACCATTTAGGGGTCCACGTTAGTGTGACTATGCAAAGAAGAAATATCCGTTAGCATTCCTATGTGAAGAAGAATGAGGAAATGAAACGCAACGGGAAGAATTTTCCAAGGGATGTTGAAGATACTTCATACAATCCTAGAAGGTCGCATGTGAAAACCATGTATGATGCGGATGCCCGGGGTGCACGAGACACCTGCGAATTTCACCCAGAAGGAGGGCATCAGGTGTTCGCGCAAGAGGGTGTCCAGGGAGCACTGAGTTGAAGGGCCTCAGGGGACTGTGTGCAACCCTTGAGTATTGCGTGAAATAAAGGGTCCTGGTGTAGAAATCCCTGGGACGGTGTGAAATCAGTGATGATTGCGCGAAATAGGGTGGATGAGGTTTTGTGTGTGACTTTAAGGGATTGCGGGAAAAGGAAGCAATTGTGTGAAAAGTAAGTGATGGAGTTCAATGGAGGGGGTGGAGTTTAGTCTAATCCTTGGGGACCTCATGCAAAGGTAGATCCTAGGGAGACCTGGCGTGAAAAAGAACCATACCTGAACGCCATATTACACGAGCACGGAAGGCAGATTTCACACATGAGATGCGGTTTGAATTTTTCAACCCCGAAAAGGAAGGGGGTATCCTTCTATTTATAGGCATCCAACGGCGCGGAATTCAGGCCTACGCGAAATAATTGCGTGATGGAGGTGGCAGTGCGAAATATCAAACGCGCAGGGCACGGGTGTGAAATTATTTCACACTGGTGCTGGGGATCATCATGAATCCCAAAACTCCACGCATGGGATAACTATTTCCATGCACTTCATCCTTTTTTCACATAGCCCCTCCAGGCCATCCGGACCGGGTCTCCGGGTCCGAATATGACTTTTCTTTTTCTCTTCGGAACATTCTCCATCACTTAATCAATTTTTGGCATCTTCAATATTGTAATTATTAACAAATTGTAATACAATTATTAATCATTTATAGTAACCATAATAGTAATATATGAAATATTTCAATAATAAACAAAAAAATAAATAATAATTTAAAATATTATAAATATTCTAATTATTAATTTTTTTAGTGAAACTTAATAACAATTTTTATGCCAAAATGATTATATGTGAAATTTTTTTAATAAATAATAGTAATATTTAATGATAACAGGTTTTTAATTTATATGAATACAAAATGAAAATATTTACAATTACAGTAAATAAAAAATTATTTGGTTATATTTAAAAATATAATTAATATTATTTTAATTTTTATATTTAATTATAATAATGTTTTTATTTTATTTATATTATTTTAGTTATATACATCATTGTTATTATTTGTTTAAAATGTGTTATATTATATATATATTTATGTATATAAACAAAACATAATGATTTTTTAAAAAAAATATCAGGGAGGGTGCTATTTGTAACCACACCCTCTTCAAATCCCTTATAAAGAAGTCACTTCTTCAGATACTACCTTTTTTAATGTTATTTTAATGATGGAACTTGTTAAGATATAACCTTCTTTAAAATACCTCTGAATATTGTGCTATCTTAATAGGTTCCTTCTTCAATGTTTTAAAAAAGTGAGGTTCCTTTTATTCAGGTGTTCACCCTCTTGTGGATTTCCTCCCCTACATTACCTTAGTTTTTGACATTGCGTTCCCCAAACCTTATTTTGGGAATATCTTTATATTTTTACATTATTATTCATTTTTTTCAATAAGATATGTCGACTCTCATTTTTTGGACTTTGGTGGTCTGATTTGACCTTCCTGGGGTTTAAAATTACTTGCTAGAGTATCTGAACTCAATAAGAAATCATTCTACCCAATGTGGGATTCATAAGAATATTTTGTCACTACATGAGAGTGGATACCCAAATCATGAAACTTGTGTGGATTTAACATCTACAACTGGTTGATGGATGTTCATTTTTTCCAGGAGTCACCCTTTAAGGAGTTTTGGTTCAATATTTTTTCTCTAACTCTACCTTTCAAAAAAATCTTTCTTAAGGGAAAACACTGGAGATTTTTTGGGAGAATACTGTTGTGTGGATGATGGAATTCTTAGGCTACTATACTCACTTTCTCTTCACATCTAAGTTTTCTTGGACATGATATCTCCTCATCGGGCATATATACTCCTCCATGTCGAGGGTATATAGAAATTGAGGTAGTTGGGGGCTTATCCCTTGGTGCCCCAGTTACTTCCCTCTTATATCCACCATAGTCATTCATTGTCAATGTACTAAAAAATAATTCATCTTACTCTCCATCGGATCATTCAATTATATCATTAAGTAGAGGATCTATATATCTTCTAACGAGAGGCACTTTCTCAACCAATGGTGCATCACCATTGATTATAAATTTAGATATTCTCAACTCATATTATTCAATGTAGGGCCAACCCATATCTCTATTCATAGACCAATTGAATGATTCCTATATGGATTTTCAAACTCGATGTCTCTTCCAAAATCCTCTGTCAATCTGGAACAGGGTCACCTTCAAACTCAATAGTCTCTCTCACCAACCGGTACAATGAATTAACACATATAAAAGATATCAAACCTTTGCCTTCCTGGATCCTTGGATCTACTTATTACATTCCTACTCCACTAATGGAATACCCTCACACTCATCTCGTTAATATATCTTGTACATTTGGGGTCTGTACCAGGTGTCAATCCAAGAAATTTCTGACAATATCAAACTCATAATTGAAGTGGATTTCAGTGCTAGGGGACAATTCTGGGTTCTCCATCCTCTAATGAACACTATTATTATATATAATACCCATGTCTTGGTATCCTATGTTAAGTCGAACTATCTATTTAATGGTGCGTCTTCATTTAATGTAACATTGGTTGTGGTTTTTGAACTGAATAAACACACCTGTATGATTGTAAAATTTTCCAAAATAATATATATGTGTATTTTTTTCCATGGAGAACATGAAAATAATGAAATTTGGATCTTCTAGAAACTGAAAATCTCTATAGGCTATTAGATACTCCTGCTCAAAATATCATTGTTAACATTTCTTCTGATAATGAATATGATTTCTTATAATTTGTTTATTTTAATTGCAAAGAAAGCGATATAAATCAAATATGGTGTGATTTGTGGTCTTTCAACCTAGAAGACTCATCTTGGAATGTGGGTGGGGACCATAACATAATTATAAATGACATAGAAATGAATGGTGGAGCCAATATTCTTTATCGATATAGGATTAGTTTATCAAAATTTGCTGCTCATGGGGATCTCCTACATCTGGGATTTGGAGGTGCCATGTACACAGGGTGTAGTAACCATATGGAAAACCCAAAATCTTGTTTCAAAAAGGACGACTATTTATTGAATATACAATCCATATCCTCTTTTATGAGTGTTGAGGTCACCCACCTACTCTTTCTGCTATCAGGACAATATGCTCTTCTAATTAACCTGATGGTGAGAAATTATGGAAAACCACATTTCTTCATATCCAACTACTAAGTGGAATATCAATATTTCCTCTTAGTGGTACAAGATTTATGGGATAAAATATCTCAGGGAAAAATATGGATAGGTCTCTATAGAAAACTATGTTGGATTAAAAAATATTTAATCCCTCGGTCTAAAACTGACCCCTCAAACCTCCACACCCTATACACTATTAAATCAAATATCAATCGAGCTTAAAGAAGAAGGGATGAGTCATGGTATAAGGATACCCTTTCCAAATTTGATTCCAAGAAAACCCATCTTATGGATCAATTACTAAAGCATGATTCTAGCCATCCTCAAAGAATGAAATAAACATGGCCTATAAATGAAATAGAAGTACAACATTATTTCCTTTATTCATGATTAAAAAATGATTGGGAATCATAACAACTATTTGGATAGATGATTTACCCTTCTCACCCCATATATAGGTGATCAAGGGAATTGTATAATCTCACAAAAAATCCTTACTCTATAATTCTAACCTGAATATATATTATGTTTACCATAGTGGTCAAAAGATTTCTTCATTTTCTTCCCATAGGTTCTATCTCCGTATAATAACCCTTTTTTAGAGAATGTGCCCAATGAAAATGTGATGTGGGAATCTTTCCATATCCCTATCCTTGAGATATCTCTTGGAATATGTATATTCCTAGTGTTATCTGTCTTATCTTTTGGATAATCATAAAAAAGACTTGGTTGAATCCATTCAAGACATCTTTAGTGGTGTTCCACTCCCTGGAATTTAATGTTCTAAAAACATGGTTCTAATTCCCAATGATAAGGGCACCACCATTATCAAACAATTCATACTGATCAGAAAGGTAAAATTTTATTATATGATACATTCCTCGATCATAAATAGAAATCTCTACCAATTTCTCTCCAGCTAGGCCATGGAGTTGAAGAAGACATTCATCAAGGGTACATCAATTCATTGAGAGATTGAAATTACACATGAGACGGTTGGAGAGATTATTAAAAAGGATGTTGGAACTATTAGTATTATCAATGTGTACGTGGATATGGACTATGATCAGATCAAATATTGATTATTATATGCTTGATGAGGTTCTTAGGATTCTAGGAATGGGTGGGGATTGTTGTTTAGATGATACAGATCGTCCTGGTTCATTATCATTTATAAGGGAAGGAATTTTGGTTTCTTGAAATTTGTCAGTGGTTCAAGACAAGGTGATATCATTTCCACAAGTATTTTAATTATGGTCCATGATTCTCTTATTAGATATGTCACTTCCAAATTATATATTTTATTGATCTTAACTTACAATAATAGATCTCATTCTGTTGGGGTCAACCATCTTCTTTTTTATGAGGACATATTATTATTTATGAATAGTCATAGTGATTCTAATATAATATTAAACAATTTTAGGGAGGATTACTCTTAATTGAGTGTTGAAGTAGTCAACTTGGAGAATTTTTTTCCCCTTATCATGTTCACATTGATGATGGGATATTATTCAATCAATTTTGGGTTAAAAAAATGGGTACTTCACCACAGATTAACCTAGACATCCTTTGGCACTTGGTAGGGTGCATATCAGAAACATTAATGGGATGTTTTCAAAGATCCCCAATAAAATTACCTATCAAAAAATCTCTTTCCATTCATTTGGAGGGATAATCACCCATGTCAACTTCATGTTTTCCTCCATCCCCATACACAAACTTTCTAGGCCTAATGTTCCCTATAATGTCATAAATGAAGTTTAAAATTCTTTATTAATTTTTATTTGGGATGAACCCATAGTGGGAATATTCCACTAAGCCTTCTGTCATAGGATAGAAAGGCTTGGGATATTGGGGGAATCAACATGTGGACCGTGGAAGATTCCATGTACTATCTCCAGGGAAAATTGATATGGGAGGGTTTTTAGGGGATTTCCATTTATAGTAGATTCATCGATAGTATGTATGAACCTATGTTTATTAAAAACTACATTCACCCCACCCCTCCATTGATATTAATCTAGTTTCACATCATAGATCACCATCAGCAATACAACTAGATTCTTGGATGTAGGAAAATTATCTTTTGAAATAATTAGTGGGTGGGTAATATTTTTATCCTATCTTGGAAACCCCACTCTAAAAATGAAATTAAAGAAGGCTAATTATTACCCCTATTTTATCAACTGAATTCATCGTCCCATCCATAAGTTCTTTTTTGATGTGATAATTACTGATGATTATCTAGATGTATACAATTTCACTGGATTAGAGGTGCGTATGTTCTCTATGAAATCTTATTGAGAGGGAATGTCCTTAGCTTGAGGGATATATCTATGGGGTAGAATTATATAGAACCAGAATATTCCTATTAAATATAATTTTAAATTCTAGTGAATATTGAGTTCCTCTTTTCCTACAAATATGAATTTTAATGGAATGGGCGTATGGATTGCAAAAAAATGATTCTGCTTCTTGGTGCACAATGAGGAAACTAAATTGAATTTATTTTATCATTGTGAGTGGTCATATATGGTATGGGAGCACTGGGTTTTCTCAATGATCAACCATTGATGGTGGATTCTATTGAAGATTTCATTCAATAGAGGTTTAGAGGAACCTTGAACAATAATCAAGGGGTTTGAACATGGATGCCTCTGTTAATTGTTAATAATGAGTGTATAATGGAGGTATGTAAATAGAATCATCATAGTTGACCTGATAATTCCATCCATGTGGTTACTGTGAGAGTTATATGTCTCATCATGGATCTATAAAAAATTATGAATTATCATAATGAAGTACCCTCCATCATAAGCAGCAAGGCCACTTGTTGATCCAGCATATTTTTAGACCTCTCAAGATAGCTCACTAAGTGAGTGGGTCTCCCTCACCCCGGGGTCACAAAATTTACATTTATATAACTTCTCTATAGGTAGAATTCTTGGGGGAATCATACACGATTCTAATGATTAATTTTGTTATATTTAAATTCATTTTATTGTCTTGGTGACTACCTCCGGGCAGAAGGATTTTCCACACAGTAGGGAATTGAGTTGTGTCACTCAAAACATATCCCCTTTTCAGTTGTTGAAGCAGACTCAATTATAATTTATAACTCCCTCCAGAGACTCTCCCCTACCCCATGGTCTATCATCTACTTCATTCTATCTTTCAATCTTGTCATATCAAATTGCATTGGGAACCTCCATGGATGGTGTGGAGGTAATCGTGAGTAATATTTCCTATCCTCTAAGACATCTTAAGAGATTCCTCCAATGGAATTCCCTAACAATGGTTCCCTACCTTTAGTGGTATTGACATTGTAATTTAGAAACACCCTTGGTATCCACATTTATAGTCCACCCAATCGATCCACTTTTGATTTATTTCTTTTATATAATAAAATAATTGTTTTCTAAGTGTGAAAATGATTTCATTAGTGTTTCATTATTTAAAATAATCCATTATGCATTTCATTTTCCATTTATGATTTATCATGTATTGATTAATAAATATCCTTGGGCAGTAAAGATGATTTCTTGGGTATTAAAATCATTATTTATAATAAATTTTTATTTTGGAAAAGGTAATTTTTATGAGTATTCATGGACTAATAGGTTTTTTATCCCATTTAATATGTTGCATATAGATTTTTTTCATTCTCATTCAATGATTTAAAATATATTTCAAAGGGTCTTAATGATTTTTTGTTAACAAGATGTGGTCCAGTTGAATATTGTATTGATATTTCATGAAGATGAAACATCGTATATCCAAATAATTATTTTTTTGAAAAAATGTGTACTTAGTAGAACTATCAAGCTTTTGATTTAATATTAATTTATTTAAGGGTGATGACCTATTTATCTAAATATATAAAATTTAAATATCCTAATATTTTAATGGTGGGAATTAATTACATAAAAATCAGGAATAAGTAATGTTTAGGATTGGGTATATTAGTCAGTATTAGAGAAAATGGTAAGATTATGTAAGAGTTTATGATAATTTCTTTAAATAATATTAATATATTCTAATTTCTTTTTATCATGATAATTATTTTTAATGTTAACATTTTTCTTTATCTGATATATGTTTGTTCTAAATGTTTTTCCATAGTTGAAATCAGGAAACTGAAGTTGAAATGAACTAAGAGGAAAGTATCCATCCAAATCAAAGCATGTAATGGTTAGAATTACAACAACAATGTTTTTTACTTTTATGTATTAATTGGTGTAGGATAAAAATGGTGGTCGTATTCATTAAATATATCAACCAAATATAACAGTAATGAATATGTACACATTATATAATTTTATGAGATAGATCCCTCTACTATTAACCAGTTCATCTGAATTAGTGGGAACCGATGGATTGATTAAATAAATATAAATGATATTTTATGTCATGGGTTTTTAGAGAATATATTGGAATATATATATATTTTTTATTCTAAAGGAGAGTCTTATCAATGGTTCCAAATTGATAATAGTTATAGAAAAATATATGATATTTATTCCTTATAATTGGATACATATATGTGTCATTTTATTGAGAAATATTTTCTAATTTTTTTTGAATATTTTATGGAAAATCAATAATGAGAATTGATGAATAATTATAGTTAATCGATGAATATTTATGAATAAAACCACACTTGTTTATAATGGTATTCAACAAATTATATCAGGATATTAATGATAAATTGAAACAGTTCCACTCTGGATTAAAATAAAGATATCAATGTGCATTGGCATCTTGGTCATTAAAATGTTATGAGAAAATTGTTCAATATTATGAGAAGGTCAAAATAGTTTTCTGATGATAATAAGATGTTTTATGAAAACAAGTTTTAAATACAACCATGTTATAAGAAAATGTGATAAATACATAAAAAAAATTTAAATTTAAGAAAATTATTTTTTTTCAGAATATGATGTGTGAGGTACAAAATCACCATGGGGAATGTATTATGAAATATCATAAGTTTTTTAGATGTAGTTTGTTTTGGTATATATATCATTGTCATAGTGGGAAAATATATCTTAGTTTGTATGCCCATTTTTTAAAATAAGAAGTAAGGTTTTATTAAATGTAATGAGATGATACATTATGTGGATGTGTATCCAATTATGAAAATGATTAATAGGAAGAAACATGACTATAAGGATAAGTGTGTAGAAAAAACCCTTTTAACTAATTATGATGGTTTTGAACCCTAAAATTAAGCTGTAACATGTGCATTACTTTTTAATTCATATTATTCATAATTTATTTTTTATTCACGGTCTACAGAGTTTTTCATTTATGAGAAATTTATTAGTAAATTGAAAATTTCATCATATGAATTGATTTCATGACTTTTTTTTAAATAAATATTGGTATTTTTAATGGAAAAAATGATTTAAATGTTATTATTGTTATTGTATATGGAATAATTTCCCCAAAAAACCATATTTCATTTCTTGTTGTAGAACATTATATTATTAAGGGTATGGATTGGATTACAATTTCTCATGCTATTTTTGATTGAAGAATAAAATAAGTTGTTTTCTATAACAAGTTTTACATTGTATATAAAATTTATTTATTTCATAGATAACATATAATGAATATAATTATATCATAAGAGGTACAAATGAAAGTTACATTACTAATGTTGTTGAAAATTAGAAAAAAACTAAGATTATTTAAGTGTCCAATGTTAAATTATGTTGGAATGTTTTTTCTGAGGAGTTGTCGTAAATTATTCCTATTCAGAAAGATGATTTTTTGTTGACAGAATTCTTGATGAAAACCCAATTTTTAAAACACCTTATCAAATGGATCAATTAGATCATCTAGAAATAAAAATTATGTTGTATGACATTCTTGAAAAATGATTCATTCATCATTGTACATCATGATGGGGTAATGATGTAATACAATTTAAAATAAAATATTGTTCCACATGTATTTTCCTTGATTATATTGAATTGAATAGCATAATTCTTATGAAATTGTATTTATTACATCATATAAATAATCTTTTTGATAATATATAAGTAGCTCAATATTTTTCAATGGATGACCTCAGGTCTAGGTACCATGAGATGAAGTTAAAGGATTATTACACCCCCAAAGAAGTGTTTCAAACATTTTATGGGAATTATGAGTTTATATTAGTTCCACTACCAAGTGATGAATCTATAGTTTCATTGATAGATCATATGGATATATTAGTCCTTCATTATTAAAATAAATTTGTGGTTTCGTTTATTGGTGATATTTTGGATTATTCAAATAGTGATGAGGATCATGAAAAACAACTAAGGATTGTACTGAAAACCTGAATGAAATGATGTTATATAGAAAATTTAATAATTTTTATTTTTTAATTATAATTTATTCTATAGTAATATTATTAAAAAATATTGAATAACTGTTGATCTTAATAAAACATAAGTAGTTGAAAAATGGGAATGTGATATAAATTTTTCGTGGATTTATAGTTTTTGTGGATAACCAGGGTATTTCATGCGGTTTGTGGAAAAGTTTTCATGGTTATTTTTAAGATCTAGGTCAGGCTTCCATCCAACCTAAGACCCATCGTGTCCCACGGTATAGCCCAAAGGGCATTCATTATCCCCCTGCGCTAGAAACCAATGTATTAGAATCAAACATCACTATTGGGAACAATTTCTCTAATATGAATCAAACATAACACAACCCACAAGAATAAAACATCACAACACAATCAATAATCATAATCAATTGAAATACACCTACTAAAGGTTAGATGGTTTACACTTTTATCCAAAAACCAAAATACAAAAATTTGGTATTAAACCAACTATTCAACAAAACTCTATTAAACAAGATTATCATCACTGAAATGCCACCACCACAAATACTTTACAATGGATGAACCACTGGAAATAGTATATACCATCACTACCATGGAACGAAATTTCTTTACCTAGGTCATATATAACAAATATCTATAATCACATGTGGGTTTATGTAGGTTGTGAGAAATTTCCAAGAAGAATACCACCAAAAGGGGTTCCATGAAATAACATAATAAGTATAATCAACATGGTTGTTTTTTGAAATAAAGGAAAACATTTAAATTTAATTTTTTTTGGAAATTTAAACATAAGGTATACATAACAAAAAAAGGAATGATGGTCACATCATTGAATGAGAACCACGGTCTGTCCCTAAGGCACTACGATTAAAGGGGTCCTCAAATCCACATTCATTGGAAATAATTACAACAAAAACTAATAGTACCCTCATGAATTATCCACTATAGGGCAGTCACATTCCTTCGTCTAGTGGTTTTCAATAACCATTATTTTTTTTGTTAGTGTTGTAGCACCAATCGAGCTTGGGGAACATGTCCTATGTCCTAACAGACCACCTCACATACTAGATCTAGTCTTTCCACATAGATACCTCATATTATATTATGATCAATTATTTTTTCCATTTCATATGAACCATATATTACATTTACAAAAATCTTGTAATTTAAACCCAAATGAAACCACCATTTTACTAGGAAACCCATCCTTCAAGCCCTTACACACAAAAAATAAATTTTAAAACAAGATTCAACCCACCCACACAATCCATAAAACTCATTTAGAAAGAATTTCATTCCCACTAAAATGAAACAACAATGTTAAATCATCAAACCACCAACATTTATTATGAAAAATTATAGAATAAATGGTGGAAATAGAAAATGCACCAAGAGGATACCATAAAAAAGAAAAGTAATACTATAACCATCAATATGTAACCAACAAAACAAGTATAAATAAACATTGGAGGAAAACATCCCCTAGATAAGACTTAACACAATATATAATAAAAAATTCACCATTAATAAAGAAAATATAAGAAGAGGCGTCGATCACATATAGTTTTCATAAATATCCAATGATAAAATCTCTAGTAGATTTAGGTATAACATGTGAAATGGAGAAGGGAGAGGCATGCCAATGTAATGGGATGTTAAATGGGGTGATCCAAGGGGGTTAGTGTCATAAAATCAAATAAGAAAAAAAATATAAAATTTATTATTTTAATGTTCATTATAGGATTCAGGGTTTAGATTCATGGTTTTAAAACCTTGCGCAAACTATATAGAACCTCCAAGCTATTTGATAAGAGGTCGTATAGTTTTCTTGGGAAGGGTGAATGAATATTTATTAAACTATGAACCTCATACTAGTCCACTAACCTAGATACACGATTATCTCATACACCTATGTAGTTTTTCATGCGGCTCAGACAGTCCCACTTTTCAGGGAACAATGATTGAATTGTGATGGCACAAGATTTCTCCTAACAATCCACCAACCAGGGATCACCCTCTACCTATCAAAATATCACCACATTCCACCATAAACACCCAGGAATGACATGAAATAATCATTGGAACAATACAAATAGGAAAAAATTCACCAAAATAAAATAACATTTGAGACAATTCTACCTACAGAGAAAATATTCATCCCTCAGATTGTCAATCTAAATCCTAAAGCAAGGATATGTAGGGTTACATATCTTAAATCCTATAAATTATCTCCCATGTATCTTCTTTATCATTTCTATTCCAAAAAGGACCCATAAAAATGGTATGGCTCCCCCTTGAAGCACTTTTTCATGAGAATTTATATTCAAACCTAATCTATAATATATAGAAAAATAGTATTCCAAATCATATTCATTCCAAAAAGAACATGATACTGATCTATGTTATATTTATTTATTTTCATGTCCTGGAACACATCATGGATAAACATCAATAAAGAAGGAAAACATAAATAGTATTCCACTATACCAACTCTCTTTATAACCTCAAAAGTTAGAACAAACAAGGGAATTGACTTGAATTTCTTAACAATTTGATGTTGACCCAAGCATGGGGAAACATTCAGAAACAATCCATCACCAACTGAGAATTACAACGCTCACCATCGCTGATTGGCATAAAACATATGGTGGATCAGCATTGTCAATAACAACTTCCTAATCAACTAGACTTTATAATATATCTCGTGTATATGGCTCTCTCCTATGAGAGATATTTTAACCACTTTCATCTACCACCAAGGATAAAAATACAGACTATTTTAATGCACCATTAGTGGAGAAATATTATTCGAGGATAGGTAACTGTTATTATATGAATACTACACTAATAAAATTTAACTATCACATGAACATCCAAAAGCCCACACACAAGCCTGGATTCTGTAATCCAAAATCTGATTTACCCACTCTGTTTTCCCAGTCATTTGAGGAATCTATATTGTATTGAGGTTGACATGATTCTGTGTTCCCCAGTGAAGGCCTTCCCCGAATTGAGATGAAATGTGGTAGTCCATATATAAAATTATAGTTGATAGTATACCATGAATCCTAACTATATGTTCAATATAAAATTGACCCAACTCATCCACCATGGTAGAGTCCTTGGTCAGAATGAAATGGGTTGATTTGGTCCAACAGTCAGTCACTACAGAAATCATGTTCTTTCTAAAAGTTGTAAAAGGTATGCTGATGAAGAAATCTAGGGCAACCTCGTCTCACATCCATGTCATAATAGGTAGGGTATGAACCAAAATATAGGGCCTCTAGAGCATGGCTTCAACTTGAGGAGAAGTGTAAGGTAACACCCCGAGATTTTATGAAAAATATTCTTTTAATTTCATTGATGTCTTCTATTATACACTACACCTAGTTATCTTGTACTATACGCATCACCGTATTAGCTTGAAATATCCGCAACACTATTCTTGGCTCGTGTTACACACAATTTCATGTTCGTTTTGTGGAAATTATTCTACACAATATTAAGTATAGATTTTCTTTAATGTATAAATGAAATAATTTTTGATTATTTTATACGCAACACCAAACAGATCTTTCACTACATGCATCCCTGACTTGGCTTGCTTTACACGCAATCGCAACCTTCCATGATAGCGTGTGTTGTACGCAAAACTGAGCTTCACTAAACAACGATATGTTATTAAAATATTATATAAACTAGCTGCTATGAATAGTTACACCCACATTTTAAAATTTTATCGTTCAAAATGGACATCATTTTTGGATTCTGAATATTGGAATTAGCCTAGGGTGAATTTTTTATATTTTTCTAAAAATTTCAATTTTTGATGAATAGTGAAAACACTAGGTTACTATTTAAAAACCTACTTTTTATTTAGATAATTATTTATTTTATTTAAATTGATACATAATACCTATATAAGTTTAATTTAATTCATTGGAGTCATTTTATAATAATTTTCTATATATAAATATTTTATTGAACTTTTTACTGTCTTTTACCTACCTCCTAGGAGATTTTTGCAAACTTACATAAAACATAATTTTACCGCTTTTGTGAGTGGAATTTCAAAAATCAGAGAGACAATTTTAATATCAAGGAGTAAAATGTGATTCAATAAGATAAAAATAATTTTTTGTGATTAGTAACTTTTTACTTTTATTTACCACGGTTAAAAGTAAATATGGTAATTAAGGGTAAAAATGATATTATTATTACTCTAACACATGTCATAATTCTATTAGATAAGTTTAATTCGACCAAAAACAACCTTATGAATAAAATATTTCCCTTTAGGTGCCCCTGAATTAGATTAGGACATTTATTATTATTTTATTTAAAGAATTGTTAAAATCGTGAAAATCAATGTTTAATAACTAAAACATTTTTAATATAGGGATATAGATAAGTTAAATTAGAAAATAAATATTAATTAGAAATCAAAAAATATTCCTACATAATGGTATTTTATTTATAATTTTTATACAATAAATAATTTAATTTATTTATGACATAATGATGCAGTAGTAATTATCTTATTAATGAAATGTTAACATAATTGATGTTATAAATACCCAAATAAATTTATTTCAGACTTTTTAAGACTTAAACTAATTTTATAGATTAATATGACATGGTATTATCTATTTAATTAACTTTGTTCGAAATTAATCATGTTGTTATAATTTTCACAAATATGAATTACCAAATAGTGTCAAAAGTGACATAAAACACTTTTTAAAACCAATATTATATTATTATTTGTTATTATATTCTTAAAAATCTATGGTTTTCCCAAGATACTTATATCATGATACATGTATCATTAATGGACCACTTGGGTGTCACTTGGATGTATATTGTATGTTTATTAACTATATAATATAAAAATACAAAGTGACATGGTAAATGTCAATCTAATTAACTATGAGTTAAAACTAAAAGATAAGGTTAATATAATTACCCAAACCTATCTAAAATATATTGTTTGAGAGGATTTCTACCCATCCCCACTTTATCTTCAGACTAAATCAATTTGGAACTATTATAATCAGAATATGTCTTTATTATAAAATAATATTTGAAGTTTTTTCTTAAAGTGCCCCCTCATCCCTTATAAAAAGGACACCCCTTCCCTCTTAACTTTACACCCTTTTGAGCCTTGAATATCGGCCAAACCCTTCCCATTTCTCTTCTCCACTTCTCTAGAATCATTATTGAGGTTTTTTCCTTCTTAATATACCAACTCTACTTCCTTAAGAGGAATCTTAAAGGAGGTGTGTCGAAGAAGAGGTAATCTCTTCTTCTGATTCTCTCAAGTTTCATTGTTCATCTAATTCTTCTTCTTTAGTTGTATCATTATAAAGTAATAAAAACAGTATTACTTATATACTGAAATGTTATTATAAATATGAAACAACCCTATTTCACATTCAATACATCCTACAAAAAACGAAATCACTGCGCGTGCGTACGTACGGAATACCGTCTCCACACCGTGGTGTAATCTGTTTTCGACCAACTCCTTACTTGGATGGGTATAATGGTGTAAATAAATAACTATATATAATTATTCTAAAGTTATATTGATTATTAAATATTATACATACTCTTCAATACAATTTAACGATCATGGGAATGATATCATCGCTCGTGCGTACGTACGAACTACCGTCTCCACAATGCGATGAGATTTATTCTCCATGTTTACCATTCATGAATGATTATAAAGTATATATAATGAATAATAATGAGATATATGACATAATAATTATACTGAATTTATGTATATATATATCTCATCTACTTATTTCCTTTCAATTCAATAAGGAAACAAAAACAGCGTTCATGCATACAAACGGCCTACCGTCTCCATGAACGGTGTATTTCATTCCATTTATCGTTAAATTATATATATATGTATATGCTGAATATATATTATATATAAATAATGTTTTACATTCTTGAATTATGTAAATCAGGATATAAGTAATAATATCAAGAACAAGAAGTCGAAACATGTACAATAAATTAAACGATTTTACCCAAATCGCAGCTTTTACCTCGAATTTACAAAAGAAAGGGTAATATAAAGTCATAAGTAAACTATATATGATATCATAACAATGAATATGATTCTATAATAAGTCAATGACATTATTAAAATCATTATACAGGAGGTCCAGATTCATATGAAGCATATCAGACATAAGGTAAGGGATAAATTTTCAATCTCATTTTTATCCGAGATTGCTTATACGTAAGTATTTACTGGGATTACGTTTATCACCCATGACCATGTTTTCTAAAAAGATTTCATAAAATGTTTACTATTCTTCCATGAATGTTTAATGTCATTTTTACCCTTTATTTACTTTTTACCACATTGTTTGGATGGAATCTTTCCTTTGGTTACCATATAAGGTACTTATTGACTTTTCATACAAAAGTACGAGGAGAATGTTATTTTTAACTTATACAGCGTGAAAGTATTTTTACGGTTCCATAACGCCTCATTTTCATGAAGCTTCCTCTACAAGATTTCCTTATTATTTTAAGAAAAACCATTTTCTTTAAAAATTGCATGGAATTTTGTGAAAAGAAAATGATTTTGAAGAAGAAAGGATATTTTCCTCAATAATTTATTTCAAGTGTTTTATCAAAACTATTTTCCATCTAAAATGACATTATTTATTATGTTTATGTTTCAAGTATAATGTCTCCATTATTTAAATGGTTTGATTCTTCTTATGATGAAATTGTATCCATTTTTTTATGGATTATGTTATGATGGCATGATGTTTAAGAATCCCATTCTATTACATTGGTTATGATATGATGTATGATTCATGATTTTGTGGCACACGAAAGAATGATTTCATTATGAGATGGGTGGTCCCTATATCTCCATCCAATTCATTGGGAAAAGATTTATATCTCATGAGATAGAAATGGATGGAATGGTAAGTTAGTCTGGTTCAGTAATACAGGACTGGAACGAGGAGTGAGCTCGATTCAGAAAGGGACTTTGTCCATTATGATGGTCATGGCAGCAATGCCCTGGCTACTATGGAAATCATATCATGTGCTTAATGGTTGCCACAATTACATGTTTTATTCCCATGTTATTTTATCATGATTGATGTTCCTTTATGATATATTACTTACATACTTCCATGATTTATGTCTTTGCTCAAGATTTTGATGTTTAGATTTTATGTTCAAGATTTTGCATTCAAATGTTTATTAATTGTTTATGTTCTCTATGTTTAACCTTACTGAGAATTTGAGCTCACCCTTTATATGTTTTCTTTTCCCAATGATATAAAGAATTGTTTTAGGTAAGAAAACCAAAATAGGAAGATCTTTATAGGAGATGTTGAAGATCTTTCCCCATGATTAGAAGATTACTTTTTGAGTTTCCAAATACACTAAACTATTACGGTCCTTTGGTGTCTGTTTTTTATGTATTATGTATTTTTAAAAATTAATGTAATGTCTATGTATGTCAAGATTTGGGTCTCTATAGTTGGTATCAAAGGAATGTTTTAGTTATCCTTTGGAAACTAGGATGCGAATACTTTAGTGAGATCCCTAGAGATATTTCTAAGGTCTTTCTAGGGATGTCCCTAAGGTTAAGTATAACAATAGGTTATTGTACGAGAATTACAGTAACGATCGTAGAATTTAACCTAAGATGTTAGATATTGAAGGTAATCCTCCTTTATTATGGTGTTTTCCTAGCATAAGTTTTGCCTCTTACACAATTCTATTTGGGTTTTAGATGATGGCTGGAACCCGAAGGAACCATGTTAATAAATGTAATGGGAAATTCAATGATTTTCCTTCTGAACAAACCAATTTTTTGGGAGATGGAGTGAAAAATCTTATTTCAATACATACACTAGCTATGAATCATTCTGGACTTCCGAATGAGCAGAGAAGGGAACCATATTCTATTGATTCCTTCATGAGGAAATGCCCACCTTGTTTCAATGGGTCTTCTGATCCACTTGTTTCTGAACAATGGATCAGTACAATTGAAAAGGTGTTTTCCATAATTTGCTGTTTGGAACATGATAAAGTAATTCTAGCTATTTACCGTTTAGAAAGTGAAGAAGACCTTTGGTGGAATCTAATTAAGAATACAAGTCCCCAAGATGAAATTGAATCCATGGAATGGGACGAGTTCATGAACTTTTTTTTTCAGTATGTACTTCCCTTCAATTTTTCGAACAAAGATGGAAAAGGAGTTCCTTGAGCTTAAGAAAAAGGATGATGAATCTATTGGTATATATAAAGAAGTTTTTAAAAGTCTTCCAAGGTATGCATCTAGCTTTATCATCCAACCTGAATGTAATGTTGATTGATTCTTCAGTGGCTTAAAACCAAGTCTTTAAAAGGAATTAGCTATAATAGACTTCAGTAGCTATGAAGAAATTGTGTGTTTTGCTATCAAGGTAGAACTGGAAGTTGGTGTAACATATCCATCACATGGTTTTGACAAGAAACAAAATATGGAGTTCAAGGAGAAATATCAGAATAATGGTGAAAAGAAGATGAATGTTTCTTTATGCTCAAAGTGTGGAAAGATGCATGTTGGAGATTGTCATAAAGGAACTAGAAAATGTTTTAAGTGTGGAAAAGAAGGTCATCGAGCATCTGAGTGTCGAAGTAATGGAAAAACCATTGCTAATGATGTAAATAAATAAAAGACTGCAGAGAATGCACCACCAACACTCCAATACATCAAGTGAAAGGAAATGGGGCATTGTGCAAATCAATGCCCTAATCCATGGGTTAATGATGATCAACATGAGCAACCACATAAGGAAAAGGACAAAGGGAAGTCACATGAGATCACTATTGGCAATGTTGAATATGACAATGATGTGGTGGAATTATTAAGTGTTTATGTAATGGGATTCCAGAATAATGTGGTATATAGTATCGTGGAATATTAGAATATTTATGTATTGGTCTATTGTGGTTTTCAATATTTTTATGGTACTGGTAACCATGGAAAGTGATTGAGATATTTTTGGAAAGAAGATGATATGTGTATATATAAGGGATTAGGAGAAAATGAAATGTTTGAAAGTATTCATGAGCTCATGACTGATATAAGGAAAAAGTCATATCATGGTTCGAGTAAATAGAATTTCTGTATTTTGGTATGTGGAAAGAGTTAAATTTTGACAGCATTCATGTTTCCACAGAGATTCAATGGGAAAAGGAGAAAATGAAAAGTTTTAAAGTATTCATGATCTCATGACTGATATAAGGAAAAAGTCATATCATGGTTTGAGTGAATAGAATTTTTGGATTTTGCTATGTGGAAAGAGTTAACTTTTAACAGCATTAATGTTTTCACTAAGATTCAATGGGAATTCATTTTTCAAGAGAATACATGATTAAGGTATTCACATATTTGTAATGTAATAAAAAAGATATATCTTTCAATATATGAGGGATAAATGATGGTATTCACGTGCTTGTTATATAACCTTTTTTGTAATCTTTCTCTTTATACTATGAGTTTGGAAAGAAGTAATTTGGATAATCCAAAATATTGGAATGGATTATGTTGAACAGAAGTTAGTATTGTTTAAGGATAGAATTTTTTTTATATTATTGATAGAATGTTATAATAGTGTATTTTATGAAAAGGGGCGAACTGTAGAACGGGCAACAACCCGTCGCGTTGGACAAGGATGCGGGGATCAAACCCACAAACAAAGTGCGGCAGACCTTTATCGCCTACCACTAACCTACAAGAAGTCCTTGGTTAGTAGAAACTAGTTTTATTTTCTTAAGCGCTATGATAGATTAAGTATAAGTCCATTTTAGCAACCATATTCGATTAATCTCAGCATAGATGGACTTCTGTATATTTAATAAATTGTGCTTAAGTTTTTACTATAGAAATAGATGGAATGACCTATCATTCTATCACATAACCTGCTAACACTTCACTGAAGACAAATTCAACTTTATTTCATTAAGAGATGAAGTGGAAATTATTCGAGGCACGAGCAATGGTAAGATTGTACCAAAATCAACTAAGTATTTCTTTTAATTCAATAATTATTCAACTTTTGGGAAATGATTTTGAAAATAAAAAATGTGGTCCCGGTGCTCTAATATCTGATGAATCTGATGGTACCATAGATCATCACAAATTTATGGCTTTGTGATTGTTGGATTTTTCATAGCCATGTCTTCTACCACTCTTCATCAGAAGTTGATGGTTATATTTCTCTTTCATATCGATATTTTCACATATGTTTTCCTATTTGGAAACCCATTTATTAGTTAATTTGGGTAACCATTACGTATCGTAATTTAGTTTTTAATGTCACGTTTTTCTATTCCTTTTTATGATGTGGGTTTCTATTAAAGAAACATTCAGGTAGTAAACCATTTATAACCCCGACAAATTTTGAGGGAAAAATTCATTTTAAGGGGGGTAGAATGTAACACCGCAAGATTTTATGAAAACTATTCTTTTAATTTCATTGATATCTTTTATTATACACTACACCATGTTTATATTATACTATACGCAACACCGTATTAGCTTGCAGTAGACACAACACTATTTTTGGCTCGTGTTACACAAAATTTCAAGTTAGTTTTGTGGAAATTATTCTACACAACATTATGTATAGATTTTGTTTGATGTATAAATGAAATAAGTTTTAATTATGTTATACGCAACCCCAAACAGATCTTTCACTACACGCAGCCCTAACTTTGCTTTCTTTACACGCAATCGCGACCTTCCACGATAGCGTGTGTTGTACGCAAAACCAAGTTTCACTGAACAAAGATATGTTATTAAAATATTATATAATCTAGACATTATGAATAGTAATACCCAATTTTGGAAATTTTATCTTTCAAAATGGACTTCATTTTTGGATTCAGAATATCGAAATTAGCCTAGGGTAAATTTTTGGTATTTTTCTGAAAACTGTCAATTTTTTATGAATATTGAAAACACTGGGTTACAATATAAAAACCGACTTTTTATTTAATTAATTAATTATTTTATTTAAATTGATACATAATACCTATATAATTTCAATTTAATTCATTGGAGTCATTTTATAATACTTGTTGATATATAAAAATTTTATTGATCTTTTCACCGTCTTTTACCTACCTCCTTGGAGCTTTTTGCAAACTTACATAAAACATAATTATACCACTTCTGTGAGTGGATTTTAAAAAATCAAAGAGACACGGTTAATATAAAGGAGTAAAATTTTGTTCAATAAGAAAAAAATAATTTTTCGTGAAAAGTAACTTTTACTTTTATTTACCATGGTTAAAAGTAAATATGGTAATTAAGGGTAAAAATGATATTATTATTACCCTAACACATGTCATAATTCTATTGGGTAAGTGTAATTCGACCCAAAAAAAACCTTAGGAATAAAATATTTCCCTTTAGGTTCACTTGGATTAGATTAGGATATTTATTATTATTTTATTTAAGGAATTGTTAAAATGGTTAAATTCAAAGTTTAATAACTAAGACATATTTAATATAGGGTTATACATAAGATAAATTAGACTATAAATATTAATTAGAAATTTAAAATGATTTACTACATAATGGTATTTTACTTATAATTTTCAGAAATTAAATAATTTAATTTATTAATGACACAATGATGATGCTGTAATTATCTTATTAATGAAATATTAACAAAACTGATGTTATAAATACCCAAATAAATGTAATTTGAGACTTTTTATGAATTCCAATAATTTTATAGGTTAATATGACATGATATTATTGATTTAATTAACTTTGATCTAACTAATCATGCTGTTATAATTTTCACAAAAATCAATTACCAAATAGTGTCAAAATTGACATAAAATAGATTTCAAAACAAATATTATATTATCAATTGTTATTATATTCCTAAAAATATAAGGTTCGGTCAAGATACTTATATCATTATAGGTTTATCATTAATGGACCACTTGGGGGTTTCTTGGATGTATATCATATGTTTATTAACTATATAATATAAAAAATACAAAGTGACATGGTAAATGTCAATCTAATTATCTATGTGTTAAAAATAAATGATAAGGTTAATATAATGACACAAACATTTCTAAAATCTATTGGTTGAAATTATTTAGACCCATACCCACTTTAGCTTCTAACGAATTTAATTTGGAGCTATTATAAACGGAATATGACTTTATTATAACATAATATTTTACGTTTTTTCAAAAGTGCCCCTCTCCTCCCTTATAAAAAGGGCACCCCTTCCCTATTCTCTTAACTCCTTTTTGATACTTGAAGCTCGGACAAACCCTATCCATTTCTCTTCTCCACTTAATTAGAAACATTCTAGTGGTTATGGTCTTCTCAAAAGACCAACTCTACTTCCTTAAGAGGAAGCTTAAAGATGTGTGTCGAAGAAGAGGTAATCTCTTCTTCCGATTCTCTCAAGTTTCATTCTTCTTAAACATATTCTTCCTTAGGTGTCTCATTGTAAAGTAATAACATCAGTATTAATTATATACTTATTTTTTATTATAAATATGAAACAACCCTATTTCAACTTTTATCCATCCAATGGAAAACGAAATCAACGCGCGTGCGTACATACGGAATACCGTCTCCACGCCGTGGTGTAATCTGTTTCCGACCACCACCTTACTAGGATGGGTATAATGGTTTAAATAAATAATGATATATGATTATTTTAAAGTTATATTGATTATGAAATATTATACATATTCTTCAATACAATTCCATTATGATGGGAATGATATCATCGCCCGTGCGTACATACGGACTACCGTCTCCACGACGCGATGAGATTCATTTTCCATGTTAACCATTCCTGAATGATAATAAATTATATATAAAGAATAATAATGAGATATATGACATAATAATGTTACTGGAATTATGTATATATGTATGTATTTCATCTACTTAATTCCATTCAATTCAATAAGGAAACGAAAACAGCGTTCATGCATACCTACGGCCTACAGTCTCCATGAACGGTGTATTTCATTTCATTTATCAATCTATCATATATATATTTATGTTATGAATATATATTATATATAAATCATGTTTTAAATTCTGGAATTAAGTAAGTCACGATATAAGTAATAATATCAAGAACAAAAAATCGAAGCACGTACAATAAATGAAACGATTTTACCCAAATCATTGATTTTACATCAAATTTACAAAAGAAATGGTAATATAAAGTCATAACTAAACTATATATGATATCATAACAATGAATATGATTCTGTAGTAAGTCAATGAAATTATTTAAATCATTATACAAAAGGTTTAGATACATACGAAGCTTATCGAACATAATGTAAGGGATAAATTTTCAATCTCATTTTTATCTGAGATTACTTATACGTAAGTATTTAATGGGGTTGCATTTATCATCCATGACCATGTTTTCTGAAAATGTTTTCATAAAATGTTTACTATTCCTCCATGAATGTTTTAAGTCATTTTTACCCTTTATTGAATTTTTAATACATTGTATGGATGGAATCATTCCTTTGGTTACCATAAAAGGTACTTTCTGACTTTTCCAAAAAAAGTATGAGGAGAATGTTATTTTCAACTTTTACAGCATGAATAGATTTTTATGGTTTCATAACGCCTCATTTTCATGAATCATACTCTAGAATATTGTATGATTATTTTCAACAAAACCATTTTCTTCTAAAATTGAATGAAATTTTGTGAAAATAAAATGATTTTTAAGAAGAAAGGATATTTTCCTCAATAATTCATTACAAGCGTTTTATCAAAATTATTTTATATCTAAAGTGACATTATTTAATATGTTTATGTTAAAAGTATAATTACTCCATTATTTACATGGTTTTATTCTTCTTATGTTGAAATTTGATCCATTTTTTATGGATTATGTTATGATGGCAGGATGATTAAGAATCCCATTCTATTACATGGGTTCTCCTATGATGTATGATTCATGATTTTGTGGCACACGAAAGAATGATTTCATTATGATATGGGTGGTACCTATATCTCCCTTCAATGCATTGGGTAAAGATTTATATATCATTATATATACATTGCTGGAATGGTAAGTTAATCTGGTTCAGTAATACAGGACTGGAACGAGGGGTGAACTCGATTCAGAAATATACTTTTTCCACTAAGATGGTCTTGGAAGCAATGCCTTGGCATCTATGGAAATAATATCATGTGATTAATGGTTTCCACAATCACATTTTTTATTCCCATTCTATTTTATCATGATTGATTTTCCTTTATGATATATTCCTTACGTACTTCCAAGATTTATGTCTTTGATCAAGATTTTGATGTTTAGATTTTATTTTCAAGATTTTGCATTCAAATGTTTATGGATTGTTTTATGTTCTCTATGTTTACCCTTACTAAGAATTTTACCTCAACCTTTTTATGTTTTTCCCCAGGATATAAAGAATGGTTTTAGGTAATGAAACCAAAATGGAAAGATCTTTATTGGAGATGTGGAAGATCTTTCTCCATGATTTGAAGATTACGTTCTGAGTTTCCGAAGACACTAAACTATTACTGTCCTTTGGTGTCTGTTTTTGTTATGTATTAAGTATTCCGTAAAAGTAATGTAATGTCTATGCACATCAAGATTTTGGTCTCTACATGTAACACTTGTAGATATAGTCAGTAATATCCCACCTCATACATGACTACCAAAATAAAAAATGCATTTCATAAAACATCTTGTGGGGCCTTGGATGAACAACCTAATAAAAATGATGGAATTCCTCCATCAACACATTCCATAATAACAAATCCAACACAACATCTCCCTTGATTAAAATAACACATTCTAAAGGCAATGAAAACATTATGGTTACCTCATAACTAATTTGAAACTATATAGAATGTTGGAATAGATCATCACTATGAAGATCCTACCAAATCATCTCTATAAGATAAAATATCACATGAACACTAGACAATAATGCACCATCATCAGGCTTATTAGCTTCTAGATACATCTATGAAAAATCCCCATCAATGTCCACTCATAAGAGGACACCATTAGAGCATGCACTATCACATTCCTACTGATGGAATCCACTACCACATTAACAATTCATGGGGTATAAACAATATAAAAATTGAACCTCTATAGGTATTCAACATAATGGTTGTACCTCAAATTCAGATAATTATAGGGTAAAATTTAGGCTATTATCTTATGATATTATTAGACTACAAACTTCTCTATAAATAAATAATGATGCCACATCATCATAAAATTCATCACTACTGCTAATTCTATGTCATGGGTTGGTAATTCCTTTCATTTTTTCAATGTGTGAGATATCCATATGAAACCATGTGGTTATCCTAGATCAACACACACCCAAGAACCATTCCAGAGTAATTATAAAATACCACATATCCATTCCCAAATTTTAGAAAAACAATTATATGGGTAGTTGTGAAGCACATCATGTGAATGTCAATGGATTCTTTTCATTTTGGATTCCATTTTATCTCTACCTTTTTCATGTAACTACATTCAAAAGAGAATAAATATGGTATAAATCCCTAAACAACAACCAATAATACCCTAACGGTCCCAAAAAGATTTAAATATCAATGAAATTATTCAGTTTATCCCATGACATCACTGCTTCAATCATTGTGGTGTCAACTAAATCCCCACATTCTAATATCATGTGGCTGATAAACATCACCTCCCAAATAAAAAAAGTACACTTGGATATCATAGCATAAATATGGTGATAACAAAGGGTTCCCAAAAAAATCATCAAGTGTCACTCATGTAATACCTTGGTCTTGGAGTAGACTAGGTTATCATAAAAAAACACAAAAATGGAATTGAGGTAAAGTTGTAACACATAGTTCATAAGCTCTATAAAGGCTGCTAGATATTTTTTCACCCTAACTGACTTGGACAAATAATCATAGTGTTTGTGACTACTTCATAACACTATTTTCAGAACATCTGCCTCTCTGAATATGACCTAGTGATACCTAGAATGAATATTGATCTTAGATAACCAACTTTTACCCCGTGAGATGAAATAATATTTCACCAATGAATAGAAACTGATATTTTTTCATGATCATTATCCTTTTCAAATTCCATTAATTAATGAAAAACTTTACTGATCCATTGGAAATCATAGAAAATATAACCATGGATTCCTTAGGTGATATGTTTCGGAAAATGAATCCTTTGGATTCCAAATCATCCAGTAGTATCTTCAATTACCTCCACATTGTGGGAGAAATATGATTTGAGGTAATACATATTAGGTATGTCCTAATGTAAAATCAATGGAAAATTCATCTTCCCACTCTGGAGGTAACCTTGATAAATCATTTGGAAAAACATCTTGGAACACATATACCAACAGATATAATTACTTCTCATAAATTTGGTCATTACCCTCTATCATGAGTGATTCAATCTTCAAAAAGAGATTTTATTACTTTTGAAGTGGAGGTCCTACACATCTTGGCCGATGATCCCATTCACCGTAGAAGAACATTGTATTGTCATCCAGTTTCAAAATGATCACTTTCTGACAATAATGTTCGAAGTACGCCTTGAAATGAATCATCAAATAGGTTACAATGGATCACATACAGTAGGTCCATTTCTAGAACAAGTAAATCCCATTCTCACTTGACCCCTAATAAATACAATGTGTATGACGGATATATGAAACCCTAATCTTTCATTTTTCTAGTAAAAATATATAATGGAATCACATAAAGCATAATCTCTGTTGGTATTCACAAGATATTGATAATGTGTGTATAAGTAAAGGAGTTATAAGAACCCATATTACACAATATAATAGAAATGGATGATTTAGCAAGGGAAGTAACTCAATCTTTTTATATCCTTAAATTATATTCCACTAGTTTTTAATTTATAGAATGAAGATTCCACATATTTTCCTAGGACTTAGAATGACTACTGATCATCCGTTATTCCATAATAATATTTATCTATAAGTATATCCAGCACTACCACCACAATTTCAAAACCAATAATCCATCATCGTGGATGGTTTTGACTGGGATATCATTCCCGTAGGGGAAACAGAATCTTACACCACCCTAATATGGGTATACAACCTTGGAAAAATGCTACACCTTCCCCATGAGTCCACTCTAATGGAAATGACTAGGTGGGGATATGCAGATTGACCAAAACATTCCTAGAATTACACACTAATCGAACATGACAAATCAAATATATGAGGCCAAAATTGAAGATTAATGGGAAGGATGGCCTAATCCAAACCCCTGATGTTCACCACATCTCCTCTTCTTTCTATAGGAATAACCACTAGCATGGCCCAATGCTAAAAATACCCTAAAAAATGAATTTTCATTTTGATAAACCACTACCAACAGGTCTTGATCAACCACAATGTCACATGTCTTAAACCTAAAAAAGAATACATCGGGTAAAATATTTGGCCACAACCCCATCTCAAACCATTGAAAAATTAGTTTTCTGTTTGAAACTACATCCGGTGCGAACCAATCCAAATAAAAGAATTTTTTATTATAATCTAACATAGACTAATACCCCTAGTGAATATCTAGAAACACATAGTTGTTGGAAAAGGATAAGGTTAGGGGAAAATATGTTCATTAATGATGGACTTAATGTCCTTCCCTAGAAACTTCTCATGTTTCCCTGCATGAACCATTGATTCCCAACACCTCCAACTAGGACCATACAACAGAGATGAAAATAATTTTTCATTAGCTTCCTCAGGATTATCATGGAACCTGGAAATACACTTGATCTTTTCAATACAATCCTCCACTTCCTATTGATTTGTGTTACATTGGACGGAAGAGGGATTGTTCTTAAGGAACTTCTGGTTCTAGTACTTTTATTGACTTGGATCAGCTTCCACAACATGAGCATGATCAGATCCCTCTCCCCAATCCAATGTTAAGATATCATGTACCACTACTAACACTATACTGTGATAAAATATTTATGTACAACTCTCTCCATCTACATACCATGGTTACGCTTGAAGTCATCTCAGATGCAAAATGCCTCACCATTGAACTACCTAAAGAACCATCAACACAATACCCGAAAACATCTCAACAACAACAACGTTAAAACATATCAACACATGAAAAAAACCCACAACCTTCATAATTTTATTTCAAACCACACCACTCCACATTGGTGTCCATGTATAGTCTAAAACATGTACATCAAATCTATATTATATTTAAAACAAAATCCAAAACACTTCAATGTGATTCAATCATATTACAAGTTGTGTTGGTCAGAGACCTCAGTCACACCTTGAACATACATCCTTGACAGTGAATGATCCTTTTTATAATGACTCTCCCAAATTACATGACCTAATGAAAGGGATAAGAAATATATGATACAATTTTTTCATGTACCAGATCAGGATACCATCAAACTCCACAAGTGACCAGGCTTATGGAAAGGCCCCAATGGAGTTTAAAATCCCATAAGTTTGGAAACCATTTCCTGGGAATGAAACATCACCTCTAAAAATAATTTCACCCAAAAGAGTCAACCATAAAACAACACTCAAAATTTACACATCATGTCATAATCTATAATCATAATCATGAGAAGTGAAATAATTAGGCATTTAATGGTATTAAATTTGAAAAAAAATGCTAAAATAGGGAAGTAAACAATATACACAACTAACCTCCATGCAATTACAGGATCATCTCCCTTGTGACACCACCACCAATGCTTACTAGATATGGAACCACCAGAAACTACCTCCACCATCACCACCACCAAATAACATTACATTTACTAGATCAAAAATCAGAAGGACATCATACACATAATGGTGTATATGGGGCGTGAGATAATGCCTATTTGGATATCACAATACGAGATTGTATGCTATAAAATCATAAAAAATCAACATGCTAGTTTTTTTAAAACAAGAACAAAAATTTAAATGAGAAATGATTTAAAATTTAGGCAAATATTAAATAGAAAAATAAAATGAATGATAAGTGTAGGATAAAATTATCATCATAGGAAATCCCTATGTAATTATGGTTGGCAGGGTCATATGTCCCTCATACCTTGGTGATAAGTACAAACAAAACCTCAAGCGTCCTCATTCATGAGCCAATTTAGAGGATTTATATCCATAGTTCTATTGGGATCTAATAAAAATCATATTTTATATTAGTATTTTATATTCCATACTTCTTAGGGGAATTTACCTAGGACCTTTCTGACCAACAAACATATTAAACCAAGTCTACAACCAAGATACCAAGGATCCCCTTGTGCTTAGTTTCTTTTTTCCATGTCACATGAACCAACCCTTAAATATCCACACATATATAATAATAGAATTGCATATGAAACCACCGTTTTTATTAGGGAAATCCCATTTAGAACCCTCTCTCAAAAAAAACATTTTAATACAGGGAACTATATATGATTAGTTTGGAAAGATACAAAAACTGGGTGGAAAACAATAATACTCTAAGTGGATACCATTAAAATGAAAAGCAAAACCATAACCAATAATATCTACCATAGGGGAGAAAGAATAATCCTAGATTGGAGAAACTGATCAACTTGTTAAGAGAGGACAAAATATGTAAGAGTAAATGGACTAAGAAGATGGACGAAACCAGAAGAAGATAGGATAACATGTTTTTTTATTATTAATACAATGGAAAAATCTATAATAGAATGAGGTCCATGGGAGAAATGGATAATGGAGATGAATTTATAGAGAATAGGATGAAAAATGGAGAAATACAAGGGGGTTATGATATAAATATTAATGAGGGAAATATAGTTAATTTAGTATTTTAATGTTCCCGGAAGTCCAGACGATTTATCCATATTGTTTTCCAAACTATTTAAATAACATGGGGAAACATTGCATAACCCAAATCTAAAGGGAAAATCGGTCTCATGGTATTCTTGTGATTGGAGCACAACCATGTGGCCAACCATGTGCCTCAGATGAGGCCACTGGCTAGAATGCATGGTTATCTTTCTTTCCCATGTAGTAAGATGTGGGGCATGGTCAATCCCACAGTCTGGGGTGCATAGTTTCCACTACTATATAGAAAGATTTATATTAATTATGCAATAATCATGCCCCATGTTATTCCAGTACAAAATTGCTATTTTTTCACCCAAAGCACCTGAAAAAGCTGAGAAATAAAAATATGTGAAATTAGAAAACCCATCTCATAAAATTCAATGGATGTTAAAATTATATAGACTATAATAAATGTTATCATAAAAATGGAATTATGGTCATATGTATATTGGAATGCGATGAATTTTTCCATGTATTAAAAAGATAGTTAGTAAGTTCTCCTGTTTTGGCCCTACCATGAAAAAATTATGACTCTTTTATCAATAATGATACTTATTTGAAGGGTTAGAGATGTGTTTAAATATATAATTAATGGGTAATTTTTTTATTAATTTCATCCATTAAAACAATAAGAGAAAAATTATCCTACACAATACCTTGCTCTGGTTATTTAATTATATTCATTAAAAATTTAGAAAAATTCATTATATACTATAAAGAGGATAAATATATATTGATAATAAAATTTAAGTGTGAATATTAACTCAAAATTAGTTGAATATGAGATTAAGGATATGTATGATATATATAAAGGATAATAAAAACACAATTACTTACCATCCAAGTAAAAAATTTGAGAAATTGATTCTTTGAGTCTGAAAGATGATGTTACATTAGTTATTCTATAATTGAAAGTTATTCCACAGTCTATGACATGATAATTGTTCCATTAAAAATATTGAGTGTAGGAATACCATCTATGTTTTAGGTTTCAATATAATCGAATTAGTCAGATAGGCTTAATCAAGCTATAAACAAGGACCATCATTTACATGAAATGGTAGAAGTGATAAAAATGGAAAGTTTCCTAAATTTAGGGAGACAAACTGTCTTTTTTTTAGATATTTTTTTATTCTGTTTCACGTGCACCCTATTTAATGATAGAATTACTGATTGTGACTCATAGTTCGTCAATTTCAATTCATCCTACCAGAAAAAATGTATAGAGGCCTTTAGAAACATTTATGGTGGGATGGAATATAGAACTATATTATTGTATTATCTATAAAAAGTTTGAATTTTCAAAAGGATAAAGTTTAATATCTTCTACGAAATTGAATTCTACATTTTTTTCTAGTTCTATACTGAAAATGTGGAAATATTCCTATAGAATCCATTATTGAATACTAAATGTCCTGAGGTTATAATTTACTTTGGGTAATTATGGAACAATTATAAAATCATCCCATTTTATCATATTTTAGATGAAATAACTTTGAAAAAAGTTAATAAAAATTAATTTAAAGATATAATTATATTCCATGGAGTCTGTATTTCTATTTTATATGAACGTGATATGAGGTTTACCTTCAAATTTTAAAAAAATCATCAAAGTAATTGTGTTCCAAATTATATTTCATTACTAATTTAAATATTCCATCTGATTGACACACAGAGAGAACAATTTAAAAATTGAAAAATTCTTTTATTTATTATTCAATGTGTTATCATAGAATTTTGAATCACTATATAACATTGGTTGAGTTTTATTAAAATTACAGAACTCATTCCAATATACAAATAGAACATTTTGATGCATTATATAGAAAGTTGTGTTGACACCATTATGTTGGGATAATGGTGGGGATTAATTGTTTTTTAGAACATAATATTTAGAATAAATAAATAACTAGGTGAATATGAATTACCAAAACATATTGCTGGAACATAGAATAAATGAAATTATACTGATAACCAGAGGAATGATATCCGTTTTGATGTAGGCTATCTTGTTTTACATATAATATCACCTTGAAATATTGTAATTCCTTTTGGTAAAACTGAATGATTACACCACTACTAATATGGTAATTTGAAATTAAAAAGATTAATGTAAAATTATTGTAAATATCATCATAGTGTCTTATTGTACCTCATGTTCGTGATGTATGTCAATTTTCTCTGTGGGGAAAATATGTGCCAAAAGCATCCCATATTTTCATCCCTAAAGTAGTATAGTTGGAAAAAAACCATTAATATTTGGAATAGAAAATATATATTCATGATAGTTGACAAACGTCATTGAGGAATAGATTTATTCACCTATATATGGTTTTGTGGAAAAACTATATGTTTAGTGAAACAATAGGGTAATTAAAAATTACCATGAATGAAAAAATATCCTCAATTGTTTAAATAATGAATAAAATTTATAGTATTTAATTTAAAAAATCATTGAACAATGTAACGACACAATAATATTTAATATTAAATAAATATTATTTCCTGTTAATATTAATTCATTAAATTTTATTGATTTATATTCATTACTAGAAAGGTCGGTAAATTATCTATAAAAAAGAAAAAATGATTTATTTCTACTCAAATTGGGGTTTCATGTATTATATGATTTTATTTAAAAGAATTATTTCAAAATCATAATATTAATTTTTTAAATAAATTTTTATGTTGATATTTAACTTCTCAAAATTTTATTATTATTAATTTTTTTGAATTTTTGAAAAGGATAGATTCTCATTTCCAAGTGAACAATGCCGATTTTTGTTGACAATGTTCTATTCTGTTCAAGCATTTAAAAAGACACATTATGTTTAACATTGGATCCTATTTTTAATTAGTTTCTTTTGATTAAAAATATAAAATTAATTTTATTAGAATCAATAATATACATTAATTTTTTATAAAAACATTTTTACACTGGGAAATCCATTTTTTGAAAAACAGCTTTTCATCATTTTTAATGGTCTATTTTTAAATTAAAATTTCCCAATTATTTAAATTGAATATTATAAAATTTATCAAACAATTATAATCCTCATAATTAATATTATTTAATATTTTATACTTTTTTTAAATGATTAGAAATAAAAATAAAAATATGTTACCATGGTTAAGGATAAACAAAATTTACTTTTGGGTTAAACTAAAGAAATGATGTTTAAAATAGATTAAAACATGCATTAATCCAATTTTATAATAATATTTAAACCCTATTTCATATAATATTTGTACATTATACATTTAGGATCCATCTTCTTCGAGTAAAACAGTAATATATTTTGATAATTTTAAAAATTCATTGTTTTCATCTACAACCCTTTTAAAATGACAAGCCTTCTCATCCACTATCCACACATGAAAACCAATTTTTTTTTGGTTAATCAATATCAAATTCCCTATATATCATAATTACCATGTCCAATTGTCATTTTTATTGTTATAAAACCAATCTTGGTTATCTTATTGTATAATCATAAATGGTTTTTCTAAAGAAGTGGTATATTTCATAACCTTGATTTTTTATAACAGTTTATACCCCTTTAAATTATTTTTCAACAACTATAAAATAACAAAATTGTATCATTCGTTTACTGAAATTTTATATGTTAATTTTATTACAAAAATATAACTCATTCTTTCATTAAATTGGAAATGAAACAATTATTCTTCTGTCTGACGAACTACCGCCTCACAAACAAGTGTGATTCACATTCCATCACAACCTCACACGAAGGGTATAATGAAATATTTAATGTATATCTAGTATATAAATTACATATTAATAATATTATAAAGATAATATATCATATAAATTCATACATTTCAATCAATTTATAAATGTTAATTTTTTTCAAGAGCATCTGTGGGTTACTATCTCCATGAAGAGATGTGATTCATTTTTCTTGTAAAAATCACATTATTGATAACTGAAATTTCATTTAATGAAATAATATGACTTTTATTATATAATTAAAATTGTCGAGATACAAATTAATACTTATATTTTTTATTTTGTGTCCTTTGAAAAATGAAAATGTGACCTATGTGTGTGTATGACCTAGTCTCTTCATGATTGTAGCATGATATATTATTTTTAACTAATAGTTGTTGATGGTTTCAAAAGTATAATTGATATATTAAAAAGATATATATATATAATTACTATAATAATATATAGAATTTAATAATATACAATTTGATCATAGTAAACTAATCTTTTTCATTTGGGGTTTATGAGCCAAATATCATCTCAATATCTTGCATGTATTTGATTGATTAAGTAAATTTATATAAAATTGTAATAATAAAAATTAATTAAATAAAACATAAAAAATTTATTTAGATCGTAAATAATTAAAATAATTTATTTAATCAATAATATAATGAATATACATTGTAAATTAGATTTAAGGTACGAGCACATTACCAAAAAACACTCACAATAAATGTATTGAAGATTTATTGTATTAATATATTTCGTCAATCTATAAGTTATTATTATTAATTGGTAAACACACACACACACAGACACACACACATATATAGACATGGAATAACTATAAATGTAATTTTATATAACTTTTAACTTTTATTAAAAAAAATTCAAAGGGTATCAGTTTACTTATTTTTTTACATTCTATTTTGACTGAAATTTCATGAAATTTCCTATTATAACACATATTAAATTAATAGTTATTACTACCATCATAACCATTATTTTATGGTTCAATTTATCTAATATATTTCATGTTATATTTAATGAAAAATGTTACATACCTTGTTATAGTTTTCATTAAAAAAATTAGATTGAATATATATTTATACATCTAGAAAAATGTTTTTAATATATGAAAGGAATATGTTTAATTGAATGGTTATGAGAAAGAATGATTTAATATGTAATGATTTATTGATGTTTCATGGGAATTTTTTATGATCATGTTTGAATATGATATATCTCATGACTGTTTTTGATCCTGATATATCTCATAATGATCGAAGAGAATAGTATAGGTATCCAATGGATTGTGTAAAAAGATTGTGTGAAACAGTTTGCTTTCACATAAGAGATTTTTGTAATTTACGAGGCTGGTTATTCCATTTCTAATAATATTTATAATAGTGATATGGAAATGATTTACTAAGTAAAATATATCATATATCTATGATTTATTGGTTTTTCTATGGAAATCATATGATTACAAAATTTAATATAATACATTATTGTTTAAATCATGTTATACACAAATTATTAAGGGAGGAATGTATACATTTATGAATACAAAATCCTGAATTCATTACTATTTAACATATAAATTATTAATATTATTAATCCTTTTAAATATTTATTAAATTTTAAATGAAAATATTATGTTAGTGAATTTTATTTTTTTTGGATGTAAATTTATTTTCATATCTCATAGAATATTATAAAAAATAGAAAAAATTATGAGTATTAATAGAAAAATGGTTTTCATTATTTTTTATAAGTCCCTTATAAATATTTTTTATCTTCTAATGTTTTAAATTATATTTCATGGGATTTTATGTATGATTAAAGAAAAGGATGAGGTTAAGATGAATTGTTTTTGCATATTTCCGATAAAAACTACTTGTACCCTAAATGGTTTGAATTTTCGAAAAAATGGATACAAAGTAGAAGTACACCACTTTTTATGTAATATATTTCAATGTAAGGTTGATGGAATACTTCATTAAAACTATGAACTATAAATGTAATCAAATTTTAAGAGAGTTAATTCATGAATAATAACTTCTAATTATGTAATTTTTATGGCTGGTACCATATAAGTGTTTCATGTGAAGAAATATATTTAATATGATAAAAAGAATAATATGGTTTGTTACATTATTGTGATGTAATAACAATACCATAGTTACTAGGGCTCGTTTCATTCCCCAGTTGAAACTACCTCAAAACTCTAAATACAATATATATTAATTATATATTGAGGAGGGATATAATATATCCAACCACCCATAAGAGTAAAACCACCAACACAATGCATGACTCATGGATTATTTCATACATAGAAAACATATATTAAGGAGAGAAATAATACACCCAATGTCCTCCATGTGTTGAAACAAAAAATGATAGTTTCCAAGGAGTTTTCTTATATATAAAGGAAGTATATAAAATGGAGATAAACATTACATTTTACCTCACACATCATATATTCCATGCAATAAAAGTTTATTCTACAGTCGATCCTAAATAATTTTGTGCACAACATATTCTATAAATACTGTAATTAGGCATGGATACAAAGACTATAGGTTATCCATCAACATGTCATAAATATTATCATAGGCCTATGATAGAGCTAGCCCAAGTAACATATCTTCCCCTACCATGGACAAGAAAATTATACACAATCATCATTTAAACTATAGTTACACAACATCCATGATGATCATTAGTATTTCGGAGACACTCACATTATAACGTGTCCCTAAAAGAATATCAACATGACTTACCACTCAATATATGAATCATCTCAATCTCTATCACATCACTTAAACATATTCAAAACTATTGTTGTATTATATAATGTTTTTTAACCATTACAATAGTTCACATGAACTAATATCATTTTCAGACTAATTGATATGATATCAGGGTCTACCCATTGGTATACATTTTTTTATTATAGCCAATCCTCTAAAGGATTCATGATACCAATTCGTACTAATTACTTGATCCTTCCAATCATGGGGAATCCATTCTGATGAAATCCCATGACCCAAAATTACAATAATGTATTTTCCCTAGGTGCACATATAAAATATGAATGCATTCACAAAAACAAAAACAAAAAAGAATTACCATGGAAAAAATTGCTCACCATATACCACTAAAACCATCTCTAATATCATAATTGGTCAATACCTCAAGTTCCATCCTCAAGTTCCTCTTAAGGATTTCTTCTATTATTTCAAACAAAATTCCACAAAAATATAACACAAACATGTCTCTAACTCATGGATTGGACACTCTGAATTCATCAAATGACTCACTCGGGCACACCCTAGGCATTTCAATATTCATTCCATTTTCCAAGAACACATTGGTCCTTTACGAAATTCTTAACACCGAAGAAAATAATTGAGTAGTTTTTTAGTGTCTCTATAGTCTCAAATTAATTTAGAACACACTCAGAGAATGACTAAAAGGATTATTATTTTCATATATATATATATAAATATTGGGAAAACTATAAGAGGTTTGTGATTTATAATCTAAAAAAATTAAATATATTCATCCACGATAATATATATATTGATTAGAAATATTTTCATCTTGTCAATTAATTTTTTATTTACATAAATTTCATATTTTTTCCATATTAATTTGATAACCTACATTAAAAATTATAGTCAGTTATGTAAAAAAATATAATGATTCAATTTTTTATTATTTAGTGTCTATTATAAATACATTATAATAATATTTTTCATTATATGATAAACTCTACTTTACTTTATATCTTTAGATAAAATTAATTCTACCGATGCTGCAATGTATTTATATCCAACAAAATTAATCTCATCAAGAAAATAAATTCACCATACCTTCACAATGCATGGAAAAAACAACAACAAAATTTTTAATGATAATATAAACACACTAAAAATGTATTTTTATTTTTCAATAAAACCATATGAAGTAGTTAATGACTCAATAATCTATCCCATTTTAAAATATACATGGTATTCATGGAAAAGAAAATGAGAAATATAAAATTAAATAATTCATTTATTAATCTATCATTGATTCCATTTATATAAGAATCTCAATGTTAAAAATTAAGAATATTATTGTAAAATTATTCTTAAAAAATACTATCCATGTAAAATAAATAATATCTATATATGTATCATCCAATAATTTAATTTTAATGTATTATTAACATAAAATAAATTCTACCACTTATGATACAAATAGGGAAAAATATAATGAAACATATCATTTACAAAATCTATCCCCCTTTGTGATTTTTTAAAAAAATGTCTACCACATAAAAAATGAAGATAATGATTTAATATCTCTCCCTTTTTTATTATCTAAATTCATATAGCTTTAAGGTGAAAAAATTGTTGTTTTAAAAAAATCACCCTTAATAAAAAAATAAATTATTATTAAAAATATTTTGTTCCGATATTTTCATCCATTTATTAAATAAATATGTATTAAAGAAAATATTTTTCAATTTCATGATATATAATATCAAAATTGATTTATTTTTAATTCTTTATATGTAAAACAATTCATTAATTTCCAATAGGTAATTTAAATTAAATCAAGAGAAATATTCTCATAACATACATTCTTATGTTAGAAACAAAACATAGAAATGAAAACATTTTATGCATCTCAATGTTAATAGTCAGAAGATAAATTCAAAAAATTTAAAGACAAATAAAATTGAACCTTCTCCCAAAAGTTATCATATTATACCTTTGGTTAATATTTTTATATTAAGTATGGTTCCAATGAAATTTTAAATTTGGGATTCTATTATTTCACTTTATAAAGGTCATTTTACTTGTGAAAAAAGAACATTGACAAGATTCATTTAAATCATCTTCACAGTTTATTTAATATTCATTATAACTTCAATGGATTTTCGTAAACAACATAATCAATGACAAGAGTAAATATCAAAAAATATTGAGCAATTATAATGAATAAAATTTATGATTATTAGGTTTAATGATAATGACATCCATTCTATTTATTTTTAATGAAATAAATATTCTTTTTTTCAAACATCATGAAACTATGAAAAATTTCTTAAAAGAATAAATAATTCTAAATTAAATATCTTTATCCATTTAAAATGTTTTTCAATGATAAGAAATATATTAAAAATTGAATTGAATATCACATTAAATAAATATATCAAATATTCTATTTAAAATATTTAAATGTATTAGAATGATGAAAGATACTGAAAATATAAGAAAATAAATTTTATTGTTTGATAATGTAATGAATAATCTTTATATTTTTACTATAATTATAATGGAAATCATGTATTACATATATTCACATTTATCATTTGTGGTTTAATTACTATGATTTTTCTCCAAATTATTTTTATAAATTGATTTTAAAAAATCTGTGATCAGGCTCTAAGAAGTCTTACAATTTTGAGGTTGGTGTTCCAGAAATAGTTTGTGGAAAACTGCAATGTTTTCAATATCGTGTGTTAGTGGTTTTCCTGGGAAAGTAGACTAACATATAAACTAGTTCCCAGAATAGAATTTTGATGGCACTTATGCATTTAGAATGACAGGATTACCCTTTGCGTGAGTTAACATTAGTTGGTGTGGGTCATCAACGATAAAACTCACAAAATACATAATAATAAATTAAAGTAATAAATTAAATATATTTATTTTAAAATCCTATAAACCCATGAACGATGAATCAAATTGGAAATTTGAGACCATGGTTGAGTTCAGAATGTGGTGTTTTCCAAAGGAAGGGCCTAATACTGAATATCACAGGTTGACTACATATCATAATTTTTGGACATTTTGATGAACAATAAAAAAATGAAAATGTTTGTTTTATTTCTTTTGGATGTTTTGGTGTGATGTAGTGACACTTTGGCACCCAGGTGGGGGAGCCCATTTTCTTTCATAAATGAAATAACATGGAGATGCTACAAAAAAATAATTTGGAAACACTTAAATGAATTTTATTCATTTAATATGTAGAAAGAGATATGGGATTTGACTTAAAAACTTGAAAAATACTTGATAAGCTCTAGAGAAGAAAATCATCGCTGAAACATGTCATTGGTGAATGATGAACACTAATGAGATGATAGATCGAGATCACTTGTGCACAGATTCCTTACAATGATGAACATTATTCAGTAATCATTCTAATCCCATCTAGAGTGTGAGTTTGTTTTGATATTCTATACACATTCATTATTCCTATGAAAAACATGTATTAGACAATGAATATACAAATCCGTCGATCATTCATTTTATGGGAGGAATTTATTTTCTATTGCGGGGATTTTTATCAGGTAGAATCCTGATAGAATTGTTTACTATTTACACCATTCACCAATTATAACATAAGGTGATCAAGGTCGATCCAAACAAGTCCAAGATCTATTCATCTTGGGGGTATGTGTGCATTTCCTCCTTCCCCCACTGTTTTATCATTTATCGTTCGACCCATCGATCTGAAACGAGACATAAGACCATAGAAGAAAAAGGTTTCAGTAGCCTGAGGAAGAGATCATATGATGACTATTTGGACATTTAGGTGGGCCATAGTGAGGCAAGTCCACTGGTTGGGCGTTCGAAAAAAAGAGGTTGCACCATCCTAGTGAGGCAGCTAAGCCAAGAGGAGCCAGAAGAACAGTTGTCGTCTCGACGACCGACGGTTGAAGAATCCAGCATTCCATGTGGGACACTGGTGGAATGATGTCTGGGGGTAAGGAAATCCACTAGAAGCAAAAGAAATATCATTGGCTCGATAAATAGAGTTAGAAACATGAAAATAAACTGGTTTCAGGAGACTGTCAAGAGCCACAGGCAGCTGGTTGTGGTGGTAGTGAGCTGGCGATGCGGCAAGCGTCGTGTCATCCAGGTAGAGGCTTGTGGACTGAGCCCTCTTGTGAGGTGGGAATACATCACTTATGGATGTGTACCAACACCATGTTACCCTAGCCAAGGTGGTGAATGTGTCGGCTAGATGGGGTGAAGCCAGGGCGGTTCACGTCTAGTAGGAAGAATCCCACCCGCAAGTGTGGGACGGGCATGAGGAACAGGGCCACTCCAATGGCCCGGCTGGGGCACAGTCTAGCAAAGCCAATGAGCTAGTTTGGATCGGCCTAGACAGAACTAGGTCTGGTTGGGTTGTCCGAACTGGGCATTTCGGTTTATACCTGGACCCAACTGGGACCTTTTTACAAAAAGGGTCATAATTTTAAAATGAAAAGTATGTTTGACGATCCTTATATGGGATTGGGACCCTAGCTATGAGACATTCCATATGAGATTACATGGTGGGGATATTTTGTTGATCAGTGTAGGTGCAGAGTTTACCTTGGTTCATTCCTTGAGGGTTCAGTGTGACATTTCATCCACATCACAGGGCAACAATCCCCTCTATATACCGAGTCCCAGATATAGTTATGGTATACAACTTAGAAGTATAGTGATCCACTATAACCACTGATGGTTTTTTGTGGGAAATTTCCTAACATCTAATCACATGAAATTAATCCACTATCTAGTGGGACTTATTAGTAGGGTTCTTTGTATTCTTGGTGGAGAATCCCCTATGATAGGAGCCACGATGATAGGGTTTTCTATGTTCTCTGAGATAAATCTCGTAAATTATGGATTAATATAGATTGGGTTGTTTCTATTCTCTATGAAGAATCCCCTATCTGTATAGAATGACCATGATCAGTGTATTCTTTTTGGGAAGGGCCTAAATTACCAGTACATCTTGTATGATTTGCTGATGAAATTAAGGCTCGAGGAGTTAGTTCTCTCAGAACGACCGTACGTCGAGAAAAATCATCTGGATGATTAATGGTTGTAACATAACCTCTATACCTTGTAGGTGGTAATGAGTGTATCCATATATTATTGGTATATGTTTTATAAGACTATACCTATGTAGAGATGACCATTCATTCTTTTCTGGTTTTCCTTTTTTGGTTTTGAGGTTCCCTATTGAGTCTTGTTCTACTCACACCTGCATGGTCATTTCCCTCACATGTCATGTCTTTTGAAGATGATCAGTTCATTGATGGAGTCTAGGGTTGACCATGACTAGGTGGTACCCAGTGAGATTAGATAGATGAGGAATACTCTTCTGTATTCTGGTAGTTTTACTTCTCATAACCTTTTCCTAGGGTTTTCTACCCAGAAGATTTAGGTATATATGCTTTCACATGTTTTTAAACTTTCATTGGGTGGGATTTTATTATGGAAAAATTCACCTCCCTGTACATTACATTCCTATTACACTCTTATTTATGTTTATATCTATTATTTTTCATGCATGCGTTACATAGCATTTTTAAATTTAATAATTTTTGGTCGTGGATATGTGTGTGTGCATACAGGTTCCAAAACAAATTCCTCCCATTTATCATATATTCCTACTAGATTCTAGTACTCATCCCCAGACCTTTCAGAGTCAGGATTTTGGTAGTCAAAAAATGGTATTGATAGGGATGGGTCATGACAGATTGGTATCAAAGCTGGTCGATTAGACATTGTAAGTGCTAGTCTGTGAGATTGGTTTGGGTATATAGTGTTAAGTGTTTCATGTTCATATTTTATGCTAGGGACTCCAATATTGGTGCGGTAGCTTAAATATCCATAGAACAAGACTATGGGAACCTATTTCTAGACTCAATACATAAATACACGAGTTGATGGGAAATTAATGGAACCTGTATCATATCAGTACGAGTTATGCTTACCATGTCCTTCTTAAGTCAGCTCTCCAGATATACTCTATTGACCGTGGTTCATCATGATTTTTTCAGTATGCCTCCATGTAGATTTCCTATAAGGATTTAATTAGGTGACTATGAGTATGGTCAACCTAATAATGAGTCATTTGTACAAGGACCTATGCCAGAGATACTCCATGCACAATATATAGCACCCCCAGGTGTTGCACTGGTGAAACCACCACCTCTCGAGAAGAAATTACTTCAAGTGATACTGATAGAGGATGCAAACAGAGTGAGTTTATTAGATGATTTATAGAGGCAGTCACCTCCCAGGATCAGGGGTGAGAAAGACCCCTATACAGCTAAGGATTGGCCGACAGTATTCACTCATGTCTTCCATCTAGTGTGGAAAATTGCTGACTCAATGGAAGTCCTAGCCACAATCCTCCTTTTTTGATCAGTGGGAAGATGATAGATCATGGTGTCCTAGGCCCACGATGTTGTGACTCTCTCTTGGGAAGACATTGAGTGAATCTATATGCTTGAGTTCTTTCCAGCAACATTAAAATGGGTGTTTATCCTAGAGCTCTTATATCTACTTCATTGTAGTTAAATGTTATTAGTGTACACGATGAGGTTCACTGAAATATCTATTTACTTCCCTGATATGGTTCTAGTCCTGTTCATTAGGGAAAATTAAATCAAGAAGTGGATAAACTGGGATATTAAGGAGTCGATGATTTCCCTTATAATATAGACTTATGATGGGGTATTTGAGTGCGATTTGATCATAAATAGATTTCTGGCGAAGTAAGCACCAATAGTCGGAGCTACCAGTAGGCACTATTTAGAAGAATCATTATCAGTGGGTAGCCGATAGTGGTCACAAGGGCCCATGCATGTCAAGAAATTCAGAAGATCACACCGGGATACTTGGTGAGTGACGAAAGGATCCTAGGGTGGCACATATTGTCCTAGAGAGAGATTGTGTTACACATGAAATGGATAGGGGAATCTAGTAGAGGATAACCTAACCTAAAGTTTAGTAGATTGAGGGATAGTATAGTGATCATCGAGGTAGAGGTACTTCTTTGATTAGGGTGGTCCATAGTGAAACAGATGATCTAGGGGGAGTAGGTAGAGTAGCTGGTGTTGGGTGGATGTTTGGTGTACTACCACCACCACCCCAAGGTTGTCCACCATGGGCTCAGGGAGATGGAGGATATGAACAAGGCCTATTACAGGTGATAGAGGATAATGAAATCAGTGCTAAATTGATTATTATATTTTCAATAAATTTATTTTCCACCCCATTTGTAGTTCTGATTGACACATCTTTCCATTACCCTTTTCTTCCCACAAATCTTATTCGGAGATTAAATATTTCAGTTGAGACATTGGCCCGACCCTTCAATTTAGAGACACATACAAGAGGGGATTCGATGATAAAAAAACATGGGTTGATAGTTTGATCATACCCTTAGAGGGGAGAGTTTCATCAATGATCTCCTAGTAGCAGTTTTGAGTCCTTACAACAATGATCTGGGTATGGACTCTTTATCCAGAGTCCCAACTCAGATTGACTATATTGGGCATAGAGTGAGATGTTTCAATTCATACGGGACCAATTATTCCTTTTTTAGCAAAAAATTAAATGCATGAATCATAGGATATACTTTATTAGACGAGGCTTCCAATGATTACTCAATATTTGGCTAGCCTCGGCCTTGGTTCAATTGATGTCTTGGGTCCCTTATTTCCTGTAGTTATGGATGAGTATAAGGACTACATTCTTCAGGATTTATGTAGATTACCTTCCCTAGAAAGGTATACATATACATTGATCTATACCATTGGACGACACTAGTATCTACACCTATCCCACATTGTTTATTGGGTTTAGGGTATATCTGTAGGATTTGGAGAGGAAGGGATTTGTGAGGCGCAATGTTTCACCCTATGTTGCCCCATTTTGATTACCAAGTGACTAGGTATAAACATGAGGCTATGTGTGGAATTATGGTGCCTGAATCAAGTGACCAAGATGAATAAATATCCACTACTGAGAATTGATGTTTTCATCGATGAGCTGAATGGGGTGAGGTGGTTCTCAAAGATAGACATCAAGTCTGGATATCATCAGCTTTGTCTATGGTATGATGATGTACTGAAGACAACTCATCAGATTTCGTTATATTCTCTAAAAGTAATTTGTGATTTATTTTGGCGTGACTGACTCCCCAGTAGTGTTAATGGGACTCACGAACATGATCTTCCAACATTATCTAGACCTGTTTGTTGGGGTCTAAATTGACAGCATCCAAATAAACATGGTATCTGAGGATGAGCATGTGATACAGTTGACAATGGTTCTTGATACACTTTGAGAGAACACCCATTATGAGATGCTCTCGATGTTCCAGTCTATATTCGGGAGGTCCAATTTCTAAGACATGTCATTTTTTAAGATGGAGTAATGGTGGATCTAGTGAAGAAACAAGTGATGCTTGCTAAAGAACCACCCAAGAGTGTGACCTAGGTGAAGAGATTCTTAGATTTGGTTGGGTAATATTGTAGTTTTGTTTTAGAATTTTCTAGTGTAGTAGGACCCATGAAAGATTTGACACATAAGGGACAACCCTTCATATGGATGGAGAAATGCCAGTATTTGTTCCGGGAGCTAAGACAAAAGCTGACAAGCAGCCCGCCTCTTGAGGCTGCTAGAAGACAGTGTTGATTATATAGGTTTCTATCATACATCATGGTATGGACTGGGTTGTGTGTTGATGCAAGGAAAACTAGTAATTTCCTATGGCTCATGATAGTTTATAAATAATGAGTATAACTATGAATCCCATGATCTTGAGTAAGAAAGAGTTTTCGTCACCTTTATGTTGTAGAAACATTACATAATGGGGGATCAGGTTATAATCTACACTGAACACATGATCCTGAAGTATATATTTTCTCAAATGGATCTGAATTAGAGATAAAGGTTTTTTCTAGATTTCTTCCAAAAATATGTCTTTGGAATTTTCTATACTCTTGGGAAGGGGAACGTGGTGGCTGAAGCACTCAACCAAGGATCAAGCTTTCAGTTTCTAAGTGATGTGTCTGGGAAGTTTGTCAGACTACATATATCCTTTTTGTATTGTGATGGGGCATCATACATTCAGTCGATTTTTTTCAGATCAACACTCTCACATTGAATTAAAGAGGAACAACTTGGGGATACTGACTTTCAGACCCCATGTTCTCAGTTGTCCACAAGGCATCCGCCGGATAGATATGCGATACATGGCGAGCATGTTGTTATCTTTAGAGGGAAAAATTGTTCTATTGGAGTTATGAGACAATATACTAGGGGAGTTTTACACATATTTTTTTGTACATCAGGTTGTGGATATGATTTACTGGGATCTACAACATGAGTTCTTTTGGCTAGGGATAACAAAGACAGTGGCCGAGTTTGTTTTTCAGTGCCTCACTTTTCATCATGTTAATGAAGAGGATTAGGATCCAGCGTGACTGGATCTAGAACTCAAGGTGCGAGAGTGGAAGTGGGATGGGATATTGATGGAATTCAAAATAGTTTTACCATGAACTTTTAGGGGAAGGATACCATTTCAGTGATCTTTTACTAAGTCACTAATGTTGTTCCACTTCCTACTTGTATGGAAGCAGATCTTGGTTTATCACATTATACACCTCTATGTTTGATAGATTGTACAACTTCATGGGGTACCCTCGATGATTGTGATAATTTGTAATTCTTGTTTCACAACCCAGATGTGGAAGGGAGTATAGGAGGTGTTAAAACACAATTTCATTTGAGGCTAAAATTTTTTCCCGAGGCATATGGCCAGATAGAGGGGACCATTGAGGTTCTATAGGACATTCTATGTTCTTACATCCTGAACTATGGACGTAGGTGGGAGGATCACCTACCTATGGTGGATTTTTCATATAATAATGTCTTACAATCATCCATTGCCATGGAATCATTCAAGGCCCTGTATGGGAGACCATGCCGGTCACTACTATGCTACACAAACCCATGGGATTCATCACTCATGTGGTCAGAGTTAGTACAACCTACCACCATGACGGTACAGATCATCTAGGAGAAGATGGGGATTACATATGAAAAAAGGAAATTGTATGAGGATAAGAAGTATATGCCCTTGGAGTTAGATGAGGGAGGCCATGTTTTCATTCGAGTCTCATCTCCATGATAATTGTGATGATTTGGCAGGGGTGTCAAGTAATCATCAAGATCCATAGACACTTTCCAGATTCGTAGAAGAGATAGTGAGGTGGTGTACCTCATATCTCCACTCCCATAGATGCATCAGTTTTATGATGAATATAATGATTCTTTACTGAGAATATATGTACATGATCCATCACTTGTTATCGACTAGGACGACCAGGACATTGACAACAGGGTGACATTTATGGATTACCCGACAATGACAGATGATTGATATTAGAAAATCCTTTATTGGTGGATGATTCCTATGGTTCATATTTGGTGGGATAATAGGAATCTCCAAGAGAGAACATTGGAGAAGGAGGCCTAGATTCATGCTCTGTACACTGATCATTTTTTTGATGATCCCTAGTTTTGGATTTTAGGAACATAAGTCCGAATGGTAATAGGAATGTAATGCCTCGTATATTTCTCTAGTGTTTTTTTAAATTAATTTGGAAAATTATGGCACTATGCCCAATAAAATTGTGTGATTATGAGGCTCAGTGTGCCCAAAATAGTTTGACAAAAATTGTTATTTTTTTAATAGCGCGCTTAAGTGGTTTTCCTGCAAATGTCAAATAACTTATAAATGGGTGCCTATTGCAGAAATCAGAGGGCACTGTTGTGTTCCAAATGGCGGGTTTACCCTGGGAGAAAATTAAATTTATTTAATGTGGGTCTTTGGTGAGAAAACATGAAAAGGATGTAATAGTAAATACAATAAATATATAAAATTAATTTATTTTAATATCCTAATAACATATGAATGGTGACTCAAATTGGATATCTGAGACCACCATAGTGTTCTTAATGTGGTTTTTTACATAGGACAGTCCTAACATCGATATGTGCAGGTCAATTGTAAAAAAAATTAAAATGTTTTAAAGGTGAATAAAATAAACATAAAATGTTTATATTATATTTTTACATTTTCCTGAAATAATGTGATGATGAGATTATAAGATGGGGTTTCTAGTTTTCATCTAGACATGAAACAATGTGGTGATGCTTCAACACAACAATTTAGAAACACTAAAATGCATTTTGTTAATTTAATAGCATGAGGAGGATAAAATATTAGTGTCACAGTCTTTTAGAAATTCTCTGAATGCTCTGGAGAAGAAATGAATTGGCGAAACCTATCAATGGAGAATGACAAAAGATAACAAGAAGGCAGATCAAGATCACTTGTAAACATTTTACCAATGATGGAGAATAGTCTTCAGCAATCAATACAATTCTAGGTAGCGTATCATTTTTTATGTTTCATCCTCATTCCTTATTTCCACAGAAAATGTAGATTATCCAATGAAGAGGCTAATTTGCATATTGTGATTTTTGTTGGTGAAGTTTATTTTTCATTGCGGGGATTTTAATCGGGTCGAATGCTTTGGGAGTTGTTTAAAATTTCCACAATCATAAACTCTAACATGAATGGATGATGGATGATATGAAAAAGACTATGATCCATTCATCTTGTTTTTTTGTGTTCTTTTCCTCCTTCCCCCAAATTTATTGTCAATCTTCAATGGATGCATTGATTCGAGTCAAGATCTGAGACCGAAAAGGTACAAGGTGGTGGAAATGTGAGGTGATGATCGGATCTAGAGGCTCCATCCATTCATGTGGGGCATTGCAAGGGAGGTCCTCTAGTATAATAGGTGTAACACCCCGATATTTTATGAGAAGTATTATTTTTAATTTATTTGATGTCTACTGTTGTATGCTACACCAAGATTATCTTGTGCTATATGCAACACCGTATTAGATTGTAGTATATGCAACACTATTCTTGGATCGTGTTACACAAAATTTCATGTTCGTTTGATAGATATTATTCTACGCAACATTGAGTGTATATATATATATATATTTTCAATGTATAAATGAAATATGGTTGGATTATATTATACACAACAACAAATTAATATTTCACTACAAGAAACCCTGACTTGGCTTGCTTTACACATAATTGTGACCTTCCATGATAGCATGTTTTGTAAGCAATATTGAGTTTCACTAAACAAGGACATGTTATTAAAATATTATATAAACTCGTCGTTATGAATAGTAATACCCGCTTTTTTAAATTTTATTAATATTATCTTTCAAAACGAACTTCATTTTTGGATTTTGAATATTGATATTAGCCTAGGGTGAATTTTTTGTATTTTTCTGAAGACTTTCAATTTTTGATGAATAGTGAAAACACTGGGTTACTATTTAGAAACCAAATTTTTATTTATATAATAATTTAGTTTATTTAAATTTATTTTAGGTCCAAATAGATACATAATAACTATATAAGTTAAACGTAATCCATTGGAGTAATTTTATAACAATATAGATACAAAAAAAATTTATTGAACATTTTATTGTCTTTTACCCACCTCCTAGGAGCATTTTCAATTGTACATAAAACATAATTTTACAGCTTATGTGAGTTGAATTTCAAAAATCTGAGAGACATAGTTAATATCATGGAGTAAAATGTGGTTCAATAAGATAAAAATAATTTTTGGTGAATAGTAACCTTTTACTTTTATTTACCACGGTAAAAAGTAAATAGGGTAATTAAGGGTAAAAATGATATTATTATTACCCAAACACATGTCCTAATTCTATTGGATAAGTTTAATTACACCAAAAAAACCTCAGAAATAAAATATTACCTTTTAGGTCCACTTGGATTAGATTAGGACACTTATAATTATTTTATTTAAAGAAGAGTTAAAAGAGTTAAAATCAAATTTTAATAACTAACACATTTTTAATATAGGGTTATACATAATAAAAATTCGACTATAAATATTCATTAGAAATATAAAAATATTTCCAAAATAATGGTATTTTATTTATAATTGTTAGACGTTATATAATTTAATTTATGTATGTCATAATGATGATGCAGTAATTACCATATTAATGAAATATTATCATAATTGATATTATAAATACACAAATAAATGAAATTTATGACTTTTTTTGAATTAAAATAATTTACTAGCCTAATATTACATGTTATTATTGATTTAATTAATTTTCTTTTTACTAATCAAGCTGTTATGATTTTCACAAAAATCAATTACCAAATAGTGTCAAAATTGGCATAAAATTGTTTTTAAAACAAATATTATAATATTAATTTTTATTCTATTACTAAAAAGCTAAGGTTCGGTCAAATGACTTATTTAATGTTATATTTATTAATAACGAACCACTGGGGGTTTTTTGGGCTTGTTATAGTATGTTTATTAACCATATAGTGTAAAAAAACAAGAATACAAGGTAAAAGTTAAATTATTTAAATTAGAGTTAATTCTAAATGATAAGGTTAAAATAGAAACCTAAACATTTATAAAAACTATTTTTTGATATGATTGCGACCCATACCCACTTTATCTTCGAAATAAATCAATTTTTAGCTATTTTAAACCGAATATGACTTTATTATAAAATAATATTTTATGTTTTTCCTAAGGTGCCCCTCTCCTCCCATATAAAAGGGAACCTCTTCCCTCTTCTCTTTACACAATTTTGAGCTTTCATGCTGGGAAAAACCCTGAACATTTACCTTATAAACTTCCCTAGAAACATTATAGAGGTTCTGGTCTCCTCGAAATACCAACTCTAGTACATTAAGAGGTATCTTAAAGGAGGTGCGTCGAAGAAGAGGTAATCTCTTCTACCGATTCTTTCAAGTTTTCTTTCTTTTTCAACTTCTTCTTATTTAGTTTTTTCATTATAAAGTAATAACATAAGTATCAATAATATACTGATATGTTATTGTAAATATGAAACAACCACATTTCACCTTCTATCCATCCTATGGAAAACGAAATCACCGCGCGTGCGTACGTATGGAATACAGTCTCCACGCTGTGGTGTAATCTGATTTTCAACCCCCACCTTACTTGGATGGGTATAATGGTGTCAAAAATAACTATATATGGTTATTATAACATTATATATATTCTGAGATATTATATCATCCACTCCAATTCCATCAAATAATTATGGGAATGATATCATCGCTCGTGCGTACGTACGGATTACCGTCTCCACGAAGCGATGAGATTCATTCTTCATGTTAACCATTCTATAATGATTATAAAGTATATACCATTAATAATAATGAAATATATGTCATAATGAATCTAACTTATTTATGAATACATATACATGTCATCTACTTACTTTCATTCAAGTCAATAAGGAAAGGAAAACATCGTTTATGCGTACGTACGACCTACCGTCTCCATGAACGGTGTATTTCACTGCATTCATCAATCTATTATATATATATACTGAATATATATGATATATAAATTATTATTTAAATTCTGGAAGTATGTAAATCATTGTATATGTAATAATAATATCAATAAAAACAATTCCAAACACGTATGATAAATAAAACGATTTTACCCAAAACACAGCTTTAACATGGAATTTACAAAAGAACAGGTAATATAATGTCATAAGTGAATCATATATGATATCATAATAGTGAATATGATTATATAATAAGTAAATGACATTATTTAAATCATTATACAGGAGGTTCAGATACGTACGAAGCATATCTGTCCTAAGGTAAGGGATATCTTTTCCAATCTCTTTTTTATCTGAGACTGTTTATTCGTAAGTATTTACTGGGGTTATATTTATCATCCATGTCCCTATTTTATAAAAGTGGATTCATGTATGTTTAATGTAATTTTTACCCATTTTGACTTTTACTACTTGGTATGTAAGGAATTCGTCTTTTTTTACCATACGAGTTACTTTTTGACTTTTCTGGAAAAAGTACAAGAAGAATGTTTTTCAACTTATATGGCATGAATGGATTTTTATGGTTTGATAACACCTTATTTTTATGAAGCATACTCTACAAGATTTCATGTCTATTTTCAACAAAATCATTTTCTTTTAAAATTGAGTGGAATTTTGAGAAAATAAAATGATTTTTAAGAAGAAATAATATTTTCCTCAAGAATTCATTTCAAGTGTTTTATCAAAACCATTTTCCATCTGAGATGACATTATTTCATATGTGTATATTTAAAGTATGAGGTTTATATTATTTAAATGGTTTCAATTTTCTTATGATGAAATGATATCCATTTGTTTAATATGGATTATGTTATGATTGGATGATGTTTATGAAACCCATTTTATTCTTTGGGTTATGATGAATGATTTATGTTTATGTTGTGGAACTCTAAGAATGATTTCATTATGAGATGTGTGGGACCTATATCTCCCTAAAATTCATTGGTTAAAGATTTACAACTCATGAGTTATACATGGATGGAACGGTAAGTTAATTTGATTCAATGGTACAAGACTGGAACGAGGAGTGAACTCGATTCAGAAAATGACTTTGTCCACTAAGATGGTCTTGGCAGCAATGCCTTGGCTACTATAGAAATCATGTCAAGTTATTAATGGTTTTACACAATTAAATGTTTTATTCCTAGGTTATTTTATCATGATTAATGTTCCATTATGATCTATTCATTACGTACTCCAAAGATATATTTCACAACTCAAGATTTTGATATTTAAACTTTATGTTCAGGTTTTGATGTTCAAATGTATATGGTTTGTTTTATTTTCCCCATGATTACCCTTACTGAGAAATTGAGCTCACCTTTTATATGTTTTCTTTTCCCCAGGATATAAATAAAGGTTTTATGTAAGAAAAAAAGAGAAGATCTTTATGGGAGATGTTGAAGATCTTTCACCAAAATTAGAAGAATATATTCCGAGTTTCCAAAGACACTAAACCATTACGGTCCTTTGGTGTATGTTTTTGTTATGTATTAGATATTCTGAAAAATTAATTTAATGTCTTTTTACGTCAAGCTTTGGGTCTCTACAGTTGGTATCAGAGGAATTTCTTAGTCATCCTTTGGAAACTAGGATGCGAAAACTTTAGTGAAATCCCTAGAGATATTTCTAAGGTATGTCTAGGGATGTCTCTAAGGCTAATTATAAGTTTATGTTATAGTCATAGAAATATGTTAACGATATTAGAATTGAACCTAAGACGTTATATATTGAAGGTACTCCCCCTTGATTATAGTTTTTTCCTCTCACAGTATTTTTTTGGGTTATAGAAAATGGCGGGAAACAGGAAGATTCACGATAAGGGAGGATATGATTGACAATGGAATGATATTCTTCATGAGAAACCAAATGAAATTGGCTCTGGAGGTCCACATATCATTATTATTCCTAATCATAAATCTCATAATATGATCAATAATCTCAACTTTGGTAAGTTTTATGACTCAGGTAATAAGATAATGATTAAGTTTCATGATGATCATAGAGAAAAGAAAGTTCAATTTCCCTCATGTAAATAATGTGGGAAGAGGCATCAGGGAGAATGTTTCGAAGGAATAAGAAAATTCATTGGGTGTAAAAAAGAAGGACAAAAAGCCAGTAATTTTAAAGAAAAAGGTTTTGTTAACACCATGGACAATTTTAATGGTATTTCTAAGACATCAACAATGGTTAAATGTTTAAAATGTGGAATGTACTGGCATTATGCAAACCAATTCCTTAAGGGAAAGTCTCATGAAGAGAATTAGAATGGTCATATGGGTAGTATTTTTGTTGATGATGATGAATAGACTAAAAATGATATGTGAGATGAAAGAATTGTTCAATATCGGTAAATGGTTTTTGAAGGTAGTGGAATGATTACATGATTATCAAGAGTAATGTTGTATATGTAATCTCATGGTACTATGGAATAAAGAGACATATAAGGATTGTTACACTATTGTTTTTCCTTATGTTTTTGAAATTATATGTTGAATGGTACCGGTAACCATGAGGGGTTATTTAGATATTTTTGGAAAGCACCTAATATGCTCATAAAGAAGGGATAAAGAGGTAATGAAATGTTTGATAGTATTAATTACCTCAGGACTAATATAAAGAAAAATTGATATCATGGTTTAGTATATAGAATTTTGGGATTTTGGTATATGGAAAGAGTTACCTTGAGACAGTATTCATGTTTTCAATATGGTTCATGAGAATACATGATTAAGGTATTCACATGTTTGGAATGTGACCAACAAGATATATAGTATGATATATGGGGGATAAATGAGGGTATTCACATGATCACACTACTAAAAATATGGATTATAATAGCGCTAAAAATGGCTTTTAACAGTGCTAAAAAAGCGCTGTTAATCTCGGCGAAGATAAAGGGGGGTTCCCTTTATCAGCGCTAAAAATAGAGCTGATAAAAACTACCTTTATCTGCGCTCAATATAGCGCTGATATAGTATCCATTTATCAGCACTTAACTAGCGCTGATAGAGTCCAATGATCCTATCCAAAACCAGAACCTACACAGAACCTGCCCAGCCCCTGCACACATTACAACGCCTGCACAGAGTCCAAACAAAACCTGCACATAGCACACACAACACCTACACACAATGCACAGAAGAACAAAAATGAGACATACATTTACTTGAACTCTGGAATACAAAACAACACACTTCTATATAAATTTAAATAAATGTTTAATTTGTTTAAAATTACATTTATCCAATAAATAGTAAAAAATGATGTGCCATCCTTTTTGCATCAATCTGCTCTAAAAAATTGTTGTCCATGGCGGCGGTTTCCGAACAAATCATTCAAACTGAGGAAAAATATTTCACCAACAAAATAAAACAAATATTATGTTAGTAATACAATAATTAAATAAAGAATGGGGTTGCTAAAAGGAATTATACTAGTGAGGCACAAAACATAAAATAACCAATTAACGAAATTGGTGCATGGTTAGGGCTAATCATCTATAATAATCAAATGGACCAATGTTTAGTAGAAAATGGTCTATTTAAAGATTCGAGGGGGAATAGATAGACCTACATTTTGGTTCTAAGGTTATGATGGTCTCACATTGATTGTTAATGGTTTGTCAAATAATATGATGAACTTGTGTAAGGTATGAGTTTTTGGGGAAGTATCTCTATATGGTTGAATAATGGATTGTAAGCCACTCAATGAAACTATACAAAATAGAAGTGTGTGTATATTGATTCCCACATTGTTGGAAAATGATTTATTTTACCCTTAGTCCTAATAATTCCCCTAATTAATGAGTGGAATTAACAAATTTTCACTATCAACCATTAAAGCAGGTTACCCTCATATATCCCTCATTCAACTCAACAAAATCCTCTACATGCACTCTCCTCCTTCTCCCTTACCCCATCAGATATCTCCTTTACTTTTGAGATAAATAAAATATTATCATTTACATTAAAAGAGTGGTGAAATATCTTCAACCCCATTATCCTCCTCTATTGGATACCAATGATGGGCCTTTTTCAATGACATTAAACCTTGGATATATACCTATATCCACGGTTTAATACCATGGCTATATGTCCCCCCATTACATAAAAAAGAAGCACCCCTACCCCCTTCCCCAGCACACCCCCTACACACTGCCCACCCCCGAGCACACCCACACCATGCACACTCCCTGCCCCCTGAACACCCCCTGCCCCTTTCCCATCACACCCCGGCCCATTGCATTTACCCCTGCCCATTTCACACCCCCTTCCCACCTCTACATATTTCAATTGAACCCAACAAACCCCCTACCCCTTCCCCATACCACTTTTCCCCCTTCCCCCTCCCCCAAAAAACCACCCTTGCCCTCTCACCATGTCCCCTGCACATCATAAAAAAATACCTTATATGGAAATTGTGATCAATTTACATTATACACATCATATATATCAACACATTCTCATGTACATTCATTCAATGTAAATACACATATATAGACTCTCTACATCTCATAAGAAAACCCTCTTTAAAATTCACAAACACATTAAATCCATTTGAAAACACCCATCACACAACTTTCTCATTTCTTAAAACACATTTAAAGGACTTAAGCATGAAAATCCATAAGAAATACAACTGCATTCATTTTAAAAATAACTTTCAATTCTATACACTCCCCAAATTCCTTTTATAACACATTTTAACCACACAAACATTTCATATAGTACACTTAGAAAAAAAATACAGCCTAATAAAATCATCATATAATGTAAAAGCATGGAATCACCTACATAAGGCGTGGAATATTCCAAAATCTACTAGAAAACATAAAACCACACCATTACAATACCTTAATAAGGACTGATTAAACATTAATATTGGATATATTAATGGAAAACCATGTTTAACTTGTGGTATTCCATGAATTTAACATCCCACAAGGATTGAGGGTCATGATTTAATGTCTTACAAAGATGTAAGACCTGGGTGGATCAAAACACTTATAATGGTGGATCAGGTAGGTACATCTCTAGGAGGGAGAACCTGGAATGTTTACCGGATAGATGGATCAAAATTCCCAATGAGGCCTGACCCAAATGTGGTGCATCACATAATGGTAAGGTATCTCATTTTGATGACTTATTCAGACGCCACTAAGGTAAATACAAGAGGGAAAATAACCGAAGGTGAACCCCAGTGAGGGGGTCAACATGGTTTACAATTGGTTGGGATTTAACCTCATGGAGGCTTCCTACGTACCCTATTTAGAATACAAGGATCAATACCCATATATTTAAAAGAGGTATGTTGTGGGTATTACCCATGGTTAGCTTCCCGTCACACTAGGAATACTCTTGGTTGGATGAGTATGGGTTTTGTGGGGCTTATGCATTGTCAGATTCTTAGGTTCTTCCAAGAGTATTAATGGGATGAATGGGACATACATGCTAAGATGGAACATGTGAATGGTTTGATCCTTGTAAAGAGTCACGAGGCACAAAAACATGTGGAGCTGTCTGTAAACATAATTTATGGTGGCCATGGGGCATATCAGACTCCCCATACCATCCATAAACACCTCAAAACATCATAATGACTAGATTTTACATGATGGTGCATCATAGGGTTGATTCTTTTGATGATGTACTGGTCATTTGAACTTGGATTTCATCTCAACCAGCCTTTCCCATACTTGAATTATCTTGGGACACATATTTTGGTTCCAAAAAATCCCTCAATGATACCTATTATCTCATGCATCTACCTAGAAATAATTGTGCAAGTCAAACAACAACACATGTGCTCAAATAAAAGTTCAAACAAACAAGATACAAAAAATGGATTTTTTTTGATCCTCGGTGGTTTCTTCGTTTACCCCATACGCACTACACACCATCATGCCTTACTTTAATTTAGATGTGTTCAAAGATCAATAATATAAATCCAGGGATAGAAAACATTGAGTAATAAATTAATATTTCAATACATCGGAGCATTCTCAATTCACCAAAGAAGGTTGGAGGATGATCAATGATCTTATATAGATAAAAAAAGTGGTAGGAATTCACCTTCATCCTATTTTTGTAAAATCTTCCATCATGTATGTTTCCCATTCGTTTCTAAACACATGTATATCATCTTCTGAATATGAGTTTTTGCGACAGTCATGGTAGTACTGAAAAAATATAAATACACAAAGGATTAATAATTATTTTAAATGAACTCGTAATTATTTTCGAAAATACCTCCTCAAGGATGCTAGTTTGTTGATGAAATATGATCTCCTTCATAAATTTACAATCATAATAACCATATTCCTTTCCATTTGTTTGTTTTGGACACTATAGAAACATCGACAACAATAAGTAATTTGTTTTTATATGTGTTTGGATAGTGAAATGTAATTATATATACCCGGATACTTTTCCAGTTGTATATCTTATAGGCGTTCTCATCCTTATGCCCTGGATTCATTCCATGCATTAGACGATATTGATGCACTGCCCTATCATAACAGAATCCTCAATAAAAGATAACATAAATTATATGGCTCGATGTTTAGTTTTAAAATGTTGGATCTAGTGAATTAAAAATTAACAAACGCCATCATGCGTGGTCAGTTTTTTGGATATCCATGCGTTGAATCCAGAAAATAAATCATTGGATTATCCAAATTGACTGCAATCAGCATCCAATGCTCCCTAAAAATACAAAAACGAATAAGTAAAGAAAGAAATGAAAATATAGTTGATATGATTAAATTGTAGAGTTTTACCCCTGCATCGTTGGTATTAAAAAGATTTTTTCATCCGTAATTTTGTTTTCAAACGATTTGAGCAGGGATGACATTATTGCAGCCTCTTTGATAGAATCTATTTTGTCTTTTGAAGATGTGGTGTGAGGACTAATGAGTATAAATGTTTGTTCATGGGGAAATACCTTCAATTGTTTTTCATATATACGTATGCGAGAAAATATAAAATGTATTTAGTCAAAATTATAAGAGTATATCATCTTTTGTAAAATAAAATCATGAAAACATACCTCATGTATACATTTACAATTGAGGCACCTAGCCATTGATACTTGAGGAGTTAATTTAAATTTTCAGCACTAATGAAATCTGATATCTCCTCTCCATACATATCTTTTTCAAAAATAACTATGTGAGTAATGTCGTCTTTCAACTTCGTATCCACATGAGCATGCAATGATATTAATTATAGATATAGAACATGCAGTGTGAAGGTGCTCTTAGTAGACCATTTCAATCGGTTGGTTGATCCTTGAGATAGTTTTGAGATGATATTTCATTTTACCCCATTGTCTTTGTCATTCTGTAATAACAGTCATTAGTTGAGACCTTTTTTCATTAAATGTTAAAGGTCTATCTTGAAAAATAAATTAGAAATGAATAACTTTTTGTCGACATGTTTTTTTACAAGAATTGTGGGCCATGTGATAAATGTTCCAATATCTTGTTCAACCGTATGAATGTCATCTTCCTCTTTTGGAAAAGGTATATTGGCACTCAGATCATTAGCTATGTTAATTGACACTCTATGATAATCTTTTGGAAGCTGTCTATTGTGTTGCATGTCGTTTAGTGTATTGAACATCGTAGACCTCGCTACAAGGCGATAGGTGGGGGTTGATAAATATAAATTATAGTCATTTTCACCCTATGAAATATTAGTAAAGTAAAGGTATTAGTGTCTATGTAAATCACATTTCACATAAACAATTATTAAAACATTGATTACCTCATCTAATTCAGGTTTTCTAGGGGAATGGCTCACCTCAAAGGTGGTGGGGGGTGGGACGAGATCATCACGCACGGGTTGTTGTTGAGTTGTTTCTTCTCTTTGCCTCTCCCCCATAAATTTTTCTATCATCTATCTCTGGTATTTTAATTCTTCTTAAAAAATAGATAATTGTTCAAGCATCATTTCAATTTTTTCAGTTTGATCCCCTGCTTGTTTTTCTTTTTGATAATATGTTCGGGGTGTCACCCCAAAACCCGCACCTCTGACGCGGCCATACTTTTCTGGCTGCTTCAAGGCTGGTGAAAGTATGTCTACATCTAGAGTAGTTTTTGTTGATTCTTGTGACTATTTTAGATAGAAAATATAGAGAAATAAGTATTTATTTTAATGTAATAGCGATTTAAAGAAACTCAAATTTATATTATGTCATACTTACACATGTTTCCCACACTTTTTGTGTGTTTTCATCTATCAATATCCCCTCTTTATATACACTATCCTCCTTCCATAGCACATGGCGTGGGATGGATATGGATTTCTATTTCAATTCATCAGTATGTATATCAACAGAGAAATAGGGTTATGGTGTTGTTTTATGTCACATAATAGTAGTAGGGTAGATTTAAAAGGCGTACCAATTTTTTCTCAAGTTCAGCATACCCCATCCTTGCTATACAGTAAGGGTACGCTAGTTCTGTTTGACATTTATTATTTTCAGCACTCAGTAGCTGCTTCATAAATAAAAAATGTCAATCAGAGTGATGAATACAACCAAACGTCAAACAACGTATTACCCCACAAAATGTACCTGAAATGTATTCTCCCCACAACAGTTTCTAAACGCATCCCATGCTCCTTGGGATATCAAGTGTGCATAAAGAAGAGGTGGGTGCGGCTTGATTTTCCCTTCTACATCTTTAAGATGGTATTTCGTTAAAATTGTGTGGAAACCTCTATGAATCCTTCCTGCAACTCTTAATACATATTCCTTGTGAGAGATATCTAATATAAATTCACTCTTCAATGGATGATGAAGAGTAAGCCAATGTTTTTATATTTTATTTTATTTTAATAAATTAAAAAATGATATCATAACGTTACCGTAATCTCTTCCCACATTAGTGTCTTCATCCTGGTGACAACATGGTGCCACGACTGTACATCAATCGGCACATGTTGTCGAGTGACGATTACAATGTAGCTACTAAATATGGCTCTATTAGGGTTAACATGTTGGCGTCACTTATTCCATCGCACCTCAAATTTGATGCCTTTTGCTTTTGCCTTAAGGATTTTGGCCAACAATATCAAACTACGACACTCTTGTTTTTTTGTGCTTTCAGGGCTTCATTTCCTACCATTTCCTCAAAAGTAGCATCAATATATTCCCTCGGAGCGCTAACATCAGAAATGGGACTAGCAGCAACAGGTTGAGAAACCTATGGTACCTCAGCACTGGGACCAGCAAGAACAGGTTGAGAAACCTGTTGTTGCTCTGCACTGGGACCACCAGCATCTGATTGAGAAACCTGTTGTTGCTCTACCGTGGGACCACCAGCTGCTGGTTGAGAGACCTTTTGTACCTCGGGATTGGGCGAATCAGTAGGTGCAGAAGTCATTATCTACAGAAGTGGTTTAATATTTAATTTAGATTACATAAAAATAGCACTGAATAGATAATAACATAACATAACACAATGTATGTTACAATAAACAAATAACCTGATTATTTTACTCTCTTTTTTTCTTTAAAGGCTGAAGTGATTTGACACCTCTATCGACTATGTAAATTCCTTTATTGTGGTCTCCTCTGAAATAAAAAATGCCATCTACATTTGGACTGCTGCGAAATGATTGTGAAGTACCTATAAAAGGTTCAACCTCTGTTGAACTTTCATCTGACCCGTCAGTTGTTCTGGTCGATAACAGAACAATTGACCAATTTCAGATTGCGGGGTCTCAAACATGAAATACTTGTACTGCCTGTGATTCCATTATAAATGTTTCATCTTTATCCCCTTCCTTACTGAAATCAACTTTCCGGAATCCTAATTCATCTATTTTAACAACAATCCTGTTATCAACCCACTTGTATTAAAAAATCGGCACTTTAAATTTCGTAAAATCCTACTCCCATATTCAATTGATGATGCCAAATTATGACATATTCGCATAAATTGGATTTTTGTCCTTAGCACCAAAAACATGAATCTCCTCAGCCACAAGTGTCACCCCACTAATCTTCATGGTACTGTCTTCATCATGTTCGTTAGTATATAATGTATATCCGTTAACTGCATAAGCATTGTAAGATAATACATATACACTTGCTCCTCCAGCCAGCCATCAAAGTCGTTCTGAAATTGAGTCTGGATTTTCATCTAACTGCATAAAAATATGGTCTTGAAACCATCCTATAAACTATCAATTATGTGTTTCTGATATCCATTTTTCATCCCTAGAAGGATTCAAACACCTAAGAATTTCTTTGTGGGTTTGAACATATGGGTCAATGTCGAAAGTGTTATGCAAAACGTAATGGTGGGCCTGCTCCTGATTTGTAATATAGATAGTGAAAAAATCTCTTCCATAAATTCCTTCACCCTCAAGCCACTCAGTGTGATAAGATTTTGGTAGGCCAACGATTTCCACACCAGACAGTTATTCGGTACAAAATTCAACAGCTACCTCAACAATATATTGCTCTGCAATACAACCCTCTGGCCGACTTCGGTTTTTGACATACCCTTTCAAAATCTTCATATATAGTTTAATGGGGTACATCCATCTATAATGTACAGGACCACATAGTCTAATCTCTCTCACCAAATGAACCCTAACATTAACCATCATATCGAAAAATGTTGGCTAGAAGAACATTTCCAATTCACATAATATGATGACAATTTCTCTTTCCATAGTTGGCAATTTCACCGGGTCTATAACTTTGCTGCATATAGCTTTGAAGAAGAAACAGAGCTTCACAAAGGTATGGCAGACATTTTTGAGAAAAATGCAACGTAAATCTATAGGAATTAGATATTAAATCAAAACATGGCAGTCATGTGATTTCAGACCCTTTAATTTTAAATCTCCCATTGACACGATGTTCTTGATATTTCGTGAATACCCCTCTGGAACCATTACGTCATTCAAGAAGTTGCAAAATTGATATCTCTCCTGCCTGGAAAGAGTGTAAGCAGCAGAAGAAAGAAATGTTCGTTTTTCACCCTTCACTGGTGCCAACACTTCTCGTATTCCCATCTCAACCAAGTCCAATCTTGCCTTAATTCCATCCTTTCTTTTTCCAGGTGCATTTAGAAATGTGTCGATGACACTATCACATACATTTTTTTAAACATTCATAACATCAAGAAAATGTCTGACATACAGACAATTCTAGTATGGTAATTCAAAATAAAAAACTGATCTCTTTTTCCAACCAATTTTCATAAGATTTTTCGAAAATTGTTTACCAAAAGTAGTTTACAAATCTTTCACTTTCTCAAACAATTGATCACCTGTTAGTGGAGACGGTGATGTATGTTCCTTTGAACTTTCGTCGAATGATGTCGTCCAAGATCAGTACTTATATCGTCGGGGTAGAATTCTGCGATGTCCTGGAAACATGGTTCTCGATGAATGTTTCACCCTAATTGACTATGTACCTTATTTGAAAATGGGACACACTTGAGTTCCTTTAATGTTATATCCTGAAAAATTTCCATAAGTAGGAAAGTCATTTATCGTCCAGTACAACATGGCTTTCAAAGTGAACTGTTCATTTTTGTAAGCATCATACATCATAACAGCTGAATCCCACAATATTTTCAAATCCATGATCAATGGGGCCAAATAAACATCAATATCATTACCTGGTTGTTTTGGTCCTAATATAAGCATAGATAACATGATGTATTTTCGTTTCATGCATAACCACGGTGGTAAATTATAATTTACCAACATAACTGGCCATGTACTGTGACTGCTTCTTTGAAAACCAAAGGGATTCACCCCATCTGTAGATAACGCCAGATGAAGGTTTCTCAGCTCGTTCCCAAATTCAGGATACTCGTGATCAATTCTCTTCCACTGAGTAGAGTCTACAGGGTGACATATTTTCCCATCATTAATTCTTTTATCTGCATTCCATGTCAATTTCCCTGTAGTCTCTTCACTTCCATATAGGCATCTAAACCTAGGAATGATTGGAATGTACCATACAACATTCGTAGGACTAGAATAATAATTCTTGTATCGGGAAGCACCACAATTTGGGTATTCATTAAGTGATTTGTGGTCCTTGAGAAACAATATACATTCATTCGGGCAAGCATGTATTCTTTCAGAGATCATACCCATCGATCGTAGCATTCGTTTGGCATCATATGTTCTGCTTGGGAGTTCATTATCTTCTGGGAGAATGTCATTCCGGAGAGAATGTAGTTCCGTATACGTGGCATCACTCCACCTGTTGCCTAATTTCAAATTATATAGCTTAAATACGGCTGACAATGTTGTATATTTAGTGCAACCAGCATATAATGGAGTTTTTTCACAACTCTTTAACTTCTCAAACAATTTTTGGCAATCACGAAGTTCATTTTCAACTGTACTTGTCATTTCCTCAATACGATCTTCATCATCATTCACATCTATAATCACACCCTTCATACGATTGTCTTCACTGTTCACGCTTCTAATCATATTAGATGATCTATAAAATGTTGTGTTCTCTGAGTCACTACCTACATTGGTTTTTTCCCCGTGATTATTCTAACATGTATAACTTCGATCTATTACGTGATGGATCAGCTGTTCTTCCAACTCCTCTGGACTAATTTGTCTTGAATAATAATAGAGTAACCACATAAAAAGTATTTGAGAAGGTTCACATGCATGATCTTCTACAAACTTGATAAACTCTTTCACGCCATCTTCATACTCTTTTGTCAACCGATTGGCATTCATCCATTCTTTATTCATATTCATCGTCTTTATGGGTTTGATCTCAAGAACTTTCCTAATATTATGTTTTAATTAATCAGGTAGCATTGTTTGTGTTTAAAAAATCATGGTAAAAATGCATTTAAACACATGTGAAATCCATATACATGGTGTGTTCAGTTGGGTGAACATGATGTATGTATAAGATACCTTATTTAATCTGACATATATCAAATTTATTCCTAGTTAGTCTTGCAAAGACCTAATGATTCCTTAGAAAATACAAGACATGCGAACAAGAGGAAACCAATGAGTAACAGGAGAAAACAGTAATAAATATGATTCTATCTCAATGTACTCAAGGTGATGATAAGATGTTGGTCAAGATAAACTATGGGTTGGGAGTACACTAATATTTAATTGAAAAAAACAACTAAAAACTGATCTAGAAAATGATGAAATATCCTATTGATCAAGTCTGTTAATACAACCAATGCATTTTTTAAACAAAAAATCATCGCTAAAAAATCATACAAGCCATAACTACTCTTAAAAACAGTCCATGGTAGGTCCATCGATGTCCAACTCATCTAATGGTATCCTAATGTCAAATCTATCTTGGAGAAGATCATAGATTCTCATAGATGATCAATATGACTATCAATTCGTGGATGAGGATACATATTCATGACTGTCATCATGTTCAAACTCCAATAGTCCAACAAAAGAATAAATACCAATCAACAGTCTATTTTAGAGAACTATAAAACCCCATGGTATAGTACTATTCCATATGAAACCATTATATTATATATCATCAAATTGTAAATCAAACAACTGATGCACTTTTGGTGTTATTTTAGAAATTGTGATAGAAACTGAATTTTCTCCCAAAACTAACTAGATTATAAATTTTATCTCATTATTAAGGAGTAAATTTTATACCTCATCAGTGAAAACATCCTAAAAATGTACTAATATTGGGGAAAAAGAATCCTACATCATTCTAGCAACATCTAAAATATTCCTAACTATTTGAGCCATTAAGGTACAGAAAATATATAATTATAACATGCTATTTGAAATGAAATGTGGAAACAAAAAATCATACAGCCTCCTGATAAACCCATAATACAAAACATATCACCTAGTATGTCTGTCACATATACAAATAAATAAATTAGAACAAAACATGCTATAAATCATAAAGGTACCATTAAATACTTACATTGGTCAACTTGTTTTGGAAATTGTTTATCTTAATCCATGACTTGTACTTTCACCCATGAATTTTAAGGTGAGTATGTGTACACGATAGTTGACCTTCTTAGAGAATAGTTTCTGGAAGATTTAAAGAGACATGAAGCAATGAAGATCATTAGAGTGTTGGAGCAAATGTGGCTGTACAAATAATGTGGCAATCGGCTTGTGCAACGCGGCCTAAGTTACAACAAATAGGTATTGTACTTAGGCTGCATTCCACAAGATGATTGCCATATTGTAACTTAGGCCACGTTACACAAGCTGATTTCCACACTGTTTGTAGAAACCACATTTTCTCCAATACTCTAATGATCTTCATTGCTTCATGTCTCTTATACGCTTCCAGAAACTCTTCTCTTAGAAGGTCAACTTTTGTTTATGCATACTCACCTTCAAATTCATGGGTGAAAGTACAAGGTAAGGATGAAGATAAACAATTTATAAAACAAGTTGACTAACATGCATAATCCTTGACACTCATCACTATTTATGAATAACATCCCTATACATAATCAAAATCACATTAAGACCACAATATCTATTATGGAAATCCTTACTGGAATTAGGCTCAAGATATTGTATCATTCCTATCTCACATCTATATTCACTATTTGGACCTCACCCAGACAATATATAAATAATTTACCAAGGGAATACCATCCATGGAACTCACATCCCACCTTGAGAGCATGAGGAGGAGGAGGATGAGGCGGCAACAGTCGTGGCAATGAGGGTGGAGGCGGCGGCATTGGTAGAGGCGGAGGCAGTGGCCGCGGAAGAGGTGACGGTGGTTGCAGCAACGAGGGTGGAGGCGGCAGAGGCAGGGGCGGTCGCAGTAGCGGGAGTGGGGGCGGAGGCGGCAGCGGTGGCAGAGAAGGAGGAGGACAAGGAGGACGAGGAGGAGGAAGGAGGAGGAAGGAGGAGGAGGAGGAGGATGAGTAGGAGGAGGACGAGGTCATTCGGCGAGGGGCATGGTTCAGCTTCCGTGAGAGCATGACCGCGTGCAAGCGAGGATGGCCTATTAGGGGTATTAAATAAAAAAAGACAGAACCTACTCAAATGGAAAATATTAAACACATCTTGGATAGCTATCAAACCAGATGGTAACTGAAACCAATAATACATACTCCCTAGTGACCAAAAATCACTATGTTTATCCCATTACTCGGTGAAAAGAGACATTGATAACCTAGCCGCTGATGTACCAAGTGATGTGAAACTACGATAAACACCGAATCAGTAACCTAAAACACCAGATGTTGATTACAATGGTTTGTATTGAATTTGTTATAACTCGGTGTAATGATTAAATTCGTCCAGATCCACTGCACCATCCCTTTCATCTATTGAACAACACTCGAACCAACAATGGACCACTCTCCAACTCTTCCCAGTACTAGGGATATCTATATGGATTCCAATATAAAGAAATGTAGGGATGCTTCTTTATCACGTCCTGATAACAATTGTTATAGTGGAAATCAACAAAAGGAAAATTTATTTCCCAATATCCAATGAAATCTTGTGCATGATTCTGGTGAGTAACCTCTAGAACATTGACTTCCCTCTTTGTATATATATCCATATATAGATGATAATGTGTTAATAATTTACCATGGAAAACAATTGAAACCTATAATGATTTCCAAAACATAGATTTCAACCTCAGATCGCTTTCTGAAACAATTATAGAGGGAACCTCATGAAGTCTAAAAAATTCTAAAACATATAAGTATGTGAGTTGTTCCACTTTAATCGCATCATTAATATGAAGGAAGTGCACATATTTTTGGAGTTGATCAACAACCACCCAAATAACAACCTTCTTGCAAGGAGTTTTTAGAAAACAAAAAAAATAATGAAAATATAATCCCACTTCTATACTGGAATGTTTAATGGCTAAAATAACAACACGAGTCTCTAGTGATCCTCCATAATTCAATAATATGTAATAAACCATGAATCTAAAACCATTATCAACTATATCATCCATTGACTCTTGATATAACACCTCATGTCAGGATTTCACACGATCAATTCAAGTGGCAGAAATAAAAATTTACCTTAAATTGAATATCAATAATGGTAGTGGCGTCGGCGGAGGTAGCACTAGAGGCGGAGGTGGCTAATGCGGCGGAGGCGGCGGTGGTAGCAGAGGCGGTGGCGGTCACAGTAGTGGCGGTGGAGGCAGCGGTGGTGGCAGTAGAGTCCGCGGTGGTTGTGGTAGTGGGGGCGAGGGAGGAGGTGGTGGCGGTGGCGGAGGAGGATGAGGACGAGGAGGAGGAAGGACGAGGTCGTGGCAGACGAGGGGCCTGGTTCGGCTTCTGTAAAAGCTTGACTGCATGAGAGCAAGGATGGCCAGTTAGGGTTATTTAATAAAACCAATGGAACCTTTATCAGCGCTCATTAAAAGCACTAATAAAGGAATGTTTTATCAGCACTAAAATAAAAGTGCTGATAAAACATTCATTTATCAGAACTTTTTTAGCGCTGATAAAGAGCTACCTTTATCAGTGCTAAAAAAAGGGCTGATAAATGGTACCTTTTATCAGCGCAAAAAAAAGAGCTGATAAAGGGGTACGCTTTATCAGCGCTTATTTTAACGCTGACAAATGTTACATTTATCAGCGCTTTTAGATAGCACAGATAAAGGTATACCCCTTTATCAACGCTTTCTGTTTAGCACTGATAAAGGGCAGCGCTTCCCTTGCCCTGTTTTGTGGTAGTGTCAGTAGATTACATTTCTATAAATTTTATTCTTTATACTATGAGCTTGGATAGAAGTATTTTGGATAAGAATAAAGATTGGAATGAATTAATTTAGACATAAGAGAGTATTGTTTATGTCTAGATATTTATTTCGATATTATTGCAGTAATGTTGTTATAATGTAGTTTTAAAAAAGGGACAACCTGCAGGACGGGTGACAACCCATCACGTCGGACAAGGTTGCGGGAATTGAACCCACAACCAAAGTGAAACATGCCTTTCACGCCTACCACTAGCCTACAGGATGTCCCGGGTTAGTGGAAACTGGTTTTATTTTATTAAGCGGTATGATAGATGAAGTATAAGTCCATTTTTGGAATCATATACGATTAAGCTCACCATAGATGGACTTATGTATATTTGATAACTTTTTCTAACTTTTTGTTTGAGACAGATTGACCGAACCATCATTTTATCACATGATCTTCTAACACTTCATGAATGAAAAATTGAACTTCATTTCTTTAAGAGATGAAGTGAAAATTGTTCAAGGCTCGAACAATGTTGAGATTTTAACAAAATCAAGTAATTATTTATTCTAATTCAAATTCGTCAACTTTAGGGAAATGATCATGAAAACCAAAAATTTTGTCCTAGTGTCTTCATATCCGATGAATCAGATCGTACCTCAGATCATAAAAAATATTTGTCTTTGTGATTGTTGGCTTTTTTATAGCCATGTTCTCAACCACTCCCCATTAGAACTTGATGGTTAGATTTATCTTCCATATCCATATTTTCACTCATGTTGTCCTATATGGAAACCCAGTGCTGAGTTACATTGGGTGGCCGTTATGATTCTACCCTACCTTTTTAAAATGATTTTTTATTATTCCTTTTTACGATGTGGGTTTCTATGAAAGAAACATTAATGTAGTAAACCATTTATAACCCCGACGAATATCGAGGGGGAAATTCATTTTAAGGGGGGTAGAATGTAACACCCGTAAATTTTATGAGATGTATTATTTTTAATTTATTTGATGTCTTGCATTGTATGTTACACCAATATTATCTTGCTCTATAGGCAACACCGTATTAGCTTACATTATATGCAACACTATTATTGGATCGTGTTATACAAAATTTCAAGTTCGTTTGATAGATGTTATTCTATGGAAAATTGAGTGTATATATATATATATATATTCAATGTATAAATGAAATATGGTTTGATTCTATTATACACAACAACAAATGAATCTTGCACTACACGCAACCCTGACTTGGCGTGCTTGACACGCAATCGCGACCTTCCACGATAGCGTGTGTTGTACGCATTACCGATTTTCACTAAACAACGATATGTTATTAAAATATGTTATAAACTAGCTGTTATGAATAGTAATACCCACTTTTTAAATTTTAATAAATTTTAAATATCAAAACGGACTTTATTTTTGGATTCAGAATATCATAATTAGCATAGGGTGAATTTTTGGTATTTTTCTAAAAACATTCAATTTTTGATGAATAGTGAATACACTAGGTTACCATTTAAAAACCAACTTTTTGTTTAAATAATAATTTATTTTATTTAAATTTATTTTAGTTCAAAATAGATACATAATACCTATATAGGTTCAATGTAATCCGTTGGAGTAATTCTATAACAATATAGATATATAAAAATTTTATTGAACTTTTTACCGTCTTTTACCAACCTTCTAGGAGCATTTTCAATTGTACATAAAACCTAATTTTAATGATTCTGTAAGTTGAATTTCAAATATACAAGAAACACGGTTAATATGAAGGAGTAAAATTTGGTTCAATAAGATAATTTCTTTTTTGGTGAATAGTAACTTTTTACTTTTATTTACCACGGTTAAAAGTAAAAATGGTAATTAAGGGTAAAATGATTTTATTATTACCCTGAAACATGTCATAATTCTATTGTATAAGTTTAATTGGACCAAAAAATAACATAGAAATAAAATATTACCCTTTAGGTCCTCTTGGATTCAATTAGGACACTTATTATTATTTTATTTAAAGAAGAGTTAAAAGAGTTAAATTCAATGTTTAATAACTAAATCATTTTTAATATAGGGTTATACATAAGATAAATTAGACTATAAATATTAATTAGAAAGATAAAAATATTTTCTACATAATAGTAGTTTATTTATAATTTTTAGAAATTAAATAATTTAATTTATTTATGTCACAATGATGATGTAGTAATTACCTTATTAATGGAATATTAACATTATTGATGTTATAAATACCCAAATAAATGTAATTTGAGACTTTTTATGAATTAGAATAATTTTATAGGTTAATATGACATGTTATTATTGCTTTAATTAATTTTCTTCGAACTAATCTGGTTGTTATTAGTTTGACAAAAATCTATTACCAAATAGTGTCAAAATTGACATAAAATAGTTTTTAAAACAAATATTATATTATTAATTGTAATTCTATTCCTAAAAATATAAGGTTCAGAAAAATGACTTATATAAGGTTATATATATTACTAATGAACCACTTTGGGTTTTTTATGTATTGTTATAGTATGTTTATTAACTATATAGTGTAAAATACAAGAAGACACGGTAAAAGTTAAATTATTTAACTTAGAGTTAAATCTAAATGATAAGGTAAAAATAGTAACCTAAACTTGTCTAAAAACTATTGGTTGAGACTATTGCAAACCATACCCACTTTAGATTCTAAATAAATCAATTTGGAGCTATTATAAACAAATATGGCTATATTATAAAATAATATCTTATGTTTTTCCTATGGTGCCCCTCTCCTCCCTTATAAAAGGGCACCTTCTCCCTCTTCATTTTACACAATTTTGAACTTTGAAGCTCATCCAAACCCTGCCCATTTCAATTCTCAACTTCACTAGAAACATTATAGAGGTTCTGTTTATAACACCCGATACTTTTATGTTATATAAATCATCAAAAGAATATTTTTTTACACACAACACTTTCTTGTCTTTCTTTACACGAAATCACGAGCTTCCTCGATAGCTTGCGTCGTACGCAATACCGAGTTTCACTAAACAACGATATACTATTAAAATATTATTAAAAATAGTCGTTTTGAATAGTAATAACCACTTTTTGAAATTTTATAAATTTGATTTTTCAAATTGGACTTCATTTTTGGATTCGTAATATCGAAGTTAGACTAGGGTGAAATTTTGGTATTTTTCTGAAAACATTCAATTTTGATGAATAGTGAAACCACTAAGTAGTAGTTAAAAAACTGATTTTTTCATAAAACTTAATTTTACCGCTTCTGTGAGTGGAATTTCGAAAATCCATGAGACACGGTTGACGTCAGTATGTAAAATGTGGTTCAATGAGATGAAAATAATTTTTGGTGAATAGTAACTTTTTACTTTTTTTTACCACGGTTAAAAGTAAATAGGGTAATTAAGGGTACAAATGATATTATTATTACCCTAACACATGTACTAATTCTATTGGACAAGTGTAATTCGACCAAAAACAACCTTACGAATAAAATATGTCCATTTAGGCCCACATGGATTAGATTAGGACATTTATTATTAATTTATTTAAAGAAGGGTTAAAATAGTTAAAATCAAAGTTTAATAAGTAAATAATTTTTAATATGGGATTATACATAAGATGAATTCGACTATAAATATTCATTAGAAAGATAAAAGGATTTCCTACATAATGGTATTTTATTTTTAATTTTTAGACATTAAATAATATAATTTATTGATGACACAATGATGATGCAGTAATTATCTTATTAATGAAATATTGACATAATTGATGTTATAAACACCAAAATAAATGTAATTTGACACATTTTATGAATTAAACTAATTTTATAGGCTAATATGACATGTTAGTATTGATTTAATTAACTTTTTTCGAACTTATCATTCGGTTATTATTTTCAAAAAAATAAATTACTAAATAGTGTCAAAATTGACATAAAATAGTTTTTAAAACAAATATTATATTATTAATTGTTATTTTATTCCTAAAAATATAATGTTCGGCCAAATGACTTAGATAAGGTTATATATATTAATAATAAAAAACTTGGGGTTCGTTTGGCTGCTTATAGTGAGTTTATTAACCTTATAATATAAGAACACAAGAAGACACGGGAAAAGTAAAATTATTTTACTTAATGTTAAATCTACATGATAAGGTTAAAATAGGAACCTAAACTTGTCTAAATTCTATTGGATGAGAGGATTTCGACCCAGCCCCACCTTAGCTTCTAAATAAATCAATTTGGGGCTATTTAAAACCGAACATGACTTTATAATAAAATAATATTTTTAGTTTTTCCAAAGGAGCCCCTCTCCTCCCTTATAAAAGGGCACCTCCTCCCTCTCTTCCTCACTCCACTTGGATCCTTCAAGCACGGAAAACCCCTGCCACTTTCTCCTCTCAACTTCCCTAGAGACATCCTAGAGGTTCTTGTCTTCTTCAAAGACCTATTTTAGTGCCCTAAAAGGAGGTCTCAAAGAAGAACTTCAAAGAAGAGGTAATGTCCGTTACCGATTCTTTCATCTTTTCTTCTTCTTCCACATCATCTTCTTTAGTTGTTTCATTATGAAGTAATAAAATAAGTATTAATAATATACTGATATGTTATTATAATTATGAAACAGACCTATTTCACCATCTATCCATCCTACGGAAAAAGAAATCGCCGCGCGTGCGTACGTACGGAATACCGTCTCCACGCCGTGGTGTAATCTATTTTCCACCACCACCATAATTGGATGGGTATAATGGTATAATTAATGACTATATATGACTATTATAAAGTGATACTAATTCTAAAATAGTATACATACACTACAATACAATTCCACGATCATAGGAACGATATCATCACTCGTGCGTACGTACGGAATACCGTCTCCACGATGTGATGCGACTCGTTCTACATGATCTTCATTTCATAATGATTATATAAATGAATTAAATGAATTAATATGATATATATTACACTAATACCATTCTGGAAATAAGGTATCTATAACCTAAAGAGAAGAATAAGAATTTATTTGACAAAACACGCATAAGAACAAAAAGTTATAAACACCCGAATAACAAGTAGCAATGAAATATTACTACTAAGAAGCGAAGAATATGACCAAATATGATATCATAAAAGTAATTATGATTCTGGAATAAGTCAATAACATTATTTAAATCATTATACAGGAGGTTTGGACACGTACAAATCATATCGGACCTAAGGTAAGGGAAAATATCACAATCTCATTTTTATCCGAGATTGTTTATACTTTGGTATTTACTGGGGTGTATTTTATCATCCACATCCATGTTTCCTCAATATTTAATATTATTTTCATCCACCTAAAATTTTTTAATTCCAATTTTACCATTCGGTGAGTTTTTAGTAAAAGATATGAAAGGAATATTTTGTCGTTTTTCAGACGAGGTACTTTTTGACTTTTCTGACAAAAGTACGAAGAATTTTTTTTTAACTTATATGGCATGAATGTATTTTTAAAACATTATTTCCAAGAAGCCTGATTTACAAGTTTTCATGTTTATTTTTAATCAAATTAGTTTAGTTTAGAACTGTACAACATGTTAAGAAAGGAAAAGTGTTTTTGAAGCAGAACGGATATTTTCCTCAAGAATGGAGTTGAAGTGTTTTATCAAAATTATTTTCCATCTAAGATCATATAGGGTTCTGTTTCTATCCCTATAATTACTTTTACTTGGTTATGTTGTGATGGAAATATTTTTATGAATTACTTTATCTTATATGAATTGTTTTATGATGTCATGATGTTTAAGATTCCCATTTTTATTACATGGGTTATGCAATGATGTATGATTAATGATTTTGTGGAACACATAAGAATGGTATCATTATGAGATGGGTGGGACCTATATCTCCCTCCAATGCATTGGGTAAAGATTTTATATCTCATGAGATATATATGGCTAGAACGGTAGGTTAAACCAGTTCAGTGAAACAGGACTGAAACGAGTGTGACTCAGTTCAGAAATGGACTTTGTCCACTAAGATAGTATTGGAAATGAGTCTTGAATAATAAGATATGATTATCTATGATTGTGTGTGTATGCCACAAAGTTTCATGTTTTAAGTTATGATTATTTGGATTTCATTTCACTATTATGATTTATCCCTTGTTATGAAATTATGCTCTATTTTGCTGGTTAAGATTTCCTAAATGTTATGTTCTTTTGAATATTATGTGATTGATATTTATTTTGTTTACCCTTACTGAGCATTTGACCTCACCCTTTTGTATGTTTTATTTCCCCAGGTCAGGAAGAAGGTTATTCAGTAGAATATGCCAAAAATGGACTCTAGATATGATGAAATAAATGGGAGGCAAAGTAGATTCATTATTAACCAGTTGTTTATGTTTCCCAGTTTCTAAAGACAATATACCTATACGGTCCTTTCTTGGTTTTTTTATATGTTGTAACAAGTGTGCTTCAATTCTGAAGTAATCACAATGTATGTAAAGTATGGGTCGTTATAGATGGTATCAGAGGAAAGGTATAGTCAACCTTTGGAAACTAGGATGTGAAAGTCTTAGTAAGAACCCTAAGGATAAGTCTAAGCATAGAACACAATCTTAGTGCTTTATAAATGGCCATGAATAACCTAGGATAAAACCTTAAGTGTGAAATTTTATTCTTGATTATTTGGTTTTCCTATTATAATTAGTGTTTCTCACACTATTCTTCTGGGTTTTAGTCAATGTATAGAACCCAAAAGAATCATGTTAATGCGGAATGCGACGGGAAATGCAATGATTGTCCCCCTAAGAAACCAAACGTTATGGGAGATGGAATGCAAAATCATGTAGCCATGATCACACAACTTTCTCAAGCTATGAATCATGCAGGACCACCAAACGAGCAAATGAAGGAGAAACATTCTGTTGAATCCTTCATGAGATATCATCCACCTTCATTCAGCGGGTCTACTGATCCATTAGTTACTGAAAAATGGATTAGTACTACTGAAAAGATATTTTCAGTTCTTCAATGTTCTAAGCATGATAAACTCATCTTAGCAGTGTATCATTTGGAAGGTGATGCTGATCAATGGTGGAATCTTATTAAGAATATGAGAAAAAGGGGTGAAATTGAGTCCATGGAATGAGATGAGTTTAAGAACTTATTTTTCAATAAGTACTTCCCTCGTATTCTCCGAACAAAGATGGAGAAAGATTTTCTTGAAATGAAGCAAAAGGATGATGAATCTGTTGGTACCTATGAAGCAAATTTTACAAGACTTTCAAGGTATGCTTCTGGTATTATTATCCAACCTGAGAGTAAGATCGATCGATTCTTTAGTGGCTTAAAACCAAGTATTCGAAGGGCCTTAGCCATAAGGTACTTCAATAGCTTCGAGGAAATCGTTCGATGTGCTCTCAAAGTTGAGATAGATATTGGAGTAACCCATCAGTCATATGGGCTTGATAAGAAGAGGAAAATGGAATTCAAAGGAATGTCTAAAGAGCACACTGAAAAGAAGATGAGCTTTCCCTTATGCTCAAAGTGTGGAAAGAAACATAGAGGGAGTTGTCTTAAAGGGACATGTAAATGTTTCAAATGTGGAAAGGAAGGTAATCGGGCATTTGAATGCCGCGATGATGGGAAGAAGATGTCTAATGATGCAAAAAAAGGAAGGGATACACAGAATGAACCAACTACACTTCAATGCTTCAAGTGCAAGGAGATGGGACTTTATGCCAATAAATGCCCTAATACAAGGGTTGATGATGATGGTCGACGTCAACAAACTCTTAAGGCTAAAGGCAAAGGAATGTCACATGCAATTTCTATCAGCGATGTGGACTACGATAACAATGTGGTGAAAGGTACACTTACCATCCACTCTAATGTAGCAAATGATTTATTTGATTCTGGATCCACCCACTCCTTTATTTCTGAAGAATTTTCTAAGGGTATCACCGTATTACCTCAACAATTAGATGTTAAGTTAGCTGTGACAACACCTAATGGAACAACAGTTGCATCAAAATTTTATAATTCTTCTCTCATTGAAGTTTGTGGGAAAGTGCTTCCATCAAATCTTGTGATCCTTCCTATAGTGGAATTTGATGTGATTCTTGGCATGGATTGGCTTTCTCTACATGGAGGTCATATCAATTTCCAAATAAGGGAAGTCAAATTTCATATTCCAGATCAATCTATGATCGTCTATCGATGCAAGGATGAACATAACCTTCCAGTGGAAATTTCATCCATTTTATGGGTATTGATTCCACTAAATGACGGTTATTTATCTCAAATGGTTGGTGAGAAACTCACGATTAAGAATATGCCCAATGTACGGGAGTTTGATGATGTCTTCCCGAAGGAATTACCGGGTCTTCCACCGAATCGTGAAGTTGAGTTTTCAATAGAACTCGTACCGAGTGCTTTTCCTATTTCAAAGACACCTTATAGAATGGCCCCAATTGAGTTGCAGGAATTGAAGAAGAAACTCCAAGAGAATCTTGATAAGGGGTTCATACGCCCTAGTGCGTCACCTTGGGGAGAACCTGTCCTGTTTGTTAAGAAGAAAGATGGATCAATGAGACTCTGCATTGATTATCGAGAACTTAACAAGATTACTATCAAGAACAAATTTCCTCTCCCACGCATTGATGACCTATTTGACCAACTACGCGGAGCTCAATACTTTTCCAAGATTTATCTTCGATCAGGGTATCATCAATTAAGGGTCAAAAGGGAGGATATAGAAAAGATGGATTTCCGTAAAAGTTATGGACACTATGAATTTATACTGATGCCATTTGGTCTTACTAATTCCCCTCCTATCTTCATGGATATAATGAATAGAGTCTTTAGAGACTATCTTGATCAGTTTGTGGTAGTCTTTAGAGATGATATTCTTGTCTATTCAAATAGAAAGGAAGAAAATGAAGATCACTTGAGAATCATATTGAAGCCCCTGAGAAAGGAGAAGCTTTATGCCAAATTTACCAAGTGTGAATTTTGGCTTCAAAAAGATTCATTTTTGGGTCACATAATCTCAAAGGAGGGGATATCTGTGGATCCAGCAAAAACAGAGGTTATCAAAAGATGGTCGAGACCATCAACAGTAACTGAGATCTGAAGTTTTCTTGGTTTGGCTGGATATTATCGACGTTTTGTGAAAGATTTTTCAGGATTATCTAATCCAATCACCAATTTGACTCGGAAAGGAGTTAAGTTTGTTTGGACGGAGGAATGTGAAGAGAATTTCAAGGAGTTGAAATGAAGGTTATCCAGTGCACCTGTGCTCACACTGCCTTGTAGTGAATAAAGGTTTGTGATCTACAATGATGCAACCAAGAAGGGATTGGGGTGTGTTCTTATGCAAAATGATATGGTGATAGTTATTCCTCATGACAGTTGAAAATATATGAGAAAAATTACCCAACTCATGATTTCGATTTAGCTGCGGTAATCATTTCATTAAAGATTTGGAGGCATTATCTTTATGGAGAAAGGTGTGACATTTATACTGATCATAAAATTTTAAGGTATATTTTCACACAAAAGGAGCTGAATATGCGCCAAAGAAGATGTTTGGAGCTGATTAAGGATTACGACTGCTCAATCCATTACCACCCTGGGAAAGCAAACAAGGTGGCAGATGCATTAAGTCGACAAGACCATGCTAGTTTATCCATGATGAGGATCACAAAAGATCCAATATTTATGGATTTACAAAGGATGGATCTTGGAATTATAATGAAAGGGGAAAAATCTTATCTTTCTCAAATGAATGTTCAACCATCTATATATGAGAATATTAAAGAGGCACATAAAGAAGATGTTGAGTTACAAAAGAAGGTGATAAATGTTCCTGAATTCATCCTTGATTGTGATGGGATAATAATGTTCAGGAATCAGGTTTGTGTTCCTCCCATCCCCGAAATAAAGAAGGAGCAAGTGGATGAGGCTCATAGTTTTTCATTCTCTATTCATCCTGGAAACACGAAGATGTATAGGGACCTGAAATAATACTTCTGGTGGGATGGCATGAAAAGAGATGTTGCTGAATATGTCTCTCGATGCTTGGTTTGTCAATAAGTTAAAGCTGAGAGATAGAAGTCTAAGGGGATGTTACAACCATTACCCATACCCGAATGGAAATGGGAAAACATCACTATGGACTTTTTCACAGGACTTCCTAAAAAATCCAAAGGCAATAATGCTATCTGGGTCATAGTTGATCATCTTACAAAATCTACACACTTCATTGCTATTAGAGAGGATTTCTATTTGGATCAGCTTGCCAGGATATATGTAATGGAAGTGGTAAGATTGCATGGAGTACCACTTTCTATTATATCTGATCGGGATCCGAGATTTACCTCGATGTTCTGGCAAAGTCTTCCGCATACTCTGGATACAGAGTTGAGTTTTAGCACTACTTATCATCCTCAGACAGAAGGTCAGTCTGAGAGAACAATTCAAACTCTAGAAGATATGTTGAGAGCTTGCACTATGGATTTCAAAGGCGGTTGGGATCAACACCTACCTTTGGTGGAATTTTCTTATTATAATAGCTTTCACTCCAGTATTAAGATGGATCCTTATGAAGCTCTCTATGAAATGAAATGTAGGACTCCAACTTGCTGGGATGAAGTTGGGGAAAGAAAGCTATTAGGACCCGATCTCATTGATGAAATGACAGAAAAGGTCAGATCTATTCAACAACACATAAGAGCAGCTCAGAGTCGATAGAAATGTTATGCCGACTGCCGAAGAAATGACCTAGAGTTTGAAGTGGGTGATAAAGTGTTCTTATGAATATCTCCCTGGAAGAGGGTTATGAGATTTGGAAAGACGGGGAAGTTGTGCCATAGATATATCGGTCCTTTCGAAATACTGGATCATGTTGGGAAGGTAGCTTACCGATTGGCGCTTCCACCAAATCTCACTCAAGTTCACGATGTGTTCCATGTATCTCTCCTGAGAAAGTACATACCTGATCCTTCACATGTACTCAGCTCAGAAGTTGTACCGCTGGAGCAAGATCGTTCTTATGAAGAACAACCGATAGAGATTCTGGATCGTAGCGAAAAAGTCCTACGAAACAAGACCACTCGATTGGTGAATGTTTTGTGGAGGAACCACCAATTAGAAGAAGCTACATGGGAGATTGAGGATATGAGGAGGGAGAGGTATCCTCATCTTTTTGTTACAAAGTGACGAATTTCGAGGGCGAAATTCATTTTAAGGGGGTAGAATGTAACACCCGAGACTTTTATGTTATATAAATCTTCAAAGGAATCTTTTTCTACACACAACGCTTTCTTGTCTTGCTTTACACGAAATCACGAGCTTCCTCGATAGCTTGCGTTGTACGCAATACCGAGTTTCACTAAACAACGATATACTATTAAAATATTATTAAAACTAGCCGTTATGAATAGTAATAACCACTTTTTGAAATTTTATAAATTATATTTTTCAAAATGGACTTCATTTTTGGATTCGTAATATCGAAATTAGCCTAGGGTGAAATTTTGGTATTTTTCTGAAAAAGTTCAATTTTTGATGAATAGTGAAACAACTAAGTAGTAGTTAAAAAACTGAATTTTTCATAAAACATAATTTTACCGCTTCTGTGAGTGGAATTTCGAAAATCCGAGAGACACGGTTGATGTTAATAAGTAAAATGTGGTTCAATGAGATGAAAATAATTTTTGGTGAATAGTAACTTTTTACTTTTTTTTACCATGGTTAAAAGTAAATAGGGTAATTAAGGGTAAAAATGATATTATTATTACCCAAACACATGTCATAATTCTATTGGACAAGTGTAATTCGACCAAAAACAACCTTAGGAATAAAATATGACCATTTAGGCCCACTTGAATTAGATTAGGACATTTATTATTAATTTATTTAAAGAAAGGATAAAATAGTTAAAATCAAAGTTTAATAAGTAAATTATTTTTAATATGCGGTTATACATAAGATAAATTCGACTATAAATATTTATTAGAAATATAAAAATATTTCCTACATTATGGTATTTTATTTGTAATTTTTAGATATTAAATAATTTAATTTAGTTATGACACAAAGATGATGCAGTAATTATCTTATTAATGAAATATTGACATAATTCGTGTTATAAACACCAAAATAAATGTAATTTGACACTTTTTATGAATTACACTAATTTTATAGGTTAATATGACATGATATTATTGATTTAATTAACTTTTTTTGAACTTATCATTCTGTTATGATTTTCACAAAAATCAATTACTAAATAGTGTCAAAATTGACCTAAAATAGTTTTTTTTAAAAATATTATACTATTAATTGTTATTTTATTCCTAAAAATCTTTGGTTCGGCCAAATGACTTAGATAAGGTTATATATATTAATAATAAACATCTTGGGGTTCTTTTGGCTTCTTATAGTATGTTTATTAACTTTATAGTATAAGAACACAAGAAGACACGGTAAAAGTAAAATTATTTAACTTAATGTTAAATCTACATGATAAGGTTCACATAGTAACCTAAACTTGTCTAAATTCTATTGTATGAGAGGGAATAGACCCCTACCCACCTTATCTTCGAAATAAATCAATTTGGATCTATTTAAAACCTAAATTGACTTTATAATAAAATAATATTTTTAGTTTTTCCAATGGAGCCCCTCTCCTCCCTTATAAAAGGGCACCTCCTCCCTCTCATACTCACACCACTTGGAGCCTTCAAGCTCTGCCAACCCCTGCCACTTTCTACTATCCACTTCCCTAGATACATCCTAGAGGTTATGGTATTCTTCAAAGACCTATTTTATTGCCCTAAAAGGAGGTCTCAAAGAAGCACTTCAAAGAAGAGGTAATGTCCGTTACTGATTCTCTCATCTTTATTTCTTCTTCCACTTCTTCTTCTTTAGTTGTTTCATTATGAAGTAATAACATCAGTATCACTCATATACAGATATGTTATTATAAGTATGAAAAAACCATATTTCACCATCTATCCATCCTACGGAAAAAGAAATCACCGCGCATGCGTATGTACGGAATACCGTCTCCACGCCGTGGTGTAATCTATTTTCCACCACCACCTTACTTAGATGGGTATAATGGTGTAAATAATGACTATATATGACTATTATAAAGTGATACTAATTCTGAAATAGTATACATACACTCCAATACAATTCCACGATCATAGGAATGATATCATCACTCGTGCGTACGTACGGAATACCGTCTCCACGATGTGATGCGACTCGTTCTACATGATCTTCATTTCATAATGATTATAGAAATGAATTAAATGAATTAATATGATATATATTACACTAATACCATTCTGGAAATGAGTTATCTATATCCTATAGAGAAGAATAAGAATTTATTCGACAAAACACACATAAGAACAAAACGTTATAAACACCCGAATAACAAGTAGCAATGAAATATTACTACTAAGAAGCTAAGAATATGACCAAATATGATATCGTAAAAATAAGTATGATTATGGAATAAGTCAATAACATTATTTAAATCCTTATACAGGAGGTTTGGACACGTACAAAACATATCGGACCTAAGGTAATGGAAAATCTCACAATCTCATTTTTTTCTGAGATTGTTTATACTTTGGTATTTACTGAGGTGTATTTTATCATCCACATCCATGTTTCGTCAATATGTAATATTATTTCCATCCACCTACAATTGTTTAATTCCAATTTTACCCTTCGGTGAGTTTTTAGTAAAAGATATGAAAGGAATCTTTTGTCGTTTTTCGTACGAGGTACTTTTTGACTTTTCTGACAAAAGTACGAAGAATGTTTTTTTTAACTTATACGACAAGAATTGATTTTTAAAACATTATTTCCAAGAATCTTGCTTTACAAGTATTCATGTTTATTTTTAATCAAATTATTTTAGTTTATAACTGTACAACATGTTAAAAAAGGAAAAGTGTTTTTGAAGTAGAAAGGATATTTTCCTCAAGAATGGAGTTCAAGTGTTTTATCAAAATTATTTTCCATCTAAGATAATATAGGGTTATGTTTCTATCCCTATAATTAATTTTACTTGATTATGTTGTGATGGAAATATTTTTATGTATTCCTTTATCTTATATGAATTGTTTTATGATGTCATGATGTTTAAGATTCCCATTTTTATTACATGGGTTATGCAATGATGTATGATTAATGATTTTGTGGCACACATAAGAATGGTATCATTATGAGATGGGTGGGAACTATATCTCCCTCCAATGAATTTGGTAAAGATTTTATATATCATGAGATAGACATGGCTGGATCGGTAGGTTATACCCTTTCAGTGAAACAGGACTGAAACGAGGGTGACTCGGTTCAGAAATGGACTTTGTCCACTAAGATAGTCTTGGCAATGAGTACTGACTAATAAGATATGATTCTCTATGATTGTGTGCGTATGCCAGAAATTTTCATGATTTAAGTTATGATTATTGGGATTTCATTTCACTACTATGATTTATCCCATGTTATGAAATTATTCTCTCTTTTACAGGTTAAGATTTCCAAAATGTTATGTTCTTATGAATATGATGTGGTTGATATTTATTTTCTTTACCATTACTGAGCATTTGAGCTCACCCTTTTGTATGTTTTATTTCCCTAGGTCAGGAAAAAGGTTATTAAGTAGAATATTCCAAAAAGGGACTCTATATATGATGAAATAAATGGGAGGCAAAGTAGATGCCTTATGAACCAGTTGTTTATGTTTCCCAGTTTCTAAAGACACTATACCTATACGGTCCTTTCATGGTTTAGTTATATGTTGTAATAAGTGTGCTTCAATTATTAAGTAATAACAATGTATGTAAAGTATGGTTTGTTATAATGGTCTCTTCAAAATACCAACACTAGTACATTTAGAGGAAACTTAAAAGAGGTGCGTCGAAGAAGAGGTAATCTCTTCTACCGATTATTTCATGTTTTCATTATTCTTCAACTTCTTCTTCTTTAGTTGATTCATTATAAAGTAATAAAATAAGTTTCACTAATATACTGATATGTAATTATAAATTTGAAACAACCCCATTTCACCTTCTATCCATCCTATGGAAAACGAAATCACTGCGCGTGCGTACGTACAGAATACCGTCTCCACGCCGTGGTGTAATATGTTTTTCCACCACAACCTTAATTGGATGGGTATAATGGTGTAAATAATAACTATATATGGTTATTATAATATAATACAGATTATAAGATATTATATCATCCACTCCAATTCCATTCAATAATTACGGGAATGATATCATCGCTCATGCGTACGTACGGATTACCGTCTCCACGACGCGATGAGATTCATTCTCCATGTTAACTATTCAAGAATGATTATAAAGTATATATAATGAATAATAATGGAATATATGATATAATTAATCTACTGTATTTATGTATGTATTTATATATATGACATCTACTTACTTCTATTCAAGTCAATAAAGAAAGGAAACCATCGTTCATGCATACGTACGGCCTACCGTCTTCATGAACGGTGTATTTCATTTCATTAATCTATCTCATATATATATATGGAATATATATGATATATAAATCATTATTTACATTCTGGAAGTAAGCAAATCATGTTATAATTAATAATTATATCAATAACAACATGTCCAAACATGTACGATAAATAAAACGATTTTACCCAAAACACTGTTTTAACATGGAATTTACAAAAGAACGGGTAATATAATGTCATAAGTGAATCATATATGATATCATAACAATGAATATGATTCTGTAATAAGTAAATGAAATTATTTAAATCATTATATATGAGTTTCAGATACATAATAATCATATCGGACCTAAGGTAAGGGATAACTTTTCCAATCTCATTTTATCCGAGATTATTTATTTGTAAGTATTTACTGGGGTTATATTTATCATCCATGTACCTTTTTCCTAAAAATGGTTTCATTTATGTTTACTGTCATTTTTACCCATTTTGACTTTTACTACATGGTATGTAAGTAATTTGTCTTTTGTTTACCAAATGAGGTACTTTTTGACTTTTCTGGAAAAAGTACGAGAAGAATGTTTTTTATCTTATACGGCATGAATAGATTTTTTCGGTTTTATAACACATTATTTTTATTAAGTTTAATCTACATTATTTTATGACTATTTTATACAAAATAGTTTTCTTTTAAAATTGTGTGTCATTTTGTGAAAATAAAATGATTTTTAAGAAAAAATGATATTTTCCTCAAGAATTAATTTCACGTGTTTCATCAAAACCATTTTCCATCTAAGATGACATTATTTCATATGTGTATGTTTCAAGTATAATTTCTCTATGATTTACATGGTTTAAATTTTCTTATGATAAAATTATATCCATTTTTTTTAATATGGATTATATTATGATGGGATGATTTTTATGAAACCCATTTTATTCATTGGGTAATGATGAATGATTTATGTTTATGTTGGAACACACGTAAGAATGATTTCATTATGAGATGGGTGGGACATATATATCCTTCCAATGAATTGGGTAATGATTTATATCTCATGATATAGACATGGATGGAATAGTAACTTAATATGGTTCAGTGATACAGGACTGGAACCAGGAGTGAACTCGATTCAGAAAGGGGCATTGTCCACTAAGATGGTCTTAGCAGCAATTCCTTGGCTAGTATGGAAATCATATCATGTTCTTAATGGTTTGACACAATTAAATGTTGTATTCCCATGATATTTTATCATGATTGAAGTTCCATTATGATCTATGTCTTACGTACTACAAAGATTTATTTCACAACTCAAGATTTTTTTGTTTAAATATTATGTCCATGTTTTGAAGTTCAAATGTATATGGTATGTTTTATTTTCTCCATGATTACACTTATTGAGAATTTGAGATCACCCTTTATATGTTTTATTTTCCCCTTGATATAAACAATGTTTTTAGTTAAGAACAAAAGGGGAAGGTATTTATGGGAGATGTTGAAGATCTTTCACCAAGATTAGAAGAATATATTCTGTGTTTCCAAAGACACTAAACTATTATGGTCCTTCGGTGTCTGTTTTTTTATGTATTAGATATTCCACAAAAGTAATGTAATTTCGATGTATGTCAAGATTTGGGTCTCTACAGTTGGTATTAGAGTACAGGTTTAGTCAACCTTTGTAAACTAGGATGCAAAAACATTAGTGAAATCCCTAGATATATTTCAACGGTATGTCTAGGGATTTCTCTAAGGTTAATTATAATTATAGTTTATAGTCCTAGAATTATGGTAATGATATTAGAATTAAACCTAAGATGTTAGATATTGAAGATAATTATAAAGACCCACACTTTACATAAATTGTTATTACATCAGAATTGAAGCATACTTATTACAACATTTAACATAACTAAAAAAGGACCATATAGGTATAGTGTCTTTAGAAACTGGGAAACATAAACAACTGGTTCATAAAGCGTCTACACTGTCTCCCATTTATTTCATCATATCTATTGTTTCTTTTGGAATATCTTACTTAATAAACTTCTTCCTGACCTGGGGAAAGAAAGCATACAAAGGGTGAGCTCAAATGCTCAGTAAGGGTAAACAAAAGAAATATCAATCACATCATATACATAAGCACATAACTTTTGGAAATCTTAACCTGCAAAAGAGATCATAATTTCATAACATGGGATAAATCATAGTAGTGAAATGTAATCCCAATAATCATAACTTAAAACATGAAACTTTGTGGAATACACACATAATCATAGAGAATCATTTCTTATTAGTCAAGACTCATTGCTAAGACTATCTTAGTGGACAAAGTCCATTTCTGAACCGAGTTCACTCCTCGTTTCAGTCCCGTTTCACTGAACCGGTATAACCTACCGTTCCAGCCATGTCTATCTCATGAGACGTAAAATATTTACCCAATGCATTGGAGTGAGATATAGGTCCCACCCATCTCATAATGATACCATTATTATGTGTGCCACAAAATCATAAATCATACATCATTGCATAACCCATGTAGTAAAAATGGGATTATTAAACAACATGACATCATAAAACTATACATATAAGATAAACGAATTCATAAAAATATTTCCATCACAACATAATCAAATCCATGTAATAATAGGGATAGAAACAGAATCCTATATTATCTTAGATGGAATATAATTTTGATAAAACACTTGGACTCCATTCTTCAGGAAAATATCCTTTCTACTTCAAAAACACTTTTCCTTTCATAACATGTCATACAATTCTAAACTATAAGAAGTTGATTAAAAATAAACTTTAAAAATTGTAAAGGAATATTCTTGGAAATAATGTTTTAAAAATCCATTCATGCCGTATACGTTAAAAAAACATTCTTCTCGTACTTTTATCAGAAAAGTCAAAAAGTACCTCATATGAAAAACGACAAAAGTTTCCTTTCATATCTTTTACCAAAAACTCACTGAAGGGTAAAATTTGATTTAAAAAATTGTAGGTCGATGGAAATAATATTACATATTGAGGAAACATGGATGTGGATGATAAAATATACCCCAGTAAATACCAAAGTATAAACAATCTCGGATAAAATATTGAGATTGTGATATTTCCCTTACCTTAGGTCCGATATGATTTGTACGTGTCTGAAACTCCTGTATAATGATCTAAATAATGTTATTGACTTATTACAGAATCATACTTATTTTTATGATATCATATATGGTCATATTCTTAGCTTCTTAGTAGTAATATTTCATTGCTACTAGTTATTCGGGTGTTTATAACTTTTTGTTCTTATGCGTTTTTTGTCGAATAAATTCTAATTATTCTCTTTCGGTTATAGATACTTCATTTCCAGAATGGTATTAGTGTAATATATATCATATTCATTCATTCAATTAATTTATTTAATCATTATGAAATGAAGATCATGTAGAACGAGTCGCATCACATTGTGGAGACGGTATTCCGTACGTACACACGAGTGATGATATAGTTCCTATGATCATGGAATTGTATTGGAGTGTATGTTTACTATTTCAGAATCAGTATCACTTTATAATAGTCATATATAGTCATTATTTACACCATTATACCCATCCATGTAAGGTGGTGGTGGAAAATAGATTACACCACGGCGTGGAGACGGTATTCCGTACGTACGCACATGCAGAGATTTCTTTTTCCGTAGGATGGATAGATGGTGAAATAGGGTTGTTTCATACTTATAATAACATATCAGTATATGAGTGATACTGATGTTATTACTTCATAATGAAACATCTAAAGAAGAAGAAGTGGAAGAAAAAATAAAGATGAAAGAATCGGTAACGGACATTACCTCTTCTTTGAAGTGCTTTTTTGAGACCTCCTTTTAGGGCACTAAAATAGGTCTTTGAAGAAGACCAGAACTTCTAGGATGTTTCTAGAGAAGTGGAGAGAAGAAATTGGCAGGGTTTGTCCGAGCATGGAGGCTCAAAGTGGTATGAGGAAGAGGGGGAGGAGGTGCCCTTTTATAAGGGAGGAGAGGGGCTCCTTTGAAAAAACTAAAAATATTATTTTATTATAAAGTCAAGATCGGTTTTAAAAAGCTCCAAATTGATTTATTTCAAAGATAAGGTGGGGATGGGTCGAAATCCTCTCATAAAATAGAATTTAGACAAGTTTAGGTTCCTATTTTAACCTTATCATTTATATTTAATATTAAGTTAAATAATTTTACATTTAATGTGTCTTCTTGTGTTCTTATACTATATGGTTAATAAACTTACTATTAGCAGCCAAACGAACCCCAAGTTGTTTATTATTAATATATATAACCTTATCTAAGTAATTTGGACGAACCATATATTTTTAGATATAAAATAACAATTACTAATATAATATGTGTTTTAAAAACTATTTTATGTCAATTTTGACACTATTTAGTAAATAATTTTTGTGAAAATCATAATAGAATGATTAGTTCTAAAAAAGATAATTCAATAAATACATACATGTCATATTAATCTATAAAATTAGTTTAATTCATAAAAAGTTTCTAATTACATTTATTTTGGTGTTTATAACATCAATTATGTCAATATTTCATTAATAAGATAATTACTGCATCATCTGTGTATCATAAATAAATTAAATTATATAATGTCTAAAAATTACAAATAAAATACCATTATGTAGGAAATCTTTTTATCTTTCTAATAAATATTTATAGTCAAATTTATCTTATGTATAACCCCATATTAAAAATGATTTACTTATTAAACTTTGATTTTAACTATTTTAACCCTTCATTAAATAAATTAATAATAAATGTCCTAATCTAATCCAAGTGGGCCTAAATGGTCATATTTTATTCCTAAGGTTTTTTTTGGTCTAATTACACTTTTCCAACAGAATTAGGACATGTTTTAGGGTAATAATAATATCATTGTTACCCTTAATTACCCTATTTTCTTTTAACCGTGGTGTAACACCCCAGGATTTCAGAGTGTGTTATTTCTTAAAAATAATTCAATAACTTGCACTACACGCAACACCGAGTTCAATCACACCATTAAAAGAGGTCATGAATAGAATTAACTACATTTTGAACTTTATATAATCCTTATAATTTTAGAATCCCTATTATGAGTTTCTTAGTCATAATGCAAGAACAGATTCATTTTCAGTATTTCACTTTTATCAACTTCTAATAGTGAAACCTTTTTAAATACAATATTTTAAACTTTTTGACTAAATGGGGACATCAAAAATTTAAAATGAAACACCCCAAGCTTCCACGGTACGTTTCCCTTTGAATAATGTGATAGCGTGTGTTGTACGCAACACCGAGTTCTAACACACCACAACTAATTAAACTAGCCGTTGTGAATAGTAATACCTACTTTTTGAAATCATATATATTTTATATTTCAAAAAGGACTTCATTTTTGGATTCGGAATATTGAAATTAGCCTAGGGTGAAATTTTGGTACTTTTCGGATAACTTTCATATTTTGATGAATAGTGAAAATTACTAAATTTTAATTAAAAACAACTTTTTTAATCAAAATAATTAATAGTGATAAATTGTGAATTTGAGTGGTTTTAAAGTATATTTAGAATATATTTTTACCATTTTATATAATCTTGGTCATTGGACATAATTTTACAATTAAACCGAACATAAACAAGTGTCAATCTTTTGATAGTTATTATCTCTTAAAAACACGCTTTTTGTTTTGACAGCGGGAATTAATTTTAAATTAATTTCTGCCACTTCTGTGTTTTGAATTTAGAAAAATGGATTCCATATTTGGAATCAGGATGTTCAAATTGTGTAAATAAGTAACTTTTATTTTTAGACATTTTGAATAATTACTGCGGTAAATATTTTATTTACCATGGTTAAGGGTAAATCCGGTAAATAAGGGTTAAAAAAAATAATATTATAATAATACTAAATTACCCTAAAACGTGTCTCAACCCTATTGGTTGATACATGGTCGACCATGGGCATCTTTGGGTCTATTTTGGGACCCCATGGATCCACTTGTAAGTGATAATGACACTTTATTTTAATTAAGTCAAAATGAATACAAAAATGACACAAGCATATATCTTTTAGAACAACAATTTTTACATAGGGTTATACATGTTGGATTTTCGATTATAAATATTCATTAGAAAGATAAAAAGATTTCCTACATAATGATATTTTATTTATAATTTTTAGACATTAAATAAGTTATTTTATTTATGACACAATGATGATGCAGTAATTAATATAATAGTGAAAAATTAAAATAATTGATATTATAAATACCCAAATAAATATAATATGAAACTTTTAATGAATTAAACTAATTTTCTAGGATGATATGATATATTAGGATTGATTTAATGGACTTTGTTCGAAGTAATCAATCTGTTATGAGTTTCACAAAAATCAACTATTGAATAGTGTCAAAATTGACATAAAAGAGTTCTTAAAACAAATATTATATTATTAATTGATATTAAATTCCTAAAAATCTAAGGTTCGGCCAAGAGACTTATATTATGATAGGTTAATCATTAATGGACCACTTGGGGGTCGCTTGGATGTATATAGTATGTTTATTAACCATAATATATAAAATACAAAGAGACATTGTAAAAGTGAAACTAATTAACTTAGAGTTAATACTTAAAGATAAGGTTAATATAAGTACCCAAACCTGTCTAAATTCTATCGGATGAGTTGTTTTCGACCTATCCCCACCTCATACTTTGAATAGTCAACTTTGGAGCCTTTAGAAACCGAATATGAATTTATTATAAATTAATATTTCTAGCTTTTCCAAAGGTGCCCCTCACCCCTCTTATAAAAGGGCACTCCTCCTTCTCATTTCTTCACACCTCTAAAGCCTTTTGGTTCGGCCAAACTCTGCCCAGATACTCTCCCAACATCCCTCAATACAACCTAGAGGCCTTAGTTTGATCAGAAAGCCAACCTAAGGAGCCCTTTTGATCAAATCAAAAGGAAGAACCCGAAGAAGAGGTAATGATCTCACCACCCTTTTCTAAGTTCATTTCTTCTTCCACTTCTTCTTCCTTTGTTCTTACCATTCTGAAATAATAACTCCAGTATCTCACATATACTGTGATGTTATTATAAATATGGTACAATCATATTCAGTATTCTATCCACCCTTTGAATAACATGTCACCATACGTGCGTACGTACGGCTTACCGTCTCCACGTCGTGGTGTAATTGTTATTCAATATAATATTATTTGGATGGGTATAATAATGATGTGTAACTCATGTAAATAATAAATATAACATGTTAATGATTCTGTATATATGATATACCATCCATTTATATATTATTTTACTATCAAAAAAATGATATTGTCGCTCGTGCGTACGTACGGACTACCGTCTCCACAAACGCGATGAGATTCATTCTCCATCGTATCCATTCAAGTATAATTATCATTTTATGATTTAAAAATGATGTTTAAGGACTTGATATCATTCTGGATATGAATAATATACAACCTATCCTTTACAAACATGTCTTACGTAACAAAACATATGAAAGAAAACAAGTAAGTTAACACCCGAAACAACAATAATACTAAGATATTATTATCAAATCAATATTAAAAGATCATATATGATATCATATTAATATATATGATTCTTGTATAATTTAATAACAATTATTTCACCATTATACAGGAGGTTAACCTACCCCAACAAAGGAAAAGTACAAGGTAAGGGTTATTTCACAATCTCTTCATTATCCGAGGTTGTTTATATGTAATAATCTACTGGGATCTCTTTATCATCCACATCCATGTTTCTTAAAAATGTATTTCAAAACATTTTTACTATTTACAAGAATATGGGTTAAAGTCATTTATACCTTTTTTTGACTTTTTATAAGAGGTTTATAAAGGAATCTTTCCGTCGTTTTCAAAACAAGGTCCTTTTTAACCTTTTCGACAGAATTGAGGTAAGAATGTTTTTTTTAACTTATACGGCGGGTGCGGTTATTTTACGCCGTTATAAAATCTTCAAAGCTTTCCTTACAAGCTTATAAGAATATTTTCAAAGAAAATGTTTTATTTTATATGGATCTTAAATGATTTCAAAATAAAAGGAGATATTTCTTTAAAAAGAATTTTGATTTCATCTATGTCAACATCCTTTGATGGATTTTAAGATTATTTGAAGTTGATTTATTATGATACAAAACTTCTATATTGTATTGAAGGTTTTGTGATATGTTTGACTGTGGATGTGCTATTTTTATACCATTCATAGTTTATTGTGAAAGTATTGACATTTCGTATGCTAGTTTTAATACGAATGTTTATGTTATGTTTAAACCTATTCATATGGGAATGCATTGGACTTAATAAGTGACGGGTGGAGCCCGCTATAGCTCCTCGATGCATCGGTAGGTCTCATGAGACAAACTAGTGTCTTGGCACAAGGCCTTGACAAAATATTATTTGTAGTCTTGGCACGAGGCCTTGGCTATGTGGTTATGATAGTCTGGCATTATGCATTCCAACATTATGAAAGTGGTTATTGATTTTTGCATGTGATTATTCGATTAGTAGAATATCCATGTGAATAAGTAAATGGCATTATTTCATTTTACTTTTGCCATACCATGTTGAAGTTCAATTTTAAAAGGCTTTTGTTTTTAGTAATGCATTGCCTTAAATGTTTATTCTTATTTATGAAAGTTTCCGCTATATTGTTATCCTTACTGGGCATTTGAGCTCACCCCTTTTCTATGTTTTATTTTTCCCCAGGATGTGAAGAAGTAAATTATGAATGACCTGCAGGGATATTATGAGGGGATAGTAGTGTGGATTATGGAGACATTATGTTGTTGTAGTAGTTTTTCATTTTATGATGTAATGTAAAACTTATGAATATATCTAGTGTTTCCAAGGCTACTAAACCAATCGGCCTTTCGAGATTTGATCTTTCTTGTGATCATGCCAATGTTATGTAATAATGCACCGACTCTGGGTAACTGGGGTCGGGGCGTTACAGTTGGTATCAGAGGAAGTTTAGTACAAACCATGGAAGCTAGATTTAGATAAACTCTGATTAGAGCACGTATACCTAAGATGAACTTTGAGGATTTGTATAGAAGAACTTCCTAGAATTTTGGTATTGTAGAGATTTTGTGAGTTTTCCGAGCAATACATCCCTGTCTGGATACGAGCAGGTAGAGGCGGCTCTGGCACAGATGTACCTAGGGGTAAAACCCGAAAACACCGCTTTGAGCTAGACTCGAACGGGAACTGGTGCACGACAACGGGCCTTGCTGCACTCTTGGTTACGACACTCCCGGGGGATATGCTTAGGATAACTCTCATTTTCATTACAAATCATTATGAAGGGTTTATGAGTATATACTTCCTCAAAGAAAACATTTTTATGATTATGGATTATATCCATAAATAGTTCAATTTATGTTAAGTGTTTTATAAGTATGGGATTATGTGTTTTGATTCATAAAATGATCTAGTTTATGCCATGGTATAGAAATGGCGCCCAGTAGAAGGAATGAGAACTCCAGAAATGCACATGATCCAAAGAGAAGGAAGGATCATATCTTTCATGGTCTTAAGCTAGAATTTATAAGAGAAATAGTCTCCCATGTATTATCATCATATGAAGAAATAATATCATGTGTTGATAAGATAAGTAAAGAGTTTACTGAGTCCTATGGCTTTGAAGGGAAGAAAGAGAAGAAAAGGATGGAAGAGAGAAAAATGGATAAAGGGAAGAGGGAAAAGAAGAATTTTCCTATATGTGGTAACTGTGGGAAGAAACACCCTGGAACTTGCCTGAAAGGAATGGGAGTTTGTTATAAGTGTGGAGGAAAAGGACACAAAGTACGTGACTGCAAGGGTGAGAAAATGGTTTCAAATGTACAATGCTTCATTTGCAAGGAGTTTGGACACTACGCGAACCTATGCCCCAGTCATCAGACTATGCCGCAAATGATGCTATTGGATAATAATCAAGTTATGATACTACCACAGATGAAGAGGAATGGTTAGAGTTCTTATGTTGATTATGTCAATTGAGTGTTGTATCAACAATGTAATTGTTATAATAATTATGGAGTATATAAGGATTGTACTGCAGTACTATTTCATTAAGGACTTGAGATTGTGTGGAACAAAGAAAAGTGACTCAATAGCAGGATAAATTTTTGGAAATTATATGGTTGAGAGAAAGATAAACCATAATATGGTTCTGATACCGAGTTAGTGATTTTAGAATAATACATGATTGATTTGGATAAATTATGTTGGATATTCTTGACTACCTTGAAACTGATTAATGATTTGTATATTCCATCATTGTTGGGGTTTAAAACATTTTTGGATTAATGAAGTATATCCAGCATTCTATATGGAATAAGGGAACATGAATGTAATCAATAAGGAATATGGTAATACATGATGAAGGTATTCATATGCTATTACGGGGTAAAAAGGATCTATATTATGTTTACCTTCCTTATAAATGTTGGACTGTGTGTTTGGATAGAAGTATTTTGGATAGTTCTAGTTTGGATTATTTTGGATTGCCATAAAAGGACAACCCGGAGGTCGGGCGGCAACCCGTCGCGTCCGGCAAAGCTGCGAGACTTGAACCCGCAACCGAAGGGCGACAAGGGTGTATCACCTACCACTGGCCCACGAGATATCCTGGATTAAATAATGTAGTTTTTATTAAAAGATCTTGTAGATGAATTATAAATTCGATTATTTTGGAACCCTATACGAATAGTGTAAATAGAATTTTTTTTACGTTCTATTATGTTTTAGAGTGAAAGATGAGTTTGTGGTAGAAATTTATTAATGGATAAAACTCTAAAGTATGTATACCTCCTTATGTTCTTAGCCAATCTCATAAATAAATTCCACAACATTAAGAAAAGGAACTTAGAACAAAAATGTTGCCCTAGATGGTACCTTAAATCATCACTAATTTATGGCTTTGGGATTGTTGGCCTTTTCATAGCCATGTTCTCTACCACTCTCCATCAGATAATTGATGGTTAGATTTCTCCTCCATATCCATATTTTCCTACATGGATCCCTAGTATGTGTTATTTTCGGTAATCTTCATACTTTCCACTCTTTAGTTTAAATAGAGGCCTCATTAATTCATTTTTCGATGTGGGATTTCAACTAGGATATTTTGAAACGTCAAAAATGTGTTATCCTAATACCCTATGTTTTGTTGAACCGATGGTATTTCAATTCATCATAGATTAATGAATTTAAGGAACTCAATTTTATACTTGTTTGTGATTGATGACCTCAATCACTACCTATAAATATTTACGTTTTTCCTCCGATTATATGTCTCCAATTTCCACCAATGTTCTCCTAATCGAGATCATAATTTGGTGGTGACCCTTTGATTTCTCTTTTCCTCATATTAAGACTAAATTTTAGTAACCCAATTTCTGATGTGGGTTTTCCCACATATATATTTTCTACTTTCAACCTTTTATTTTCGAAGAACAATTTCAAATTGCGAGGACGCAATTTATTGAAGGAGGGGAGAATGTAACACCCCAGGATTTCAGAGTGTGTTATTTCTTAAAAATAATTCAATAACTTGCACTACACGCAACACCGAGTTCAATCACACCATTAAAAGAGGTCATGAATAGAATTAACTACATTTTGAACTTTATATAATCCTTATAATTTTAGAATCCCTATTATGAGTTTCTTAGTCATAATGCAAGAACAGATTCATTTTCAGTATTTCACTTTTATCAACTTCTAATAGTGAAACCTTTTTAAATACAATATTTTAAACTTTTTGACTAAATGGGGACATCAAAAATTTAAAATGAAACACCCCAAGCTTCCACGGTACGTTTCCCTTTGAATAATGTGATAGCGTGTGTTGTACGCAACACCGAGTTCTAACACACCACAACTAATTAAACTAGCCGTTGTGAATAGTAATACCTACTTTTCGAAATCATATATATTTTATATTTCAAAAAGGACTTCATTTTTGGATTCGGAATATTGAAATTAGCCTAGGGTGAAATTTTGGTACTTTTCGGATAACTTTCATATTTTGATGAATAGTGAAAATTACTAAATTTTAATTAAAAACAACTTTTTTAATCAAAATAATTAATAGTGATAAATTGTGAATTTGAGTGGTTTTAAAGTATATTTAGAATATATTTTTACCATTTAATATAATCTTGGTCATTGGACATAATTTTACAATTAAACCGAACATAAACAAGTGTCGATCTTTTGATAGTTATTATCTCTTAAAAACACGCTTTTTGTTTTGACAGCGGGAATTAATTTTAAATTAATTTCTGCCACTTCTGTGTTTTGAATTTAGAAAAATGGATTCCATATTTGGAATCAGGATGTTCAAATTGTGTAAATAAGTAACTTTTATTTTTAGACATTTTGAATAATTACTGCGGTAAATATTTTATTTACCATGGTTAAGGGTAAATCCGGTAAATAAGGGTTAAAAAAATAATATTATAATAATACTAAATTACCCTAAAACGTGTCTCAACCCTATTGGTTGATACATGGTCGACCATGGGCATCTTTGGGTCTATTTTGGGACCCCATGGATCCACTTGTAAGTGATAATGACACTTTATTTTAATTAAGTCAAAATGAATACAAAAATGACACAAGCATATATCTTTTAGAACAACAATTTTTACATAGGGTTATACATGTTGGATTTTCGATTATAAATATTCATTAGAAAGATAAAAAGATTTCCTACATAATTATATTTTATTTATAATTTTTATACATTAAATAAGGTATTTTATGTATGACACAATGATGATGCAGTAATTAATATAATAGTGAAAAATTAAAATAATTGATATTATAAATACCCAAATAAATATAATATGAAACTTTTAATGAATTAAACTAATTTTCTAGGCTTATATGATATATTAGGATTGATTTAATGGACTTTTTTCGAAGTAATCAATCTGTTATGAGTTTCACAAAAATCAACTATTGAATAGTGTCAAAATTGACATAAAAGAGTTCTTAAAACAAATATTATATTATTAATTGATATTAAATTCCTAAAAATCTAAGGTTCGGCCAAGAGACTTATATTATGATAGGTTAATCATTAATGGACCACTTGGGGGTCTCTTGGATGTATATAGTAAGTTTATTAACCATAATATATAAAATACAAAGAGACATTGTAAAAGTGAAACTAATTAACTTAGAGTTAATACTTAAAGATAAGGTTAATATAAGTACCCAAACCTGTCTAAATTCTATTGGATGAGTTGTTTTCGACCTATCCCCACCTCATCCTTTGAATAGTTAACTTTGGAGCCTTTAGAAACCGAATATGAATTTATTATAAATTAATATTTCTAGCTTTTCCAAAGGTGCCCCTCACCCCTCTTATAAAAGGGCACTCCTCCTTCTCATTTCTTCACACCTCTAAAGCCTTTTGGTTCGGCCAAACTCTGCCCAAATACTCTCCCAACATCCCTCAATACAACCTAGAGGCCTTAGTTTGATCAGAAAGCCAACCTACGGAGCCCTTTTGATCAAATCAAAAGGAAGAACCCGAAGAAGAGGTAATGATCTCACCACCCTTTTCTAAGTTCATTTCTTCTTCCACTTCTTCTTCCTTTGTTCTTACCATTCTGAAATAATAACTCCAGTATCTCACATATACTGTGATGTTATTATAAATATGGTACAATCATATTCAGTATTCTATCCACCCTTTGAATAACATGTCACCATACGTGCGTACGTACGGCTTACCGTCTCCACGTCGTGGTGTAATTGTTATTCAATATAATATTATTTGGATGGGTATAATAATGATGTGTAACTCATGTAAATAATAAATATAACATGTTAATGATTCTGTATATATGATATACCATCCATTTATATATTATTTTACTATCAAAAAAATGATATTGTCGCTCGTGCGTACGTACGGACTACCGTCTCCACAAACGCGATGAGATTCATTCTCCATCGTATCCATTCAAGTATAATTATCATTTTATGATTTAAAAATGATGCTTAAGGACTTGATATCATTCTGGATATGAATAATATACAACCTATCCTTTACAAACATGTCTTACGTAACAAAACATATGAAAGAAAACAAGTAAGTTAACACCCGAAACAACGATAATACTAAGATATTATTATCAAATCAATATTAAAAGATCATATATGATATCATATTAATATATATGATTCTTGTATAATTTAATAACAATTATTTCACCATTATACAGGAGGTTAACCTTCCCCAACAAAGGAAAAGTACATGGTAAGGGTTATTTCACAATCTCTTCATTATCCGAGGTTGTTTATATGTAATAATCTACTGGGATCTCTTTATCATCCACATCCATGTTTCTTAAAAATGTATTTCAAAACATTTTTACTATTTACAAGAATATGGGTTAAAGTCATTTATACCTTTTTTTGACTTTTTATAAGAGGTTTATAAAGGAATCTTTCCGTCGTTTTGAAAACAAGGTCCTTTTTAACCTTTTCGACAGAATTGAGGTAAGAATGTTTTTTTTAACTTATACGGCGGGTGCGGTTATTTTACGCCGTTATAAAATCTTCAAAGCTTTCCTTACAAGCTTATAAGAATATTTTCAAAGAAAATGTTTTATTTTATATGGATCTTAAATGATTTCAAAATAAAAGGAGATATTTCTTTAAAAAGAATTTTGATTTCATCTATGTCAACATCCTTTGATGGATTTTAAGATTATTTGAAGTTGATTTATTATGATACAAAACTTCTATATTGTATTGAAGGTTTTGTGATATGTTTGACTGTGGATGTGCTATTTTTATACCATTCATAGTTTATTGTGAAAGTATTGACATTTCGTATGCTAGTTTTAATACGAATGTTTATGTTATGTTTAAACCTTTTCATATGGGAATGCATTGGACTTAATAAGTGACGGGTGGAGCCCGCTATAGCTCCTCGATGCATCGGTAGGTCTCATGAGACAAACTAGTGTCTTGGCACAAGGCCTTGACAAAATATTATTTGTAGTCTTGGCACGAGGCCTTGGCTATGTGGTTATGATAGTCTGGCATTATGCATTCCAACATTATGAAAGTGGTTATTGATTTTTGCATGTGATTATTCGATTAGTAGAATATCCATGTGAATAAGTAAATGGCATTATTTCATTTTACTTTTGCCATACCATGTTGAAGTTCAATTTTAAAAGGCTTTTGTTTTTAGTAATGCATTGCCTTAAATGTTTATTCTTATTTATGAAAGTTTCTGCTATATTGTTATCCTTACTGGGCATTTGAGCTCACCCCTTTTATATGTTTTATTTTTCCCCAGGATGTGAAGAAGTAAATTATGAATGACCTGCAGGGATATTATGAGGGGATAGTAGTGTGGATTATGGAGACATTATGTTGTTGTAGTAGTTTTTCATTTTATGATGTAATGTAAAACTTATGAATATATCTAGTGTTTCCAAGGCTACTAAACCAATCGGTCTTTCGAGATTTGATCTTTCTTGTGATCATGCCAATGTTATGTAATAATGCACCGACTCTGGGTAACTGGGGTCGGGACGTTACACGTGGTAAAAAAAGTAAAAAGTTACTATTCACCAAAAAATTATTTTCATCTCATTGAACCACATTTTACTTACTTACATCAACCATGTCTCTCAGATTTTCGAAATTCCACTCACAGAAGCGGTAAAATTATGTTTTATGAGAAATTCAGTTTTTTTAACTACCACTTAGTGGTTTCACTATTCATCAAAAATTGAACGTTTTCAGAAAAATACCAAAATTTCACCCTAGTCTAATTTCGATATTCCGAATCCAAAAATGAAGTCCATTTTGAAAAATAAAATTTCAAAAAGTGGTTATTACTATTCATAATGGCTAGTTTTATTATTATTTTAATAGCATATAATTGTTTAGTGAAACTCGGTATTGCGTACGATGCAAGCTATCAAGGAAGGCCGCGGTTGCGTGTAAAGCAAGCCAATCTAGTGTTGTGTGTAGTGAAAGATTCCTTTGATGATTTATATAACATAAAAACAAAATATTTCACATAAAAGTCTCGGGTGTTACATTCTACCCCCCTTAAAATGAATTTCTCCCTCGAAATTCGTCACTTTGTAACAAACAGATGAGGATACCTCTCCCTCATCATATCCTCAAGCTCCCATGTAGCTTCTTCTAATTGGTTGTTCCTCCATAAAACTTTCACCAATCGAGTGGTCTTGCTTCGTAGGACTTTTTTGCTACGACCCAGAATCTCTATCTGCTGTTCTTCATAAGAAAGATCTTGCTCCAGCGGTACAACTTCTGAGCTAAGTACATGTGAAGGATCAGGTATGTACTTTCTCAGGAAAGATACATGGAACACATCGTGAACTTGAGAGTGATTCGGTGGAAGCACCAATCGGTAAGCTACCTTCCCAACACGATCCATTATTTCGAAAGAACCGATATATCTAGAGCTCAACTTCTCCTTCTTTCCAAATCTCATAACCCTCTTCCAGGGAGATATTCGTAAGAACACTTTATCACCCACTTCAAACTCTAGGTCTTTTTTTCGGTTGTCGGCATAACTTTTCTGTCGACTCTGAGCTGCTCTTCTGTGTTGTTGAATAGATCTGACCTTTTCTACCATTTCATCAATGAGATCAGGTCCTAATAGCTTTCTTTCCCCAACTTCATCCCAGCAAGTTGGAGTCCTGCATTTCTTTCCATAGAGAGATTAATAAGGAGCCATCTGAATACTGGAGTGAAAGCTATTATTATAAGAAAATTCCACCAAAGGTAGGTGTTGATCCTAACCACCTTTGAAATCCATAGAGCAAGCTCTCAACATATCTTCTAGAGTTTGAATTGTTCTTTCGGACTGACCGTCTATCTGAAGATGATAAGCAGTGCTGAAACTCAACTCTGTATCCAGAGTATGCTGAAGACTTCGCCAGAACTTCGAGGTAAACCTCGGATCCCGATCAGATATAATAGAAAGTGGTACTCCATGCAATCTTACAACTTTTTTCACATAAATCCTGGAAAGCTGATCTAGAGAGAAATCCTCTCTAATAGCAATGAAGTGTGCAGACTTGGTAAGACGATCAACTATGACCCAGATAGCATTATTGCCTTTGGATGTTTTAGGAAGTCCTGTGACAAAGTCCATAGTGATGTTTTCCCATTTCCATTTGGGTATGGGTAATGGTTGTAACATCCCCTTAGACTTCTGTCTCTCAGTGTTAACATGCTGACAAACCAAGCATCGAGAGAGATATTCAGCAACAATTCATTTCATTCCATCCCACCAGAAGTACTCTTTCAGGTCCCTATACATCTTCGTGCTTCCAGGATGAATAGAGAATGAATAACTATGAGCCTCATACATCATCTCCTTCTTTAATTCCGGGATGGGAGGAAGACAAACACGATTCCTGAACTTTATTATCCCATCACAATCAAGGTTGAATTCAGGAACATTTCTCACCTTCTTTTGTAACTTCTCATCTTCTTTCTGTACCTCTTTAATCTTCACATGTATAGATGGTTTAACATTCATATGAGAAAGATACGATCATTCCCCTTTCATTATAATTCCAAGATCTATCCTTTGTAAATCCATAAATATTGGATCTTTTGTGATCCTCATCATGGATAAAGTAGCATGGTCTTGTCGACTTAATGCATCTGCCACCTTGTTTGCTTTCCCAGGGTGGTAATGGATTGAGATGTCGAAATCCTTAATCAGCTCCAACCATCTTCTTTGGAGCATATTCATCTTCTTTTGTGTGAAAATATACTTTAAACTTTTATGATCAGTATAAATATCACACCTTTAACCATAAAGGTAATGCCTCCAAATCTTTAATGCAATGATTACTGCAGCTAACTCCAAATCATGAGTTGGGTAATTTTGCTCATGTATTTTCAACTGTCGTGAGGTATAAGATATCACCATATCATTTTTCATTATAACACACCCCAATCCATTCTTGGATTCATCACTATAGATCACAAACCTTTCTCTATTACAAGGCAGTGTGAGAACAGGTGCACTGGATAACCTTCTTTTCAACTCCTTGAAATTCTCTTCACATTCCTCTGTCCAAACAAACTTAACTCCTTTCAGAGTCAACTTGGTGAGTGGATTAGATAATCGTGAAAAATATTTCTCAAAACGTCGATAATATCCAGCCAAACCAAGAAAACATCAGATCTCGGTTACTGTTGTTGGTCTCGACCATCTTTTGATAACCTCTGTTTTTGCTGGATCCACAGATTTCCCCTCTTTTGAGATTATGAGACCCAAAAATGAAACTTTTTGAAGCCAAAATTCGCACTTGGTAAATTTGGAATAAAGCTTCTCCTTTCTCAGGGTCTTCAATATAATTCTCAAGTGATCGTCATGTTCTTCCTTTCTCGTTGAATAGACAAGAATATCATCTATAAAGACTACCACAAATTGATCAAGATAGTCTCTAAAGACTATATTCATTAGATCCATGAAGATAGTAGGGGAATTAGTAAGACCAAATGGCATCACTAAAAATTCATAGTGTCCATACCTTGTATGGAAAGTCGTCATTGGTATATCCTCCCTTTTGACCCTTAATTGATGATACCCTGAACGAAGATCAATCTTGGAAATGTATTGAGCTCCGCATAGTTGGTCAAATAAGTCATCAATGCGTGGGAGAGGATATTTGTTCTTGATAGTGATCTTGTTAAGTTCTCGATAATCAATGCAGAGTCTCATTGATCCATCATTCTACTTAACATATAGAATAGGTGCTCCCGAAGGTGATGCACTAGGGCGTATGAATCCCTTGTCAAGATTCTCTGGGAGTTGCTTATTCAATTCCTGCAACTCAATTGGGACCATTCAATAAGGTGTCTTTGAAATAGGCAAAGCACCCGGTACGAGTTCTATTGAAAACTCAACTTCATGATTTGGTGGAAGACCCGGTAATTCGTTTGGAAAGACATCATCAAACTCCCGTACAATGGGAATATTCTTAATCGTGAGTTTCTCACCAACCATTTGAGATAAATAACCTTCATTTAGTGGAATCAAGACCCATATGATGGAAGGAATTTCCACTGGAAGGTTATGTTCATACTTGCATCGATAGACGATCATAGATTGATCTGGAATATAAAATGTGACTTCCCTTATTTGGAAATTGATATGAGATACATATAATGAAAGCCAATCCATGCCAAGAATCACATCAAATTCCACTATAGGAAGGATCACAAGATTTGCAGGAAGCACATTCCCACAAACATCGATTGGAGAAGAATTATAAACTTTTGATGCGACTGTTGTTCCATTAGGTTTTGTCACAGCTGACTCAACATCTAATTGTTGAGGTAATACGGTGATACCCTTAGAGAATTCTTCAGAAATAAGATATTGGGTGGATCCAGAAACAAATAAAACATTTTCTACTTTAGAGTGGATGGTAAGTGTACCTTTCACCACATCGTTATCATACTACACATCTCGGATAGAAATTGCATGTGACTTTCCTTTGTCTTTAGACTTAAGAGTTTGTTGACATCGACCATCATAATCAACCATTAGAATAGGGAATTTATTTGCATAATGTCCCATCTCCTTGTACTTGAAACATTGAAGTGTAGTAGGTTCATTCTGTGTATCCCTTCCTTTGTTTGCATCATTAGACATCTTCTTCCCATCATCACGGCATTCAAATGCCCGATGACCTTCCTTTCCACATTTGAAACATTTACTTGTCCCTTTAAGACAACTCCCTCCATGTTTCTTTCCACACTTTGAGCATAAGGGAAAGCTCATCTTCTTTTCAGTGTGCTCTTTAGAATTTCCTTTGAATTCCATTTTCCTATTCTTATCAAACCCATATGACTGATGGGTTACTTTAATCTCCATCTCAATTATGAGAGAACATCGAACGATTTCCTCGTAGCTATTGATGCCCCTTATGGCTAAGGCCCTTCAAAGACTTGGTTTTAAGCCACTAAAGAATCGATCGATCTTACTCTCAGGTTAGATAATAATAACAGAAGCGTACCATGCAAGTCTTGTAAATTTTTCTTCATAGATACCAACAGATTTATCATCCTTTTGCTTCAGTTCATGAAACTCTTTCTCCATATTTTTTCAGAGAATACGAGGGAAGTACTTATTGAAACATTAGTTGTTGAACTCATCCCATTCCATGGACTCAATTTCATCACTTTGCCTCGTATTCTTAATAATATTCCATCATTGATCAGCATCACCTTCCAAACGATACACTGCTAAGATGACATTATCATGCTCAGAACATTGAAGAACTGAAAATAACTTTTCAGCAGTACTAATCCATTGTTCAGCAACTAATGGATCAGTAGACCTGCTGAATGAAGGTGGATGCTGTCTCATGAAGGATTCAACAGAATGTTGCTCCTTCCTTTTCTCGTTTGAAATCCTTCATGATTCATAGCTTGAGAAAGTTGTGTGAGCATGGCTATAAGATTTTTCATTCCAGCTCCCATAACGTTTGGTAGCTCAGGGGGACAATCATTGCATTGCCCGCCACATTCTTCATTAACACGGTTCCTTCGGGTTCCAGCCATTGACTAAAACCAAGAAGAATAGTGCGATCAACACTAATTATAATAGGAAAACGACATAATCAAGAATATAATTTCACACTTAAGGTCTTATCATAGGTAGTTCATAACCATTTCTAAAACACTAAGATTGTGTTCTATGCTTAGACGTATCCTTTGGATTCTTACTAAGGCTTTCACATCCTAGTTTCCAAAGGTTGACTATACCTTTCCTCTGATACCAACTATATCGACCCATAATTTAAATAAATTGTTATTACATCAGAATTGAAGCATACTTATTACAACATTTAACATAACCACGAAAGGACCGTATAGGTATAGTGTCTTTAGAAACTGGGAAACATAAACAACTGGTTCATAAAGCGTCTACATTTTATCCCATTTATTTCATCATATCTATAGTACCTTTTGGCATATCTTACTTAATAACCTTCTTCCTGACCTGGGGAAAGAAAACATACAAAGGGTGAGCTCAAATGCTCAGTAAGGGTAAACAAAAGAAATATCAATCACATCATATACAAAAGCACATAACTTTTGGAAATCATAACCTGAAAAAGAGATCATAATTTCATAACATGGGATAAATCATAGTAGTGAAATGTAATCCCAATAATCATAACATAAAACATGAAACATTGTTTCATACACACATAATCATAGAGAATCATTTCTTATTAGTCAAGTCTCATTTCCAAGACTATCTTAGTGGACAAAGTCCATTTCTGAACCGAGTTCACTCCTTGTTTCAGTCCTGTTTCACTGAACCTGTATAACCTATCATTCCAGCCATGTCTATCTCATGAGATATAAAATATTTACCCAATGCATTGGAGGGAGATATAGGTCCCACCCATCTCATAATGATACCATTCATATGTGTGCCACAAAATCATAAATCATACATCATTGCATAACCCATGTAGTAAAAATGGGATTCTTAAACAACATGACATCATAAAACAATTCATATAAGATAAAGGAATTCATAAAAATATTTCCATCACAACATAATCAAATCCATTTAATAATAGGGATAGAAACAGAACCCTATATTATCTTATATGGAAAATAATTTTGATAAAACACTTGAACTCCATTCTTGAGGAAAATATCCTTTCTACTTCAAAAATATTTTTCCTTTCTTAACATGTCATACAATTCTAAACTAAAAGAAGTTGATTAAAAATAAACTTTAAAACTTTTAAAGGAAGATTCTTGGAAATAATTTTTTAAAAATCCATTCATGCCGTATAAGTTAAAAAAACATTCTTCTCGTACTTTTATCGGAAAAGTCAAAAAGTACCTCGTATGAAAAATGACAAAATATTCCTTTCATATCTTTTACCAAAAAGTCACTGAAGGGTAAAATTGGATTTAAACAATTGTAGGTGGATGGAAATAATATTACATATTGAGGAAACATGGATGTGGATGATAAAATACACCCCAGTAAATACCAAAGTATAAACAATCTCGGATAAAAAATTGAGATTGTGATATTTCCCTTACCTTAGGTCCAATATGATTTGTACGTGTCCGAACCTCCAGTATAATGATTTAAATAATGTTATTGACTTATTACAGAATCATACTTATTTTTATGATATCATATATGGTCATATTCTTATCTTCTTAGTAGTAATATTTCATTGCTACTTGTTATTCGGGTGTTTATAACTTTTTGTTCTTATGTGTGTTTTGTCGAATAAATTCTTAATATTCTCTTTAGGTTATAGATACCTCATTTCCAGAATGGTATTAGTGTAATATATATCATATTAATTCATTCAATTAATTTATATAATCATTATGAAATGAAGATCATTTAGAACGAGTCGCATCACATCGTGGAGACGGTATTCTGTACGTACGCACTTGTGATGATATAGTTCCTATGATCATGGAATTGTATTGGAGTTTATGTTTAATATTTCAGAATCAGTATCACATTATAATAGTCATATATAGTCATTATTTACACCATTATACCCATCCAAGTAAGGTGGTGGTGGAAAATAGATTACACCACGGCGTGGAGATGGTATTCCGTACGTACGCACATGCGGATATTTATTTTTCCGTAGGATAGATAGATGGTAAAATAGGTTTGTTTCATACTTATAATAACATATCAGTATATTAGTGATACTGATGTTATTACTTCATAATGAAACAGCTAAAGAAGAAGAAGTCGAAGAAGAAATATAGATGAAAGAATCGGTAACAGACATTACCTCTTCTTTGAAGTGCTTCTTTGAGACATCTTTTTAGGGAACTAAAATAGGTCTTTGAAGAAGACCAGAACCTCTAGGATGTTTCTAGAGAAGTGGAGAGAAGAAATTGGCAGGGGTTGGTCGAGCTTGAAGGCTCAAAGTGGTGTGAGGAAGAGGGGGAGGAGGTGCCCTTTTATAATGGAGGAGAGGGGCTCCTTTGAAAAAACTAAAAATATTATTTTATTATAAAGTCAAGTTCGGTTTTAAAAAGATCCAAATTGATTTATTTCAAAGCTAAGGTGGGGATGGGTCTAAAGCCTCTGATCCAATAGAATTTAGACAAGTTTAGGTTCCTATTTTAACCTTATCATTTATATTTAACATTAAGTTAAATAATTTTACTTTTACTGTGTCTTCTTGTGTTCTTATACTATAAGGTTGATAAACTTACTATAAGCAGCCAAACGAACACCAAGTTGTTTATTATTAATATATATAACCTCATCTAAGTAATTTGGCCGAACCTTAGATTTTTAGAAATAAAATAACAATTACTAATATAATATGTGTTTTAAAAACTATTTTATGTCAATTTTGACACTATTTAGTAATTAATTTTTGTGAAAATCATAACATAATGATTAGTTCTAAAAAAGTTAATTCAATAAATACTAACATGTCATATTAGTCTAGAAAATTAGTGTAATTCATAAAAAGATTCAAATTACATTTATTTTGGTGTTTATAACATCAATTATGTCAATATTTCATTAATAAGATAATTACTGCATCATCTGTGTATCATAAATTAATTAAATTATATAATGTCTAAAAATTAAAAATAAAATACCATTATGTAGGAAAAACTTTTTATCTTTCTAATGAATATTTATAGTCGAATTTATCTTATATATAACCCCATATTAAAAATGATTTACTTATTAAACTTTGATTTTAACTATTTTAACCCTTCTTTAAATAAATTAATAATAAATGTCCTAATCTAATCCAAGTGGGCCTAAATGGTCATATTTTATTCCTAAGGTTGTTTTTGGTCTAATAAAACTTTTCAAACAGAATTAGTACATGTGTTAGGGTAATAATAATATCCTTGTTACCCTTAATTTCCCTATTTACTTTTAACCGTGGTAAAAAAAGTAAAAAGTTACTATTCACCAAAAAATTATTTTCATCTCATCGAACCACATTTTACATACTAACATCAACTGTGTCTCTCGGATTTTCAAAATTCCACTCACAGAAGCGGTAAAATTATGTTTTATGAGAAATTCAGTTTTTTTAACTACCACTTAGTGGTTTCACTATTCATCAAAAATTGAATGTTTTCAGAAAAATTTCAAAATTTCACCCTAGTCTAATTTTGATATTCCGAATCCAAAAATGAAGTCCATTTTGAAAAATAAAATTTGAAAAAGTGGTTATTACTATTCATAACGGCTAGTTTTAATAATATTTTAATAGCATATCATTGTTTAGTGAAACTCGGTATTGTGTACGACGTAAGCTATCACGGAAGGTCGTGGTTGCGTGTAAAGCAAGCCAAGCTATAGTTGTGTGTAGTGAATGATTCCTTTGATGATTTATATAACATAAAAACAAAATATTTCACATAAAATTCTCGGGTGTTACATTCTACCCCCCTTAAAATGAATTTCGTCTCCGAAATTCATCACTTTGTGACAAACAGATGAGGATACCTATCCCTCATCATATCCACAAGCTCCAATGCAGATTCTTCTAATTGGTTGTTCCTCCATAAAACATTCACCAATCGATTGGTCTTGCTTCGTAGGACTTTTTCGCTACGACCCCGAATCTCTATCGGCTGTTCTTCATAAGAAAGATCTTGCTCTAGCAGTACAACTTCTGAGCTAAGTACATGTGAAGGAGCAGGTATGTACTTTCTCAGGAGAGAAACATGGAACACATCGTGAACTTGAGAGAGATTTGGTGGAAGCGCCAATCGGTAAGCTACCTTCCCAACATGATCCATTATTTTGAAAGAACCGATATATCTAGGGATCAACTTCCCCTTCTTTCCAAATCTCATAACCCTCTTCCAGTGAGATATTCGTAAGAACACTTTATCACCCACTTCAAACTCTAGGTATTTTCTTCGGTTGTCGGCATAACTTTTCTGTCGACTCTGAGCTGCTCTTCTGTGTTGTTGAATAGATCTGAACTTTTCTACCATTTCATCAACGAGATCAGGTTCTAATAGCTTTCTTTCCCCAACTTCATCCCAGAAAGTTAGAGTCCTACATTTCTTTCCATAGAGAGCTTCATAAACAGCCATATGAATACTGGATTGAAAGCTATTATTATTAGAAAATTCCACCAAAGGTAGGTGTTGATCCCAACCACCTTTGAAATCCATAGAGAAAGCTCTCAACATATCTTCTAGAGTTTGAATTGTTCTTTCATAATGACCGTCTATCTGAAGATGATAAGCAGTGCTCAAACTCAACTCTGTATCCAGAGTATGCTGAAGACTTCGCCAGAACATCGAGGTAAACCTCGGATCCCGATCAGATATAATAGAAAGTGGTACTCCATGCAATCTTACCACTTCCTTCACATATATCCTGGAAAGCTGATCTAGAGAGAAATCCTCTCTAATAGCAATGAAGTGTGCAGACCGGGTAAGAAGATCAACTATGTCCCAAATAGCATTATTGCCTTTGGATGTTTTAGGAAGTCCTCTGACAAAGTCCGTAGTGATGTTTTCCCATTTCAATTTGGGTATGGGTAATGGCTGTAACATCCCCTTAGACTTCTGTCTCTCAGCTTTAACATGCTGACAAATCAAGCATCGAGAGACATATTCAGCAACATCTCTTTTCATTCCATCCCACCAGAAGTACTCTTTCAGGTCCCTATACATCTTCGTGCTTCCAGTATGAATAGAGAATGAAGAACTATGAGCCTCATACATCATCTCCTTCTTTAATTCGGGGATGGGAGGAACACAAACACAATTTCTGAACTTTATTATCCCATCACAATCAAGGTTGAATTCAGGAACATTTCTCACCTTCTTTTGTAACTTGACATCTTCTTTCTGTACCTATTTAATCTTCACATGTATAGATGGTTGAACATTCATATGAGAAAGATACAATTTTCCCCTTTAATTATAATTCCAAGATACATCCTTTTTAAATCCATAAATATTGGTTCTTTTGTGATCCTAATCATGGATAAACTAGCATGGTCTTGTCGACTTAATGCATCTGCCACCTTGTTTTCTTTCCCAGGGTGGTAATGGATTGAGAATTCGTAATCCTTAATCAGCTCCAACCATCTTCTTTGGGGCATATTCATATCCTTTTGTGTGAAAATATACTTTAAACTTTTATGATCAGTATAAATATCACACCTTTCAACATAATGGTAATGCCTCCAAATATTTAATGCAATGATTACTGCAGCTAACTCCAAATCATGAGTTGTGTAATTTTGCTCATTTATTTTCAACTGTCGTGAGGCATAAGCTATCACCATATCATTTTGCATAATAACACACCCCAATCCATTCTCGGATGCATCATTGTAGATCACAAACCTTTCTCCACTACAAGGCAGTGTGAGAACAGGTGCACTGGATAACCTTCTTTTCAACTCATTGAAATTCTCTTCACATTCCTCCGTCCAAACAAACTTAACTCCTTTCCGAGTCAACTTTGTGAGTGGATTAGATAATCATGAAAAATATTTCACAAAACGTCGATAATATCCAGCCAATCCAAGAAAACATCGGATATCGGTTACTGTTGTTGGTCTCGACCATCTTTTGATAACCTCGGTTTTTGCTGGATCCATAGATATCCCCTCTTTTGAGATTATGAGACCCAAAAATGAAACTTTTTGAAGCCAAAATTCGCACTTGGTAAATTTGGCATAAAGCTTCTCCTTTCTTAGGGTCTTCAATATAATTCTCATGTGATCTTCATGTTCTTACTTTCTCTTTGAATAGACAAGAATATCATCTATAAAGACTACCACAAATTGATCAAGATAGTCTCTAAAGACTCTATTCATCAGATCCATGAAGATAGCAGGGGCATTAGTAAGACCAAATGGCATCACTATAAATTCATAGTGCCCATACCTTGTACGGAAAGTCGTCTTTGGTATATCCTCCCTTTTGACCCTTAATTGATGATACCCTGAACGAAGATCAATCTTGGAAAAGTATTGAGCTCCGCGTAGTTGGTCAAATAAGTCATCAATCCGTGGGAGAGGATATTTGTTCTTGATAGTGATATTGTTAAGTTCTCGATAATCAATGTAGAGTATCATTGATCCATCATTCTTCATAACATATAGAATTGGTGCTCCCAAAGGTGATGCACTAGGGTGTATGAATCCCTTGTCAAGATTCTCTTGGAGTTGCTTCTTAAATTCATGCAACTCAATTGGGTCCATTCAATAAGGTGTCTTTGAAATAGGCAAAGCACCCGGTACGAGTTCTATTGAAAACTCAACGTCACGATTTGGTGGAAGACCCGGTAATTCCTTTGGAAATACACCATCAAACTCCCATAAAATGGGAATATTCTTAATCGTGAGTTTCTCACCAACCATTTGAGATAAATAACCTTCATTTAGTGGAATCAAGACCCGTATGATGGAAGGAATTTCCAATAGAAGGTTATGTTCATCCTTGCATCGATAGACGATCATAGATTTATCTGGAATATGAAATGTGACTTCCCTTATTTGGAAATTGATATGAGATCCATATAAAGAAATCCAATCCATGCCAAGAATCACATCAAATTCCACTATAGGAAGGATCACAAGATTTGCAGGAACCACATTCCCACAAAATTGATCGGAGAAGAATTATAAACTTTTGATGCGACTGTTGTGCCATTAGGTGTTGTAACAGCTGACTCAACATCTAATTGTTGAGGTAATATGGTTATACCCTTAGAAAATTCTTCAGAAATAAGAGATTGGGTGGATCCAGAAAAAATTAAAATATTTTCTACTTTAGAGTGGATGGTAAGTGTACCTTTCACCACATCGTTATCGTAATCCCCATCGCTGATAGAAATTGCATGTGGCTTTCCTTTGTCTTTAGCCTTAAGAGTTTGTTGACATCGACCATCATAATCAACCCTTAGAATAGGGCATTTATTTGCATAATGTCCCATCTCCTTGCACTTGAAACATTGAAGTGTAGTATGTTCATTCTGTGTATCCCTTCCTTTGTTTGCATCATTAGAAATCTTCTTCCCATCATCGCGGAATTCAAATTCCCGATGACCTTCCTTTCCACATTTGAAACATTTACTTGTCCCTTTAAGACAACTACATGCATGTTTCTTTCCACACATTGAGCATAAGGGAAAGCTCATCTTCTTCTCAGTGTGCTCTTTAGATTTTCCTTTGAATTCCATTTTCCTCTTCTTATCAAACCCATATGACTGATGGGTTACTCCAATCTCCATCTCAACTTTGAGAGCACATCGAACAATTTCCTCATAGATATTGATGTCCCTTATGGATAAGGCCCTTCAAAGACTTGGTTTTAAGCCACTAAAGAATCGATCGATCTTACTATCAGGTTAGATAATAATAACAGAAGCGTACCATGCAATTCTTGTAAAATTTTCTTCATAGATACCAACAGATTCATCATCCTTTTGCTTCAGTTCATGAAACTCTTTCTCCATCTTTATTCAGAGAATACGAGGGAAGTACTTATTGAAACATAAGTTCTTGAACTCGTCCCATTCCATGGACTCAATTTCATCCCTTTGCCTCGTATTCTTAATAAGATTCCACCATTGATCAGCATCACCTTCCAAACGATACACTGCTATAATGACATTATCATGCTCAGAACATTGAAGAACTGAAAGTATCTTTTCATCAGTACTAATCCATTGTTCAGCAACTAATGGATCAGTAGACCCACTGAATGAAGGTGGACGCTGTCTCATGAAGGATTCAACAGAATGTTGCTCCTTCCTTTTCTCGTTTGGAAGTCCTGCATGATTCATAGCTTGAGAAAGTTGTGTGAGCATGGCTACAAGATTTTTCATTCCAGCTCCCATAAAGTTTGGTGGCTCAGGGGGACAATCATTGCATTGCCCGTCGCATTCTGCATTAAAACGGTTCCTTCGGGTTCCAGCCATTGACTAAAACCAAGAAGAATAGTGTGAGAAACACTAATTATAATAGGAAAACCACATAATAAAGAGTAGAATTTCACACTTAATGTCTTATCATAGGTTTTTCATGACCATTTATAAAACACTAAGATTGTGTTCTATGCTTAGACGTATCCTTAGGATTCTTACTAAGGCTTTCACATCCTAGTTTCCAAAGGTTGACTATACCTTTTCTCTGATACTAACTATATCGACCCATACTTTACATAAATTGTTATTACATCAGAATTGAACCATAATTATTACAAAATTTAACATAACCACGAAAGGACCTTATAGGTATAGTGTCTTTAGAAACTGGGAAACATAAACAACTGGATCATAAATCATCTACATTGTATCCCATTTATTTCATCATATCTATAGTCCCTTTTGGAATATCTTACTTAATAACCTTCTTCCTGACCTGGGGAAAGAAAAAATACAAAGGGTGAGCTCAAATGCTCAGTAAAGGTAAACAAAAGAAATATCAATCACATCATATACATAAGCACATAACTTTTGGAAATCTTAACCTGCAAAAGAGATCATAATTTCATAACATTGGATAAATCACAGTAGTGAAATGTAATCCCAATAATAATAACTTAAAACATGAAACACTGTGGAATACACACATAATCATAGAGAATCATTTCTTATTAGTCATGTCTCATTTCCAAGACTATCTTAGTGGAAAAAGTCCATTTCTGAACCGAGTTCACTCCTCGTTTCAGTCCTGTTTCACTGAACCGATATAACCTACCATTCCAGCCATGTCTATCTCATGAGATATAACATCTTTTCCCAATGAATTAGAGGGAGATATAGGTCCCACCCATCTCATAATGATACCATTCTTATGTGTGCCACAAAATCATAAATCATACATCATTTCATAACCCATGTAGTAAAAATTGGATTCTTAAACAACATGACATCATAAAACAATTCATATTAGATAAAGGAATTCATAAAAATATTTCCATCACAACATAATCAAATCCATGTAATAATAGGGATAGAAACAGAAACCTATATTATCTTAGATGGAAAATAATTTTGATAAAACACTTGAACTCCATTCTTGAGGAAAATATCCTTTCTACTTCAAAAACACTTTTCCTTTCATAACATGTCATACAATTCTAAACTAAAAGAAGTTGATTAGAAATTAAATTTAAAACTTGTAATGAAATCTTCTTGTAAATAATGTTTTAAAAATCCATTCATTCCATTTATGTTAAAAAAGCATTTTTCTCGTACTTTTGTTGGAAAAGTCAAAAAGTACCTCGTATGAAAAAGGACAAAAGATTCCTTTCTTATATTTTACCAAAAACTGGATGAAGGGTAAAATTGGATTTAAACAATTTTAAGTGTATGGAAATAATATTACATATTGAGGAAACATGTATGTGGATGATAAAATACACCCCAGTAAATACCAAAGTATAAACAATCTTGGATAAAAAATTGAGATTGTGATATTTCCCTTACCTTAGGTCCGATATGCTTTGTACGTGTCTAAACCACTTGTATAATGATTTAAATAATGTTATTGACTTATTAAAGAATCATACTTATTTTTATAATATCATATATGGTCATATTCTTAGCTTCTTAGTAGTAATATTTCATTGTTACTTGTTATTCGGGTGTTTATAACTTTTGGTTCTTATGCATGTTTATTCGAATAAATTCTTATTCTTCTCTTTAGGTTATAGATACCTCATTTCCAGAATTCTATTAGTGTAATATATATCATATTAATTCATTCAATTATTTTATATAATCATTATCAAATGAATATCATGTAGAACGAGTCGCATCACATCGTGGAGACGATATTCCGTACGTACGCACGAGTGATGATATCATTCCTATGATCGTGGAATTGTATTGGAGTGTATGTATACTATTTCAGAATCAGTATCACTTTATAATAGTTATATATAGTCATTATTTACACCATTATACCCATCCAAGTAAGGTGGTGGTGGAAAATAGATTACACCACGACGTGGAGACGGTATTCCGTACGTACGCACGCGCGGTGATTTGTTTTTCCATAGGATGGATAGATGGTGAAATAGGGTTTTTTAATACTTATAATAACATATCAGTGTATGAGTGATACTGATTTTATTACTTCATAATGAAACAACTAAAAAGAAGAAGTGGATGAAGAAATAAAGATGAAAGAATCGGTAACGGACATTACCTCTTCTTTGAAGTGCTTCTTTGAGACCTCCTTTTAGGGAACTAAAATAGGTCTTTTAAGAAGACCAGAACCTCTAGGATGTTTCTAGGGAAGTGTAGAGAAGAAACTGGCAGGGGTTGGCCGAGCTTGAAGGCTCAAAGTGGTGTGAGGAAGAGGGGGAGGAGGTGCCCTTTTATAAGAGAGGAGAGGGGCTCCTTTCAAAAAACTAAAAATATTATTTTATTATAAAGTCACGTTCGGTTTTAAATAGCTCCAAATTGATTTATTTAGAAGATAAGGTGGGGATGGGACGAAAGCCTCTCATCCAATAGAATTTATAAAATTTTAGGTTCCTATTTTAACCTTATCAATTAGATTTAACATTAAGTTAAATAATTTTACTTTTACTATGTCTTCTTGTGTTCTTATACTATATGGTTAATAAACATACTATAAGCAGCCAAACGAACCCCAAGTTGTTTATTATTAATATATATAACCATATATAAGTCATTTTGCCAAACCTTAGATTTTTAGGAATAAAAGAACAATTACTAATATAATATTTGTTTTAAAAACTATTTTATGTCAATTTTGACACTATTTAGTAATTAATTTTTGTGAAAATCATAACAGAATGTTTAGTTCAGAAAATGTTAATTAGATCAATAATAACATGTCATATTAATCTATAAAATTATTGGAATTCATAAAAAGTATTAAATTACATTTATTTTGGGGTTTATAACATCAATTATGTCAATATTTCATTAATAAGATAATTACTCCATCATCTTTGTGTCATAAATAAATTGAATTATTTAATGTCTAAAAATTACAAATAAAATACCATTAGGTAGGAAACCTTTTTAGATTTCTAATGAATATTTATAGTCGAATTTATATTATGTATAACCCCATATTAAAAATTATTTACTTATTAACCATAGATTTTAACTATTTTAACCCTTCTTTAAATAAATTAAAAATAAATTCCTAATCTAATCCATGTGTGCCTAAATGATCATATTTTATTCATAAGGTTGTTTTTGGTCGAATTACACTTGTCCAATAGAATTAGAACATGTGTTAGGGTAATAATAATATCATTTTTACCCTTAATTACCCTATTTACTTTTAACCATGGTAAAAAAAGTAAAAAGTTACTATTCACCAAAAATTTATTTTCATTTCATTGAACCAAATTTTACTTACTGACATCAACCGTGTCTCTCGTATTTTTGAAATTCCACTCACAAAAGCAGTAAAATTAAGTTTTATGAAAAATTTAGTTTTTTTTACTACCACTTAGTGGTTTCACTATTCATAAAAAATTGAATGTTTTCAGAAAAATACCAAAATTTCACCCTAGGCGAATTTCGATATTCCGAATCAAAAAAATGAAGACCATTTTGAAAAATAAAATTTCACAAAGTGGTTATTACTATTCATAATGGCTAGATTTAATAATATTTTAATAGCATATCATTATTTAGTGAAACTCAGTATTTCGTACGACGCAAGCTATCGAGGAAGGTCGTGGTTGCATGTAAAGCATGCCAAGCTAGTGTTGTGTGTATTGAATGATTCCTTTGATGATTTATATAACATAAAAACAAAATATTTCATATAAAAGTATCAGGTGTTACAGTAATCCCCCTTGATAATGATTTTTTCCACTCACACTATTTTTTTGTGTTTTCGAAAATGGATGGAAACATGAAGATTCACGATAATACAGAATATGAAAGACAATGGAATGATATGCTTCATGAGAAACCAAATGAAATTGGATTTGGAGGTCCACATATCAGGGTTATTCCTAATCATAAATATCATAATATGATTAATAATCTCAACATTGGTAAGTTTCTTGACTCAGCTAATAAGAGAAAGATGTAGTTCCAAGATGATCATAGAGGAAAGAAAACTCAATTTCCCTCATCTAAATCATGTGGGAAGAGGCATCTGGGAGAATGTTTCAAAGGAACTGGAACATGATTTGGGTGTGGAAAAGAAGGACACAAAGCCAGTAATTGTAAAGGAAAAGGTTAAGTTAACACCATGGACAAGGATAATGGTATTGCTAAGATATCAACAACGGTTAAATGTTTTAAAGGTGGGATGTACGGGAATTATGCAAACCAATTCCCTAAGAGAAAGTATCATAAAGAGAATCAACATGGTTATATTGGTAGTATTTATATTGATGATGATGAAGAGACTACAAGTGATATGTGAGATGAAAGAATTGTTCAAGATTGGTCAATGGTTTAAGAAGGTAGTAGAATGATTACATTTTTATCAAGAGTAATGTTGTATAAGTTGTCTCATGGTACTATGGAATAAAGAGACATCAAAGGATTATTACACTATAGTTTTTCCTTATGTTTCTGAAAGTATATGTTGAATGGTACGAGTAACTATGAAAGGTTATTCAGATATTTTGGAAAGCACCTAATATGAGCATAACGAAGGGATAAAGATATAATGAAATGTTTGATAGTATTAATGAGCTCATGACTGATATAAGAAAAAAGTGATATCATGGTTTGAGTATATAGAATTTTTGGTATTTTGGTATATGGAAAGAGTTACCTTGTGACAACATTCATGTTTTCACTATGGTTCAAGAGAATACATGATTAAGGTATTCAAATGTTTGGAATGTGACCAACAAGATATAGCGTATGATATATGGGGGATAAATGATGGAATTCACATGCTTGGTAGATGACATTTCTAGTAATTGTTTTCTTTATACTATGAGCTTGGACAAAATTATTTTGGATAAGAAAAAAGATTGGAATGAATTAAGTTATACATAATATAGTATTATTTAAGTCTTGAAATTTTTTCGATATTATTGCAGTAATGCAATTATAATGTAGTTTTAGAAAAAGGGACAACCTGCAGGATGGTTGACAACCCGTCGTGTCGGACAAGGGTGCAGGAATTGAACCCACAACTGAAGTGCGACAGGCCTTTATTTCCTACCACTGTCCTACAGGAAGTCCCTGGTTAGTGGAAACTAGTTTTATTTTATGAAGCGGTATGATAGATGAAATATAATTCCATTTTTTTAATCATATATGATTAACCTCACCCAAGATGGACTCATGTATATTTGATAACTTTTTCTAACCTTTTGTTTGAGATAGATGGAGTGACCCATCATTCTATCACATGATTTGCTAACACATCAAGAATGACAAATTACACTTCATTTCTTTAAGAGAAGATGTGTAAATTGTTCAAGGCACGAACAATGGTGAGATTTTACCAAAATAAAGTAAGTATTTATTTTAATTCAAATTCTTCAACTTTAGGGAAATGATCATGGAAAAAAAATTATTTCCTAGTGTCATCATATCTGATGAATCATATGGTACCTTAGATCGTCACAAATATATGGCTTTGTGATTTTTGGCTTTTTCATAGCGATGTTCTCTACCACTCCCCATCAGAACATGATGGTTATATTTCTCTTCTATATCCATATTTTCACCTATGTTGTCCTCTGTGGAAACCTAGTGCAAGTTAATTTGGGTGACCATTATGATTCTAACATTCCTTTTTAAAATGAAGTTTTAGTATTCCTTTTTACGATGTGGGTTTCTGTGAAATAAAATTTCAAGTAGTAAATCATTTATGACCTCGATGAATTTTGAGGGCGAAATTCATTTTAAGGGGGGTAGAATGTAACACCCCTAGATTTTATGAGAAGTATTCCTTTTAATTTATTTGATGTATTGTGTTGTATGCTACACCAATATTATCTTCCGCTATACACAACACCGTATTATCTTGTAGTATATGTAACATTATTCATGGATCGTGTTACACAAAATTTCAAGTACGTTTGATAGAAGTTACTTACGGTACATTGAGTATATATATATATATATATATTCAATGTATAAATGAAATATGGTTGGTTTCTATTATACACAACAAAAAATTAATCTTGCACTACACGCAACCCTGACTTGGCTTGCTTTACATGCAATCGCGACCTTCCACGATAGCGTGTGTTGTACACAATACCGAGTTTCACTAAACAAAGATATGTTATTAAAATATTATATAAACAAGACGTTATGAACATTAATACAAACTTTTTGAAATTTTATAAATTTTATCTCTCAAAACAGACTTCATTTTTGGATTTGGAATATTGAAATTATCCTAGGGTAAATTTTTGGTATTTTTCTGAAAACATTCAATTTTTAATGAATAGTGAAAACATTGTGTTACTATTTAAAAACCGACTTTTAATTTAAATAATAATTTATTTTATTTAAATTTATTTTCGGTCAAAATATATAAATAATACCTATATATGTTCAGTGTAATCCATTAGAGTAATTTTTTAACAATATAGATACATAAAAAATTTATAGAACGTTTTATCGTCTTTTACCCACCTCCTAAGAGCATTTTCAATTGTACATAAAACTTAATTTTACCAGTTCTGTGACTTCAATTTAGATAATTCGAGAGACACAGTTAAGATCAACGAGTAAAATGTGTTATAATAAGATAATAATATTTATTTTTTGAATAGTAACTTTTTATTTTTATTTACCACGGTTAAAAGTAAATAGGGTAATTAAGGGTAAAAATGATATTATTATTACCCTAACACATGTCCTAATTCTATTAGATAAGTGTAATTCAACCAAAAAAACCTTATAAATTAAATATTACCCTTTAGGTCCACTTGGATTCGATTAGGACACATATTATTATTTTATTTAAAGAAGAGTTAATAGAGGTAAAATCAAAGTTTAATAACTAAAACATTATTAATATAGGGTAATACATAAGATAAATTAGAATATAAATATTCATTAGAAAGATAAAAATATTTCCTACATAATGGTATTTTATTTATAATTTTTAGTCATTAAATAATTTAATTTATTTATGTCACAATGATGATGCACAAATTACCTTATTAGTGAAATATTAACATAATCGATGTTATAAATACCCAAATAAATGTAATTTGAGACTTTTTATGAATTAAAATAATTTTATAGGTTAATATGACATATTATAATTGATTTAATTAATTTTATTCGAAATATTCATGCTGTTATTATCTTCACAAAAATCAATTACCAAATAGTGTCAAAATTGACATAAAATCGTTTATAAAACAAATATTATACTATTAATTGTTATTCTATTCCTAAAAAACAAATTTTCAGCCAAATGACTTAAAAATCTTATATATATTAATAATGAAACACTTTGGGTTTTTTTAGATTTTTATAGTAAGTTTATTAACAATATAGTGTAAAAAACAAAAAGACACAGTAAAAGTTAAATTATTTAACATAGAGTTAAATCTAAATGATAAGGTTAAAATAGTAAGCTAAACATGTATAAATAATATTGGTTGAGCGTATTTCAACCCATACCCACATTAAATTAAAAATAAATCAATCTTAATCTATTATAAACCGAATATGACTTTATTATTAAATAATATTTTATGTTTTTCCTAAGATGCCCCTCTCCTCCCTTATAAAAGGGAACCTCCTCCCTCATCTCTTTACACAATTTTGAGCTTACAAGCTCGTCAAACCCATGCCCATTTCCCATATAAACTTCCCTAGAAACATTATAGAGGTTTTAGTCTCCTTAAAAGACTAACTCTGGTACATTAAGAGGAAGCTTAAAAGAGGTGCGTCAAAGAAGAGGTAATCTCTTCTACCGATTCTTTCATGTTTTCTTTCTTCTTCAACTTCTTATTATTTAGTTGTTTCATTATAAATTAATAACATAAATATCACTAATATACTGATATGTTATTATAAATATGAAACAACCCTATTTCACCTTCTATCCATCCTATGTAAAATGAAATCACTCTGCGTGCGTACGTATGGAATACCATCTCCCCACCGTGGTGTAATCTGTTTTTTGACCACCACATTACCTATATTGGTATAATGGTGTAAAGAATAACTATATATAGTTATTATAAAATCATAAATATTCTGAGATATTTTTTTATCCACTCCAATTCCATTCAATGATTATGGGAATGATATCATCGCTCATGCGTACGCATGGATTACTGTCTCCACGACACGATGAGATTCATTCTCCATGTTAACCATTCAAGAATGATTTTAAAGTATATATAATGAATAATAATGATATATATGACATAATGAAGCTAATTTATTTATGTGTATATATATATATTTCATCTACTTACATACATTCAAGTCAATAAAGAAAGGAAAACATCGTTCATGCGTACGTACGACCTACCGTCTCCATGAACGGTGTATTTCATTTCATCCATTTATCTATTATATATATATATATATATTGAATATATATGATATATAAATCATTATTTACATTCTGGAAGTATGTAAATCATGATATAAGTAATAATAATATCAAGAACAACAAGTCCAAACACGTACGATAAGTAAAACGATTTTACCCAAAACACTGCTTTAACATGGAATTTCCAAAAGAACGGGTAATATAATGTAATAAGTGAATCATATATGATATCATAACAATGAATATGATTCTTTAATAAGTAAATGACATTATTTAAATCATTATACAGGAGGTTCAGATACGTATGAATCATATCAGAGCTAAGGTATGGGATAACTTTTCCAATCACATTTTTATCCGACACTTGTTATTCGTAAGTATCTACTCGGGTTATATTCTCCATTTGTCCCCATATTTTTTAAATATGGTTTCATGTACGTTTAATGTCTTTTTTACCCATTTTGAATTTTTATACATGGTATTTTAGGAATCTATCTTTTGTTTACTATACGAGGTACTTTTTTACTTTTCTAGAAAAAGTATGAGAAGAATGCTTTTTTATCTTATACGGCATGAACGGATTTTTACAGTTTTATAACACCTTATTTTTAGGAAGTTAATGCTACAATATTTCATGATTATTTTCAAAAAAATAATTTTCTTTTAATATTTAATGACATTTTGTGAAAAGAAAATGATTTTTGAGAATAAAGGACATTTTCCTCAAGAATTCATTTCAAGTGTTTTATCAAAACCATTTTCCATCTATGATGACATTATTTTATATGTGTATATTTCAAGTATAATTTCTCTATTATTTATATTGTTTCAATTTTCTTATAATTAAATGATATCCAATTGTTTAATATGGATTATATTATAATGGGATGGTGTTTATGAAACCCATTTTATTCTTTGAGTTATGATGAATGATTTATGTTTAAGTTGGGGAACACATAAGAAAGATTTCATTATGAGATGGGTGGGACCTATATCTCCCTCCAATTCATTGGATAATGATTTATATCTCATGATATAGACATGGATGGAACAGTAAGTTAATATGGTTCAGTGATACAGGCCTGGAACGAGGAGTGAACTCGATTCAAAAAGGGACATTGTCCACTAAGATGGTCTTGGAAGCACTGCCTTGGATACTATGGAAATCATATCATGTGCTTAATGGTTTTCCACAATTAAATGTTTTATTCCCATGCTATTTTAACAAGATTGATGTTTCATTATGATCTATGCATTACGAACTTCCAAGATTTATTTCACAACTCAAGATTTTGATGTTTAAACATTATGTTCATGTTTTGAAGTTAAAATGTATATGGTTTGATTTATTTTCTCCATGCTTACCCTTATTGAGAATTTCAGCTCACCCTTTATAAGTTTTTTTCTAGGATATAAAGAAAGGTTTTAGGTATGAAAAAAGGGGAAGATCTTTATTGGAGATGTTGAAGATCTTTAACTAAGATTAGAAGAATATATTTCGTGTTTCCAAAGACACTAAACCATTACGGTCCTTTGGTGTCTGTTTTTGTTATGTATTAGATATTCTGCAAAATTAATGTAATGTCTTTGTACATCATGCTTTGGGTCTCTACAGTTGGTATCAGAGGAATTTCTTAGTCAACCTTTGGAAACTAGGATGCGAAAACTTTCATGAAATCCCTAGAGATATTTCTAAGGTATGTCTGGGGATGTCTCTAAGGTTAATTATTTGTAAAAGTTATAGTCCTAGAATTAAGGTAACAATATTATAATTAAACCTAAGATGTTTGATATTAAAGGTACCCCCCCTTGATTATGATTTTTCTGCTCATAATATTTTTTTGGGTATTAAAAAATGGCTGGAAACAGAAAGATTCCTGATAATGGAGGATATGATGGACAATGGAAAGATATTCTTCTTGGGAAACCAAATGAAATTGGATCTAGAGGTCCACATATCGTTATTATTCCTAATAAGAAATCTCATAATATGATCAATAATCTCAACATTGGTATATTTCTTGACATAGCTAATAAGATAATGATGGAGTTTCATGATGATCATAGAGGAAAGAATGTTCAATTTCCCTCATGTAAATCATGTGCGAAGAGTCATCCGGGAGAATGTTTCAAAAGAACTAGAAAATGATTTGGGTGTGGAAAAGAAGGGCACAAAGCCCGTAACTGTAAACGAAAAGGTTCAGTTAATATCATGGACAAGGATACTGGTATTTCTAAGACATCAATAATGGTTAAATGTTTTAAATGTGGAATGTACAGGCATTATGAAAACCAATGCCCTAAGGGAAAGTCTCATGAAGAAAATCAGCATGGTTATATGGGTAGTATTTATGTTGGTGATGATGAAGAGACTACAAATGATATGTGAGATGAAATAATTTTTCAAGATCGGTCAATGGTTTAAGAAGGTAATGGAATGATTACATGTTTATCAAGAGTAATGTTGTATAAGTAATCTCATGTTACTATGGAATAAAGAGATATCTAAGGATTGTTACACTATTGTTTTTCCTTATGTTTTTGAAAGTATATTTTGAATGGTACCAGTAACCATGAAAGGATATTTAGATATTTTTGGAAAGAACCTAATATGCGCATAAAGAAGGGATAAGGAGATAATGAAAACTTTCATAGTTTTAATGAGCTCATGACTAATATATGGAAAAAGTAATATCACGGTTTGAGTATATATAATTTTTGGGATTTTGGTATATGGAAAGAGTTACCTTGTGACAGAATTCATGTTTTCACTATGGTTCAAGAGAATACACGATTAAGCTATTCACATGTTTGGAATGTGACCAACAAGATATAAAGTATGATATATGGGGGATAAATGAGGGTATTCACATGCTGGGTAGATGACATTTCTAGTAGTTGTTTTCTTTATACAATGATCTTGGATAGAATTATTTTGGATAAGCCTAAATATTGGATTGAATTAATTTAGACATATAATAGTATTGTTTAAGGCAAGAACTTTTTTTCTATATTGTTGTAGGAATGTTATTATAATGTAGTTTTAGAAAAAGGGACAACCTGCAGGACGGGCGACAACCCGTCATGTCAGACATGGTTGCAGGAATCGAACCCACAACTGAAGTGCGACGGGCCTTTATCACCTACCAGTAGACTACAGGATGTCCCTGGTTAGTGGAAACTAGTTTTATTTTATTAAGCAGTATGATAGATGATGTATAAGTCCATTTTTGGAATCTTATACGATTAACCTCACCATAGATTGAATTATTTAAATTTGATAACTTTTTTTTGAGACAGATAGACTGACCCATAATTCTATCATGTGATATGATAACAATTAATTAATGACAAATTAAACTTCATTTCTTTAAGAGAGTAAGTGGAAATTGATCAAGGCACGAACAATAGTGAGATTTTACTGAAATAAAGTAAGTATTTTATCTAATTCAAGTTCTTTAACTTTAGGGAAATGATCATTAAAACAAAAAATGTTGTCCTAGTGCCTTCATATCTGATGAATCAGATGGTACCTTATATCATCACACATATATGGATTTGTGATTGTTGTCTTTTTCATAGCCATGTTCTCTACCACTCCCCATTAATACTTGATGGTTATATTTCTCTTCCATATCCATATTTTCACCTATGTTGTCCTATTTTGAAACCCAATGCTGAGTTACTTTGAGTGACCATTATGATTCTAACTTCCTTTTTTAAAATGAGGTTTTTGTATTACTTTTTACGATGTGGGTTTCTATGAAAGAAACTATAATGTAGTAAACCATTTATAACCCCGATGAATTTCAAGGGAGAAATTTATTTTAAGGGGGGTAGAATGTAACACCCCGAGATTTTATGAGAAGTATTCTTTTTAATTTATTTGATTTCTTGCAATGTATGCTACACTAAGATTATCTTGTGTTATTAGCAACACCGTATTAGCTTGTAGTATATGCAACACTGTTCATGGATTGTGTTACACAAATTTTCTAGTTTGTTTGATAGAAGTTATTCTACACAACATTGAGTATGTGTGTGTATATATATATATATTCCATGTATAAATTAAATATGTTTGGATTCTATTATACACAAAAACAAATGAATATTTCACTACACACAACCCTAACTTGGCTTGTTTTTACATGCAATCACGACCTTACACGATAGCATGTGTTGTACGCAGTACCAAGTTTCACTAATAAACGAGATGTTATTGAAATATTATATAAACTAACCGTTATGAATAGTAATACCCACTTTTTAAAATTTTATAAATTTTATCTTTCCAAATGGACTTCATTTTTGGATTCAAAATATTGAAATTAGCCTAGGGTGAAGTTTTGGTATTTTTCTGAAAACTTTCAATTATTGATGAATAGTGAAAACAATGGGTTACTATTTAAAAACCGAATTTTTATTTTAATAATCATTTATTTTATTTAAATTTATTTTAGGTCACAATAGATACATAATACCTATATATGTTCAATGTAATCCATTAGAGTAATTTTATAACAATATAGAAACATAAAAATTTTATTGAACTTTTTATCGTCTTTTACTCACCTCCTAGGAGAATTTTCAATTGTACATCAAACATAATTTTACCAATTCTGTGAGTTGAATTTCGAAAATCCGAGATACACGGTCAATATCAAAGAGTAAAATGTGGTTCAATAAGATAAAAATAATTTTTGGTGAATAATATCTTTTTTCCTTTTATTTACCACGGTTAAAAGAAAATAGGGTAATTAAGGGTAAAAATGATATTATTATTACCCTAACACAAGCCCTAATTCTATTTAATATGTGTAATTTGACCAAAAACAGCCTTATAAATAAAATATTACCCTTTATGTCCACTTGGATTAGATTAGGAAACATATAATTATTTTATTTAAAGAAGGGTTAAAAGAGATAAAATCAATGTTTAATAACTAAAACATTTTTAATATAGGGTTATACATAAGATAAATTAGACTATAAATATTCATTAGAAATATAAATATCATTCCTACATAATTTTATTTTATTTAAAAAATTTACTCATTAAATAATATAATTTATTTATGTAACAATGATGATGTAGTGATTACCTTATTAGTGAAATATTAACATAATAGATGTTATAAATACCCAAATAAATTTAATTTGAGACTTTTTATGAATTAAAATAATTTTCTAGGTTAATATGAAATTTTATTATTGATTTAATTAATTTTATTGAACTAATCATGCTGTTATGATTTTCACAAAAATTAATTACCAAATAGTGTCAAAATTGACATAATTTTTTTTTTTAAAAAATTATATTATTAATTTTTATTCTCTTCCTAAAAATATATGGTTTGAAAAAATTACATAGATAAGGTTATATATATTAATAATGAAACACTTCGGTTTTTTATGGCTTGTTATAGTATGTTTATTAACCATATAGTGTAAAAAACAATAAGACACGGTAAAAGTTTAATTATTTAGCTTAGAGTTAAATATAAATGATAAGGTTAAAATAGTAACCTAAAATTGTCTAAAAACTATTGCTTGAGAGGATTTAGAAGCATACCAACTTTATCTTAGAAACAAATCAATTTGGAGCTATTATAAACTAAATATGACTTTATTATAAAATAATATTTTATGTTTTTCCTAAGGTGCCCCTCTCCTCCCTTATAAAAGGGCACCTCGTCCCTCTTCACTTTACACAATTTTGAGCTTTCATGCTAGGACAAACCCTGCCCATTTCCCTTTCAACTTCTATAGATACATTACAGTAGTTCTGGTCTCCTCAAATGACCGACTCTAGTACATTAAGTGGAAGCTTAAAATAGGTGTGTCAAAGAAGAGATAATCTCTTCTACTAATTCTTTCAAGTTTTCATTCTTCTTAAACATCTTCTTCTTTAGTTGTTTAATTATAATGTAATAAAATCAGTATCACTAATATACATTTACGTTATTATAAATATGAAACAACCCCATTTCACATTCTATCCATCCGACGGAAAATGAAATCACCGGGCGTGCGTACGTATGGAATACCGTCTCCATGCCGTGGTGTAATATGGTTTTCCACCGCCACCTTACTTGGATGGGTATAATGGTTTAAAGAATAAATATTTATGGTTGTTATCAAATCGTACATATTTTGAGATATTATATCATCCACTCTAATTCCATTAAATATTTATGGGAATGATATCATCGCTAGTGCGTACGTACGGATTACCGTCTCCACGACCTGATGAGATTCATTCGTCTTGTTAACCATTCAGGAATGATTGTAAAGTATATATAATGAATAATAATGAAATATATGACATAATTAAGCTACTGTATTTATTTATATAAATATATTTCATCTACTTACTTCCATTCAAGTCAACAAGGAAAGGAAAACATCCGTCATGCTTACGTACGGCCTTCCGTCTCCATGAACGGTGTATTTCATTTCATTCATCAATCTATTATATATACATATACTGAATATGTATGATATATAAATCATTATTTAAATTCATTAATTACATAAATCATGATATAAGTAATAAAAATATCACGAACAACAAGTCCAAACATCTACCATAAATAAAACGATTTTACCCAAAACGCTTCTTTGCCAAGGAATTTACAAAAGAAGAGGTAATATAATGTCATAAGTGAATCATATATGATATCATAACAATGAATATGATTCTATAATAAGTAAATGATATTATTTAAATCATTATATAGGAGGTTTAGATACGTTCGAGGCGTATCAGACTTAAGGTAAGGGATAACTTTTCCAATCTCGTTTTTTCAGAGATTGTTTATTCGTAAGTATATTCTGGGGTTATATTTATCATCCATTTCCCTATTTTAAAAAAATTATTTCATGTATGTTTAATGTTTATTTTACCAATTTTTACTTTTACTACATGGTTTATAGGGAATCTGTCTTTTGTTTACCATACGAGGTACTTTTTGACTTATCCGAAAAATGTACGTGAATAATGTTTTTTTAACTTATATGGAATGAAAGAATTTTTATGGTTTTATGATGCCTTATTTTTATAAATATTTCTCTACATTATTTCATGACTATTTTCAACAAAATCCTCTTATTTTAAAATTTCATGGCATTTTGTAAAATGAAAATAATTTTTAAGAACAAAAGATATTTTACTCAAGAATTCATTTCAAGTCTTTTATCAAAACAATTTTCTATCAAAGATGAAATTATTTCATATGTTTATATTTCATGTATAATGTCTATATGATTTACAAGGTTTAAATTTTGTTATGATGAAATGATATCCATTTGTTTAATATGTATTATGTTATGATGGGATGATGTTTATGAAACCCATTTTATTCTTTGGGTTATGGTGAATGATTTATGTTTATGTTGTGGCACATGTAATAATGATTTCATTATGAGATGGGTGGGACCTGTATCTACCTATAATTCATTGGGTAATGATTTATATCTCATTAGATATACATGGGTGGAAAGGTATGTTAATCCAGTTCAGTGATACAGGACTGGAACGAGGAGTGAACTCGATTCAGAAAAGGACTTTTTCCACTAAGATGGTGTTGGCAGCAATGCCTTGGCTACTATAGAAATAATATCATGTGATTAATGTTTTTCCAAAATTAAATGTTTTATTTACATGCTATTTTATCATGATTGATGTTCCATTATGATCTATACCATATGTACTGCCAGGATTTATTTCACAACTCAAAATTTCATTGTTTAAACTTTATGTTCATTTTTTTAAGTTGAAATGAATATGGTTTGTTTTATTTTCTCCATGATTTCCCTTACTGAGCATTTTAGCCCACCCTTTATATGTTTTATTTTCCCCATGATAGAATGAAAGGTATTAGTTAAGAAAAAATGGGGAAGATCTTTATGGGATATGTTGAAGATCTTTCATCAAGATTAGAAGATTATATTTCGAGTTTCCAAAGACACTAAACTATTACGGTCCTTTGGTGTATGTTTCTGTTATGTATTAGATATTCTAAAAAAGTAATGTAATTTATATATACGACATGGTTTGGGTCTCTATAATAGGTGGTACTATCTAGATGAGGTAGCCAAGATCGTTGGACCAGGCATAACAGTTGTCATCTCGATGGCTGGTGGCGGCAACATCCTGAAGTCCAAGCGGGATCATGGTCGTAGGATGGATGATTGAAGGGCGAGCCGTGAGTGTCAATGGAAGGCCACTGACTTGACACTAGGGGGATTGAGTTTGCTGTAGTAGTGGTCGATGGTGATGATATGGTGTGGTGGCCAGGCAGGTCGCGCCGATGGCTAGCTAGGGATGTAGTGGGATCCGTGTCACTCAAGTGCAGGTATGATGTCCTGGATTGCATGTGAGGGTGGTGGACCGACAACATGGATGCAGAGTGAAACTAAATGAAATTGAGAAAGTGGGCGGTGAGGCAGTCAGTGACCCCATCAGACGAACATGGAATGAACAGTGCGGTCTATGTTAGACTGGAAGAATGAAGCACGCACACAGAGGCTGGGCTAAAAGAACCACACTGCACCAATGTCCCATTAGGCTTGTAGTCTAGCAGACCCAATGGGAATGTTCGGACCAACCGATACCCAACCAGGTCAGTTCGGGTCATGTTGACCCACACTGAATTTAATCTTTTTTATAAAAGGGTGGTAACATTCAAATGAAAACGCCATTCGAAGAGTCATCTACAGTGTCTGAACTCTTGTGACAAACCTGTCAATTTTAGATGGCTTGGTGTGTTTTTTTGAATGGAATTATATAGGTGAGTTGTTTTAAAAAAAATTCCCCTGTGGGTTCAGTGTGTCATTACCCCCACATCACTGGAAAATAATACCTTCTAGAGGACAAGTCCCGAATAGAGTTGTGGTATCCATCCTTACGATTAGAGTGATCCTCAATCACCCCTAATGTAGTTTTTCTGGAATTAATGTTACCTCCAAGTATAAGGATTTAATACTTCATCCATTGGGACGTATTGGAAGGGTTCTTGGTATTCTCAGTGGAGAATACCATACATTACAAGCAGCAATAGAAGGGTTGTTTGTATTCTCCAATAAAAATCCATTATATTATGGATTAATATAGATTGGGTTTTTAGTGTTCTATTGAATGAATATAAATTCTATATATTATGACCTAGAATATTGTATTCTCTTTGGAAAATTACCTAATTAGAGGGACCACTTGTAAGAGACCCCCGCTGACATTATGGATCGAGGAGTGAGTACTCTCGGATCGAGCATGCCTCGAGAAAAATCAAGTGGATGACAATTTTTTGTGACATACCTTCCTTACCATATTGTTGGTAATTAGTATGTCTGAATGTTATTGGTATATGTGTCATAGGAATATACCAGTGTACAGTTACCCATGCATTCCTTTGAGGATTTTACTTTCTGGGTTCTAGGTGCCCTACTGAGTATTGTTTTTCTAACATGTGCACAAGCTTTTCCCCCATGTGTTATGTCTTGTGAAGATGATAAGTGCATTGATGGTGTCTAAGGTGGACCAAGGCTAGGCGGTCCCTTGTGAGATCAGACAGATGGGGTGTACTCCTACGGCTTCAGGCAGCTGTCATTCACCTACCCTTCAGGTAATGTTGTCTACAGACAAGTTTCAGGAGATTTATCATTCACTTGTTATAGCATTTTTTTTGTGGTCTTTTATTCTTGTTCGATTCACCTACTTGTATATTACATTCTTGTTGTACTCTGGTTTTCATTTATATCTAGTACCTTGCATGAATGGTTTACATAGACTTTTTACATTTCATATTTTGTGGTCTTGGAGATGTGTTCATCTCTATAGGTACTTAGGAAAATGTATCCCATTTGGGTGATATTCCTATTTAGTGCTAGTCACCAACCCCTATCCTTTTGGAGGTGGGTTTAGGGTAGTCACGGTGCCAGCCCCACTGGAACAGGTCACGACATGTCATGTTATATATTCAAGGACAATGAGATTTGAACTACTGTTTTCACAATGGAATCGATTTTGAAATTTTTTTTAACCAATATCAATGAGTGTGTGTTGTATCCACTTGTCAAGTGCATAACCACATCAAGTATACAGATATTTTGATTTGTAAATGGATAATGAAATCCATGTTATCTTATTTCTAGAACATGAAATTAAGGGTTCTTCTAGAAATTTATATTTTATAGAAGTCTTTTCATGTCCATTATAAAACCTCCAAAGTCATCATATATGTGTGATTTTAGTTCAAAATTAGTTCTGAATAGATAAAATATCAATTTTAAAATTAAAATTTCATGTAATTGAATATCTTTTTACCTCCATTAAATATTTTTCCATTATATTTACATGAAACCTCTCACACAAATATACCAAAAACATAATCAATGACTGACAAACTGTTAAATATATTATTAATCATATCATACATCTATAATGATTTGGATAAACTAGTTTCATAGATTTACCAAGACCAATTATGATTGAGGTGCCTATTATAGTACTAATAATCGAGGCATTTTCGAATCATAAATATTTTAATAAAATATATTATATCTATTTCTATTTAAAAACATTCCTTCTAGATTTTTAAAAACATTAGAACCCAAATAATTTGAGATCACTCATCATAATCACCTCAAACTAACTCATTATATGTTCAAAAAACCATTATAATTTTATTTTATTTCATGGAAAAAAATATTTCCCAAAACATATAATTCTTTTAAAATAAGGATTTCTTTAATAACATTCTATATAAAAATATTTAGAAAATTATTACCCATAATAAATATATATTTTCATAGAAATGTTTTATGTTTATGATAAAATGTTCATGAAGGATAATCATTTCTATAATGATAATTGGTAAGTAAAATAAAATGTTTTTTGAGCAAGATATCCACCAAATCAATAGGTTGATTAACATAATTTTTTTGAATATCCCAAATGAGATAATCCAATTTTGTATCAATTTCAAGTAAAATAATGTTCATATATACTACATGATAATAATTAAAAATTCTCACCATGATTTATGTATTCTTATTAAAAATATTACAATTGTTAATATACAATTTTTATACCATATAATTATTCAACATTCATCAAATATGATTCCTAAAACCTATTTAGAATCATTAACAAGATAAATACCTATGTTATTTTACCAATGTCCAAACAAAATACATTTCAAATTGACTATTATTTTTGAAAATATCCCAAACCCACATTTCATCATCCTTGGAATAATATATTATTTTATATTCAAAAAGATATATTAATTCATAAATATTAAATTCTTTTCTAATGGTGTTTCATCTATTGACCAGTTTAATCATTTAATTAATGATATTATCAGAGGAATCATATATTAAATTCAATTGATTCACGGAAATAAAGATAATTAGTTCTTCAACCATATATTATGTATATTAGTTTTAATTAGTTTCTAGATATTTATTATCCCTTAATAAAACATTTGGAGTATTCTGTATAAATGACTGCGGATCAAATTTTGAAAAATTAATATATATTGATTAAAAGGAAAATTATAAATAATTAATATCTGGATGTTTTATAAAAATAAAATGACATGTTTAATCTAATTTTACATGAACTAAATACTCTGTAATACTGATTCATATATTAAAAATATTATTTTTTAAATGGTTATAGATTAAAATAAAAAAATTTCTTTTATCAAATTTGGGATAAAATATTTAATGTGAATCATTAATTTTAAAAATGAACACCTTTCCCTTAAATATTTTGGATATTGAATGTTTTGGTTTTTATATAATCTAAATGTCATAATTATTTATATTAATAAAATAATTAAGAAAATAATTATCTCAAATTTAAAAAGTATTACTCATTAGCGAATTAGAAATAATATTTTTAGTAATTTGTTTACTCAATAATTCCCATGTAATTTATTTATGAATTCAATTTCTTCATAAAATTAATCCTTTTTTATAATGTGTTATTTGTGCTAAAAAAATATGTACAACACCTCTCTTACAATAAAACATTTCAAAATATGGGTTTATAAACTCACTAAAATGATCACTCCGGGTTATAATAAATGATGGGATTCAATAATTAAATCTTGAGTATGAAAAATATTAAAATATTAAAATTCATTAATTTTATATGATGAGATAAGACCAAGTAAATATCATTTATTTATCATCAAATAAAGATAGATAAAATTTCCCCCAATACATCATGTTTTTATTACACCAAAAAATCATTTATGATAACTGTATTTATTTGGAAATTAATTCATAAAAAATAAGATTAAAACTAGACATTTTTTACTAAAATATTGACATGGATCATAGAGATTTTTTTACTCAAACGTGTGTTCTACTAGATTTGAAAAAAGAAATTTTATAAAAGGTTTTTATTATTTTCTAATGTTACAAGGACAAAAAATTAGTTTATATATCCATGAAAAATAAAACAAATTCCATTAATAATGAAATATTTCAATTAATAATTATTCTAAATCATGTATCTATGAATTATCATACCTATAGGTTTATAGAAAGAACATAAATTATAAAAATTATGATTTATATTTTTCCTTCTTAGCATTTACAAGGTTACCCTCAATTAATTTATTTCTTATGAAAATATTGTTGTGTTTAGGTCCTAAAATGATTTAATTATGTATTTTCACTAAACATATAAATTATTGATATTAATACCATTAACATGTGCATTATCTCCAAAATAATAATTCAAAATTTTTTCTTTTTAAAGGTTGGTATTTTAGTGTTTTAACATATCATGTTTTGAGAAAATTATATGTATGTATACCAATTATTCTAACTACTGGTAGTTATCACATTTTCATGAAAATATAACTACTGAATTTTTTGTAAAAAAATTGTCATGGGGACAAAAAATTTCCAAATAATATGCTACATAACCATATATCTCAAATTACTTTAGTATAAAAATCATATAGTTATATAGAAAAGAAATATTATGTAAAAAATATTATACAAGATTTAATGAACAAAAAATTATCTAATTACCAACCCTTTGGCAATTTATTCAATTTGGTTCACTCAAAGGTATAAATTAATTTGACTAAAAATAATATTTGAAATAAGTATAACTAATTATCCTATATGTATAAGTAGTTTTTATTTTTATATATAATTTAAAATTTAATTAACTAGAAGTAAAATTACATTAAGAATTTTATTCAAACCACAAATTTCATATTGATTTTTTGTAAAAAAACTACTTTTTATAACATCAATTTCTACTTGATTTAGATATTTATTTTCATGGATGTTTATAAATTTTCTTAGTATATTTTGATAATATATTATTATATTTAGTAACAGTATCCATAGAACAATAAAATATATCCCCCATATTTGTATACTCTTTAATCAATAATGTATCATCTCTAGATATTAGTTTATATGTATAAAAATAATCCTCATCATCTAATAAAATGATATTTTTCTCATCCAAGGAAGTAATAAAATTAATTAACTAAAAAATATAAATATAACTTTAATAAAAATAATTTAAATTTATAAAAAATGTAAATTTCATAATAAACGATGCATTCTGATAATTGAAAGGTTTATCATCATAGGAGACTAAATATATATAATTAATATTTTAAATTTTTCTTTAACATTTCCATATAATTTCATAATAATGCGTATTATTATAAGAATATACTATTATTAAATAATACTCATTCCCTTGGAAATAGAAACATAAGTGTGGGGTTAGCTCAAAAACCTATTAAAAGAGAAGTGAACCTAAAAAAATGTCCTTGAAGGTGAGATTTGTAAAATATGAGATAACAAAAACTAATGGGAAATACCTAATTAAAATATAATTGAAACATAAAATATATTTCATAGGGTTTGATAGGAAAACATGAAATCCAGTATGATCCTACATATATCATGGCATAAAGAATACAACAATCTTGGGTCACAATTCATGATTTAGTGAGTATAGCATATTGATATATAAAAGGAGTGTTGATCCAATATAAGAATGGAATCAAATAACTGTCGATGTGGAATAAACACTTGTTTTTTTAGTGTACCATGTAACATAACATGTCTCCCAAAACTATTTAGGCATTACAATTTGTTTCCCATACTGGATATGGTATTTGAACCTGTTTACATAAAGGTTCACATATCAAAACATGACTTACAAATTTTTGTATGTAATAATGATAATTTAACCATTTTCACATTATATTTATATCACTATCCAATGTAGTAGTGGGATATATAGGGCCCACCCCTCACAGAAATATTATTTATACTCATGTGTGGGAAAAATAAAAAATTTATCATTACATCATTAAAACATATAAATATGATGGGGTTTACAATTATATATCAAAATTTATCACATAAATAATCTTGTAAAATATATAAATTATTACTGAGCTCAATCAGCCCAATGTTAAGCATCCTAAAATCTTTTAGAGTCTGATTTATAAAATCTATAATATTAGATAATATATCCTTTTTAGATAAAGAAGAAAATTAAATCCAAAACAAAAAATAAAGTAAAAAATGATTATCATTAAAAGTAATGTACGAAGACAACACAAATTTATACACATTTTTATTAAAAAATTTGTATAATAATGTTAGAAGTATGTGAAAATAGAAACATGATTGAATGATCAATTAAAAGGGAAATAAATACTCATTATGATTAGAATAAATCAAAAGAGTTATAATTTTAATGAAAATAAAATCATTCATGGAAGTGATTTATAATAAAGAACTCATTGTCCCAAGAAAAATAAAATTATACATAATAAGTATAATGCGATCATAATACCTATACAATATTTAACGTCTATGTTCAAAACAATTCGTAATATAAGGAAATAGAATTATTATACTACAGTACCTTACTTTTACTCTTGATTCCCAATGAAGTTATTCAACTTCCAATATCATAAATATAAATATATAAATTACCTATATAATAATATTATTCTTATATAATTCCATATATAAAATTAATTTATAATAATTCTCTTGGTGTTTTAAATTTTTATGATTGGGTGTTGATAGGTTTTACTAATTTTTTAATAGTATTAGAATATTTTCATCTTTTTTAGAATGAAATTTTTTGTAAAAAATTATTGTTATAATAATTAATGTTATATAATTTATTTAAATGTGGTAATAATAATAAATGATAGTTTTTTTGTGGTTTTCGAAATAAAATTCTTTCGAGAACAGGTCTCGTGTTTTTCATCAGTATCAATAGATTATGTTACAACGATTTGAAATTACCTTCTCTGTAAATATTTATATTAATTATATAATACTCATATATATAATATATAATAATTATTTATAAAATAATACCATCCTTGTATGTGGTATAGAAAAATAGGATTCATCATTTAATAGAGGTGGTGGTCTCAGATTGTGAAGGATTATTATTTAATTTTATGAGGAATCAGAAAATGGTAAATAATGCCATTTTTTAATATTGTTAAAAATTAAAAATATTGAATACTTATTTATTAAATTATCCTTTTATAATAGCTATTATAGGAGTTCATATAAATTGAAAACAAGTTTATTCACGGCAGTTGTAGTTTGCAAACAAAAGATCTACATTTGAATTATAATTAATTTAAATGGGAATTATGGTTAACACATGTAACATAATTACAATAATTAATAAGTATAATAGTGATATATATGTTATCATTTAATGTTGTCATAATTAAATTTTATGAATAATATTTTCAAGTAATGATTTGAAAAAAATAGAGCACTTTAAACTGTATACCTCAGTGCACGGATTAACTTCATGATAGGGGTTAAAATATTAAAGGATTGTCATATGAGAATAATATAACATATTTAATGTGTATATAATTATTTATGATTTATTTTGGATGATTTTGGGATAGTATTATTGACTTTTTCTAATGGAAGTCAGCAAATGAGAGCCCTTTTATAATAGAAAAGGGATGTGATTTTTTTGTAATTACACCTAATATTTTTATAAGAGGAAGTCAATATCACAAAAATTTACATTGATATTGGGAAATAATTTATTGTAGAAGTGATAAGGTTGATAATGGACAAAACATCATATTTTGAAACAAGTTTAAGTCAGTTACTCATTGTTTTTTAATTTTAAAATTTTATCTTTTATAATAATAACTAATTTAACATAAGTAAATTATCCATCATTATTAAAAATTAATATGGATGTTATTATATAATAATCATATTCTAATTAAAATTAATATTTCCATTAAATTTGATTAAATTTAAAAAAGATAAACAAATTCATTTCTAGATAGTAATTTTACAAGGCATTATAAAAAAATTCTAGAGAAAAATATTACATAAGTTCTAAAACAAAAATTTTTATGATATAGAATAAATATTTTCATATTTATAATATTAAAAATATAATAAATATTTTTTCCATAAATGTATTTATATAATTTGAAAACAATGATAATAAATTAATTGTCTTATAAATGGAACGGTATATGTAAAAATAGAATCGTTCAATATTCATCTAAAAACAAATTTTTTTGAAAAATATTATAAATATTCTTAACAAAATATATCCTTGTTAAATGAATATATGAAGTTGTTTTTTTATCAAATTCACATCCATAAATTTATAATTTTTAATTATATTTAAAACGTAAAATATAAAAAAGGGTTTTAAATATAAAAATAAAATTGATTTATTATTAATTAATAATTAAACTGGACTTAAAATTTTTTTAATTTTAAAATACACTATAAAAAAGTATATTTTGAAAAAATGGTTTTTTTGTTTCATAGTTAAACTAGTTGAGTCGATATATAAGGCGAAAATTATTTCGTTTTTTTATTCTATTAATTTAAATATATATTTTTATTGATTTTTTAATTATAATTCTACAATTTATAAATCACAATTCTAAAATTATCATTCTATGGTCTATATTTTTTGTTTTTATTGTTAAAAAAGAAGAAATATAAGAAATATAATATATATTTATGGATTAAATTTTCATAGGGACATATCTTCATACATTCTACCCTATATAATAAAATTTAATTCACAAAATATTAATATAGGGAATAAAATATGTGATATTACATTTCTATCATAATATCCCCATGTGACCATGTATTACTGTCAAAAATATTCTTTTTCCATTTAAAATTGACTAAATGGATGGTCTTTTTTCTTATATCATTAAATCTTCAATATATTATATTGAATGATTTTTCCTCATCTGAATGTTCATTTTCAAACTGTGTAGCTTGTAAACTCAGTAAATATAATATATCTAGTATATACTTACTTAAAATAATTAAATATAACACATTATACTATTGAAATTGGTGTGGAATGATTTTAAATTTATATGATGTTAAATTGTTATATAATAAATGATATCAAAGGGACTGATGTATCTAAGGATCTACTTTCCTTCCTTCCCAAATAACGGAACACATTTCAATGGAAATATTCTATGTAACCCAATGATTCCAACATCAAACCTTAGATCTCATCGATTAATATCAATATAACTCAATTATGAACTATTTACCTCTTTCATACACTAATAAATAGTTTAAACCATCTAAAATATTATATAGATCTAGTCAAGACCTATCAACATCATCTATCAGACATCATCCCGATGTGTTTGAGACCTATATCTCTTCCAATAATGAGAATCATTTGGTGATATCTCAAAACATGAATTAAGAATGTTGGTATATGTGTACTCTTACATTAATGATTGATCCCAACATCCTTTGAAATTAATAAAATATTATATCAGCATATTTATTAGAGTTTTATTGTTCAATTATGATTAATCTTCCATATGAGGATGATAAGAATTGAGGAGTCTCATTTATATCCCCAATTAATTATTAGTATTTCTCCAAAATATTTAGCGGAACCTCTTACCCAAATAAAATAAAATTAATAGTGGTACTCCATACATCCTAACCACATCCACTATTGATAACATTTTGAGTTAGTCATGTGAAATATCCTCCTTAAAAGTTATAAGATGGAATGGATTTGTAAGGAAATTGATTTCAATCCAAATATTAGTTTAGAAATTTTTTGGAGTATTAAATTAAAATATGTTGTAATGGTTTCCCATTTATATTCTATTTTGGGTATTGGTTTAGAAACATCCATTGATTTTTTTGTTCGAATGTAACTTGATTTGATACCAAGAATCAATATATGAATTAAACAATTTATCTCTTCATGTGATTCCACAAAAAGTATTGTTTTAGGTCTCAATTAAACATCATACCTCTAGAATAAATAAATAACATTAATCAATGAGTATCATCAAAATTTTTCCTTATTCTATTTCTCATTTCATCGGACACATATAGAATTTACAAACCATCTAAATCAATCCATATCAGATTTAAACTCATAAATATTCACCATCTTTTCATATATCTACATCAACATTATGACCCACTTTGTTACACACATAAATGGATTGTTTAGAATTCATTTATAGAAGACAATATATATCAACTTCACATACGACAATATGATACATCCCTTAAAATTCATGAGTACTAGAAATTTCTCCATCCTCTTCATGCATATGGTAGTATGTTAATTTTTCTAGCATAAGTCATGAATTGTACTTTATGATGTGGTAAAATATTAGGAAAATATAATTATTTGTCAATTATAGTCAACTCTTTTGGTTCATACTGAAATACTACTGTATGATTATATTTTTCAAACTGTTTTGATCAGATTATACATATCACTTGTCTTCTTATAGGTAATGATTTCAAATCATTGTTGAAAATATCACTACATTAGAATCCAAATCATCCATTGGGTAATGTTTCTAAAGGTTATTTAATTTTCCTTATAAAAAAGTAATTAGCATATCATTCTATATGAGGAATCACACTACATAATTTTTTCATTAATAATTGTATATTTAATAACCTCACCTATTACTTGGTAGTATATGCATAGGGAGACGATTCCAACATATTTTTTAGTTCCTTGCTATATAATACACATTCCACTATGAAATTAATATTTAATCCCCTTCATGTAAACTGGAATAGTATATTTTTAATCCTTGGTAAATCAATGAAAAATCATCGATAATATCCTTTAAAAAAAAATATTATGGATAATCATTATAGTGGATTGTATGGTTCATTTCTCAATAACATCCATCATTAATATATATAATAATATTTATATTATTTTCACTATATGAACCAATAATTATAATTTCTAATTCCATAATTCACACTTGCTAAATTAGAAATACAATGTAACATTTCTCATGGAATTTAATACAATTTATGAATGATATTCGTCATGTTCCATTCAATTTGAGTATATATGAATATAACATAATAATAATCCAAGACATTTATTGGGGAAACCAATAATGAATTTATTCATAATTTTCCTGGATATTGATGGATTATTGGTCAATATTAATTTAATCACTATAACATTATAGGTTCCATATCTTGATTGAAAAGCGTGATTGATATATCCCGTTTTTGACCATTAACTGATTATATCATTATCATAGGTCAATCATTGAGAAGTATTAAGCTCTTTTAAGTAGATCAAATTGGTCATTGATATAGGATAATTGGATTTTATTCTCGGTTGTGATGTTATTAATAGCATGAAATTAAATAAAAAGGGTTGATCTTTATTTATTCTTAAAAAGTGTATTGGTGCCTCCCATGTTGATGAAATATGGTGGATAGAACAATTATCCAAATTTACTATTTAGATGATATATTAATAATTATAATTCTATAAAACTCATCCAATATATTATCTCTGAGATATAAATTAATAAATTTATAAAATAATTTATTTACAAAACCTCATGCTCTAGGGTATGATATAGTAGTTCATCCAAGAATACATTCATATATTTTCATACCATGGGAATGACATTAATGTAAACTTCCAATTTTGTTTTTTTAATATGAAATATCTTGTTACTATATATTGGAAGCCATATTAAATATAATTCATATAGGGATACAAAATCATTATATTGATACTTTTGAATAGAGTGATTTGGAATAAAGGCAGAGATATCCTTCTCTAAAAAATTAATATGCGATCCATGTAGGGATATCCAAACCATGGACAATATTTTGTAAAATTAATCCCAGGGGAAAAGAATTATATCGACTTGAAGTATCTTATTGATTTTTTTGATCAGTGAGTATTTTTATATCATAGATATGATCATCATTCCCCCGAGTATTTTGATAAGTAGTTCAATATTCAATGTTTAATGTGATATCTTGATATTATTAGAAAAATTTATGATATTACAGATTGTGATGAACCGAAATCATAAATGTAATTTGACTATCATAAATAGAGAATTAATATACATCACATTATATCATTATTATAGTCTACCTCAATGATAGTGAGTGTATATACTCTTCGTTATTCCCTAGTATTGGTATTTTATTATGGTATGTTATCTTCATTGACTACGAGGTTATGGAAATGATTCACATAATAAAAAAAATATTTCATTTGAAAAACTGAAGAGTGTGTTATGATTTTATAGGGAAAATATTTTTTTATATCAACCTTTTTACATACTTTCAATATTCAAGATATTGATGAAAAGCTCTACAAAATTAAAAATATATTTATGGTCCACTTATTTAATTTTTTGGTGTTTCCCCCCCTTTTAGGGTATAAATGGAGTTGGAATTTCATTCCATCATAAGATTCTCCATATATGTTCCCCTGGATCCACATATACTTCATTTTTTATATATAGTAATGAGAGTCTACATCTTTTGTCTCCACCTTAATTAAAAATCAGAAAATATATTCGTAGAAATGAAATTATATTATATCATATTCCCTTTAAAGACAAGGTTTTAATCCACTAATGAATCATTCAATTAGATTCATATGACCTGTAACAAACATGGAGCCATACCTTTCTATCCTTTTAAACACTACATCACATGTTAAATTTGATTCATCAACCTTTTTTACTTCATGTATTCCACCAATATCTTTCTTCATAGAGTTTGAGGAAAATAATTAGTGAATAAAACATTCTTGAACTCATTCCCACTTCATAGATTCTACTTACTCCTTCTATGTGGTATTCTTAATTAGATTCCACCATTATCTAGAATATCCAAATAAACAATATAAATCCATAAAAATATTTTCTTGTTTCAATCACAAAATAGTAAAAGTTATCTATTCCATTACATTGATTTATTTCTCGATAATATGAATATCAGATGTTCCTTTGATGGACAAAGATGTTTTTATATGAAATACTCAATAGAATGTTTATAACTCCTTGGTGTGTTCAGGAGATCAATATTATTTTCATTATAATACATATATTGTAATATTTGGTTGAGTATTTCCATATGATTTTATACTTCATAACATATAACATTAGGTTTTTTCATTAATTCCTCAAATTTTCCCTCACACCCATTTTAAATTTGGTTCTTCTAGATCAGTCCATCTCTGAAACCAAGAGTGGTTAACATGATTGGAAGAAATTTTGGATCATTATGGGATTAAAAATAAATGACATAAAATGAATTCAACATTAAATACTTTTAAACATTTACATAATAATATTATCTGGTAATTCAATTAGTTTAACATATATCTATATTAGTTCATCCGATATTATTTAAATTTTTGTTATCATATACAACTCACCCTAATACATAAATTTAATAAGGAAATCAATACATTATAGAAATTTTAATTGAACATATTATTATAAAAATAATATCCCATAGGATTGTATATCCAGGTATGAATTTGTACTACTAAACATCATGCATTTTATTGATTATCGATTAAATGTTTAATATGACCTTTTTAGGGTGATTTACCCAATGTTCACCAACAGTATAGAAACTTCCAATTTCCATAATCTAGGTGAATGTATTGTTAGAGAATCCATATATTAAAAAAATTACCAATATTTCAAGATATCGTCATATATATAGACTTATATCTATAGTTTTGAATAATGTTATATAAGAGTAACAACAAAGGTAACTATATTAATCTCCATAAATAACTAAACCCACCCTCTAATTCCAATTTTGGGGACAAAAGATATAAATTTTCCTACGATATAATATATCCATAATTATTATATTACATTTAAAAAATAAAATCAATTTCCTAAAATTAAATAGGTTTTGTGTCTTTGGATAGCATCTATATAAGAAACATTATTTATAATTAACATGGATTGATTCCACTGATCTCGTAAGTATATGTTATATTATAAATATATACTTAGTTAAATTTATCCTCATGCCTAAAAAATGGAGACATAAAAAATGATGATCCCAAGTGACTAGTAATGTGGAAATAAACATATCAATATATTACCTTTGTTTAGATGAGATACATATGAGGAATTATAAAAAAATAGAAATAAACAACAAAATGGACTTGGAATCAGAAAAAAGAATCATATATATTGATTGGAGATCAATTAATCACATATGATCAAATATATAACATGTCATAAATATTCGAAAAATGTGACATATATTTTGATCCATGGTGCATTATATAGTCTCATATCAATTGGGTGTGGCAACAATATAAGAATATAAACAAAAATGTATGGACCAGTCACCACCAAAAGTTTCTCACTGTGGATCATGTTTCATAACCTATTTCCCATACTTGATTTGGAATCATAAAAAGTTTCTTATATTAATTAATGCTTCCCTGCTTATTTCCTATAGTATATCATGTATCATAATGATATTTTATTTAGGATTGAACATCAAAACCTATGTTAACAATATATCATTAGACATAAATCTCAACCCAATTTATTTTTCATAAATATAGGGTCCGCCATTAACTAAAATATTAACCACACACATGTGTTTCCGGGGAAATAATATAACAATCAAACCATTAAAACTGAGGAATAATAATTTTTTCACACTACATTTGAAATGTAAAACATAAATAAACACATTAAATTGATCAATTGATACCAAATTTAATCACCCCAATTAGGATATTCCTAAAATAATTAAATGTGTTTTTTTTACAAAATATCATCATTAAAATAGATACCTTTATGGAAAAATAGGAAAATTGACACCAAATAATAAAAGAGAATAACAAATATTATCATTAAAAATAAATTAATAATATGAAATTAATTGATATATATTTAAATTTTAAGATGTTAATGAATAATTTTATCTGTAATATAAAATATGTTCTTGAATAATAGATCCATTTATTAAAACTAAAAATCATTATGATAAAAATTAGTCAAAACATAATATAATTTTTTAAAAACTAAAATCATTCATTTAAAGATATTTTAATTAAAAACTAATTTATCAATGATTTATAAAATTCAAAATAATATATAAAAATAGATCATTAGATATATGTAATATGAATGTTCAAATATTTAACGAAATGTTTTAATTCAGAGAAAGAAATTTCTATTACCAAACTCCCTTACCCATAATATTAATTTATAAGAAAGTGATTGAACCTCTTGTATCATAAATATTGATATATTAATTATCTATTTAATACATTTATTCACATAGATTTTCATTTATATGAAAAAATATATTTCTGTATTATATTTTGATAATTGGGTTTTGATTTCTTGTACTAATTTTATAAGAGTTGTTTCACAATTTCTTTTTTGGCTAAATTTCATCATTAAAATAGTTAAATGTAATGTATTTGATGTAATATATTTTCTTATAGTGTTATAATTTTTTAAATTGAGTTTTATAATGTTTCGTGAAAGATAATTTATTGACAAAGTAGTTTTGGATTAATTATCAATATCGAAAAACCACATTATAATGATGTTTAGATAATTATAATTTCATAAAAATTAATCTTATGATATAAAACAATATTATATATTTTATATATTCATAAAAATAAAAATAAAATTACCCATTATCATTGTATATAAAAATTAAGTGTTTTGTTTCCTGGAGTTGGAAGTCACCACATACAACTAGTTGATAATTACATTTTTAGGAAAATTATAAAGGGGAAATGTGGTTATTTATATATGACTCCGTAAAATACCATATATATTATAATTATATTTTAAATTAGGATATTGGAAAATAAATACTATGTTATGATGGAATATGAAGCATGATTTTTCATTAATGGGGTAGTTTTCATGTACACAAGTTGAACTTTATCATTTTTAATTGAAAATTGAATGGTTTTTAATTCTTATACCATAATTATAAAAGGATATTTGAATAATATTAATATTTATGTTATTATATTAATATTTTTAAATTAAATTTAGGTATCTATAAGTGCATGTGAATAGTTAGTAAAATGAAAGGGACAATTATATATTTATACATCATTACATGGATTATCTCCTTTAAGAACGAGGATTAAATATTGATTGACTATACAATTAAAAAACTAGAACCTATTTAATATGGATAGGTGTGTTGATGATATGGTTTTGATGATTTTTGGTTGAAAATAGGGTGTTTGGGTGTGAGTGTATTTGAGGAGTGGATTTCCACATTTATAAGTGAACGAAAATGAAAACATTTTAAATACCAAGTACTATATAATAATGGGAAGTGAGACTCAGAAAATGTGTTTATATATTTGAGAAATAATGGATTGTATTCATTATAATGTGTATAAATCAATCATAAACCAATTTCAACACATTTGTTTAACATTCTTGATGTTATTGACTCTTTGAAATTTAATTTTAAATTTTTTTAATTTACTATGTTAACTATTTTTTACATAAGAAACGTATCATTTATGATTCAAAAGAAAATTGTTCCAATTTTATTGTACTAACCTAATGTTTCCATATTTTAAATTCCTTTAATTTTATTTTATTTTTATATGTGATAATTAATAATTTGTAAATAATGAATAAATAATTTATTTATAATATTTATTGAAAAATATATTAAATTTATTATAAAATGAGAAATATATTTTTCTAATATAGAATCAATATTTTTAAATTCATAATATTAATAATAACATAAATACATCAGTTTCTGAAAAAATGTATTCGTAGATTTATAATTCAATATTTAAAACTTATAAATTGCAAAAGAAAATCATGGTATATTTTTATATAGTATATCGTTGTATTCGCATGAAATTCATTTTTTTAAATGTAGAAATATAATCCTAATCAATAATTTACATGATTATTCCAAATTATAAGTTATTTTTTTTAAATTTATCATCTTAAAACATAAAATATTTTTTATTTAAAATATAAAATGTTGTAAAAATAATTTTTATAAGAAAACAATTTTTGTATATTATCTATTTAAATTTAATCCACTATTAATATTTTATTAAATTCATGATATTTTTAAAAAAGTAAATATTAGAATCAAATATTTTAATATTTTATTTTCTACACATGTTGAGTCTTTATTTAATTTGATCTTTCTTTTTTCTTCTTTTATTTTTTTTATATTCCATAACTTTATTTCTACAATTTATATGTGATAATTTTATAGTTGTCTTCTAATAGTAAATATTTATTTAGATTCGTTGTTATTTGTAGAGACAGATATCAAAAATGGAATTAATCTGTGGAGAAATATTTTAGTAACACTTCAGCCATTACAATAAACCCTTTATGTGTACAAAAATATATAATTCAAAGTTAAATTTGAACGAGATACAACAGTTAACTTTATTATACAAAATTTATCAACATTTTAAATATTTCAATAGAATCCAATATTAATCACCCAAATTATTACAACTTCTTTTGGGATCCTTTAATTTCACTCCATGTATTCAAGGATTTCAAAATTCATTTTCCCCTATATTTAAATGTACTCTAAAAAATTCATTCTTTTAATTTCAATCATCAATAATCTAATCTTGTGCGACTAGCCTTCCTAATTTTTTAACTGAAAACACTTAGAGATAATTTATTCTTATATACATACATTTTATTTTTATATAAAAAATGATATAAAATTGTACTTCCAATAATATTATTCATTCTTCTTCCAAATTAATTGAGTTCATCCTCACTAGATTCTTTATTTCAATAATCTGAAGATCATTTTGATTTATTCTTTTGAGGATTATCTCTATAATTTATAACACTATATGAACCATGATTGGAACTAATTTTTTTATCCAATTAAGTCTTTATCTTAAATTTATTAACATCACTTTTTAATCTACTCACACATTATATAAAATTTTAGTCAATTAATCCTGATGCAGATTAATCAAGTTCTTCATATCATTAATATTACAATGTTTTGATTTACACTCCATCAAATATACATTAACAAATATCACAACATTATTATCATTGAACATATCATTATCACTATGATATTGTAAAATATTCACAATAATCATAAATAACCAATTCATATATGAATAATTATATCTAGGTAGAAACCAAAAATCATGATAATTAGCATATATCATAGATCTTCAATTTTCATGAAATTTTAAAGATATAAAATTTGTAAAATCTATAATATTCTAAATTCTATTAAAAGATGCATAATATATAATTTTCATGTAAAGAAGTTTCGTCAATGTGAAAAAATATATTTTCCAAACATTGTATTATTCATAAAATCTAGTTTCATTTCCTTATAAAAATATAAAATTATATCTCATGAATATTATAATTTTATATCATTATAAAATAATACGACACATTATTATTGAAAAAATATTATTCACGTGAGAAGTTCAATACTCAGAATAACATATAAAATAAATTGTAGGATAATTCGACATCTGATCACCCATTGATCCAATTGGCTTTCTTATAATCATAAAATAAACCCGTTTCTCCATAACATAGTTAGTGTTAGTTAATTGTGATATTATTAATAAACTAGTTAATAAATATTGAACTAATTCAAATTATATGTTATATTAAGGATTTGATATCGGGTGTTGGAATCAATAGAAAATATAAATCACCATAAAAATAAAATAGATACTAGCTTTCAAAGAAATAGTCCTCTAACATATATAGAACATGATAAATACAATATATGGTGAATTGTGGTATGAAACATTACATATAATTTGCATCCACCTCAAGATATATGTGGAAGTAAGTATAATATATAATTAAATACCAATTTATTAATGTAAAAGATGTTTAAATTAGGATTTTTCTATGTTAAAAATATCTTGACTAAAATTTACTTCCAATCATATATTCATTTTTTGGAAATTCATAATATTTGAAAAATAAAAGGAAAAAATTGAAATTTTGTGACTATTCAATTGATGTAAAATGTATAGAAAAATATACTACTATAGTAACATCCTATATGATACATATAAAACACTCCATATAGTGCATGTTAATAAAAATCATTCATTTAATGGATATTATATAGTTTCAATTTGAATGAATATTAATGGTTGATCATTAAAACCGGTCCATGTAACCTCTCTTCATATCCTCAGATGCCCTTAAAATAATCTCATTAGATTTTTTCGACATCTTTTATCATCAAAACACCTCAATCAAAATGTTTCTAAATAGATCTATCCTTCTATCCCTTGATGACCTTGATCACATAATTTTAGATAAACCTCTATCTTCCTATGCTCTAATACAACGATAAAAATTATTATAAATAGAATGAATATTATCATAAAATTCAAAATTTCTTTATAATGGAAAACTGCACATAGTGGAAAATAATATAAAACCCATTCAAAAGTAAATATATTACACTAATTAGATGAAATCCAAGTAACAACTAGTCTCAAAACATAAAAATGAGAAAAAAAATTCCAAATTATTAAGTATATACTCATGTTTTATCTCTTTGTTGACTAATTTCCTAACAAATTTTTAGGAATTTATATAACTAAATCTAACTTCTGATATCATTATTCTAAATATAAATTATAATTACATTATATAAAACTTTATCAACTTCTTAAAAACAAAGTGTTACACAATTTTTTTAATGAAATTAATAATGAATCACTATAATACTTGAATAACTAATGAATGAAAAAATTTCATGAAACTCAATTAATCATATCTTTAACATTAATGGAATAAAATATTGTAATAAGATATTAAATTTTAAATCATACTCAGTAATAAATAAATTTCATTTATAAAAATTATATGAATGGTTACTCTACTAAAAACGTATCCCTAACATAATATTATTTTTTGATACACACCCTACCCCTTCATAGTGTTCCTAAACATGGACCCAAAACCCCAAGGCACATACATGCACATTGAATCATTTTTTGATATTGAATTACGATCATGGTAATATAAGAAACATATTTAATGTACTTTATCAATCATCATGTATAAAAATGAAATATGAATAATATAAATAATCAACAGTTGTGATAAATTATAAAAAACACCAAATCAACCATTCATGATGTATTATACATTATAATAATCCCCTAGGGAAACTAAAATCTTCTCTCATCCATATGGATGGCATCATTCAGTGTAATACATGTTTATAATGAGAATACACCTAAACTAAAATTGTTTTCTAGAGCCTTAATGTATAAGATAATTGGAGAACTAGGCTACACGGGGACTTGGAAATAGATAATAAATATTATACTACTACTATAGTGGGATCACATCGTTTTATACATGCTCCCATAATTCCATGAAGTGTGTCTGTTGTCATATTCCATTGCATTGAAGCTGAGATTTGCTACTAAAAATATAGTTCTATTGATAATATTATAATTTAAACTTGTCAAATTAATTTTAATGTAACAATTGAATCAATTTTTTTATTTTGAACCAAATGAAATCATGTGTTAGACATGGTATAATCCATTTATCAATGTTTTATATTTCTAATAAATTATACATTAATATAAGTAAATATCATTTGTTATCATAAATGAATCATCATTATTTTTCATTGGAAATCAAATATATTATATCATTCAATTGTAGATAACAAATTTTTTAATCATTCGATACTATCGAACATGAAAAAAAATGCATAAAGTCTTTATTCATAACATCACAACCCATTGTGAATCTATTAAATCTCTCTTGAATATAGTTTATCAATAACTATTAATTTTGGAAAAAACACATTATAAAATTTTTTATCATTGTTATATTTCCTTACTATTTTACCCAATCAGTGTTTTATTGTTTTAAAAAATATGAGATATCAATTTCATAGAAGTAAGAAAAATAAGACTCAAGAAAAACATATATTCTAATAATTCAATATAGGTATATAGTGTAACCTAAAAAAAAGGTCATATATTCATATGAACATGTCAACCATAAATATATAATATATATTATTTTTTAACTATATAATCTTTTTAACCATGGAATAGTGTAACCTCTAGTAATTATACATATAAATCTACTATATTTGTGGTAAAAAAATTGACGATTCTCTCTAGTACATAAAGTTGTAGAATGTGACAATCAAATTCCATTAATCCGAGTTGTGGAATACATTATTTGGTATTAAAATAATTACAAACTAGGATTTATTTTTTGATATTAATTCAATTTATTATATGACATTATATTTTCATACAACAGGAAAAATCCCTTCTTGGTTTATCACTAACGAATGAAATAATCCCTACAAAACACAACTATGCATTGACTAACTAAGCCGTAGTGGCTTCATAAGATTGTTATTAAAAAATGAGGGTTATCAAGATATGTATATCTTAAACGTTATGAAATTGGGATTCATATTAACCATACACCCCTAAATAAATCAATTATTTTTAGACATTACATGTGATATAATTTATCATTATAATAATTACAATAATTCATTAGCACGATACTTCCTTTTTGTATTATTGGTAACACATATATTACTCTTTGTATCAAGTATAAATATTCCTCATATGGTAATCGTGACATATTATCTATAAATATTATACATTGAAATGAACATCTAGTAGGGATATGTCAAATATATTGTAACGACCCAAACATTCAATAATGGAAATTCCTCTTGATCTAATAATATGTTTTATTATAGTTATATAAAATGATAACTTCATTGGATTTATGTTTGTAGATTTTGAAATACCTTTATGAATTGTGATAGTTGCTAATATAGTCGTTGAACAGTGACCACATGATTAGTATAAATATAGGGCATTAAAAAATCCAATTTACTCGGACAAAGGAAGTGATGGACTCATCCTGTAGACTTTCCCTGTCTGAAGCCCATTTATCGGAGCTCGGAAAGGCAATGGAGACATTGGGATTCTCTATTGACCTAGCCCAAGCTGAGCTTTAACATGTTAAGCTGGAGAGGAACCGAATACAATAGAAATGGAATTTAATAAAGATTACCACCGGAGCGAAGTTATCTGAGCCACCCCAAAGTCTATCACCATCACACACCTTACACTTCAGTAATATGCATGTGTTATAAGGGGTTCAGTAACAAGACCAAAACACTACGACAAGGTACATTATTTTTGTATTAAAATGTGCATTCATTTTATTATTCTTTCTTTGTAAATTGTTTTTTCAAGCACACATAGTATTTATAGTTAATATTCAAATAAGAAATGTATTTTGATGAATTAATGGATTTTTTAAATAAATAATATTTTAATAAAATGTTGTTATTATTAAATTATGTTTTATTAAATATTAATTATCATATATTTTTATGAATTCAATTGTAATTTTTATTAAGGTTGGGATGCTATTTTTGTCAAAACCCAGGAATTTTTTGTAAATATCGGTTTATATTTTAAAAGTAAAATTTAAAATATTTACAAAATTATTTAGATAAAGTGAATATTTTTTAGGAATCAGGATGTCAAAATTATCCAATGGTGAATTTTTAATAATTTTTTGTGATTGTGAAATATTTGGGTAAAAAATAAATACTTTTTAAATATATAATGTGTTTTATAACATCATAATGACCCAATAGTAATGTAACATAATAATATAAAAATTATTTTTTTGGGAAATATATGTTTATCAACTAAAATAATGTGATTTTTTGTTTGATTGATTTATTTTAGAAAGCTTTGGTGGACCTTTCAAGGTATTTAAATCATCTTTCCTTTTAAAATTATTTTCCTTGAGAGTTTGACTCACCTCCACAAAAGTAACCCTATTATTTTAAGAAGTTAGGCCATTTTACATATAAAATATTGTTTTCCACTCCCCTTTGGAAAAAACCAAGGTCAATCACAGTGGTTTGTTTTGTGGTTTTGATTATTTTAATGTTAGGTTTCCCAAAACTAAATAATAAGGAATTCCCTATCCTTTCCTATATAAACCCACCCATGATCCCACTTCCTATTCACTCAAAGCAATTGGAGTTCTTCCAAACCTTTAAATAATCACTCTCGAATCCCCCCATGGTTCCCCAATATCACAAGAATCCTCTCTTAAGACTTTCCCAAGCTATTGGGATCACACATCCATGTAAGGGATTCCTACCGTTCTCTTTTTATCCTAGATTCTTTATATTGTTATGACCTGTTATTTTAAATTAAAAATGTTTGGGGTATGATTTATAACCATATACATACTTCCCTATTTATGTTTGGATGATGGGACACCCATTTCACTCTCATTAATGCCTCCTTGTACACTCGTTACCATGCCAAAATTCCGTGAGGGATTTCTCTCTCCTCTTTTACATGCAAGTAATTATTTTGTATTATGCATCCAAATTACACTAAATTTGTTGTGGAATGTATCTATATGACCCCCTTAATGAAAATTTTATGTAGATATTATGATACACCATTTTCTCTCTCATCAACAACTTTCATGAATCCTTAAGTCACGCCGTTTTGTTGCCAAAATTGCACCTCATTTTTCGAAGCCAAGATCATTGGGTAGGGAATACCATACCCATATCTCTATCAAGGGTATTCACCTTTATTCACATATATATATTTAATGGTACATTCATGTATTTATTCCACATTACATAATTCTGGAATATCTGATGATGTTGATTGATTCCATGTTATATGATCCATGTGGCATGCTTATTTTAGAAATGAGTTCTTTAAGAAGTGTGAACCATGATAGTGCTCCAATGCATTGGGTAATGTATAGTATCATGACATGTTAGGTGAAATGAGGTTTTTCTCATACTAATTCAACTACAAAGAAGGTTTACTTGTTCTTCATGTGCAATGAGACTTGGATCAGGCTAATTCCATGTTAAGTGTTGTTGCCACATTTCCATGTTATGATTATCATGCTTTATCATGACTATATGTTCATGTTTTTCTTCTACTCCATTGATATTCCTATTTTATAACATTTATTATAATCCTCTTTTTTATTACATGTTTTTTCCCTTACCGGGCTTTATAGCTCACCCTTTTTTTATGCATGTCCTCTGGTTATCCCATGCAACATTAGGTACGAATGAATGTAGTGATCATGTAAAGGAAATTTACAAGATAGATGTTGTGTGATTTATGTACTATGTTGTACTATAATGTTCATAATACCCCAAGTATCTATACCTCTCAATATTCTATGTTGTATCAAGTGAAAATTTTATGTAATAAATTAGGTTTAAGTTTTTAATAAAAGAAAGGTTGTTATAGTTGGTATCAGAGTACATGTTTAGTTATTTATGGAATTAGGATTAGTAAACCCTAGTAAAGACATAGAGACAAGAATAAATATAATAAAAAACATCACTATGTTTTAGTGAGTATTGAGTAAGTTTTTTATCAAACAAATACATCTTTGTCTGGATATGAACAGGTAGAGGCAGCTCTGGCATATATTCATCTTAGGGGAAAAACCCGAAACCACCGCTTTGAGCTAGACTCGAATGGGAACTGATGCTCGAAAATAGGCATTACTACACACATGGTTATGACACTTCTAGGGGAAATTATTTGGCAAATTCACAATCTTAGTATTATCCCTTATTAATGGAATAAAAAAAGTCCCTTAAATATATATGACAGAAGTAGATCATGAATAGCATAGATTGATGCCTATGGATTCATAAATTAATGAAATAAATGTTATTTATAAGTCATCCATTTTGTCCTTGGATTACTCTTTATGTGTTACCCCAAAATTTCCTATTATTCTAGCCAATGGCCTGTAATAGGAGGACATGTGCTAACAACTGATGTGAAGATCTATCTGATGACTGTGCTAATGAAATGCCCATTCATATGGGAGTGGGAATCAAAAACATTTTCATTCTTATCACTCATTTAACCCAAGATTTGATTAAAAACATGGGTCAATAGGAATTTTCAACCACCCCCCCCCCCCCAAAGAATAAGTCGCCATCGAGATATTCATGATAAAATGGCCTCTTAATTTTAATGGATCAGTTGATCCCTCAATCATCGAACAATAGATAAACTCCATTGAAAAGTTCTTCTCTCTCCATAAATGATCTTAATAAGAGATGTTTCTGCTGGATGCTTATCGTATGATGGGTGAAGATGATAAATGGTGGTTGTTGATCAAAAATATGAATCCTGAGGAGGAGATTGAGGTGTTGGAAAGGAAGGATTTCCAAAAGATGTTTTTTGATAAATATTTTTCGTGCACTATCCGACTTTTGATGGAAAGAGACTTCCTTGACCACAGGAAAAAAAGAAGACAAAATCATATTGGGCATATAATGAAAACTTCAAAATGCTTGAACGATATGCCTCCTACATTGTCATTACCCCTGAATGCAAGGATGACCGCTTCTTTGGTGGGGTGATACCTAGCCCACAGAAAGCACTGGCGATCTGTAACTTTGATAGCTAGGAGGAAATTTTTAATCTTCCATTAAGGAAAAAATTCCGATTGAAGAATTTTAGGGGTATCAGGGGGATATGATATGTAAGGTGGGATTAAATACCGGATGTTCGATTGATAAATCCAACTGTGCTGTGAAGATCAATCACTCCACTAGCCAAAGGCACAGAAAGAACCCCACAAATTTCATGAAGGGGATGAAGAAATACTTATGGTTTGGAGGAGAAGGTAACCTAGCTGCTAACTGCCAACTAGAAAAACCCGCAGCTAAAACAGAGGAATAGAATGCTCCATTCGAACCTCAACGCGTTCTTCATTGCTAAAACTGCATAAAAACAAGGTAATCAGGAAAATAAGTACTCTAAGCCAATGGTTTTCATAGGCATCCAACAACCTCCGTGGTAGCAAGGGAGAGCTTTTTCCATCACTACAGTCGAAGTGAACCCTGACATCAAAGTGGTGATAGGTACACTAGTTATTCACTCATTTATAGAGAACATACATTTTCATTTAGTTTGTATGCATTATTTTATATCCCAAAAGTTTAGTAGAATAATCTCAGCACCACCACAAATCAGGGAAGTAAAGATTATAGTGAGTATGTAATATAGGGAAATCATTTCATCCCATGAATATAACTCCTCCCCTATCATAATCTATGGATTGAATTTCCCGGAGAACCACTTCATAATCCCTCTTGTGGAACTTTTTGAAATTCATGGCATATATTGGCTTACCTTATATAGAGCCAACATAAATTAACGTGAGAGGGAAATCACTCTGCATGTGGAGAGTCTACCCCCGATTCTATACAAGTTCATGGAGGAAGATGAATCTTCTTTAGCTCCAACATCTCAAGAATGGATATTAGTACACAATGAGCACATGTTTCTTCCTCTAATGATTGAGTCTAAGGAGACAAACATCCTTGAAGACATGCCTATTGTGAGCGAATTCGCTAAAGTGTTTCCCAAGGAATTTTCTAGTCTTCCTCCTAGAAGAGATGCTGAATTCTCAATTGATCTTATACCTTGGGAGTTACCAATGTCAATGACTCGATATAGAATGTTTGTTGTGGAGCTTTAGGAGCTTCTAAAACATGTATAATAGAATCTTGTTAAAGGTTTAATATTCCGAAGTTCTTTACCATGGGGTGTATTAGTCATATTTGTTAAGAGGATGTATGGGTCAATGTTCTTATGCATAGATTATCATGAAACTAACCAAATCATGATAAAGAACAAGTATCCTCTTCCATTAATTTATGACTTGTTCAATCAGTTTCATGGGGCACAATAAATTTTCAAGGGAGATTTGCAGTTGGGATGTGACAACTGGGCCCCGGTGCAACCACCCCGCCTTAACATGGTTGTCAGGTCCTGGCCCACCTTGTACCACCAGTTGCCCCCACAGACACGTGGGGCCCACCCCAAAGTCCACCCACATGCCTGAACGGGTCATCTGACTAATGATAGTCCCCACATGCCAACACTTGTCCTTTCCAGTGTGTTTTGTCCTCACTCACACACATCCTCAGAAACTTCCCAGGAGGTCACCCATCCTGATCACTACTCTAGGATAAGCATGCATAACTGTGGAGTTCTAATCAGGTAGGCTCCTGAAAAGGAAGGTGCACCTTGTTGACATGAGTCATATCAATTAGTCATTTAACCCTTTATCATTTGCGGATGTTACAATCACCCCCCCCCCCCCCTTTAGAGAACAATGCCCTCGTTGTGGGCCTTACATCTCAACCCAGGAAGTGCACCGCGCACTTAAGGCTGGGTTCCTCCTTTGATACCAAATGTGACAACTGGGCCCCGGTGACAGCACAACCACCCCGCCTTAACATGGTCGTCGGGTCCTGGCCCACCAGGTACCACCAGTTGCCCTCACAGACACGTGGGGCCCACCCCAGGGTCCACCCACATGCCTGAACGGGTCATCTGACTAATGATAGTCCCCACAGGCCAACCCTTGTCCTTTCCAGTGTGTTTTGTCCTCACTCACACACATCCTGAGAAACTTCCTAGGAGGTCACCCATCTTGATCACTACTCTAGGACAAGAACGCTTAACTGTGGAGTTCTAATCAGGTAGGCTCCCGAAAAGGAAGGTTCACCTTGTTGACATGAGTCATATCAATTAGTCATTTAACCCTTTATCATTTGGGGATGTTACAATCACCCCCACTTGTCGCACCCGTTTTTTTTAAATTACTTATTTTATTAATATTATGGGCATCAGCTAGTCTGGGTCAAGGCCCGACATAATTATTGAGTTATTATTTAAAGAAATGCATGTTTTGGTCTTGACATCATTCAGCGCACCGCGGTCGAAGCTGCATGACCTGCCCGATATTCAAGGAAAATGAATAAGATGCAATGAATAATAAAGTGAGAATAAGATAAAATAAGTAGTGTAATTGGATTCAAGGGACTATTTTAACGAAGATGATAATAACGTTGTTTGATAATATTTTTGTTATAATTGATAATTTCAAGAGTGTAAATTTTATTAAGTTATTAATATTATAAGAATTGATATTATCGTTAACAAGAAATTAAGTTACTATGACCCCTTTTTTTAACTTATTTGGTTTTAAAGTGTTTCGTCAAGGCGCGGGCTAAGTCTCGATTGAATTTGGTGTTTTTGTCGATAAATGAGTTTCTCTTTCGGGGCGTGACAATGTGTGATGCATGGGTGAAGCAGAGTTGCAATATTGTACGGCCTCGCCAGCGCTGCCGGGTGGGCCACCAATTGTTCAATTAATTAAATAAATTGAGTTAATAACAGTGAAATAAAATTAAATGTTTTGAAGAATAAAAATGAAAATAAGATTAGAAAAATGTGTTAATAGTTTAATAAGTTGTTTTTTATATAATTTGTGTTTTAGTGATAATAATAATATCATTATTGTTGTTGTTTTAGTTTAAGAATATTTTAATTTTATTAATAGTATTATTATTATTATTAATTGTATTCTTTTAGTTTTTTTGGGTTTCTCTTATTCTTTGTTTTTCTTTGTTTTCCTTTTCTCTACCTCCCCTCACTCTCTCCAATCGGGCCCCCTCCCTCTCCTCTTTTGCGTTTATTTTTTTCCCCCTATAAACCCTATGCGCCGCACCCTCTCTCCCTGCGACCTCCTTCGTCCAGCGGACTTCCCGTCGCCCCCCTGCATCCTGTCCGACCACCTGGAAAGCGCCTCACCCCATCGGCCATCCTCCTTCCGTCCGAAGAACCCCAAGCCCCCTCGCCGGACCGCACCCTTGCTCCCCCGTCGCTCCAGCTTCCTACACTCCGCCGAAACCTCCCTTCCGGCCGCACCTATGTCTGGCGACCTCCTCTTACAGCGCTACGAACCATCTCCCATGCCTCTTCTATTGGCACAGCCTCCCTCGCATTTCCTCCCACACGAGCAGCTCTCTCTCTGGTTGGTTCTTCTCTTTTTTTCCCTCTTGAGTTCTTGTCCATTTTTCAAGTGTGAGGTATCTACTATTGGGTGTTTTTTTTTAAAATCCTGGTTTTGTTCCAATTCTTGTTTAGGATCCAATTCGGTTTCCCTGTGGTGCGAATTGGTTGCAATTGGAGTTTCGCACCCATGTTTGAATGTTGGGACATCTAGGTAGGTGGTAGGTGGTTCCGCATTTAACCATTGTTTGATCAATTAATTTTCTTCTTAAATTAATTTATTATATTATTTAGATTAGTTTATTTATGCGAATAATGGTATTAATTGAAGTTGATATGTGTGTGCGATATAGGTCGGTTTTATGTGAAAAAATTGATGTTGAACTGTTTGTTAGTTGTTTATAAATTATACAAATTGTGCTCTGGTTTATCATCAGTTTGCGTTGAGTCACAATGGAATGTTTGAATTCATTTTTAGTGTTTTCGAGTCTTGCGGAACACCTCCAAGTTTGTTTCTTAATTTTTAGGGTTGTCGGGTTATGTTTTTAGGGTGATGTTGGGTTAATTTTGATGCTTTTTTCGATGCTTGTTTCTATGGTTCATTTGCATTTGTTTTTGTGCATTGGATGAGCAATTGGAGACGCGCCCTAAACGTTGTGGAGTCTCCAACACCTGAGGTAGGTGGTTCTATGTCATTACTTCAATTAGATAATTTAATTTGTTGGTTTAGTTTAACTTAATATATTCTATGGTTTAGTTGCAAGATGAGAATTATGTTTATAATGTTTTGGTAGAGCTGTAGAGGTTTTGCAAAATGCATTTTAAAAATGGTGTAACATGCGTGCGTGATGAATGTTGCACTTTTCTTTTGAAATTGTCATTTTTATTCCTTTCGATTCGGTTGTGGTAAATTCTAGAAATGTCTAATAATTGTTTATAGTGTGCCAAAGAGGTTTTGAAAGGGGTGATTTGTGAAATTGATTTTGTAATGGTTTCCTTTTCATGCAATATGTTTCATAAGTTGAGGAATTGTTTATTTAAGTGGCGTTTTTAGTGCGAAACATGGTTGAATTGTTTTGAGGGTTGTTTGGCAGGTGTGAAAGGTGTTTTCAAGTCACTTTAGGTGTTTGTATATTTAAATAGATATTTTCAATGTATATGAATCACATTTGGTGTGTTTTCCTTGTTGTGTACCTTTGAAGTTGAATATGCTTACACATTTAAAGTGGTGTATTTTTATAAAAAGAGACATGTCGTGTGCGTGCGTATTTGAAATAGTTCTTTAGTATGCAAATGGTGACTTTTGTGTGCAATATCTTGTTTGGTCTGCGAAATGAGAAATAAATATATTATGTGAATGTGAAACTTTTTTGAGCACAAGGGAAAACCCTGGGTATCTAGGTGGGCAGACTAGAACTAGTGCGCTAGTGAACAGGATGGGTGTCGTCCCTATTTCACTTAGCTGGATTGACGATTGCAACACTAACAAAACATGATACTTGAGGGTCGTGGCCTTCTAAACCATGTGTTCTGAGGGTCGTGGCCTTCTAAGCCATGTTTTCTGAGGGTTGTGGCCTTCTAAGCCACGTTTCACCGAGACACGAGGTTCTAGGGTCCCACTCGAGCTAGATGAACCTTAGGGGATTTACCCACAGTGCTCTACCATCAATGTTGTGGTGCCTTCCATCGGTATATAGAGGACCACTTGGGTGTTAGCGTGTGTTTGTGTGTGAGTGTGTGTGTGTGTGAGTATGTGTGTGTGAGTGTGTGAGAGTGTGTGTGTGTGCCCATAATGAACGTTACTTATCCTCTAAAAAATTGTGTCTGTGAAATGAGTTCTTTTTAGTGTTTTTCTTTATAATTTAGCTTGTAAATGTTTTCTTTAAAAGCATTTTTTTAAAGTATAATTTTGAATAAGCACTTTAAATTGTCTTTTGATGTTGTGGCATGGAACCATTTCTCAGTGGCATCCTACTGGGATTTTAGCTCACACCCTGCATACACCCTTGGGTGTATGTAGATTCTGTTTCTTCTGCATTCCATGTTGCGACTTCGTGCTCAGTGATGGTGGTTCAGGTTGCAGTTGGTCTTCTCATGCAGAATGGTGTTGATGTGGTCTCACTTCTGCTGGGAGGTTGAGTATGAGTTTTAGTTTCCGCTGTCGTCTTTTCTTTTTATTTATTGTTTCGAGTTGTAGACCTTAAACTTGTTCATAGTTTAAAGGCATGTTTCGTTGTCTATTTCTAATTTCAGTTTATCTATCTTGTTAGTTGGTTTTTCTGTCTTGTATTTCAGGTAAAACCATTCCCACTTGTTAAACATGATACCTAGGCACTTGTGCTAGCCCGTGGGGATCGGGAACGCCCTTCGGGCCTTGCCGCGGACCGGGTCGGGCGCCGGGTCGGATGGCGACCCGGCCTGGTTCGTGACAAAATGGTATCAAAGGGCAAGGTTTGCTCTCTTGGGTCGTGTTCTTTTGGGATAGAGTCACGATAGACTTGATTTAAGGTTGTTGGGACTCAACGTCCTGACTACGAGCAGTGTGCCTGGCCAGCACACCTCGTGGAGGGACTCAAGTTACCAACATATGTTGAGGTTTGTCTGAGTTTTTGGTCCTTGTGGTTAATCGTGTCTAAGGGAAATGAAAAGGGGGTAAGGTCAGTCGTCCTAGTGAGCTCGCAGGGTCTGGAAAGCCCTGCGGAGCTGGGGACACTGTCCTAATATACCCTCCTTGGCAGTGGTGTGATTGGCCTATGACCGCCAACCATATGTTCCATCACCCACTGACACACGTTTTCTCTTGCGTCATTTCTTGTATCTTTGTTTGGGATTCGTGTAAATTTGATTTTTAAGTAAAAATGTTTTGGTCTTGGAAAATGTTTTCAAATGAAGCGATTTAAAGATGAAATTGTGTGTGAGGTTTGAAAAGTGTCGGTTGGATGTTTTGGTTTTGAAAAGTTGAAAGGTTTGGTTTTGACCATTGGTGTTCTCATGGGTAACCACATGCATGAGCGTATATGGGAAAAAGAAATGGTTAATGGCACCAGAGGATGAGTGCCTGGATGACATGTGTTGGGTGCCGGTGCGGCACGGGAACATGCATGTGCGAGGCTCATGGGACGCCATTGGTGTTTGTGCAATCCACTGGGTTTTCTTATTTTCAAAATGTTTTTTTAAAGGTAAGAAATTTGGTGTTTTAGTTAACAGTGTTTGTGTGGCGTGTCCTCGTGTTTTGAAAATGTCGGATGTGAGGCGTTTTGAGCCGAGGAATTTTTTGGAATGGTTGTGTCCTGAGTGTGAATTCTTATTTGTAAGTTGGTATGCAAGCGTGTATCTAGTTAATTCTTTTGAAAAGTACCTCGGGGATCCATTGCAGTGGTTTCCCCTGCACGTGTGGTGTTCTCTTGTGGTATGTCCTGACCATTGGACTAGTTCAGTTGGGTCCATGGATTTATTTCATGGCTAGTGCACACCCCCAATAAAGATTAATGTGAGAATGACGTGAGACCACAGATGGTTCTCCATTGGCTGACCCTCCAGTTGACAAAAGTAAGGACTATTCCTTTTTTTTGTGCGACAATGCTAAGTCTATTCCTTTTTCCTTCAGTTAAGCGGATCCTCTCGCAGTAGAATGATAGATGAGAGGGGAGTTGAAGGTAGTTTTGGTCATTTCAGTTGTCCGAGTCATTGGTTATGGGGTTTGATGTCATCATGTTTGATGGTTCCCCTGGAAACGGTGAAAGGAAATCTAGGGAGGAAGGGTGAAGGTGGTTCATAATTTTTAGTGTTGACCAGTGTCTTGAAGGGATTTGTAGTATTTACAGTGGCCGAAAGGGTCACGTTCGGTGACGTCTTGCAGCGTGAGACCTCGTTGATAGTCAACGGTGGTTTGGAAGAAACCCTAAGTCGTCGGTGTAGCCTATCATTCTAAATGACCTCTGGTCTTTGGTTTATTTTGTTTAAAGAAGGGTTCATGTTAGACTACTAGTTTGGCAGACCCAGTCGTATGAGGCTGCTATGTTCGTTTGCAGGAAGCACGTGTTGTTCAAGATGCAGTCTAAAGTCTTTCTCAAAGTAATGTTTCTATTGACAGCAATGATTGTTCTCAGGGACGATTTGTGGTGTCATGTTCTCATTCAGTGTAACCAGGGATGATGCATGTGTATCATTTATGCTCTCGTTCGGGTGAATGTTCAGTGTGAGAGTAATTGGATGTCATGGCGTGTTGTGTCTGATGGTGTTTCCTCAGGTGCAGTATGATTGGGTGTGACACCAAAAGGAGAAGCTCTGTTCGGGAGTCTTCCATGCCTGACTACGAGGCAGAAGATGATTCAAACATCAGGGCTCCAGCCATAGGCCTCGGAGTGAAGCTGGTGCGTGGTCAGGAACCCCGAGTGTGTATGAGACCCGACTTTATTTCTGTCACCAGTGTTGAATGTATAGGCAGTTTAAGTTGTTTCAATGGTTATTCCGCTCCGAATGAGCCGTCTGGTTGCATAAGCTTTTCTAGACCATGTGGAGGTGTGTTCGTCTCGTTGCTTTAAAGTTTTGGGGATTGTGTCCCCTTGGATGCAATCGTTTTAGTGGTCCTTATGGGAGTTTGTTGAGTAAATCTGTCTCAAATCTGAATAATGCTCATCCAGGAATGTGGGAATGATGGTTTGTCTTGGGTCAAGCTTTTGACGCCCGGTAGTCAGGCCCCTCCCTCCCCGCCCCTTGTGGTGGGGTGTTTGGTCACCATTGAGAAATTTTCAAAGTTCTATACCTTCCGTTAGTTCAAATGTTGGGGAGACCCACATTGGGTCTCGCACGAATGCCTATAAAATGAATCAGTGCTGGACTCTTATTTAATGGCAGGGAGTTTGCTCGAACCTCTCCGAGTCATTTTTCCAGTCTTGTTTCGAGCATCAGTGACTTCCTAGTGGTGGGGAGCCCCTCGGGCCTCCCCATGTTGATCTTTTTCTGCTGTTTTTAAATATGGTTTAGTGATAAGTGATAAGAGTGTTCTTGGACGTGGTTTGACCATTCTATCCAAATGATGGGGTTTTCATTTAATAATGTTTGAGTTGTTTCGGCTTGTGAAGTTGGTTTCTGTGGGTGTGAGAGTTCCCTTCCTCAATTAGTCAACTGGAGGCGTTCTCGCTCTTTGGGGCGGGCGACACATATCTGAATGTCTTTTGACACATTTTATGAAGATGTCTTTGAATCACTTTTTCTGAGCACGATGCTCTGGCCTCTTTTCGCTTGTTGATTATGGGGATCCTCTTTAAACATGAGTGGGGTAACAACTTCTTCTTTGGGTCTTGGCCTTAGTTGTGGCTTTCCGAGGACGGAAAGCATTATGGTGGGGAGAATTGTCACACCCGTTTTTTTTAAATTACTTATTTTATTAATTTTCTGGGCATCGGCTAGTCTGGGTCAAGGCCTGAATTACTTGTTGAGTTATTATTTAAAGAAATGCATGTTTTGGTCTTGACATCGTTCAGCGCACCGCGGTCAAAGCCGCATGACCTGCCTGATATTCATGGAAAATGAATAAGATGCAATGAATAATAAAGTGAGAATAAGATAAAATAAGAAGTGCAATTGGATTCAAGGGACTATTTTAATGAAGATGATAATAACGTTGTTTGATAATATTTTTGTTGTAATTGATAATGTCAAGAGTTTAAATTTTATTAAGTTATTAATATTATAAGAATTGATATTATCGTTAACACGAAATTAAGTTACTATGACCCCTTTTTTTAACTTATTTGGTTTTAAAGTGTTTCGTCAAGGCGCGGGCTAAGTCTCAATTGAATTTGGTGTTTTTGTCGATAAATGAGTTTCTCTTTCAGGGCGCGACAATGTGTGATGCATGGGTGAAGCAGAGTTGCAATATTGTACGGCCTCGCCAGCACCACCGGGTGGGCCGCCCATTGTTCAATTAAATAAATAAATTGAGTTAATAACAGTGAAATATAATTAAATGTTTTGAAGAATAAAAATGAAAATAAGATGAGAAAAATGTGTTAATAGTTTAATAAGTTGTTTTTTATATATGTTGTGTTTTAGTGATAATAATAATATCATTATTATTATTGTTTTAGTTTAAGAATATTTTAATTTTATTAATAGTATTATTATTATTATTATTAATTGTTTTCTTTTAGTTTTTTTGGGTTTCTTTTATTCTTTGTTTTTCTTTTTTTCCCTTTTCTCTACCTCCCCTCACTCTCTCCCATCGGTCCCCTCCCTCTCCTCATAAACCCTATGCACCACACCCACTCTCCCTGCAGCCTCCTTCGTCCGGTGGACTTCCTGTCGCCCCCTTGCATCCCGTCCGGCCACCTGGAAAGTGTCGCACCCCATCGGCCTTCCTCCTTCCGTCCAAAGAACCCCGAGCCCCCTCTCTGGACCGCACCCTTGCTCCCCCATCGCTCCGACTTTCTACACTCCGCTGAAACCTCCCTTCTAGCCGCACCTATGTCCGGCGGCCTCCTCTTCCAGCGCTACGAACCGTCGCCCCTGCCTCTTCTATTGGCGCAGCCTCGCGCGCGTTTCCTCCCACACGAGCAGCTCTCTCTCAGGTTGGTTCTTCTCTTTTTTTCCCTCTTGAGTTCTTGGCCATTATTCAAGTGTGAGGTATCTTTTATTGGGTGTTTTTTTTAAATCTTGGTTTTGTTCCAATTCTTGTTTAGGGTCCAATTTGGTTTACCTGTGGTGCGAATTGGTTGCAATTGGAGTTTCGCACCCATGTTTGAATGTTGGGACATCTAAGTAGGTGGTAGGTGGTTCCACATTTAACCATTGATTGATCAATTAATTTTCTTCTTAAATTAATTTAGCATATTATTTAGATTAGTTTATTTAACGCGAATAATGGTATTAATTGAAGTTGATATGTGTGTGCGATATAGGTCGGTTTTATGTAAAAAAAATTGATGTTGAACTGTTTGTTAGTTGTTTATAAATTATAAAAATTGTGCTCTGGTTTAGCGTCAGTTTGTGTTGAGTCACAAAGGAATGTTTGACTGCATTTTTAGTGTTTTCGAGTCTTGCTGAACACCTTCGAGTTTTTTTCTTAATTTTTAGGGTTGTTGGGTTATATTTTTTGGGTGAAGTTGGGTTAATTTTGATGCTTTTGTCGTTGCTTGTTTCTAAGGTTATTTTGTAGTTGTTGTGGTGTGTTGGATGAGCAATTGGAGACGCGCCCTAAACGTTATGGATTCTCCAACACCTGAGGTAGGTGGTTCCATGTCATTACTTCATTTAGATAATTTAATTTGTTTGTTTAGTTTAACTTAATATGTTCTATGGTTTAGTTTCAAGATGCGAATTATGTTTATAATGTTTTGGTAGAGCTGTAGAGGTTTTGCACAATGCATTTTAAAAATGGTGTAACATGCGTGCGTGATGAATGTTGCACTTTTCTTTTGAAATTGTCATTTTTATTCCTTTCGATTCGGTTGTGGTAAATTCTAGAAATGTCTAATAATTGTTTATAGTGTTCCAAAGAGGTTTTGAAAGGGGTGATTTGTGAAATTGATTTTGTAATGGTTTCCTTTTCATGAAATATGTTTCATAAGTTGAGGAATTGTTTATTTAAGTGGCGTTTTTAGTGTGAAACATGGTTGAAAGGTTTTGAGGGTTGTTTGGCAGGTGTGAAAGGTGTTTTCAAGTTACTTTAAGTGTTTGTATATTTAAATAGATATTTTCAAAGTATATGAATCACTTTTGGTGTGTTTTCCTTGTTGTGTACCTTTGAAGTTGAATATGCTTTCACTTTTAAAGTGGTGTATTTTTAAAAAAAGAGACATGTCGTGTGCGTGCGTCTTTGAAATAGTGCTTTGGTATGAAAATGGTGACTTTTGTGTGCAATATCTTGTTTGGTCTGCGAAATGAGAAATAAATATATTATGCGAATGTGAAACTTGTTTGAGCATAAGGGAAAACCCTGGGTATCTAGGTGGGCAGACTAGAACTAGTGCGCTAGTGAACCGGATGGGTGTCGTCCCTGTTTCGCTTAGCTGGACTGACAATTGAAACACTAACAAAACATGATATCTGAGGTCCGTGGCCTTATAAGCCACGTGTTCTGAGCGTCGTGGCCTACTATGCCACGTTTTCTGAGGGTCGTGGCATTTTAAGCCACGTTTCACCGATACACGAGGTTCTAGGGTCCTAGTCGAGCTAGATGAACCTTAGGGGATTTACCCACAGTGCTCTACCATCAATGTCGTGGTTCCTTCCGTCGGTATATGGAGGAACACTTGGGTGTTACCGTGTGTGTGTGTGTGAGAATTTGCGTGTGTTTGTGTGAGAGTATGTGTGTGTGCGTGTGTGAGAGTGTGTGTGTGTGTGCCCACAATGAACTTTACTTATCCTCTTAAAAATTGTGTCTGTGAAATGAGTTCTTTTTAGTGTTTTTCTTTAGCATTTAGCTTGTAAATGTTTTCTTTAAAATCATTTTTTTAAGTATAATTTTGAATAAGCACTTTAAATTGTCTTTTGATGTTGTTGAATGGAACCATTTCTCGGTGGCATCCTACTGGGCTTTTAGCTCACACCCTGCATACACCCTTGGGTGTATGTAGATTCTGTTTCTTCTGTATTCCATGTTGCGACTTCGTGCTCAGTGATGGTGGTTTAGGTTGCAGTTGGGCTTCTCATGCAGAATGGTGATGATGTGGTCTCACTTCTACTGGGAGGTTGAGTATGAGTTTTAGTTTTCGCTGTCGTCTTTTCTTTTTAGTTATTGTTTCGAGTTGTAGACCTTAAACTTGTTCATAGTTTAAAGGCACGTTTCGTTGTCTATTTCTAATTTCAGTTTATCTATCTTGTTAGTTGGTTTTTCTGTCTTGTATTTCGGGTAAAACCATTCCATCTTGTTAAACATGATACCCGGGCACTTGTGCCAGTGTGTGGGGATCGGGAACGCCCTTCGGGCCTTGCCGCGGACCGGGTCGGGCACCGGGTCGGATGGAAACCCGGCCTGGTTCGTGACATGGGATATTATCAAGTAAGGATGAAGAAGGAAGATATCCCCTAGATTTCTTTTTGTACAAGATATAGTCACTATTAATTCATAATAATGCCTTTCGGACTCACTAATTCTCCATCAATCTTCATGGTCTTGATGAATAGAATCATTAGGGATTACCTTGGAAGATTTTTTGTAGGTATTATAGATGATATTATGATATACTCCACAACCAAGGATGATAATGAGGAGCATCTGCGAACTGTACTATATACCTTTTAGAAGGTGATTCTCTATGAAAAGTACAGAAAGTGTGAGTTCTGTTTGACAGAGGTCTCATTTCTGATCCATATCATCACAAGTAATGGGATATAGATGGATCCATCCAAAATAGATGATATTAAAGGAAGGTTGAGGCCAACGTCAGTAACAGATATCCATAGCTTCTTGGGGTTAGCTGGATATTATCGACGATTTGTGGAGGCTTTCTCACAATTGTCCAACCCACATACCAAGCTAACTCTGATGGGAGTAAAGATTTCTTGGAGTGATTAATGCGAATAATATTTAAGGAGTAAAAAAGGAGGCTCCTCACTATGCATGTTCTCACTTTACCCATAAGTGCAGAACATTTTGTGGTATTCAGTGATGCTTAAAAGAAGGGCCTAGGATGTGTGTTGATGTAAAATGACAATTGCCTATTCTTCAATGAAATTTAATGTTCATGAGAAGAATTATCCAACACATGATTTGGAGTTGGCTGCAGTGATCTACACATTAATAATTTGGCGGCATTGTCTCTTTGGGGAGAAGTGTGAAATATATATGGATCACAAAAGCCTCATGTATATATTCATTCAGAAAGAGTTGAACATGTGCCAATGAATATGGTTAGAGCTGATCAAAGACTATGACTTCTCAATACATTACCACCCTGGGAAAGCGAACAAGGTGGTATATTCTCTAAGTAGAAAGGTCCTAGCAATTCTATCATTGATGAAAATTGAGAAGGATTAAATCTTAATAGACATGATTAAGATTGACATGGGAATCCTAAAGAAGGGAACATCCTCAATCCTTTCAAAAATTATTTCTCAACTGTATCTTTGGGAAAGGATAAAGGATGCTCAAAAGGATGAGGTGGGAATTCAGAAGAATGTGGAAGCTATCAGAAAAAAGAAATACTTAGAGTTCAATGATAATGAAGAAGGAATTGTGAGATTTGGGAAAAGACTATAGGTTCCATCATGTCCATAGCTGAAGAAGGAACAATTGGATGATGCACATAGTTCAAATGTCTTTATTCACCCAATAATGAAAAATACGTATCGAGATCTCCGATATCATTATTGTTGTGATAATATGAAGAAGGATATCACTGAGTATACATCAATGTTCTTGGTTTGTCAGCAAGAGATGTAAGACAGGTAGAAGTCTAAGGGAAAGATGCCACCATTTCCCATACCATCATGGAAATGGGAGACCATCCCCATGGACTTTGTCACCGTACTTCCGAAGACATCCAAAGGAAACAATCCAATCTGGGTTGTTGTGGATCATCTTACAAAGTCTGCACACTTTATTCTAATTCGAGAGGATTTTTTATTGGATCAACTATCACATATATATAATGGAAGTGGTAAGGCTACATGAAGTACCACTATCTACTGTATCCGACTGAGATCCAAGATTCAAATATATGTTTTGGAAGAGTCTTCATCATGCTCTGGATACAGAAATAAACTTCAGTACGGCCTATCATCCTCAAAATGATGGCCAATCTGAGTGAACTATTCATACACTAGAAGATATGTTTAGACCATGTTCAATGGAATTTAAATGATGATGGGATCAATATCTTCCTCTGGTTGAATTCTCCAACAATAACAGTTTACACTTGAGCATTCGAATGGTGCCTTAAAAATCCATGTTTAGGAAGAGGTTAATAACACCAGCTTATTGGGATGATGTTAGAGAACATAAGCTGCTAGGACTGTAAATGGTCAAAGAAATGGTGGAGAAGGTGAAAACCATTTAACATCATATCAAATAAACCAAGAGTCGACATAATAGTTATGTAGATAACTGTCGATGAGACTTTGATTTTAATGTTGGAGACATTGTATTTCTATGCATATCTCCAGGGTAGAAGGTAATGAGGTTTGGCAAGAAAGAGAAGTAAAGTAATAGGTACATCGACCCATTCAAGATAATTGATTTTTTTAGGGCTCTGGACAATCGACTATAACTTCTACCTACCATGGATAACGTACATGATATACTTCATTTATCCCTATTAAGGAAGTACATGATATATCATTCACATGTACTCTCTTCAGAGGTAGTACAACTATAGGATGATCATTAATGCAAGGAGTTACCAGTGAAGATTTTAGACCTTCGAGAAAAGGTTCTACGAAATAAGACAATGCCCATCATCAAGTTTTTGTGGAGAAACCCCAAGATTGAAGAAGCAACCAGGGAATCAGAGGAAATGATGAAGCAGAGTTACCCACATTTGTTTTAGTGTGGGAAAAGGGAATTTCAAGGGAGAAATTTCTTAAGGGGGAATAATGTAATGACCCAAACATTCATTAATGGAAATTTGTCTTGATATAATTATATGTCTTATTATGGTATTATAAAATGTGGACTTTATGTGTTTTATGTTTATAGATTTTAAAATAGCATTACTAATTTTTTCCATTGCTAATATAGTCATTGAGTGTTGATCCCATGACTAGTATGAATATAGGGCTTTAACAAATCCAATTTACTCAGACAAAGGAATTGATGGCCTCATCCAGTAGACTTGACCAATACGAAGCCTATTTTTTGGATCATGGAAAGGAGGAGGCATAATTGGTATTCACTCTTGACCAAGCCCAATATGAGCTTTAACACGTTAAGCTTGAGCATAGACGACTATGGGAGAATTGAAAGTTAATAGAGATTACCACCAAAGTGATATTATCCGAAAAAACCCCAAGAGACTGTCACCATCACACACCATACCCTTCAGTCTTATGTGGGTGTTATAAGATGTTTTTTAAGAAGACCCTATCATTTTGACTGTGTATACTATTTTTGTATAAAGAATTTGTATTCATTTTTTTATTGCTACTTTGTAAATAGTTTTTAAGGCACAAATTGTATTTTTTGTTAATATTCAACTTTGAAATGTATTTTGATGAATTAATGGATTTTTTAATTAATTAATATTTTAACAAAATATTATTATTATTAAATTAATTTTTATTAAATATAAATGATCATATAATTTTATGAATACCATTGTAATTTTTATTATGGTTTGAAAGCTGTTTTTGTCGAAACCCATGATTTTTTGGTAAATGTCGGTTTTTATTTTAAAATTAAAAATTCACATATTTATAAATTTATTTAGATAAAATGAGTATTATTTTTTTAATCATGATGTTGAAATTATCCAATGGTTAATTTTTCAGAATTTTCTAAGACAGACGATCTTTTTGGGTAAAAATCGTTTAAATATATAATGGGTTTTATAACATCATAATGACCCAATAGTGATGTAATAAAATAATATAAACATTTTTTTCGTCAAATATTTGTTTTACCATTAAAATAATGGTATTTTGGGTTTCTTTAATTTATTTTACAAAAAATTAATGGACACTTCAAGGATTATAATAAATGTTTCCTTTTTAAATTGTTTTCCTTGAGAGTGTGACTCACCTTCACATAAGCAACCATATTATTTTAATATGTTCAGCCACTGGACTTATAAAATATTTTTTTCACTCCCCTTTGGAAAAACCCATGGGAAAAAATATGTGATGGTTTATGTATTTTATTAGTTTAATGTGAGGTTTCCCAATCCTTAATAATAAATAATTCCCTCTCCTTTCATATATAAACCCACCCAAGTTCCAACATCCTATTCACTCAATGACTTTAGAGTTCTTCAAACCCCTTACCTCCTCTCTCTAGAATCCTTACAAGGTACCCCACGTTCCCATGAAGCCTCTCTCAAGCCTCTCCCAAGACTTTGGGACCACACTTCCAAGTAAGGGATTCATTCCTTTCTCCTTTATCCATGTTTCCTAATATTGTTATGCCCATATATGTTCAATTAAAAATGTTGGGGTATGATTTTTCACATTACCTATAATGCCCTATTTATGTTATAATGATTTTAGACCCTTTTCTCACCCATTAATTCCTCCCATGTACATATGTTACAATGCCGAAATTCTATGAGGGATTTCTCTCTTCTCTTTTACGTCCAAGTAATTCATTTGTTTTATGCATCTAAATTCAATTACATATTTGGGAAATGTATTTATATGACCCTTTAATATCCATTTCCTGAAAATATGGTGATACACACTTTCCCCTCTCATCAAATGTTTTCATGAATCCTTATGTCACGTCGTTATTCTGCCGAAATTGCATCACTTTTTTCCAAGCCAAGATCATTGTGTAGTGAATACCATACAAATGACTCTATCAAGGGTATTAGCATTTATAGACATAGACAGTTTCAATGGAACATTCATGAATTTATTCTACATTACTTAATAATGGAATAACTTATGATGTTGATTGATTCCACATTATATGATCTATGTTGCACAGTTATGCATAAAATGAAATGTTTAATAACGGTGTTCCCTGAAAGCGCTCCAATACATTAAGTAATGTATAATATCAGGATACATAATGTGCAATGAGTTTTGATTCATTCTAATTCAAGTGTAATGATTGTTTAATCGTGCATCATGTGCAATGATGGTTGACTCATGCTCCATGTGCAATTTTCCTTGGCTCATGCGAATTCCATGTAAATTGTTTTTGCCACATTTCCATGTTTTGATTATCATGCTTTATCCTGACTTTATTTCACGTTTCTATTGTGTTATATTGATATTCTTATTTTATAACATGTATTGTATTCCTCATGTTATTCCATCTTTATTCCCTTACTGGGCTTTATTGCTCACCTTTTTTTATTCATGTCCTCAGTTTATCCCTTGCAATTCTAAGTATAAGGGAATGTAGTTGTCATGAAAAGTATGTTGTTAATAAATATGTTGTGTTCTTTATGTTCAATGTTATTTTTTAATGTTTCTAATCCCCAAAGACACTAGACCTTTTGATCTTCTATGTTGTATCAAGTGATGATTTTATGTAATAAATCAGGTTTATATCTTTAATAAAAGCAGGGTTGATATATATATACATTGAGTAGATAATACCATTCTATTATTCATGTAATATAGTTGAATAACCCATGAGTAAATCATTAATAGATTTTTACCTTGTTTTAAAATTATGATACTTTTTCAAACAATTACATCTAATATAATTTTTGTCTTATGAAAATATATTTACCATGACACACATATTTGAATTGGATAATGGTTTCATTAAAGGAAAAGATATATTTTAATCAATTTCTACACATAATTTCATTACGTCAACCCTCCTATTAGTCTCTCAAATTACACAGTACATGAAAATAATGTGATTATTCCTTCTATAAGAATAGGGTTACTTGTCATGATTAAAAAATCCATTTTTATTATATTAATTCTCAATTTTCCTATCAATTAATGGATCCACCCCATATTAAATGATGGATATATAAATGTTAATATATTCCTTCATGACATCAAATTAAATGATATACTCTTCTTCTGTTACCAATTTATAAATAATGAATATTTTATAACTCTTCTAATTGATCACTCCACTCTTTTGTAAAACCAAAAATCTTGATTGATATATCATATAATTTGTTCATATTGGAAATTAATATTAATTTAAACCATTATAATTATATAATCCTGTCATAAAAAACACCATGTACATAATCTTAAAACTTCTTAATTACATAAATATGTTGGTAGCATTCCAGTGACTCTAACTATGGATATAATGATAAAAATTGGCTATGATAATATTTTATGAGACATCATATCAAGTACACAAAAAATGGTATATGTATTTGATCCAATAAAATTAAAATAATAAATCACATAATTATTTTCTAACCCTTTAGAAGTATATTAAATCATCCTAAGATTCATTTTATGAAAAATTGTTAAAGAAACCTTCCTAATGTTCCCTATTCTAAAATTATTGAAAAATATACCAATATAAATGACATAAATTTACCTGTAAACACTTTGACATAACTATCTATATATTATAATTATGAGAATATTGGAGACTTCACCAAGGTCTTTAATTGAGGATAATTTTACAAATAACATCTTTACTCAATGTAAATTTTTGAAATCATTTCTGATTAGTAGTGTTTAATTCAGAAACAAAATCATAAATACCACAAAACAACCTCTAATAATATTGTATATAAAATTGTAATATGTATTTTTTGATGAATCAAATCTCTTTGTTTTCATCATCAATAAAAGATTTTTACTCAGAGAAGAATTATTCAATCTGTAAATGGATATTTTCATCTTGTAAACCCTTGTAGAATTATTAGGAATTTAAAAACCATTATGTTATTTTTTATAGTCATACTCAACTAAATTCCAATTTTGGAATAATGTTATACATTCCATTTCTATATAACTAATAATAATTTTGTGATTTCATAGAGACAGATATTTGAATGAAATTTATCATTGAGACTAGTGAATTTTTTCTAAATATTCAATACAAAGAACCTACTAATATCACATATCAACTATGATGGGTTTATAGGTATAAAATATACCAAAATTGCCAATTTTATTTTGGAATGACCACTTTCACCCAATAGATCTCACCTATTTATTTGAATCAATAATTTACAAAACATATTTAATGTAAATAATGTTCATTTTAGAAATAATGTCCTCTAAAAATTTCATGGGATGATAATAATCAAGGTAATATCAATATGTTTTACGTTTATGACCTCTATTCTATTGAGTTAACCTACATGACCTATTTAGGTTTCCATCATGGAAAATATTATCACTCCACTTCACGGAATGGACCCAATAATATCTTATGGATAACCCTACCAAGATTAAAGCATTTACCCTGGTTTTTCTCCAATGATGGTTTTTTATTCCCCTATATACATTACATAATTCTTCTTTCAATAAAATTCTCATAAATGGATTTTAATCATCCTAAATAATAACGTCCTGATAGTCTAATGGAAACTTCTTGCCATCCTCTTAGGGCCTCTTTTCGGTTCAATTTAGTGATGAGTTCTCAATTCATAAATTTAAATACATTATTTAAGAAGAATATCTTCACCTAATACATTATCTAATTTTAGAGTCCATACTAGAATAAATTCACCATTTTTTCCTCATTACATTCTAGTGGAGGAGAAAAATGATATAGGTTGAAGAATCATCCATCGTAGTCCAAGATAAACATAATTCTCTATATATATTGAATGAACTCAATATCAATTTAATCTCTTAGAATATCTGGGAAAAATTATCTTTGAAGCTTCTCCATGAATCATTTCTATGTCATTTAATTATTTTTTTCATCCCTAACTATGATGTCACACAAGTGTTTGACTGGACCTCAAAACATATATGAAGCAGGCATAACCCCATGTTTAATGTTCTCTTTATGTGACTAAAGATCATTTGGATGGATTTAGTACATAAAATAGATACCTATGTTCTTTCCTCTCCAATAAAAATGTGTGTTATGGCTGCTAGATTTCCCTTATCTAATTAGATATTGAAGGGATGGTGTGATGGGTATCCCTATCCATGGATCACATTACCCATAAGAATATATTGTAGATATCATTATCTGTTATATTTTCTGGTGTTACATGATTCCCTTATTCTATTAGAAATTTTTTTTCTCATTTACACTCTCTATAAATTCAAATTAGACGCTGACGATGAGGCATTTAGAAACGAGGGTCAACATATTTTATATATCGCATGATTCTACACAAGATCAAATCATAAGAAAAAAATGACAAAAAATAACCAAAAATATAACTTTGATTCATTTCTTATCCTAATAAGTCAGTACATTATATTTTAAAATAATAAATTTATTCCTTTTTGCCAATAATTTCATGAAATTTCATGTGTAGTGAGAAAATACCTTTCTTGGAAAATATATGATATCATAAATTCCTAAATCCTTACCATGAAACAGGAATATACAACCCATGTTGTACTATTACATGATTAGGCTTTCATAAATCAAAAATATTACATAACCATAACATTAAAAAATTTGAGATAACATCACATCAATAACAATAAAATCCTCAATAACAATAGTTACTTCCATAGTAACAATAATTATTTTATTTAAATGGGATTAATACTCCAATCCATGAGATTAATACCAATCCTTTACATATCATATTTTCTTACCTACATTGTTCTAAAAAGTAATGAATCCAAAAAAACTCATTTTATTGTAATTTGTAAAATTCATACTCCAGTACTTTCTCAGGAGACCCTAAATGATCACCACATGACCTAAAACATGCATTCCAATTGGATAGAGGTTGGATACTAGCGATGTGTGGCCAATGTATTGTGTGTATTATATACAATCCAATATAGAATTAAAAACATAGTTGAAACAATAAAAAATTAAATGTAAATAAAATACAGAAAATAAACAGGAACATTCTTCAAATATTATAATCTATGCCGTCTCATACTATGTGGAAAAATAAAAATCACGTTAATATACATACAAGAAAACATCTAAAAGGAATACTCGTAAATAAAGACTAAAATTCTAGTCTAGAACCCTCCCATTTTTCCAATAACTAATCTCTAGTATATGCTATTAATGTATTTAATTAATCATAAGGCCCCTATAAAATATATTGACCACAATCCATGTTGTCTTCTTTAGTAAAAAATACTAGCTAAAAAACTGCATGATTACAAAATAGTAGGCCATTACCAGTAATATGTAAAAAAACATTTCGTGAGTAATAATTCATGAAACTATATGATATACATTGTCAATAATTCAAAAATTAAATAAAACTCATCATAATAACCAATCGAACCTCCTGCTCTTGGCTGATACCTTATGTTATTCAAACCATCTTCACCATGATGTCAAATGTATTTGTCCACACACATTAATTATTCCATGTGGAATCCCATTACAAGGTCCAATATATTATACATTTGTAAATGTAATCTATAAAAATTCCCATCGTAGAGAATTTAATATTTTCTCAAAACATATTAAAATTTGAAGGGTATGTTTTAAGTAAATGGAACTAGTTTTTTTCTACAATATAGATACACATACATTTTCTAACAAAATCAATCCCTATGTAAATTCAAATGATATCATTGATTTATCATTTCACGTAAAAATGGAAAAAAATATAAAATGAATACTAAATTGACTTACATTCGAAAAATATTAGAATATTCTATATTAGTTATTTGTTAACAATTATCTTATGTAATTCCCTTATGTGACATTATAATAAAATAAAATTACTATTTTAGTCCAATATATCAATTAACAGAAATATTGTAACTATTTTGATTCAGATTCCAATTATAAAAAATTTTAATTTCACATGCCACACCAAGTGATCACATTAAATTATCAATTTATGTGTTAATACAATCCAAAAGACAATCTCTCTATTTCTAGATAGGATTCTAGGATCATATGATCCATGTTTCAAGCCAATATCAATGATAGGAACACCACATTGGAGGATGTAACTCCATGACACAATCACTATCTGACCCAACAAAATCTATATGAGGATTAAACATGAAGGTTCATTCAAATATAGAAGATTAAAATTAAAAGAGGTTGTGCACATGTAAATCCTAGGAAATAAGATTGGATGCATATACTAGAAATGCAGAAATAGTTCTTTAGGAGTTATTTCTGACCACTTACCCCAAAATCAAGATTAAGATTCCATGTTATTGTATCTGGTTTAATGAACCAAACCATGATTCCTTATAGGGAGTGATAGATCCACCCTATCTAGGAAAAATACAGAATATTTTAGTAATACAAATTATTATTCATTGCTTCTCACAAAATCACATCAAATATTGACATATGGGATGGAGAATGATTTATGTAAATGAAATATGGAATTGGATAATCCATGAAATCCATGGATAACCCTTCAAATTCACTAATTTAAATCTAGGTTTTATCTATTGTTGATTTGAATTAAAATGGGTGTTTTAAGGGGTAAAAATATGATTTTCCTTCATTATCATGGACAATATCAGCACCACTAGTGATCTGTTGGATTCCTTTATCTTATTGGTAGTTCCAACTAGTGAGTCTTCACCCCTAAAAAGTCCTTCGGCTGGCCGATTAGTCTCCTATAAGAGACCCATTCTACCAAGATGTCATAGGATGGTAATTGGGTATCACATGTTGGGTAGTGGGAATACTATATCAATACATATATACACCCCCCATCAACATCCATGTTACATCCCTCAACCTACTAGCCCATTGAACTAAAAAATTACCATTGGACAATTCCAGTTGAATACTTAGCAACGCAGCCTCATTTAAGCTCCTAAAAACCATTACAACTAAACTATTATAGGATAAATGGATCATTTATTGAAATTAAAATCATACCACCTAATCTAAATACATTTAGAGTGGAAAGTAAATATATGTGTTCGTGGTAAAGAGTACTATCTTACATTTGAGTATACCTTATGTAACATATTTATATATCTAATTTTACAACATAAGAGAAATATATTAAAATTTTAACATTTTGTACATATGAAAAAATTTGTTATGAACTATGAAATCCATAAATAACACTGTGTAACAAAATATTTTACAAATGGAAGGTATCATATGCATGGGAATTCATACTAATTATTGGATATTTTATCGCATATGGGATAATTTCTTATATATGGGTCTTATATAATTGATGATATATTCTATATCATTATTACAACATTATACTCTATTTTCAAACAATATAGATTTCTTCTTTAGATTACCATATCACATATCATATATTATGGCACAATAACTCATGGGTTCTCATTTTATCAAAACATATGATAGAAACTAGTCATACCCAATGACTAAAAATGCTAAAATCATATATTATGATATCATATATCATAAATCTAAGAATAATGATCCAACAATTTAAAATCATCTAAATTAATCGTATACTTGGATATTTCCTCATGTATATTTTGATTCACATAATATCCACAAAACATATAGAAATGTGGCCATATAAATATGTATATGGTTTGATACTCTGGTTGGTTATTAAGAGATAATATTATGAACATGGTGGAAGAAAAAACCCATTTAGTGTTCCCAATAAATTTTCATGAATCAAATTAGAGTATGTAGAACATAAATAATCAATATGTTTAACAAAAAAATCGAATCCTTCATTGTTTATGTAGAATACTATATTGTAAACATCCTGCAATAACCAATAAAGTATTGCCCCAAAAGAGATAACACTGATCAATAGAATAATTTTTCATAATAACCTTTCCCTTTTACTCTATTGTTGTGATATCACCTTCTCCTAAATGATAAATTTATAATTGGGTTGAATGTGTCTTCTATAATAGATAATTAGTATAACACTATATTTATTTGTGGACACCACCTATTTATATATTTACCTCCATTAAATGAACGGATTCAAGGATCATCTATAATCACATGGAAATCGATGTGGGTTAACAAAAATTAATACATGTTGAGAATACTACCACTTATTTGTTTCAAAAAAAATTCCATTCCATATCAAAGTCTTTATCAAAGGGTATATTGTATAATATGGTATACCCCTTTTAGTGCATATCAAACACAATTCATTGGTATACATTATTATGGATAAGTATTAAAGAGACGACCTACCTCAAAATCAATGCAACTATCTATAATATGCTCATGACCAAGCCATTCAACAACAAAACAACATCTCATACAAATAATAATACATATATCAAGCACCTATATCATGCCACAATTTGTTAATAATGAATTATTTACATTTTATAATTAATTATAAATATTAATTCAACAAATCATAATAGTAGAAAACTCACATAGAAATTTCATAACAAGAAAACCTCATCTAATAATGGGTTTAACACTCACACCATGCCAAAAATATTTTGATGACTATAATCATAATGTAAAAAATTATTTAACATTCATTAATATATAAAAAATTTGATTGAATTATTATATGGATTCATTTTGTGACATACCTCTACAGAATCTATCATCAAATGGAGTATGTAATCCTTTTTATATATTACCATGAAACTGTAGTATAAATCCTAATAACTATTATATGATTATATAATTTATTGGGAAAATCCTAATTTTAAGCCTTTCTAGACAAACCCAAATTTAGTGCAAGAAAAAGAGGGGGAATAATAGAGGAAATGGAGATGGGTTTCCTTTCTATAGTTTCATATAAAACTCACAGTTTTCCTATAATAGAAGTGGTATTTGGGAATTTATGGGAGAAATTAAGGTAATATTCTAACTGAAAGGCCTCTCCCAAGTCCCCATCATGTTTTAAAATATAGTAGGGTGACATATAAATGAGTAGTCTAAATGTGCATAAAAATACTAGATAAGATGTCTATTAAATTGTTACCTAGGGAGTGATGGTGTAAATCCTCACATATAGGGTTTCATAATGGCGTAACATAATGGGAAACTGTGTAACATCCATCCCAATAATATCACAAAGACCACATTCCAACTTCATTATTGTAGTCTATAATGTTTCATGACAGAAAACCAGAACTAAATGCTCAACTCCCAAAAAACCAATGGGATTATTTTTAGTGATACACCATTAACATTATTTCATGAAAACCACCATTGACATTCCTAATTTTGTAACACCTAATCCCTCTACATGATATGGTTCCCCAAACCCACACTCCCAGATCTAGTTCCATAAACACATACTTTATATTTTCTCTTGCATTAAAACTGTAGATTATTGAACATAGGTATTATACAATTGAATGTCTTAAAGAAAATATTGGATTATATTAATTACAAATCTATTTTATTCAAAATGTTTTAGGTAATTAGGATAAATAAAAAACTAATAATTCCTAAATATTTCTCAACTAATATTCATTTTCCACTATATAAGATAATTATTAATATATAAAAAGTCATTCAAATCCCACAAAAAATCTCCATACATGCTATTTTTATATTAATATCATGGGTAGTAAATCTATTCATAACCTATGGAAATAGAAACATAATAGTGGGTGTGATGAAATTATATGAAATTGAAAACAAATAATTAAGGAAATCATGGAATATACCAAAAAAATGGGACGAATGGAATAAGCAATCATTATAATGTCGTAATCACCAGAAATTTATATCAAAATATATTAATGGTTAGTGATAAAAATATATTATTCACATGGATAAAAATAAATAAATTTATATTGATTGAATAAATATTGCTAGACTTCTTATTCCTACTATCAAGTCCTCAATTACAATTTCATGTTCTCTTAACTACTTTTGAGAATGTGCCATACCACCCCCCTATGGTTTAAACTTTTTCGGTCATTTGGTGATTTCCACCATACTAATTAATTGTTGGAATCTTGTCTAACATGGTAGTAACCATTCCCACTTTTTCATCTCGATGTATGTCAATGGACTTATTATCTTCCCCGAAAAGGTCAATACCTCGATAGATACCTAGATCATTCTTCATAGGCAACTCATTCATTGATTCATTGCTTCTCCATGCACCCCTCTTGGGGTCTCCCGTTCTCCATTTATATAAATTTATTCATTGGTCCCCCAAGATTCCTAAAAAATTGATTTCATAATTTCCCCTTCTACAAAAATTCCTTCTCGATACTAGAGTATATCAGGACATTGTCCTTGGTGCCATTATTTTGGATGGGAAACCCTTGGATGGCAATTTTTCATTGCATTGTTTCGTCTTGGGATCTCAATTCTCAAACATGGTTTGTGTTGTTGAGATCTTTCTCCCATATTGCAGTCCAATACTCTCATGAGGATTATGTCAAGTCATGGTAACACCCTGGAAGATCTCATAAGAGGTGGAATTTTTTCTTTTTTGGTTGGATAATAGACATTCACTTTAGAAGGGATACACCAAACGCCGCGATTTGGATTGAGTTCCCAAGTCTCCCGATAACCTTCCAAAACCATTAATTTCTTAATGGAATCAATAATTTCATGCATTACATTCAATGTGTTGAAGACATCATACATAGTCTTCTTGGTGAGTATTCTGATTGGATTTGTCTGGATCACAATTATTCTAATATCCTCTTATCACATATCTATCTAACTAAGTGACATTATTTTTTTAGATCGATCAGTATACTACTCTAACTAGGTGTTTAACATTTTCCCACTAGTGTGGAAAATCATATTTCTTTTTTTATAAGTCATTATGGTACAAATTCTCTGAGAAACTATTATGTCTCAGGAACCCCATAAGCTTTATCACCTTTTTCTAGAAACTTTCATGTTTCAATATTTTGGGACTTAGTTTCAAAGGTATGATGGCCCTCATCCTACTTGGACACAACATCCTCTACACATGAGGGTCATGTGACTCCCAAGGATTAGGTGAATCATGATATTCCCTATTGTGCATTGTTCATCTTCAATATAAGTATTTTTTTATCATATATCCCATCCTTAGGTATGACCCAGGGAGTGAGTGGATTTTTTCAGTGGTGTTAAGACAACCCAGATTCCCTCATAAACTATTGATGATATAATTGAAACGCTCCATTTTTATATGTTTCCCCTTCAATTGAAACCATAAATTCTTGGACTGTGAAGTTATTGGTGGTTTCTAGTGTCGGTATGTTGACTTTACTTCCCTCATATTCTTATTATGTTATAAATGAAAAAGATTTAGATTTTTCTGTCACACCTGCATCATCATGAAGGTGATTTTGTTTTCCACATGGACCCATTGATGATATCTCTCATCATGGTTATTTTAATGTAATCAGAAGGTTATAGTGGCTCTCTGGTAGGCGGGTACGCAAAATGTAATTTTACAAGAGGTAATTATCACACTTTCCTCTATCCTATAATGTATTTTATCAATGCCCTATATGAGAGGTTGGTGATCACTTAATAAATGAACAATATTGTCATTTAAAACGTTCAAGGCATTGGTTCCTATGTGAAGCCTAACTTCTTTACAATCTAATCATGACATTATAATGATATTAACATCATTGTTCTTGAACACTAGTTATAGATCTCAAAAATCAATGAGTTTTATTGTATGATATGTATTCCAAACTATTTACATGGAGAGATTATTAATAAAAATATTTTTCTATTATGGTATAACTCAATCAATTTGTAGAAACTACCTCTTCTAAATCATCACATCTTTATGGATTTTATCTCTAGGAATATTTTTCTATTCTACTCATTTGTGTATTCTAAGTGTATTTTTTGAAAGGGAGTGCTTATATAGTGATCTTGTTGTTTTTAATCAAAGGTATGGTCATTGGTAAATTGGTGTTGATTTTAACACAGTTATGTATATTATGGAGAGGACTGGTATGTTCCATGGAATGAGAGAGATGATTTTTTAGCCTTTTCATCAGGTAGTGGTTTGACTGATTTGGGCTTTTCTGGTGACTATTTATCCTACTAGAACACTAATAAGGGAGCTACCATATCTTATGGAGACTTTATCACTGTTTATAAAGTATTCAAGACATATCATCCTTTCTAATTAATCATGTTTCCAATATGTCTAGTCATATGTATGAAAACTCACCTATTATTGTTTCTCTTAAATCTATTAGTGGAGGGAATAAACACTCTTTTTTTAGATAGGTTAACATTAGATCCCAACTTCTTATAACTGATCTACATATCTTGGACCATTTCCATACAAGAAATATCCATGGTCGGTTTCCAAAATAAGCTCAGACGGTTAGGTGTATATCTCCAATAATTGATTTCTAGGCATACATCTCTTATATTGGGGATAAAGGTAATTCAAGCGGAAATTTATTGTGTGTAGAATTTTCATGAAGAGGTATTATATTATTCAATATTCAAGGAGATTATTGTGAAAATTAAAAAACAACTGAGTTGATCTGGGAAGAGGAACAGGTGGATCAGGAAAATTCTAGAGCATTGTGTAATAGTGAAAGAGACTGTAACTTAGCTAATTACTAGGAATATATAAAACATATGAGGATATTTTTAATCAGTAATATAGAAATTAAATATGGATCATAATGAAATTAAATATGCACAGTGTTAGGTATGATGGATTATCATTTTAAATCTTTGATTTATGATCCCAATCCTCTAAAGACTATCGGTTACCCATCATGTCAATGAGACATCATTGGATTTATTATTAGGGTTCCTACCAATATGACTAATAGTTAAATTATCAACATCCCTAAGAAGAAAGTGGTGTGTGAGGTGTTTTGTTCCTCTATTTCATAAATCTCTCTAGGAGATGATGGTTTCTCCAACTCCATCTACAAGGCCACATGGTATATACTGAAGTCAATGTTTTTATAGATCATATAATATTTCTTCAATGGGGGATGTCTTCCATTAGTGGATTGTTCTAAAACTACGGGTTTTATTATGAAAGTCCATAACCTATCATCTATTATTAAATCCAACCCCAAAAGTCTATGCAATTTATACTATGTGGTTATATTGGAATTATTAATAGAAGACATACTCTATACTTGCATGACTGAGTTTCTAAAGAAGAATATGAATTTATTCAAATAATATCTATCCAATATTTTATAGGTTTGGAATAGTAAATGGTAAGATAAATTAACTAGAAAACTCAAGGATCCAAATTTTCTCTCAATATTGTTATGGATAAGTAATTTTATCAAGTATAGTGGTTCTTTATTGTCAAAGTGATGTCGAAGATGGGATTCATAATCAATTTTTTTGGCTAGTTATTCTGATGTTATTGTTCCCCATGGATCTCCCTTACTCTAATGGGAATGAAGAGTGATTTCACTAAGAAATTTAGGGTCCATAGGTTGGGAGATCCCATTTCACACAATATCAACATCTTGGTTCATGATTCTCAATGTAGATATATCTCATAGAACACATCCAATGGTTTCATTCATCCATCTGGTGAAAATAAAATCTTAATGGTATGAAAAGTATTCTATTTGAGGGTGATATTTTAATCTTTTTTAATCAGAATATATAATCCATTTGTAACCTCAATAAACTGATAAGGGAGTAAAACATTGGGAGTAACCATATTATTAACAAGGATAAATCTAATGTCTACATTTCGGCTCAATTCGCATAAATGATAGTTAACAGAATTGTGGACTCTCTTTATTTCAAAATAAAACACATTCATATTGTGTACATAGGGGCCCCTATTTCACTAGGAATGGTACATATTCATCATTTTGATAGGATGGTTAAAAAAATCAATAGTCATATTCACAATTGTAAAAAAGACATTCTTTCATTCATTTCCCACATTACTCTCATTATGTTTGTTCTAACATCAATCACCATGAATGTTATTTCCCCCATATGTGTGACCAAAACTATGATAAGAAAAATGGAGAACATCTGGACTTAATTTATCGAAGATGTGCATTATGATGGGTGGTACCATTTTCTAGCAAGGGAAAGGATAGAAAAAATACTAGAGGATGGGGGTATTAGTGTCAGGATAATTTTAGACTCAATTTGTCGCAGGAACGATAGATTTGTTTTAGAGGAAATTGAAGTAAGATCATTGTGGTACATGTTCATTTCTATCATATATTGATCTATTTTGAATGAGCCTCATGAATGAGGCTTCATGATTTGTAGAATCATTCACTGGCACATTGATAAGCTCATGCCTCACTCTAGATTGATTATTGGGTGTAATGAAATAAATTTATTGTCTCGTAACTAGATATGTGTGATATTGGGAGTTTTTTAGTTATATGACTCATATAATATCATTATATCAACAAAGAAGGTTCCCTTCTTTTATTCGTTTTTTCCTCAGCCCACAACAAATTTATATCACCTGAGAAGTTATCATCAATAGTGATCCCAATAAAAATATTATCATGAATGCACCATTTAAAACTTTTTTTTGGAAAATCATACAATGCATTGAAGGAAAAAACTTCTATATCTCATGTATTATATTATTTTTGTGGTGTACATTGGTGTTTGGAGGTCCCACCATATTAATTATTCCTAGTATAGTATATTACCGATAAAATATTTCCTATAGATATAGAATTCATTCATAAGATATCTTTTCGTAAATCAAGATGTGTATGATACAGGGATCCCACGGTTAAAAGTATGGTGTAGATATTTTTTCATTGAGATTTGTAGGATGTGGTTTGTGGATGTATATGAGAATTATTTGGCATCATCCATATGAAGGTACTATTAGTGATTTTCGTTATAATTTTTTTGGGTATTGAGATTAATAAAAATGAATAGAAAGTCATGTTTTTAATTCCGGAGGTTGGGTGTTGGACCATTTTTTATACTCAAAAAAAATCTTCAGGAAGGATATTTTTTCTCGTAAGTGGTTTTGTTGGAAATATTATAGAATATGGTAGCCGAACATGGGTCTCAGATCAAGAACCACATCAAATCTCCCTCACTGAAGAACTCTTGGTGTTAGTATTACGTCCTCTTTCCCTTTACAGTTTTTTTACACGTCGGGAACATGGGTGATATGGATTCTTCTTAGCAATGATCTAAAGTTGAACACTGACGGGTCCTACATAGATTTTATTATGTTAAAATGAGGGTTGTTCTAGATCTTAGGGGGACAATTGTTGTGGTTTTCTATTATATCTATATATAGGGGAATTATCGTTGGCCATAGTCATGAAATCTTGTTTAATTTGATGGGAATAAATACACAAAAATATTTGTCTAACGAGAACTACTAATGAATGATTGGGCTATATAATTAGGAGCTCCACCCACCACATATTATATACCAATGAATTATATATATGATATATTGAATAACTTATACATACCAATTTTTTTTAAATTACCTATATTAGAATAAAAAAATATTAAATGTCAATTCCTTTCCCCATGTCAATAATTGGGATAACACAATCATAACCCATCAAAAAAAATATTGTTGATGGTTAGGAAACAGGTATTAAAATTTCTTGAGTAATTAATAAACTTCTATATTAGAATAATAAATATATATATTCAATTTTTCAAAAATCAATTAATGAAATATATTTATTTGAAGAAATCCAAAAAACTAACAATTTATAAGGGAAGGGGTATACAATTTTGTTAATATTTTTTCCCCAATAATGTAATGTATGAAATCTATGTGAATACCCTTCCTCATTGAAATGGATAATAGGGTATTCAAAATGTAATGGAATTGGATAAAAACCTACAATATACATGGAGGATGTTTACAAATGAAAAATGCATTGATTGATGAAATATTTTATAAGGAAGAACATTACACAACCCTTCGAAGGAATGAAGGTTTATAGTTATATGAGTACAAATATTTCTTGTGAAAATGTATATTCTTAAGGATGCTGACATAGTTTAAAAAAACCCTTGCAAAATAATACATTCAATGGTATCACTAAAGACGGTTTCATGATTAATAATGTGAGTTTAATCCCAAATATATATATATATATATATATATTAGTATATAAATAGTGTGAAATAAATCTGATAAGTGAAAATAATTTAGAATATGAAAAGAAAAATGGTGGTGAAAACATGAAATATATTGTTGAAAAAATTATTTAAAATGAAATAATTTAAAAAAATCACATTTAAAAGTAAATTTTTAAGAGTTGTACAGAATTAATTTGAAAATATTTACATTTAAAAATAATTATCATAATGGAGCCTTAAAAATTACATAAATTTAATGTATGAAATTTTGAAACCCATATAAATAAGTTGATAATGAAAAAAAATCTTTTTGAATTTTTGGTAATACCATAGTTGAAAAACCAATATGTGACAAGATTATTAAAATGATCAAATTTTTCAAAAAATTTTTTTCTAAAATTTAATTATAAATTTTAATTTAAAATATATTTTTTGTATAACTCAAACATAAAAGATCAACATTCATGATAATTATTTATAGTTTTTGCACGTAAATATGAGCTATCAATATCCATTACAAGCAATATAATCTGTAATGTAAGAAAAATTCTCAAAGTATTTATTTAGTTAGAATTTAAATCCATCAGAAAAAATTAGAGGAAAACATATTAGAAACAAAATTTAATAATTTACTCAACTTATATAAAATAAGTTCATAATAATGATCATTACTCAATCATCAAAAGTTGAGTGACCAAAAAACCATACAACTCTGTTAACAACTAAATCAATAGCCATTAGAAGAAGGGAATATGATTTATTATAGTATATCCAATGATATACAAAAATATGATAAAAATAACTTCATTAGATTTAAATAAACCATAAATGGAAAACATGATTCATGCAATGTATTAATTCAAAAATAATCATAATTAAGACCATGAAAACCCATATAACATAGGAAATTTCTGAATAAAAACCCCAAAAACGAAAGTTCAAATAGAACAATAAATAGAATGAATAAAGATATAATCACAATATAAAATATTCAATTTGTAGTAATTGCACCATACAATAGTAAATATGGTGTATGCATAAACATGTCTCCATGAATTGAAATTTGTGGCAAAGAACCCCTTCCTATTTATGAAAAACATCTAAAAACACACACTAACCTCTTATATAATAAATTTAATAATAACAAATTAAAGTTTTAGAACCATACACATATGTCATTCCAAATACTCTATCAATTTATAATAAATATATATATAAATTATTATTATTTTATATATTTTCAATATCTAGTTCATGTAATATTCATCATTTAGAAAAATTATTAAATTTATTGTTCATCATTATTGTAACAAAAATCAACATTTCATGTTCAAACAAGATGCTATAATATTTTATAATTATTTTAAATGTGATAATTTAATTCTATGGGAGTCATTGTTATGATTAATAAAGATTAATTTGATGATGAAAATGTTTCGAATATTCTTATGGAACATTGCGTGTTTTAATAAATAATGAGAAAATATTTTATATTACCCTTATAGAATAAAAAATAATTACTTTTATATTTTTATCTTATATAATAAAAATTATATACTAATAGTCATTGATGGTATAAATTTATAGCATTCAACATGTAGTTTTTTAAAGATACCCAACCATCAATATTACGTAATTAATTATTGATTGTGAATTTATTTAGTTTCATTATCATTATATCATGTGTATAATTAAATTATTTAGTGTTTTATGAATGATATAAAAAATCAAGATTATTAATAATAAGATAACATAATAGCTTATATTTTATTGTATGAACAAATCAATTTTCCTCTTAGAATGCACTTCTAAACACTTGAATTTCCCATGGTTGTTTACGCCTCATATTGTTAATAGGTTCTCCAATTCATCCTTCAATAACCATAATAATTTATTAAATGTAATATGTATCAATTAACAAAATATCATGACCTGAAATATAATGTAATTATGTAAATTAAATTGAAAATAAATCGTCATATGGAGGTGGTAGTCCCGGCATGATCATTGATAATGATTTCCTTTTCAATAAAAACAAAAAAAATAAGAAATATGATTTATCATTTAAGAATATAAATTACGACCTCAATATCATAATTATATATTTAATTAAAAATTTATAAAATACCTTTAGACAGTGAATGAAATTGAAACACATTGCATCATGGAGGTGGTAGTCTTCACAACCCATGAATGATTGTTTCATTTTTCTTAAAGATGATGGAAAAAACATAATTAATGCTTATACCATATTCATAATAATATAAAATTTTACTACTAATAAATTATTATCATTTTAAGATAATGTAATTTAATTTAATGGTAATTAATTGTGAAAAATAAAATATAAATGAGAAAGGAGAAGTTAGAAATGTATACCTAAATTCTTAGATAATCTCATTTGAAAAAGGGGGATAAGAATATAAACAATATAATTTTGATAATACGCGATCAACTTTAAGGTGGATATAAATTTTATTACATAGTTGATGGATATTGGGTCGAATTAAATTTTTTTTGGGTGTGAGGGGATTTGACAAGATGAGTAACCTTAGTTAAAGTGGAAATCATTAGTTTTTTGGTAAACCACAAAGGCATAATAATAATAAGAAGATAATAATAAGTAATGAATCTAAAAAATATGAAATAAATGAAAATTGGAAGTTACATTTTCAATAATATCATCAATGAAAAATTATTATTTATTTTGTAAACATGTTTTCTTCCATTCCCTCTTTATTAAATCTTATTTCCCGTTTATATTTTGACTGTGTAATCTAGTTTTTACCTATTTCATCCATCCTTTATACTTGAATCTAATATGAGAATTATATAATAATTTTAGAAAATTGATTACAAATTTAAAATGAATTTTATTATTCATAATTTATAAAAAGTGATAAACATTGAATTTCAATTACAAAATATAGAATGTTTTAAGAACAATTCATTGAAAATTGTATCTTCTGTTTAAAGATGAAAAATATTGGTATGAAAACAATCAATTTTTTAAAAAAAAATACAAATACAAATATAAAATACATATTCATTCTTATAATATACTTTCAGTAATTTCAAAATCAAACTTAAATACTATTAATTTCATAAGATTGATGTCATTCTTATAAATGGGGTTTTTCATTACTCACCTAAAAATAAATGTATTGGAAATACACGAAAATTGAATTATAATGATATAATTAAATTAAAAATACTATTTTTTATTATGAATAATTTTTTAAATAAAATTTTCTACTTTTAATATTAAATAAATCAAAAAAATGCAATTCAAAAAAACTTTTATTCAACTTTTTTTAAAATATGATATGTTTTTATTTTTTATTTATATAAAACACTATGATATATTGTACTAATAAATTAAAATTATATGATAATAAAATCCTCATTTAAATATAATATAAATATTTTTATTTAATAAAATTTATAGCACATAAAAATATAAATTTCTAACCATAATAATAAATATGGTAAATTTTTATAAAATAATTTTTATATACATAATTATATATATATATTTATCATAATTCAGTTACTTTTTTTCATACCAATTAATTTAATGTACATGTTTTAATTTTCTATAAATATCATAGTTTCATTTTTTTCAAAAAAATATATCATAAAAATTATTTATTTAAATAAAATGTAAAGTGAAATCTTACAGTTTTTACTCTCTCCCCTTAAAAAAAATCAACTTATAAATTTTAATTACTAGTCACTGAGGAATATGGATGTGTTTTTTCTTAACTTATAATTTATGTTGGATATAACTTTTATTTTGACATCTACATTACTCTATAAGGATAGATCAATTTTATTATATTTCTTCAAAAAAACATTAATCAATAATACAATCAGATACTCATAATTTTATATACCCTAATCGTATATTCTCATAAACATTCCTTTCCCAAAACCATATGAATCTCTAAGACATTAATATACTATGAAGACATATATTATTCATGTAATTAAAAGTTTATTTAACACTCAAATGGTTTAAAATCACACAATATCCATCATATACCACTTACCAATAATAAGATGAACATCACCAAAGATGTCACGATTCAATAATCAATCCCATGGTTACCAAAAATATCTATCTTAATTTCTAAAAAACAACCAACCCTTTATTATATCAATATCAGTATTATATTAAAAAAAATAGTTATCAGTACCTCAATCATGGGTTATACAATATCTATCCCTAAAATATCACCTTTCTATAAAATAATGGCACAAAGTAATTAAAACCATTTAATATACATTTGTAATTCATTTAAAAAATTATTAGAGATTACTATCTAGACATCTCCCAAAATTATCATAAATTTTATGATATGTCATAATATCACCAGTAATAATTACACTCTAATAAAAATCTACAAATATTTGAAGAAATATTTTCTATCAGGATATCTACCTCACTACCTTATATAAGACTATGCTACTAATCTTTTCTATCGTAATAGGAATATACTTATATTATTAACTACTTTAGTGTTCTACCTTATTCTATTTTCAAATATACTTTTTTCTAAATATATACATTTCTTATCTTCCTATTAAAGGTCTTATCTTATGAAACATCTGCATTCAAAATGATTAAAATTATATATAATAAAATCAATGTAAACGATCCTGTGATAATGAAACATCAATATTCTCTAATTAGACACTTCATTCATCCTCCCATAGTTTTGGTTTGGTTAAAAAAATAAAAAATTAATTTTTTCTTGTACATGTTAATTTAATAACGTAATATAATTTGGAAATAAATCCTTTATAATAATTTTTGATGAGAATTTGATTTACTAAACGATATCCCATGGTAGTTGCAAACTAGGTGAATAGATAGAACCCATTTTTGTGCACCAGGCGACGATCAAGTGGATACCAAATCCACCATTTTCATGGTTATTACCATGAGATGTATTTTTTAGATCATGAAAACACTAATTTTATTCATAAAGGAATGTAATTTTAAATAGAACTATAAAATGTGTACTTTAGGAAAACATAATGATGTTTTCCTATATATAGACATATCATGTTGTATTTTCATGGGGGTTCTCAAAATATTTATCTTATCCCAATACTAAAAGTATTCAATATTACATAAAATAATAAAATGGGTTATAAATAACTTCATGGTGAACATTAAAACATAACACCTTACTAAAACATACCTAATTAATTGATAATATCCCAAGAAGAAAATATTTCTAAACACTACTCTAATACCAAATGTGATTTCCAGAGCCCACACTCCCACATATAGTTATATAGACATATAATTTACATAATAGATTTGATACCAACTATATATATACAAAATGATAATTATCCTATAATTTCCTATAATATATAAAATGGTCTATTACATACATTACCAATGTTGTTTATATTTTATAGATTAGAGAATTAAATAAAAAACATGAAATAATAAATCCCATGTATTTCTCAACAAATAGGAATTGTTTTCTATTATAAAAGAAACTATTTAATCCATTACATTTATTACAATTTCATATAATCCCCAACACATGCTATTAACCAAGTGAACTCTTCTAAAATTTTTTTTTTCTTAACATGGTGCAATAGAAACATAATATACACTGAGATTAAACAGTCAATAAGATGAAACATAAAAATGAGGAAATCAATCCATAAACATGAAATAAATATTATTTTAGTAATAATTGATCATCATAATTACATAATAATCTAAATCTAAAAGCATAATATATTCATAGATGTCAATGAAATTAAATGGATCACATAGATCACAATAAAAAATCCATGGTGATAAAATTCATAATTTTAGAGATCTTGATCTCTCTATTAATGTCTCAGCAAATTCAGTGTTCATTTCATCAGGTTCATAGCCAAAAAATCATTCGCATTGTCAAGACCATAGTCAATAATTACATCTGAATTAGGAAAGAATTCACCAAATAACAAAACATGTTTGCCTGATAAGACCTAACAATGCATCGAGGGGTTATATAATGTCAAAAACCACACACAAATTGTTTAAATTAAATTCCTTAATCATATGATAAAACATTTAAGTAAAACAGAATGAAATTTTCCAATAATAATTTAAGATCTTGTAATATGTTTTTCTTATAAATAATTCAAGTATGTTTGATAGATTTCACAGAACACAATAATGAAACTAAACAAAACCTCTATATTATTAGGTCATTAAAACATTGTCATTGAATTAATTCATATATATAGGAGTAATTGAATTATAAAATATATTTATATATTTATATTAATATATGTAATTCCAATATTATAAAAAATAACATAATTTATTATTATTTTTAAGATTATATATTTTTTCGAGGGTTCTTATTAATAAATGTAACTAAGAACAATATTTATAAATGATGATTTAAATAAAATATATTATTATTTATGATGTATTTTTTATTTTTTTATAACCTTTAAAAATAATGGTCAAATAGTAATTTAAAAAATTATTTTCTTATAAAACAGTTTCTCATTGAATTTTATGATATTAATTAATATTGAATATATAAATATCATTATATTTAATTGTAAACAATAATAATAAATTTTTATTTATAATTTATATATTAGTTCTAGATGAATTATAAGTACATCCAAAAAAAGTGTGTTTTTAGAAAAATAATGAAAATTATCATTTTTATAAATAAAAAGGATTTTATAACATTTTTAGTAGATATCTGTTAATGAAAAATTCATTAAAGCATTTTCCAAGAGAAAATTACTTTTATAAGTAAAAACAGGATATTAAAAATGATTCATTAATGTAAAACCGCCTAATTAACATTTTAGAACATGAGTTATATTCAAAGAAATAAGTTTTTAATGGATTATAAAATTTCTAATTGAAGAATAACTATTATCACTCATATTATTTTACTATAAAAGAAATACATAATTTTTTTAATCATGTGAAAAAATAAGATTATGTTTATTTTTTCGATTTTTCAATAATAATTGATTTTTTATATGAATAGAAAAATATATAGTTTTCCAAATGGTTGACTTTAATTACTCTACCATTATATAATTGGGACATATAATATAATAAAACAGTTTAATTGATAAATTCTATAAATAATAGATAATTTACTGTGTTATACGATATTGATTAAGAATTATACAAACTGTTATTAAACAAATAAAAATGTAATATTTTTTTTTAAAAAAAATGGATTTTTTATACTAGGAAATTAGGTGTCATATTTATTTAAAATACAGTTAAAATTTATTTATTTGTTGTAATTTACCAATATATTTCATAAATACCACAAATATTAAAAATTAATCCCTAAATTGAACATATAATATTAAAATTAAATTTCTTTACAAAATATTTTTACTCATTGAATGCACTAATACTAAAATAAACATCAGTAACCCATGGAAAATTTATTTTTTAAAATTATTTATAAAATTTAAATATAGTATGTTAAAATTAGTACAAAATTTTAATTTCAACATATTTATTAATATTTTATTCCAATGGTAAAAGTGGACATATTTACCCTAGAATCATCATTTCACTACCCAATGTTTATGTACATTATTTCCATTATTTAAAATCATGTGAAATCCCCTATTATGGGAAAATCATACATGATAGTAAACCTATATTGATAACAAAAAAGATACCTCTCAGGGTTAAGTCTCACACATAACAAGGTAGATCAAAGAATCAAAACTAAAATAAATTAAAATAAATAGACTTTTTATCATCATAATATAATTCAAAACAAGGTACACTGACAATCATGGAATCAAGAATCATAAATCAGTCTCACGAGCTATGCACACTCTCCTGTGATCTCAATCATGAATGGGTATCAATAAATTTGAATCAAAATAATTATACCAAATCATAATTATGTCTTGAAGAGCCTAAAATGTTAATGAACATCCTATATTATTTCAATGAGGAATAATCACAACAATTAATAAAGGAATAGGAAATTAAAACATTCCCTTGTGATCCTTATCCTAAACTACAGACAATGAAATTCAAGAAAAAATTCAAAAAATATTATTTCCAAAATAAAAAAACACCAGATGAAATAATTTTTTCCCTCTATTGGATAATTTCAATATTATCAAAATATGCTAACACATTTTATATAAATATATAACATTAATAATAATTAAAAACCCACATATAGTAAAATACTTTATCAGCAAAATAATTTTCATGTGATGAAAAATTATTATAATTGTTGATATATCTTGGTTATTATAATCTCAATAAATCCTTATCCGACTTATTATCCTTTTAAGAACTCTATTTTCAAAATCACATAATATAAATACCTTTATTTTCCCCACATAAAACATAACACCAATTATGGAATCAGAAGATAGAGGGAGACAATTATGATTGAATACCAAAAGAAAGGATCATATTATCCACATAGGGTCTCGCCAAACCATACCATGGTAATTTTTCGTCTTATAAGTATAAAAGGATAAACTGAAAAATAAAACCCTGAGGGATCTTATATTTTGAAAAAATAATACTATATAGAAATATATAGTATTAAATCCTAAAATTCAACCAAAAAATTAATTTTTCACTTTTTTTTCTTTAAATTGTGCAATTTATACCTCCATTGGAATTTGAAATAACATAAAACTAATAAAATGAATATAATTACATGATTTTATCTATTTAAAACTATTTAATCATGATAAAGCTGAAATATTGGTAAAAATGAGCTGAATAAAGGGATATAAAAATATTCCTCCAATAGGGGAACTGTGTAAGGGTAACATGAATTTACCATTACACAAATCCATGGTGTCACATGATGGTGAGAGGTATCCCTTATGCATCCTTTGATACTAAGGGACTACCTTTACCCAATTTGAACTACCCTTACATAGCTCTTTTAGTACCCTTATCCATCCATAGAAAACATTGGGATACCCTTATGTGAAACCCTACATTGTAGAGACCCGAATATTGACATACATGGACATTACATTACATTTTCAGAATACTTAATACATAACAAAAAAAATACACACAAGGATCATAATAGTTTAGTGTCTTTGGAAACACAGAATATAAACAACTAATCATGTTGAAAGATCTTAAACATCTCCCATAACAATCTTCCCCTTTTTTCTTTACCTAAAACCTTTATTTATTTCCTAGGAGAAATAAAACATAAAAAGGGTGAGCTCAAATTCATAGTAAGGGAAAATAATGAGAAAATAAAACAATCCATAAACATTTGAAAGCAAAAACTTGAACATGAAATCTAAACATTAACACCTTGAGGAGACACATGAATCTTGGAAGTACGTAAGGAATATATCATAAAGGAACATCCATCACGATAAAATAGCATGGGAATAAAACATGTAATTGTGGAAACCATTTAACACTTGTTATGATTTCTATAGTAGCCAAGGAATTGCTGCCAAGACCATCTTAGTGGACAAAGTCCCTTTTTGAATCGAGTTCACTCCTCGTTTCAGTCCTGTAACACTGAAACAGATTAACTTACCATTCCAGCCATGTCTATATCATGAGATATATATTTTTACCCAATGCATTGGAGGGAGATATATGTCCCACCCATATCATAATGAAATCATTCATACTTGTGCCACAAAATAAACATACAACATTCATCGTAACCCAAAGAATAAAAATGGGTTTCATAAACATCATCCCATCATCACATAATCCATATAAAAGTAATGGATATCATTTCATAATAATATAAGTGAAACCATGTAAATTATAGAGACATTATACTTGAAACATACTCATATGGAATAATGTCATCTTAGATGAAAATTGGTTTTGATAAAAAAATTGAAATAAATTCTTGAGGAAAATATCCTTTCTTCTTCATAATCAATCTCTTTCCACAATATGTCATGAAATTTTAAAAGAAAATTATTTTGTTGAAAAAAGTCATGAATTCATTTGGAAGAATATTCATGAAAATAAGTCTTTATAAAATTTTAAAAATCTGTTCGTGTTGTATAAGTTAAAAAAACATTCTTCTCGTACTTTTACCGGAAATGTCAAAAAACACCTCGTAAAAGAAAGATTCCATACATAACACGTATTAAAAAGTAAAAATGGGTAAAAATGACTTTACACATACATGAAACCATTTTTAGGAAATTGGGACATGGATGATAAATATAACCCCAGTAAATACATACGTATAAGCAATCTCGGGTAAAAAAACGAGATTGGAAAAGTTATCCCTTACCTTATTTCCGATATGATTCGTATGTATCTAAACCTCCTGTATAATGATTTAAATAATGTAATTGACTTATTATAGAATCAAATTCATTGTTATGATATCATATATGGTTCACTTATGACTTTATATTACCCGTTCTTTTGTAAATTCCATGTTAAAGAGTGTTTTTTTGCGTAAAATCGTTTCATTTTTCGTCTGTGTTTTGACTTGTAATTATTCATATGATTACTTAGATCATGATTACATAATTATAGAATATAAAACATGATTTATGTATAATATATATTCAGAATATACATATATATAATAGATCGATAAACGGAAAGAAATACACCGTTCATGGAGACGGTAGGTCGTACGTATGCATGAATGATGTTTTCCTTTCCTTATTGAGTTATATGTAATTAAGTAGATGACATACATATAAAAATATATACATAAATCCAGTAGCTTTATAATTTCATATATTTCATTACTATTTCTTATATATACTTTATAATCATTCTTTAATGGTTAACATGGAGAATGAATCTCATCGCGTCGTGGAGACAGTAGTCCGTACGTACGCACGAGAAATGATATTGTTTCCATAATTATTGAGTTTAATTGGATTGGATGATACAATATATCATAATCAGTATGATGTTATAATAACTATGTATAGTTATTCTTTACACAATTATACCTATCCAAGTAAGGTGGTATTGGAAAAACAGATTACACCACAGCATGGAGACGGTATTCCGTACATACGCACATGCGATGATTTCATTTTCCGTAGGATGGATAGAAGGTGAAATGGGGTTTTTTAATACTTATAATAACATATAATTATATTAGTGATACTGATTTTATTACGTCATAATGAAACAACTATATAAGAAGAAGTGGAAGAAGAAAAAAAGTTGAAATAATCGGTAACAGACATTACCTCTTCTTTGAAGTACTTCTTTGAGACCACCTTTTAGGGCACTAAAATTGGTCTTTGAAGAAGACCAGGACCTCTAGGATGTTTCTAGGGAAGTAGAGAAGATAATTTGGCAAGGGTTGGCCGAGATTGAAGGCTCAAAGTGGTGTGAGGAAGAGAGGGAGTAGGTGCCCTTTTATAAGGGATGAGAGGGGTACCTTTGGAAAAACTAAAAATATTATTTAATTATAAAGTAATATTCGGTTTTATATAGATCCAAATTGATTTATTTCAAAGATAAGGTTGGGATGGGTCGAAATAATCTCATCCAATAGAATTTGGAAATTTTTAGGTTACTATCTTAACCTTATCATTTAGATTTAATTTTAAGTTAGATAATTTTACTTTTACGGTGTCTTTTCCTTTTCTTACACTATAAGGTTAATAAACATATTATAACAAGACAAACGAACCCCAAGTTGTTTATTATTAATATATCTAACCTTATCTATGTCATTTTTCCTAACCTTAGATTTTTAGGAATAAAATAACAATTAATAATATAATATTTGTTTTAAAAACTATTTTATGTCAATTTTGACACAATTTAGTAATTGATTTTTTGTGAAATTCATAAAAGAAATAGTAGTTCTAAAAAAGTTACTTAAATAAATAATAACATGTCATATGAACCTAGAAAATTATTGTAATTCATAAAAAGTCTCAAATTACATTTATTTGGGTATTTATAACATCAATTATGTTAATATTTCATTAATAAGATAATTAATCCATCATCTTTGTGTCGTAAATAAATTAATTTATATAATGTCTAAAAATTATAAATAAAATACCATTATGTAGGAAATCGTTTTATCTTCTTAATTAATAGTTATAGTATAATTTATCTTATGTATAACCTTATATTAGAAATGATTTACTTATTAAACATTGATTTTACCTATTTTAACCCTTCTTCAAATAAATTAATATTAAATGTCCTAATCTAATCCAAGTGGGTCTAAATGGTCATATTTTACTTATAAGGTTGTTTTTGGTCGAATTAAACTTATCAAATAGAATTAGGACATGTGTTATGGTAATAATAATATTATTTTTACCCTTAATTACCCTATTTACATTTAACCGTGGTAAAAAAAGTAAAAAGTTACTATTCACCAAAAATTATTTTCATCTCATTAAACCACATTTTACTTACTGATATCAACCGTATCTCTTGGATTTTTGAAATTCCATTCACAAAAGAGGTAAAATTATGTTTTATGTAAATTTGCAAATTCTCCTAGGAGGTGGGTAAAAGACGGTCAAAAGTTCAATAAAATTTTTATATATCTATAATTATTATAAAATGACTCCAATGAATTACATTGAACTTATATAGGTATTATGTATCAATTTTGGCCTAAAATAAATTTAAATATAATAAATAATTATTTAAATAAAAAGTCAGTTTTTAAATAGTAACCCAGTATTTTCATTATTCATCAAAAATTGAATGTTTTTAGAAAAATACCAAAATTTCACCCTAGGATAATTTCGATATTATGAATCCAAAATTGAAGTCCATTTTGAAAAATAAAATTTACAAAATTTCAAAAAGTGGTTATTACTATTCATATCAGCTAGATTTAATAATATTTTAATAGCATGTCATTTTTTAGTGAAACTCGGTATGGCGTACAACGCAAGCTATTGAGGAAGGTCGTGATTGAGTGTAAAGCAAGCCAAGTTAGGGTTGCATGTTGTTCGAGACTCCTTTGTTGTTTCGTTATAACAGAATCCAACCATTTTTCATTTATACATTGAATATATATATATATAAATATACTCAATGTTGCGTAGAAATGACTATTTTCAAACGAACTTGAAATTGTGAGTAACACAATATAAGAATAGTGTTGCCTATACTGCATGCTAATACGGTGTTGCGTAAAGCACGAGAAAATCTTATTGTACCATACAAAACATGACATCAAATAAATTAAAAACAATACTTATCATAAAATATCGGGTTGTTACATTCAACCCACCTTAAAATGAATTTCGCCCTCGAAATTCGTTGGGGTTATACCTGGTTTTCTACATGAAATATTCTTTAATTGAAACCCACATCGTGATATGAAATACCAAAACTTGGCTTTAAAAAATAAAGTATGAAACGTAACGTTTACCCAAATTAACTAATCACTGTTTTTCCACATAGGATAACATAGGTGAAAATATGGATATGGAAGAGAAATCTATCTGTCATGTTCTGATGGAGAGTGGTAGAGAACATGGATATGAAAAATCCAATAATCACAAAGCCATAAATTTTTGATGATCTAGGTTACCATATGATTCATCGGATATAAGGGCACTCTGACAACATTTTTGGTTTTCAAGATCATTTCCCTAATGTTGAAGAATTTTAATTATAATAAATACTTTATTTTGGTACAATCTCACTATTGTTTGTTCTTTGAAAAATTTCCACTTCCTCTCTTAAATAAATAAAGTTGAATTTGTTATTCGTGAAGTGTTAATAGATCATTTGATAGAGTGATGGTTCATTCCATATTTTTCAAACAAAAGGGTAGCAAAAGTTATCAAATATACATAAGTCCATCTATGGTGAGGTTAATCGTATACAATTCCCAAATTGAACTTATACTTCATATATCATACCGCGTAATAAAATAAAACTTGTTTCTACTAAGCAGGGACTTCATGTAGGCCATTGGTAGGCGATAAAGGCCAGTTGCACTTCGGTTGTGGGTTTGATTCCCACAGCCTTGTCCGACGTGATGGGTTGACGCCCGTCCTGCAGGTTTTCCTTTTTCTAAAACTATATTACTATAACATCCAATCAATAATATCTAAAAAATTTCTATCCTCAAACAATACTAACTTATGTCCAACATAATCCATTCCCATCTTTAGGCTTATCTAAAATACTTTGGTCCAAGCTCATAGTATAAAGAAAATGATTACTTGAAATTTCACATAACAATCACGTGAATGCCATCATTTATCCCACATATATCATAAGATATATCTTGTTGGTCAAATTAAAAACATGTGAATACCTTATTCATGTATTCTCATGAAGAATGAATACCCATTGAACCTTAGTGAAAACATGAATGCAGTTAAAAGTTAACACTTTCCACATACCAAAATCCTGAAAATTCTATATACTCAAACCATGATATCACTTAGTCCTTATTTCAATCATGAGCTCAAGAATAAAATCAAACATCTCATTATCTTCTTATCCCTTAATTATGCGCATATCATCTGATTTCCAAAATACTTGAATCACTTTTCATGGTTACCAGTACCATTCAACATATACTTTCAAATACTTTAGAAAAAACAATAGTGTAACAATCCTTTGATGATTCTTTATTCCATAGTACCATAAATTATTCTTTATAAACATACAATCACTCCACTAACATCTTAAACTACTGATTGAGCTTCATCATTTCTTTCATCTCATATTTAATTTGTAGTCTCTTCATCATCATCCACATAAATTCTACTCATATGACCATGCTGATTCTCTTCATGAGATTTTCCCTTAGGGCATTGGTTTGAATAATTCCCAAACATTACACATTTAAAACATCTAATCATTATCAATGTCATAGAAATACCATTATCCTATTCCATGGTATTAACTTAACCTTTTCCTTTTCACTTATTGGCTTTGTGTCCTTCTTTTCCACACCCAAAACATCTTCCAAATCCTTTGAAACAATCTCCTCGATGACTCTTCCCACATGATTTACATGAGGGAAATTGAACTTTCTTTCCTCTATGATAATCATGAAACTCCATATTTCTCTTATTATCTGAGTCGGGAAACTTACCAAAGTTTAGATTATTGATTATATTATGAGATTGCTAATTAGGCATAATAACGATGTTTGGACTTCCATATCTTGTTTCATTTGGTAGCTCATGAAGAATATCATTTCATTGTCCGCCATATCCTCTATTATCGTGAATCTTCCAGTTTCCAGCCATTTTCTAAAACCCAAAAAGAATAGTGTGAGAGGAAAAAATCATGCTAGGGAAAACAACATAGTTAAGGGGGAGTACCCTCAATATCTTACATCTTAGGTTAAATTCTAAAATCGTTACCGTAGTTCAAGTACTATATCCTATATGTATACTTATCCTTAAGGACATCCCTAGACATACCTTAGAAATATTTCTAGGGATCTCACGAACGTTTTCACATCCTAGTTTCCAAAGGTGGACTAAACCTTTCCTCTAATACCAACTGTAGAGCCTCGAATCTTGACGAACATGGACATTACATTACTTTTGCAGAATACTTAATACATAACAAAAAAAGACACACAAGGACCGTAATAGTTTAGTGTCTTTGGAAACACGGAATATAAACAACTAACCTTGTTGAAATATCTTCAACATCTCCCATAATGATCTTACCCTTTTTGTTTCCTTACCTAAAACCATTTTTTATTTCCTGGGGAAAATAAAACATAACAAGGGTGAGCTCAAATGCCTAGTAAGGGCAAACATAGAGAAAATAAAACAATCCATAAACATTTGAAAGCAAAAACATGAACATGAAATCTAAACATTAAAACCTTGATCAAAGACATAAATCTTGGAAGTACGTAAGGCATATATCATAAAAGAACATCAATCATGATAAAATAGCATGGGAATAAAACATGTAATTGTGGCAACCATTGAACACTTGTTATGATTTCCATAGTGGCCAAGGCATTGCTGCCAAGACCATCTTAGTGGACAAAGTCCCCTTCTGAATCGAGTTCACTCTTTATTTCAGTCCTATAACACTGAACTGGATAAACTTACTATTCCCGCCATGTCTATCTCATGAGATATAAATCATTACCCAATGAATTAGAGGGATATTTAGGTCCCACCCATCTCATAATGAAATCATTCTTACTTGTGCCACAAAATAAACATACGACATTCATCATAACCCAAAGAATAAAAAATGTGTTTCATAAACATCATCCCATCATCACATAATCCATATAAAAGTAATGGATATAATTTTATAATAATAAAAGTGAAATCATGTGAATCATAGAGAAATTACACTTGAAACATACATATATTAAATAATGTCATCTTAGATGAAAAATGGTTTCGATAAAACACTTGAAATGAATTCTTGAGGAAAATATCCTTTGTTCTTCAAAATAAATCTCTTTCCACAAAATATCATGCGATTTTAAAAGAAACGTATTTTTTTGATTGTAGTCATGAAATATTTTGGAGTAAGATTCATTAAAATAAGGCTTTGTAAAACCGTAAAAATCCGTTCGTGTCGTATAAGTTAAAAAAACACCCTTCTTGTACTTTTTCCAAAAAAGTCAAAAAAAATACCTCGTAAAAGAAAGATTCCATACATACCACATAGTAAAAGAAAAAAATGGATAAAAAGGAATTTAAACATACATGAAACTATTTTTAGGAAATTGGGACATGGATGATAAAAATAACCCCAGTAAATACTTACGTATAAGCAATCTCGGATAAAAAAACTAGATTGGAAAAGTTATCCCTTACCTTATGTTTGATATGCTTCGTATGTATCCAAACCTCCTGTATAATGATTTCAATAATTTCATTGACTTATTGAGGAATCATATTCATTGTTATGAAATCATATATGGTTCAATTATGACTTTATATTACCTCTTCTTTTGTAAATTCCATGTTAAAGAGTGTTTTGGGTAAAATCGTTTCATTTGTCGTCCATGTTTTGACATGTAATTATTCATATGATTACTTAGATCATGATTAATTAATTCCAGAATATATAACATTAATTATGTATAATATATATTCAGAATATACATATATATAATATATCGATAAATGGATAGAAATACACCGTTCATGGAGACGGTAGGTCGTACGTACGCATGAATGCTGTTTTCGTTTCCTTATTGAGTTAAATGGAATTAAGTAGATGACATAAATATATATATATATATACATAAATCCAGTAGCTTTATATTTTCATATATTTCATTATTATTTCTTATATATACTTTATAATCATATTTAATGGTAAACATGGAGAATGAATCTCATCGCGTCGTGGAGACGGTAGTCAGTACGTACGCACGAGCGATGATATCGTTTCCATAATTATTGAATTGGAGTGGAGTGGATGATACAATATATCAGAATCAGTATGATGTTATAATAACTAGGTATAGTTCTTCTTTACACCATTATACCCATCCAAGTAAGGTGGTATTGGAAAAATAGATTACACCACGGCGTGGAGATGGAATTTTGTACGTACGCACGTGTGCTGATTTCGTTTTTCGTAGGATGGATAGAAGGTGAAATGGGGTTGTTTCATACTTATAATAACATATCAGTATATGAGTGATAATTATGTTATTACTTCACAATGAAAAACTAATGAAGAAGAATTGGAAGAAGAAATAAAGTTGAATGAATCGGTAACAGACATTACATCTTCTTTGAAGCACTTCTTTGAGACCTCCTTTTAGGGCACTAAAATTGGTCTTTGAAGAAGACCAGGACCTCTAGGATGTTTATAGGGAGGTGGAGAAGATAATTTGTTAGGGGTTGGCTGAACTTGAAGGCTCAATGTGGTGTGAGGAAGAGAGGGAGTAGGTTCTCTTTTATAAGGGAGGAGAGGGGCACCTTTGGAAAAACAAAAAATTTTATTTAATTATAAAGTCATATTCGGTTTTAAATAGCTTTAAATTGATTTATTTCAAATATAAGGTGTGTCTGGGTCGAAATAATCTCATCCAATAGAATTTGGACAAGTTTAGGTTACTATTTTAACCTTATCATTTAGATTTAACTTTATGATAGATAATTTTACTTTTACCCTGTCTTTTTGTGTTCTTACACTATAAGATTAATAAACTTACTATAACAATCCAAACAAACCCCAAGTTGTTTATTATTAATATATCTAACCTTATCTAAGTCATTTGGCCGATCCGTAGATTTTTTGGATTAAAATAAAAATTAATAATTTAATATTTGTTTTAAAAACTATTTTATGTCAATTTTGATACTATTTGGTAATTGATTTTTGAGAAAATTGTAACAGAAATATTAGTTCGAAAAAAGTTACTTATATCAATAATAACATGTCATATTAACCTATAAAATTATTGGAATTCAAAAAAAGTCTCAAATTACATTTATTTGGGTATTTATAACATCAATTATGTCAATATTTCATTAATAAGATAATTACTGCATCATCTTTGTGTCATAAATAAAATAAATTATTTAATGTCTAAAAATTATAAATAAAATACCATTATGTAGGAAATCATTTTAGATTTATAATTAATATTTATATTTAAATTTATCTTATGTATAACCCTATATTAAAAATTATTTACTTATTAAACGTTGATTTTAAATACTTTAACCCTTCTTTAGATAAATTAATATTAAATGTCCTAATCTAATCCATGTGGGCCTAAATGGTCATATTATATTCCTATGGTTGTTTTTGGTCTAATTAAACTTATCCAATAGAATTAGGAAATGTGTTAGGATAATAATAATATCATTTTTACCCTTAATTTCTCTATTTACTTTTAACTGGGGTAAAAAAAGTAAAAACTTACTATTCACCAAATATTATTTTCATCTCATTGAACCACATTTTACTTATTGACATCAACCGTGTCTCTAGGATTTTTGAATTTCCATTCACAAAAGCGGTAAAATTATGTCTTATGTAAATTTGCAAATTCTCCTAGGAGGTGGGTAAAAGACGGTCAAAAGTTCAATAAAATTTTTATATAACTAAAATTATTATAAAATGACTCCAATGAATTACATTGAACTTATATAGGTATTATGTATCAATTTTGACATAAATTAAATTTAAATAAAATAAATAATTACTTAAATAAAAAGTCTGTTTTTAAATAGTAACCTAGTGTTTTCACTATTCATCAAAAATTGAAAGTTTTCAGAAAAATACCAGCTAATTTCGATATTCAGAATCCAAAAATGAAATCTATTTTGAAAAATAAAATTTAAAAAATTTCAAAAAGTGGTTATTAATATTCATAACGGCTAGTTTTAATAATATTTTAATAGCATGTCGTTGTTTAGTGAAACTCGGTATTGAGTACAACGCAAGCTATCGAGGAAGGCCGATATTGCGTGTAAAGCAAGACAAGTCAGGGTTTCATGTTGTGAAAGAATCCTTTGTTGTTTTGTTATAACATAATCCAACCATTTTTCATTTATACATTGAATATATATATATATACTCAATGTTGCGTAGAATGACTATTATCAAACGAACGTGAAATTGTGTGTAACACAATCTAAGAATAGTGTTGCATATACTGCATGCTAATACAGTGTTGCGTAAAGCACAATACAATCTTGTTGTAGCATAAAACACTTGACATCAAATAAATTAAAAAGAATACTTATCATAAAACATCGGGTTGTTACATACATTCCCTAACATAGGAAGAAGATACTTTTACTCACCCTTATACATCTCTAATATTACCATATTATATACCACAGTTACCCTTACATGGCCATTAATAACCCTAGATTACACTCACACATTACTTTGGTTACACTTATATAGGGCAGTAAGATAAAAATATATCACCTTATATTCCCTTACGTGGCACCTATACGTAGGGAATTACCCTTATATAAAGTATAAGGAAAAGAGATTTAACATTACACTTCATCTATAAAACACTACCATCCTTGTGAAATGGTACTTTTACATATACATTACCTGAAAAATTGTCTTGCCTTTTTAAATCATATGAATAATATTATTTACCATTACAAATCACTATAAAACCTTATTTAATTGTGGTTTTTATTGAATAATAACATTTCACATTAAAATACTTATAAATTTGAGAAGAAATATTGTTTCAGGATCAATTGAAAATTATTAATATTACAGTTATCCAAATCTATGTAAATTTCCACCCCAATAAGTGTCTCTTGTGGTATTTTTCAAATAACTCCATCCAGTGAGTACAAAAATAATACTATTTCTCTAAAATATCCTTTGGAATTCATCCACAATACAATAGGATAAATATATGTTGAATTATCTTCCTCTACAACACATTATAACTCTTCTTTATAATCCACATCAACTACTCCCCATACTATTCAACAATATTTATCAAAATATCACTTCTATAACTCCATCCGTTTTATTTTTTCCATCATTGTATGTTTTATATTTTTGTTTCGATTCATGGAGTTATTTTTTAGAATTAATTTATATGAAAAAATAGAATGAATCAATAACATTTCTAGATAATTTATTCATATAGTGAATGGATAATTTACAATGCCAATATTCCATGACAGACGCCATGAGTCCCTTCAATGAATGAATGGTTTTGATCATGCTGATGGAAAAGACCCTTCATTTGGTGTAAAAAAAATATGAAATAGATGGATTATTAAAATTTTAACCTGATTTTATAGGTTTTTCAGTGTATATAGGCTCTCAATAATTCAAGATATAAACTCTCTTTTTGTGTTGTGAAAGTATTAAGTTTGATGTAGTTTAATCTATCATGAAATTATAGATAGTCATTTGGATTCCATTCTATTCATATTAACTTCCAAGGATACCACATGGGGATTCCAAATGATCTTCAAAATCTAGAATTTTACATTAATGGATCTTTGAGAATTCAATTTTAGAAATCAAAGGATCGGAATTCATTCTTCCTCCTCATTTTGGATTCCTTCAGTATTTCATGTATATATAAATTGATTTGTTTTGTGAAATCTATATCTTAGTGATGGTATGAGTTTTTTTGTGGTATTCCATAGATTAAATAGTGTAATAGAAGGAAGATATCTGATCTGTGTAATCATCTTAGATCCTTCATGACAAAAACATGAGTTTAGTGGATTATCCTCCACTATACTATTCTCTAACTCGATAGATTTCATATTCCAAAAAATAATATTCTTATATTTTTGGAAATATCTTGTGATAAACATATATAAAACCCATGTTCATATGTGATTTCAAAATGGTAGTTTTGAATTATGAAATAATTTATTTTCAATATAGGCTTGATGAATCGTATGTTGTTAATAAAATATTATTGGTAACATATCATAAATGTGATAATATGTGTTTATGTTCATTTGGGATGGATCATTTACTATGGTACTAACATCAAATAATGTAAAACATGGTACGAGACATGGTTTGGTGTATGACCATCAATTGGTTCATCGAGCTATGGCTTGGTGAAATTATGACACACCAATTTTTATTATAGGGATTTCCAATGGATGAATTTGTGTGTCGGTGTCCGTGAACATGGGAATGTTATTAAAAATTTCATGATATGATAATAAAATTTTATTAAAATTTTATTATATGTAAATATTTTTCATCTTTTAATAACTATTTATTTTCCACTAGCCTATTTTAAATATAATTTGTTAACTTATTCAAGCTATTATGGTTTGGGTTTGAATGTCTAGAAGGATTTACTACTAAGTGATATACTCCCCACCAGATTGGGAAGGTTGCTATTTTTTAGATATTATTTACCATGATACATAAAAGGGGAATGATATTTTACTTTACTAGTCATGTTCCATGAAATTTTATATTGGTTTCTAGGGTTAGAGTCTGGGAGGGTGTCATCATCATGGACAAAATTTGTGCCATAATGGTTCCTGATTCATTATATTTTAGAGGCCTTTCCATTCACTATTATTTATTTTTCTACTCTTTATCTTCTATTGTATTTTTATTTGTACATTATTGAGTTGTATTGATTATTCCCAAAGAATAATTTGGATATGTTTTTTGTTTTTATTTTATATCAGTTTGTTATAGTACATAATTTCAAATCATCCACCAATATTAGTAAGTCATTTCTGTTTGATTTAAACCAATGGTGTCATGAAAACAACACCTATAGTTAGTATCACCATTCTCTACCCTCAATATTATGAGTTATGGTGGTATGCTACAAATAGTTTCAATCTATTATTGTCTATGATTTTGGATATTATCATGGAGATAAAAATGTCAAAATTTGAATTATTTATCTTGAAAACTTATCGCTATGATATTTATAATAAATACATTTTACATGGTGGGTTTGGATAATAATGTGTTTTAAGATGATTTTATGTAAAGTTTTGTCATAATTTCATGGTTTTAGTCAATTAGTGTAGCATAACATGCATTAGTATCGAGACATACCAAAATGGTAACATTTTTAATTTGTTGTTTAATGATTTTTGGGGAAAATAATAACAATGCTTAAAAATGATGATTTTTTAAATTAAAATTATAATATTCATTTTTGTGTGACGTGAAATTTTTAAGCCTCTAATTACCAGAATTCATGATGGCCCAATGTGTGGTGTTGCATCTATTGTAAATTGAATGAAGAAGACAAAATTGAAATCTATAGAAAGAAGCTATGAAAAATATGGTTACAAATGAGCCACAGGTGAACAAAAAACTTGGAAATTGTATTTTCCATGCATATCAATCAGTTAAAAATGGAACTCAAAATGAAGAACCATTGAAATTATATAATTCAACTCATTTTAAATAAAATAATATTCTAGTTTTCTTAGGGTTTCATAACCAGAAAATTTTGAAGTGTGGATCAACATATTGAATAGAATCATTGATTTTATTGGTATAGTAGTAGAGTTAATTTTCATGTTCAAAACCTACATACCAGAAGAAATTATGTTCCATTGATGGGATTTTTTATTCCAAGCTAAAACTAGACAATGGATTATTTTGGTGGACATTGACAAATAATTTTACAAATAATCATATCCCCTCAAAATCAATACAACACGAATATCTAACATCGTCAACTTAAAGACTAAAACCCATTATATTACATAATATGAAGCTATATTGTTGATCATTGTCCATTTCACATCGACAATTGTTATTAATGAATCCTATATGGAACTCGCCTCTAAGTAAGTATTGTGACTATATATTTTATAAAAGAAATTATTCATTTGTATTATAGAAAAGATATATTTAATTAATAAAGAAAAAACTGACATAGATAGAACTTTTTGGGAATTTAAAGACATGTATTAAGATTGTTTCAATGGTAACATGTGGAATCCTAAAACTAGAAACAATCTAATTAGGGAAATTGATTCTATGGATTTTGGGAAATAACAGAATTAGACAATTTTATAGGTAAAATTTTCACCATGATATGATATTTAAAAAGGATATTTCAATTGTGGGTCACTTTCGTATAATAATAATGAATCTCTTGTACCACCAAGGAATTAATAACAGTATATAATGTGAGGGAATCTCACGAAGAATTTTCATATACTTATGAAATCATATTCTTGGAAATGCACAAATTAACCTTAAGAATCATATCCAAGGATTAAATTCTCTCATTACAATAGTTTTCCTCCAATGGAAAAGCTTAACCAGGGAACTACAAGGAAAACATGAGTTTAATACTCAATATCTCAAAAAATAAGAAAGTGTTATCCTATGTATGTTGATCAATAGATTTATGGAGTAGACAAGGATATCTCGAATGAGAAAATGGGTCCTTCCATAGTTTAAGGTACCATTATTCTATACAGAAATAGTGTATTAGTATTGATTAATAATAAATTTTCACGTTATTTATGTGATTCTTCGGTGGCTAATTATTCATGAATATAAGTAGAAATTATGTTCCATATCATGTGTATCAATATTCCCCTAGGAATATAAGATTGAAGTGGATTCAAAAGTCCAATATGATTCATTACAATGGATAGAGTGTAGTGTCTGGAAATTTTTTTCCAAGAGATTGATTTCTTTATTTAATAATTATTATTGATTGGATGGTGGAAATTAATTCCCATATTGACTAGTATGCTGTGAAATAGGTGTTTAAAATCTCAGATAGAGATATTTTCATATTTTTATGTGGATTCGAATATAATGAAATGTAGTGTAGTACCCATAGTGATAGTGGATAGAACATTATCTGGCTAGTTAAAAGGAATGAACATATAAGCTATAAATGAACTGGTAAATTGGACTCTTCGTTCCATTTTCAATTAGTACCTAGATATAATTCCAAATTTTTTCATTGGGTTTCCACTTGAATGCAAAATTGATTTTTCTATTGATCTAATCCCATGAAAATTCCCCTTTTCTATACCATCATATAAAATGGATCATATTGAGGTTCGTGAATTAATTTATTAACCATAATAGATGTAATATAAAAGAATCATTTGACCTAGTACACTGTATTGGACTACACCATGTTTTTAATAAATAGTGAAGATTGTACCCTTCAGTTGTATGTTTATTATCATAAATTAAACAAAGTTTTGATAAATAATTACTATAAAAAACCTAAAATTAGTGATCCTTTTTTATATAAAATGGATAAAAGTGTTCCTATATGATATGTATATGATTATGGTATCATCAAATTATATTCATAAAATATGATATTTCTTAGACAATATTTTGGAGTCGTTGCAGCCATCAAGAAAGTGATATCATTCACTTTGGTCTGAAAAATAGATAGAAACGTTTCCAAGCCATGAAGAACCATATCATTAAAAATTACCAAAAATCCTTTATTTTTTTTATATTTGGATATTCTCTTTAAGAGGGAATGACCATGATGAGAACTATAAAATTTTAAAGAGTACATAGAGTGATTAAAATTTGTATTGTATGTTTTTTATGTGTGAATTCTTGATCCATGAATTCCATTTCTATAGTAATTTCATTTCAAGAGAAGGAATATTAGTATAAACTATGTTGATTGAAGTTGTCTTCTCTTGGAAACCACCTAATAATCTTTTTGAGATACGTAGTTTTTTTTCAGATTATTAGACTATTCTGATCACTAGAGTTGTGTTTTCTCCAAGGCTACATCACAAATTACAAAACTGACTATAAATTGTTTTCTTCATGAAATGAATAATGATTATCATAAATTAATTCTATAAAAAACAATTCATCTCACCATGAGCATACTAAAACATTGGATTTCCATGAAATAGAATAATAATTCATAGAGGAGTAAAAGCGTAAAAAATAAAAGTAGAAGAAGATATTGTACACAGATATTTACATGTTATGGGATATGTTTCCTATTTTCATATAGAGGTATAAATTCAGTATTATTTGGGAGCACAATTTATCGGAAGATTTTTCAGAGTTTCTCACTATACCAAACAGTGGCCTGAAATGCGATGATAAGGATTAAGAAACACTAATCCACAAACCGTAAGAAAGTCCACTATGATACATTGAATAGTTTATGGATGTCTGTGTCTCTGTAGTGAATGGTGGCCACCCATTTTAAAATTCCTACAGTGAATGGAAGATGAATGTCCAAGGAGATATAGTATTGTTGACACTAATATCTACACTACTATAGTGCCCTATTGGTGTCAGTCGGTCAGCTCAACCCATAGAAGTAACAACCTGGCGCATAGTATGTGATTGAAGAATTTTTCCCAAACATCATCCAAATAATGGATTGCGAAACACCAATTCAACACATGACACCCATTTTAAAAATTAAAATACCAGGTAGGGAATTTGTAGTAAATTTTGATGCATCTAGATTCAGTCATAGTTTTGTTCTTGTATAAGGGTGTAATTCTATAGCCTATATACCATGGTAGCTTCAAGAACATGTTAAAAAAATTCATAAACATTATGCGGAATTTGTAATAACTTTTCATTCATTATAAATATGGATGTGTTACCAATTAAAAGAAATTTTAAATGTTTTCACTAAACAAAAACGTTTAAAATACATCTTTTATCAGAGAGACATGATCTTGATGAATCATATATGGATAAAGTACCCACATATGTTTTAATTTGACTTGCAATACATACCTAATAAAATGTATTATAAGTAAGATTTGTTGATTTTTAAATTACATAGCCTAGTGGTCATAGAAGCTCAAAACCAATGGTAGATATTGAATACAATTGGAGACATGCTTATGAGTTGTGTTACAATTGATTAACATGAAATTTTCATCAAATTTAATCTAATTCATAACATGAATGGTTTGGTAGAATTTTTTGTCAATTTATGTCATGATTCCATTTCAATAAGATCATACCCAAATAGTGGGCATATATTTAATGTCTTGATAGAGGATATAAATTCGTTGTTAAATTTTTCATAGTGAAATTGTAGCACCTCATTTTTTCGATGAATATTTTTTTATATATAACCATTTTAAATCAGTGATTAATATATATATATTTATAAGATGTGAAATATATTGAATGAATAATTCTAGTGGTCAGGAATGAGATTCATTATTACATATTATGTGATTATATTTATACATGTAAAAGGTGTGAATCAACAATTGTGTTTCATGATGTGGTTTGTGCCTATACATATGTGGACGTTAGTCTATATTGAAATGTACTTTGTATAGTTCTACAACGAATTTTATAGAATCATAATGTTATTTGGGTGATTTTGGATTAAATTCTCAAGTTGGAACTCATTCTTTATATTATATATCCTGACATGTTCAGGGTCTTAAAAAATGTATATATTCGATATGTGAAAGTGAAAATTTATGTGTATATTTTTTATCAAATAATTTGTATATTTTAATGTTTTTCAATTATAAAACCCATGAATTTTATTGTTTTATTAAAATATTGGTCAATTTGGATTATATAATGGAAATGAACAAAATTGTAAATAGTGCTCAATTCTAGATTTTATACAGATTTTTAACACAATGGTATTTGGGTCATTAATACTAATATATAACTCTAAATTGAGTTAATAATATTTTTTTTGGAATCTGTATGTTATTTCCTTTAACATTGTCTCCTGGATGAGGATATGATTTGGCCATATAAATGGCATAAAATCAATTATGTGAATGATTTTTCTGAGCAGACAGATGGAACCCACCACTATAATAGAACAAAATCTCAGCCTAAACACCTATAATTGGGTGATTCCACCTAGAATAGCACGAGGAAACATAATGGTATATCTACAACAAATTTATTAGAGTTTGGAAGTCATTAATGTTACCATTGGGTGATATGTTTTTTAAAGTAGATTCCGGGAAGCTGCATCCAAAAAACGATACCACCAATGAAAAATCCATAACACATTCATCTAGTGTCCAAATGATATGAAATTTAGAGGGTGACTAGAATACACATATATGATCAACTGTGATGAATGTGTGTAGGCCAGAATATAACATTTAAGGGATAAACAATTGTAATATTTTGGAGGATAGAATTCTTCATATAAAAGGAAACCATCGCCTCTTTCCCAAATCATCGGCTTGACACCCACAACCAAGGAGGTATCCCACCGGGGAAAGGGTTGATGCTGATCCTCTCTACCCCCTTATTTATTCTTTTAATTTTATTTTAAATTTAGTTTTTTCAATTATTTCATTTTTAATTTATGTTTTAGTTTTATTAATCTATGCCTTTGGGTTTATTCATCCATTTTTCTTAATTTATGTCCCTATATCTCTCCTCTTCCACCCAATACACCATGTAATATATTAATATATGAAATGAGAGGCGAATCCTGAGACTTGGTCCGGGGGGAGGTGAAGGTTATCATGATTTTATTTTAATTTTTTATTTATAGATATAATTGAGCCGCATGCACTGGTAATGAGAATGTACTCGATGTTTTGACAGCCTCGGATGACCTACAACTCATCCTATATCTATTATTTTATTTAATATTTTTTCCCTCTCTACATTGGTTAGTAATTCACACATTGGAGTTAATATAATAAATGGATGAAATGGATTCGATTGATCTAGGTCCTAGATGATGACACATTCTAGAAAAAGGTTTGTCATCAACTTGGATTAATGGATGTGGTGGAATTTAGAGTGCTCAATCATTCAATGATATTCAACAATTTATAAATAATTAATAGCAGTTCAAAAATGAGATTTTATGTTTGGATTATCAAACTGAAATAAAACAGATAAATGATAAATAATTATTGAACATTAAACTGAACCACAAAATCATGTTCTTTCTTATTAACTTATTCTATTTAGATTTGCAGGATATATTAAATTATCATTTTCAAGTCATTATTTTAAATTATCAAAAACCCTAATAGAGATTCATCACATTCATTCATTAAAAAATCACAAAAACAAATAAAATGTTATATTTAGATAAATTTAGTGAACTACATTGAAAGGCTCTTCAAGAGAGATAACCCTAGTCAGCCACTATGTTGCACTATGAAAAAATATAATTTCTTTTTTCCATGCCCCGTGATAGGAGTGTGTCAAAACTGACTCCATTTTTTGGGATCCAAACAATATTTCATTTACTTTTTCTGTTTTAACATCATAGGTATATTTCATTTCATTAAAAAAATAAAAATATTTCATTATGTATTCAAATACAGAATATTATGCATTAAAAAATTACTCAAATTTGCAGAAAAAAAAACAAGAAAAAAATGGATATTTTAGAAGGGATTTGGTGAAAGTACATAGAGAAATCATTGAAAAACTTTTTAGAAATGATGATATATATTTTGATTATGTTCATGGATTAATGTTGAAACCTAACTCTATACCGAATGATGAAACTGGGACTGTGGTGGATGAAATTTTTCCACTTATATTTGAAATTGATGAACCTGAGGAGGCAAGGGAGGGAGACTTACATACTGATCTACAATGGGATATCGAATTAGATTGGATGAATTATTTGTAAAATTTGGGTAACTTCCTAATCTCCCCTAACAATACATTGAAGAAGAGCCATCACCACTAAAGGAAGAGACCACCAAAGTGGTGGATTTTGAATTCAATATGGAGGAGCCCGACTACCTGCATCGATCCTCAGAGAGTCTACACCAATATGCACTTACCGCTGAGGTAGAGATTAAATTTGAACCGAATCAGGGGGTTGAACCATTATTTGACTCTATATCTTATAATTTTATTGAATCTAAATTAAAAATCAGTCCTGGTATTTTTGATTTTATAGATTCAAAAAATCATTTCTATTCTAAGGAGGATGAAGACACTACTAGAAATAAGATTTATACCAATGATTTTCGGAAAACCGTTGGTATAGTTCAGTTATATGGACCTATACCAATGTTTTGGCCAAAACCGTTAATATAGGTCACTAATTTTGACATATACCAATGTTTTTGGACAAACCATTGGTATAGGGGGGACCTATACCAATGGTTTGGGGAAAATGATTGGTATAGGTCACTTATATAGACCCGTGCCAAGGGTTTTGGCCAAACCGTTGGTATAGGGCCATAATAGAGACCATATACCAACGGTTTTCCCCAAACCATTGGTATAGGTCCCCCCAATACCAACGGTTTGTCCAAAACCATTGGTATAGGTCTATACCAAAAAAATTTAGAACCGTTGGTATAGTTACATGTATTTTTCTGGAATATTCATACAGAGAACATTAAATAAATAATAATTTAACATGTTTATGATAATACATATATATATTTATGAAAATATGTTCCAAATGTTGAGTTAGGTTAGTGGTTAGGTCATTCAATCATAAACATCATGTACTAGGATCAAAACCAATCGAATGATTCTTTTTTGAAATACATATACAAACAGTTTTATGGAATCTATGGTATATATTTTTCATATTATGTATACCAACTGTTTTGAAAACTGTTGGTATAGGTCTATACCACCGGTTCTGAGAAAACCGTTGGTATTGACCTATCCCCAGGGCTCACATGGCCATGGTTATCCAAAACATTGGTATTGGATATACCAACGGTTTGGAGACCTATACCAAAGGTTCCAAACCATTGGTATAGGGTATTTTTCTACTAGTGTGAAGAACCCGGATGTGAATTTTCTGAGGAACATATGGAGATACATGGACATGTTGTATATTTGTTGAAGGAAGTTCATTAAGATATGCTAGTGTATTAACATAAGAAAAACATGAAAAAAGCTACTTACATGGATGTGGAAGAATTTGATCTTGATACATCTTGTTTTAATTATATACAAATAGAATTACACTCTCACTTTCTAGTTGACTATTATTTTTATGTAACATACCATTATGAACCATTGGATAGAGAAGATGAGGTTGCACCATTAGCAATAATGAAAGAGGTTGATACAAAATTCAACCCACCCATACCATTAAATTTATACCTCATTTTGATGTAGAGGATATGGTGTACTCTATCCATGGATAATTAATCTCCTAGAAGGATGAAGCCAATTCTGGGAAAATCCATATGTGGTGGCTCAAATCAATGAAGCTTCATCCTCCATCAAAGTTTGGATAACAGTTGTTACTACCCTCTAGAGGTAGTAAAAATTCATGCTCTACTTGGGGGATAAAACCAAGACATACCATTACATTATTTATAGGAATTTAGAAATGAATTTCTTTTGTTAGGAAATAATTTAGCATGTTCCCCCTCCCACTTATCATTTTGAGCATAAATGAAATGATCCATTTGATTAATTGAGTAGTTTTCTTTTGTAGGATCTTGATGGTAGAAGGAAGCCCCAAACATTAAATGATGAGGACCATTGATTTATATTCAAAATGGAGTAAATTTTAATTTTCTATCTTTTTAACACTATACATATTTCGTCAAAAACATTTTCAAAGCTTTAACAGATTTAATTGCTTCTCCACATATGAGTTTATGCTCTACTTGACTATTCTAGAAGACAAGTGTGTCTTAAGAATCCCATGCCTCCATGTTTTAGATTTCAATGTTAATAAGTTTCAATGAGTAAATTGGGTAATCAAAATTATTAATATGAATCATATATATTGAAATTATGACCCATGTTTTGAAGGAATTGACTTATTCATAAAAATGAAATTCTCTACCATCGTTCATGCTTTGAATTTCTGACATTCTTGTAAATTGATTTATTATTGTTAATAATTTCTTGAGTGATTTTTCAAAATCATATGTCTTATTATAGAGAGTATTTATAGATGAAGAACATCCTATTTACCTTGATCATATTTCTTGAGTTATCCTAGGACATGTAACCGACAAGAATTGGTATTGAAACATGTCAAAGCTATAACTCTGAATAAAGACATTTAAAATTATTTAGGTATCCTTTTAAAATATAAATTTCAATAAAATACCACCTTTAAATCAATACATCATTTAGAACATAGAGACCATGAATGACCTTTATACGGATAAGCCATGTTTCAAGATAGTTTTATCGATTCCTACCCAACTCTTGAAATTTGCATGATATTTTAATGTTGATATGTGTGGGTTAAGGGAATCATGGTAGATAGAACAATATACATTGTAAGGAATAATTTTGGGGCCGATATTTTGGGAATTTTAAAAGGTTGTGGAATCATTCAATGAACTCTATTTTTTCCCATCTTGAATAAACAAATTACAAATTTAATAAATGGGTTGTGTTTTGGGAAAACAAAAAATCACCATTTTCCATATCGTCAATATTATGTTCATATGTGTTTAGTTTATGAATGTGAGGTTTGAACTAATTATAACATTAAAAAAAAGAAAAAAATGGAGTAAAAAATAAAAAAAATCATGAGGGAGAAAAAATCATTTATTATGCTTACTGGATCATAAACATTACATTCAGTTTTTGGGAAGTGGATGTTTCTACATTGAGCTGGAAAATTTCAATACTCTTTTTGATATCATGCATTATAATAAATAGATAAACCACCTCAATGACACTTAATTTTTAAAGAATGAAATCCTACCATCCATTAGCCTCTGAGTCATTTAATCTTTTATTGCATGTCCTCAAGATTTTATTTGTCTTTTGACTTTACAAAGTGGATAATGTAATTCATTTACAACCCTATGGATAATGTTCATGTTCCCGTGTTATGAGAATAACTCTTATTTAATTATATCATGAGTGATGAGATGAAATAATCAAAAGTTAGTAAAATCATGATTGGGAATGTTTAATAAAAATGAATCAAGGAGCTGGAATGAATGAATAGAGATGTTCCATAATTTTTCAAAGGAGAAAAGTAAAATAAGAGAATTATTTTTTTCTTTGGAAAATGGTAAATTCAATTTATATTTTATGTTGATTTTTAAACGATTGATTTCACATAGAAAATCTTATGATTCTGTTGCATTTGAATTTGAATATTGGTAACACTGGTGTCCTCTTACTTCTATGTAGAGATTTTAAGAATGATGACACCAATGGTTTAAGTGTGTGGGTATTTGAAAAATCAAATTTAAAATCAAATTTTTGATCAAATAATGAGCATTTTTTTAATTTATTTCAATGATAACAGCCATTTAGTTCATTGTTTTACTAAAATACTGGTCAATTTAGATTGTAGAATGAAATGGGAAAAATTGTAAAAAGTGCTTAATTCTTCTTTTTGACATATTTTTTCTACAATGGGTATATTAGTCATTAAAATTAAAATATAACTCCATTTTGAGTGAATATTATTTTTTTTGGAAATATTTTTCTCCATCACCATTGTCTTTTGGACCAGGAGATGATTCTTCCATCTAAAGGGCCTAAAAATTAATTAAGTTAAAGATTATTTCAGGGATGCAGCATGGACCCCTCCACTATAACGGAAAAACATCATGTCCTAAAAACATTATATTGAGGGGATTCCACCTGATATAGCACATGGACACATAGGTACGTCTCTACATAAACGTTTGGGGAGATTTTATGTCCTCAATGTTTCTATTAGATGTTATGTTTTTGAATGATGCTTCATGGAACCTGCTTCTAGAAAACGAAGGTGCTAATGAAAATCCGTAACACATTCTTCTGATGTACAAATGTGCTGAAATTTGTCGGGTGACAAGAATAAACATTTATAAACAACGATGATGAAGCAGTCCAGGCATGAATGGACCTTATAAGGGGACAGACAATCGTAATTTTTAAGAGGATAGAATTATTACTATAAAAGGAAACCCTCACCTTCTTCCCAATTCATAAGCTAGACTCCAATATCCAAGGAGGGATCCCATTGAGGAATGGGCCACAAATTCTCTTCTCTTACCCCCCTTATTTCTTCTTCAATTTTATTTTCATTTTAGTTTTTTCATAGAATTCAATTGTATATTATGTTTTATTTCTTTTAATCCATGAATTTGTGTTTCTTCATCCTCTTTTCTTCATTTTTATCCCTCTCTATCTCCTCTTCCACCAACTCCACCATGTAATCAATTTATATTAGAAATAAGAGTGTGACCCCAAGACATAGCTCAGCGGGAGATAATGGTTATCATTAAGTTTTCTATTGTTTAATTTTATGTTTGTAGATATAATTTAGTAACATGCTTGGGTAAGGCCAATGTCCCCAATGTTTTGACAACTTCTAATGACATGGAACTCAAACTATATTTATTCTATTATTTAAACATTCCCCCTCTATAAATTTGTTAATTCTTTATACATTGGAGTTGATATAATCAATGGATGAAATGGATTTAATTGAACTAGTTCCTGGAAGATGACACTTTCTAGACAAAGGAGTTTCATCAACATGGATTAAAAGAGGAGGTGGAATACTTTGTGCTCAAACATTCAATGATATTCCACAATTTATAAATAATGAATAGTAGTTTAAACATGAGATTTCATGTTTGGATTATCCAACTAAAATAAAACATATAAAATAGAAATAATTATTAAACATGAAATCGACACCCAAAACCATGTTATTTCTTACTAACTCATTCTATTTAGATTTTCCTTATAGTTAAAATTAGAGTTTTTCATGTCAATATATTAAATAATAAAAAACCCACAAAACATTCATCACATTAATTGATACAAAAACCAAAAAAAGATAAAATATGTTAAATAGATAAATTAACTGAACTAAATTGAATGGATCATCAAGATAGATGACCCTGGGAAGCCACTATTCATATGCTAGGAAAAAAATATAATTGCTTTTGTCAACACCCCATGACAGAAGAGCATCAAAACTGGCACTGTTTATAGGGAACCAATCAATAGTTCATTTAACTTTTCTATTTTCACACCTTAGGTAGATTTCATTTCATAAAAGAAACTAAAAAACTTCCAAGATGTATTAAAATTTAGAATATTTTGAATCGGTAAATTACTCACAAGTGCATCAACAACAAGGATTATATGTTGATTTTAGAAGGGATCAGGTACAAGAACATAGAGAAATCATTGAAAAAATAACTTTAAAGGATGATATAGCTATTTATTATGTTCTTGAATTAATGTAGGAACCTAAATATTTACAGGATGAAGAAACTGAGAAAGTGGTGGATTAAATTTCACCACTTATTTTTGAAATTCATGATCCTTTGGAGGAAAGGGAGGAAGACACACCTACTAAGCTACAAGTGGGAGATTGACAATGATTGGATGAATTATTTATTAAATGTGGTGAACCTACTCATCTCACCTTACAATTCAATGAAGAAGAGGCATCACCACTAAAAGAAGAGACCACCCAAATGGTGGAATTTGAAGTCAAGAGGGAGGAGCTCATCTACCTGCCTACATCTTCAAAGAGTCTACTCGAAGGGGAACTTACCACTGAGGCGGTGATTGAAGCTGGACTGACTCAGGGAGTTGAAACATTATTTGACTCTATCTCTTCTACTTTTATTGAATATAAATTATACACCACTGCTGATTGTTTATATTTTACATATTCGGACAATAATTTTTATGACTTGGAGGATGAAGAATAGCCTAGATTTGAACCTGCTTAAGAATATATGGTGCTCCTTGGACACATTAAATATTTGTTTAAGGATGTTCATGAATATATGCGAGTGAATTTTCCAAATGGATACATGACAAAATCTACTCAATTTGATAGGGAAGAATTTGATCTTGAAACTTTATGTATTAATTTTATTAAAAAACTATTGTGCTCTCACTTTACCATTGACTACTATTTTGGTGCAGCATACCTTGACGAAACACTGGAATGAGATGAATATGCTTCACAAGTAGAAACTAAGAAAGAATATGATTCATACTTCACCCTACCCCTATCATGCAATCTATACCACATTATCAATGGTGGATATGGTTTACTCTATCCATGGAACATTACTCACCTAAATGGAGGAATCCCAAGCTAGGAAAAGCCACATGTGGTGGTTCAAATCAATGAAGCTTCATGCTCCATCAGGTTTTGGATAATAGATGCAACTACCCTTTGGAGGCAGTAAAAATTCAGTTTCCACTTGATAGATCATTACATGACTTATCTTTACTTTCTTTCTATGAATTTAGAATTGAATTTCATTTATTATGAAATAATTAATCTTTTGGAACACTCCCCCTTTTCTTTTTGATCTTAAATGAATTGATCCGTTTGATTAATTGACTAATATTCTTTTGTATGATCATGTCGGTAGAAGGAATCCCCATACATTGATGGATGAGGACAGAAGAATTATTTTCAAAAGGGAGTGCATTTTAATTTCCTGTCATTATAAATCCATATATCTTTCTCCAAAAACATTTTTTGATCCTTAAAAGTTTAAATTTCATGCCCACACATGATTTTATTCTCTATATGACTAGCCTAAGAGACATGAGTTTCTAAGGAATCCCATTCTTCCTTGTTTTAGATTTCAATTTTAAATGAGAATAAATGAGGGAAATAGACAACAAAAATTTTAAATATGAAGCATAGATATAGAAATTATTACCCATTTTTTTATGGAATCAACTTCTTCATATAAATGAAATTCCCTAACATCTTTCATTCATTTAATTTCTAATGTTCATGTTAATTTATTTATTATTGTTAATCATGTCACGAGATATTTTTATAAATCATATGTACCATTCCCAAGAGTATTTATAGACCAAGTACTTCTAATTTATCTTGATCATATTTCTTGAGTGATCTTTGGACATGTTACTGACCAGAACATGTATTGAAGCTTTTCAAACCTATGACTGTGAAAAAACAAATTTAGAATGATTGAGGCATCCTTTTAAAAAAAACATTTCTTTTAAATAATTCATTTACATCAATCCTTCATTTATCCCATAGAGACAATGAATGACCATAATACAGATGATCCATGTTTCACGCCATTTTAATTTATTCCCACCATACTAATGGAATTTCAATGATATTTTAGAGTTGAAGTGTTGGGGTAAAGGAAATCATGGTGGATATAATGATATAAATTGAATGTAAAAATTGTGGGGGAGATATATTGGGAACTGTAAAAGGTGGGGAATGGTTAATTGAACACAATTATATTTCCCCTCTTGAATATGAAAATAAAAAAAAATAAATGGTTTGTGATTTGAGAAAACGAAAATCACCATTTTCTAGATCAAAAATATTATGATCATATGTGGTTAGGGGATGTATTTTAGTTTTTATCTAATTATAACCTCAAAAATATAATAAAAGTGAGTAAAAAATAAAAAAAAATCAAGAGGATGAAAAAAATCATTCATTGTGCTTACTTGATCATAACCATTACTTTGAGTTTTGGGGAAGTGGATGTTACTACATTAAATCGGATAATTTCATTACAATTTCGGATATCATGAATTAAAATTAAGATATAATCCTCCTCCATGATAATTAATTATTGAAAATTTAAATCCTACCAAACATTAACCTCAGAGTAATTTGTTCCTTTATTGAAAGTCCTCATGATTTTATCTGTCTTTTTTCTTCACAAAGTGAATAAAGTAGTTCATTTACAAGACTATGGATAAAGATAATATTCTCATGATATGGGAATAAATATAATTGAATTGTACCATGAGTAATGAGAGGAATGAATCAAAAGTGAGTTAAATCATGACTTGGAATGTTAATGTTTTTCAATAGGGAAAAGTAATACTGGGAATTATTTGTTTCTTTATATTATAGGAAATTTAATTGATATTTTATGTGGATTATTGAAATTTTGATATTACATTGAAAAGTTTTTTTATTCTATTACATTGGAATTTTAAAATTGGTAACATGGTGACCTCTTATTTTTGTGTTGTTATTTTATGCTTGAGGGAAAGAATGATTTAAGTGTGGGGTTATTTGAAAGAGAAACTTTATTTGAATATTTTTTATAAAATAATTAATATTTTTTAATTTTTTTCAATGATAAAACCCATTTAGTTTGTTGTTTTATTAAAAAATTGTTCAATTTAGATTATAGAATGAAAATGAGGAAAATTGTTAAAAGTACTTAATTCTGGATTTTTGTTAATTCAACTTTTTCTTCTTGACCCTGAGATGATTCTACCATATAATGTGCTTATAAATCAATGACGTTAAATATTTTTTCTGGCGGACAGCTTGGACCCCACCACTATAAGGAAACCCCATTTCGGCCTAAGTACCGTAAATTATGGTGATACCACGTGATATTGCATGAGGACACATAGGTCCAGATCTAAATAAAATTTTCAGGAGAGATGATGTCATCAATGTTTCCACTGGATGTTATTTTATTGAAACAAGCTTCCTTGAACTTGTATCCAGAAAAATAAACCTCCAATGAAAAATCGATAACACATTCAATCGGAGTCCAAATGAGCTGAAATTTAGAAAGTAAATTTTCAATACATTTATGAAAAACTTTTATTAAGTGGTCCAAAAGTGAATATCCCATTTAATGGGCCAAATGTGTGTAAACATTCAGAGGACAGAATTTTTCCGATAAAAGGAATATCTCTCCTCCTTCTGAAATCATTAGCTCGACACCCACATCCACGTAGGGATCTAACCAGGGTACGGTCCACTACGACTACTATATTCCCCCTTGATTTCTTCTCAAATTTTTTTCCTTTTTATATTATTCATAGTTTTCAATTTTAATTTAAAATTATATATTATTATTCCATGCCTTTGTGTTTCTTCATCTCCTTTTCTTCATTTCATTCCCTCTCTCTCTATCTCCTCTTCCACCCACTCCACCAAGTAATATCATACACTCAAAAAAGATAGGATGGCCCTAATACTTGGCCAGGGGGGAGGAAAAGGTGATCATTAATTTTTAAATGTTTAATTTAATGTTTTTATATTGAATTGAGTAGCATGTATAGGTAAGGTGAATGTCCCCAGTTTTTTGACTGCCTCTGAATGCTTGCAACTCAACCTATATCGATTATTTTTTAATCATTTTTTCCTCTATCCATCTTTTAGTTATTAACACGTTGGAGTTGATATAATAAATGGATAAAATAGCTTTGATTGAACCAAGTCCTAGAATATGACACATTATAGACAAAGGTGTGTCAACAACATGGATAAAAGGAGGAGTTAGAATTGAGAGTGCTCAAACATTCAATGATATTTCAAAATTATAAATATATAATAGTTTTTAAAACATGTGATTTGATGTTTGGATAATCAAATTGAAATTAAATATATAAACGATAAATAATTATGAACATTAAAACAACCCCCGAAACCATGTTTTTTTAATTAACTCATTCTTTATAGTTTAGCAAGATAGTTTAAATTATCATTATATATGTAATTATTTTAAATAACAAATAATCCCAAAAAAAATTCATCGCATTCATTCATAAAATAATACAAAAAAATAGATTGAATAGGTAAATTAGATATATAATGTTAAATTCATTGTAAGGCTCCTCAAGAGAGACAACCCTGGTCAGCCACTGTGTTGCACTAGGAAACATTAAAATTACTTTTTTCAATTCTATGCAATTGGAATGTGTTAGTGTTTGGAAAATTTTAATGGTGTTGTAGATTCAATTTCATATAATAGAAATCCTATATTCACAACTCTTTTGTGGTGATTATTACAAAAGTCCCATAGAACTAAACTTACAATGGGCATGGAATATCATCCACAGACAAATGGTAAGTAGGTGCTAAAAATTTAGTTACATTAATATATTATTAGATATTATATCATGGACATTTGAAGATCATGGTAAGGTCATATAGATTTGTTTAGATCTTTTTTGTTGATATATCTCACTTCAATGGGGGTTTTTACTATCCTAATCATTCTCCACAATTTTTTTGGAAATTGCTAAGATACCATTCACTAGACCAATTCATTGCCATATAACTTTGAAGATTATGTAGATGATCTTGTAGCCGATGCCTATATCCAAAATATAAATGAAAAAAATATTTAGATATTCATCATTTTCTGTCATCTTTTTTTGCAAGTGAACACATCTTATTGATCATGTCAATGAGACTTGTTTATTGATGATTGGGGAAACATGTTTCCTTATCACTATGGTATGTTGGTCTATTTATCGCTACTTAATGAATTACCACTTTTTTGTATTGGTAATACTTCCCTCCAAGAAATTGTTTGGTCTATACCACATTCTATGATACATTATTGAAGATGTATAAATTTCATCATTATCATGTGATTATTTGGGATCATGTCAAACGTGATCCTGATGTAAATTTTATCCGTGAAACGGTTCAAATTTTAGACTGAATTGAATGAAAATTATGGGTGATATATATTTATTTATTGAGTTTTTTATGGAATAATGGTTACGTTAAATAATATAAACTACAGTAATGAATGTTTATGAGGGAGAAATAGAATTATCTATTCATGGTAAATGTTAATCTCAATCATACTACGCATTGAGTTCCCAATGGCTTGGAGAATATGACACCCTCTATTTGTGGCCTTCCTTAATTATATGATTCTAATACTATGTTTATTATCATTGGGAAAATTATCTAGAAATGGTTTATGGTATTTTTATATTGGATTTGTAATCCTTTTATTGGAATTATTCACATCGGGAACAAATAATTTAGAATATGAATAATCTTAGATTGGTGTCATTAAATCCATCAAAGCATGGATGCGGTTAATCAGTTGGTTGGATAAGACTATTCATGACATGTGTGAAATTCATGATGTGTATGGATTGTTGTATTTTAACATGAGAAATTTTTTTATTCGTTATTTTCATGCTCTCAATAAATGATGAGGGGAACTCATTTTTTTACATCAAAAAGTTGTTGGGCCTATGTAGTTTTATCTGATCATTTATTTTCCAAAAAGAAATTTGGTTCCAATTATATTCCAATAAACTTCTAAGACTATGTTGGAGATTTCTTGAGTTCATTGGTGTTTGAACTCTAATTTTTGTGAGTCATCTATAGTTGAATTTTGGAAATCAAAGTTTATAATATCATTCATCCTATATCTTTTTCCTTCCATAGTTTTTCTTGAAATGGATCATACAACATTGTTTTGGGTACAAAGATCCATTTGATATAATATGTTTTTAGGTGATATTATTTCTATTTGATAGATTAATTAATGGAATAGGTCAAATATATGGAATCATATTAGATAATTCATGCAACAACATTTATTAAGTGTCCTCTCTTCCACCATAAAATTATAGAATATTATGTCTTAGTTATCATAAATATTTATTTTTTCTTTATTCTAAAATATCAAGTAATATTAATCTGGAAAGACCCTTTTGTGATTTGATTACAAATTTGTTGTTTTAAAATATGGAATACGATTATATATATATATATATTATTGACGAAATATATGTATTCAATAAATATTTTATTTCTAAACTAGAATAATTATGTCTGTTTTAGTTCAATTTATTATGGGATAAATCATGGTCAATAGCATCACAATCAAATAATTAAAAATATAGGATGTATCCTGGACAAAATTTTGACCAAAAATTTGTTTACAAAGCAATAATAGTGTGAAAGGATAACTCACCAATCATTATTATAGAGAGGTACCAAACATGCATGTGTCTATGGAAACTTGGGAACATAGAAATGTTATGTCATGTTTTAATAAAGTATGACATATTTTTTTACTATATTTTTTAATGAAACCTATCTTGCATCTTTTATGAACTATTTTTCTTCTTATATCCAATGTTCTTATAATTTAGTATGATTTTCTTGTCCTAGTGGTGTCTTTTGGGAAATCCTTGATGATGAAAAACATAGTGATATACTCACCCCATACATGGGATCATTAGTTAATTTTTATATTTCATATATCAAGATATTGGGAGGGGAAACATTTCATAGTTCCATATTACTGTTATGTAACATTATTGATTGGTTTTTAGATTGAGAGATACTGGTTTCATCTACATGGTTTATAGTGGTCCCACTTTGGTTCCTGAGTCTTTGTAATTTAGTGTCTAAGCCTTTCACTTGTATTTATTTTCCACTATTACTCTGATATAGTTCTTATGCCAGTACATTAATGATTTTTTGTGTTTTATTACTAATGAATCATGTTTTTTTCATTTATCATATAATTTTTCAGTACTTTAGGGAAATTTATCCCCTTGTCATTAAAAATCCCTTAGCATTTATTTTAAGACTTTTGTGTCTTGGGGTGTGAGCTACGTTTAGTGTAACTTCTTCCAACCCTCAATCAAATGAGTTCTATGGCATATCACATTAATCGAAAACAATATGCATAATATTTGGAATGCACCAATAGAGTTCAAAAATATGGACCACACCATTCATGGCTTTATGAAATAAAGTAATATCTAGATGATTCACCACTATACCAACCCATTAGGAGATCATGTGGTTTAAAAAATTCAACTTACCCTCATTCCAAAAATGATGACTCACCAATTGAGGTGACCCTCATAGGAAAAATTGGTCACCAATACATAACTCTAAATTCAATTCCTCACATACGGATGTGATCATTTTTTCTCTATGTAGTCAACAACAATATCTTGATCATTTTCACCCTATATCATATCTTCTATATAAGACTAGGTCCAATAATTAATCTCTCACTTTCCACATTCCAATAGGATGGTGAGAAGTCTGTTTCTATATAGAGAAATTAACAGGGTTCCATATTTATAGAATCATGGAAACTATTATTTTTAGAAAACTCCACCAAGCATATATTCATATAACGTGATTTAACAAAGTAATAGATACAAGCTCAATGAAAGCCTTTTAGTATAAGAGTTATATTCTAGTATTATCATTCTATCTGAGGATTATAGGTTTTTCTCAACCTCACATGATTCTAATGTTTTTAAGGCAATCTAACATAGAATTTAAAACTTAAATTTGAGAAAATGTTTGATATGATTCTCAATTAATCCACATGTAAGCATACAATCTAACATAGAAACTTCATTTCGATCTCATCCACTATGTGGGTCATTTTAATCCATAAAAAGATTGAAAGCATCATTAAATGATAAAAATTAACCCAGACACAATCAGGACTCTAAATATTCATCGATAACCCCATACAAAATCCCATTATTACATCTTAACACATCCACATGGTCATTATATGTGGCTCAATTAAACCACAATATTGATGGTGTTCGACCTTTAATCTCTGGAAGATAAAGAATATTGAAACAAACCCAACAATGTCCTTTTTCATCCTTGTCCATGAGTAATAATTCATTAAATCAATGTATATCATAATCACATCAGGATGTTACGTCTATAAAGTGTTATGGAAGTAACGTATCAAATAATATATGATATTTGTAGGAACTTACACTCTCACAGGAAAAATGATCACATCATCAGCCCCCAACGACCAACTAAGTATCAGGTTACCTTCAGCAAGATGTTCCTATATAACATAAACTCTACATCGCCCTCATACTAGACATTAACTAATCTACCTTAGAATTATTTCCATTTAGGGTATCACAAGTCTCCAATTCATAATTTCATATATATATATATATAACCTCAATTTTTCTAACATGATAATCAAGTTCCACTACTACCCTAAGGACCACTCACATAGCTCCTATGATACCTCAATGTTAACAAAAGGATCATATTATATGTAATTACACTTCCATGGTGAACAATCCATATCAAATTTGAAATTCTATTGAGAGTCCACCCATTTCTCATATCTCGTGTGAATGTCCCTCTATGTGAATTTTTATCAGATTCTATTATGGTCATTATAGACAAGAAAAGTCTTTCTAAAGCGATAGTGTCCCCCACACTTGTAATCATAAACAACAGTTTATAACTCCACATAATTTGTGAGAATGTTCATCTTGTAGGGTTTTAGATATAATTTCCCCTAAGCTATTATATATCCTCTCTTCATTAGTATCACTCCCAAACCAACTCATGATTAAATATATAACAAAGAATAACAAATTCAAGGATCTGTATGTTACATCATTGGTGTCATTTTCAACCACCTCTTAAACACAAAAAAATCCCCTCTACCAATTTCAAAAACTATATTACAATTCCTTTATTTTTCAATGCAGTAATATGTGCTAATAATTACGATAATTTCAAGATAAAATATTTGTAAGATCTTACTTAGAATAATAAGTTCTTAATATCAGACACATTCTAAGGTAATCACTAGTGGAAAAAAAATTTACCTATCATAATTTTTCAAATCGGTTCTATATAACTGATTTGAAAAGCTATAAAAATCGATTGGTCACTTTAGTTACATTATTACTGATGAGATAAATCAATGAGAATAAATTTTTTACATCGGTTATAAAATAATTGATGTAATAAAAACTGAGGTTATATTTACTATGTCAATTATTTTATAACCGACCTGATATATCAAATCCCAGTGCTTTATCACGTCCGTTATAAAATAACCGACATTGTAAAACTAATCTTGGCAATTTATAATGTCAGTAATCAAAAGAATTGACGTGATTAAGCAACATGTATCATCCGAGTTATAAAATAACTGACGTGATAAATTGATTTCTATGTCAATTTTTAAATAACCAATGTTATAAACATTAAAAAATAGTTTACCACGTTGGTTATTAAACAGACGACCTGTTAATTCTTTAATATAATTTATCACACCCTGTATTCAATCATTCTTTATTCATTTATCGAGCAACCTGTGACTCATCTTTCTCATGTGGAAAACCTAGAAATGATTCATCAAAGTTGTGCCATATAGACTAATTTTTTCAAAAACATTATTCATATTTATTACCCTTATATATATCTGGTCGACTCAGAACACTCAAGTAAACCTCACACGGCATAGTTTCAGTTTTTTATTCTCCAAGATGCCCTGAAATAATTTATTGAGTTGTTATTTTTCATTTTCCTTGCTAACATTGTATGTTTCATATTGTTCATTTATACCATGCAAAATTCATTTCTGGTAAAATAAACCAATGAATGTGATATCATGAAAGTTTATGATTTTTGTGTATTCTATCAAGTGTGTGTGCGCATATAGGGGGTTTCCAAGGGGGAGGGGGTTGTCCAGGTGGGTGGGGGTGTCCAGGTGGATTGGGGGGGGGGGGGGGGTTCTAAGTGGTGGGGGTATCCAGGGGGTGTCCAAGGGGGTGGGGTGGTGTCCAGGGGGTGATGGGGCTGTCCAGGGGGTTGGGGTGTCCAATGGAGAGGGGTGGTGTCCAGGGGGTGAGGGGGGACTCCAAGGGGGTAGGGGTGTTCAGGGGTGTGTGTGTGGGAGGGGTGGGGGTGTCTAGGGGATGAGCGGGGGTTTCAAGTGGGGTGGGTGTTTAAGGGGTGGGGGTTTCCAAGTGGGTGGGGTTGTCAAGAGGGATGGGGGGCTGTCCAAGAGGTTGGGGATGTCCATAGGGTTGGGTTTATATTCCGAGGGGGGGGGGGTTGTCTAATGGTGTGGGGGATGTCCAAGGGGTGGTGGTGTTCAAGGGGTGTCCAAGGGGGTGGGGAGTGGTGTCCAGGGGGTGAGGGGGATGTCCAAGATGGTAGGGGTATCCTGGTGTGAGGGGGGTGTCTAGGTGTGAGTGAGAAGTCCAAGGGGGTAGGGGTGTCCAGGGGGTTGGGGTGTCCATTTGGGGGGGGGGGGCTATCCAGAGAGATGAGGGGTTTTCAAGAGGTTTGGGGGATGTCTAGTGGGGCTGTCTAAGGCGGTGGTGGAGTCCAGGGGGTGTCCAATAGGGTGGGGGTGGTGTCCAAGGGGGTGAGGGGGGTTTCTAATGGGGTAGTGGCGTCCAGGGAGTGGGGGTATCCCAGGGTTCTCTAAGGGTTCAGGGGTGGAGGTGGTGTCTAAAGGGTGGGGTATCCAGGGGTGGGGGTGGTGTCTAGGGTGTGAGTGGGATGTCCAAGGGGGTATGGGGTGTCCAGGGGTTTGGGTTTCCATTTGGTGGGGGGCTGTCCAATGGGGTTGGGGGCTGTCTAGGGGTGTGGGCAATCCGGGGGGTGTCTAGGTCATTTCTATGTGGGTGGGGGTGGTGTCCTGGGGGTGAGGGTGCTTTCCAATGGGTTTGGGGTGTCCAGGGGGTGGGGTGGTGTCCAGGGGGTGATGGGGTTGTTCTAGCGGGGTGGTGTTGTATAAGGGTTGTGGGGGTGTCCAATGGGGTATGGGTGGGGGTTGTTTCCGGGGTTGGGGGGGCTTTACAATGGGGTAGTGGTGTACAGAGGGTGGGGGTGGTGTCGAGGGGGTGAGTGGGCTATCCATGGGTGGGGGTGTTTAGGGGGTGTCCAAGTGGGTAGTCGGTGGGGGGTGGTGTCCCATGTAAGTGGGGGTGTATAGGGGGTGGGGGTGGTTTCCAGGGTTGAGTGGGCTATCCATGGGGGTAGTGGGTATCCATGGGGTGGGGGTGTCCATAGGGGTTGGGGTGTCCAGAGGGGGTTGCGGTGTTGTTTTGGAGGTGGGGTGTCTAGGGGGTAGAACCTAACTGTGTGCAGTGCCCGAGTTCTTTAAAAACAATTATACCATTTCCCCTATCAAATATGAACACCAAAACGCCTCTTTCTCCTCCATTTGTAACATAAAACCCTAGGATTATCCTCCTCCTCTTCTCCATGCCTCTCACCTCCTTCCAATGGTTATTCCAAGTTGATTCTACATGTTTGGGGGTGATTTTCTTTATAATATACTCCTTCTCCCTCTTCTTACTTATTTCATTATCTTTATAGTTTTTCTTCTTCATTTGTTCCTTTAGTATAGGGTTCTTGTTTCTTTGTTTCTAAATTTATGGTTTTTTACAGTTCTTCTTGGTATTCCTTTCTCATTTGGACCTTCTTGAAGCCATTGTGGGTGGTCAACATTGAAGGCAGCTTGGATTGAGGTAGGTTTTCCTATATATTGGCCTTTAAATTTAAGAATCATTGATTTCAGGATGTTTATACTTGGATTTTTTACTTGTTAAAAATATATAATTTCAAGAAAGATTACCTGAATTAAATCATGTTGCATTCCCATTGAGTTAAATTTTTTGAAATTATTTTACATATCCCTATACAACATGTGTTTGATTAAAATCCCGATTGGCCCTTACAGGTAGTTTATGATTTCCAAATGATGTTCTACCCTTTCAAACATGTTTCAAATATTTCATGGATACCTAAATTGTGTTTTTGGATACTTTTGAAAACGTTTTTATTTTAATAAGATGGGTATGACCCAGTTGCCACTTTCAGAAAGTGGGGTTTCTTTGGAAAACACTCATTGGAATGTATATCTTGGTTTTTAATTACTAAAACGAATGGTAATGTCCTTGGTATGGGACTTCCATTGTGAATTGATGGGCCTAAGGCAAGGGGACTTCTTTAGAGAGGTGTTCTGGGTGATTCTTGTGGGTGTGTGGCTTATGTGTGTCCGGTGATTATTTTTTATATATAGCCGATTGTTTGATACTCCTCGAATCACCCCCATTTTAGACATAACTTGGTAACCTATAATTGGTAGTGTATTATAGGAGAATGATTTATTCAATAGTTTAAGAATATGCTTTCGATAATTGACCTTTATTATAAATATGCTCTGATTTGGGGATGCATTCCCTCATGCACTAGGGTTGTTTGATTGCATCATGAACGCCAAAGGGATGGATTAGGTTACAATATGTTCTAGATTTTCCCCTAATCTCCTCGATATTACAATGTTCTCTGGAACTTGTTTATTTGTGGAGGATAATCTTGGTGCCTTATCGGGAATGGATACTTGAATACTGCTTAACCATTGCCCTCATTATGTCTTTATTGATTATGCTCCCAAATTGTGATGAGTATCTTTGGTAAAATTGAATGCATAGTTTTAAATGTTTTAATGAGGATTATTTTTAGAAAAAAAATGTTTATTTTCTTGAATTTAAAACTAACAAAAAATGAATATTTTATTTAAATGAAACACATAAGGATAGCCCCTACCACCCTAGACACCCCATACCCCGTAAGACACCCTGGACAATCTCTACCCCCATGGAAAATCCTTACCCCCTTAGACAGCCCCCACAACCCCCCCCTAGACAGCCTCATACCCCCTTGGAAACCCCCTTGGTGTATATATATCCTAACGGTTTCATTGAAACCAATGGAATATTTTAACATCATGTATTCTATACCAAAGGTTCCAATAGAATCGTTGGTATAGGGCTATTGCAATGACCATCATACAAACGGTGTGTGAAACTATTGGTCTATTCTATCCCAATGGTTTCAGTGGCTATCCCAATGGTTTTGAATTGTTGGGATATGTTTAATTTTTAGTAGTAAATGTATACATATTTTAATATTTACATTTCATAATTGTTTTTTATGGAAGGGTGAATTTGGTATCCAATTGCATCAGGATGAACTCTTTGTGTAACTTAATAAGCAAGGATCCAAGAGGAATTTAAAACTATTATATCTATCTATATTTTCTTTTTAAAATCATTTTCATGAATATTTTTTTTCAATACACATATATTTGTTTTATATTTCAAAATTTATTTACATTCAAATTATGATATTTTTCATATAAATATATATTTGTCTTATCTTAACAAGATGTCTAATTTTGATATTTTTTATAAGTAATAATGAGTCGATGTATGGTTATGGAAAATCGAATGAATAATGAATTTGAAGAATGTGTTGATGAATTTTTGGAAATTTATAAATTAAATGTTCCAAGAAGTGATATTTTTTCTGTCCATTCCTGAAATTTTTTAATATGATGAAGTTGAAAAGTAGAGAGATCAAAGATCATATGATTTCTCATGGTTTTAATCTGAGATACAACCCTTGGAATTGTCATGGTGAAGCTAGACAGAATTTCAGATCTATGGATGATGGTGATTTTCAAGATGGTAACTCCAATGGAATTGAAGAAATGATCTATGATATTGCAGCAGAACCAATTGAGTTATAACTGACAATTGCGTGTGTACATAGTGATGCTGAAAAACCATTGTATCCTAGTTGTACGAATTTTCCCATTTTTTCGGTGGTGTAAAGATTGATTAACATTAATGCAAATCATGGATGGAGTGAAAAAAGTTTTACATTGTTGCTACAATTGTTGAAATACATTCCTCCAAAAGACAAAGATCTTCCATATTCACATTATATATACAAGAATATATTATGACTGGCTGGATTGAGATACAAGAAAATACATGCATATCCGAATGAGTACATGATATATTGGAATGGATATGAATTTCTATCAGAGTGTCCTAAATGTGGGACATCATGGTATATGTTGAAAGAAAATCACAGGATGATGTATAGATTACAAAGATCCCTGCCAAAGTAATTTTGTATCTTCCTATAATTCATTATTCGAAACATTTATTTTATAAATCACATGATGCAAAAAGGTTAAGATGTAATTCTAATAAGCTGATTTTTGATGGAAAAATATGTCATCTAGTTGATTGCCCGCAATGGAAGAAAATTGATGACCAGTATCCTTCATTAGGAAATGAAATTAGAATTCTCAGACTAGGGTTTTGTACAGATGGAATGAATCCATAACGAACCCTCAGTAGCACACATAGTTCATGGCCTATTTTATTGGTAATTTACATCCTCTCTCCTGATGTTTGTATGATGCACAAATATTTCATGTTGAGTATAATGATAGTTGGTCTGAAGAAACTCAGAAATGATATTAATGGTTTCTTGTCACCATTTATTGGTGATTTGAAACCATTATGGGAGGATGGTATTAGGGTGTATGATTCTTATAAAATGGAATAATTTCAACTGCAAGCAAGTATTTTTTTTACTATAAATGACTTCCCAACATATGTAAATTGGTATAGATACAATGTTATGGGGCATAAAGAATGTCCAATTTACAAACAACAGGAATCATGTTTTGAATTGAATAATGGGTTGAAAAAAATGCACATGGGTCATCGAATGTTTTATATATTGATCACTCTTATAGAAGAATAAAAAAGGAATCCAATGGATTACAAAATTTTGATATTTTTCCAAACCCATTATCACATAATGAGTATTTTGAGAGGGTGGACAACCTTAATTTGACATTGGGAATGACATAAAAATCTCTTAATGATAGACATATTTGGAAGAAAGGGTAAATATTTTTGGAGCTTCCATATTGGAGATATCATGACGTGAAAAATAATATTGATCATGCACATGGAGAAGAATATCTATGAGATTTTTATTGTAACATTGCTATATATTTAAGTAAAGACAAAATATGGGTGGAATGCAACATTAGACTTACTATAAATCAAAATATTTTTGGAGTTCCCTCCCACTCCTAATGCAAGATGGACATTTCTTCCCCCGGCTTGTCATATATTATCCAAGAGGGAGAAAATTAGCCTTTTTATGTGTCTTTGTGATATCAATGTGCCTAAATGTTATTATTCAAATGTATAAAATTCTATCACTTTGAAGTATTTGATGTTGATAGGTATGAAATATCATGATTTTCACATCATGATTCAACAACTTCTACCAGTTTCATTGTCTGGAATATTTCCCATCCATGTCCGAAAGACTATATTGATGTTGGGTTATTTTTTCAATTCAATTTGTAATAAGGTGATTTATGTGAATATTTTGAAAATTTTGGAAAAGGATGCAATTTCTATACTTTCTCAACTGGAAATGTATTTTCATCCATCTTTTTTTGATATAATGGTGCATTTAATGATTCATCTAGTTGAAGAATTAAATATTTGTGGACTTGTACATCTTCATTGGATGTATCATTTTAGATGGTATATGAAAATATTGAAAGGGTATGTTAAAAATCCATATCGACCTGAAGTCTCCTTTATTGAAAATAATATTTCTAAGGAGGCTGTAGTGTTTTGTATGAGTTACTAGGTTGTGGCGGGGCATATAATTTTGACTCCTTCTCTCCATGAATGAGTTAATAATGATGGAAAGGGGACTATTGGCTTGAAAGTCATAGTCATGTTCAAGGATATCTAATGGGTGTATCGGTAAGAAAAGTGTTTCCACGTTCTACAACGTATTCCATTGAGAGAGTTTATAAAAAATAGAATCCTTGGAGGCTAAAGTTAATAATATAAATTTGACTTTGGAGGAAAATATTAGAACATAAGTGTAGTCTATGTTTACAGACATGCAAAGACAATTTCAGACTGGAGCTCCCACTCCTCCTCCTCCACTTACAGACCCCATTATTTATCCTCCACCGCCGCCAGTATCTCCCACTCCCCCACCATAGCCCGTGGACCCCTTTTTTTATCCTACTCCTTTTCCACAGCTTCTTACTTATTGAGAGTTGTATTCTGATGATCCTAAACATAATATAGTAGCAGAGGGGCTGGTATATTGTATAAGAGATATAGTATATTGTCAAAAGTTAGAGGTAGAGCGTCATAGGGTCACTATAGAAGATATTATAAATAGATCTTCTAGAGAACCCTTACCTACAGATGAAGAGATGATAGTTTGACATAATATTGGCCATTTTTTAATTTGGCTATCCAGACTTCTGTGCCTCTTTACCAAAGAAGTATGTACATTATATCATATATTTTATTTATTATTAACGTTGTTTTAACATTTGAAATCTAAAATAGTATTCTATGTATTTTTACAGGAATACTTAAAAGGTAAAGAAATACTATATAGACAACAAAAAAATAGACCTGAAATCAGATACATATTCTAGTAGTCTTGACAGATGTTCAAGATATTCAAATATGTTGGTGGATCATTATGATTTTTCAAAGGAAGCTCTTGTTTGTTAACATGCAATAAATGTGGAGATTCATAAAAATGATATCATGAGGCTTGTTACTTGAGATAATTTGGGTATTAACGTGGTGAACATTGTTTCCATGTAAGTCTTATCACCTTTTCCCTACATTATATTTATTAACAATGTATGATTATATCTATTTTGTATTAGGTATCTTTATAACATGTGTGAGAAGAATGAGTGGACAGATGTATATGGATTCATAGACCCCCGTTTGATTTCCCCTAAAGCACATGCATTGGATAAGGAACGAAGAATGGCTTATATTGCTAAAAGCTTTGAATAGTATATAATCCCATCATGTTGGATGATTCCTTTTCTGAGAGGTATGAAACATATCATTGGAATAGTGTTCATTATCTTTTATCAGAAAAAACACTAACCATTAATTTTCATTTGTTAGTGATCATTAGATGTTAGGTGTTTTTCTCCCAAGGGAGAAAACACTTTATTGAATATTCTCTATCCATGACAATGTGCGGGAAAGTTTTACGAATATGTTGGAGAAATATGTTTCAATTTATTAACTGTTTATATATTAAAATGATTTTTAAATTTATCCCATTAGTGTTATTTTATAACAAGGGATGGGTCTACTTTTGAGAAAACACAAAGAAAATCAGTGCCAATATCAATTATGTAAAAGTAAAGGTCAATATCCATTTAAATTTTTTACTAATTGATGTTTTACATAAAAATAATATTTTGAATTCAAACTCATTTAAACATGTTTTTCATGATCAACAAGATGTCATTGATTGCAGATATTAGATATTAAGATTTACGTACGAAATAATTACAACTTAAACACATGTGCACATTGACTTGGTAATATTTAAATTTACACTTTTCCATAATATTTCATTTAATTGATTCATTATACACGTTAACTACTATCCTTTTACTTTGTATCTATTTGATGACCCTCAACCCTAGAGTGCTCAATATTTAAAAAACTTACAAGTGGAATGGTCAAATTATTTTACAGGTTTGATTGTATTTTAGTTTGGTTGTAGTGTAAAATGTAATTTTAAATATTGTCATTATAATTTTGTATTTGGTAGTCGTTTAGGTTGGATTTAGATTTTTTTGTTGAAATTATATGTTTTTAATGTTTAATATCTGAATGTTTAAATTTGGTCTCCTTCTTATTTTGGTCTAGTTCTAATGTTTTTTCTAGTATGGATTTAGGTCTTGTGGGGGATGGTGTCCAGGGGTGTGGGGGTGTCTAGTGGGGTGTGGGAGGGTTTTCCATTGAGGTGGGGGTGTCTAGGGTGTCAATTGGGGTGGGAGGGTGTCCAAGAGGGATGTGGTATCTAGGTGTGTGTGTGGTGTCTAGTGGGGTGGGTGTGTTTGGGGTGTCCATGGGGTGGGAGGGTGGTAAGGAGGGTGTGGGTTGTCTTGGATGATGGGGGGGGATGCCTAGGTGGTGTCCAAGGGTGGGGGTGTCTAGTGGGGTGGGGTGGTGGGGTCCAGGGGTGTGGGAGGGTTGTAAAGTGTGTGTGGGGGTTCGAGGGTTTTGGGAGCTTCTTCCAGTGGGTTGTGGGTGTCTAGGGTGTACATCGGGTTGAGTGGGTGTCTAGGATGGTGGAACGACAGTCCATAAGAGTGGGGTTGTTCCTAAGGGGAGGGGGGTTTTCCCGGGGTATCCAGGGGTGTGTGGGGTGTCCAATGGGGTGCGGGTGGGGTGTATGGGTTTTCCATGGGGGTGGGAGGTTGTCCAGGAGGGTGGGGACTGTCCAATTGGGTGGTTGGGCTGTCCAGGGGTGTCAAGGGGTGGGTGTGTCCAGTCGGGTTGGGGAGGTTCAAGGGTGTGAGAGGGATGTCTTCTGGGGTGGGGGTATCTATGGTGTCCATGGGGGTTGGCGGGTGTCAAGGGGGGTGGGAGGGTGTCCAGAGGGGTGGGGGCTGTCTAGGAGGGGGTGTCCAGGGGGTGTTCAAGGGTACAGGCAGGTGACCAGTGGGGTGGGGGTTTCCAGAGATGTGGGAGGGTTGTCCAGGGGGTGGGGGGGTGTGTGTTTGCTGTGTCAATGAGGGTGGGAGGGTGTCCAGGAGGGTGTGGGATATCCATTATGGTGGTGATTGTCCAAGGGGTGTCCAGGGGTGTGGGGGTGTGTAACACCCCAATATTTTACGAAAAATATTCTTTTTAATTTCATTAATGTCTTGTGTTATACACTAAACCAAAAAGAGCTTGCACAACACGCATCCCTGACATGGATTTAATTACTCGCAATCGCCACCTTCCACGATAGTGTGTGTTGTACGCAATATCGAGTTTCGCTAAACAATGATATGCTATTAAAATATTATTAAAACTAGCCGTTACGAATAGTAATACCCAGTTTTTGAAATTATATAAATTTTATTTTTGAAAATGGACTTCATTTTTGGATTCGAAATATCAAAATTATCCTAGGGTAAAATTTTGGTATTTTTCTGAAAACATTCAATTTTTGATGAATAGTTGTAACACTAGGTTACTATTAAAAAATCGACTTTTTATTTAAATAATTATTTATATTATTTAAATTTATTTTAGGTCAAAATTGATAAATAATACCTATATAAGTTCAATGTAATTCATTGGAGTCATTTTATAATAATTTTAGTTATATAAAAATTTTATTGAACTTTTGACCGTCTTTTACCCACCTCCTAGGAGAATTTTCAAATTTACATAAAACATAACTTTACCTCTTTTGTGAATGGAATTTCAAAAATTTGAGAGACACGGTTGATGTCAGTATGGAAAATGTGGTTCAATGAGATGAAAATAATTTTTGGTGGATAGTAACTTTTTACTTTTTTTACCACGGTTAAAAGTAAATAGGGTAATTAAGGGTAACAATGATATTATTATTACCCAAACACATGTCCTAATTCTATTGGATAAGTTTAATTCGACCCAAAACAACCTTAAGAATAAAATATGACCATTTTGACCCACTTTTATTAGATTAGGACAATTAATATAAATTTATTTAAGGAAGGGTTAAAATAGTTAAAATCAATGTTTAATAACTAAATCATTTTTAATAAAGGGTTATACATAAGATAAATTCGACTATAAATATTAATTATAAAGATAAAAAGATTTCATACATAATTATATTTTATTTTTAATTTTTAGACATTAAAAAATTTAATTTATTTATAACACAATTATGATGCAGTAAATATCTTATTAATGAAATATTGACATAATTGATGTTATAGATACCCAAATAAATGTAATTTGAGACTTTTTATGAATTAAAATAATTTTATATGTTAATATGACATGTTAGTATTGATTTAGGTAACTTTTTTCGAACTAATCACTCTGTTAAGATTTTCACAAAAATCAATTACCGAATAGTGTCAAATTTGACATAAAATAATTTTTCAAAACAAGTATTATATTTTTAATTGTTATTTTATTCCTAAAAATATAAGGATCAGCCAAATGACTTAGATAAGGCTATATATATAAATAATAAAAAACCTGGGGTTCGTTTTTCTTGTTATAGTAAGTTTGTTAACCTTATAGTGTAAGAAAACAAGAAGACACAGTAAAAGTAAAATTATTTAACTTAAAGTTAAATCTAAATGATAAGGTTAAAATAGAAACCTAAACCTGCCTAAATTCTATTGGATTAGAGTATGTCGACCCATCCCCACATTAGCTTTGAAATAACTCAATTTTGAGCTATTAAAAACCGAATTTGACTTTATAATATAATAATATATTTAGTTATTCCAAAGGTGCCCCTCTCCTCCCTTATAAAAGGGAACCTCCTACCTCTCTTCCTCACACAACTTTGAGCCTTAATGCTCAGCCAACCCCTGCCAATTTATCTTCTCCCCTTCCCTAAAAACAGACTATAGGTTCTGGTCTTCTAGAAAGACCAATCTTAGTGCCCCAAGAGGAGGTTTCAAAAAGGCGCTTCAAAGAAGAGGTAATGTCCGTTACCGATTCTTTCAACTTTATTTCTTCTTCCACTTCTTCTTCTTTAGTTGTTTCATTATGAGGTAATAACATAAGTATCACTCATATACTGATATGTTATTATAATTATTAAACAACCCAATTTCACCCTCTATCTGAGATTGTTTATTCGTAAGTATTTACTGGGGTTATTTCTATCATCCATGTCCATTTTTAATAAAAGTGTTATATTGTATGTTTAAAGTCATTTTTACCCATTTTTGACTTTTACTACATGGAATGTAAGGAAACATTCTTTTTTTTACGTTACGAGGTACTTTTTTGACTTTTCCGACAAAAGTACGAGGAGAATGTTATTTTTAACTTATACGGCGTGAACGATTTTTATGGTTTTTTAAAGCCTTATTTTCATGAAGCTTCCTCAAAAAGATTTTATGACTATTTTCAAAAAAAAAAAAAATTCTAAAATTGCATGACATTTGGTGAAAATAAAATTATTTTGAAGAAAAATGGATATTTTCCTCAAGAATTCATTTCAAGTGTTTTATCAAAACCATTTTCATCTAAGAGGACATTATTTCACATGTGTATGTTTCAAGTATCATGTATCTATGATTTAAATGGTTTCACTTTTCTTATTGTGAAATGATATCCATTTCTTTTATATGGATTATGTGATGATGGGATGATGATTATGAAACCCATTTTATTTATTGGGTTGTTATGAATGATGTATATTTATTTTGTGGCACAAGTAAGAATGATTTCATTATGAGATTGGTGGGACATATATCTCCCTCCAATTCATTTGGTAATTATTTATATCTCATGAGATAGACATGGATAGAACGGTAAGTTAATCTGGTTCAGTGATACAGGACTGAAATAAGGAGTGAACTCGATTCAGAAAGGGACTTTGTCCACTAAGATGGTCTTGGCAGCAATGCTTGGGCAACAATGAAAATCATAACATGTGCTTAATGGTTGCCACAATTACTCGTTTTATTCCCATTCTATTTTATCATGATTGATGATCCCATTTGATATATGCCTTACGTACTTCCAAGATTCATGTCTTTGATCACGATTTTGATGTTTAGATTTTATGATCATGTTTTTGTATTCAAATGTTTATGGATTGTTTTATGTTCTCTATGTTTACCCTTACTGGGCATTTGAGCTCACCCCTTTTATGTTTTCATTTCCCCAGGATATAAATAACGGTTTTAGGTAAGAAAAAAAGGGAATATCTTTTTGGGAGATGTTGAAGATCTTTCACCACGATTAGAAGATTATATTTTGAATTTACAGAGACACTAAACTATTATGGTCCTTGTGTGTGTGTCTTAGTTATGTACTAAGTATTCCGAAAAAGTCATGTAATATCCATGTACGTCAAGCTTCGGGTCTCTACAGTTGGTATCAGAGGGAGGTTTAGTCAACCTTTGGAAACTAGGATGCGAAAGAATTAGTGAGATCCCTAGAGATATTTATAAGGTATGTCTAGGGATGTCCCTAAGGTTAAGTATACATATAGGTTATAGTATTAGAATTACTCTAATGTTCTTATAATTAAACCTATGATTTTAGATATTGAAGGTACTCCCCCTTTATTATGTTGTTTTCCTATCATGATTTTCCCTCTCACACTATTCTTTTTGGGTTTTAGATGATGGCTGGAACCCGAAGGATACGTGTTGATCAATGTAATGGACAATGCAATGATTGTCCTCTTGAACAAACCAATGTAATGGGATATGGAGTGCACAATCTTTTTTCTATACTTACACAAGCTATGAATCATTCTGGACTTCAAAATGAGTAGAGAAAGGAGAAACATTCTGTTGAATCCTTCATGAGGCAGCGTCCACCTTCATTTTGAGGGACTTCTGATCCCTTAGTGGCTGAACATTGGATCAGTACTACTGAAAAGATATTTTCCGTTCTACAATGTTCTGAGTATGATAAAGTCATCAATGCAGTATATCGTTTGGAATGTGATTCTAATAAATGGTGGAATCTTATCAAGAACATGAGGCAACTAGATGAAATTGATTCCATGGAATGGGATGAGTTCAAGAACATGTTTTTCAGTAAGTACCTCCCTCGTATTCTTCGAACAAAGATGGAAAGGAGTTTCTTGAGCTTATGCAGAACGATGATGAATCTGTTGGTATATACGAAGTGAATTTTACAGGACTTTCAAGGTATGAATCTGGCTTTACCATCCAACCTGAAGGTAAAGTTGATCGATTTTTCAGTGGCTTAAAACCATGTCTTCGAAGGGCATTAGCAATAACAGGCTTCAGTAGCTTGAAGAAATTTTGCGTTGTGCTGTCAAGGGAGAAATAGAAGTTGGTGTAACAAATCCATCTCATGGTTTTGACAAGAAACGAAAGATGGCGTTCAAGGAGAAATCTCAGAATAATGGTGAAAAGAAGATGAATGTTTCCTTATGCTCAAAGTGTAAAATGAAGCATGGTGGAGATTTCCTAAAAGGTACTAGAAAATGTTTTAGGTGTGGAAAAGAAGGTCATCGAGCAGCTGAGTGTCGAAGTAATGGACAAAGGGTTTCTAATGATGTGAATAAAGAAAAGACTGCAGAGAGCACACCACCAACACTTCAATGCTTCAAGTGCAAGGAAATGGGGCTTTATGCTAATAAATTCCCTAATCCACAGGTTAATGAGGATCAACGTGATCAACCTCTTAAAGAAAAGGATAAAGGGAAGTCTCATGCACCAGTATTTGTGATGTTGAGTATGAAAATGAATTTGTGTAATGATTAATTGTTTATGTAATGGGATTCCAAAATAATGTTGTATACAGTATCATGGAATATTGGAATATTTATGTATTGGTCTATTGTGGTTTTCAATAATTTTATGCTATCGGTAACCATGGAAAGTGATTGAGATATTTTTGGAAAGAAGATGATATGCACATAATGAATGGATAAGGAGAAAATGAAATGTATGACAGTATTGATGAGCTCATGACTGATATAAGGAAATAGTTATATCATGGTTTGAGTATATAGAATTTTGGGGTTTTGGTATGTGGAAAGTGTAAACTTTTGACAACACACATGTTTTCAATAAGATTCAATGGGCATTCATTTTTCAAAAGAATACATGATTAAGGCCTTCGAATGTTTGTAATGTGACCAAAAAGACATATCTTATGATATATGGGGGTCAAAAATGGTATTAACATGCTTGTTATATGAAATCTCTGGTAATCGTTTTCACTATAATATGACAATGGACTGCAATATTATGGATAAGCGTAAAGATTGGGATAGATTATATTGGACATAAGTTATTATTGTTTAAGGATAGAACTTTTTTCAATATTATTGATGGGATGTTATAGTAATATAGTTTTAGAAAAAAGACAACCTGCAGGACGGGCGATAGCCCATCGCGTCAGACAGGGCTGTGGGAATCGAACCCACAACCGAAGTACGACTTGCCTTTATCGCCTACCACTGGCCTACAGAAAGTCCCCGGTTAGTAGAAGCTAGTTTTATTTTATTACGCGGTATGATATATGAATTATAAGTTCATTTTTGGAATCGTATACGATTAACGTCACCATAGATGGACTTACGTATATTTGATACCATTTGATAACCTTTTGTTTGAAACAGATGGAATGACCCATCATTCTATCACATGATCTGTTAACACTTCACGAATAACAGATTCAACTTCATTTCTTTAAGAGATGAAGTGTAAATTGTTCAAATCACAAACAATAGTGAGATTGTTGCAAAATAATGTAAGTATTTATTCTAATTCAAATTATTCAACTTTTGGGAAATGATATTGAAAACCGAAAATGGTGTCCTAGTGCCCTTATATCCGATGAATCAGATGGTACTCTAGATCATCAAAAATGTATGGCTTTGTGATTGTTTGATTTTTCATAGCCATGTTCTCTACCACTCTCCATCAGAACATGACAGTTTTATTTCTCTTCCATATCCATATTGTCACCTATGTTCTCCTATGTGGAAACCCAGTGATTAGTTAATTTGGGTAACCGTTACATTTCATAATTTAGTTTTTAAAGCTAGGTTTTGGTATTCCTTTTTACGATGTGGGTTTCTATTAAAGAATCTTTCAAGTAGTAAACCATTTAAATCCCCGATGAATTTCGAGGGAGAAATTCGATTTAATGTGGGTAGAATGTGACACCCCAAGATTTTATGAAAAATATTCTTTTTAATTTCATTAATGTCTTTTTTTGTACGCTACACCAAAAGGAGCTTGTACAACACACATCCCTGACTTGGTATTCATTACATGCAATCACGACCTTTCACGATAGCGTGTGTTGTACGCAATACCGAGTTTCACTAAACAACGATATGCTATTAAAATATTATTAAAACTAGCCATTAGGAATAGTAATACCCACTTTTAGAAATTTTATACATTTTATTTTTGAAAATGGACATCATTTTTGCATTCGTAATATCAAAAATATCCTAGGGTAAAATTTTGGTATTTTTCTGAAAACTTTCAATTTTTGATGAATAGTGAAAACACTAGGTTGCTATTTAAAAACCGACATTTTATTTAAATAATTATTAATTTATTTAAATTTATTTTAGGTCAAAATTGGTACATAATACCTCTATATGTTCATTGTAATTCATTAGAGTCATTTTATAATAATTTTAGATATATAAAAATTTTATTGAACTCTTGACCGTCTTTTACCCACCTCCTAGGAGAATTTGCAAATTTACATAAAACTTAATTTTACCACTTTTGTGAATGTAATTTCAGAAATCCGAGAGAAACAGTTGATGTCAGTAAGTAAAATGTGGTTCAATGAGATGAAAATAATTTTTTGTGAATAGTAACTTTTTACTTTTTTTTACCACGGTTAAAGGTATATAGAATAATTAAGGGTAAAAATGATATTATTATTACCCTAACAAATGTCCTAATCCTATTGGATAAGTGTAATTCGACCAAAAACAACCTTATTAATAAAATATGACCATTTAGGCCCACATGGATTAGATTAGGACATTTAATATTAATTTATATAAAGTAGGGTTAAAATAGTTAAAATCAAAGTTTAATAACTAAATCATTTTTAATATAGGGTTATTCATAAGATAAATTAAACTATAAATATTCATTAGAAAGATAAGAAGATTTCCTACATAATTATATTTTATTTGTAATTTTTAGACATTAAATAATTTAAATTATTTATGACACAATGATGATGCAGTAATTATCTTATTAATGAAATATTGACATAATAGATGTTATAAATAACCAAATAAATGTAATTTGAGACTTTTTATGAATTAAAATAATTTTATGTGTTGATATGACATGTTATTATTTATTTAGTTAACATTTAGCGAACTAATCATTCTGTTAGGATTTCCACAAAAATCAATTACCAAATAGTGTCAAAATTGACAAAAAATAGTTTTTAAAACAAATATTATATTATTAATTGTTATTTTATTCATAAAAATCTTTGTTTCTACCAAATGAAATCAATAAGGTTATATATATTAATAATAAACAACTTGGGTTTAGTTTGTTTTGTTATAGTAAGTTTATTGACCTTATATTGTAAGAAAATAAGAAGACACAGTAAAAGTAAAATTATTTAACTTAAAGTTAAATATAAAAGATATGGTTAAAATATAAACCTAAACTTCTCTAAATTCTATTAGATGAGAGGATTTCGACCCATCCCCACCTTAGCTTCGAAATAAATCAATTTGGAGCTATTAAAAACCGAATATGACTTTATAATAAAATAATATTTTTAGTTATTCCAAAGGTGCCCCTCTCCTCCCTTATAAAAGGGCGCCTCCTCCCTCTCTTACACACACCACCATGAGCCTTAAAGCTCGGCCAAACCCTGAAAAGTTCTCTTCTACACTTCCCTAGAAACATCCTATAGGTTCTGGTCTTCTTCAAATACCAATAATAGTTCCCTAAGAGGAAGATTCAAAAAGGCGCTTCGAAGAAGAGGTAAATTCTGTTACCGATTCATTCAACTTTATTTCTTCTTTCACTTATTCTTATTTAGTTGTTTCATTATGAATTAATAACATCAGTATCACTAATATTCTGATATGTTATTATTATTATGAAACAACCATATTTCACCATCTATCCATCCAACGGAAAACGAAATCACCACGCGTGCATACGTACAGAATACAATCTACACGCCGTGGTGTAGTCAGTTTTTCCACCACCACATTAGATGGATGGGTATAATTTTGTAACTGAATAACTATATATGATTATTTTAAATTAATAATTATTCTTAAATATTATACATACACTCCAATACAATTCCACGATCATGGTAATTATATCATCGCTCGTGCGTACGTACAGACTACCGTCTCCACGAACGCGATGAGATTCATTTTCCATGATTAACCATTCAAGAATGATTCTAAAGTATATATACTAAATAATAATGAAATATATGACATAATAATGATACTTGATTTATGTATATATATATGTATTTCATATACTCAACTCCAATCAATTCAATAAGGAAACGAAAACAGCGTTCATGCGTACGTACGACCTACTGTCTCCATGAACGGTGTATTTCATTTCATTTATCGATCTATAATATATATGTACGTGATGAATATATATTATATATAAATCATGTTTTAAATTCTTGAATTATATAAATCAGGATATAAGTAATAATATCAAGAATGACGTGTCAAAACACATACGATAAATGAAACGATTTTACCCAAAACGCTCTTTAACATGGAATTTACAAAAGAACTAGGAATATAAAGTCATAAGTGAACCATATATGATATCATAAAAATTAATATTATTCTATAATAATTCAATGACATTATTTAAATCATTATATAGGAGGTTCGGATACATACGAAGCATATCAAACATAAGGTAAGGGATAACTTTTCCAATCTCGTTTTATCCGAGATTGTTTATTCGTAAGTAATTACTGGGGTTACTTCTATAATCCATGTCCATGTTTTTTAAAAGTTCTTTCATGTATGTTTAAAGTCATTTTTACCCATTTTTTACTTTTACTACTGGGTATGTAAGGAATCTTTCTTTTTTTTACGTTACGAGGTAATTTTTTGACTTTTCCAACAAAAGTACGAGGACAATGTTACTTTTAACTTATATGGCGTGAACAGATTTTTATGGTTTTATAAAGCCCTATTTCCATGATGCCTCATCCAAAATATTTTAGGACTATTTTCAACAAAAAACTTTTTTTTCTAAAATTGCATGCCATTTTGTGAAAAGAACATTATTTTGAATAACAAAGTATATTTTCCTCAACAATTCATTTGAAGTGTTTTATCAAAACCAATTTCATCTAAGATGAAATTATTTCACATGTGTATTTTTCAGGTATCTTGTCTCTATGATTTAAATGGTTTCAATTTTCTTATTATGAAATGATATCCATTTCTTTTATATGGATTATGTGATGATGGGATGATGATTATGAAACCCATTTTATTTATTGGGTTTTTATGAATGATGTATGTTTATTTTGTGGCACAAGTAAGAATGATTTTGTTATGAGATGGGTGGGACCTATATCTCCCTCCAATGCATTGGGTAAATATTTATATCTCATGATATATACATGGCTAGAATGGTAAGTTAATTTGGTTCGGTGTTATAGGACTGAAACGAGGAGTGAACTTGATTCAGAAAGGGACTTTGTCCACTAAGATGGTCTTGGAAGCAATTCCTTGGCTACAATGGAAATCATAACAGGTGATTAATGGTTTCCACAATTATATGTTTTATTCCCATGCTATTTTATCTAGATTGATTTTCCCTTATGATATATGCTTTATGTACTTCCAAGATTCATGTATTTGCTCAAGATTTTGATGTTTAGATTTTATGTTCAAGTTTTTGCATTCAAATGTTTATGGATTGTTTTATGTTCTCTATGTTTACCCTTATTGGGCATTTGAGCTCACCCCTTTTATGTTCCTTTTCCCCAGGATATAAATAATGGTTTTATGTAAGAAAAAAAGGATGATCTTTATGGGAGATGATGAAGATCATTCAACATGATTAGAAGATTATATTATGAGTTTCGAAAGACACTAAACTATTATGGTCTTTGTGTGTGTGTTTTTGTTATGTATGAAGTATTCCGCAAAAGCAATGTAATGTCCATGTACTTCAAGATTAGGATCTATACAGGGTGTCCAGTGGGGTGGGGGTTTCTAGATGTCGAGGGTGTCATCCAGTGGGGTGGGGGTGTCGAGGGTGTCCATGTGTGTGGGAGGGTGTCCAGGAGGGTGAGAGGGCTGTCCAGGGGAGTGGGGGCTGTCTATAAGGGCTGGGGGTGTCCAGGGGTGTGCGGGGAGTCCAGTGAGGTGGGGGGTTTCTTGGGGGTGTGGTGGGTTGTCAAATTGGTTGGTGGGGGGGGGGGGTTCACGGTGTCCATGGGGGAGAGGGGTATCCAATAGGGTGGGTGGGTTGTCAAAGGGGTGTCCATAAGTGAGGGTATATAGTGGGGGGGGGGGGTCCAGTGCTGTGGGAGGGTAGTCTAGTGGGGTGTGGGGTTGTCCAGGGTGTCCATGGGGGTGGGAGGTTATTCCGGATGGTGGGAGGGATGTCCATTTCTGTGGGGGCTATCCAAGAAAGGGAGGTCCAGGGTTGTGGGAGAGGTGTCAAGTGGGGAGGGGGGGTCCAATGGTGTAAGAGGGAATTCCAGTCGGGTGGGGGTATCCAAGATGGCCATGGGGGTGGGAGGGTGTCCGTGGGGGTGGGAGGGTGTCTAAGAGTTTTGGGGACTGTTCAAGAGGGTGGGGGTGTCCGGAGGTGTCCATGGGTGTGGGGTGGGGTCCAGTGGGGTGGGGTTCCCAGGGGTGTGGGGGGGTTTTCTAGTTTGGTGAGGGTGTTCTGGGTGTCCATGGGGGTGGGAGGGTGTCCAGGAGGGTGGGGGATGTCCATGAGGGTCTGGGGCTATTCGAGGGGGGGGGGGGGTTCCCATGGGTATGGGGGTGTCCAATGGTGGTGGGGGGGATACAGGGGATTATTCAGTGGGGTGGGGGTGTCCAAGAGTGTCCATAGGGTTGGTAGTATGTCTAGGAGGGTGAGAGGGTTTTCAAGGGGAGTTGGGGTTGTTTAGGAGAGGATGGGGGGAGTCTAGGGGGTATCTTGGGGGTGTGCAGGGTGTCCAGTGCGGTGTAGTGGGGGTTCTAGGGGAGTGGGAGTGTTTTCCAGTGGGGTGGGGGGTCTCCGAGGTGTCCATGGGGGTGGGGGATATTCAGAAGGGTGGGGGAATATCCAGGGGTGTCCAAGGGTGGGTGGGGAGTCCATTGGGGGGAGGGGTCCCGGGTTTTGGAAGGGATATCCAGTGGGGGGGGGGTTCCAGAGGTGTGGTAGGGTTTTGCAGTGGGGTGGGGTGTCCAGGGTGTCCATGGGAGTGGGAGAGTTTTTAGTAGGGTGGTAGGTCTATCTAGGGCAGTGGGGGGCTACCCAGGAGGGGTGGGGTTGGGGGAGGGGGTATCCAAGGGTATGTGGGGGGTTCAGTGGCGGGGGGGGGGGGGGGTTCAGGGGTGTGATAGGTAGTCCAATGCAGTGGGGAGTGTCCAGGATGTCCATGGGGGTGAGAGGGTGTCTAGGAGGGTTGGGTGTTAAGGAGGTAGGGGCTGTCCAGGGGTTGTCCAGTGGGGTGGGGATTTCTAGGGGTGTGGGAGGGCTATCCAGAAGGTTGGGGTGTCTAGGGTGTCCATGGATGTGGCAGGGTGTTCATGTCGGTGGGACGATGTCCAGGAGGGTGGGGGTTGTCTTGGAGGGTGGGGGGCTATCCAGGGACTATCTAAGGGTGTGGTGAGGTGTCTAGTGGGGTGGGGTGTTTCCATGGGTGTGGGAGGGATGTCCAGTGGGGTGGGGGTGTCTAGGGTTCCCATGGTGATGGAAGGTTGTACAAGAGAGTGGGAGGTCTATCCAGGGGAGTGGGGGATGTCCAGGGAATATACAGGGTTGTAAGGGTTTCCAATGGGGGTGGTGGGGTTCAGGGATGTTGGAGGGTTTTTTAGTGGAGTGGGGGTGTTTGGGGTGTCCATGTGGTTGGGAGGGTATCCAGGAGTGTGGGGGGCCATCCAGGGAATGTCCAGGGGTGTGGTGGGGGAGTCCAGTGGGGTGGGGGTCTGTAGGGGTGTGGGAGGGTTTTCCAGTGGGGTGGTGGTGTCTAGGGTGTCCATGGGGGATGGGAGTGTGTCTGAGAGGGTGGGAGGGATATCCAGATGAGTGGGGGATGTCCATGAGGGTGGGGGATATCCAAGGGGTATCCAAGGGTGTGGGGGTGTCCAGTGGTTTGGGGTGGGGGATTCTAGGGGTGTGGGAGGGTTGTCCAGTGGGGGTGGGGGTTGTCCAGCTATGTGGGGGCTATCTTAGGGTGGGGGTTGTCCAGTGGGGTGGGGTGTTTATTGGGGTGTGGGAGGGATGTACAGTGGGGTGGGAAGGTTTTGGTCTGGGTTTGATCTGGTTTTGTTCTGTTTTTCCTGTTTCTTGTATGTTTTAGGTTTTCTTTTTTAGCATAGGTGGGTTTGAATAGTTTTATTAAAAAATAGTTTTTTGGGTCGGTTATTTTATAACCGATGTAAAAATGCTTGTTTATAGGTTTTAATGTGGGTTATTTGAAAACTGACGTATAAAATTAATGGGAATGGGTTTTTACGTTGTTTATTTCATAACGGACGTAATAAATGAAATGAAAATAAGTTTTTATATAGGTTATTTTCTAACTGATGTAATAAATGGAATTAAATAGGTTTTTACGTCTATTATTTAATAACCGATGTTGTATATATGTTTTCACATCATTTATCATTTAACTGACATGAAAAACCCGGGGCAGACAAGTTTATCATGTCGGTTATGAACGTAAATGATGTGATAAACTCTTTGGAGGTGCAATTTATTATGTCGGTTATTCTATAATAGACTTGAAAAGGTCAATACCACTTCGGTTATTTAAAAACATCTGTAATAAATCACGGCTCCCAAGCATTTTCCACATTGGTTTTGGATGAATTGACGTGAAAACCTCTTCAGAATATTGTTTTTTGCATATGTTTTAAAATAACTACTATAAAAACTCTTATTCATAATGTCTCCTGTAATAACTTCGGCCAAAATATGACAGAAAAAATAAAAATTTACTAACCTATATAACATTTTCTGCACTAGTGAATCCTCAGGACAAGACTACCGACACATTCTCTGTGTAACTGTCTTTACATATTTCATCCCTCTTATGTCCTCAAGAATTCACCTCAAAAATCTAAATATCACTATTCATTAATGTTTCGTAAATTTTATTTCCATGAATCATAATCACGACTATCTCAATATTTCAAGTATGCTTATCTTCTATGAGTTAGTATATGAGGGTTTCATCAATGAACAACGAGATGAATGAGTATATTTTTATTGGTGGATGATCTTGTTCATGAGATTCATGAATAATATAAAAACAATCTTCAATCTGAATGGAATAAAAATTTACTCATAAATCTAATACACTCAAAATAAATTCATTAAAATATAATCATCCATAACATATTACTTTTAGTAGCTTGATCAAAAAATAAATCTTAGAGAACAATTGGGATACCCATATCTGATCTAAAAGAATATGATACTAGGAAATGTATATCTATTCTTCGACATCTCTTATTTTAACGTTTTTTATTCAATATACAGTAAAATACACTAGAGGCAACCAACTAGAATCAAGGTTTTAAAATCCTTCATGAGGAAATTATACTATCTTAATCAAATTAGTACAATAGTGGAAATAAAAAAAATAACTAATAATAAATAATGAAAAACTGATTATTTCAATAACCAAAGAAAAAATGTAATACATGATGAACTAGAACAAGAATAAAATATCAAAAAATAAATAGTAGATATTCCATGCTAAATAAGTGTCATGTGTAAAATATAATACCCAATGTAAATACTCTAATAACTACCTAGTGGTTTTTTATACCAATTTTGGTTCCCTCATCCATGCTCATTTCTAACATGCGATCTAACATAGGTTCATTTATAGAATATAATTCAGCATACATGATGACTATTCTAGTATGGATCAAGAATCACGTGATGGGAATGAGTAAAACATAGTATTCCACCACTGATGATGTCTAAAACAACATATAGTCAATAATAGTTCAATCAATTTTATAATGAATAAATTAAAATATAGAATTTAAAAAGTTATCACATTTTATTATTCTTTAACTAACTACATATTTTCTCTGGTTCATGATGTCACTGAAATTGTGAATACTTGATTCTACCTGTGACGAAGTCTGAAAATCCCCTAGTGATATCATATATCACAATACAATGGTTATCAATTAAATTTTCTATTCAAATAATAACTTCACCAATTGGAAACGTAGTCTAATATCAATCTCAAGTGTTAAATAATCATGTCAACAACCCAGTGTTTATTTGAATCTGTTCTCCCTATACCACACCACGTTATTACATGTTTATTTTGAGACTAAGTCTATTTCCCATATATTCTATCAAAAATATTAATTTGGATCCCCATTCGTTTTCCCATTCAAAAATAATAACATATTTGTATTTGGAGCCACAACCCCTTTCCAACACTGACTATCTCATATGGGTATTCTGATCCTATGTCCTTGTCCCAATACTCTATATCACATATATAGAAAACATAAAAATTATCACAATATCACATAAAATACAATTTCATATATATTCAGGTTATTCATCATTCACCTTCTCATCAAACATTCTCATTTAAGTAATCCTTTTCAATTTTTCACAATAATCATAATTCATGTTCTCTATCATAATGAATAACAATATTAAATCATTATTATACCTATGAAAACATTTAATAGTACACTTCATTCACCCATTACGGATAATCCAACAATCTCACAATTCCAATTATCAATTAATTTATAAACATGGAATCATAATTTCCCATCAATTTCATAATAAAAAAACTTAATGGGGTGGGGGTGTGTAGGGTGTCCAGTGGGGGGGGTTCCAAGGTTTTGGGAGGGGTTTCTAGTGGGGTGGGGGTGTCCGAGGTGTCTATGGGGGTTGGAGGGTGTCCATAAGGGTTGAGGCTTCCAAGGTGGTTGAGGGTAGTCCAGGGGGTGTCTATGGGGTGTCCAGTTGGGGGGGGGGGGGTTCAGGGGTTCACGAGGGTTTTCCAGTGGGGTGGGGGTTTACAGGGTGTCAATGGGGGTGGGAGTGTGTCAATGTGGTTGATAGGATGTCTATAAGGCTGGGGGACTATCCAAGAGGGTGGGGTAGTCTAGGGGTGTCTAGAGTTGTGGGGAGGTGTCTAGTGGGGTGGGGGGTTTCCAGGGTTGTGGGAGGGTTGTCCAATGGGGTGGGGGTGGGGGTGGCAGGGGTGTACAAAGTGGTGGAAGGGTGTCCATGATGGTGGGGGTTGTCAATGAGGAAGGGGGTTCTAGGGGTGTGGGGAGGGGGATGTGTAGTTGGGTGGGGGTCTCCAAGGGTGTCCATGAGGGTGGGAGGGTGTCTAGGAGGGTGAGAGGGCTATCCAGGGAAGTTGTGGGCTATCCAGGAGGAGTGGTGGGGGTAGTCTAGGGGTATCCAGGGGTGTCTGAGGGTTGTCCAGTGGTTGTGTCTTCGAGGAGTCCATGGGGGTGGGGGCTATCTAGAAGGCTGGGGGCTATCCAGGGGTGTCCAGGGTGGTGGGAGTGCTACCTATTGGGGTGGTGGTGTCCAGGGTGTCCATGGGAGTGTGAGGTTGTCCAGGAGGGTTGGAGGGATATCCAGGAGAGTGGGGGTTATCTATGAGGGGTGCAGGGGGGGTGCCCAGAAGAGATCTAGGGGTCTGTGTGGTGTTCATTTGGGTGTGGGGGGGGGGGGGGGTCAAGAGTGTGGGAGGGGTGTCCAGTGGGGTCAGGGTGTCCAGGGTTTCCATGGGGTGGGCAGGTGTACAGGAGGGTGGGGATATTGAGGAGGGTTTGGGATATCCAGGTAGTGTTTAGGGGTGGGGGTGTCTAGTGGGGTGGGGGTGTGGGATGGTTGTCCAGTGGGGTGGGGGTGTCCAGGGTGTGCATATGGGTGGGAGGGTTTCATGGTGGTTGGAGGGTGTCTAGGAGGGTGGGGGTTGTCCAGGAGGGTGGGGGTATCCAGGCGGTGTCCAGAGGTGCAGGGAGGTGTCCAGTGGGGTGGGAGTTTCCATGGGTGTGGGAGGGGTGTCCAGTGGGGTGGGGGTATCCAGGAAGTCAATGGGGTTGGGAGGGTGTCCAAGACGGTGGGAGGACAATCCAGGGGAGTGGGGGTTGTCCAAGAGCGGTGGGGGTTGTCCAAGGGGTATCCAGGGGTGTGGGGGTTTCTAATGGGGGGGGGGGGTGGGGGTTCTAGGTGTGTGTAAGGGTTGAATAGAGGAGTGGGGATGTCTTGGGTGTCCATGGGGGTGGGATAGTTTCCAGGAGGATGTGGTTTTTCTAAGAGGGTGAGGGTTGTCCAGGGGGTGTCTAGGGGTTTGGGGGTGTGACCAGAGGGGTGGGGGTGTTCAGGGGTGTGGGAGGGTTTTCTATTGGGTTGGGTGGTGTCTAGGGTGTCTATGGGGGATGGGAGGGTGTATGGCATGGTGGGAGGGCTATCTGGGGGAGCGGGGGCTGTCCAAGAAAGGTGGGGTGTCTAGGGGGTATCTAGTGGTGTTGGGGTGTCGAGTGGTTTGGGGGGGGGGTCCAAGTGTGTCGTAGGGTTGTCCAGTGGGGTGGGTGTAGTCTAGGAGGGTGGGGTCTGTCCTTGGGTGTGGGGGTTCCAGTGTGGTGGGGAGTTTCCGGGGGTGTAGGGGGGGCTGTCCAGTAGGGTGGGCTTGTTTTGGTCTGGTTTTGGTCCAGATTAGTTCTGTTTTTGTTCTGTTTCTAGAATTTTTCAGGTTTTCTTATGCAACATGGTTATGGTGGACCAATTTTATTAAAGAAATTGTTTCTACGTCGGTTAACTTATAACAGATGTAAAAAATACAGGTTTAGGGTTTTTAATGTCGGTTATTTGAAAACCGATGTAACAAATGAATGAGAATGGGTTTTTATGTCATTTATTTTATAACCGATGTAATCAATGCAGTGGAAATATGTTTTTATGTAGGTTATTGAAATCTGATGTAATAAATGAAATGAAATAGGTTTTTATGTCACTTGTTTAATGGCTTATGTAGTATATATGTTTTCACATCCGTGATCATTTAACCGACGTGAAAAACCCTGGGCAGATAGGTTTATCACATCGATTATGAACATAACAGACGTGATTGCCTCTTCTAAGGCATAGTTTATTACATCGGTTATTCTATAATATATGTGAAAAAATACTATAACACGTCATTTATTAAAAACCCTTTGTAATAAATCATGACTCCCAAGGGTTTTCCATGATAGTTTCGGATGAACTGGCGTGAAAAACCCTTTGGATTATTGTTTTTTTACATTGGATTTAAAATAACCACCATAAAAAACAATATTTATAATGTCTCCTATAATAACATTTCCCAAAATCTAATGTGAAAAATAAAAAATAACTATCTAAAAAACGTTTTCTGCACTATTGAATCCTCAAGACATCACCATCAACACATTATCTGTGTAATTGTCTTTACCTATTTCATCGCCCACATGTCCCCAAGAATTCACCTCCAAAATTTAAATTTCACACTTCATCAATGTTTCATAAATTATATTTCCTTGAATCATAATCATGACCATGTCATGATGTCTAGTATGCTTCTCTACTATTAGTTAGTTTATGAGGATTTAATCAATGAAAACCGAGATGAATGAGTATATTTTTATTGGTGGATGATCTTGTTCATGAGATTCATGAACAATATAAACACATTAATCAATCTGAATGGAATAAAAATTTTCTCATGGAGATAATGCACTCTCAAAATACTTTATTAAAATATTATCCTCTCTAACCAATAACTTTTGATATTTTGATCAAAAATCTATCTTATAGAACAACTGGGATACACATATAAGATCGAAAAGAACATCATACTAGGAAATGTATATCTATTATTCAATATCACATAGTTCAACTTTTTTTATTCAATTTATAGCCAAATACAGTAGAGGCTACCAACAAGAATAGAGGGTCTAATAACATTCATGAGAAAATTATACTATCTTTATCAAAGTAGTACAATAGTGGAAATAAAAAAAACAATAACTAATAAAAAATAATGAAAAACATGAATATTACTATAACTAAAGAAAACATGAAATACATTATGAACTAGAACAAGAATACCATATCCAAAAATATATAGTAGATATTCCATAATAAGTAAGTGTCAAGTTTAAAATAAAAGACCCAATGTATATACTCTAATAACTACCAAGTGGTTTTTGATACTAATTATGGTCCTATCATCCATGCTCCATCATGACATGCCATCTATCATAGTCTCATTTCCCTAATATAATCCAGCATACATAATGACTAGTCTAGTATGCATCAAGAAGCATGTGCTATGAATGAGTAAAACATAGTAGTCCACCACCGACGATGACTAAAACAACATATGGTAAATAATAGTTCAATCATTTTAATAAAGAATAAATTAAAATGAAATATATAAAAAGTTATCATGTTTTGTTATTCTTTAACTAACTATGTATTTTCTCTCATTCATGATGTGACATAAATTATCAATACATGGTTAAAAATTTGCTAGAGTCTGAACTGTCCCCTAGTGATATCACATATCACAATACAATGGTTATCAATTAACATTTCATTTCAAATAATAACGCTACCAATTGGAAACATAGTCCAATACTAATCTCAAGGGTGTAAAATATCATGTCAACCACCCTATGTGTATTTGAATCCTTTTTCCTATCCCACACCACATTATTACGTCGTTATTTTGAGACTTTGTCTGTATCTCATACATTCTATAAAAAATGGTAATTTGGATCACCAGTCATTTTACCATACAAAAATAAAAACATATAGGTAATTGGAGCCATAGCCCCTGTCCGATAGAAACTATCTCATATGGGTATTCATATCGTAAGTATTTGTCCCACAACTCTGTATCACATATAGAGAAAACATCAAAATTATCACAATATCACATAAAACACAATTTCATATACATTCAGGTTATGCATCATTCACCTTCTCATCAAACATTCTCATTTAAGTGATCCTTTTCAATTTTTTGCAACAATCATAATTCATTTTCTCTATAACAAGGAATAACATGATTAAACCACTATTATACCTATGAAAAAATTTAATAGTACAATTCGTTCTCCCATTATGGATAATCCAACAATCTCACAATACCAATTATCCACTTATTCATAAACATAAAATCATAATTTCCCATCAATTTCATAATAAAAACACCAATTAATTAAATATGAAAATTAATTTATCCAATTACGATAAATTTATTAACAATATTATCAAAACTCAATTTTACCACTTTCAAATCATTTCATAACCACATGTAAAATCAATTAATCAATTTAATAATTTCATAAATTAATTAATCCATTATATTATTCTATTTAATATTCAATTGCAAAAAACATCCCAATTGATATTTCACAACACATACATGCACAGATAATTCAAGACTATGTGTATTCAATTTATACTACCTACCTTAAGATCATTGATAAATTCTCACCAATAGAAATCCCGAATTGAATTGGAATGATCAAGAACATGATGAAGAATGAGATCTAAATCCAAAACCTAGATCCAAGATCAAATGGTTTAGATACATGAATAACTAGACCTATATCCACTACCAATAGAGTAAAACATCCCTTTAAAGTGTGTGGGAAATATGGGAGAGATGGATTAAAAAATATGTAAAGATAATACATTACTGGGAGGTGTTTATGTTCACCAATGGATCTTCAATTCTTCACGAACGGATTTTTTAATTCATTATTACCCGTAAATGAGCCTAAAACAATTGATGGAATTGGTATACAATTTATCTAGTGTATTTAGGGATATAAGACAGGGATTTGTGAATTTTTTTTAATGAATGGTATGTGGATTAAATTTATAACCCCTTGGTGTCTTACTTAAGGATCATGATTTTTCATAACTATGTGCATTCTCGTTTTAGGGTTTACAAGGGTTTCTATTATGGGTGCATGGTTCGAGAAAACCAAGTGATAATCCTGTGTTTCCCTTATATCTTCCAAAATTCTCCAATTTCACCCCAAATTACTCCCCTGACAAAATTCCAAACATTATATATCCAAAACAATGAAAAATATTACATAAAAAAGAGACCAATAAATTACCAGAAAAGGTCGGGATCATACAATAACTCCACCTAATAACAGATCATTTTTTAGATGTACTCCCATTAATCTATATGAATAGGTGAAAAAACAATATGGGAAACAGAACTCGAAAATCCTATTCTCTCTCCCATGTTTCCCCAGTAACACTCCCATGTTTCCACAACACTTAAAGTGTCAACATTTCTTCCACCACATCACATTATCACTATGACCCACAAGAAGTATCAGATGTTACTTAAAACTCATTCATCTCAAGCCCAACATTATCCACATTAGTCACATGAGAAGGGTCTAGAGGATATCATTGAATTCATGACACATGAAAAATTTCATTCAGAGTGCTATATCTATTTGGAATATCAAATAGATACAAAACCTACACAATTCGCTCCATAAACATAAAAAGTCCAAAAAACCATGGTACCAACATGTGTCTCCTATGAATCCCACTATGACCCAATCTGGGTGACACCCAAAGGAACACATGATCACCCACTATTAACTCAAGGGGTTTTAATGGTCGATTAGCATTTGACTTATGTCTACAATGAGTCATATCCATATTCATATGATTTAGTTCAACCAAATTAAATGTCTCTTCAATGAGATGATGTCCCAATACCACTAACTCACATACCTCATTCTAGCATAAAGGTGATCTGCATAGCCTACCATAAATATCCTTGTGTGGTTATATCTGAATAGTTCTTAATATATTTTATTATATGTGTTATCAAAAATATCTAGGGGCTTCTCCCAATACCCAGAAATGTCTACAATACACTCTCCTAGCATATCCTAAAGCACATGTGTATAACATTCCAACTGCCAATCTATATGTGGGTGAAATGACTTTATCAATAAAACCATTATTCTATGAGCCTTATACAAGACCTACTAAATGTGAGAAGTAAAACATGACTAATTTTATTAAACAAACCGTCCTGGGACTCAGTGTAGATGGAATATCTCCCTAATGTACAAATATGTCAACTAATCCAACAAGAAAGTCTCCTGTAATTGCAATAAATATGCTATCTTTTTCAAATGGTCTACAATCACCAATATAGTGTAATTATTCAATATCACCCTTGAGAGAACCACCAAAAATTCCATGCTAACGTCATCCCACTTCCATTAAATAAATGTAAATGGCTATAGTAATCCACAAGCTAATTTGTTCCCTGAATTCATCTGTTGAAAGGTGTAGAATCATGTTATGAATCATGCTCTCTCCATTTTCATGCTTGGCCACCAAACCTATTGGAATAGGTCATCATACATTTGGGTAAATATCAGATGAACCAATTGTATTGAGGTATTAAATTCATGCATCATCTCCTCTTTCATATTTTAAGAACAATAACATGATTCCAGACACAAATGATCTCATCCTCACCTATGATCGACACAAAAGGTTGTGGCCCAACATCAAGGCTTTCCTATATTGCCAAACATTTCTGATCCTAATATTCCATCAATATGATCTAGTTCAAACGTTTATAATCTTTTAAAATTGATACCATATTCATCAACTCTTGAACATTCTATTCCACAACCTGAATTTCATCTGGAATGGTTATCATCTTTCACTCAGAACAAGTCTCCTAAACCATATGAGTATGAGTTTTCACCTTATATTATTTGAATCAGTTTTCATTTTTCTAAGAATATATTCTATATTAATTTTGAATAAATTCATATAATCAAACCATCTCCACTATTAGAGATTCAAATTTCATTGGGATGAAATTTACATTAAGCTCTTTTGATTAGAATACATAGTGAATTTTCACCCGATAGATAATGTCACCTACACTTCATGGAATAGACAACCAAATCTAACTCGATCTAATGAATAGGGTAGTTTGATTCAAGTGAAATGAGATTTTGTGACCCATACGCCACCACTATATCTCTATACATAAAAAACACTCTTGGGTCAATCCTAGAAGCATCACAAAACATCATTTACTCCTTATCAAGATTTTGTAGGATCAATATTGTTTTAGCTATCAAATGCTCCTTCAACTCTTGGAAAGAGATCTCACTTGCACAATTCCATTCAATCATCACCCCTTTACTATAAATCGTCAATGTGGTGATTTTAATATAAAAATGTTTTAGTTAAAACATGGATAATAACCCATTATCCTTAAAAAATTGTGTATATCAAAAAAAATAGGGAACAATCAATATACAACAACCTGAAACTTTTCTGGGTACAATAACACATTGACCTCCAATATAATGTGATCCAAGAATATGACCTAACAGATCAAGAATTGACACATAGATATATTTGAATATATCAAATAATCTCTCAGACTACTCAGGAAAATTTCATGATTTTGGGCATGTTCATCATGAGTCAGGGATTAAACCATGATTTCATCCACATATACTACTAAAAATTGATCCTAGTTCTAATGATTAATGTTGTAATCAAGTATATAAATAGTAAATGTTTTTTATCCTGAACTACCACATGAAGAACTCATAAGTGATATAATGTATTCTCAATATTGTCCTCATCATATCCAAAAGATAAACAATCAACTAATGATACCCAGATCTCATGTAAATCAAGAAGAAGACACAATCTCCCATCAATTGGTAAAAAATATCATTGATGCATAGAAGCTGATACTAGTTAATTATAGTCTTCTTGTTCATCTTCTATTTATCAGCACATAAGATCAAACTCTTATCCTCCTTCTTTGAAAACCAAACATGAGAGCCTCAAGGAAAGGTACTCATAAGGATAAAACACATATCCATAAACTCTTTTAGTTCATTCGTAAGCTCTTAATGTCTTTTTTGTTCCATCCTATTTTGTATAAGGGAAACTGGATTATCTATTAGCATGATATCAACTGTAAATTCGACATCTCTCCAAGGAGTTAGTCCTGCGATGTACTCAATAGACTGGTACAAAAACCCATACAATGCGAAAGAAACAGAATCAATACTTTCACCACCTCTTCTAGTAATAGAATTGCAACCATTGTTGTGACCTCCTCTAGTTTCTGATGAATTGTCCCAGCACAAACCTCCTCGATATCCCAATCTACAAAATCTATATAATTTTCACCCTTAGGAGAAGTAAATGTCACTCTCATGTGGTAATAATTTATATGGTATTTTTTTCCAATAATCGTGTTATACTAACAATAAAGTAAAACCCTGACAATTCGAGGTTGTAATGATCCCATTCAAAATGGTACACCTGAACCTTGAGAGAACACACCTTGAATAAAATTTTGATTCTCAACCATAAATCAAATGTTTTTTTGATTGTCATAATCCCAACCACAAAATCAACCACAATGATGAAACCATTCACAAGTTGTATAGATATAAAAAATGAGAGGTACCTGTTTCAAATAATGTAATAGATTAAGTAGAAGCAACAATAATAGTACCTCTAACTATCAATGGTTAAACCATGATATCCACCTATGTAGGATGAACAAAATATATTTATCCTTACCATCTTTAATGTATTGTATTTTGTGTCCATTGAGCCACACCACTCTACTAATATTGGTGGTCTATCTTGGAATTACCATCTGTATTGCCTCTATCTCCATTTTCAATAGAACTCTGATTGGAAGACCGATACGGTGTAAGAGATCCAATTATCGTAGTCTTGTTCTATCTAGTTACCACATAAATAACAATTTTTCATTGTTTTTAACATATGTTTTGTAGATGAATCATATTTTCACAAGCTCAAAACACTACTAGTGGTCGATAAAATGTCTATAAAATTGGTCCAGCCGACTGCAATAGTTAAAAATCACGTGAGTTCGATACAATGTAATTAATCCCCCCCCACTGTGATACTCTTATTTCCACTACATTGGTCAATATTATCATAAATTCAATTTTTAACCTATAAATACAACATACATAAAAATCATCTAGATGTAACAACATGTCCACTACTGGAATCCACCTTCCTGTTCGCATCACATATGAGAGCCTGATCATCCCCCATATAAAACTTCTCCAACCAAAATATGATAACATACACTTTTATATCACATTTATGTTAATCATACAAATTATTTGTCATAGTTTACTCATCCCCAACGACAAATGGAGAAATTTTATGGTAGTTTTTAAAGTGACCACCATAGACCATGAAAAAAATACTCCATTTGTTCAACAAGATGTTCTCATTTTCCCTCTCATGTCTCAGTGTCTCTAGATAAAAGTTCTCCCAAAACATCTCTTGGAAATACTTCCATACCATATTATCGAACTTCCCAGTCTGACCCAAAACAACCCACCACTATTTCATGGATCCTCATTATATATAATCATCAAAATTTACCCTCTTCTTAGTATGGGTCTCTAAATGGTCAACAATAGTTCGGATGGACTCAATCTAGATAACATTGGACACAGGTCCACCATCTCTCATGAATGTCAGAGCATGTAGTAACTAAAACACAGTTGTTAAGTTTGAAACACTCTTCATGAACCTCTCTAGGTAACTCTCTATAATCTATGTAAGGATAGAAAAATTCTCACAAGACTTCTCTATGAATACAACACCAAGAACTATTGGTGCAACATGTTACACTACTAGGGGATCAAATTCAACAATGTCCTCATGTCTTTGTATCAACAAACATTATCATGGATTCATATCACTATAATTACAAACAAATTCCTTATTAATCATTACACCACATTAACGCACTTATCAATACATATTCACATAAATCCATGAAAGGTCATTCCCCCTTTTTCTTCCACACAGTTAGCACTGAGACACTACCACTACCCTTAACCACCATACACATGGTTCATGGTTAATAAGGGTAAAAACATTCACATTTATAATTTTTAAATGGATAGCTAACTAATAAAAATTTTCTTCATTTTACAACATTTAAATCCACATGAAGAACAATTTTTAGTTCATTTACAAAATAAAGGAAATATAATTTAGTTCAAATACAATAAATTAAACATGTCTTCCAATTCCTTTATTTAAACGATGTGTGATAGAATAATTCCATCATTCTTAGATGGATTCATGCATACTCAAATCTCATTCCATACATGACCACATGACAACTGATATAAAATATCAAAAACAATAATTTCATCACACAACCAGTGCATCACCCAAGTTGAAGTATCTCCCATGTTTAGCAACACACCATAATAACAACAAACCACCCACGTTACTTGTGTATTACTCTATACAAGGCTCATCGAATCCCATGCATGAGCTCATGTCCATGGAAGAACCCATACTAGTCTCCATTTGATGTTCCAAAATTAATAAGATAAAATAATTTAAAATAAATTTATATAAGACATCGTTTGATAAAACATTATGACACCCTAGACAGGGAGCTACTCACAAGATCATTGAGATAGTTTGTTACATGACTTTAGGTGTGCCTCCCCATACGTCACAAGTAAATATATATAAGAAATTGTATAATACCAATCACATGGATACAATACTATTTTATCAAAGAAGCACAAAATCAAAGATAAATAAAAATAAAAAATTAATAAATAAACAATAACTTTAATAATATAATAATAATAGAGAACAAGTAATACATGATGAACCAAACCAAGAATAAAATATAAAATTCTAAACTATAGATATGTCATGCCAAATAAATGTCAATTGACAAGTGTCAAATGAGTGACCTAATAATAAGACACAAAAAACTCCAATATGGGTCCCAATACAAAGTATGATTCCCTCATCCATGATCTATCTTAACTCATCCATCTAACATTGGCTCCTTGACCTTGTATTATACATCAAAAATGAAGTATTATTTTGGAATCGATCAAGCCACACAACAAGAGAGTGAGTAAAACGTATTAGTATAGCACAAACAGTGTCTAAAACAATATCTAGTTAATAACTGTGTATACAATTTTATAAAGAACAATGTACACTGCATTAGGTCAAAAATTATCAAATTTGGTTATTCTTTCACAAACCACATAGTTTCATGGGATAATGTTGTCACACATATCCAATATCAACTTTGGCCCATGTAGATGTATAAAATATCCCTAAATGAAATCACATATCAAAAATAATATTGTTATCATTTATCATTTAATATAAAATCATATTATGGATAATTGGAAATATAGTCAAATTCTAATCTCATGGGTGCAGAAAATTGTGTCTAGCACCTCATGGGTATTTAGATCCTCTATCCCTATCCCACACCTCATTAATACATGGATATTTATAGTTTCATCCCCATCCCCATAATTCTTATCACAAATGGGTATTTAGAGCCTCATTCACTTTCCCATACAATATTAATCAAATATGGGTATTTGTAGCCTTAGTGCCTATCCCACACTCAATATATCATATGGGTATTTGGTGCCTCGATCTATATCCCAAGCCTCAAGATCACCTATATTGTCAATATTTCATTTATAAAAATATCATTTAAAACAGAATTTCAAATACATCCTGGTCATAAATCATTAACCTTATCATAAAACATTCTCACTCATATGCAACTTTTCAATTTATCAAAACAATCATAATTATTTATCTATATCACATGGAATAATATAATTAAATCACTATTAAAACAATTATAAAATTTAACAACATAATTCGTAAACACATTAAGGTTAATACAACTATCTATTAATTCACATTGTCAATTAATTCATAAAAACATTAATTTAACAATAATGCAATCCCAATTTCCCATCAATTCCTTAATCACTACGTTACCTTAATTAATTAACCAAATAATAAATCCAATTTCACTAATTTTGTAATCATGATTATAAAAAAATTGTTATCTTCAATCCAACTCATTACGTAATCACATGACATGTCAATTAATCAATTCAGTTTTCCATTATTTTATTAGATACTTAATTTAATCAATTTAAGATTCAATTTCCAGACATTCCAATTGAAATTTTACAGCACATATATTTATTTGGAATAAAAAAATGGGAATGGAAGTTATACCACGCACTCCACGACCATTAATGACCACTAGAAAAAAAATATATAATTGAAGAAGAATTATTAAGAACATGATGGATAATGAGATATAGATCCAAAACCAAGATTTAAGATCCATTGTAATAGAACAATTGAAATCTATATTTTGATCCATTACCAACATAGGATAAAAAATGCTTAAATGTATCAGATAAATATAGGATATAGGTAGGAAAACATATATGATGAGAATCTCTTACATGGAGAGGTGCAAATCCATCAACAGATAATTGATTCAGCAATAACGGATGATTTATGCTCAGAACACTAATGGGAGCCTCAAAATTTTGTATTAATTGGAAAAGAGTGGATCTACATATCCTAGGGATATAAGACAAGGGTTTAGTAAATTTTGAATGATTTTTAGGGGTTTAAATTTTGATGAGTAAAATTTTTGACTTGGGGAAATCAATTTTCCCTATCTGCCTACGGAACCATGCACATCATTCTAGGGGGATCTCACGGTTACTACATGAAGTGAACAAAATTTAAAAAACCATGTTCCAGTCATGTGAATCCTCTATTTTGTGTTTCACTCAGTTTTCTTCCACGTGGGTACAATTTCGTAAAATCATGACCCGACCATGTAGCACCCCTAATTCTTCCCAAATTATATTATTTCACCCCAAAAAAAGCAAAGACAAAACCAAAAAAAGTTATACTCAAAAAAATTCTAAATTGTACCTAAAAATATCTTGATTCATCACTGGCGTATTCAGTTATCTTACACCCATGTGGAATTACTATTCCTGACAAAACCCTTCTACTCAATATCATTCAACTACAACTTGACCTCCATCGTCTTGGATAGAAACAAACAATAATGGGTTATTGATATTTTTTTCACAACCAACATGATATATATCTAATATTATACTCATTTATCATGAGTATACCCTATTAAATATTCTTGAAATATATCCTAATTGATATTCATGAATAGAGAAAATGTTTAGTGGGATGTCACTTATCCATCTATAAGAGATATACCCGATATTTTTTTCATGATCATATCAATATGACATATTTAGGGACCAAATATTTCTATATCCAAATCAAACTATTTGTTTATAATGAACATATATACCAATAGAAAAATTAATGATACATGTGTATGATAATGTTATCTAATCATCCAATCCATGTTTATCTTTACAATGAGTCTCATCATTTACTTTATCATGTTGTCCAATAGATGTCCATATCAAGTGAAAAATATAGGATAATGTGGGAATTAGTAGAGAAATTATACATTCATTCATAATTGTGTATCAATAGAATGTAACCAATAGTAGAACTAAGCTGGTGAGTCAAGTCCCAAAACTACTTGTTAGAATATTAATGGATGAGAAAAAGAACTATAGAAAAATGAATAGATAAGATAATTGTGATCAAAGGAATACCTTATATTGTATATGGTCCTAATCCACAATCATCTGATGATATTTCTTATATAAAAATACAACATTACTCATCCCTTTGAACGAATCTATGATTCACATAATTCCATGAATTTGGGGCCTAGAGGTGAGGATCCCAATTGGATCCATGGTTCTATTATCATGTTTTTTGAGCACCCCTATTGAACCTCCTCCTCTAAGATCTATCAAAGAACAAATAGATATGTCATTACTTTATGCATTATTAGTAGTGGCTCTATGGAACTATGAAAACAAAAGTATATTATCTAAAACTCCAGTAGTAAAATTAATATGGGTTACCTCCGGAGACATGTATGGAAAAAGATCAATGTTTCACCTATATTCCACTGTTCTTCAATAATTCCATTATCATCCTCTTCCTACATACATGAATGGTTCCAAATTTTGTAGTATGAGGTCTATAAACTCATGCACTGGTGGGTAGAATATGACCAACTACACTACCATGTCCCAAGAACCTATAAATTCACAAAGAATTATATATAACCTCTAAGTATAATTCTATGTTGAAGATCTATAACTGATATTTAATTATGGGAAAAAGTCCAATCATTAAAATTTTGTCATTTGAGTCGTATTCATAGAAAAATGAGTTTATAAGAAATTAATCATTGAAAATTGACAAATGATAGGGGGAAATATCATAAAACACAATTATAACACATTGAGGTATTATTCTCAAAAAAGATGTAGCATATCAGGAAATAAATCCAAAAATAAAAGGACCATGGATGCCACCTAAGTGAGTAACTCACCGTGACCCACTAGTCTCAGGACTCCCCACAAATGATCGGTATATCCCTATAGTATGAACAATGATGCCTCTACATTCCAATCTATTGGTTAGTCTATGAGGTCAAATGTACCCTTGACGATTTCCACCCAATACATAGTATCATGTGGTAATCCAATTATTTTAAGGGATGTAGGATGAAGGATCTAAAAATCTCTAGAACATTCAACCATGGATCATGGGGGGTGGAATCCTAGATGTAGTGGGCCTACTTTTTACACAACTAGAGAAGCTACAAGAATGTTCTCTTGAGAACACTCTTGATCTTTTGGTTTTCCCAAAACATTTTCATTAGTATGAATCATCTTTAACATAAATAAACATTAAGAATGTAAAAATGATCCTAACTAGTTTATGGGATGACACATTGTTCTCCTAAGAGCCGACCCCTAAACTAATTTATACTATCATAGCACTAATCAATTTATAATCCCAAAATTTTACTCATATTTATTATATATATATTCTAAAAAATATTTCATAGTCAGTTCCACAAATTAATGCCAACAGAAATATAACATATCCACAAGGAAGTATAGATATGTCATCCAATAGATAATCTGTCAAAAAAAGATAGCACAATTCTACAAATATAATTATATAAGTAATATATCATACATAAACAACAATATATATGGTATGTGATCCTACGTTCCTAGTATTGATGTATTAAAACACCAACAGTCCCTTAGAAATCACAAAAATTGTCCTATCCATTGTAACATGGAGGTGTAATCAGTATATGTTGTCCAATCACATAGAAACTCCCCTACATAAATCCCACACTACTCTCTCCACTCTATTGTGGATAGGTTTTTCCATAAATAATAGTGAAAAACTTCTCTAATACCATCTTTTAACCTCCTAAACCAAACAACATTGTTTTCACTATTATTCTACATGACCACTTGCATACATCTTATTACATAAGAGGTTTTTGACTAGCAGTGGGGGTATATGATCATATATGGGGAGAGAATACCCTCAGTATCATGTCATATGAGAAATAAAAAATACATATAACAATAAATTATCATATAATTTTAGTAAACAAGTGGAAGACTAAATTAATATAATGTTAGATGGTATACATGTCATTAAATAAAAATTAAACACAATCCCATAGTGAAAAGCCACAAAACAGAGTATGTGTATCAAATATGTGAAAATATATATAGTTAGGTCCATTGGTATCTATATTGTCCCACTAATAGATCTATTATTCATTTCTCCACAATAATTCATGGGCCCCTTACCCTTACTCTAATTCCTAAACATGATATCTACACACGTATTATATGGTTGTGTAGGGTGTCAGAAATAAAACCATGTATTACCACACTAATGAATCAATTCCAATAGTTCTCAAGTATAACAAATGTATTTTATGATACTAATAAATTTTTACCAATCATAACTACACACAATTTAACTCTTCGTGGTTGGATTATTAGCAATCCTTCACAAACACCCAGTAGTACTATCTTTTGCTATGTGCTGGAAGGATAATGAGAAGATGTTATATGTAACAAAATATAGTGAATGGGATGGTTAATCAATCACGATGAATCCTTATTTAATTGAGAATACAAGAGACTCGACTCTCTCTAGGCCTAAATTATGTCTTGTTACTCACAAATCATCATCTCATATCTTCAAAATCTAAGGGACTCCCAAATAATAGATATAGATAAGATGTATTTCAATGTGGTTGTACACCTTCATGATGTTCTGTACATCATTTAATATAAAATATAAGCATGATTCACATCTCTATTTTTAAATGGATTGTATAAATTCTTATAGACTCAGTTAAGGTTTTTCATAGTGCACCATTCAATGATTGGCAGACAGTCCAGGAAGTCAATTTTCATACTAGAGGATGTGATTCAAAATTTTATTAACGTCTTTTTTTGCAATTTCTGTTAGAACCTAAACATGTTATGGTTCACTAACAATAACATTTTCAATATTATATATATATATATATATAAATTTTGTCATCTCTAACTATATTCATGATTCTCACTATTTTTTCGGAATGAGATAGGTGATGCAGTAGGTGTTGGACTTAATTCGTTATAGGAGACCTCAAAAAGGTTATAGTTGATCAAGATGTGATTGATGACTACATATATAAGGAATTGAACATATTTATGATGTAGGATACTATATATATATATTTTATTGCTAGTGATTATGTTTTCATTCATGTATCACCTTGGTTGGTGCTTCCTTATTTTCACAAGTTGGGAAACCAGAAACATGGTTTTTTAAACAATTCATGATAACCTAATAGGTTGGGACAGGGGTATACCAAATAGTTTTTCCTCTACACTATTGAAGCATTTGTGATGTGATATATATTTCTTTACACTGATGCTAATTTTTGCTACACTGCATGTCATTTACTTTAGTGATGTTGAGTTAGATCATAACAGATCATTTATGGAGTACCTAGTGTGGATTATAGACCAAAGTGGGAAGGTATTATAAGGTAATATGGTGCCAAAATTAGTGATCATGTGGCAGTAAGGACATATCCATGGGTATGTAGTTGAGTGTGTGTGATGTTTATGCTCCATGGCCTGAGTTGTTTATGAAATACCACTACATATACTTAATGGGAATGAGAAGTTGTTATAGGAGGAGAATCATAATTATACCGATTTTCAATTAATACTTAAAAAATATTTTCATATAATTATTAATTATTTTTATGTGAAAATATTATTATTTTATTAAAATCAACCTTTCTTAAGGATTTATGTTGTTATGTATTAGTAAATCCTAGTATCTATATGTTTTATAAAGGTAAACCCAATTTTTATGGTTGAATTAAGAGTAAAATTGTGTTTGTGTAAGTGTATGGGAGATTTAATGGAGATAAATATCGTTAATCTATTTTTCATATGTACTACATAATGGTATGACCCAATGTATAAGTCAATAAAACGGTACTTAAGGAGTTGATTAATAATAATATTGATCTATGTAATGGTAGCTAATGTACTTTATAGGTAAATGTTAAGGTTTTTAATGGCCACAAAAAGGTAATACATTTTCAATTAAAGATATTTAAATAGATTTTTATGAGTATCTCTATGTTTATAATACAAATGTATAGGCATGCATGGCTTCAGGTATGTGTAACTTGATGTTTTCAACGGACATGCAACGGTACCCCTAGAGCTTTATAATTGTATTTTGTGCTATGTATGGGTATTCAATTCATATCAATGTATACATGATGGTGAAATAGTCCCCATGTGTGACACTATGTATATATGTAATTGTATAACCATTATACTATTATGAAAAACCATTTTTAGAGATGTTTTTAACTCTTTTACACTTCATATTCCTTAGTTAGCACCCTAAATTTGATTAAATGCTTTCAAATTTAACAAACCATGAAATTAAACTCCAATGATTAAATGTATCATAATTTGATTTTTTATGTTTATTATACATTGTTCCGTCAAGAATATATTAATATGAAAATTAAATTATAAATTTAATTATTGGATTCAATATAATTTCTCTGAATATGGTTTTGTTTGTCTTAAATAGCCCTTCCATTGGAAAATTCATTTTTTCAAAAAATTGATTTTATGAATCCTAGAAATTCTTGTAATCTATTTTTGTGAGACCATTTTTGAAAAATAAATGATCTTCTTTTGGTTTCCAGGAATAGTAACTTCTCTCTCTCTTCCTCCCAGGTTTCCACTCATGGTGCTACATTCTAATGGGAAAATTTCCTAGTATTAATTGTATGTGATTTTACAAATTGACTTCTTCTTATGTTCTAGAATTTGATACTGATTTATTGAGATGATAATAAACATTAATTATTAATGAATAATAATAAATGATTATTATAGGCATATTATTAAGGAGTGTTGGAGAATTATCAAATGTGGTTTTTTATTATTCATTGATGGATAAATTTACTTCAAATTCTTTCGCATATTTTGATAATTTTTAAATTACTCAATAAAGATAAAATATTATCAGTATTGGAATTTTATTTATTTTATAAATAAAATAAATTTAATTTGTTCTTCGATTCCTCAGGGAATTATTTGCGCTAGCAAACATATGAATGTGGTTCGAGTGTTGTTTACATGATAATATATAATGTTTCATCATCAATGTATTGTAGTAGGAAGTTCCTTACCATTTTGGGAACTCTAATACACATTTATTTCTTGGATCAATACATATGATTAGCCTAAATTGATCACCATACGTGATTTTGATCATAGGTGGGTGTGTCTGGGTGTCAAGTGGGACTAATTTATGATACAAGGTCCCCTGAGTAATGTTGTATATTTTTAGACACGTTTGATGATGATAAAATGTGTATATATTAATAGTTTATTCTCATTATGACATTATTGCCTTGTATAATCTATATTGTTATTTTTAATAAATTTCATTCAATGTTATAATTCTTGGTGCTGGAAATAATAGGACTTTTCTGACAAGATTCCCCATTATAATGGGAGTGTTCATGATTTACAATGGTAATGAAGATGGACCTATGAATATGGTGGTGATATAATGATTCCTCAAATGGTCAAGCTGATGAATCACATGAATCTTATATGAAATCTATTGGGATGATCAATTCCTATTTATTTTTGTTTAGAACTAGATTCTTAATGATTTAAAAGCATCATATTTGACTTGAATCCCAATTAAAACCAAGTCTCATGTACACATTATTACATGATGATTCTAACTGATGGATTATATAGACCCATTGATAGTTTTTCTTACCACTTATTTCTTTTAATTATGCATATAGATTGGTGTGGAATCCTATATGAAAAGTAGTTTGTAGATGTTTGATTAGTGTATATCTTCTTTTAATGAGATAGTGTATTTTTATTCTTGACAAAGATTTCATTACTAGGGAATACACAAAGTATATTTTACATCACTTATTAAGGATGAATTGGTTGTGTCATATTATGTTATACTATTTAAACTCTATATGAGTATCCTAGTGGTCATGAAGACTTAATATTTGTAGATATTATTGAGAGAATTTGTATCCATTGTTGATAGATGATCAGAGGAGAATCAAGATCATTATAGACTAAGATGAAATCTAGAGGACTTCGTTATTTATTTATTTTTTATTTTTTTGATAAATATATTATTTGTTTTTTCATTCCATATTTAGATATTATTTACATAATATTGTATGTAATTTATTCTGTATGAAATTATTTTAATTTATTTTTCATCATGTTTACTCAAATTTTATGATCATTTATTATATAAATTATTTATTATATGTCATATAATATGATAATGAGGATTATAATCTCCCCACTAATAGACATATTCCCTCACTATGTTTGTTTATCATCTTGCATCATTCATATATGAGACATGTCTTCCCAAAGGCCTCATGCATGGTATACTTCCCTCAAATCAGTAATAATCATGTGAAACATAAAAATTATTAGGCATTGAAAAACTATATATTTGGATTGAAAGGATCCAATTTTTAGTCAACATATTGTATAATGGAATTATCTTATCTCCACCCAATACTCAAGTCTATCATCACTATCATTATAAATATAGTGAAATCCCATTAGTGCGACATGAGAAACATCTTTCCACAGGACCTCATGTGTGCCTCCTCATACACAAGAGTCTGAAAACTAGAAAATAGGCTCTATTTTAATTAATGGGGATATTATAACCATAGTATCAAATTTTTTCAATTTCTTATAACAGAGCTAACCCTACGGTGGTGGCGATGGCGATGGCGGCTAGCTGACCCTACGGCGATGTTTCCCGACGAGGCCCCCCCTCCCATGGGGGGGGGGGAGGGGTCCCAACCTTCTGTTCTTTTTCATGTAGCTTCATACTCGGGAGATCCCAATACATTTCGTTCCTCGACAGATGTGGGCTTTTTCGTTCCTGAAATTCAAGTGGCTCCGAAATTCCCTGGCTGCGTTTCAGGTCAGCCGATAGTTCTGGTTTCGGTTAGGGAATTCACTGATGCATCGACATTGCATTCCTCGGCTCTGATTGTGTGTTTTGTGTGGCGGCGACCTCTGGTGGAACAGTTTGCCAAGGCTGTCAATGAGGATTGGGGTTTGAAACATCGAGCGCAGGTAGGTATTATGGGGCCGCTTCAATTTCTTATTATGTTTACTGATGAAGACGATTTGGGAAGGGATTGGTCGAGAAACAGGAAATCTTTCTCCGGCCTCCCTTTTCATTTGATCCGCTGGCCTTTTGATGTCCACATGAACCACGATTCCCCCTTTATGGAGATTTGGATCCAGTTTCCTGGCCTTCCTCTCCCGTTCCAGAACCTTTGGTTGCTGAGATCAATTGGCAATTCTATTGGTCGTTTTTTGTGTAGTGATCAAAGAACAACATCCTTGTCGCACCCCATGTCGGCAAGAATTTGTGTTGAAATGGATCTCTCTAGAATCCCACCGGAGATAGTATGGATTATTGATGAGGAGGAGTATAGGTATGCACAACTGATTTTTTATGAATCTTGGACTGACTTTTGTTCCTATTGCTGCAGACAGGGTCATGTTGAGCATGGTTGAAGAAGATGATCTGGGAGTGGTTGAACCACTGTGACCACAGATGTGTCCACCGTTGCACCTCTGAGGGGTGGTGTGATCACCACTAATGCTGGAAATGGCAGTGCCCAGGCCACACTTGTTGTCCGGCCTCATGCTGACTTGGACACTTCTAAGTCAAGTGAGGTCAAAGTCTCAATGGTGCTGGGGGTGCCTCAGGAGGAGGTAGGATTGGATAAGGCCAAAGAGGAGGCTCCTTTACCTGAGGATGTTGCAGCCTTCCCTTTGGATACTTCTGAGATGTGCAGCAGGGAAACTGGACACTCCAAGGTGTTGAACCTTGATACTGCTTTCCAGTTTATGGGAAGGGGTCTCAAGACAACACACAACCCCGGTGAGTCAGGGAGCCCAAATCTGAACCCAGAAATCAATTATTTGAAGAGTGTGGATAACGGAGAAGGATGGGTGGCCAGATGCTCCATGGAGGCTAGTGCGGGGGACAAGTGGTTGGAGGAAGGTCTGTTCAATGCTGTCAGTCCAGAACAGGCATCTCAGGAGGGGATAGGGGAGGACGAATCTGGTGTTATGCAAGAGGAGGTCTTGGAAACTCCTCTCCTAACTAGTGTTGGGGAAATAGGGGGATCAGACTCGGGCATTCAGGCAGGGGGAGAAGTTTCTCCAACTCAAACTCCGGTCAATCTGAGGAACAGATTTTCTAGTCTTGCTGTGGTAGAGTAACAAGAGGAGCCCCATGAAGAACCCTTGGAGGTCAGTAAAGTCTACTCTGAAGGAGGACAATGTCTGAAGAGCAATTGGAGTGACAAGAGGAGGAGGGGTAAGAAGAACTACTCCTCCCTGCCACCTCCTATGAGGACTCGGTCAGCAAAAAGGGCAGTGGTCGAGGAGCTGGGCAGTAGGGTTGGATGTCAGTTAATTTCATCTAGTAAGTCTGACCCATCCTTGGAATTGATATTGTCCTCGGATGAGTTGGTGAAAGAGCATGTTCTATTTCTCAATGCTTCGGTGGAGGATGCATCTAGGATTATGGGTCAGACCTTTGACATGAATCTCAATGAGGAGCAATATAAATGAGTTGACAAACAAGATATGATTCTGGTTGGCGGCTTCAACAAGGGGGTGATCAAACTAGAAGAGTATATCCAGGTATGGAACAAGATGACATCTGCACTTGAAGATCTGCTACGGGAGGAACCACACTATCAGGTATCCTTCTTATCGTGGAAGCTATTTAGGGGTATGGGATCTGGAAGAATCAAATTGTTTGTCAAGGATTCTGAAATCTCCATTGATGTGTGTGGGAAAGTATGAGTGTCAGACTGGTTCCGATGGGCTGGAGCACACCTCTATCCACTTTGCAGGCCATTTGGGACTTGGTTGAATTTGAGGGAGGGCTTTGCCTTCGGGAGGGACCATGCTTGCATGGGATCTCCGAGTGGTCCTGCATTGGGGTTGGCAGTGTTATATTTGCTTGGTCGGGTCTGTTTCTGGTTTTCTTCTTGGGTGTTTTGTTGTTTTCTGAACCTTTCGGTTTCTCACTTTTCCCACAAAAGTGTTTATCCTACTAAAAAAATAAGTTTCAGTCATAACCTCAGTATCATATCATGGGATAATAATTAATTAAAAAATATACTAAATAATATTATAATTATATTAAACATGTATAAAACTAAATAACCATAATTTCATATTGAATACATGTCACACAATTATTTGTGAAAAGGTTCCCAATGTTGAAAGTCGTATGAGAGCATAAATGCATCCATCAAATAAATAAATAAATACAGTGTTCCTTTAGATTCCATCTTGATCAGATACTTGATCCATGTTTCATTGAATATCTACTAGAAATGGACCCCATTACCTTACTAGTAACCATAAACATGATGTTTACACAAAAATATGGATTTCAGTTCCCGGTGTGGGTAATAAATCCATGTAAGAAAAACAAATGTGTCAATAAAAAGTATTCCATCAATAATAGTTATATTTCATGATAATAATTAATTTTTAACAATCATTACTATATTATATCAGATACTGAGAATATATTCTCTATCCAAGATGCCAAAACCCCTTAGTCATACCTTCATTAGCTCCATATCAAAAGGATGATGTGATGAAGTTAAAGATAATTAATACTATAAATGATTCCACTGAATATATCATTTTACATACTCTTGTAATAATGAATATATCTGAATCATATATTCGTAGTCCACAAGCATTTCATGCTATGAAAATACCAATAGGAATCAGGTTCTATATTCAAATAACATGATATCAAGAAACCTGAAACATAGAATCCAAGAATCAATTGCATCTTTAACATGGATTTCAATGGAATCTATATATATATATCCTATTCTTAGATTAATCTTCTACATAATAAAAAATAATTCACACTTTTATCACGAGGGATGACCATGTTATGATAGTCCACCTATTATGAGAACCATGAACCGTCCCTCCAACATCTAGGTATCACAAATAATAAGATATCTCATACTAGAAAATCATGTCATCATGAGAAAAATGTATGAATACTGCTAATTGTGATCATCATCAAACATTGCAAAAAGTTATGTAACAATACTGATGGATTCATGTATCATAAATATGTATTACAATCTACACACACCCAAATTCAACATAATCAAGCATTCTCTTCATGGTATGAAAATAACAGGAATTATAACAAGGAATTAATTTTTGTTTGGGATTCCCAAATGGTAAAGAACATCATACCTTGAGATTTGGAAGAAAAATATTTAAATTTTCAAATAAAATGACACCTTAAACACTTTTACATGTTCATCATCTCAAAAATGCTCGTAACGGGATCCTAGAACCTAAACAAAATTTTTTATTTCAAATTGAATAAAAAATCTACATTGATAATAGATACTCTCTCTTGGAAAATAATCAAATTAACAAAATATTTTAACACTTCCACTATAAATATACCCCTCAATGAGTTAAAAAAATGGCATTGATAAATCACTATATAAATTACTAATTTTCATGTCATAATACATTATTATTTTTCTTTTGTATTTAAAAGTTATTATCATCTCAAATAAATCTTTACCAAACCCTAAAACATAAAAAAAATTCAATTTATAAAAGCACAAAAAATGAATACCTTGAAATTTCCCCCTTAAAATGAAGCACTTATAGTGGAATAGGGAAACCGAAAAACCACTAAACTTAGAACATATAATAAAGGATCATTTTTTTCATAGAGGGTATCAAAAAACATGAAAATAGTAATTTTTTTAGACACAAAGTATCAATAAAAAATGTAGACATCAGGGGATTTTCTATTTTAGAAAAAAGATATCATGCACATAGTCATAGCATTTGAACCAAAAACTAAAATTTGAATTTAATTTTTCCATTATTTATTTCATTATAAATAATTATTTATGTCCTCATAATAATTTTAATTAAGATAAAACAAATCAATTGAATTTAATTCTAGGATTTTTTATTTAAAACAATGACTCACACCGTAGGTGTGATATATGGAAAAATTCTATAAAACAAGGTTTATAATATATTATTCCCTATAAGGGAGTTGCATACAGTTTACACGGCTTATCGTTACATAAATACTAGATGTTATGTAAGGGTTTGGGGTTACTGTTATGTATTATTCTAATCTAACAGACAGCAATTACTTTGTTCAAACGACCCTTACGTAGCTCCAGGAGTGACCTTACTCATCATTTCAAAAAATCAGGATAACCATTGGTAACTCCCATACTTACAATTATATATGTAGAATAAAAATGGACCTAACCTTAGAAAACTCTTGTATTAATTTTATGAGAACACAAATTACCATTATTGATCCTTTATTTAACCAAATATCCTTCATACATAGTGATTTGGTTACCCTTATTAAGTGTAATACTACCCTTAAAAATTCACATATGTAACCTTACCCCTACCCAATCCATGTTTTTATTATTTTGAAATGGAAATTTTTGGTTAATTGGGAACCAACCAAAATATATACAACCACACATTCATCCACAACAAACAATATTCAAAAATAAAACATTATATTTCATATTTCATACTACATCACCACCTTGGTCCACATCCAGCTTCATGCCACGTACACAAACAAAAAAAGAAACCATCATCACTCTATATATCCAGTGAGGAAAGAACCAAGATCCAATGATGTCATTATAAAATCACCATCATATATAAAAATCACAAAAACATCAAATCCATGAATTTAATCTTCCCCAAAATCCATCACAAAATAACAACACCTCTAAGCCTAGGGATAGATTTGAAGCCGCCAAAATGATGAAACCCCTAAAATTCCATCAAATTTTCAAAAATTACATCCCAACACTCATTTAAAACTAGCTTAATAAATTGAGTGGGAGATGATTTATGGAAACCATGATTCATAGAATAGTAAAGAACAACAATGGCACAAATAGGGAAATGAGACCACTACCATACCCACTGAACACCAGGAAACATTGGTATCATGAAATAACACAAAAAATAAACATCCAAAAACAATAAGAAACTAGGAAACATAGTTGAAACTTCCATTTGTCGATCTGGTCCATTCACCAATGAAATAATCTCTAGAAAAAATTCATGAAAATAGATAAACTAAACACACCTGAAATGGAACATGAAAACACCACCATTAAATAAGAGGAACCCCAAAAGAAAAACAATGAATCATCATCACTAATAATCACCCTTGGACCACCCTATGAAACTCAAACATTAAATCCCCATCCACCAAGAGATCCCTTACATCGAACCAATATGGATATTACACTATTATTTTACAACACCATTTACCATGGTCAAAAAATCCAAATTATTTCAAAAAAAATTCCATACACCCCTGAGTGTCCGAGATAAATGTAAACCAAATTAAAGATAAATTAAAATAGATGATAAGTAGAAATTATAAAATAAAATATAGGTGACTAATTATCATTTGTATATATCTAATGAATCTAATTTAATTTTTTAGAACCTAATGTGAATATGTATTGAACATTGATAAATGATATACATGTTGCATTATATAATTTCTTCTTTGAGAAATATTTTCTTTTATAAACCAAATTTCATTTAAATGGAATGTATAGATCAATACAGATATATAATATCATGAATTGTATTTACTCATTGCATTTTATGTTCATATTCATGTTCCCTCTCATTCAAGTGGTTTTTATTAGATTATTTCTTTTTAAATACCGAGTCGTTCATACCACCATACATACCTGTAGTTTTGATGTTCTCATTCTGTCTATATATTGTAAAAAATATTCTTCTCATTAAATTATTCTATTTATTAAAAATTTCAATTAAATATGTATATAATTAAAATTAATTTTCACTCTTGGGTATCTACAATTTTTTACTTCCCTTCAAAATACATACTACAATGTAAATATAATTTATGGTAACATTCTTAATTTTTATCCAATATCAAGAATCACACCATAAATTGTATTGAAACAATGAATAGATTATAAATCCCTATGTATTTTGTGAGAAACCCTCTCGTGTCAATTATATTTTTATAGAAGATAATTTTATCTTACATTCATTAAATAGATCCTTACCTATTTTATAATGCATCACCCATGTGAGTTTGTTTTATCAATTATACATCCAAATACATCTCATGAATTTATAAATTGGAACTCTATGTCCAATACATTTGTAAATTATTTAGTAATAAATGATTAAAATTATTTAATAAATTTTTATATTGGGAGAACTTATGATTTATCATCTATTTATTATTTTAATCACAATTTTGAATCTCACTTCATTATCATGGGTTTTATCTTTATTATGATTTATATATAGTTTATTTTTCATCATGTGGGACACATTTTTATGATTTATATTATTTTATGGGTATTCCTAGAAATATATAGTTGTCAAATTCATTGGTTAATTATTTATATCTCAAATATGTAATGTTTGGGATTAGGGGTGAAACTAATCCACCATAGGAATTTACAACTATGTATGTGAAAGGTGTGATTACCCAAAGACACTATGTTATGTGATTAGTGAGCATGAAATTATATATATATCTAATTTAAGGACTGATGATTTTTTATTTCATGATATTCTACATAAGGGATTATGGATTGAACCTAATGAATTGTTAGAATTTTACTACTTTATGAAAATAGTCATGGGAGTGATGCATTACAAGTATTTATGAAATCATGTCTTTTGTGGTTCCCACATATCAAATAATTCCATGATATTATTATTTAATTTCATTTTTTCATTTTTTTCTGTTGTGTGATTATCCTGTTTATTTTACATGGCATCAGTTTTGTATTTTATGTTAAAAATCTTTTCTTATATTATCAATCCCATATTATTGGCTTATACTCACATTTGATCTTTGATTATTATTTCTTATTATAACCTTTATAGGTATTTTGGGATCACTACTTTATTATATTTCCCTTCCATTGGTTATGAAGATATGTATAACGTATGAGAAGTATATAAGTGTGTCTTGATCTGTTAGATTACGAATAAATGTTCATAATATTTTATAATAAGTATCATATATAACTATTACACAAATACACTAAAACATTCATCATTTGTAATGTGATATTTTTTTGTGAGATGTAATTTATAAATTATTCATATAATGTATAAATTATGATATGATTAACTTCACACTATAAAGAATGTATGAGAGAGGGTTTTAGTTAATTTTTTGGATTATTTTATAGATTCACATGGAATAAGATAAGAGAAAACTAGAGAAATCCCTAGGTATAAATATGAGGGATAAACCTACTTATTGGACAACATAATTGAGTATTTGTACTATTTTTAGCATACTGATTTACTAAAAATGATTTTCCTTTTTGGATATAGAATGTTGATGTAAGCTCTGGCACAAATGTATCTACAGGTAATTACTCCAAAAAGAATGTTTTGGGTATTAACCCAGTAACCAACCTTTTCACAACAAGGATTCGTAACTATACACATAGTTTAACACTATTAAGTGATATTAATTGATGGATCATGTTCGGATTAAGAAATACATTTAAAGATAGAAGACTTATATGATTTGAGGGACTTTGTTGAGATGTATAAGTGAAATCAACTTTACAGTAAACTAGGATAAATAATAATATATATATCCTAAAAAAATATTGATATGAATTGATCTATGAATCATATAGGCTAAACTAAGAATTCTATATGATAAAAAGGGTAAAATATCTTCAACCAAAAGAATTGTAGGCTATCATTATAGTAATATAAAATAACTAAATATTGATTTTAAATTTTTCTTTTGTTATCTAGGGTACTTCTCATGTAATGATAATTATTCATCACTCATGTTAACCCATTTTTTATTTTAGTGATTGTTGGAACCATATGAACTGAGTTATCCTTTTGTGTGATGGATAATGTGATTATTTCCTAAATAGTAATCCCATTATAATTGGAGATTGACTAATAAGTATAGTGACTATTCCAATTCAAAAAGAATAATGTATTATTACCCTTGTGATCATAGTTGTAATTAAGAACCCTCCAAGGAAGAAAAGGATGGGGTATCATGAGAACTCAGATGATGAACAAGATAAGTGAATAAATCATTTACATGCTACATGTAAAAAATATTGGATTTGGAAACAAGATAATTGACTCATGGTTATTGGAGGATGTTTTACTACTAATAAATTATAGAATCGAGAAACAAGATATGAGGGAAAAAAGAAAGATAAAATGATGGAAGATAATGTTATTCTTAAGGACCCATTAATAATTCTATATTTTATATGTTAGTAAAGAGGTTATAATTCAACCTAATACCCCATTATAGAGGGTAATGTAGACAAATATCAGAAACCACCTCTTAGATAATGGGAACAATTAAAAGCCTTTGAAATGTCTGTTGTTGAGGTAAAGAGTGATATTTAACTTTATATTTTTCCACATATTATGTTATATAATATTTTACCTAATAGTTTTTGAAATATAAATAAATATATTTACAAATTATAATTATTATATAAATTTTATATGACTTGAATTTATAGTTTGATGATTATTTAATCTTATATATTTATGTTTTCTTCAATTATAACGATTGTATTATGAATAGACTATGTATTTCTACAAAGTGATAATATCAAATTATATATAAGGAAACCTAACATCATATCATTAATCAAACAACTATTAGATGTTCTATATCGAACATACGCCCATCATATGAGTTTTAAAATTGTGGGTTTGTAATTTATTTATGGTAGATAATGTAATGACCCAATGTTTTAATATAATTTTTCCGCTAATTATTCATATTTTCATGATAGAATACCCTAGACCCCACTAAAGTAAAAAAGAAACATTGATATTTTTTGAACATTAACAAATAACCATTGATGTATTTGGTATGGATATGTGTAAATGAATTTTGAAATATATTATTATATGTGTAGACATATCAATATCATTTTATATAAGCATACTTAATTCATTAATATGTTTAATAATCTATTTTTCATGTGTAATGATTTTTATTAATTAAAACAAAATATCTTTTTTCATAAATGATAATTTAATAAAATATAATTTTTATTGATGATATATTTTATACTGTTTACTATAATTAATGAATAAGAATAACAATAATTTTTAAAAGTAATTTTCAAATAAAAATAGTAATTCATTGCATTTAAAAATTTTATTCAATTTTAAAGACGAAAAATTATAAATAAAATATTTTTAAAAAGCGCATATTTTTTGGATTTAGAATGATAATTTTATTTACGAGTAAATTATTAGTTTTCTTAAAATAGAATAATTTTTTGTTTACTATTGAAATCTACCCTTTCAAAAAATAACTTCCCTTTCCTAAAATTATTACTATATTTATTGGAATAATAAATTAAAGAATATTTTTTATCACCAAAAATATATTTTTAGAAGTTAATTTATGTCTATAATAATGATTTTTTTAATTTACCAACTGATATTTGGCATTTTAAAACATCTATTATATTCTCCGAAAAAATTATACATTATAAATTTCATATTTAGAAATTTATATTTATCAATAATATATGTTTAATAAAATAAAATGAATTTCATATTTTTTTAATCATGTGAATATAGTATTATGAATTATTTTTTTGAAATTATATAAAATAATTTATTTTCAGTTGAATTTGGAAACAATAAATTCTTTTAAAAAATAGATAGTTTTTTTACTTTATTTTTATATATGAGAGACCTATAAATCAATAAAAACTTGCAATTGATAAAATATTAATTTATGTACCAATTTTATGCACTTTTATTCTATATTATTAAATTTATTAATCTAATGTTTCACCTTATAAAAAGATATTTTTTAATACTGATAATGGAATTGCTTTTAATATTTTTGTAAAGTAAAATTGAGATTTTTTTTTCAAAATTCACAAAAATTTATTTACATTTTATAAGAAAAATTATTTATTGAATCTCAAAAAAATTGACAATAAAATATTTGACATTTATTTTAACATAAAATATTCTTTTTCTAAAAATAAAATTTTACACGTAATATGCACAAATGAAAAAAAAAATATATTTCACGGGAATTTAACATGATAAATTATTTAAATATTTAATTTTATCTTGGACGAATTAAATAATAATTACTTTTTTATTTTTTTCTAATAACATTGTTTTCCAAGTGTGAATGCGGAGTTACTATGTTAAGTTTATGATAGGGTGAATGTGGTTTAACAAAGAAAACAAGATTAAAATTTTATAAATCATGGTTAATATTGTATGGTTGATGGGGATAAATCATATATCTTTCCCCACTCAATTATTTTCTATTTCGAGCCTTTTACATAAAAATGGAGTGATATTACTGAGAAATGATGATTTTTTATAAGAGTGTGATTCTCTTCACAAATAAAAGGATACCACCACCTCCCCCTCTTCAATACCCAATCCAAATCCTTGTATTAACACAAAATATTCGGTAGTCTCTACTAAAAACCATCATCATTCTTTTTAATCCTTTTTATGGCCAAAATACCATCCTAGTGAATCTTTGGTAGTTATCCATCGGATAACATGAAACAGAAATGTAATTCTATCAACATAAATTATTTATATTATTTTCAAATTAAAAATCCAATAAATTATAATTTATCCATGAATGGTTTAAAACATCATAATTTATACTATGATGATTTGTTATTATAATAATGGAATATCAAGTTTATAATTTCTACTAAAATCATTGAGATTAAAATTCCATCATGCATATGTGTGGAGTACAGTCTCTATAAGAAACATGATTTGTTTTCCATGAACACCTAACATGGATGAATATAAATTTTTTTATAATGTAAAATTATATTTTTGATCTTATTGATATTCATGATAGATAATATATGAAAATTTATAGATAATAAAAATAATAAATAGGTATAGTTACTTGAACCACCTATAATGGATATATCATGCTTCCTTTTAAATTATAAATTATTTTGGATTACCATTGAAAATGTCATATAATTTTCATAATATAATAATAAATGATATTGTCATAAAAAATTATAGATATCATGGATTTATTTTTCAGCACCTTATACCACATACAAAAACTAAAACTATTTGGAAAAAATATATACCTAACCACCCTAAGAAACAAACATAAGTTGAAACTATATTAAAAATAAATAAAAAAATGGACAAAATAGCCATTATTAAATTAAATATTACAGACTATATTTATTTGATAAATATTTATTGAAATTAATTAAATTATTCTATTATTTATGCCCAATTTTAGAGCACATTCTTAAATAAGTTAAGGGTTTCATATCAAAATTTCATTCAATGAGACACATTTTATTTTATGCTCATATTTTATTTTAAATGGATTTTGAACTATAAGTTTGATATATAATGTCATTTAAAATAATTTTAAATTCTATATATTAATCATATTAAATCATTATCTATTTTAATGGGTTTTTATTATAAATTTTATTATTTTATAAGGGATCTTCCATAACACTCTCGTTATATGTGAACCACATGATCTCTTTTTTTTTCCAATATTATACAATCTTCTTCCCATGAATTTTTTCATATATTGTATATATGTCCCTTAAAAATATTCCTATTTAAATATCCATTTTATCTTGGTGGTTATATATGATTTTAGTTTTCATGTAAATCCCTAATTCTATGAAACCCAAATTTAATGGAACCTTCCTACTTAATTTATCATTTCATGAATCATTGCATAATATTTTTTAATTTTGAAAAGATTATTTAAACCCACGCTATATTATTTATAACCATATAGGATTTATTTTTGTATTATGGAAGATAATATTTTATTTTAATCCTTAAAAATATCTATACATATTTCATAAGTAATCTCCAAAATAGTTCAATTCTATATATTAACATCTTAAATCCCTATTGTGAATTTTATAAGTTAGAACTCCACATTAAAGACCTATCCAAATTTTTAAATTTTGATTGTTTATAATTATTTGATATATTATTTTCTTGAGAATCACTATAATCTAGCTTACTGATATTCCTTGAATCATAATTAGGAAAAACACTTCTTTTTCAAGGGTTTCATCTTTCATATTATTTATCTATGGATTCTTTTCCTCGTATGGAACATAGGAGTGTGATTTTCATTGTTTGAGGGGTTTTTATGTTATTTTATAGACCTAAAAATAAATGGGTATTGATTTATATCTCATTAGATGTTGTTTATTTGATTACATAGAGATCCTAATCCACTATGGGACATCATCCACTATGTATGGTGAATGAGCAGCGAGCCTAAGCACATTATACTATGTGATGGGTGCGACTAGAATAATATAGACCTTTAATGAATCAGGTAATAATATATATCATAATATATTTAATGTAATGGATTAAATATTGAAATTAATATTCCATGTTACATTTTAACTTTATCATGATGGTAATGTGAGTGAATATATACCCCATCATTTTATATGTCTTTATTTTTTAATGAAATTTGTCTAATGAATATATTTTTCTACACTGAACTTCTTGTCAAAATAAACCTTGATATTGAAATCCATTATACATTTTCTGTTAAATTGGTAGGTATGAATAATATAAATATCATTATGAAAAATATTTATAATATTATTATATAATTCAAATTTATTGACCAATTCATAATAAATAAGTACACAATTTTCAGTAAAGTCATTTTATAATTCAAATTAATGATTTCATTAAAAATCATATTTATTACATTTTATATGCATACATTATAAATAATTTATATGATTTTGTAAAAACTATATATAGTAAGTTTATATAATTGGTGGTACAATAATTAATATATTGTATTTGGGTGAATTTTTAGGTTTTTTATATATTGATTTATTTTTTATTAAGTAATGAAAAATATCATTTTCTGTAAAAATATCATTTCATTTCATTAAATAAATTAACATAACATTTCATTATGTTTTTAATTTGATATTTAAAAAACATAAGAATTATTTAATTAATAAAAATGTAATTAATTATATTTTAGTTCTCATTATAATGTTTTTTTAAATATATTCATTTTTTGGATTATAAACACACTTTTATAAAAAATGTTTTAATCGCACATTGTTTTTTAGTTTTAATAAATTAAATTAATATATAAATATAATTATTTTTAAATGAATGAATATAATATTAATTTATAAAAATATATTAACATTCATTTAATGGTTTTATATAAATTTTAATGGATGTAAATTCATTTTTGTGCTTCAAATTAAATATTCTAATACTAGTTTTTAGTGTATCTTGTGTGACAAATTAAAATTTATTTATTCCATATATGGAAATAGAATCTACTTAAAAATATTCTATATCATTAAGCAAAATAATTCATATAACATTATGGGGTTAACTATTTTTTTCATAACTAGTAGTAAAAATAGTAAAATTTTGTTTCCATGGGTAAGGTTAAAATGTGTTTATGAAGGGTTAAACAACGATATAAAGTTAGTAATGCCAGTTAAACAAGAATAATTCTTATTATATTAGTATATTTTAATCTTTTATTTTCCTAATTTTTGATACATGTTAATTTTGTGCCACATTCACAGATATATATATATCACATCACTGAATTCATTTAAGAAATTCCATGGGTGTCCCTCAAATTAATTTTAAATAAAATACTATTTTAGTCTCTTATATCGAAAATATTATCCTTAAATATTAGAAAATAACTTTTCCAATAAAAATAGTATATTATTTACCTTCATCATTGATATTATCATCTTAACATGTGACCATTCAGTCAAGAAATATAATTTAAACCAAAAGAGGCATCTCAAAGAAGAGGTACAAATCTCAACTGATCTCATTCAGTTTAATTCCTTATTCAAAGCCATATAAAACTATGGTATCCAGAAATAAAATATTTGTACATGTTTATAAATATAAATATATTCTATTATAAGAGATTATCAACCATTTTCCATCAATTATCTAACAAATGGTAGATGAAAGTATCACATGTGCATACATATGAACTGCTACCTCCATGTATCTATATGATTCATTTTTCATCACAATATTTCATGGATGGTCAATATGAGATATTTAACGTAAATATATATGTTATATTTATTATATGATAACTTTATTATAAATATGAATTATTATAAACCAGTATCTTTCCATACATCAAAAAATGCGAATATCGCTCATGCATACCTGCACACTAGCATCTCCACATAGTGGTGTAGTTTATATTTCATCTCCACCTTATATAAATTGTTATAAAAATGTATATGAGGAATATATATTTACTTTATATCATGATTAATTTTTTATTATGATCTAACCATGATAAATATACAATAAACATATATATGAAATCAAAACATACATTAAAATGTAGCAGTTAGCACCTGAAGTGATGATGATAATGAACAATTGTCAGGGGATGGGCGATAATATGATATATGTAACCCATCAATAGTATTTTAGGAATTAATATTTTTCTCATATTGAATTTTAATAAATTTTAATTTATTACATATTATTTTAGGTATATTTTTAATCATGTATGAAAAAGGGTAAGGATTATTCATCTCAAATTTTTTATGTTGAGACACATTTATTATTATGAACGTATTAAAGTAAATGTGTTAAATATAGTGTTACATTAAATTTTTATAAAATGGATCATAATCCATGGTATTTAAAATAAATATTAAATTAAATTCATCCAAGTGGAATTTAATTGAATCTAACTAATGTGGTACAGATCTGCCATATTAAATTAAATACATTGAGATATATGTTATAGTTGGGATTTTTTAAATCACATTGTGTTTCATAATATGAATATTTATAGATGGTGATTATTAGATATATATAATAGATAAATATAATGTTATTCTTATTTATATGATGTTTCTTGAGGGGTTGGGAATATGTTTTTGTCACTACATAGAACTTTTAACTGAAAGTGTGCAACAATCATTGTTCAGTAGGCGTAAAGCCTTCATTGGTTTGAAGAATTTATGTAGTGATGTTTTATTTATCTCTGATAAATTATCATATAGATCTATATACCAATTTATGTTCATTGTTTACACTTAAATGGATATTGGTAACTCATAAATACCTTTATGTAGTGAAAGGGATATCCTTGTGTTGGAACATTCACTTGCACAGTGACTGACTATTGACAGTTGCAATAATCGGTACAACTGGACATCAATGTTTCCTCAAGTCAATGTATGGTTGATCATGAGAATTGGTGGTCAATGAAAACCCTTTAATTGGATTTATACCTCTATGACTATTTTTAGTGTCCCATATATGATGTTATAAGAATTTTTTTTGAACAATGTTCATTTTTAACCCAATTATCTAGGATCCAATATAGGTGATGAAGTGGGGGAGATTTGGTACTTGTTTTTACTCTAATAATAATTTAATTACTTCGTGTTATCCCATTGATGTCAAATTTTATTAGAAAAATGTTAAATTGTTTTTTTCATTGTTTTACCATCGTTGTTTTGTGTAAAGTGTGATCAAATAATAATGTGTGATGATTCAGCTAAAAACACTATTCCTAGTTTTGGTTCATAGAAGATTATTGTTGAACATTATCAGAAAAACTCTCATAGTCTGATAACATTGTGAAGCTTTTATGTTATGGAAAAATAAGTTATTGGATATATGAAAATAAATTTTCATTTAATGATTTTATTTTAGGAGTGTCTATTGAATAGAATGTAAAAATTATGTGATGCTTCTAAAGGGGTTACTCCCTAACTAGTGGTAGGGTAGGGTAGTTCAATTAACTTTCACTCAAATTATTTTGGTGATATTATCAATTTATTTTGAATTATATTTTTTAATTCAAATAGTTTACTATTATTTTTATAAAAAAAATAGATGGAGGAAATGTATTTTATTGATATGTTTTATAGAGTGGACATTGTCTATTGGATAATGTAGCTGGAAGATCATTTTTACAAAATATAAATTCTCCATTTTTTTAAGTTTACCAAAACAATAGATAATGTGGTATATGGGAGGTAAAACATGATTTCACTAGCCTTAATCAATATGTCTCTTAATATAAGTGTTTCAATCACATTAGAGAGAAGATAACTACTACAAATTGTCAAAGTGTAGGTTGAAATGATTGAGAAACTTGTAGCTGTTGATAAAAATTCCATGTTGTAATAATTTTTTGAATTTATGTCATTAAATAGAAGGAATATTAATTTATTCTGTGAATGAGTTCAATATGATAAAATGTATTCTCAAATATATGATGGTAACATTTAGAGATGATTATTGGGATTTTAATATTCCTTCATCAGTTCAAGAGAGTCTAGATTCTACGGTCAATGTTGTAAAAAATGGCTTAGTAAAGGTAAATATTTAGTTTTTTGATATTTGAAACTTGTTCTTAAATAAATATTTTATGTGGAATAATGTTCAAATTCCATTCAGATCTTCTCTTTGTACTAATAGATAGGGAATGCTAGTTTATCAGATAGTCCTGAATATGAAATCATCATAGGAAAACTCCCAATTTATGTTTTGTGGTAAATGGAATAGTTCAGGTCTAGCATGATATATTTTAAGGGTGAATATGAATATCATAAAAGACTACAGGAATCAATGAATGAATTCAAATTTCATTCTAAAAAATGGTCAGTATGAAGAATAAAGCATATAAATGATACGAAGAATGATCTTTTTAAAATATTATTTTGTTATTGACTCTGGATAATCCTTATATAAATATAGTTGGTTAAATGGATGTGAAAATTAAAATGAAATGTGGATGTTTCATGAAATTGATTGATTTTAGACATTATTTTATTTTCCTGAAGAACTACACATCTAAGGGAATTTATTCGAATGGATTTTAGAGGATAATGAGTGGTTCTATGATTATTTATCATTGAGTAAAAGGGTACCTCATGTCTCACCATATGCAGTGATGAAGTATAATTTATTGGAATGAATTTATTGAATGGTTCAAAAAATATTCATTAATCGATTCTTCACCATAGTGATAAGTATATTAATGTTCCAAAAATTATGGATATACTCAAGAACGATCACAAAAACCCTGGAATATATGATATTTTTACATTTTGAGGAAAAATGATATTTCCCATCGACATGGAAGGAAGAAATACCAAGAATTTAATGTTATAACTTTTTCATTCTGATGTTTGGGGTCCAACCCCTATCTTCACGTATGAAGAATAATCTTATATTTTGATGTCTATTGATAATAAGACTAGAAATGTTAGTATTTAAATCATAAATAATAAATTTGTTGAATTTATGTCATTAACTCAATTAAAATTCTCTTATAACAATATCATTGAAAAATTAATGTTGTTAGATCCATATAAAGCCTCTATAGAAAAAAGTGCACAACTTCAACATAATCAAATGAATAAGGATAAAAAATTCTATTGTGACTTGATCTAGTATAAGAAATTGTAGATATGGTTAGAGCGATTCATTATCAAATTGAGGTATCTTAGATTTAATATAATAGTTATACTGATAATAATCAATGTGAACTAGAATTAAGACTTATGAAGAAGGTATTATTATGAATTTATCAATGGAATAATTGCAGGTGAATCAAAAATAATTGAAATGTTATCCTTAGTAATATTTATTACATTGAGATTTATTATCTTGTAAGTATTGTATTTTATCCCTTGTTTCATCCAAGGAACCACTATAATGTTCATGATGTGTTCCATTTATATAATTTGATTAAATAAGCATGTTTCTAATGAATTCACTATGGAATTCCTATAACTTCTGTACATGGTGTGAAAGCACTACCATTATTATTACCCAATATTTCCACTTTACAATGGTGGGAGGATTTTATCCCTGTCAATGGTGATGTATGCTTCTTGATTGGAATGGGATTATGGGATGTCAGTTTATCCTTCCATGTATTTATCCTTTGATCTTGTTCCATAGTATGGGTCTTCCTTATAAGGTTATGTCATGTTTTTTGAACTAAATCTAGGTTCCATCTCATTGTGGATTCCTATTAAATACACTACATATATCTGGAATTTTGATTCAATCCGGATAGGGGAATAACCTTCTGTTGGTAGAGAAGTCACATTGGGAATCAGTAAAATGTATGGATACCAGGACCAATTTTCAACTGCATTCTTCCTTTTGGGATGGAATCTCATGTGGGGCATCTCAGAAATGGAACCCAGTGCATCCCATGTCTATCATGAGGAAACTAAACCATAGGTATATGTACTCCATGGATTGTTAACATAGGAATATAATATTTTTCATGATATAACTGGTGCCAGAGCCATATATCTTCCATGGATTTCACCTTAGGCATCCCAAGTTTATTAATAGGGTATGAATTTTAGGTTACATAAGATGTTTACATCCTTTTGATAAAGATAGAAACATCTAGTTGAGATGGATTGAGGCATGGGTTTAACATCTTTTGGAGACAGTGTGAGATTGAAGAAAATTCTTTATAGAGGTGGATAAAGAAGGATTATCCCAATGAGGGAACCCTAGAAATTTTACCAATGGATTGGATTGGAACATCTTTGGGGGGGGGGGGGTCTAGGAAGTTCTTCCAATAATGTGAAGATTCCACCCCTTTAAGGATGATTGGAACACCTCATAGGTGGATCCGAGAGGTAAATCCCTATGAAAAAGAACCTCAGACTACCATTGGATTGATACTGAACCACATTTTGGTGTTAAACATACCCTAAATAGGTTTAAGGGTTCAAAACCCTTATTTTTTATTCCATAGTTTATGGTCACGTGATAGGACTAGTCCATGAAGCTTAACGTCATCTAGAAAAGACACTGTGTATGGGACATATGATGAGGCGAACCGAGGGACCTGGAGGAGATGTGTTCTCCTAGGTAAGGGGCATGATATTACAAGGTATATGTTAAATAGACCATGAGATTTAATTTTATTTATGTTGAGTTTAGATCACTTTTAGGCATTCTATATATCCAAGTTATTTACGAATCAAGGAGCATATAGTTTGGAATGGGTTGGGTCTAACAATTACGATGGAGGAAAATTTGAATAGAGTATAATGATTACATATATAGGGAAGGATTGGTTTCTTATGGTTTGGTATTATAATGAATAGGATGCATGTTGGGTGGAATATTCAGTGTATATTATTGGTGATTACACCATAATGAGGCCCAATGTGTTCTGGGATCATGGAAATATCTTGATTCACAAGACCTATACTCCCTCTAAGTCATGCTTGGTGTGATAAATAAGTGTAATTTTTTGTTATGAAGGTCACATGGTCCTATTGGATCACTGGTGGATAGATTCAGGGGTTCTTTATGGAGAAACAATGATGTTATTCAGGTTTATGTGTGGAAGCTACCCTTGGAGGATCCAATTCCAATGAAGTCATACATGGACCATCCAATTCATATGGAATAGGTTAAGTGGGTGTTAAGAATAAAAGATGTCTGAGAAGGATCTCATTACATATGAGTCGAACATAGATCATTTTGTGCATGTGGAATAGGTTAAGTATGTTTTAGGCATAGAATCTTCCTGAAGATAATCTCATTTAATAAGAGTCATACATGGATCATCATGTGCTTGTGGCATACTGTATTTGGGGATTAAATATTGAAGCTATCTTTAGAGGATCTCATTCCATGTGACTCATACATGTATCATCCTATTCATGTGGTACATGTTATGCGGGGATTCATCATGTAAGGTGCCCCCAGGAGTATCTCATTCCATATGATTCATACATAGGGAATTTTTTTTATATAGTAGGGTATGTGGCTATTATAAATGGAAGCTAGCATAGAGATGGAATATGGGTGACATCCCAAGAGAGGGGAAGACTGTCATCGCATGATGATCATGTATAGGGCATCATGTTTCAATCCCATAGGGTAAGGATACAAATTTACAGAATGTGATAAGGAAGTTTAAATATAGTATTACGTAGTATGACTATGACGTGTAGATATTATGTTTTATGTCATGTTCCTTTTTCAGGGGTGGAATCACTCATCACCTTGTATAATTACCTGACCATATCTCATGCGTCATTGGATGAGGAATTGTTTTGACATTGAAAGGGAAAATGACTGGTGGAGTGGCCAATCACAAGGTCCATGTTAGGGTGCCTATACTTATTATAAATAGAAATTAGGGTACTTATTATTAGATTAAACCATCAGGAGGAAGGTTCTATCCCCAATTAGAGTCTATTGGGTCGACATATGATTAGTTTTTATATGTCTCATGGGGAATCGAGGAGCAGTTCAGCTTGTCACGGATGGGTGTGGGGGCCCTGGGTACTCAACCATTGTGGAGAAAGGTCAGATGAAGGGATTAACCATAAAGAGGCCTAAGAGTGGTGTTTTGTAAAGGACTGGGCCTTTCAATAAGGTGTGTTAAAAAATATCATATGCTTCACATACATAAGGGTCTTTGTGAAGGATTATAATTAGAGAATAATGATGAACCATCCTTAGAGGGAAACCATTTTTCATATAAGTAGTGCTCTGAGAAGGTTGAATGCTTTGAAAATCCACAAGTACCACAGATGGAATTAATAATTTTGGATGTATATAGGCCTTCGTGAATGGATCCCCACCTTTGGTAGAGGAATTAATGAACATATGGAAGTTGGTTTTGTGAATCTAGGATACGTTGGTTGATCCAATTTCCATGGAATCATGATGCTCCTCAAGTTTTCGAGTTCAGATTGAATAAAAAGTTGAAAGGATGTGAAACCATCTTGAAATTTTTTTATTGAGGGGTGTATTTATAGATGAGGGGTCTAAAAACATTACCTGTTTTTTAATGATTTTTTAGTTTCATGAATGGGTGAGTGTCTATCATATAAGCAAAGACATCATCAATGATTTACAGGTTCGCAAAGTGATCTGTGACTTCAGAAATTGTTTTTAGTAGTATTACCATCATACATTCACATGTTCATGACAAATACATTCATCCAAGTAGCTTTGTGAGATCCATATTTTCATGAAGGAATATATTTTTTCAAAACAGTCTCTTTATTGGGATTTGGGGCCATTTTGGCTTTAATTTTATCTAAACATTTCGTGTCTTCCTCAAATATTTCCATGACACAACTATTTTTTCATCAAAAAAATTCACACATCATAATGGTTGTCGATATGTTAAAGGAGGGTCAAATTATGAGGTAGAATCTCAAATTTCTTTAAATCAACTACCTTTTTGAAGTTCACTAATGAAGATCATTCATAGAGCACATTCACCCTAAGCTGCTCAATGGAGTGAATCACAAAACTAGTTCACTCGTATTCCTATAAATAGTAGAGGGGGTTCCCTTTAATTCCACCTAAATTCATGAGAAGATAAAATTTTTCCTTATGTTTTCCCAAATATCACTATCTTTTTGAACGAAACTATGTGAATGCTTCTTAGAAAATAGAACTTATGGATACTTTCTATCGGAATGATTCTGTGTGAACTAGTCACTAGGATCAATACCTTTGTGAAGACACTTCTGTGATTCCATGCTCTATTATAGATCCTAATTAATAAATATTCATGATCATCCTTTGAGAAATATACTAAAAAACTAAGCCTATAATGGTTTATCAATGAACCAATGTTGATTTTTTTTGAAGGAAGAATTAGAAGACAACATCATGATTGCGAGGAGAATTTTATGTGGATCAAACCACAATTCAATTCATGTAATTATGACTTATTCTAAAAAGGAATAATCTTTTTTCGTGATGATACGTAATTACAGATTCAGATTGAGGGATGATGTCTTCATCTCGGCACTAAGCAGAGATGAACCAGCTTACTCGTGCAAAGGAACATTGGGTAAGTATCAGTTTAATAAGGCTATCATATAGCATATCTAGATACAACATGTGATGATCATAGTAGATTATCTATACATCCATTTCAAAAACATTGATAGGGTGAATTTGGAGAATGAGAAATCCCCATAGCATTGTTAGATGATCCTCATAGTAGTTTTAATTGATTCATAGAAGGGATTGAACGATTAATGGAATTTATGCCATGGAGAAAAATTACCAATTGAGTGGGCTAGGTACTAATTGGCATTCATGTCATGCACTAAATTTGAAGGAAATATAATGAATTTGGGCCTCTAAAAGGGTCCATGAGATTCACAATTTTAAATATACTGGACCCAATAAATCAGACATGAATTATTGAGTAGATGGTTGCTGGGACAAAAAACATTCATCTGCACCATGGTGATGGCAGTATCAACCAATGTGACATCCAAAAAATAATAGGGATCCCATTCTTGGTGGATATATATGTTGTGTTCCTCCAAAATTTGAATTTTTATTATGATCAAGAGTAGTTTCCATCCTTGGAGAAGTCCTTAAAGGATCTGATGTGGGGAACCAACTAAGATACTCTAGTGGTGAGGGATATCCCATTAAATTATTGGATCCCCTAATTCTTGAATGATCCTATGTATATTCTACCAATGAGGCCACTCATGTTCCTTAGAACATTATATAAGAAAAAGGAGGACACCTTCAAGTACATTCTGAAGAAGATCTAGTGGAATCTAGGAGGCTACGGTGTCAGGATTGATACTCAACCCATAGTCTATCTGGATGTATTGACCGATGTGCTCATTTTTGGTTGGATAATTTTTGTGGGGGATGAACACATGGGGGTATAGCTGAGAACAATTATAATTGTTTTGATGTTTCTAACAGGAGTGCATGTTAATTTGGTTGTCCTGGTACTAGTGAATCATTCTATAGTACTTCACCATATCTGCAGACAGAGGATGTAATTTCATGTGTGTGTGACTATAAATATCATGTATAGTTGGTTGTATATACACATGGGGGGATATGAATTACTTAACTCCATTTATACTCCTATAATAACATTCTGATCAATGATCATAAACATCACTCAGAGTCATCCATTCGTGTTGAGTTTGGTGGACATGTTGGAGATTCGTGGGACATTGGATCATTTCATATTTCACTCATTCAACCATATAATGGGAGTGGTGACTTATGATGGAATATGAACCATTGAATAGATATCATACATATTGGACTATTGAGGTGGGGTAAAGGTGACCAATGTTAACTATGTTGCAATCTATGAATATTAAAATCCACACCAGCGTGTAAGACAATTTACATTTCTACATAGTTTAACTCCTAATGTGTATTAATAGGTGAGTCAAAAATTATATTCTTTATTACTGAGGAGTATTTTGTTCATTTTTATGCATGAGTATGGGAATAAGTGGAATGAGATGTCACCAACTACCACTACATATGACATTACCCATGATTATGAAAAATGATGTGAAAGGTCATGTCTAGGGGATATTCTGAGATGGGGGGCCATCCATGTTAATGAAGGGGTGGCCTTTCAACAATGATACCATGGTCGAGTGGTGGTCAGAGGGATTTTTTTGAGGAAGATTTATTCCAGTAGGTGGTGTAGTATTAGTTGGTTCAGTAGTTTATGTTCCCAGACATGATTGAGGTTTATGGAGAGAAGCAACAATACCAGGCATAGAAATATTCTTTGAGAAAACATGGGTATAAGGGAAGAAATCTAGGATGGTTACAAGGAAATTATTTCCAGGTCATGGGAAGTGATTGAGATTCATGGACATTCTATGTAAAATCTTATTCATTAAACCATGGTGCAATTATAAAGTCTACATATTTTTCTCTGGTGTTTACAGGGTGTGAAAAATTCTAATAGGGATTGAATGAGTCTCAATATTATTGGTCTTTAAAAGTATGTATTTCACATTTACTGAGAAAATGCAAGGTGATATGCCATAGAGCTGGGGAACTAGTCAATTCTCAGGTAATTGCATGTCCACTGATAGACCAGGTGATGTTGTTGTTGAATGTGACTACTAGCCTATAACTCTTGGTAGCTAAATTGAAATTATTTTCTCCTATTTCGAAGGATTTAGAAAATCCATGGGTATGAAATGCTTACTGAAGATCTCCCATTTTATGGAGTGCTTCCACCAACCATGTAAATATCTAGATCTCATGTAACCTGGACATGACTGATTCTTAAAATTTTATCTAACTCTTTTTTTTCATAGTAATAATACTTCTTGGAAGGAGAGGTCTATGGAAAACTATATAATGGGGATAATGGGACCCCAATCATTCAAGGGGACGGTGTGGGGTCCCTTCCTAACAATGTAGTTGTGATCATCCAATCATTTTTCAAATTGGCTACTTTAATAGAGGTCACTATTTCATGGGAAATGACTGCTCTTGTGGAATTGCCATTGAATCTTCTAAAACTCCTCCCTTGGACAAAATATTCATGTAATTATCTTACCTTTATTTCCACATTTCCCTTTTAATTGTTTTATTATGAATGAATTGTGCATTTTAGAAATATTGTTTAGATGGTGCTCGAGACTTAGATACCAACATTGATGTCTGTGTGGTTGATGCCAGCGGCTGAGGGGTTGATGGAAGTGGTTTTTCATTATTAAGAAATGGTCAGGGAGACTTTGAAAGGATATTTGGTCATAGAGTTTTCATTTGTAGTGAATTTCAATTCCATTCCCTTAATTTAGGGGAGCAAGGTACTTTCCACTACAAGGATAGCTAAGGGAGTCATGGTGGAGGAGCCTTTGGTATTGGAAACCCCAGAAATGAATATTAGATATGAGGTATCAGAAATAATGTATGTGGCTAGAGAGGTTGGAGAATATTATTTGGGAACACCTACCCTATAAGTAATGATGGTGGGTGAAATGTTTTTCAAAGCCTTGATCACACTGAATACAAGGGTATACGAAGGTTTCTGTGTTGATATGTCTACCTTGTATGTTTCATAAGTGGAGATAAAGACTTCTATAGATGGTAAAGAGGACAATAAGTAACTGTTTTCTCATATATTTCAACAGTTGATCATGCCTCCTGATCGGAACCTATATGATATAGATGAAAATATATGGGTAGTTTATTCTCCATATAAGCCTACACAACATGATTATTTTTAAGACTCTGGATGTGGATCCATGAAGGATAACCATTCTATATGTCACATGGCATGGATTAATGTGAGTAACATCATTACTCACATCCAGATAGTTGAATTACAATAATCAGTGATATCTCTCCACCATTGATGAGTTGGTACATGGACCTATGGGGTGAACTAAAAAAATTATCACATTTTGGTTCAATATTTCATCATCATGGGGGAATATGTAGAATGGAAATAGCTCAACGAGTCCTGTAGAAAAACATTCTGGGATCCCAATATGTTCAGAAGGCTAAAGGAGTTATTTACAACGTAAAGAAGCTGGTGTTGGAATAGTAAATGATCAAATCTATTTCAAATGAAATTATTAAATATTTGAAAGAATAGATGAAAGACGATGAGAAAAAGTCGTAGAGGAGACATCACTATTGGTTGACTGTTGGGATGAGTAGAACATGTAGAAGGATAGAGCCAATGATGTCCACTCAAAGGATGATGATGATATAGAATACATGGATGAATAAAAACTTTTCTTTTAGTCCACTCAATTAAGGATAGATTAGAATAATCACTCGATCATTATGTCATAGTGGTAGACGTATTATATTAAAAACATAAGACTCAATATGTGGAATAACATCTGAAATATTGGCTCGTTTACTTAAAATGATTAAACATATTTCCATCACATTTAATTACCTCACATAAATCATATTTATGCGATAATAAACAATAAATCCCTATGCTCACATGATTCATGATTGGTGTGAAAAATTTGATGATTATGTATTAATTCATAAATATGAAAGTGGTATGGATGAGAGAACGGCTGTGACAAGAGAAAGATCCCCCACAATATCCTACGTTATCTTTTGATGTGCTCTAGTTCATAAATGTGGAATTGAAATGGGTGTTGAGTTGAACACGGAAAATGGGGGATAGGTAGTTTGAATCGTGATTCCCATAACTGAGAACACAATAATTGTGAAATATCAATTGAGGATAACTTATGAACAACCATTAAAAATATCATATGTAATGTTACCCTCGATTGGGGAAAAACATTGAGGGTAAAATAAGGAATGGAACCTGCCTAAGAATGTCATCCAATGTCATCTAAGGCAATTGTCCAAGGACATTTTTTGGGCATTGGACACTCAGAATTCTGTTAGGGGTTCCAATCAGATGTGTAGGTGGATGAGGATCTAAATGAGAGGCAGACAAATCATGTAGATGATGTGATGTGATGTTAGAATAGATTCCATCACTCATGGAATTAAACATATAAGTATTAAAAAATATTTCTGTGGTCATATTGGTCTGAACATAGTTAATCCTATATTCCTGTGGGAAAAACTTCTTAGAGGCTAAGTGATGGTCGGTGATACAGATGATATGGTAGTTGACCAGCACCAAAGTAAAGTGGTTCTTGGGAGAGCACCTAAGATTCCATGTAGTTTTTTGTTATGTAATAAAGATGTTAGACATTTATTTCGACATAATATATTGAGTACAAGGAATATCATAGTTTAAAATAATATGATCAGGACATATCCCATAGTTTAATGTCATGTAACTGGGACGTGGAATATAGGGCCATTTTCACTGAGCTACCCCCATTAAATCCTCATGTCAAGATAAGAGGTAATAATATGTCTATTAGATAATGGTAGGATTTAATTTAACATCATGTTAAAAAGGATATTGAAAACTGAAGTGAATGATACCCATCCATCTTCAAGAATGAGGAAAGATGTGGGAAGCATGATGGGAGACCCTATACAAAGAAAAAGAATCTGGGGTTAGTCAAATATTGTTTTCAGTTATACTAAATCAACCCTCAAGAGGGTGTCTCCAAGGGACATATATTACAATGAAGAAATGCTACAAAACATAAATGGAATGGACTAAGAGTCCACCTTATTCCCAATAAAAATCCCTAAAAAATCCCATGCAGTTTAAAGAAAATATTTTTGAAATATGGATCTGATCTTATTTTGAGGTCATTTATTTTGGACTATGGGTTCCCTAATGGGTTTATCATGACATAAAAGAGTATTATCCCATTTTTAATAATATATGTGAATGTCGGTATTCCATATAAATGTAATGGATATGTTTTAAATATTAATGTTTATGTGGGTCGGAGCATAAGCTTCTAGTTTAGGATCATAAACATAAAACCATAGGGGCCCCTAACAAACGAATATATATAGCCTAGTGGACTCAAAACCCCAATATGAATTAGAACATGTTTGTATATTCTCTACACCACATATTCCTTGTTGGATTCAATCGTTGTTTAGAGCCGTGATGATTAGACTTAAAACAATGAATTGAAGAAAATAGATTCTAGTAAAGGGATGCCATCTTGAAAGATAGTATTTAATCTTCATATATATATGGATATGAGGCATCTTGAAACCATGAAGGGTAAGGATATAGGTTAATTCCATGAAATAATGATGTTACATCCTCATATTGGCCTATGAAGGCATTGCGGCATGTTAATGTGTCATGTAATCAGAATGGTGTTGATACCAGAATGGATAGACCATGAGACAATATGGGGGAAATCATGCCATAGAAAATGTATATTTTTTCAGTGAATCATTATATATGCCTAGAGAAGGAAATTCTGGGATTCATTGCATATCCTATTAGGATGGGAATAAATCAACACATAGTTCTGAAAAAGATATATTATTTGGGTCATATGTTCTAAACGGTGGAATAAAGGAGGGTTCAAGGATTTTCATGGGGTCTAGATATAAAACCTAAAATGGAGGATCTGAGGAGAAAAACATACCTCGTGATATTATACCAAATACAATATAACATAGGTTAAAATATTGGTTTATGGACCATTTATTGTTGTTTGAAATCATTTTTCTAGGACTAAATTGTGGAAATGATTGTGGTAAGAGTATATTCATGTAACGGGAATGGTATAACCTAGAATGAAAACACCAATGTGGATTACATAACACACATGTACCAAGAATTGAATGAAACATAGTTTAAGTTTTTAATGATTGGAAGAAGAGGGGCTCTTAACTTATAGTCATTGAGTTTTTAATACATGGTTAGAATATCCATTGGATATGTGTAATGTGGTATCATAAAAAACCCAAAATGAATTAGGGACAGGTAGGCCCAGCGTCATTCCTCATGTTCTTGAAAAGACCTATATATATTTTAATGTCATGGAGCGTTGGCTATATGTTAATAATTTATTGTTATAAAGAATGGATCCTAAATATTGGGAAACTTTACCACGTTCGTATACACTCTATTTAGAATCCTAATCTCACATGAGTCATGATTTTTGTGAAAAATAATGAGTGGGGGAAATATTTCTTTAACATGTGGAAGCACACCGTAGGGACATGGAAATACTGGGTTGAGAATTTCCCAGTGACACAGACCCACCTAACTGACGTGCGTGGATTCAAGGATGGATGACACGAAGTGAGTTGAAATTCCCACAAAATATAAGAAGATAAAAAGGAGGTAAATCAATATTTTCATGATCTAGATATGGGAATATTAATAACTATGGATGGAATATTGAAATGTTTCGAAACATAGGGACCAAAACCACCCCATTTTAGAATGGGGTGAACAAATGAAGGATCGACTTTTGATCAAGATCAAATTATCGGATCTGATGTTTTTATAAAAACCCATCAAGGCATTGTCCTAGGTTGTGAGGTGATCCTTATCCACACACAACTCTGTTATGGGGGGCTATTTGAACATTAAATATAATAGAAATGAGAACCTGTTGTCAATAATAAGGTACATGCGGTGGGATTACAATATAGATAGACCTAGGTTGAAGACCTAAGAGTTTCAAATAGTTTAAGGTCTTATTTCATTGACCGTATGGTGGATATTAGTTTAAATTCCCATTGATCAGGTCATATTGGGGCCAAGGATTTGAAAATTTTGAATGAATTGTTGTTGGGAACAATGATGGGATTTCTAAGCATCCCTACATATCTCATGAGGATGTGAATCAAGACAAATGAATTTTTGGGATCAAAACATATAGATCAAACTATAACAGGGCTATAAAGATGAATGATTTGATATATTTGTATCTAGGAACAAATATGAGATGTCTTTATGACCCTAAGTATCCCATGTGGATGTGAATCAATCCAAATGTAGTTCTGAAAACATAATGTGGTATAATACCAACACTGCTCAGGGGAATCTATTCTAAAGAGGTAATTTGAGGCATCCCATGGATAGAATGGGGAATTCCATGTTCAGGACTTGAGGAAATTCCCATATCTTAATGAGAGGCATAACAATTTACAACAATGTAATACTTTATTTTAACATCATGTGCTGAGGATGTAAAATATCCCAAGTGGACATGTGTGTTGAAAAACCTAGCATAAATGAAGACCATGGAGACCCAAAACTACACAACACAGTCTTAGGAGTATTTTCATATATTTTATTGTCATGAATCTTGTACTTATGGGTTTCTTCTAGATTAATATCATGTAGATTAGAACAAGGGGTGTATTCCCAAAGGGATGTACATGGTACAATATGTATAAATCGGTGTACATGAGGTCCAAAGAGGCCAATAGCATAAAATATACTCCCAATAAAGACTCACAGACAGTTTAATGTCATGGTTCCTAGACAAGGACTCACATTATGAGGTTATAATGTTTGACTATAGGGGAATTAAAATGGATATATGTTATTAGGTGAAGTAAAAACCCATTTTGAAGGAGGTCCAAAGGGGCCGATCACCACAACATATATTCTCAAGGATACATACACATATTTTAACATCACAATTCATTGACATATACTCCTTACTAGAAGTTTATTTGGAGAAACATAGAAATGGTGGGAGTATTGATATACACTACATATACAGTGATAAAAGAGTATGAGAAATTATAATAGACCTTATCAATGATGTAAGGTCCTTTCCATTTGGGCACTAAAAATGGTGGCTTCATTCTATGCATCATTAGAATTATTTGATCTCGCACCATGTCAACCTACATGAAGAAGTAGAGGAGATCCTTCACGTTAAACAAACACACTATCCAGTTTTTGTGCCACTCTAGATTTTGGAATACCTAGATCCAATTCTATTTTAGGTATTTGAACTTAGTGAGACAAATTTCTTCTATTCATTCTAGAATTTTCTAATTATATAATGTTTTTAGTGAAATTGTAATTTATCATGGATAGGGGGGACTACCAATGTTCCACATACCATTGAATATGTGGTCACTTCGGCGGCATATCAAGTTGTCATCTGATAGGACAAGAGGTAGATGTGGAGCTTGTTCAGCTAAGTTTTCTTATTATGGACCGCAATCATATTTAGTTTATTTGAGATGGTCTTGTTATACTTCTCGATCTATCCATTTACTTGTGAATGATATCGATAATTATGGTTTGACTAGATATTTTACATTTCATACACTTTACTCATCTAAAAATCCCAAAACTAGACACATGTATCACTGATAATGGTGTATGAATATCTAAATCAGTGGATGATGTGGAATCTCGTGAATTCAATAAAGGATCGTTCCTTGAGTTATTGTATGGGAATTAATTATTTTCACTTGGAATATAATTTTTTCATGATTATAATAAACCTTCACTAATGAGTTGTGGCAAGAGGATATGGTTCTAAAACATTGATTCCCTCTAAAATAAAGGTCCACTAATACGTTATTGTGTAGAGGGGATGTAACTGTCAATTCATAATGTTGGTGTAATATATGGGACCTTTCTTAAGGTATTTGTTTGTTTATGTTTTATTTAAGTCTATTATTACGGTAAAATTATTTTTTTCCCAAAGTTAATGTGAGGGATAGGGGTGTTTTAAGATTTCAAGAAATGAAAATTGATGGAAATGAGCATTTGGGCATGTTAAATTTATTGTGAAATGTTAGTGAAAACCATGTGGATCATCCCACATAACCACGCAACCTGGGATAGAGGCATTCACACTATTAATCTAACCGTGTGGAATTCTTAGGAAACAGTATGAAAGGGCGATTAGGGATAGTATCTCTCCAACAGTTTGCACATGGTTGGGAAAACTATACAGGTAAACCATGCAGCCCATTATTTTTTAGAAAATTACAAAAATTACATAACAATATTTTTATGTCTCTTCCAATATTCTCCCACTTTTTTCGACATCAATCCTAGTGACCAGACAAGATGTCCAGTAGCTCTCAAGTATGATTCTTCATCAATCCTAGGACATTTTGAATGATTTCCATTGTGCATTAAAAATATGGGTAATTATAAACATCTCTTGGATTCCCATTATGGTTTAGGGCTTCCATTTCTTCCCCATATCCATAAAATGGTCAAAAACTCTATTTTTCATTGAGATGTAGGTTGGGGATTCAAAGGTGGTTTAATTCATAACTAAGGTCACAATTTGATCTCAGTTCACAAATATATTCTAGGTAGGTGGTTAAAATGTTATATCCCATAGTTTATATTTATGTTTGCACATGTAGGGATTTATTCTTGTTCTAATAATAATGTTTTATTGGTTTTGTTGGTAAAAATTTTTATATTAAAATTCTAAATAACCAAATTAACCCCTCATGATACCTGTGGGAGGCATAGAGGATGTCATGACTAGATTTTGGTCCACCAATGGGGGGCACCGACCCTTTTGAAAGGGATAACAGAAATATAATATGTGGAATTGACTCATGATGATTTAGAGCATAAGAGAATGTGTTAATTGGTTTATTTAATAAGTTAATATGGGATTGTGGTTAGTTTTGTATCATGTGGTTAAAGGATAGGGGATTTTCTATTTGGGATGTAAATGGTTTGTATGGCATTACTGGGAATATGATAATGAGTTATGTTCACACTTGAATATACTTAGTGAGATAGGCATGGGGAAAAATAATTATAGTCAAATGGTAACGTGTTATAAATGATTAATATATTAATATATTGTGGTATAATGTTAAAACCCCGTTTATTAATAGTATTATGATGTTTCCAATGATATTATTTTTTCATTTTTGTAATGTGGTAACTTATGGATAATGATAAATTAGCAAGTGCAAATGGCTTTGTAGAGTGGGGTATAGACACAAATTTCTAGGCCTGTGGGTCGAGTTTGACTGAGGTTCTATGCTCTACCCTATAAATGCATAGTTTAGAGAACGGGACAGAGTTCTATTCCCCTAATAGTTTCATTCAATCTATAATGAGGATTCGAGATGAGGATATTATGGTTCATGTGATGTGATAGTTAGATAAGAATGGATTTATTCTCATAATCCATGGGAACATAGTTCCTGACATATCCATTTATCACATGAAAAGGGTGATCTAAACCATGATATGATTAAGTATTGAATACAACTTTATGGGTAACATAACATAAAGGAACATAATTTAGATTGTATTATGAAACAATTTCCCTTACAAGCCCATTTTTATCACTTGAATACACTATCTACCATGACGGGATATTTCCTAGTCACTGTTGGAGGTGATCTACTGAGTTGTACTCACCCTTCTCAGGCTGTCGTTAGGTACTAGAACAGATATTATGGTTTCATTTCAAGAAATAGGTCTGGGCCATATTCTTGTGAAGTGATTCAGGTTTGGCATGTCAGTAGATGTGGTCAAGGACATGGGTGTAGGATTATATTGGTTATTATGTTGTTTGTATTTATTTCGGGTTTCGTTCACTTGGATATGTAGCTTGGCATGACATATTTCTTGTTGATTTTGTTTGTATACAGTTTATTAAGTGGTTTACTATGCATGTTATTGGTTGTTTCCTTTTCTTTCCATTATTTATATTGTAACACCCTGAACCTAGTTACCCAGAGTCGGTGCATTATTTAAATACATTTTCATTATCTCAAGGAATCATTTTCTGAAGGACAGATCAGTTTAGCAGTCTTGGAAAATAGATTACATACATGAACATTACATTACACTTTCTAACATACAACAAAACATAAATAATCTTTTGAGGATGACATTGTTCCCTTTATCTTAACCCTGCGTAACAATCATAATACACTTCTTGGAATCCTAGGAAAAATAAAACATAGAATGGGGTGAGCTCAAATTCTCAGTAAGGGTAAGTAATACATCGGAATATAACATAAATATTAAGCATGGTGAATAATTGAAACCAAATGCCTTTACCAATAATAAACATGACTACTTTTATGGAAGGAATATGAGCGGAGAAAATAATGCAATAATAAAACATAATCATGGGTATTCTACTAGTCTAATGACCACATGTACTATCAATATTATTTTCGTAATGAGGGAATGTATAATGCCAGATATTCTGAAACATTTTTTCAAGGCCTCGGCCAAGACATCTAAAAATGATTAAGGCCTCGGCCAAAACCACATATCAAATTGGGAAAGGGCCTAAGCCAAATCCACATTTAATTGTCTCATGAGACATACTGATGCATCAAGGAGCTATAGTGGGCTCCACCTGTCACTTACTATGTCCAATACAGTCCTCATTTGAAAATGTTTAAACATATCATAAACGTTTGTATTAAAACTAGCATATGAAATGTTAATACTTTAACCATAAAACACGAATGGTATAAAAATAGCACATCCACAGTCAAACATATCACAAAACCTTAAATACAATATGAATTTTTTGTATCATAATAAATCCACCTCAATCAATAATAATATTCATTAAAGGATGCTGACATAGTTGAAAATGATGAGTAAAACTTTTTGAGAGAAACAACCTTTTTGTAAAATCATTTAAAAGTCACAGATTTATAATGGAAGTAATTTAAAAGATATTTTTGAATCAAAGTGTCACATACCACTTTGGAACTTTTGAATAGAATTATCATTTCAAATCATTCATGTCCATATAACTGAATCCTTAAAATCATTTTGAAAACATGGACATTAAATAAAAATAATTAGAAAGATAAATCATTAAAACATTTAAAATTCTGATCTTGATAAAGATTACCATCCACAAATACTTAAAATATTCATTTTGAAATCATTTTTATGAAAAATGGACATGGAGGATAAAAATGTCCCAGTAAATACTTACACATAAACAATCTTAGATAATAATGAGATTGGGGAATTAACACTTACCTTGAACATTTCTTTAGTCGAGGGTACGTTTAACCTCTTGTAAGAAGAACATAGTATGTTATTAAATTATAACATAACCATATTAATATTTATGATATCATACATGATTCGATTATGACTTTATACTTCCCAGTTAATAATAATTTCCAAGTTAAATTAACATTTCGGGTAATAATTGCTTTCTTTATCATATGTGTTTTAAATTGTTACTCTTGATTGTATCACATAGATCAATATTTAAATACATCCAGAATATAAAAAATTATTTATATATCATATATATTTATAATATGAATATGTATAATAGACATATATATGAAATGAAAAACAACGTTTATGGAGACGGTAATCCGTAGGTACGCATAAATGCTATTTCTGTTTTCATATCGTATTGATAGGAACTAAGTGAATAAGATATATGTAAGTAAATATATATCTCTCCAATAATAATATTATGTCATATATTACATACTTATTAGTCATATATATTTTTATAATCGTCGATGAATGATGAACGTGGAAATGAATCTAATCGCATCGTAGAGGTGGTAATCTGTACGTACGCACGAGCGAAGATATCATTTCCATAAAGGTGTGGAATTTGATGGTATATTATTTTTATAGAGATATTAGCATGTTATATCCATTATTTATATACATATTACTCATCATTATATCAATCCAAATAACATAGTGTTGAATAATAAATTACACCACGACGTGGAGATGGTAAGTCGTGTGTACACATGCCTAGTGAAATTATCATTCATAAGATGGATAAAATAATGAATATAGATGTTCCATATTTATCATAACATCACAGTATATATAACATACTGGTGTTATTATTTTAGAATTGAATAAACAATGAAAGAGTAACTGGAAGAATTTGAGAACTTGAAAGATGGTGGTGAAATCATTACATCTTCTTCGGGTTCTTCCTTTTGATATCATCAAAAGGGATCTTTAGGATGGATTTATGAACAATATAATTCCTATGGGATGAATTTAAGAGAGTTGGGAGTATATTTTTCTAGGGTTTGGCCGAGTCAAATGGATTTGAAGGTGTTAATTGGAGATAAGGGGGTGTGCCCATTTATAAGAGGGGTGAGGGGCACCGTTCGAAAAACATAAAATATTATTTGATATTAAATTCATATTCAGTTTATAATGGCTCCAAAGTGACTTATTTCAAGGGTATGGTGGCTAAGGGTCTAAATCCTCTCAACCAATAGGTTTTAGAGAAGTTTAGGTTACCATTTTAACCTTATCATTTATATTTAACTCTAAGTTAAATAATTTAACTTTTACTATGTCTTCTTGCATTCATACAATATATGGTTAATAAATATACCATATACTACCAATATAACCCTAATTAGTTCCTTAATGGAATATATATTATTATATAAGTATTTTTCGCCGAAACATATATTATTATGACCATAATATCAATTAATAATATAATATTTGTTTTAAAAACTATTTTATGTCAATTTGGAGACTATTAGGTATTTGTTTTTTGATAAAATAATAACAGCCTGATTACATCAAAATCAAATTCATTTAATCAACCCTAGAATTTCATATTCACCTAGAAAATTCGTGGATATCATAAAAACTTTGAAAATATATTTATTTTAATATTTACAAAACCATTTATTTAATTCTTTCATTAATAAGGTAATTACTGCATCATCATTGTGTCATTAATAAATTTAATTATATAATCTCTAAAAATTATAAATAAAATTCCACTATGTAGAAAACCTATTTATCATTCTAATGAATATTTATATTTGAATTTATCTTATGTATAACCCTATATTAAAAATGGTTTAGTTATTAAACATCGATTTTAACTCTATTAACTCTTCTTTAGATAAATTAATAATAAATGTCTTAATCTAATCCAAGTGGACCTAAAGGGTGATATTATATTCCTAAGGTTGTTTTTGGTCGAATTATTCTTATTCAATAGAATTAAGACATATGTTAGGGTAATAATATTATCATTTTTACCCTTAATTAACCTATTTACTTTTAACCATCGTAATAAAAGTAAAAAGTTACTATTCCCCAAAAATTATTTTTATCTTATTGAACCACATTTTACATACTGATTTCAACTGTGTCTCTCAAAATTTTGAAATTCTACTCACAAAAGCGGTAAAATTATGTTTTATGTGAATTCAAAAATTCTCCTAGGAGGTGTGTAAAAGACGGTGAAAAGTTCTATAAAAATTATTATATATATAAAATTATTATAAATTGACTCCAATGAATTACATTGAACTTATATATAAATTATGTATATATTTTTACTTAAAATAAATTTAAATAAAATAAATAATTATTTAAATAAAAATTCGATTTTAAACGATAACTAGTTGTTTTTCACTATTCATAAAAAATTGAATGTTTTCAGAAAAATACCAAAAATTCACCCCAGGCTAATCTCCATATACTGAATCACAAAATGAAGTCTGTTTTTCAAATTAAAAAAATAGAAGTTTCATTTATTAATTTAAAACTAATTCTCATTGTCAAAATAAATTGCATGTTTTTAATAAACAATAACTATCCAATGATTGACACTTGTTTATGTATAATTTCAATGTGAAATTAATTCAATGACCAATGTTAAATTAATTGGTAAAAATATAATATAATTATACTTACAAAAAATTAAAATGTATAATTCAACACTATAAATTAGTTTGATAAAAAAATTGGTTTGAGTTAAAATATAGTATTTTTCACTATTCACCAAAATATGAAAGTTATCCTAAAAACATCAAAATTTATTGAAACTAAATTCTTATGTACCTATTTTAAATAAAAAATTTATTTTTTCAAAATGAATATATAATAGTTTCAAATATTTGAATTAAAAGGGGTTTTCTATTAAAAGGCGGTAAAATTTAATTTTTTGAAAAATAATTCTTTTATCTGAAAAAAATGATTTTTTCTTAAATTATGTCTATGAAACTCATAATATGGATTCTAAATTTATAAGGATTATATAATGTTCAAAATTCAGGTAATACTATTCATAACCGCTTTTGAACTGCTAGTTTGGTAAGTCATGATGCACTGAACTTAGTGTTGTGTGTAGTGCATGTTATTGTTTTACTTTGAAAAAATAATGTAATATGAAATATTGGGGTGTTAAATTATTCCCTCCTTCAATAAATTCTGTCCTCGTAATTTGCAATTGTTCTTCTAAAATAAAATGTTGAAAATAGGAAATACCGTTTTGGGAAAACCCACATCGAAAATTGGGTTAATAAAATTGAGTCTTAACAAGAGGAAAATGGGAATGAAAAAGTCACCACCAAATTATTATCTTTATTAAGAAATCATTAGTGGAAATTAGTAACATAGAATTAGAGGATAAATGTAAATAATTATAGGGATTGATTGAGGTCATCAATCACAAATAATTATAGAATTGTGGGCCTTAAAGCCACCAATCTATGTTGATTTAAAATACCGTCGGTTCAACAAAACTTTAGGTATTTTATAACACCTTATTGGTTTTAAGATCCCTTCCATAAAGTTTAATAATTAATTTATCCATAAAAGAAGAGGGATATATATATATATATATACAGTTGACAAGAAGAGTTTCATCCTTTATCTAATTCCGACAGCAAACTCATCTTTCACTCTAAAAGAGTTCAAAAATATATATATTCTATTTATCCTAATCGTATAGGGTTTCAAAAATAATGAATTTATAATTCACATATCATCCCCATTAAAAAAATACCTTATTCAATATTATTAATCACGTGGGTCAATGATAGGTGATACACCCTTGCCTCCCTTCGGTTTCAGGTTCAAGTCTCGCGGCCTTGCCGAACGTGGCGGGTTGCCGCCCGACCTCCGGGTTGTCCTTTTTATGGCAATCCAAAATAACCATAACAATAGTATCCAATTTCAAACATAAAAATTCCAACCTTTAGAATTATCCAAAATACTTATATCCAAAATCTCAGTCCAAATTTTATAAGTTAAACATAATGAGGATCCTTTTTCAGGTAATACATCTGAAAGCCTTCATCGTGTATTTTTTTACAACACTGCAACATCCTGAATTAGAAAAATCAACCATCTCTTATTCCAAAATCACTACCTCAATATCAAGACCATATTAAGGATTACCTTTCCTTCAACCATTTATTTTCCAAAAAGTGTAGCATACTATTAAGTCAGTTTTCTTAGAACCATATAATCCTAAATACTCAATAAAATAGTAATGTAGTACAATCCTTATTTATCTCCCTAATTCATGTAACCAGTATATTATTGACACAACACTCAAATGAAATAACTCTATAATAACAACATAAGCACACTAGTCATTCTTCTTCATCTGAGGTAGTATCATAACTTTATTATTATCCAATAACATCATTTGTGGTATACTCTAATGAATGAGACATTGATTCGTGTAGTGTCCCAACACCTTGTAGATGAAGCATTTTACATTTGAAAACGTTTTCTTACCCTTGAAATCACGTACTTAGTGTCCTTTTTATACACACATATAACAAACTCTCATTCCCTTCAAGAATTTAACAAGGTGATTCATTCCACATTTATCACATATTATAAAATACTTCTTTCCCTAGCTCCCTTTATCCATCTTTCTTTCTACCATATTTTTCTTCTCTAGCTTCCCTTCAAAGCCATAGGATTTAGAGAATTCTTTATTGATCTTATGAAAACATGATACTATTTATTCATATGATGATTATACATGGGAGTATATTTCCTTTCTAAATGTTGGCTTAATACCATGAATGATATGACCCTTCTTACACTTTGGATCCTACATATTGTTGGAGTTCTCATTCCTTCTACTAGGCATCATTTCTAAACAATGCCATAAAAGAGGTCTGTTTATGAATCAGTATTCAATATTCCAAACATGTAAAATACCTAAAGTATATTGAATAGTTTATGGATATAATCCATAATCACAAAAATGTTTTCTTTGAGGAGGTATATACTCATAAACCCTTCATATTGGTTTGTAAAGAAAATGAGAATTATCCTATGAATATCACCTGGGAGTGTCGTAACTAAGCGTGCAGCAAGGCCTGTTGTCGTGTACCAGTTCCCGTTCGTGTCTAGATCGAAGCAGTGTTTTCCGGTTTTACCCCTAGGTACATCTGTGTCATAGCCACCACTACCTGCTTGTATCCATATAGGGATGTATTTGCTTGGAAAAATCACCAAATCTCTACATGACCAAAATTATAGAAATTCCTTCTATACTAATCCTCAATGTCTATCATAGTAATATGTGCTCTAATAAGAGTATATCTAAATCTAGCTTCCACAGTTATTGCTAAACTTCCTCTGATACCAACTGTAATGTTCTGACCCCAGTTACCCAGATTCGGTGCATTATTTTAATACATTGGCATGATCTCAATGAATCATGTCCCGAAGGACCGACCAGTTTAGCAGTCTAGGAAAATAGATTATAAACATGAACTTTACATTACACTTTATAAGATACAACATAGCGTAAATAATCCTCCGAGAATGACATTTTTCCCTTTAGCTTAACCCTACATAATAATCACATTACACTTTTTGGAATCCTGGGTAAAATAAATCATAGAAAGGGGTGTGTATAAACGCTGAGTAAGGGTAATCAATACAGAAAAAGATAACATAAATATTATACATGGTGAATAATTTAAACCACTTCCCTTTACCAATAATAAACATGAATACTTTTATGGAAGGAATATGAGCCGAGTAAATAATACCATAATAAAACAAAATCATGGGTATTATACTAGTCGAATGACCACATGAATCATCAATATTATTTTCATAATGATGGAATGTATAATGCCGTACATTTTGAAACATTTTTACAAGGCCTCGACCAAGACATCAAAAAATGATTAAGGCCTCGACCAAAACTACATATCAAATTAGGAAAAGGACTCAACCATTTCCACTTCTAGTTGTCTCATGAGACCTAATGATGCATCGAAGAGCTGTAGTGGGATCCACCCATCACTTACTAAGTCCAATACATTCCTCATAAGAAAAGGATTGAACATATCATAAAAATTCGTATTAAAACTAGCATACGAAATGTCAATACATTAACCATAAAACATGAATTGTATAAAAACATTACATCCACAGTAAAACATATCACAAAACCATCAATACAATATGAATGTTTTTTATTATAATAATTCCACCCCAATCAAAAATAATATCTAGTAATGGATGCTGATATTGTTGAAAATGATGAGTAATAATTTTTGAGAGAAATATAATTTTTGTAAAATCATTTAAAACTCACAGATTTATAAAGAAATTAATTGAAAAGTTATTTTTGAATCAACGTTTCCCATACCACTTTGAAACTTTTGAAAAGAATTATCATTTCAAAACATTCATTTCCATATAAATAAATTTTTAAAATCATTTTGAAAACATGGACAATAATTAAAAAGATTTAGAAAGATAAATCTTTAAAACATTTAGAATAATGATCCTGATAAAGAGTAACATTAAAAAATCCTTAAAATATACATTTTTAAATCATTTAAATGGTTGATAATAATTTCCTGGTAAATACTTACACATAAACAATCTCCAATAATAATGAGATTGGGGAATTAACCCTTACCTTGAACATTCCGTTAGTCGAGGGTATGTTTAAACTTATGTATGAAGATCATAGTATGTTATTAAATTATAATAGAACCATATTAATATTTATGATATCATACACGATTCATTTATGACTTTATACTACCCATTTAATAATAATTTCCATGTTAAATTAACTTTTCGAGTAATAATCACTTTCTTTATCGTACGTGTTTCAACTTGTTACTCTTGATTGTATCACATAGATCAATATTTAAATACTTCCAGAATATAAAACATGATTTATATATCATACATATTTAGAATAAAAATATGTACAATAGACAAATATATATGAAATTAAAAACACCATTTATAGAGATGGTAGTCTGTACGTATGCATAAATTCTATTTCCGTTTTCATATCATATTGAACAGAACTAAGTGAATAAGAGATATGTAAGTACATATATATATATATATCTCTAGTAGCATTATTATTTCATATATTAAATACTTATTAGTAATAAATATATTTATAATCATCGATGAATGGTGAATGTGGAAATGAATCTCATCGCATCGTGGAGACAGTAATCCGTACGTACGCACGAGCGACAATATCATTTCCTTAAAGGTGTGGAATTAGATGGGTTTTAAATTTTACAGAGACATTAGAATAGTTTTTTCATTATTTATATACATATTACTCATAATTATATCCATCCAAATAAAATAGTATTGAATAACAAATTACACCACGACATGGAGACTGTAAGTCATACGCACGCACGCACGGTGACATTATCTTTCATAATCTAAATAGAATAATAAATATAGTTGTTCAACATTTATAATAACATCATTGTATATATAAGATAATGAATTTATTATTTTAGAATAGAAACAACAAAGAACGAGTAAGTGGATGAATAAGAGAACCTGAAAGAGGGTGGTGAAATCATTACCTCTTCTTCAGTTTCTTCCTTTTGATTTGATCAAAAGGGCTCCATAGGTTGGATTTATGACCAAAGGAAGGCCTCCAGGATGAATTTAGGATAGTTAAGAGGATATTTGGACTGGTTTTGGTCGAGCCAAATGGTTTTGAAGGTGTGAATTTGAGATAAGGAGAAGTGCACTTTTATAAGAGGGGTGAGGGACACCTTTGGAAAAACATAAAATATTATTTTATATTAAATTCATATTCAGTTTATAATTCCTCCAAAGTGACTTATTTAGAGGATAAGGTGGGTACCGGTCTAAATACTCCCAACTAATAGGTTTTTAAAATGTTTAGGTTTCCATTTTAACCATATCATTTAGATTTAACTCTAAGTTAAATAATTTAACTCTAACCGTGTCTTCTTGTATTCTTACACTATATGGTTAATAAACATACTATATATTGACAATCAAACCCCAATTGGTTCATTAATGGAATATATATTATTATATAAGACTTTTTGTTGAACCATAGAGTTTTAGGAACATTATATCAATTAATAATATAATATTTGTTTTAAAAACTATTTTATGTCAATTTTTACAATATTTGGTATTTGCTTTTTGATAAAATAATAGAAGCCTGATTAATTCCAAAAAAATACATTGAATCAATAATTACATGAAATATCCACCTAGAAAATTCGTGGATGTCATAAAAACCTTGAAATTATATTTATGTTTATATTTATAATACCATATATTTGATTCTTTCATTAATAAGGTAATTATTGCATCATCATTGTACATTTAATAAATTTAATTATATAATCTCTATAAATTATAAATAAAATATCATTATGTAGAAAATATTATTAGCTTTATAATGAATATTTATAGTTGAATTTATCTTATATATAACCCTATATTAAAAATGGTTAAGTTTTTAAACATTGATTTTAACAATTTTAACACTTCTTTAAATAAAATAATAATAAATGTCTTAATCTAATCCAAGGGGACCTTAAGGGTCATATTTTATTCCTAATGTTTTTTATGGTCGAATTAAACTTATAAAATAGAATTAAAACATGTGTTAGGGTAATAATAATATCATTTTTACCCTTAATTACCCTATTTACTTTTAACAGTGGTAAATAAAAGTAAAAAGAACTTATTGACCAAAAACTATTGTTATATTATTGAACAACATTTAACATAATTATATCAACCATTTATCTCAGATTTTTTAAATTACACTTAGATAAGTGGTAAAATAAAGTTTGATGTGAATTCAAAAATTCTCCTAGGAGGTGGGTAAAAGACGGTAAAAAGTTCTATAAAACTTTTTATATATCTAAAATTATTATAAATTGACTCCAATGAATTAAATTGAACTTATATAGATATTATGAATATATTTTGACCTAAAATACATTTAAATAATATAAATAATTATTTAAATAAAAATTTTTCTTTAAATGATAACTGAGTGTTTTTTCACTATTCATAAAAAATTTAACGTTTTCAGATAAATACCAAAACCTCACCCTAGGATAATTTCAATATTACGAATCCAAAAATGAATTATATTTTATGAAATTAAAAACATATAATTTTCATTTATTAATTTAAAATTAATTCTCATTGTCAAAACAAATAGCATGTTTTTAAGAAACAATAACAATCAAAAGATTGACCCTTGTTTATGTATAATTTCAATTATAAATTAATTCCAATGAACAACATTGGATTAAAGGGTAAAAATATATTCTAATTATACTTCCAAAACATTAAAATGTATAATTCAACACTATAAATGATTATGAATAAAAAATATGTTTTCAGTTCAAATATAGTAGTTTTCACTATTTACCCAAATATGAAAGTTATCATAAAAACACAATATATTTATAGAAACTAAATTCTTATGTCTAAATTCTAAAGAAGATGTTTATTTTTTCAAAATTAATATATAAAATTTTCAAATATTGGAAAAAATGGTTCTCCATAAAAAGGCAATAAAATTGCATTTTTTGAAAAATAATTCTTTTATGTGAAAAAAATGAATTTGTTCATAGATTATTTCTAAGAAACTAATAATATGAATTCTAAAATTATAAGGATTATATAATGTTCAAAATTCATTAAATACTATTCATAACCATTTTGGAACGGCTAGTATGGTAAGTCATGATGCGCTTGAACTCAGTGTTACGTGTAGTGCAAGTTAATACATTACTTTGAAGAAATTCGTACTATGAAATCTTGGGGTGTTACATATATTATGTTTTGTGATGGATTACTCTGATAAAGGGGGTATAGTCTTCCCATGTGACCTATTAGACCCTCCTATATAGTCAGAAACCTCTAGCTTAGGGGGAGGCAAACATGAGGACATGTGACGACCCATCTTATGAAACTCATTTAGTGATACCTAAATAAAGGAGGTTACAGGGGAATAGAAATGAAATTCAGGAATCCTGTTAAAAAAATCAATGAAATTATAGACTATATTGGTCCATATGTAGTCTAGTATCTGAATCTTGTGGGTGAGATTCATTCTTTCTAGATGAGCTCCATAGGACATGGAATGAATTTTATGCATAACCCAAGGACTCGCATATACATGGATATAAAGGAGTAGGACACAATAAGATCCTCAGTTGTAGATAGTCTTCTTGAGGCTATGCCCACTCTGTAGGGTAAAATATTCTACAAACTAAGGGATTTAATAAAGCTCAGCTGGATCTCACGGGAGAAGGCCTTCTTGAAGACTCTCACTGAAAGGAGATTTCGATTACAGAGTTTTCTCTTTTGAAGGAGGACCTAGTGGTCCTAGAATAGATGAACCTGAAGTGAAATGGTCCACCACTAAGATATCATCATTATCAATAATGATGGAAGTTATGACTCTCTGATGTGCCCCATGAATGAAAAAATCATCCCAGCTAGCCTCTATAAGAGAAGCAGAAAAATGTACTAGGGCATCAACCAAAAAATTTTGTGACTCAGGGAAATGGGTAATTTCCATTTGAGAAGGTAATTGATACATTAACTGGTGATTATTCTCCATAATGGGAATGAAATCTAGATTTATAATGATATAATTACAATTAATCTATTTTATGATCAACATAGATGGTCCTTTCACATGAAGGAAGCGGAGATCATCCTTGAGTTCCAACTCCAGACCAGTATGGAGAGACCGATACACTACATAATTTTTGGTGCAACATTCTGACAACATGAGAGAGTCTAGTTGGATTTCCAAGGTTGGGTTGATGAATAATATCCAGAGTGTAACACCCCGATATTTTATGAGAAGTCTTATTTTTAATTTATTTGATGTCTTGTGTTGTATGCTACACCAAGATTATCTTTCTCTATACGCAACACCGTATTAGCTTGCAGTATACGCAACATTATATTTGGATCGTGTTACACAAAATTTGAAGTTCTTTTGACAGAAGTTATTCTACGCATCATTGATTGTATATATATATATTCAATGTATAAATTAAATATTTTTGGATTCTATTATACACAACACCAAATGAATCTTTCGCTACACGCAACACTGACTTGGATTTCTTTACACGTAATCCCGATCTTCCACGATAGAGTTTGTTGTATGCAATACCGAGTTTCACTAAACAACGATATGTTATTAAAATATTATATAAACTAGCCGTTATGACTAGTAATACCCTCTTTTCCAAATTTTATAAATTTTATATTTCAAAATGGACATCATTTTTGGATTTGGAATATCAAATTATCCTAGGTTAAAATTTTGGTATTTTTCTGAAAACATTCCATTTTTGTTGAATAGTAAAAACACTGAGTTATTGGTTTAAAATGAATTTTTATTTAAATAATAATTTATTTTAGGTCAAAATAGATAAATAATACTTATATAAGTTCAATGAAATTCATTAAAGTCATTTTATAATAATTTTAGATATATAAAAATTTTATTGATATTTTCACCATCTTTTACCCACCTCCTAGGAGCATTTTCAATTGTACATAAAACATAATTTTACCTCGTCTTTGAGTGGAATTTCAAAAATCTGAGAGACACGGTTAAAATCAAGGAGTAAAATGTGGTTCAATATGATAAAAATATTTTTTGGTGAATAGTAACTTTTTTCTTATATTTACCACGGGTAAAAGTAAATAGGGTAATTAAGGGTAAAAATGATATTATTATTACTCTAACACATGTACTAATTCTATTGGATAAGTGTAATTCGACTAAAAACAACATTTGGAATAAAATATTACCCTTTAGGTCCACTTGGATTAAATTAGGACACTTATTATTGTTTTATTTAAAGACGATTTAAAATAGTTAAAATCAAAGTTTAATAAATAAACATTTTTAATATAGGGTTATACATAAAATATATTCGACTATAAATATTAATTACAAATCTAAATATATTTAATACGTAATGTAATTTTATTAATAATTTTTAAACTTTAAATAATTTAATTTATTTATGACACAATGATGAGGCAATATTTACCTTATTAATGAAATATTAACATAAATGATGTTATAAATACACAAATAAATGTAATTTGAGAATTTTTATGAATTAAACTAATTTTATAGGTTAATATGACATTTTATTATTGATTTAATTAATTTTTTAAGAACTAATCATGCTGTTATGATTTTCACAAAAATCAATTACCAAATAGTGTCAAAATTGATATAAAACAGTTTTTAAAAAAATTATATTATTAATTGTTATTATATTCCTAAGAATCTAAGGATCGTCCAAATGACTTAGATAAGGTTATATATATTAATAATGAACCACTTTGGGTTCTTTTCGATTGTTATAGTAAGTTCATTAACCATATAGTGTAAGAAAACAAGAAGACATGGTAAAAGATAAATTATTTAACTAGGAGTTAATCTAAATGATAAGGTTGAAATAGTAACCTAAACTTGTCTAAAACGTATTGGTTGAGAGGATTTAGACCCATACCCACTTTATCTTAGGAATAAGTCACTTTGGAGCCATTATAAACCAATTATGTCTTTATTATAAAATAATATTTTATGTTTTCCTAAAGTGCATCTCTCCTCCCTTATAAAAGGGAACCTCCTCCCTCTTCACATCACACAATTTTGAGCCATAAATCTTGTCCAAACCCTGAATATTTCCCTTCTAAACTTCCCTAGAATATTATAGAGGTTCTAGTCTTCTCAAAAGTCTAATCCTAGTGCCTTAAGTGGAAGCTTAAAAGAGGTGTGTCGAAGAAGAGGTAATATCTTCTACCGATTCTTTCAAGTTTCATTCTTCTTCAACTTCTTATTCATTAGTTTTTTCATTATAAAGTAATAAAATCAGTATCAATAATATAATTATATGATAATATATATATGAAACAACCCCATTTCACCTTCTATCTATCCTATGGAAAAAGAAATCACCGCGCGTGCGTACGTACAGAAAACAGTATCCATGCCGTGGTGTAATCTCTTTTTCCACCACCACCTTATTTGGATGGGTATAATGGTGTAAAGAATAAATATATATAGTTATTATAACATCATACTGATTCTGAGATATTATATCATCCACTCCAATTCCATTCAATAATTATGGGAACGATATCATCGCTCGTGCGTACGTACAGATTACCGTCTCCACGACACGATGATATTCATTCTCCAAGTTAACCATTCAAGAATGATTATAAAGTATATATAATGAAGAATAATGATATATATGACATTATAATGCTACTGGAATTATGTATATATATATTTTATCTACTTACTTCCATTAAACTCATAAAGGAAAGGAAAACATCATTAATGCGTACGTACGACATACCATCTCCCTAAATAGTGTGTTTCATTTCATTTATCTATATATTATATATAGATATATATATAAATATATATATATTAAATAAATATGAAATATAAATGATTTTTTACATTCTGTATGTAATGAAATATGGATATGAGTAATAATAATATAAAAAAAACAAGTCCAAACACGTACGATAAATGAAATGATTTTACTCAAAACGATGCTTTAACATGGAATTGACAAAAGAACAAGTAATATAAAGTCATAAGTGAACCATATATGATATCATACCAATGACTATGATTCTGTAATAAGTCAATGATATTATTTAAATCATTATACAAGGGGTTTGAATACGTATGTAGCATATCAGACCTAAGGTATGGGATAAATTTTCCATCTCATTTTTATCCTAGATTGCTTATATGTAAGTATTTACTGGGGTTATATTTTTTTAATACATAACCATAAAAATGTTTTTCATAAAGTGTTTAATATCCTTCCATGTATGTTTAAATTATTTTTTACCCCTCTCTGACTTTTGAATTGTGTTATGGAAAGAATATTTCTTTTGTTTACCATACGAGGAACTTTTTGACTTTTCCGACAAAAGTATGTGGAGAATGTTTTTTTAACTTACACGGCATGAACGGATTTTTATGGTTTTATACAACCTAATATTCATGAAGCATTCTCTACAAGGTTTCATGATTATTTCCAATATAATTATTTCCTATTTATATTTTGTGGTATTTTGTTAAAAGAAAATGATTTTGAAAAAGAAAGGATATTTTCCTCAAAAATTAATTTCAAGTGTTTTATCAAAACTATTTTCCATCTAAGATGACATTATTTAGCATGTTTCTGTTTCATGTATAATGTCTCTATTATTTAAATGGTGTTATTTTTCTTATGCTGACATTATATCCATTTGTTTTATATGGATTATGTGATGATTGGATGATGTTTATGAAACCCATTTTATTCTTTGAGTTATGATGAATGTTTTATCATTATTTTGTGGCACAAGTAAGAATGATTTTCTTATGAGATTGGTGGGACCTATATCTCCCTCCAATGCACTGGGTAAAGATTTATATCTCATGAGATAAACATGGATGTAATAGTAAACTAATCTGGTTTAGTGATACAAGACTGGAATGAGGAGTGAACTCGATTCAAAAAGGGACTTTGTCCACTAAAATGGTCTGGCAGGAATGCCATGGCTACTACGGAAATCATATCATGTGCTTAATGGTTTCCACAATTACATATTTTATTCCCATGCTATATTATCATGATTTATGTTCCTTTATGATATATGCCTTACGTACATCCAGGATTTATGTCTTAGCTCAAGATTTTGATGTTTAGATTTTATGGTCATGTTTTTGTATTCAAATGTTTATGGATTGTTTTATATTCTCTATATTTACCTTTACTAAGCATTTGATCTCACCCTTTTTATGTATTCCATTCCTCCTGATATAAATAATGGTTTTTGGTAAGAAAAAAAATGGTAAGATCTTTATGGGAGATGTTGAAGATCTATCACCATGATTAGAAGATTATATTCTGAGTTTCCAAAGACAATAAAATATTACGGTCCTTATGTGTTTTTTATTATGTATTAAGTATTCTGAAAAAGTAATGTAATTTCCATGTAATTCAAGCTTTGGTTATCTACAGTTGGTATCAGAGGAAAGGTTTAGTCAACCTTTGGAATCTAGGATGCGAGAACTTTAGTAAATCCCTAGAGATATTTCTAAGGTATGTCTAGGGATGTCTCGAAGGTTAAGTATACGTATAGGTTATAGTCCTATAACTATAGTAACGATATTAGAATTTATCTTATGATTTAGATATTGATGGTACTCCTGCTTGATTATGATTTTTTCCTCTCACACTATTCTTTTTGGGTTTTAGAAAATGGATGGAAACATGAAGATTCACGATAATGGAGGATATGATGGACAATGGAATGATATTCCTTATGAGAAACCAAATAAAATTGGAACTGGAAGTCCACATATCATTATTATACCTAATCAGAAATCTCTTAATATAATCAATAATATCAACTTTGGTAAGTATCCTGAATCAGCTAATACGAGAAAGATGGAGTTTCATGATGATCATAGAGGAAACCAAGTTCAATTAAACTCATGTAAATAATGTGGGAAGGGGCATCAGAGATAATGTTTCAAAGGAAAAGGAAGATGCTTTGGGTGTGAAAAAGAAAGACACAATTCCTGTAATTGCAATGTAAAATGTTTAGTTAACACCGTGGACAAGGATAATAGAATTGCTAAGACATAACAAATGGTTAAATGTTTTAAATGTGGAATATACAGGAATTATGCAAACAAATGACCTAAAGGAAAGTCTCATGAAGATAATTAGCATGGTCATATGGGTAATATTTATGTTGATGATGATGAAGATACTAAAAATGATATGTGAGATGAAATAATTCTTTGAGAGCGGTCAATGGTTTAAAAAGGTAGTGGAATGATTTATGTTTATCAAGAGTTTTGTTGTATAGGTAATGGTACAATGGAATAAAGACACATCTAAGGATTGTTAGAGTATTGTTTTTTATAAATTATTTGATGGTATATGTTGAATGGTACTGGTAACCATGAAATCTAATTCAGGTATTTTTGGAAGGTAGATTATATGTGCATAATGAAAGGATAAGGAGATAATGAGATGCTTGATAGTATTAATGATCTCATGACTGATATAAGGACAAAGTGATATCATGGTTTTACTATATAGAAATTTTGGGATTTTTGTATGTGGAAAGAGTTAAATTTTTACAGCATTCATGTTTTCACTAAGGTTCAATGGGTATTCATTTTTAAAGAGAATACATGATTAAGGTATTCACATGTTTTTAATGTGACCAACAAGATATATCGAATGATATATGGGGGATAAATGATGGTATCCACATGATCTATAGATGAAATTTCTAGTAATTGTTTTCTTTATACTATGATATTGGACAGAAGTATTTTGGATAAGCCTAATGATTGGAATGAATTAAGTTAGAAATAAGATAGTATTGTTTAAGGCTAGAACATTTTTGATATTATTGCAGGAATGTTATTATAATGTAGTTTTTGAAAAAGGGAAAACCTGCAGGACGAGCGAAAACCCGCCGCGTCAGACAAAGCTGTGGGAATCGAACCCACAACCAAAGTGTGACAGGCCTTTATCACCTAACACTAGCCTATAGAAAGTACCTGGTTAGTATAAATTAGTTTTAATTTATTATGTGGTATAATATATGATTTATAAGTCCATTTTAGGCACCATATATGATTAATCTCACTATAGATGGACTTATGTATATTTAATAACTTTTTCTATCCTTTTTTTTGAGATAGATGGAATGACCTATCATTCTATCGCATGATCTTCTAACACTTCTCAAATGACAAATTCAACTTCATTTATTTAAAAGATTAATTGGAAATTGTTCAGGGAACCAACAACAGTGAGATTGTACCAAAATCAAATAAGTATTTATTTTAATTCAACAATTCTTCAACATTAGAGAAATGATCTTTAGAACTAAAAAAATGTTTTCCTAGTACCCTCATACCTGATGAATTATATGGTACCTTAAATCATCACAAATTTATGGCTATGTGATTGAGGTAATTTTCATAGCCATGTTCTCTACCACTATTTATTAGAACTTGATGGTTATACTTCTCTTCCGTATCCATATTTTCACCAATGTTGTCCTATGTGGAAACCCAGTGCTGAGTTACTCTGGGTGAACATTATGATCAAACATTCTTTTTAAAATGATGTTTTAGTACTCATTTTTATTATGTGGGTTTTTATGAATGAAACTTTCAAGTAGTAAACGATTTAAAACCCCGACGAATTTCAGGGACGAAATTCATTTTAATGGGGGTAGAATTTAACACCCTGAGATATTATATGAAGTATTCTTTTTAAATAATTTGATGTATTTTGTTGTATGATATACCACGGTTATCTTTCTCTATACGCAACACCGTATTAGCTTATAGTATAAACAACATTATTCTTGGATCATGTTACACAAAATTTCAAGTTCGTTTGATAGAAGTTATTTTATGCAACATTGAGTGTTTATATATATATATTCAATGTATAAATGAAATATTATAGGATTATATTATGAACAACACCAAAGGAATCATTAAGTACACTCAACCCTGACTTGTCTTTCTTTACACGCAATCGTGATCTTCCATGATAGCATGTGTTGTACGCAATACCGAGTTTCACTAAACAACGATATGTTATGAAAATATTATATAAACTAGTCGTTATGAATAGTAATACCCACTTTTTCAAATTATATAAATTTTATCTTTCAAAATGGACTTCATTTTTGGATTTGGAATATAGAAATTAGCGTAGGGTGAAATTTTGGTATTTTTCTGAAAACTTTCCAATTTTGATGAATAGTAAAAACAATAAGTTATTGGTTAAAACCGACTTTTTAATTAAATAATAATTTATTTTAATAACTTTATTTTAGGACAAAATAGATAAATAATACTTATATAAGTAAAATTTAATTCATCGGAGTCATTTTATAATAATTTTAGATATATAAAATATTTATTGAACTTTTCACCGTGTTTTACCCACCTCCTAGGAGCATTTACAATTGTATATAAAACTTAATTTTACCGCATATGTGAGTGTAATTTATAAAATTAGAGAGAAATAGTTAGTATCAAGGAGTAAAATTTGGTTCAATAAGATAAAAATAATTTCTGGTGAATAGTGGCTTTTTACTTTTATTTACCACGGTTAAAAGTAAATAGGGTAATTAAGGGTAAAAATGATATTATTATTACCCTAACACATGTACTCATTCTATTGGAAAAGGGTAATTCGACCAAAAACAACCTTAGGAATAAAATATTACCCTTTAGCTCCACTTTGATTATATTAGGACACATATTATTATTTTATTTAAATAAGAGTTAAAATAGTTAAAATCAATTTTTAATAGCTAAAACATTTTTAACATAGAGTTATACAAAAGATAAATTAGACTAAAAATATTCATTATAAATATAAAAATATTTCATACATAATGGTATTTTATTTTTAATTTTTATACATTAAATAATTTAATTTATTTATGACACAATGATGATGAAGTAACTACCTTATTAATGAAATATTAACATAATTGATGTTATAAATACCCAAATAAATGTAATTTGCGACTTTTAATGAATTTCACAAATTTTCTAGGTTAATATGACATGTTATTATAGATTTTATTAATTATTTTATAACTAATCATGCTGTTATGTTTTTCACAAAAATCAATTACCAAATAGTGTCAAAATTGACATTAAATAATTTTTAAAACAAATATTATATTATTAATTGTTATTCTATTTCTATGAATCTAAGGATTGGAAAAATAACCTATATAAGGTTATAAATATTAATAATGAACCACTTGGGGTTCTTTTGGCTTGTTATAGTAAGTCCATTAACCAAATATTGTAAAAAACAAGAAGACATGGTAAAAGATAAATTATTTAACTTAGAGTTAAATCTACATGATAAGGTTAAAATAATAACCTAAACTTGTCTAAAACGTATTTTTTGAGATTATTTAGACCCATATCTACTTTAGCTTCGAAATAAGTCACTTTGGAGCCATTATAAACTGAATATGACTTTATTATAAAATAATTTATCAAGTTTTTTCTAAAGTGCCCCTCTCCTCCCTTATAAAAGGGCACCTCCTCCCTATTCTATTTACACAATTTTGAGCCTTCATGATCGGCCAAACCCTTACCACATCCATTATAAACATCCCTAGAATCATTATAGAGGTTATGGTCTCCTCAAAAGTTCATCTCTAGTGCCTCAAGTGGAAGCTTAAAACAGGTGCGTCGAAGAAGAGGTAATATCTTCTACCGATTCTCTCAGGTTTCTTTCTTCTTCAACTTCGTCTTCTTTTGTTGTTTCATTATTATGTAATAAAATCAGTATAAATAATATAATTATATGTTATTATAAATACGAAACAAACCCATTTAACCTTCTATCCATCCTACGGAAATGGAAATCACCGCTTGTGCGTATGTACGGAATACAATCTCCACGCCGTGGTGCAGTCTATTTTTCCACCACCACCTTACTTGGATGGGTATAATGGTGTAAATAATAACTATATATAGTTATTATAAAATCATACTGATTATTAGATATTATATAATCCACTCCAATTCCATTCAATAATTATGGGAACGATATCAACGCTCGTGCGTATGTACGGATTACCGTCTCTACGATGCGATGAGATTCATTCTCAATGTTAACCATTCAAGAATGATTATAAGGTATATATAATGAAGAATAATAATATATATGAAATAATAATTCTACTGTATTTATGTATATATATATATTTCATATATTTACTTCCATTCAAGTCAATAAGGAAAGGAAAACAGCGTTCATGCGTACGTACGGCCTACCGTCTCCATGAATGGTGCGTTTCATTTCATTTATCTATATATTATATATAGATTTATATATTTATACTGAATATATATGATATATAAATCATTTTTTACATTCTGTAAATATGTAAATTAGGATATAAGTAATAATAATACAAAGAACAACAAGTCTAAACACATACGATAAATGAAACGATTTTACCCAAAACACTACTTTTACATTGAATTGACAAAAGAATGGTTAATATAAAGTCATAAGTGAACTGTATATGATATCATAACAATTAATATGATTCTTTAATAAGTAAATTACATTATTTAAATCATTATAGTGGAGGATCGAATACGTACGAATCATATTAGACCTAAGGTAAGGTATAATTTTGCAATCTCATTTTTATCTGAGATTGCTTATACGTAAGTATTTACTGGGGTTATATTTTTTCATCCATGTCCATAAAAATATTTTTCATAAAGTGTATAATATTTTTCCATGTATGTTTGAATTCATTTTTACCCCTCTTTGACTTTTACATTGTGTTATGGAAAGAAACTTTCTTTTGTTTACCATATGAGGAACTTTTTGACTTTTCCAGCAAATGTACTAGGAGATTGTTTTTTTAACTTACACGAAAAGAGTGGATTTTTACGGTTTCATAAAGCCTAATTTTCAGGAAGCTTCTTCTACAAGTTTTCATGGTTATTTTCAATAAAATTATTTTCTTATAAAATTGTGTGTCATTTTGTGAAAATAAAACGATTTTGTAAAAGAAATGATATTTTCCTCAAAAATTCATTTCAAGTGTTTTATAAAAACTATTTTCATCTATGGTGACATTATTTAACATGTTTATGTTTCTTGTATAATTCCTCTATTATTTACATTGTGTGATTTTTCTTATGATGACATGATATCCATTTTTTTATATGGATTATGTGATGATTGGATGATGGTTATGAAACCCATTTTATTCATTGGGTTATGATGAATGTTTTATGTTTATTTTTTGGCACAAGTAAGAATGATTTCATTATGAGATGGGTGGGACCTATATCTCCCTCCAAGGGATTGGGTAGAGATTTATATCTCATGAGATAGACATGGATGGAACTGTATGTTAATCTAGTTCAGTGATACAGGACTGGAATGAGGAGTGAACTCGATTCAGAAAGGGACTTTGCCACTAAGATGGTCTTGGAAGCAATGCCATTGCTACTTTGGAAATAATATCATGTGCTTAATGGTTTCCACAATTACATGTTTTATTCCCATGTGATTTTATCATGACTGATGTTACTTTATGATATATGCCTTATGTACATCCAGGATTTATGTCTTTGCTCAAGATTTTGATGTTTAGTTTTTATGTTCAAGTTTGTTCATTCAAATGTTTATGGATTGTTTTATGTTCTCTATGTTTACCCTTACTGAGCATTTTAGATCACCCATTTTATGTTTTCCTTTCCAGAGGATATAAAGAAGGTTTTTAGGTAAGAAAACAAAAGGGGAAGATCTTTATGGGAGACGTTGAAGATCATTCATTATGATTAGATGATTATATTCCGAGTTTCCAAAGACACTACACTATTACAGTCCTTGTGTGTCTGTTTTTTATGTATTAAGTATTCTGCAAAAGTAATGTAGTTTCCATGTACGTCAAGCTTTGGGTCTCTACACATAGGCCTACTCTATTGATCCTAATATTTTTGGATATTCCACTAGTTGGGATCTAGGATGCACCATCAAAGGGAATATGACAACATGGAATTTCCCGGTCTACTGAGAGGATGGTATCATCTACGAAATCAAAATCCATGGGATACACTTGATGACCATGATGGGTGGTCCTAAAATCTATAAATGTATAAACCTTGAAATATTTCAGTGAGATGAACCTGATATCAAATAGATAAAGGGTTACTAATTAGTGTTTCATTCATCCTATCAACATGGCTGATTCAGGATATAATTTAGTGGGTCTACTCTAGACACCACCTATATCTTGTGATGATGTAGATAATGTTGAAACCCTTTAAATGGAAAACCCATTTTAAGGTAGATTTTATCAATGAGATAATATATGGACTCTTTATTCAGTTGAAAATGTTTTATATATTATATTATTTTTTATATTACCACATTATTCTTTTGGGAGAGAAGAGAAATGAGAGACCATTTTAAGGTATCCATGTAGAGTACTAGAGTCTACCAGGAGATTGGTGGAATCTATAGCAGTGGTAAGAGAAGATACTAAATAATTTCCCCTAAGGTGTTCTAACATAGCTCGTCTCAAGGGTATACAGTTCCTTTCTTCATGATCATGACAAAAGTCTTATACATTAAATCCAGAATTGCGATGAATCGACATATGTGGCATAAGTTTCCTTGGAGGCCTAAGAGTCCTTAGAGGTTTTTTGAGGGATAAATCTAGATAATGTAATTGATCTTCTATGGGGTGATCTTGATAACTCTATAAATAATAAGAATGTTGAGAAATTTACGGAGGTAATCCTGAATTCAAACATCAATGTGTTCATCTTAAAATGTTCGAGGAAAAGGAATCCAAAAAAACATATCTGAAGGTCTCTAAGATGGTCCCGACGACATTGGTATTTGACCACAAAGTCATCGACAAATCATTCCACAAGCATCTAGATAATCAGATTGATGATTTGGTTCATGGGACACTGAAAAGTGGATACTATATTCATCAAATTGAAGGGAATCACCAGATAATAAGAAGTCCATTTTGGTGCCCTGAAGGTAATAGAATCATCATCCTCAAGGTCCATCAAGATCAGATTGTAATGTGAGTATCTATTCATTTTGGATACATGAACATAAAAGAATCACGATCCAAATTCAACAATACTATTCTTAATATATGTTCTATAGATGGATGATATCATTTTAGGGACACAAATAATAAAGTCTATTATGGGAGAGACTCAATGAACATTGATGCACCATATCATGGTGTTCGACCATGTTAATATCCAGTGGGATATTATTAAAATTTTACCTAAGAAATGAAAATATACATATATATGTCTCATTGGATATTCATATCTTAGGACATTTGTATTGATCCATATACTTTAATATAATTGTTATTGTGTATTATGAGTCACATAATTTCATGTATTGATTAAATCCACAATGAAATTTGTTCACGGTGAAGTTGGATACCTTGGGCGTGTCATGAATAACATTACAATAATGAATAATTATGGAAATGATTTTTCGATTTAGTTTTTTAATTTAAGTTTTCATATCAAGACATTTGATGGAAATGATATGTCCAAAATAAATTCATGTCCATAGTGTTCTATACGAATTTTCTATTTCTAAAAATTTAGTGAAATAGACATTGAGAAAAATAAGTTAGTGGCACCGACATGCAACCTACATGATTTGGGATATCCTCATTAAGTGAATATATTACAAAATAAGCATTTATAGGATTAATCATGTCTATGTGGCTTTAACAAGATTCTCTATTGGTGAATTTTTATGTTTGTAGACACTAACCTTGGACAATTGGGTTCTTCCCCCAATTCCACTAAGAAAGAAATCTAGATGGTCACACACTAAGAGAATCAAGAATCTTAGTTAAATAATATACAATTATTTATTATTTAATAAGTTGAATAAATATTTCTCCCATGTGAGTTTTAATAATTATTAATGTATTCTTTATTGCATAAATCCCTTCACCAGTTATTCAATATAATATAATTTAAGTAGAATATTTAATAAATATTTATATTCTATTCAAGTGAATATATAATTTACATATTTATTAAGGAATAATGGAGTGATATTTATTTAATAAAAAAATATTCATTATTCAAGGATTGATAAAAAACGAAGGAATAAAGAACTGAGATTTTGGTCTAGTGAGAAATAATAAATATTGAATATTATTTGATTAAATAATATATAATTGTAATAAAAAATTCATGTTCTTGCAGATAAATAATGATATTATTATATTTATTTGACAAGGGGTATTTCTATGATAAAATAAATAATTAATGAATCATGTGCAATTATTTTATATCAACCATAGAAATATATAAACCTAGTTATGTTACTTTTTCAAGAGATAATGCATTTTTTTCAATGAATTTGGAGATTATTTCAAACCAATGTGATATCACTCTTCTCAAAGAACTCTATAAAAAATGAATGGAAATATTCCTCCACTATATCAACTATAATTGTTTGGAAGTGGTTCTTGAACTAGTCAAAGGATGAAGATGAAAATGCATGGATATGTCAGGTTAGCACTTATAGTTTTTTTTTCAATAATGCTATGAGATTCATTGAATATGTGAATATCACCACTATAGGGAATCTCCATTTCATTAATACAATGAAACAATTCAATAATGTAGATCTATTTCCAGAATCATCAATAAGGATTGAATTCCAACAAAGGCAATTCATAATAAATTAAATTATTTATAAATAATATGTATTGATCCTTCCTCTAGTACTAGAATAATTTCTCTTTTCTTATTCATTGATATAAATCTATTGATAAGGAAGTTGAAGGTTTTTTCAAATCATATATTAATCACTTATCATGTAAAAATAAAGGTTTGGAACCACCCATCACATGATTCCGTTTCTCAAGGAACCTGCAAGTTGTATCATAGAGGTCACATAATTATTTACAATTATATAAATTTTTTATTTATTTATTTGTAATTTAGTTTTTCAATTAATTTTTTTTTCATTCTATTAACTTGAATTGTGCAATAAACTTCTTCCTCCATCATTTATCATACATCTAATCAAAATGAATAATTTTATAATTAAAATAAAATCAATGAATTCATCCAGAGGTTCCATGTTTTCTTACTGGACATCACAAGTGTACACATAGTGAAATAAATGTTACACATCATGTATTAATGGTAAATTCACCAGGAGTTAATTTGGGAATTACTCAAGCTATGTACATTAATGAAATGTGGAATAGTTAATTCTCACATCGTGTGTTGACTGCGATAGAATTATGCATGGTCATCCAAATTGCATGTTGTGTAGCCCACACATATTGAGTGTAGTCCCTCTTATTGAATGATGGACCATGTATTTCAATACATGGCTCACCTAACTGGTGAAAATTTATGTCAGATACCACACTATGTATAGCTTATTGAACACGTTGTGTAGTCCATTTATTTCTGTATGATTTACACACTTATTCCCTCAGTGTGTACCTCTTATAGACAATTAAATAGATACATGATGTGTATCTTGAATTCACATGTTTTGTAATTATACCAAATTATATAGATTTGAAATTTATTTATCAAAGTATGTAAACCTTTAGAAATAATCTTTTGTGTGGTCTTAATGATAGAACATGCCATGTGATAATTTTTAATATACATAAATATATAAATGTTTAGTTAATATCAGAATAATATTCAAACTTTCATATATTTTATTTTTTATATTACAGGAGGTTACTCTATGTGAATTGAATATGAACACATGCCATAAAAATCATGTAATTTTTGTAATCAACCATGAAGTGAACATTGTGAATGTATGTTATAATTCATATGTTCACTATGTCACAAAATTACAATAGTATATGATTATAATAAATGTTGGGTAGAATCGAACAAGTATTCACTGTATTTCCTCAATGTAACATTTATATACAAATTTAATTTTAAATTAATTTATTTAGTTTGTTCAAAATTATAATGGATGATAATATTAAGGTAATTTAGATAAGAATTAAGATAAAAGATTTTATTAATTAAATATGACATGTAATTAATTTGATCGCGATTTATCATAAATAAGAAAAGTTTATAATTGAATATTGGTTTTATTAAATCCATATATCATTTCATGCATGTGGATGAAGATGAGAAAGATTAGAATATTTTATGATATTGTTTCTATTTATGATATTATTAAATAAATTTTTTGACTTATGTTCCTTCTCTCTTGATATTATATATGTCTTATGTGACCATGGTTTAATTTATATAATCCTTTTCCACTCACCTAAGTGTGAGTAAAAGAATATGTAATGGATCAATATTCAATGAACGTGAAGTTTGGTCATGTTTGGATCCTAGGAAAAATAAATCCAATTGTGATATGTTCGTGGACAGGTGGAATGTTGTAACAAGATCCTTAAATTGTTCAAGGTGTTTTTACCCAGGATAATGATTAGTTTATCAACAAATGTATAAACTAATCACTTTTTAACTATCATGATCATTCAACATTGTTATTTAATTTTTTCATGTCGAACAATTATTTCATTATGGTTGTTTTGTTTCAATCACATAATTAAAGTAATTAATGAGAAGGAAAGATATAACTAAAATAAACTGACTTATGAGTAAATATTTTTTAATATATAGTTAATCTTTTATTTAAATCCACTTAATATTAACAACAATGTTACAAAGATAATAATTTTTAATTTATGCATAAGAGGATAAGATCCTTAAAAAACATATTATATAGGTATATCCTTTAACTACTTAAGTGAAAATCGAACAATAGTTCAAATTTCATGAACAAACCATGTTCGGTGATTTTAATTATAGGAAAATTATAATATGGTGTTTTGGGTTTACATAACCATGTTCAAATTAAGGGTTGACTGCAAAACTAATACATAGTGTAAAAAGATAAAAAGGATGAGAAAATTCAATTATATGATTTTATGATCAGGGAGTCCACTCTGCAGAGCAAGGAACTATGAATTAATGAAGTTTTAATTTAGAATTCCTACCTAGAACCATACATTTTTCTTGACCAAACAACATTGGGGTAATGAGAAAGGGAATATGAATCTCTTACATAATAATTTCAGGAATCATGATATTTTAATGCCAGTGTTGAGGGATATTGGTTTATAATGAAATAGTCGGAGACTAGTAAAAATTATATTTATTCATTTGCCTAAATTTTATCAGTTAAAGTAATAAAATTATAATTATGATATTTTTTTATAAACAATATTAAAATGACTTCAAACATATTATTTTGATCCATACGTGAGAAGAACAACCTTCTCATCAGTAAAATTTTCCATGAGTGTAAAAGGATCAAACATTTTATCCTTTACCATGAAGGGAAATTATATGTCATGGAATCTTCTTTTCCAGTTATTCCTCGTAATGATGTAAGTGATGATGAGTTATCTCTCTATGGTAATCATATTAATGACACTTATCTTGTTTAGAGTTTCTTTCTATTATCCATTTTCAATGATATTATGATGCATCTTGAGGACATGGATGCAAGTAGCATGGTGTCTCACCTTCGGGATCACTATCAAGAGAAGATGAGACAAGAGAGTTTTAATATCTCTAATGATTTATTTGGAACATTTCTTGGAGATTATGTGTCATTTAGTCCTCATGTAGTCAAACTTATTTTCTACATTCAACACTTAGACCTCTTGGGGATTTAATTACTAGATGATTTGTGTGAAAATCTAATTATTTTTTCATTTCCCAATACTTTCTCCAATTTTAATATTAATTAGAATATGAAAATTAATGAGAAGAATATTTTTTAACAACATAAATTGATTCTCAAAGTGGATAAGGACATGAGGAAAGATTAACTTGTGAGCCTTATAGTGAATAAGAACAGGAAGAATAATTCAAAGGGTCTTGAGACTAAAAAAAGTATAATGCACCCAAAAACTATCATTCAAGGTGTATAAATATCTAGAGGCAGGGTATGGAAAAGAGGCGGTATGATTCTCATGTGGAAATATAGTCCACTAGAAGAGGAACTACACCTAGAATGAAGGTGAAGCTAAAGGATTGTATGTTATCTAGTGTAATATTTTAATATTTATACATTTGGTATCTGATATAGATTTTGGGGCTTGCGTATATATCCAAATGTTGGAACTAAGTAGATTATAAAATATTTCAAGAGGAGATGTGGATATGTGAGCCACTAACCATGAAAGGATGGCAGCTATGATGATTGGTGACCACCAACATTCATTATCAATAAGAATGATTTTGATTCTTAATGATTTTTATTATGTACCTATAGTTACCAAGATCATAATTATTATGTAATTCCTAGATACAAGAGTATTTATTTTTATGTTTGTAAAAAAAAGTTGTTTATTTTATAAGGACAATATATGTTATGGTATATAACATTTAAAAAATGGTCTTTATGTATAAAATTATTAAAACCATGTATTATAATTTGATAATTTATCATGTTCACAAAACACATATAAAACCCAACTTTGGCGTCACAATCTAGGCCATGTAAATAATAAGAATTTTAAAAATCTACCTCAATATGGTTATTTAGACTCTTCTTTGAAAAATTACTTGAAAGATTTCATGCATGTTTACAAGAAAAAATGACTAAAATTCCATCTGGTGTAAGGGGTGAAAGGGTCAAAAATATTATATGATTTGTACAAACTAATGCTTGTGGAAAATTTCATGTAAAATCTATATGTGTACAATCTTACATCATAACTATTATTGATGACTTGAGTATATATAGATATGTCTACTTAATAAATTCAAAGTCTAAGTCATTTGAGAAATTCATGGAATTCAAGAATTATTTAGATATTTATATTGGTAATAAGATAAAGAAGATTCGATCGGATTGAGGTATAGATTATATTATAGAAGAGTTTATCTACCTTTAAAGGGTGTTTGAGATTCAATCAAAACTCCCTACACCACACACACCATAGTGGTATGGTGTTGTTGAAAATATGATCTATACATTGTTGGACATGGTAAGGTCAATAATGAGTCATGAAAATCTTACATTGTCCTTTTGGGGCTATGCATTTCAAACTACTGTAGACACATTAAACTGAGAACTTAAAAAAGTAGAAATTGGAATTCCCCTCATGTTATGGAGTGTAATGAAACCTTATTTGTCCCATAAACATCTATGGGTTGTGATGCATTTGTTAAAGAATTCTCAAGAAACAAAATATAACCCTTGGGAACAAATTCTATCTTTAATGAGATTAGATGGAAACAATGGGATACTACTTATACATCCCATGAGATAATAAAGTGGTTTTTTCCATAAGAGCTATATTTCATGAGAGGGAGCACATCCTAAAAAAGGATAAAGGGATCAGGATTGAATTTAATGATACTGATGCTCAAGATACACTATAGTTGGTGCAGGAATATATTCCATAGGTCTATGTGGAAAAATTACTTGATGAAATAGAAGTACTATATAGGATTATAAGAGAGGCGAGAGAACCACAAAGATATGGTTTTTTAGTCACTAAAGATTGGGAATTGTTATTAACTGATAGTTATGATCCATTATCCTATATGGAGTTAGTACGGATCTTAGGAGATGTGAGATGGAGAGTAGCGATGAATTTTGAAATTGATTCCATGTACTTGAACCAAGTTTGGGTTTTGGTCGATGCACTAGTTAGTGTAAAGTGGATTGGATAAAATTTGTATTCAATAGAAAACTAGTCGTGAAGGGAGAAGTATGTACCTATAAATCAAGGATAGTGTAAAGGGGAATAAATAATGTTAAGAAATTTAATATGACGAACCCTTTTCACAAGTTTTAATGTTTAAATTCGTCATAATTCTACATGTTATAGAATTTGACCATGAAAATGATATTTTGAAAGTTGACCTAAAAACTGAATTCCTTAATGGGAACCATTCAGAATATTTCTATATGGAAAAAACATAAGGTTTTAGGACTCTAACTAATTCCAATAAGATTTACTCATTATATAAATCCATTTGTTGATTACATGAAGAATCTAATTCATGGTGCCTTCGATTAAATGAATCCACAATAGAATTTGGTTTCATTAAGAAAGAATGTTATTTGTGTGTTTACAAGAGGTTTATAGGGAATGTATTCATTACCCTAATAGTATATTTTGATGACATATTACATATTTGAAATGAAATTCTATATTTATAGTTTGTTAAGGACTAGTTAAAAAACTGTTTCTCTAGGAAGGACTTAGGTTAAGTAGCCTATGTTGTAAGGATGAAGATAATTTATGACAGATCCAAGTGGATTCATAGATTTAGTCAAATTACATAATTTAACCATGTTGAAATGAAATTGACTATGGAACAATCCAAGAGGATATTGGTTCTAGTGTCACATTACTTACATCATTTTAAGAAAATGGTTCATCATGCACACCATGAAGCATATAGAATGATTGAGATCACATAATCTTTGAAAATAGGGTCCATCATATATTCCATGTTATGTAGAATACATGATGTTTCCAATGCATTGATAATGGTAGGATGATCTGAAGATGATCAAGGAGAACAACATTGGTCTACTGTTATAGATATCTTAAAGTATATGAGATTAAATACATATTTATCAATAGTGTATGGACGAGATGAATATTTGGTCATCATGGGTTATATTAATGCTATTTTTCAGACATACTATAATTATTTTAAGTCTTAATTGGGATAAGTTTTCTATATCAATAAAAAATTAATGAGAAATAAGAGGTCAATGCAGCTAGTGGTTGATGATTCTACAGTGTAGTCGTAGTGTATATTGGCTTCTAACATATAAATGGAATCCATTTGGATTTTGAGCTTTTCCAGGAGCATGGTGTGAATCCTTTTAGTAAAGACGCTATTACATTTTATAGTGATAACACAACAATGGTGGATCTTGAAAAATAGATAAAGTCACAACAAAAAATAAAGAATATAATATTAAAGTATCATATATTTTTCAATTTCTATTAGAGGGTGGAAGTTTTAGTGGGAATAGATTTCATGTAATAGAATGTCTTAAAAAAACTTGACTTAAGGATTATCTCAAAAGAATCATCAGTATCATAATGGAGCTAGCGGACTAATGGTTGTTAGCAGTAGGATCTCTTAAAAGTGGGGGTTTGTTGGAGTTGGTTCCTTAGAACCAGCTTCTTTTTTACTTTATGATAGCATGTATACATTTATTAATAATTATAAAATTCATATCACATCATGATTTATCATTACATAAAATTTTATGTGAAAGATTCCCAAGAGTAGTTTTTTCACTAAAAGGTCATAATAGTTACCCGCTATGATGAGAACACAAAAGTGTTATAACACTTGTTTAAATATATGTTCTATATCCAAATGATATCATTGGAGGGAAAAAATGATATAGGATATCAGGGGTAGGGAATCATAGGTCTTTGAGGTAGTATAACATGGTGTATTCCCTTGGTAATATTTAGTTTGATATTTTTAGAGCAAGACATAGTAATTGAAAATAGGCATTTATATGTGTCATTGGATACTCTAATTTCTAGATGTGTATATCGGTCCTCATACATTAATAATATTATTAATAAGTATTCTGATTTGTGTAATATGATGTATTGATGAAAATTTTGAATACATATGTTCATTACAATGTTGGATACATAGGCGGTGTCACAATTAATATGGTGTTAATGAATAATGCGAGGAAGGATTTGTCACTTATATTCAATTATAGATATTTATATCTCCATCCCTTTTATGGAAATTATGTAGTATAAATAAATCAATTTCATTGTGTTCTATAGGAATGTTATATTTTTGGAATGTCATAGAAAGATAATGATCACATAGTTTGATGGCAATGTCATGATACCATCTTGATTGGACATGTCATGATGAAGGGATAATACTACATTGTAATAATTCATATGAGGTATCATTTTTTTGACGTTAAATTTTTTCTCTATGGGTTCCTTGGTGGGTTTCTAGATGCAAATGTTTGGACTTTAGGCTGCATCACCTAATGCCATTGAGAATGAGGCCCAGAGGGTCACACACTAACTATATCCTGAATCAATATTAAATAATATATTATAATTTATTATTTATAAAGTTTAATAAATATTATTCTCACCTGATATTTAATAATTATTCATGTATTCTTGATCACATATGTCTCATCACCATCAATTCGAGATAATATTGTGCGAGCATAATATTTAATAAATATTTATTTTCAAGTTAATTGAATATAATATTTATTTATCAATATGTGAATAATGCACAGATATTTATTTAATATGTACAAAATAATTATTAAAGTCCTAATAAATATTATAGAGTAATAGAATACTGAGATCTTGATCTATTGAGAAATAATAAATATTGAATATTATTTGATTAAATAATAATTTAATTATAATTCGAATGTTATGAACATGTCAATAAATAATGATATTGTTATTATTATTTGACATGGGGGTTTAAAGGATTAAATAAAAAATTAAGGGAACTTGTGAAATTATTTTATTATAACCCTTGAAATATATCAAACCAATTTTATTGTTTTCTCAAGAGACCCTTTATTTTTTTGGGTTGTTTGTAATGGAATTGGAGATTCTATAAATCCCTTGAGTTTCCCCTCTTATCCATAAATGCTCTCAATAATATAGAGAAATATCCCTCCCCCAGATAATGGATAATTCATTTAGATGTAGTTCTTGAAGTGATAAATGTCGGAAAATGAAAGTATAATGATATGTTGAGTTAGCACCCGAAGACTCCCTTAGCGAAGTTTTAAATTTTTTGAAACATGTGTGGATCACCAATAGAGGCAATATGCACTTGATTAATTAAATTCAAGGATGAAATGATGATATCTATTCACTAATTCATTAATGAAGAAATTATTCCGAAAAAGGTATTTATTAATTAATTAAATTATTTAAAAATAATATATGATGATCCTCCCCCTGGTTCTATTGTAATTTTAATTGTCAGATTCATAGATTCAATTATTTTGATTTCAAAGATCAATGTTGTGTTAAATAGTGTATTAATCATCAATCATGGAAAGAAAAGATGGGAACCTCCCATTGCACACCTTCGCTGCTCCCCAGAACCTACATGTTGTTTATCTAAGCCAAATAATTTTGGGTGAGTAATGGTTCCTATGTTTGAAGTTACTAAACCCTCATTAGGGGGTTCTCCTACTCTACTGAAACCTTTTTGAAAGAGGCTATCAATATGTTACCATCATGAATTCCAATGAAGAATTCATGATTGATATCACATCCTTTAGTAGTTGGTTGAGTTGTATCGATACTACTTGGCTAAGGGGAATTGGTGGGAGTACCATGATATAGTGTCCATGGTGCCAACATTTTTGCACCCTATAGGAGTAGAGTCTTCTGGTATCACATAAGCATGTCATGTGCAAGAGTACACCATAATCTTCAGAAATTCCTCCCTTTTAGATATGGGACATCACTTTATCATACAGATGAAAAAAAATCATAGGATTAGGTGTTGTGGATTCAAGCTGATTAGTAAGGGGGATGATAGAATAATCCATGTATACCCATAGACTAGAGGCAACACTCATGTGGTCAACTTCATTTTTCTAAACCTTCTTTAGCGCTCTCTTATAACACAATGAATCTGGGTAGTGGGATTCACAGGAGTCAAAGGAGACACATCACCATAGAATACCCATACTCAACCATTGAACGACTATTTTTGGAACTAATGAAACCAGGAGGAACTTTCACATCAAAATGAATCTAGGGACTCCATATTAATGTGTCATAAGCTATATCTTATTAGATGACCATGAAATTAGTTCTTTTTATCATGATTGAGATCTAGTTCATAAACTAAATCCTACCACATGGTCTATTCTCTTTTCTATAAAAACCCGAAAATTTCATATCAGAAGGAGTTAGATCTACATTGGTCAGTACAAAAATTTAGAGCATCTGAGTCGGTATAAAATTGATCCAAAAATAGGTTCCACCTAGAATTGGTGGATTTCCACACAATCTAACTGGAATGTGATGTACAATGTGGGAATGTAACCATACATGAAAGTGCATACCTCCTCTGCATAATATGATTTGATTGCTTGGAGTTAAACTTTATCTCCCTCCACTAAAGTGTTTTTCTATACAGCGACTATTTTTCATTAAACGTTAGGGAGATCTTCATGGAAAATCTAAAGGCCTCATGCATATTTGAAGATAAATTGAGGTCTAAGTGGATTTAGATCCCTGATGGTATGTTGTAAATGTTCATAGCACATTGTACTTTCACACTGGATTCACATTTCTACCTGTAAGGGGCTCACACTTTGATAGGGGGAACAACGCCTATTGTCTACCGTGCTTTTGGTTCCCAAATTGTGTTGTAAATATCATTTTTCTACAAATTTTGTTGGCTCAAAACTACTTTTGGATGACATTCATTCCACTATGTCCTATCTATGTATGGATGTGGATGATCATTGTGGGGTCATAGATAAACTAATTGATAGTCAACAGGGTTATATATGGCAGCACATTAGACAGAACTATTGGATCTGAATCTATAGATTATACACAAGAGGGGGTGAATTGTGTCTTTTGCAATTTTTCATTAACTCTTTTCTTGAATGAGTTCTGTCCTTTATACTTTATCATATTTGATCGTGCAGCGGAATAAGTAAAACCAAGAACACAAAGATGTACAGTGGTCCAGGGAACAGAAGGCCCGTAGTCCACTCCATCAATGCTCAACTCCACAAGCATGTTGATTTTTACTATTTGGTCCTCTTTTCCACAGACCGATTCAAAATTGAGTACCGGCAGTTGACACCTTTACAAATCAAGGAAAAAAAGCCTTCTGGTTCAAACATGAACTTACACAACTTAGAACGAGAAGCTGGTTACTGAAGAATAAAAATAATTTCATAATGAAATTTTCCAGTTGATCTTTACAATTACAGCAGAATGAAATTGATAGCAGATGGATTGAAGTCTCTAGAAATATTGATCTTCAAGATAAATATGTTCTGAGTTGATCCAGTTGCAGTAGATATAGAGATATAGTTCACAACCTCAGCAGTAGTAGATCTATAATAGATATTCAATGTAGAACAGTTGAATCTTCTATCGAGTTCATTCTTCTTGAAAAAACAGAGCTTTGACGCTCGTCTTGAATCAGCAGATCAACGTGAATAGTTGCAATATTTGTTTTCCACCTTTTTCAATAATATATCGATCACCATAAATATGTACCTGGTGTTTCAGAGAGAACATATATAATAAATTATATCTCCTACACATTTAAGTCCATAAAAGGCGCAATCTGATTCACGATATTCAAAAATTTGAATTTACAGAGAAGTCGTAACATCCCTTAAGACTCAGCATAAAAAGCACCTTTTAATTCGATTGTAAATCCATTAATAAAACGGCTTTATATCAGTCAAAGTTGCACTTTAAAAACGACTTTAAATCAGGCTTGAAATCCGCCTAGAAATCAACTTACTGATCGCTGTACATAAATATCATCTGTCAAAATTTTTGACGCCAAACGTAAGGTTGATGACATGGCCTCAAAATGTAGGGTTAATAAAATAGTCTTCTAACATAAGGTTAACAACGTAAGGTTGAATGAAAACGTAGGGTTTACAATGTAAGGTTAAACACAAACGTAAGGTTGATCATCCATACTTTTTCTTCAACAATCAAACGTAAGGTAAAATATCCATACTTTTACTTGATCCATACTTTTCCAAGAACATATGGTTGTTTACAAAAGTAAGGTTGATGAACCATACTTTTGACAAACAAACGTAACACTTAGAATTTATATACGGTTCTCCTTCCATACTTTGCTGATAACCAAAACGTAAGGTTCCTTCTTAATGTAAGGTTCTCCTTCCATACTTTGATGAAAACGTATGGTTGTTTAACCATACTTTTCTCTTATCTCAAAATGTATACATGCATTTCATCATTATGCTACGTTAATCCACGTAGGGTATGAACAGTGATTCTAGAATGCGCAAAATAAGACTTCGTGCTATACTTATTCACGTATGTTATAAACAGTGATTCCAGAACACGCTAAAGAAGATTCCACATAAGTAATAAATTCTCATTATTTAAAGAGTAAAATAAATTAATAAATTCTTCCAAAATACTAAATAAAATCATTAGAAAATAACTAAGGGTATTTGTGAGCATCAAAATTATCATTAATAAATAGTGTATTATTTTCAATAATCCCCCCCTTTAAATAACATTTACTTGTTTTGATGAAAACAATACTTTTCTCAACAATCTCCCCCTTTTTGATGATCACAAAACCCATAAAATAATTAAAATTAATTAAAGAAAATTAACTTTCAAAACTAGTTATAATGTTTTAAATAAAAACTTCTCCAACAAAAAGATAATTATAAATCCAAATTTCTCATTTAATTCTCCCCCTTAATAAAATGTTGAGTTTTTTATGTTGTGTTTATCCAAATTTTCCCCCTTTTTGTGATATCAAAAAGAATGAAAAATCATGGATTCTAACACTTTTAATATTTCACTGAACTGTTAGTAAATTCTATTATGAACTATTTATCAATAATTAAATCTGGAGTACTGATATAAAAAAACGAAAGTCAGTAAAAAAAATAAAGAAAGAAACAAATAAACAATGAAGAAAATTTTCATTCAAAAACAGCAGTATATACATGACAATGATATACACAGGAATCAAAGTTTGGGTAAGATAGGCAACAGGTTCTATCTCCTCTGAATTGCATACTTGATTTATGTAAATTGTTCCAGAAGTATCTTCATCATCCCATCTCCAAGCTTGATAATGAGCTCTCTGTTCTCTTTAGTCATATGAATATCCTCAAATAAATTTACTTTCAAAAAATTCATGCATCCTTTTCTCTTTTTCAACAAATACTAACAGCTTCTCTGATAACTGATTTAACAGAATTCTGATCGATGGCTCACTAGATGTCAGTTGATCCACTAAGAACTTCTGATTGTCCAGCAACACTAACAAAGGAGCACTATTACATTGAAGATCTTTTATCATGTCATTCATGTTGCTCATCTCAATTGTGATATCCTAACACCTTCTGATTAAATCAGGTGAATTACTTGATCCACTAACAGCATTATTTGCAACTGATGAAAATTGGTTCTCCATAAACAACGTCAGATCTAATAAATCTGACTTTATAAACCTTTCAGATTTCAATTGTGTAATAGCAGTCCACAAATCCTCTTTAAACATTTCAACTTCTTGCCTTAAAACATTACACTCCATCTGCTTTTGAAACTTCAATTATTCTAAGTCTAAGGAATTTATCAGAGAAACATTCTCAGATTCCAACTGAGATACCTTTCTGTACAGTTCTTCAACTTCTTCTATCCTTGAGTCAGATGCACCCTGTGATTGATTCACAGTCTCAGGTTGATGCTGTAGTACCAAAGGAAATGATTCAGCATCCAATTTTTCTTTTTATCTATCCTGAGAAGGTTGGTCCACAGATTTTTCCTTAGAGTTTTCAAACTCCTCCACATAAATATACTATTGGAGTACCTCTGTTTGAGCTTCAGAAGCATGCTCATCACACTCATTTTCATATTTGTCTTCCACTGGAATTTCAAGAAAAATATTTTTAGTAGTTTCCAGTGGTCTGTCCACTTCTTTACTAGGCACTTCCTCCATCTCTTGTTCCTGTTGAAGTGCAACTTCAACAACAGCTACAATCTATTCCTGATTCTCCCTTTGAGCTTCTTCTGTATCTCTTGATCCCTCTACTAGTGTTGTTATTTCAGTAACGTCTTCCATGGTATTATCAACAACAGCTTCCCTTACAAAAGAATAAGAAAATAAAGATTCTGTGGTTTTTTCCAAAGTAGGGAAGTGACTTCCTCATTTACTGACCTATTTCTTTTTGATTGAAGTCCCTCCAGACTTTTGTCTTCCTCAACATCTGCCACTTCAAAGAGAATCCTTCTTGCTACATTTTTTACTATGGATTCAGCTTGTCCCTCCTTGGACTTAACAGGTTGATCTTGAGAACTCTCTGAGTCTTCCTCAGCTCCAAATTGCAAAATTTTACTTTAATTGTGCTCCAGAAATATCAAACTTTCCTCAAAATTCCAGCATTAAACGTATTAATGTGATGAAAGTTAACTTGAGCATCGACTAATCACACCATGTCATTCTAAAACAACAGTTTATAAATAAATCTACCAAAAGGGTAGAAATTCATCCGGGCCTCACTTTGACAGCAGTATCTAAGATATCTTATCATTTATCTTGGAAATTTTAACATAATATCACTTAACATAAGAAACATTACATACATATCATGGCACAAAATCTTTTCCATTTCTTCCATCCGTGGAGCTATTCTAGTATGAATAAATTTGACCAAAATCTTCTGATCAGGCTCCAAATCCTTGACAAACATTTTCTTTATTATCTTAGTACAAAAAAGAAAAGACATGATGTCATCAGATTTATGCACAGAAACTCCTATATTCTTCATGTTGAAATGAAAAACTCCCTCATGAGGGCAGTTGAGAATCTGAATAATCTCTACTGAAGAGATTGGGAAATCCCTATCCACTATCTTAGCCAACATACTTTCCTCGGTATCTCCCAAACTAAACTGTACAGATTTGAAGATGTAACTAAGTTATACATTATACAGAAATTCCTTATTTTCACTGTTGAACATTTGTTCAAGATTTTGAAACGACAGTGCTTGCATCGGCTACATATTTGCCTGAAATAACCAGTCGAGATTGATTCCCTTTCCCTGTAAGATTTTTCTTCCCTCGGTGTGTTGTCTCTTGACATTTCTTTGCTCGGCTTCACTGGCTCTTTTATTCCTCACCATTTTTGCGAGAGTCTAGGAATGTTTGAAGGTTAGGGTTTCAGAGGTTTGAAGGCTAGGGTTTAGAAGAGGAATTGCGATTTTCGGATTTCGAAAGGGTTTCGATAGAAGTGAAAGGGTTTAGAGGTCGAAAAGGTTTTGACAGCCTTGATTCCCATGTAATCACTAATCATTACATATATTTAAAACAAATAAAATTTACATATGTCGAAATAAAGAAAATCTTAAACAGTATTCAATAAACAAAATCAAATTTACATAAATAAATAAAAGCTAATTAAAAAATAAAAATTATTTAAAATTAAATAAACCTAGCTCCCCCATAATAAAATCAAACGTTGCACTGGGAAGTGGATTAGTAAAAATATCTACTAATTGAATTTAAGTATTTATAAATTCTAAAAATATATCTTTTTTAATAACATAATCTCTTAAAAAAATGATACCTTATATCAATGTGCTTAGTTCTAGAATGACTAATAGGATTTTTTGAAATATTAATTTCACTTGTATTATCACATAAAATAGGTATATTATTAAAAATCAATCCAAAGTCCATAAGAGTGTTTTTCATCCACAACACTTGTACACAACAACTGCCAGTGGAAATATATTCTACCTCAGCTGTTGACAGGGTAATTGAATTTTGTTTCTTACTAGACCATGATAATAAAGACTATCCTAAAAAGTGACATGTACCTAATGTACTTTTAATATCTAATCTACAACTTCCAAAGTCAGCATCTTAATATGAAATCAAATTGAAATCAGAAGTTTTTGGATAAAGAAGAGATTGAAAAACAGTTCCTTTTAAATATCTAAAAATTCTTTTAACAGTAGTTAGATGGGATTCTTTAGGATTTCATTGAAATCTAGCACAAAGACATACTGAATACATTATATCTGGACTTATAGTAGTAAGATATAACAAACTACCAATCATACCTCTATATAACTTGTTGTCAACTGATTTCCTAGTTTCATCCAAATCACCTTTTATATTAGTACAGAAAGGAGTTGTAAATGGCTTGCAGTTTTCAAGTAAAAATTTCTTAAGAAAATCAGTAATGTATTTGCTTTGATTTAAAACAATTACAAAATATTCTTGAAATATTTGAAGACCCAAAAACAAATTTAATTCTCCCATAATACTCATTTCAAATTCTTCTTGCATTAATTTTAAAAAATCATGACAATGAGTTTTATTAGTTGATCTAATGATTACATCATCAACATAAATTTGAACCAATAAAATATTATTTTTCACAGTTTTCATAATGATTGTTGGATCTGCCATTCCAAAATTAAAATCATTTTTCAAAAGAAAGGAACTAAATCATTCATACCAAGATTTAGGTGCTTGTTTAAGGCCATAAAGAGCTTTAGTATGTTTAAAAATAGAATCTGGTTTTTGATAGTTTTCAAAACAAGGAGTTTGCTCAACATAAACATCCTTAATTAAATAACCATTTAAAAAGTTAGATTTAACATCCATCTGAAATAATTTAAAATTCATATAAGATGCATGGGATAAAAGGATTCTAATGGCTTCTAACCTAGCTACTGGTGCAAAAGTATCATCATAATCTCTTCCTTCTTCTTGATTATATCCTTTAACTACTAATATTACTTTATTTCTAGTTATTGTGCCTTGGTCATCCTGCTTATTTCTAAAGACCCATTTGGTTCCTATTACAGGTTAATTCTTAGGTCTTTCCACTAATTCCCAAACATGATTTCTTTTAAACTGTTTTAATTCATATTGCATTGCTATTACCCATATTTCATCATCTAAATCTTCTTCTATAGTCTTGGGTTCTTGTTGAGATAGGAAGGTAGAGAATTTCACTATGTTTCCTAAGATTCTTCTAGCTTGAACACCAGTTTCTAGGTCACCTATTATAGTTTCTAAACGGTGATTCTTTGGGGTTATAGATTGACTAGATAATATATTTAAAGGTTCTTCAGTATCATGTTCCTCTGAACTGGATTGAATTTATTTTATATCATTTTCAAAATCATTCTTTAAATTCTCATGTCTCATGTTATCATTAGAGTCATGTTCATCCATTTGTTCTGTCCTTTTCACAAAGGGATCAGATTCCCCAAATTTCACATGAACTGATTCTTCAACAATCCATGACTTCTTATTATAAACTCTATAAGATTTGGGGGTAGTAGAATATCCTAAGAAAATACCTTCATCTGATTTTGGATCAAACTTACCAAGATTATCCTTGGTGTTTAAGATGTAAACCTTGCATCCCAAAACATTAAAGTAATTTACTTTAGGTTTTCTATTATTCCATAGTTCATAGGGTGTATTTTTTAAAATAGGTATAATTAAAATGCTCTCATGTATATAAAAAGTTGTATTCATAGCTTCTGCCCAGAAATATAAAGGTAGTCTATTTTCATTTAACATAGTTCTATCCATTTCTTGAATACTTCAATTTATTCTTTCTATAATCCCATTTCATTGAGGTGTTCTTGGTGCATAGAAGGTGTGATTAATACTTATATTTGAGAAAAAGGAACTAAATTCCAAATTCTCAAATTCTCCACCATGATCACTTCTCAATGAGATAATATTGAACCCTTATTCATTTTGAACAGATTTGCAAAAACTTTCCAATAATGTAAAAGATTCATTTTTAAATTTCAAAAAGAAAATCCATGTAAATCCTGAATATTCATCAACTAAAACATATAAATATAATTTACCAGCTAAGCTTGCTACTCTTGAAGTTCCAAACAAATCCATATGAATAAGTTCTATAGGTTTAGATGTAGAAACCTTATTCACAGATTTGAAGGATGCTTTGTGTTGCTTGCCAAGTGGACATGTATCACAAAATCTGTCACATTCAAATTTGAGACTTGGTAAATCAGAAACTAAATGTTTCGTAGATAACTTATGTAAAAAATATACATTGAAATGACCAGTTCTTCTATGCCAGATCCAGAATTCACTTACATTAGCAGTCAAGCAGTTTACTTGTTGTTTACACAAGGAATTTAAATCCAATGTATAGACATTTTCATTTCATGGTGCTTTAAATTTAAACAGCTTATCTTTAGAAATAGTACATCAATTGTTAGTAAAATCAACAGTATATCCATCATCACAAAGTTGAGAGATACTTATCAGATTGTGTTTTAGTCCTTGTACATAAAGTAATTTATTTATTGAGACTGTTTTTGGAACTCCAACAGTTCCAATACCAATGATTTTTCCTTTGGAATTGTCACCAAATGTGACAAGTCCTCCTTCCTTTTGAGTGAGTGAAGAAAAATTCATTGAGTTTACACTCATATGTCTTGAGCAGCCACTGTCCATGTACCATATATCTTTTCTTTCCTAGTGGCTTGCTACCTGCAAATACATTCAAACAAATTTCTTTGGTACCCATATTTTGTTGGGTCCAGGGGTGTTAGCTAGCAATGATCTGGGTATCCAGATTTTCTTTGTTCTTTTAAAATTAGCTGAATCATATAAGTCTTTTGAAACATAGGCTTTCTTCATACCACAAATTTTAGGTTATCTTAAGAAACATTTTTTAGCTACATGTCCCTTTGTCACACAAAAATTACAATTAACCTTTTTAGAGCTAGGAACAAAATAATTTTTATATATCTTTGGTATTCTCCTTTACTTACAATTCCAAATATATCCTTTTTAATGACATTTTTTCCAAGAATTTCATTAAATGAATTCTATCCTTTTGTAAAAACCAATGCAGCCTATTTGTAAGATTCTACTTCATCCTGCAGTGTTTTTATTCTTGATTCAAAATTAATATATTCAGTGTTAATCTAATTGTATTTATCAGTTAATTCCTTATGTTGTTTCAGAATTGTGTCTCTTTCATCTGAAACGAATTTATGTATATTTTTAGTGACTTATGTATCTTAAATAGTGAGTCATATATTTCTTCAAGCATATTGCATTATGATGCAAGTCTTTCATTTCTGTATCTTGATTCAGAATTTGATTCAGAGGAGTAATATGAGTGTACCTCATCAATTTCTGCCATAAAACACATGTTTGCTTTTAGATTGACTTCTTCTTTCATTGAGCTTGATTTAGAAGAGCTACTAGAGTCTTAAGATACACTCCAAGTGTCTTTAATATCTTTATTGTCTTTCTTCTCAAAGTCATTTCTTTTGAAGAAATTATTCTTCTTTGCATCCATCAATTGTGGGCAATCTGGTCTGATATGCCCCATATTTTTTCATTCATAACATCTTACTTCCTTATTATCTCCCTTATAGAATTTTTTGAAGCCTTTTTTCTTGCTGTAGAATTTTTAAAATTTTCTAGCTAGCTGAGCCAGTTCTTTATTTTAGTTGGATGAGTGCGAGATTTCTGATTTAGCTTTGACTTATTTGTTCTCCATCTTTCTATTATATTGTTGTGAAGTTACCTTCAAGTCAGTATCTTCTTTTTTGATAAGAACTTTATGTTCATTAGCCTCATCTTGCATTTTAGATTCATACATTATTAGTGTACCAATCAGCTCTCTCATAGATAGATCTTTGACAGGTGTTGATTGTCTAATTGCAGCAGAGATACCATTCCATCGTGTAGGAAGTACTCTCAGTACTTTTAATGCTTGATCAGCTTGCTTGATAGGTTATCCTAGAGTAGTTATGTTATTGACAATTTCTGTCAATCTCCCATTAATTTGGGTAATTCTCTTACCTTCAACAATTCTGAAATTATCAAATTTCAATTTGGAAGTTGCATATCTCATTTTCCTCACATTGTCTATTCCTTTATATTCCACAGCTATTGTTTTCCAAATCTCATATGCTATCGGGAACTGAGATACTCTGTTAAATTCATCTGGTCCTAGACCTCAGATAATTGAATTCATAGCCTTTGAGTTCATATCGTACTCTGCCTCTATAGCAGCACTCTATTTCATATGATTTTTAGGAATTTCATAAGGATTCAGAATCTTTGAATACACCCTATATCCGAGGTTTTTCAGATATATTATCATGCTTGATTTCTAGAAACCATAGTTGTCACCATTAAAATATGGTGCTATGACCATCGAGATCCCTTCTCTTGTATCAGTCATGATGCTCTGTTGTATAATCCATAAATGTTTCTAGCTTGCTAAGGCTCTATTATAAGCTCCACCTTTGATACCAATTGTTGGATCTAAATCTAAAGATTATACACAAGAGGGAGGTTAATTATGTCTTTTGCAATTTTTCAAAAACACTTTTCTTGAACGAATTCTATCCTTTATACTTTATCATATTTGATTGTGCAGCAGAATAAGTAAAATCAAGGACACAAAGATGTATAGTGGTTTAGGGAACAGAGGGCCCCTAGTCCACTCCACCAACACTCAACTCCACGAGCTTGGTGATTTTCACTATGTGGTCCTCTTTTCCAAAGACCGATTCACAACTGAGTACCGGCAGTTGACACCTTTACAAATCAAGGAAAAAAAGCCTTATAGTTCAAACATGAACCTACAAAACTTAGAACGAGAAGCTGGTTTCTCAAGAATAAATATAATTTGAGAAAGAAATTTTCCAGTTGATCTTTACAATTGCAATAGAATTCAATTGACAGCAGATGGATCGAAGTCTCTAGAAATATTGATCTTCAAGACGAACCAGTCTTGAGTTGATCCAGTTGCAGTAGAAATAGAGATATAGTTCACAACTTCAGCAGTAGTAGATCCACAGTAGATATTTGATGTAGAATAGGTGAATCTTTTATCGAGTTCCTTCTTCTTGAACAAACAGTGCTTTGATGCTCCTTTTGAATCTGCAGATCAATGGGAATAGTTACAATCTCTGTTTTCCACCTTTTTCAATAATATATCGATCACCATACATATGTACCAGGTGTTTCAGAGAGAACATATATAATAAATCATATCTCCTGCACATTTAGATCCGTAAAAGTCGCCTTCTGATTCGCGATATTCAAAATCTTGAAATTACAGAGAAGTCGTAACATCCCTTAAGACTCAGCATAAAAAGCTCCTTTTAATTCGATCTTCAATCCATTAAAAAAACGGCTTTGAATCAGTCAACTTCGTACTTTAAAAACGACATTAAATCAGGATTGAAATCTATCCGGAACTCAGCTTACTGATCGCGGCACATAAATATCATCTGTCAAAATTTCCGATGCTAAACGTAAGGTTGATGATGTGGCCTCAAAATGTAGGGTTAATAAGATAGTGTTAAAACATAAGGTTAAAAACGTAAGTTTGAACACAAACGTAGGGTTGATAACGTAAGGTTGAACACATATGTAAGGTTGATCATCCATAATTTTCCTTCAACACTCAAACGTATGGTAAAAGGTCCATACTTTTAGTTGATCTATACTTTTCCAAGAACGTATGGTTGTTTACAAAAGTAAGGTTGATGAACCATACTTTTGAGAAACAAAAGTAAAGCATAGAATTTACTTACGGTTCGCCTTCCATACTTTGCTGATAACCAAAACGTAAGGTTCCTTCCTACCGTAAGGTTCTCCTTCCATACTTTGTGGAAAATGTATGGTTGTTTAACCATACTTTTCTCTTATCTCAGAAAGTATACATGTTTTTCATCATTACGCTACGTTTATCCACGTAAGGTATTAATAGTGATTCCAGAATGCACTAAAGCAGATTTTGTGCTATATTTATTCATGTAAGGTATGAACAGTGATTCCAGAACGTGCTAAAGCAGATTCCGCATAAGTAATAAATTCTCCTTATTTCAAGAGTAAAATAAATTAATAAATTCCTGGAAATACTAAATAAAATCATTAGAAAATAACTAAGGGTATTTGTGAGCATCAAAATTATCATAAAGAGACATAGTATTATTTTCAATAATATCCCCCTTTAAATAACATTAACATGTATTGTTGAAAACAATACATTTCTCAACAAGAACATGCTGAGAAGACTGTTCCTATTGAGCTCTATGAAGAATGTTCTACCTCGTCTCAGTAACATGCATGACATGATTTAAAGAAATACCATAATCATTCTAGATGCATTAATTTATTATTCCATTCCATAGATGGGGATATCTGAATAAATTCTTGGGCTTCTCCTGGTATCACTCATTATCAAGGACCATGAACCAAGCTTCCAACTCGATGGAATTCACATATGCATACTTCTACTCATCATCAAGGAAATAATCTGGTCTTGGGATGGACATTGGAACTAATCTCCAATCTAGATGCATGAAATAATTATGGGATTGGGATGGATTTTTTCCTCATGGTGAACTTTGGTTTCACTTTCATCATCAATTCATTTTCTTCTGATTGTTAGAGTGTTTTGATGTCGATACAAATGTGTAAATAGAATACATGATGACTTTTGGAGGTTTGGTCTGGCCTAAGAGGGAATTGATGATGTCAAGGGTGAGATGGTAATCTCTTCATGCCAACCATTCATAATAATTTTCATTCAAATGTTTTGTAACCTTCTGTCATTTACATGATCCTTAAATTTCACTGTTAGGATTAGTAGAGATAAGTGGCCCCTATGCTATGATTTTTTCCAAATTTAACGAGCCTTTATCCACTTGGTCAAAGATAAAATAATTGAAAAAAAATATAATTTTTTGATGTATTTACTTCAATAATTTGCTAATAGAAATGGTTGGGGGTGATTAGTGTGGTTGGAAACATGGGGATTACATCAATATGGAATCTTCAGAATCCTATGTTCTATGGAACTGAGTAAGTAACCCAGTACATATGAAATCAAGAAAGGATATTTTTTGTACTATACGAAAATGGTACTCTACGATCCTATCCCTAACGATGTGTTGGATCATGATATGGGTTTCAAGAAATAATCTATTTTCTAGAAATTTGTACTTACCTAGGTGGTGTATGTCGATTCTTCACTGGATGGGGTTTCCCATGATGTGGATTCACATGGTGAGTTCCTTCTGGAAATGGTTCATACAACTCTATTGTATTCTTAGTCCCTATCTAAATAATAACAACATTTTCCGATGTGGAAGACCATCTCATATGAGCTCGAAGAGGTAGTGGGTGTTCTTTCTAATCATACATATAAGCCTCCTCTAGAAGTAGGTCTTTATCAGAAAAATCCTAGAACCATCCTGATAAATTCTGAGTGATGAGGGTAGGGATAATCCCAATCATTACATTCCCCATTCACATCACCACAACTTCTCTTGAGTCAGTGGCATGCCGAGTTGATACATGGGACAATTTCACCTGGGAAAAAAGTTTGTTACATGCTCATCAGGCCTTTTCATTCACATAAAGGGGTTATTAAAACATTTTTCATTTGGTGGAACTAAACTGGTAGGTGATCTTTCTACATATATCTTCCAAACTAGTGATGAATTATATATGTAGATTATTTTACTATAAAAATGTTGTTCTTTCCAATGACTATATGAAACACCAAATATAGGAAGATCCTTCTACTATAGGTTTTTCTACATAGGCTCATACCTCGAGATGGTTTTTTGAAAATGCGTCATTAGATCCCAATCCTGTTGAATTATGAAAATTTGGGGTTCCTAAAATCTTGGGTTGGTCGCATGTCATCCATCCATACTGTGTATACGTTTCTGTCGGGTGGGATTTCCAAAGGTCTCATCTCCCAGGAATCGAGTTATGTGTTGTGAATGTCTATAATATAATATTATCAGGGGTACCTATCATGAATGGATTTCTTATCAACCAATTTGTTCATAGGATCATCAACTCGGTATGTGGGATCATTAGTTCATGGAGTGGCATGACCTGGATCCAAATGATGGTGGTCATGCTGCTCGAGAGGGTCTGATGACTCGTATCGTGGTATATATTCATAAATTATTCTTTTGATTTATATGGATGAGAAACATTAATTTTTAGGATTGGGGTAATGTGGAAAACAATGACTTTTATTATCCAATTTGGGGAGAAATGGGATCTCATCGGTTGGCTTCATAGTTTGGGCACCTAACAGCCATGAAATCTGTGAGTAACATCATGTGATATAGAATATACTATTGTAATAATCTATAGTAGTATCTTCCTTGATTTTTAATTCATCCTTAGATTGATTGTAGGGATCATCCTTGTCCTACCCTTGTTGTTAGTTTGATGAATTTGAAATGATGCAGTGGGATCCCTGGGGAAAAGTTCCTTCTTCTACAAGAAAGTAAGGACACTTATATGGGGGAATATACAGTACTATTCTACCCCAATAGGATGGATTTTCTAATAAAATCCTCTATTGGAATCTCCATTCCTATAAAAATCATGAAGAACTATATTTAGTGTGATAAAGCCTTGAGTAGAGTTGTTTCCATTTTTGGGTCTGTTAGGTTGTCGCAATATATGGATAAAGTGGAGGGTTTTATACTATTCACATACATTTGTCTATACATGAGGATAAAACTTTTCCAGTATCCCATAGTACTCTATGATCCACATGACGCATCTATTTGGGAGGGTTTGAATGTATTCCGGAGATCCAAGGTTTAGAACCACTATGAGTGAGGCCAAATAAACTATTCAGGACTACTAATCAATGTTCATGAGGTCCGCCTAACATCATGGGTAAGACAATTGGTGACCATAGAGGTGGGGAAGCATCACCCTGATGGTCTGGAGAAAACATGTAACATGCACCTCTGTTATGAAATTCAATATATCTTAGCTGGAATATCTATTTTGAAAAAACACCACTTAAAACTAATCGGCATCCAAACTCTCTCATAGACTTTCTTCCTCCGAGATCAGGCCCAGCTCTTGATAGGCTGAATCATTTATCATTGATTGATGAAAAATAGGTAGATACTACTTCAGATTAGTTAAATTTTGGGTTGGCCATTTGATGAGCGAATACACGGGGCATCTCTTCACTGCCAACTGGTTTATCTTTCAAAGGAAGAACCAACTGTATCATCACATCCTTATAAGATTCTATGTTTACCATTTACTCATGTTAAAGAGAAGTTGTTCTCATCAATGTATTAGTAGAATGGTCCTTCTCATTTTGAGTAAGTAAAAACTAGACCAAATCTCTAAAATATTGGGTAGTGGTAGAATGGGAGACTGGTGATGATGGAAATGGATTCACTGTCTCATGGATGGGATGCAAGACTTCCACAACATGAAAGTACCTATGGAGGGATCTTGGGATCCTGGGGACTTCAAATTATAGGATTGAAAACATCACATGTCGTGCTCCTTCCCTGTAATATGATATCTGGGATAGAGATTCCATTATCTAGTCAACTATATCATTTGAACCTGACAAATCAAAGAGGTTAATGATGACATTGTGTTTATCTGGAATTTTTTTATTAATGGTTGATGATCACTCTTATAACCTAGGATAGTTATTTCGGGTAGGGTACTTCTTCATCATGGGGAGGACATCTTTGCTGGTGGTTGGTAACATGGTCGGTATTCTCTTTTGATAGATTGTATATAGGGAGGGCCAATATATCAGATGTCATCAATGTGGGAAGGATCTCTATATTGACATGGCATTGAGTGGGGAGGACCTCAACTTTACTTTTCAACTATATGAGTGGTTGCATACACAATTCGAATGTAACATGAGGAGGACAACAATGTCGAGACGCAAGAGTATGCGGAGGACCTCTAAAATTATTTTTAATGAAGAGGGGATGAACTCCTACTTGGTTGGGGCAAGAGCAGGGGGACCATTTCTGAATCAGGAAATAACATGAGGAGGACCATCTGTCTGGTCAAAATGGAAATGGGAAGGACCTCCATGTTGACGAGTATGAATACAGAGAAGACCTCCATACTAGATTCTACAAGAATGGGAATGGAATATACTTTTATTAGTGGGAACATGTGGAGGAACACCATGTTTTTTGTTGAATGACTAGAGAGGACCTCCACTATGATTTTCTATGAGATTAGGAAAATCTCTTTGTGGGATGATGGTTAAAGCATGGGGAGGACCTCCATAGCAATTGTTAATGAATTTGGGTAGACCACCACATGGGTTGATGCTTAAGTTGGTGGGGGTGGATCTTCTTGATCATGGAATGGAATGAGAATAACATTCTTACTAATATTCATTAGAGAGGGCCTCCAATTTGGTTGATGATGATGTGGGGAGGAAAAATTCACTAAAACGCATCATCGCATGTCACCACGTAATGGTTTTCTATGGTTTTAATGATTATCATAGTCAACCCAGCATGTCTATTGGTTTTCTAGAGTCTCAATCCCTATCAGGTGAAGATGGATACCTTTTAATCTATCATTGGGATATGATGGAATACACCAATGTTGGAAGGGTATAGTAGATCCTTGAAAGCTGATTCCTCTAATTTTGAATTGTCTTGAACCATCCCATGAGGTGGGTGTCATGTTGTTCAAATTGGGGCTAACAGAGCCTGGGTAATGTACACACATTCTTCTTCCTAATGTACTGTTAATTGATGGCACTGATATGGATTGGTTAGATCCATCCATGGATGCTCTTCGGTAGATGATGAGGCCGGGGTTACTCAAACATCCCACACAACCATTGCTTAGTTTAAAAATTCATTGGATTTATTCAAGGATAGCCCCTTGACGTGGCTCCCTATTGGAACAGGGGGTGGCTTCCCCTTGTGTGGACCTTTTGGTGATGTTGTCAACAAGTCCTTGAATCATCAATTTTAAAGAGGTCCATTTCCCAGGAGATAATAACCCATAATTAATCTAATTTCTATTTATGGGTATCCATCACCATCATATGGATCACATCCAAGGGTGAGATGGGGCATGTGAACCCATAAAATTAAGTCATTATCAAAATGGTGGACAAGGTAGTATCATGATGGGATTCCACATTAACATTTCTCTTACCGTCATGCATGCTGGCATAAGGTGGATGATTTCCAATTGCTAGGGCCCCACAAAGAGCACAGATTCCATCATTATTACATGTACTATTTTTTCAATGTTCAATTCCCTAACATAGTCTATTCTTATATTTATAGTAGGGAAACGACTTAACAATCTCAGGGATGGAGGATTCCCAATTGATAACTTCTCTAATTTCTGGTGAATTCCTTATTGGGCCCACAATTGTTTAGGCAAGAACTGGTTCCAGATATTTTTTTGTTGACATTCTATTATAAAAATGTATCAATCTAGTCCCCATGTTGAGGATATAGTTTTCATGTTGGGTTTTCCATTTCAGTTTTCTGTGCGTTTTCTAGGTCATGTCGATGATGTCTGCACATGGTGCTCGAGTACTATAATTCTTGTTTCCCAACATTGCTAATTTCCAAAGCCAGGAATCTTTCATCTCTTTCAATGGTGATTTCCTCTCCTTTATTAAAATTGAATGATGGGATGCCGGTTCCTCATTCAGTGGATTAATCCAAAAAAACATGTTTGCTACTATGGGTATCCCTCATTGAGATAATTCGTGTTTGTGGAATTCATTCATCTTATTATCTCTTAATGGAAACCGATTAATGACACATCCTATGTCATGACATTTTGATTCCTTCTTGATATGGAAGAAACCTTCAAATATGAGTGAAATCTTATTGGTAATCATTTCCATTTCAAGACGTTGGGAAAATTGGTGCCCTGTATTCATCCTCTTAGGAGGTCATCTCATGTGAGGAATCTCAATCATGTTACCCAGAGATTGTTTTTATCATAAGTCAGTGGTGTTAGGGTGTATGTTCTCAAAGGAATTTTACCTTTCAAATCTCAAATTTTTCATTTGGAAATGGGTTCTTGAGGTTTATATCTTGAATGAAATTGAACTTAGGCATCTAGTGATTTAAAAACATCATATATACATTATGTTACGTCACAATAACTATATCAATTGGATATGGATTGTAATTTTTGGTTGATATGGAAGGGGTATGGGGTTTATCATCTTTTGGAGAAAGGATCAGGATTATCAAAATAACATATCTTTGTGGATTAAAAATGTGAATCTCTAATAGGGAACATTAAATAGTATTCCAATGGATTAGAAATAAATTACCCAAGGAGGAAGATCTTGGTGTTATGTCCCATAATAAAAAGTTGTCACACCATGAAGGATTATATATTAATGGATTAGAACACATGTTATAGGTAGATCTGGGAGGTGTTCCCCATAAATGGATGATGTTACACCTTGATGGTGGATTGGAACACCCCATAAGATGAATTATGGCGGTAATATCTTGTTAGGGTGCATAAAGGATTACCATTGTATCCAGATTGAACCTCATGGACGTGTCCTATGTGTCTTGTTCATAATATAGGGATCAAACCCCATGTGGTTTAATGTCATAGTTTAAGGTAATTTCTTTATTACTAATCCATGCATTTTAAAATATTTTGGAAATTACATTGTGTGTGGGACTTATATCAAAGAATCCTATTTAATTTGGGGGAGATGTGGTCTCCAATTCGAGGGAATAAAATTATCAAGGATATGAATTAGTGAACATGATTTTCAATTTGAATGTTTTGTTTGGTCATCATTGAGGATTACTATGTATTCATGTTAGATGGGATTTGAAGATATCAAAGTTCAAAATGGGTTGGAACTTACACCTATGATATAGGGCCATTTGAATGGTGCATGGGGAATACATAAATGGAAAAGTTCTTCGATTACATCTAATAGGAGGCCCATTGGGTGGAGGTTTTAAAATATGGGATTGTTTATTATACCATATAAGAGGCCGACGGTGGTTTAGAATCATGTAGATGTCCTGATTGATGCTACCCACTATTCCCAATTGAGTCATGATCTGTGTGGGAAATAAGTGGATGTATTAGATCTGAATATCATGCGGTCAACATTGTTCTTTGGTAGATATATACTAGGGTTATTCGTAGAGATACAATGATGTGGGAGGGGATTATATGTGCAATCCACCATTTAGTGATCTCATTTCATGAGAGTCATACATGGGAAATAATTTTCATACTAAATAGGGTTTCTGAGGCTTTGGAATGGAAGATACAATGGAAGGATTACATTCCATGTGATTCATACTTGGAGAATCTGGGGCTTGTGGCATAGGATATGTGGGTCTTACACATGGGAGCCAAAAGAGTTGTATATCATTCTATGAAAGTCAAACATGGAGCATCATAATATTTTATAATAGGTTATGTGTGGATTACACATAGAGGATTCCCTCTGAGAATCTCATTCCATGTGAAACATACATGGAGTATCATGTTCTTGTGCCATAGGGTAAGTGGGTTTTATGCTTGGAAGTTACTTGCGAATGATCTCATTCAATGAGAGTCACACATGATGTTTCTTGTTATTATGGGATACGATATACAAGGACATACATGGAACCCTCCCTAGAGATGGAATCAGGGTGACATCCCAGATGAGGGGATTAGTGGCATCCCATTATGATCTTACATGGGGTATATTGTTTCAATCAACTAGGGTAAGGTTATAGGTTTACATCATGTGTTTAAGATTTTGTCATGTATTTTAACATTGTATGACTATGAAATTGAGTTAGTAAATTTTACACCATGAATCATAGATGTGGGTGAAATCATTTCTCACCATATGGGATTATGTGAGAATAGCACTTGTGACTTTTGGTAGGGCAGGGATGTTTCACTACTAAGGTAAAATGATAGGTAGAGTGGCTTGTCACGAGGTCCACAATAAGGGACATATTCTTAGAATAAATAAACATTGGGGTAATTATTCATAGAATAAAAATGATTTTTTTGGGATCAATAAAAACTTTTATTAAGGTGGGTGGTCACATGAATGGTGTAACTGATCCCATGGGGACTCAATGTATAGTTAAACTAGTCTATGATGGGTGTGGGGGTCTTGATCAATCAACCTTCACAAATTATGGTCATAAAAAGGGAGGCACCATGAATGGGAACATGATAGGAGTTTTAGGAAAGAATGGGGCCTTACATAGAGGTTAATCTAAAACACATGTGATATTCAGAGGTCATGGTATTTGTGAATATGTATGATTCTTGAAGTAGGTTGAACCAACTTCAATGGAAATATGTTTTCCATTTTAGGAATTCATGATGAAGACTAAATGATTTGTGAAGCCGGAAGTGTCTCATTGGCCATTATTATATTGATAAGGGAATATCCCTAAATGAGAGGCTCCACACTATAGGTTTTGGAATTTAAGAATCAACATATGGTGATTTCCAAAACCAAGGATTCCTCTGATGATTCATTTATCTTTTGTTTATGATGCTCAAGAAGTTCATGAATTGGGATAAATTTGGTAGTCAGAAGGTCATGTGACCATAATTATAATGTTAGACTAAGGAGGGTATTTATAGACTAGGGGTTTTATAAATATTGGAAATGTTTTGTTAATGTATTCTTGAGCTTTGTGAATTGATGCATCTCTGATAGATTTGAGAAAACATTGTGCATACTTCGTGTGTTTATGGAGAACATTATGACTAAGAAACATGTTGTGTGGATAATTACTATAAAATATCATGAATTAACAAATTATATGTGAAATTGGGGAGATTTTTGAGGTTTGGATATTTTAAAAGGATCAAGTCATTGTGAACCGAACTCTTTAGCAGGATGTTTGTCTATTTTTACTTAAATACACTCTGAATAGGCCAGGTATTCTTCAAATGTTCTTGTGACATGCATATTTCAGCATCATAAATGTACACAATACATTATATTTATTGAAATAAAACGTTAAATAACTAGATAATTATTTATCCTTTTAATAAAAAACCATATAAATCTTGTATTATAGTCATAATGTCCTACTAAATAAGATTACCCATCATGTGAATGTTCATTGGAGAAATCATAAAATTATGGAATCTTCATAGGAACCTATGTATGTGATGAAGAAGAGATATCATTATTTATTTTTATTAGATTCATATAATTTTTGGTGTTATACATTTTAATTTTTTATAATAAATATCAGAAATTACCCCCCCCCCCAACACACACAGATATATATATATCCTTTGAAATAAAATCATGTTACGTGATATTTTTCTTTACAAGAAACCTTGAGTTTTAATGAACTGTGATAAACTAAAACTTTATAACATAGTCGTTAAATTGGACGTTATAAATAGTGATAAAAAAATTATGAAAAAAATTATAAAGGATATAATTAATTCATTTTTTTTCTTAATTCAGAATTAATATGTTATCAATTTTCAGTAACATCTTTTTACACCTCAAAAATATGTTTTTTTTTCAAAAATATTTTTAAATGAAATTTTTATAACAATAATAATTTATATCATTCTTTAATTGAATTTTTATTTTAGAGAATTAATATAATTATTTAACAATAGTATGATAATATTTTCATTGTTTGAATTTTTATGATATTTGTTAAACAATTTTTTTAGTGAATAATAAAAAATAACGTTTTTTCAATCTCAATTCCAGTCATTAAATCATGTAATTAAAAATTTCCCTTCTAGTTTTAATTTAATATTAATGTAAATTAACTATTATTTTTTCTAAATAATGATATTAAATATATAAGAATCAATATAATAATAAAAAAATTTGTAAAAGATATATGTTTGTGCTAAAAAACATATTTTGTTAAAAACCATGATTAAACATGAATTGTTTATTTATCTAAATAAATGTAATTAATATTTAATTATTTATGATTTCAATGAATATTTATTTAAATTTATTCAATAAAATTTTTTAATAATAATTTTATGGTATTTACATTGCAATAAATGGAAGTAAATTCATTGATTTTCTTAAAAAAAGTATTATTCTAAAAACCAGTTTTCATTGAATTCTGTACATTTATTTAAAATTAAATTATTCTAATTAAAGAAATTATTCCTATTAGAAAATATTCCATTTTTTTAAATCATTAAAATAAATATTATGTATTAGGATTAACATAATATTTTTATAATGAATAGTAAAAACTCTAACATTTTATTACAATTTTTAATGGTCAAATGGTTAATGTGGTGTCGAAAAAAGAGACAAGGGTATGAATAACTTATAAAATTGTATAATTATAATTTTTCAATTTATGAAAACCTTATAAAATCTATATTAGAATTTATATCCATTAGGAACCTCTTTCAAATGAAATTGAAATTATATTATTAAATTATTTTATTGAATTAGATTTATGTCATTTCCCTTGTATATTAAAATTCTCAACTTCTCCTACACTTCCCATAAAATCTGAAACATATATATCTAAAAATATGGAATAAAAAACTTCATAAATCAATTCCATTATACTTTGAGATTATTTTTTTCTTTTAAGAACAATATTTCAACGCATAGTATGTTAACCAATGATGAAATCTCAAAGATGAAGTATAAATATTAACCAATAACACTAAATATTATTTAACAATATAATTACTATAATAATATTATAAATATCATAACATGGTAAATATATTATCATAAATATAGTGATATTTTATTGTGATAATGGAACAACAATTTACCTCCCCTTTTACATCAAATAAGAGATGAATGTATCGCTTGTGTGAAGATGTGGACTACTGACTCCACGTAGTGATGTGATTCCTTTTCCAAACCCATTATTAATGGATGGTTATTATGATATAGTTAATACATATACTTATATATATATATATTATTTATGATATAATAACCTGTTTTAGAATGTAAATATTTATGTACATTGTAGTCATTTTTTCGGTCAAATATGGAAACATCTCTCGAGTATATAGTTAGACAACTATCTCCAGGAAGTCAAGAAATTGATGTTTATCACTACATTATATAAAGTTCCTTAATTTGAATATAAGGAATATATATTATATTTATATAATTATTATAATTTATGATATTAAGGAACCACAATTAGCGTTAAAGGACTATAACTCCCAAACTAAACCAGTCAAGAAAAATGAAGCAGCTAATACATAAAATGATACTGATAATGAATTATTGTTAATTAATGAGTTATAATATGTTATATTTTAACCAAATGTGGTATTATAGGTATTAAAATGGTTATTTAATAAAATTTTAATAAAATTAAATTTATTATATAGTTGTTCAGAGTGCATACAAATGAAGTCAGGAATAAGGTAATGGTTCTTCATTTCAATTTTATTTCATGGATTCATGTTTTATGTTTTTCACCTATTTATGTTGTTGAGTTATATACATTGATCATTTAAAAAAATTTATCATGTAAAATGATTAATTTATTACATTTAAGGATTCAATGAAAATTATTTCTTCAATGGGAATTTGATTTGAATGTATGCATTGTATTAATTGTTTACCATCATAAATTCTCTTCTGTAAAAATATTTTACACAATATATATTGATACTTTTATGATGATTATGTAACTAATTTTTAATATATTATAACATGAAAATAATTATGTTCATGTTATTTAAATTAATTTTCATTATTTTTTTGTACTTATGAATGAAACATTACTAAATAAGTAACTGCTTTATTATATAATTTCATTTTACCAAGATTATTTATACATAAAATTCTTGATAGTTTAATTATATGATCTATGTAACTCAAATCTTATGTATTTTTTTCTCTATTATAATATCTTTAAAATTATATATTTTTCTTTCAATTTACTCTATTTATGAAATCAAGAGACAAATTATTTTAAGGAATATGGACTTTCTTTTTCTATTCAGTGGGGAATCTATTCTTATATGTACAAATTTACATTATACTATTTTGAGTAATGTTATTATGACTATTTAAATGTTATTTAGTTTTATTTTAACAATATTTTTGTTTAGTATCTATGTTTTAAAAAATAATATATTTTTTATTAATCATTGTACATTTAACTTTTCACAAAAAATGGGAAATGAGTTTCTTTAATATGAACAACAATAAGGGAATTTCCCACCATGATTGCGTCTATTTTAAATCATACTATTCAATTATACAATGTCCTTTTAAAAGAAATTGTTTTCTATAATATTTGGGTAATTATTATATTTTAAATAAATTTTATCAAATTAAAAAGTGCATTTCCCCGTGAAATGATCCAATAACCATATATAGGTATATTTATCTATAAACAATTCGTTGATTTATCTAAATTTATACAAATTAGATCATCTAATGATACCATAATTATTCCTTATTTGGATTATTTTTAATTATGATTATAATGTGTTAATGTAACCCATTTTTCTGTTCCATGGGCTATGCTTGGATATAATAATAATTCTTTTCATGATATTGGGAAATACATATAAATAGATTTTTATTATATGATCGGTGGGTCCATTATATCCCTAAAATGGATTGGGTAATGATTTATGATTTATAGGCTAAGTTGTTTCATGAAAGGTTATCCAAATCCCAAATAATAGTACACGCGAGGTAATAAAAATCTTGAAATATTCGATATAAGAGGTCATCCCAATATCAAAGTACATGGATGGTCATCCCAAGCCTAACATGTGATAAATGACTTTGAGGGTTACTTTGATATTAAATTTTTATGATTTTGATTATCCCAACCTTTATTCCATTGTATTGTGATGTGGAGTAATTCCAATGTTATATATTTGTGTGGATAATGTCATTGACTTTTTTATGATCCTAGTCTTATAAATTTCCAATACTAATTTCACAACTCAAGATTGTCTGTATTATCATGTTTTATTTTAAAATGTAAACAACATGTTCTAATACCCTTATGCTTATTAAATCATTAGATATAACAAATGATATATATCTCACTTGTTTACCACAACATAGAATTTTATCCCACCCTATATTTTATTTCATTTTCTCATGGATATGAATAAATCTTTTAAGTATGATATATAAACATTTTTTGAAATAAATGAAGAACTATGATAGAGATAATTAAAATATTTTATGTATCAATTTTTTATGTATAAAAGTCTTAAAAGACACTAATCCTTCTCATTTGTGGTGTATTTTGTAATGATATATTCATTTATTATGTTGTAATAATTATTTATGTAATGTTTGGGGTCATTATATTTACCCGTGACTTCTATTTATATTTCCATGTCATATTATGTTTCAAAAAATTCAATGATTCCATGATAATGAGCATCCTATTTATTATATTTTATATGAATTATATTTTCTATGAACATTTCCCTAGATTATATTCTCACACCCATATAATTATCTTATGTAATCTTTCTATCTTCAATTTTAATAACACATCATTACCCTTACTAAGTATTTTACCTCACCCCTTTTATTTATTTCCCATTATGATGTTATAAAATAAAATATAACATATAATAAATAATGAAGTGTGTATAGAATAGATATATTATAGAGAAATGTTTATAAGTATTATGGTATAAGTTACTAAGGTAACTAGTCCTCAGAGACACAAAAACTTCAGTTATTTGGATATTGATATTTTTATTTGAGATTTATTGACTAAATTGTAGATAATATTTAGAAAATAAGATATATTTATATTGAATCTCCATATTTCCAATAATAATACATATATGGATAATAATATATGGAACATCAATACTTCTCCCCTTGTCAAAATTTTTTATAACATGATCTTAACCCTTCTAGAGAATGATGGTGGATGGCTATAAAATACATAGTCAACTTTCAAAATCGATGAATAAATATTTGTATTAGAATAACTAATATATAGACATTCAAGAATTCCTTAATCAATGAATGGAATAGATTTTAATGCAATAATCCGTAAAATTATCACCTTATAGGGTAATGGTTATACAATTAAGTTCATAATATCAAAAATCAATCAATTTAGGAAATATTTGAGAACATAATTCAATAAATGAAATGGAAAATAGGTTACTCCCTAAGAATATGCATTGGATAAAAATTATTTTTTACTAAAGGTGGATGGTTATACATTTCAAATTCAGTGTTGTAATATATCATTGATAGAGAAGAAAATTACATAATCCATATTGATATATCTAGATAAATAATGAATATTTTATTAAATTAACATAACCCAAGTGTAAAAAAGGTAACTAAATATAATGTTTATAAAGATTAAAACCATCATTTCAAAATAATACATCAAAAAGTATCCCCCAAAAAGGATTTATAATTTAATATTTTTATAAAAAGTGTCCAATCCCATTATCAATATATATTTTTAATAGATAATAAATTTAACAAAAATCCCACCACATTAAATAAATTTTAATAAGAAATTAAAAATAGAGGTGAAAACATAAAAGATCTTTTAGAACCCATTTTTAAAATGCATGTAAAATTCGAGCATACATTATACAATCAAAATTAACTTTTAAAAGGTGAGGTGATTTTTTTAAAATTATTAATTTTTAAATAATCATTAATAATGTATCAATTAAAATGAAATAATGATTTCAATAATAAAATTAGTCAAAAGATAAAACAATTTTTAATGAATGAAATTGATCCTTTTTATTATTTTTAAAATACCATTTTTCAAAACTCACATTATAAAAAGGTTAATACAAATTTATATGAATAAAAATATCATTCTAAAAAATAGATTATAAATTATCATATAATAAAATACTGGGAGGAAGAACCCAATTTTGGATGAATTGTGTTCTATATAAAACATTATAACTTGAAGAAAGTATATTAGAGTTATGAAAATTCCTGATTGGTAACATTCTTTGGGAGGTCAGATATATTATAAAATGGTTTATATGGTATGAAATTAAATAAAATAAAAAATTAAATAGTAACACATTATACATTAAAGTTTAAAATTTAACCAAATTTTATGATATGAGTTCAATAGAATGATTATAACTCAATGACCAAATTAAAATTACAAAAAATCCTTATTACTGGGGCAACAACTAAAATAGTACTTATTTGAAAAAATGAATCAAATATTTCATTGAATATATCATTAAATAAAAAATATATTGGAAAAATACATCCATTAGATATAAATTCACCAAACAATTAAAACATGGTTTACAATATATATTTGACTCATTTAATCATAATTGGGACTTCTAAAAACCTCATGATATTCGAAACATGTAAATAAAAACATCTTCAAACATGTAAAAAAAATTGAAAATTAAATTCAATGAATAAATGTATAATAATGGAATAAAAATCTAAGGAATAATGTAGTGATCTATATAATAGAAAACCTGGTGAATGACACAAATATGTCAAAAAAAATTGAATTCGAGATAAATAATCAGTTATCATTTAACCAAGATTCCACAAACATACTCTATAATCTTTTATAAAAAATATAGATATCTAAATAACATATTTAATAAAATTTCTCTTTTAAATTCTCACTTATAATATCTATTTATAATAATTGTATATGTAAATTATTACTAGTTATCACCAATTTTCATTATAGGGTGCATGTAATCTTAATCGTTTTGAAGATGTTTTGTAATAGTGGTGTTGTTATTCATTCTTATCCAAAATTCATAATTCCAAAATCATACATGTTACAATAAATGATGTTTTATAATTATCTATGATGTTAAAATTTCATTCTATTAATCTTATAGTTATGATCTCTAAATTTTAGTTTTGTGATGGGAATATTTATTTGATTCTTAGAGAATGATGTCTCTTTTATTAAATAGTGAGTTAAAATTTTAAATTACCATTACAAAACAAAAAATAACTAATTATTTAATTATTTATTATATGAAACATGAAATTAAATACATATATTCAACCATATTATATATTTATATTGTTGTTCATGTAGGATGTTAACCCAACCTAAATAAGAACATACCATTATTAAGGTGTAATTAAGAAGTCATTTTGTTGTAATATCACTATACCAAAAACATGAATATATCATTACGTTTTTAGTAATATTATATATCATAATTACTAATAAGTAGAAGAATAAAATTACCTACATGATGTTATTTCAAAGAATGAAAATTCATTTTATTATATTTGATGGCTCTTTCGAGTGGTTGAATTTTTTAAGATTGTCTATTACTATTATTGTTAACATTATTCCGAATATGCCTTTACAAACCCATAAAAATTTCATTAATATCATATTGATATATTAAACCCATTCTTAGGAATATCCATGTAAGGAAGTGATGAAGAGTGAAAAGGAAATCTGTCAATCCCGGTTAGCGGTAGTCTACATGTATGCATGGATGATGATTTAATTTTCTATAGATTTTGGAAAGGGTGTAATATAGTTTATGAATAAAAAATATCAAATATTATTATAATGTGTTATTTACACAATTCGTAAATTTCATGTATGTTGAGGATGGAAAATAATACATGATGTGTCATGGGGAAGGTAGTCCACCCAATGAAAAAATGACAGTTTCATTTCTTTTAAAGGGAAAGGGAAAGGTGGCCAATGCCTTTAAAATATTTATAATAAAATACTACTATAATAATGATACAATTTTTTTATTTTAATAAATTACAATGTAATTTTATGAAGAAAATGTTCATATAAAGAGACATAAATTATAAAGGATTGGTCATAAATTTATACCTCACCTTATGAACTGTCTCCCTTGCAAGGGGGTTAGACCATTCAGTGATGGTATATTGAGAAGTCCAGATCCTCTAAAATGTGTCTAGTAATGTTATTTAAATATTTGTAAATATTTTCAGCTACAGTAGGTGGGTTTTAATTTAAGGGGATGTGGGGAGAGAAGTATTAATTTCATAAGTGAAAATTGATCAAATTTTTTCAAATACTAAAAAAATTCAATGATGATATATCAATCAAAAGGAAAGTGTAACTCTCATTTTTAAATAATGTAGATGGTAATGGATAATTACGATTAGGGAATTAAACACCCATTATGATACATTTTTTATCATGTTTTTGGACTTCCCCACTAGGATAAACCCTTTTTACCCCTTTTGATTTTTACCGATGTAAGTAGTTTTTTCCAACGTAATTTACCCTTTATTATTAAATGTAAAGTGGATGATATTAAATATTTGGGAATTAATTATACAAAATGAGACATAAAATTTATTATATTAATTTAATAAAATTTATAAAAAAAATTTACAATACAAAATTGATGATATATTAAATAAATTTTAGAAAAATAAAACATCTATTCTAAAATTTAAAAAATTCATTTTTAAATTGAAACCAACCATTTAAAAAATATAAATCAACTTATAAAATACATAATTTCTCTTTTAAAAAAATTTCTTTAATATATAATTAATACCTATATATTAATAATTAAATGAAAATCATATTATTTGTGAAAACAATATATTGTGCAATTCGCCTAAAAATTAATTTTTTAGAAAAATTTCTAGAAATCATTTTAAATAACAATATTTTTTATTCTTAATTTCTAAAAAGCAATATTAAATAATTAATTAATAAATAAATAATATATTTTATTAAAATAATAATTTATCTATAATATTTTTGTCTTCTTTTATAAATACTATAGTCCATAAAAAAGATAGAGTCTTAAACAAAATAATAAATTATGTAATTTTTATAAAATAACTATTATATATATATATATATTATATTTCATAATTCAGTTACTCATATTCATACCAACTAACTAAATATATTGGTTCTTAACATCTAAAAATATATTTTTTTCATTTTTCTTTGGTAATTCATGTATAGAAAGAAATCAAAAAAAATGTTTATTTAGGTAAAATGTACATTTAAATCTATTATCTTTGATATTATTATACCTAAATTATAGGCATTTAAACTCAAACTGAGGGATGTTGATTTTATCTAACACCTTTAGGATACAACCCTCTCCCTCATTGTGTAACCACACCAATTTGGGACCGATCCACCGCTTGTAGTAGATTTTCTTCTACAAACTAATAAAAATTCTTCTACCCCAACTCATGAAATCTTTTAAAAATAATAGAAAATATATAAAGATATCTTTAAGATATATCCCATCATCCAAATACAAATTATGAATCATAAGTCACTAGAATTCCATGTTTTTTATTCAAAATTAAAATATCCATTGGAATCATTTTAATTTAATAAATCAATTAGTCAATCATATCACACCATTGGTTTTCTTGTCCCTGAATAGTTTTTGAGTTGTTTTCCCAATTATAAGCCTACCATAAAAATATGTTTTTTCCATTTAATCTCATTTTTGAATTTCACATATTCATTATGCACACAATATAACAAGTTATACTAGATATTTATAGAATTCTCTAAGACCTATACTCCACACACATCAGTCATCACCAAAACAATTATAAATACTAAAATAACATTCTGATGATTAAAAACATTCATCATCTCTATTTGTAGCCCTTATGAACCTGTTTTATAAAATACATTAGTACCAAGTAAGAAAAACAATATATATATACCAATACAACAACTAATATGACATCATAAAACACATAAAATTACATATATTATTCAACAAAACATACACAAAATATAATAAAAAACCTAATGACGATACCTACCATCATTATCAGTCTTCCAAATATAATGTGGTACTATAAAAAAATAAAAAAAACACACTCATCAATAACGTACTCCCAATATCTCAAATTATTTTCATATTAATCTACAAAAAACCAACACTATGTTCCACCAATTGAATAAAATTATGGAACTCTGCACTATATGGTTAGTGGTTTCAAAATCGCACAAATATAACCATTTAATAAATTGATATTTTATAAAGATTATTTTCATCATTGTATCCCAATTAATAAAAACCCATAAAATTGCACCCATGATCCCCACTTCTAATTAAAATATGCCCAATATATATTAGAATAAATCTATCTTAACCTGGATATCCCTTAATAAATTCAACAAACTTGAATCACAGTCCACCAACTAAGGGCATGTAAAACATACCCAAAGGGTCAACAAATTCCTCAAAAAAACCATGACCATTATTCCATAATATATAATCCATACTGGGTGGTATACCACACCTATAACATAAAGACACTATTATGAATTTCTAAGTCCCTAAATCAATAATGTTGAGGATTCTTGTTCATAAACTATCACCATAACCAATATACCAATTATGAAATAATATATCCTCACATATATTTATCTTTAATTGATTATTGAAATTCTATGATCACTAAAAATTATGAATTGATTTCAATCATAGCCTGAACACTACACCACATTCTCCCTCATCACAAACTATTCATTAACATCTATAATGATTTAAAACACATTTAAAATAAGGGATGATTCTTCATGTAATGACCCATTGGATATGATAATATTATTATACCTAACATATTTAATGAAACTACCTACTATTAATTTATCATCCATTCCAATCTACCAATATAAATATAATTGTCAATGACGGATCCATTCCTCCAAAAACTATCAACCATATCAAAATTCCATGTTTGAAAATACCTCTTGTAGATAAAATCCATTTAGATATAGAACATGCATTCTTGAGCATGTTATAATACCTCATCCTGGTATAATAATCCACATTATCATTCCAAAAAAACCCAAACATAAAAATATCTTATCCATGATCACAAGTTATTTCGTACATAAAATAAAACAATAAAGATTTTGTTTTTAAAATAATGAAGGTCATTACTAACTAAAATATAAGACACAGTCACACACTGCCCAAGTGTTGATCAAACAATAGAAGAATTTACTCTTGATATTATTTACTAGTATGCATATGACCATGCAATTAACTCAATAATAAAAACTTCATCCTCAATCCCTATGGTAAATGAGAATCAACTATCTCATTCTAGCCAACCATAACTGGTTTTCTAATTGGAAGGACCACTGTCCATAGCTTGGTATTTACCTAAATCACATAAAAAATTGGAAAACCTCACTATTAAATGGAAATAATACGAACCATCACAACATTTTAAAGTCTATATAATCAACCAAACCATTCACTCATGTTTTATAGTATAATCTAACACCCATCCCCTGATCCTAACACTAGAAATCTCACTCCCACACCAACCCAATTTAAGGAATACATCCTTAATGAGAAAACTACATGGGTTATAATATCAATAAAAACACATAAATCCAATATCTCACATTCATTTGATTAATTCATAAACAAGATTTTATTCAGGAAAACACATATTAAATTATTGATAATGTGTTAATTAACTGAAGCCTCTTCCCAAGATAATTTCTCAAAATAATTCATTTTAAAATATTTTAATAACCATTTAATAAATTTGAAATTAATTTCAAATCTATATAAATTCATTCAATTTTTTTGATATATCAACATTCCTAGTATGATGAACACGCACTTTTTTCTAAATATTAAAAAAAGTAAAACAATAAATAAAATTTCACACCAAAATATAATTCATGAGTAAGAACCCAATAAAAATAATAAGAGTCCATAACTATGGTCGAGAGACTAAACTCTCTTTAAACTAAAATATAATAAAAAATAATTAAATCTAAAGAAACATCAAAGTGTGTGAAAATATATATAAATAAAGAAAACCCATCAATAAAATATAAATATAAATTTTTTATATTAGAAATATACCATTATCTACATAGATCGAACATTATTATTTCATATTGGATTGATCAATAAAAAATAAACTGAAATAAAATGATATAGAGACATTAATAAAACACCCGAGTCAAAATTCATACTTGTATCTTCAATCTCTATCCATCCACTCCATACAGATCCCTATATAACCTTTATTTTAATATCCCACAACATGGTCACATTTGTATCATTGTTTATCTATAGAGTGTGGAAATGAAACGTACTAGAGAACCACTAAGACATACCATATATATGCCATTATGTACATGATATGTATTTATGATAGTAAAAATCAATCAGATACAAAAAATATTGATCACCCATGTTCATATGGTATTAAATATGAAACCATGATAGCTAACACCGCATGCCTCAACCAATACCAATAATACATGTATTGTAGTCTCATTTCTTAGATTTCACATCATAGTATGTAATAAATTCCACAAAAATTTAGAAAATTGATATACAAGTCATGTAACGGTAGACATACATCCCTGAATGAGCACATTATAATATTATAAATACGATGTTCAAATAGACCAATATTTGACATCATTATGTAATTGGGGATACATTCATGTAATAAATATTCACTCAATAATTGGAAATGAGAAACACATAGGTGACATGGTGTCTACACCTAAGTCTTAGGACTCATTCAAATCCATATCTTAAATTACGTCATAATCATTAGGAAAACATTATAACACCCATATATTTTTATGATAATTATTTTCAATTATTTTATTTATTCGTTAGATTGTGTTACAATACCACTATATTTAAACAAATTATATAGCATTTTTAGAATATTGTGTATTTGATAACAATATGATGATTGATTTATTGTATGAATTATAATAAATTAATTATTAAAATTATACTATTTAAAAATTTATAAAATTATTTCATTATTTAAAAATTATTGTAAAATAAAACAAAATTTATTTGAAAATAAAAGTGTTTTTTCTCGTAAAACATTATATTTAGGTACTCAATGCATTTTTATATTAATGATTACATTAATAATTATTATATAATTATTTAAATAAAGTTTATATATAATTTAATCGTTAAATTTTTTAAAATTATTAACATATAATTTTCTATGTAAAAGGTAAAAATAAATCTAGTTTAATACTTAAAAAAGATTTTTTTTTTCAAAAAATATGGTTTGTCTCATTTTTCTAACACATATTAGATTTAATTTATTAAATTTAATAGTATTATTTAACATTAATTGATTTAATAATATATAATTATTTGGAATAAATTTTGTAAATAACAGCCTTTTATTTTTTATCAATATGAATTGTTACTGTGGAAAATGTTATCACCTCTATAAAGAGAAAATCATATTAATTTTGATTTAAAAAGTGTGATATGGTATTTATTATTCATCTTAATTCTAATATGATTAATTTAATTAAACAACTATCACATTTGGATCAAAATATATTAGATTAGTGGACACTTTTAAATGAAAATTTCTTATAAATTATTTTAATCCCTGAAAGTTGAAAAATATCGTTCTCATAATTTTAAATATATTTTATGAATTCATATAGTAAAAAATACTTATTATCAATGAATATCAATATAATTTTGGGAATAATTATTATAATTTAATGATTTAGTTTTATTTATAATCTTTATGAAATATATAATTACCTTAAATGTTTACACAACACCAAAATAATTTTTCTTAATTAATTGGAAAATAAAATATATGATTTTGAAGACATTAAATATGATATAATTTGATTAAGTTACAGTGTTAGTTAAATCTTATAGTTTTCATGAAATATTATTATTGTGTTAACATATTGTATTCAAATTAAAACTTTTTCTTTTTGAATTTTACATCAAATTAAATGAATAGTTTTAAAATTTACAATAATGATGTTTAATAAGAATAAAATTTATTAAACTATTTAAATATAATAAATTCCCGATATCCAACCCTACATATCTTTAGAAGATAACTAATGGGGTATAATATTATAAAATTTTATCCCTTTAACTGACCAATTTCTTATAAACACTTCTTTACCTCATATATTTATATGATATTTTCCATAAAATAAAAAATTATATATTTAAAAAATGACTTAGATGTTTTAGTATTATTATGAAAAAACCATTATATAACATCATTCCAATCAAATTTGATGTGAAAGGATCCCTCATCTGTATGTATGGATTATCATCTCTATGTAGAGATACATTATATTTTTCTTAACCATCTTCTATATATGGGTATTGTGGTGGTTTTAATATTTATATGTGATATTAATGACATAATTATATTTTTTAAAATATAATATCACATATACCTACATTCCTTCCAATCATTTTAGAAATAATTACGTCATTCATGAATATATGTGGACTACCTCCTCTATGAAGCAATGTAATTCATTTTTCAATTATATATTTCATTAAATAGTGAGGATGAGTTTGAAGAATATATATAGTATATATAACCTAATAATGATCCTAAATTTTTCAATTAAAATTTATCATTCTATCAGTCTATCCATCCAAAAATAAAAAATGTGTTCATGTGTACATACGGCCTACCATCTCCCTGAATAGTATAATTCATTTTTATATATCTTTTTTTATTAATAAATATAAAAATGTGTATAATGAAGATATATGTTATTTATATCAGGATTAGAATCTTTAATATGATGGATCTATGTTCAATTTACATGGACCGAAATGACCAAATTGAAATACCCTTGTTAATTGAAACAGTTAACACCTATAAATGAATATTTTAAGGAAATATTGGCAAAAATAGTTGTTTAAATATTATAAATGGATCATATAGTCAATTAAAATTATGTGTACGATTCTGGTATTGATGTATAGTATTATTATAACTATTATATATAAGGATATAGTTCTTTTGATGAAAATGGAACTCTAGATAAGGGGGTTTATGTTACAATGTCATTGTTTATTAGGATTTTTTAGGATTAAGTTATGAATATTATGTTTTATAAAAAATCACACTTGATACATAATAATTTTCTTCCAACATATTCATCTCTTACATATACATTTTTTCATTTCATTTTCCTCACTTTTTGAACATAATCGATATAAAATATTATTTTATGGAAAATAGAAATTTTTTCCTTCATAGGATGTGAAACCATTTTCATAAATATCCATGTTTTAAAAAATTGTTTTATAGAAGTTAATTTAAATTATACTATGACTGTATAGAGTAATTTTTACCCCTATTTTAATTTTTTAAAATAGGTTATAAATGAATCTCTCTATCATTTTCCAAATGTGGTACATTGTGACTTTTCAATAGTACAGATGAAATATTTTTTAGCTTATACATCATTAAGACATTTTTACATCATCATGCCCACTTTTATATATGATTATTAATTTATGATTTTATAAGGTAATTTTAAATGAATATTTTTTTATTAATATTTTCATAGTTTTTAAATTAAATAATATAGAATATAATGTTTATTTTCCTCAATGATGTTTTAATGATATTTTAATGTAATTTTTATTCACCAAAGATTAGAACACTTAATTAAATTATACATTACAAGGAATATGATTCAAGGATACCATCCCAATTCATTCTCTATATGGTTTATGAATATTAGGGGAAAATGTTAATTAAAATTATTTCATTTCCATGGTTTATGCAGTCAGTAAATGACAAAATGATTCCAAAACCAGTTTCTTTTTTATGGGTTATATTATAATTAAATTTTATGAAACCCATTTCCTTTCATGGGTTCTGATATGATGAATAAATTATAATATTTGTGAAAAATAATAATTATTATCATTATGTGGTATGTGGTACCTATATCTCAATATAATACATTGAGAAAATATTTATATCTCATAGTATAAACAAAATTGAAATTGGGAGTGACACTAATTTTGTAATGGACTATGTCTAATATTATTGTTTTTTTAGTTAACATTGACTACTATTATATTTTGGGAATTTAACCCATTCCAATATGATAGTATTTTAAACGATACTTTAATACTCAGAAAATTATTTTATATTCTTATGATTATTCCATGATTCCATGTCTAATTTCAATATTATTCCCTCATGGATAATGTTGTTTTATTTATTTTTGATTCATGTACTATGAACAACTGTGGTTTTTTAAATGACTCATGGTTATGTTATATTATATGAAATATAATATTTTAAAATTTCAATCTCATTTTATGATACCCTTTATATCATATTATTCTTATTTTCTAGATTATTTCAATATTATTTACCTATACAGGGCATCTGATTTTACCCTTTTTAGGTTTCCTGTTCGTAGGATATGAATAAAAGTGTAACATATGATATGTATAAGAAGGGGGTTTTCTGATGATAAAAGTTGGATATTAAGTGGATATTTTATGAAATAATTATTTATGAATAAAATTTTCCAATGATAGTCGGTCTAAAAAACTCTATCATGGATTGAAATGTAATTTAATGAATATACATCAATTAAAATGTAATATCAATGTATGGATAATATGGGTCTCTATGTTAAGTATCAGAGAAAGGTTTTGTTATCATTTGGAAACAGTTATGGAAAAATGTTTTTAAAAAAATAGGGAACACTCTAGGTATAGCATAAAATCCTAATGTTTTGGTAATGATCATAAATTTCCAACGGAAAAAATAATGTTCCCTAGAGTTAAGGATTCTTGATTTAGAATCAAACAAATGTTTTTTCAAAATTTTTTAGTTTCTAATAATGATTATTTTTTATCACATTATGAATTTTTTACTCAATTTCATGGGCCCAAATGAATCATATTAAAACTAAATTTTATGGGAAATGAAATAATTTTCATCATGTGCAACCAATTTTTATTGGATAGGGAAAGAAAAACATCATTCTTAGTCTCAAAAAATTCTCAATATATGATTGAAGCTATGCTTAAAAAGGTGAAAAGGAAGGAAAATATGTTTATAGAGTCCTTCATGAGGGAATAATTCCTTTATTTTAGTGGGTCCACTGATCCACTAGTTAGGGAGAAACCAAAGAATAAAAATTTTCTTTTTTGTACTTTTTAGAAAATGATATAGTTATTATGTGATGCATATCATTTATAAGGTGATGTCGATCAATGGGGGTCATATCAGTAAAATAATGAAAAATAAACAAATTTACTCAATCAGTGGGATGAGTTTAAGGTAATATTTATCAATAATTATTATAATCGTACTATTCATATGAAAACAGATATAGAAGATCGTGATTTGAAATAATAGGATGATAAATTTGTTGGTACACATAAAGAATCTTTTACAATACTTACATGGTGTGGTTATAGTATTATAATCCATCAATAATATATGGTATATTGATTCATCAGTGGCATAAAACAAAGTATCTAAAGGGTGTTATTCATAACGTACTTTAGTATATGTAAAGAAATCATTAGATGTGATATCATAGTGAAAAGGATACTTGAGTTACCCAATAACTCAATGTTTTTATAAGAATATAAAAATGGAATTCAAATAAAATTCATAAAACAATATAGAGAAGATGATGAGATTTCTCTTATAACTATTATGTGGAAGGAAACATGGGTGAAATTTTGTTAAAGGAACTAGTAATTTATTCATTTTTGGAAGGCATGGTAATTAGGAAATCAATTTCCAACGTAATAGTAAGATGTTATACGATTATGATAATTGAGATAAAGATCCATATAATCCACCACTCAGGAAATTGTGTTTTAAATTCATGTAATATATGAATTATGCGAATATTTTCCCATATATAATTGTTAATGATGATTATTTATTTCAAAAACCTATTATTCCAAGATACAAAAACAAATTTCATGAAATCACTATATCTGATGAGGTGTATAAGAACACCATGGAAAAAGGTGAAACTTACATAATCTCTATCACAAAAAAATTATTATTTTATTATGGATATACCCATTAAATTATATCTAAACAATATTTAAATTTCATCATATTACCATGTAAAAATTATATATTTAGATAGAATTAATACCCTCAAATGGTATGATTCTTGCGTCCAATTTATTTGATAATTCACTGGTTGGTGTTTGTGGTAATGTGTTTATTGAAAATAATTTCATTCATATTGTAGTTGAATCTGATGTAATATGTCTCGAAAACCATTTATGTGCCTCCTAAGTAACACATTTTAAGAATTATTTGTTGTATGTATGTATTAGTTCTTCATTTTCTACTCATCTTGAAATTAAAATAATGTATAGTAATTTCAAAGAGTATTTCTAGTGGAGATATAACATATTGTGTTTATATATGTTTATTATGTCTATATGTTGAGACTAAGAGATAGAAGTCAAAGGGGTTGTTACAACCATTACACACACTAGAATGGAAGTTGGAAAAAATTAACCATATATTTTTTCATCGGGATCCCCAAAATAGATAAAGTGAATAATATGATTTAGATTCTAGTCATTCACCCAAAGAAGCTAGAAAAATCCACATCCATTAAAGAATATTTATATCTTCATCAATATACTTTGTTACACTTTATGTAATGAGTAATATAGCATGGTGAACCATTGTAAATTGTTTCTGATGGGGATCTAAGGATGACATATATGATTTAGATAATTTTTCGATAGTATTGGGATAAAGAGTAGATTTTTAAACTATATATCATCATTGGATAAATGGTTAGTCTAAGAGGATAATTTTTACTCTAGAAGATATATTGTGAGAGTGATCAAAGGGATTCAATGGATGTTGGGATAAACAACTTCTTTTCATGGAATTTTATTACAATAATTTCATTCACTACAAAATTTAGAAGAATCATTTTTAATCCCTCTATAGTAGGAAGTGAAGAAGTAAAACACACTGGAATGATGTTGGATAACAAAGATATCATGGCCTAATTTAGGTGATGAAATGGCATATATGGTCAGATCAATTCATCCATGCATAAGTGCATCTAATACAAAAATAAAAATTAATACCAAGAATAATAAAAAAAGATCTATATTTTGATGTTGGTGACAAGGTACTCCTGTTAATATCATAATGGAATATGGTGATGAGACTATTAAATAATTACATGTCATTACATAGGTATACTGTTCCTTTTGAAATTTCTAATCATATCAGGATGGCAATGTATTGATTGGCGCCATCACTGAATCTACCTCAAGCTCGGGATGTGTTCTGCATATCTATCCTAAGTATGTACACAATAGATTCAGAACATGTAATAAAATTATATGTCTTACCAATGGTTCAAGAACATTCTTATGAAGAACAACTAATTTATATTCTGGATATCAAATAGAATGGTTTATTAAACAAGGCAACTCAACCGGTCAATGTTTAATGGCCAAATCGCCAATTTGATGAAGCTATGTGGGTACCTGAGAATGTAATGAGATATGTGTGTACTCAATTGTTTGTTCCAAGGTGATGAACATTTAGGGGGAAAATTAATGTGATTTTAATTTAACTCCTTGATATATTTATGAAATACTTATCTTTTAATAATTTTATTCATTAAATAGCTTGTGTTACACACAACACCATTATTAAACGAACTAAGTAAAAATATTAAAATGTTATGTTTTCATTATCTCCTAATTTTATTATTATTGGTTATGATCAGTAATAACTAAATTATGAAAAATACATATTCTACATATTAATATTCATTACTTATCAAAACGTTATAATAATAAAAAACTAAAAATAAAACTGATGTTTTTTTAAAAATTATTTTTATGTGAATAATATAATTTAATATTGATAAATTAATTTTATCATTATTCTAAAATTATTTTAATTAAAATTATATATTATTTTCTTGATAAAATCATTTACTCATTGAGAAAATATATTTCTATAAATTGAATAAAAAATTTCAGTTATTTTTTTAAAAATGTATTTTTTTCTAAAAATTGTTTTGATAACTTTTATAAAATTAAAGTAAATTATTTTACATGAATTTATAGGTATTGAATTAGATAAATTAAATTGAAAATTTTGAATAAATAGGTATACATTTAGTATATATGCCACATTTATTTTTTGTCAATATGAATATTAAACGTGTTAAAATTTCTCACCTATATAAATGGTAAATCATATTTATCAAGATTGAAATATGTTTTAAGAACATAATTATTTATCAAAATACTTATTTGATGAATTTAATTAAACCCTATTGACCATATGAAGTATATTTTAAAGTTATATGGAAACATTTGAATGTAAAAAACTTATATATTATTTAAATCAGTGAAATTTCAAATAAAATCACACTAAATTTTAAAAATGCTTTATGTGTTCACATATGGAAAAAAGAATTTATAAATGAATATAAATATAAATTTTGATCATACTGAAATTATATTCATTAGAAAATTTTATATAAAATTACTAGGTATTTTTTAATAAACCTAAATTCATACAAAACACCTGAACAACATTTAATCAATTTAATGAAATCTAAATTAAATGAATTTGAAAATATTAAATAAGATATTATTTGAATAATTTATTTTTATAATTTAATTTTATATGTGTATAATACATATTAGAGTTGGGTTAATATATTATATTTAAATTAATTTTTTTTTACCTTTTATGAAAAACTTAATATATAATCTCATAATTGACAGTAATGATACTTTATCAAAAAATTATATTATCAAAATATTAATATATCTTCAAAATAATGATTGAAGAAAATTTTAATATTATATGGTAATAAATTTCATCAAATATGAATTTATGTTTTTTTTCACATTATAATTAAAATTTAAAACATTTAATACTGAATATTTTAATATCATAACAAATATTAAAAAAATTAACTAAGGAATAATCAAAATGATAAGGTTTCAAATGAAATCAATAAATATCTAAATTAGTTTTTATGAAGTTATTACAACCCTCTCCATACTTAAATTAAAATACCTAGACATTTTATGGAATTTTTATTTGGAATAAATGTATTATAATTTAATATTTTGGTAAATTCCAATAGTACCCCTCGCCAAAATTATATATAAGAACCACCTCCCTCACTTATTTACCAAACAATGAGCCTTCTAGCTTGACCAAAATCTAAAAAATTCTCTATTAAAATTACTTAATCGTGTTCTATAGGTTTTTTATTCCCCAATGTACAATCTTATATCCCATTGGTTCAGATCTAAATGTGTGCCCTCATATAATAGGTAATCATCTTAACTGATCACTTTCATTTCCACTCTTACTTACCACTAATAAGTATATGATAATTATTATAAAATATTAAATTCTGTATCGTAAATATGATTATATGCTACTATTCATGTGAGAAAATAGTTATACACTCTCTTTACCATCAATCATGAAGTGAGGGTGCTGGTCATGTGTACGTATGACTTACCATCTAGGAATATAATAAAATTTTTGATAATATATTTTAATAGATGGGTATTAAGATGGGATTAAGGAATAAATGTGATATATTTGAATTAATTATTCTTTTATAATTATAATACATCATCTACCCACATACCATCCAGTTATTCAAGAAACCATAATGGCGTTAATCTGTATCTGTGGACTACCACCTCCACAATTTGATGTAATTCATTTTTATTTAATAATTTACATGGTTAGTAATAAGGATGAATTTTATTGATATATATAATATATATGTTATAATAATGACACTTTTTAATTTTAATTAAAATTAAGATTTCATTCATTCCAACCATTGAGAATGGAAAATAATGTTAATGAATATGTACAACCTACTATTTTTATAAATTGTGTAATTCATTTTCCTATCTATAACATTCATGGATGACTATAAATATCAATACAATAAAAATTTATTATATTTATTTAAGGTTTATTTTCATTAGTGTGTTGTAACATTCATCAATGTGCATGGAATGGAACTCTAGAAGTAATATACTCATGATAACTGAAGTAATTAAGACTCAGAAATGATGATTTTAATCAATTATTTATAAAAATGGTGTTAAATTGTTATAATGGGATATTATATTATATTATATATCTGTGTAGGGTTATTTTGAAGAATTATAATAATGTAAAAATTTTATACATATGTTTATATTTCATTCAATGCAATGTGAGTTCATGGTAAGGGGTTTTGTGCTACAATCTCACTATATATCAGGATTGTTTATGATTATGTTCTTTTGATGAAATATTAAGATAAAACACTCAATATAGATATATATTTTCTTCAATATTATTATTTCATGAAAATAACTTTTTGAATATGATATTACTCCCTTTTTGTACTCATGATACTCAAAATTTGATTATAAAAATAATTTACTCTATTTCCCTCTTAGATTAAAAACATATTCTCTTTCATATACATATTTTGTAAAAATTCTTTAAATATGGTTTTTATATTATAAAATTATTATATATATTTATTTGTAGCCATTTTTTTCTTTTTAAAAATTGGTTTGAATGAAATCATCATTTCATTTTCTAAATGTGGTACCTTGCAATTTGTTTTGATAAATTCATTGAACAAATGATTAATATTATAATGAATTAATGGATATTCATGTCATCATTAATAATATTTCCTTTGGATAATCCCTTTTAATATTACATGATTATTTTAAAATAAATTTTTTACCTTTTTTTCTTCTTAAATGTTTTAATTATTTATTTTCAAATGGGAAGGTTATATTCTTTAACGAATGGATTAATGGTCTTTTAATGGTATTTATATTCATCAAATTCTATAGCATTTGATTTAAATTATGATTTACATGTAACATGATCCATTAATTCCTTAATTATTCTCTCTCTAAAGATGGTTTTTGAATATGATGGAATAATTTTATGTATCTTATTTCATTTACATAGGTAATTCTCTGATGAAATGATGAAATATTTAAAAAACACATTTCTTTTCCATTAGAAATTATACGGTGAAGTGTTGATGAAAACCATTTATTTTTATAGGTTTGGATATGATAAATAAATTATGATATTTTTTAACTCATATGTATTATTCTCAATATGAGATGGGTGGGACATAAATCTCCCACTAATTCATTGCATGAAAATTTATAAATCATGAGATAAATAGTATTGGAGTGAGGTGTGGACCCAATTTACTGAGGGACTATGTCCACTGTGATAGTATTTAGAGTGAACCATAATATCCAAAATGTTATATGGATCAGATCATTTCAAATATAATAGTCTTGGAAACTATCTTCAAAAACTGAGGAAATGATTTTATATTCATATGTGTATGATGCAATTCAAAATTGTTTTCAAATATTATGCTCTCATGGATCATTTTCTTTCACTCCTTTCAATTTCATATCTTATTAATATTCAAGTCTCTTTCCATGACTATATACTATGATCTATGATATAAAGGGTTTTATTTTTAAATGTTAATCCCATTCTCTCATAGACTTTTCTCATGTTATGCCTATTTGATCATTAATATATCCCTTATTTACCATTACTAAGAAACAGAGCTTAACCATTACTATGAATCAGAGCTCATCCATTTATAAACATATATTTATTTGGTGGTTAATATTTATATAATTCCACCAGTTTATTAATAGTGAATTTAAAAAGTATTCATGGTATATTTATCATCTAGGTAAAATGTTAATTAGATCAATTTTGATTAGAAAAATGATAATTCCATAATTATTCATATAAGTTCTTATTGGATGTATTTAACTCAACCCATGTCATGTTATTTTCAAATGTTTTTGTTTAATGGATGTATTTCAATAAAATTTACACATATATTTTTTAAAACAATGAAATTTACAAAATTTAACTCAATTTTTTTAAAATATATAATGTGTCTACATAAGGAAAAATGTATTTTATAAATTAATATATATGTTTATATTGAGATTAATAAAATAAGTTTCATGATAAAAAATTATTTTAAATTTTTATAAATTATATAATGAAATTAATTTCTTATTAAATACCAATCATCTATTTTTCCATTTAATAAAAAATATAATAAATGATAAAAAAAATTTAAAGTGATATAAGTTGAGTGAGTTAATAAGACCCAACAATGTTGTAGATCTGTATAAAATATTATGTACTCCTTAAATAATTATATTCTAATTCCCTTGTAACTTGTTGTATTTAATGTTAAATTACTAAAATAGTTTCATTATTGATAATAATGTTTTTTTATAAAAAAATTATTTTTTAAAATTATTTATATATCATTAAAATTATTAAATAATATAATTTGTTCACAATAAGGTTTAAAGTGTAATAAATTTATCATTTCTGGTCCAATTATCACATTATATGTAAATATCACACACCTTTTATATTGACAAATGTGTTCCCGTAGTAAAAATACAAATTGGTCAACTAAAGGATAATTAAAATTATAATATTTAAAAAGAAAAAAATATAACTTATATTGGGAGATGAAATTAAAATCATATTCTAAGTTATATTTTCATACTAGTTAATTTGTATTCAATTGTGTTGATAATAAATCTATTATAATTTAATCTTTTAGAAATTCTAAAAGTGGACCACACCTCAGATATAAAAGTGAACCTCCTCCATCACATCATGAAACCACATTGATCCTTAGATAATTAAAAACAAATTAATATATCCCTTAAAAACTTCCCATTCAACATAATATAAGTTTAGATATTGCTACAATGCCAATCCACAATCCATTATGTGCATATGAAAATGACTCGTTTCTAAGAATAGTTAATCGCCTTAGCTGACCAAATTATTTTCTACCCTACATTACATAATCTAAATATTTTTTATGTATCATAAAATAATTAATTAAATACCATAAATATGAATAATTTTTATTATGATTTTTATAACGCAATTTTCTTACCTCTTTCCAATAACATGAGATACACATGATTTTCTCATGCGTACGTACAACATATAATCTCCATGTGGGGATAAAATTAATTATTCATTATTGAATTTTGTGGATGGGTATTTTGATATGTTAAATGTTAATATGTTATATTCATTAACCAATTATTCTTCTATAATTATTAAATCTTGACTACCTTATTACCATAAAATTATTTTAAAAATGATAATGTTTCTCTTGTGTACATGTGGACTACCAACTCTATAAAACAATGTGATTTTTTTCATTTACAATATACATTAATGGTAATTAATATGAATCAAATTAATATATATGATATATATGAAATTAAATAACCTCCTATTTGTGAATAAATATTTATATTTGCTTCAATCAATTTGTTAAAAAAATGGAAATAGTGTTCACGTGTATGTACGACCTGCCATTTCCACGAATGATGTAAATAATTTTTCAATCTCTAACTTTTATTGATCACAAGAAACATGAATATAATGAATGTATATTATATTTATACCGTTATAAAAAATATCGAGATGATGTAACAAAAATAAATTTATAAGGAAAGAAACAACAAAACTGATATACTAATTATAAATGTATAGTTAAGACCAAAAAATAAATATTTTATTAAGGAAATATTTACAAAAGGGGTGTTGAATATTTATTATGGGATCATAAATAATAATAAAAGTATAAAAAATAATATTTCCTATAATGGTAATAAATATTCATTTATTTTATATAATTTTGATGTTCTTGTTAAGAACAGCAATCTCGAGGCAAGGGTTTATTTCACAATATCATTAAAATATAAAAATGTTAAAATTTATGTATCTATTGGGGAATATTTCAATACCATATTCCAGTTTTCTAATATTTTGTTCAATTTTTTTTCCATTATCAAAAAAATTAAATTAAATTTTCCCAATTCTTAACTTTTTACATTATATTTTGAAGGGAATGTTTTTTTTCATTATCTAAAATATAACTTTAGAAATTTTTCTACAGAAATATAGAATGAATGTTTTTTATCTTATTTGACAGATATGGATATTCCCTAAATAATGGATAATTTTTTATGTAATAATTAATTTATATTTTTACAATGTTCTTTTTTAATAAATTTCATTTCTTTATAAATGTATATCAAGTTTAAAAAACATGTTTTTAAAATATATTCATTATTTTCCAAAAAAATTATTAAATGTTTTATTTAAAAATTATTTCAATTATAAGATGATATCCATAGTGTATATCCCCAAGCTAAATTCTTTAATAAGGGGTAATTAGTTATAATTTCTTAGGAATCCTTATTTTTTATTCAAACATTGTGGTGGGTTAAATCCTTGACCACATGTTTAATGATGTCCCACATCCCTCATACGGAAAAATATTAATGAAACAAAAATAAAAAAATGTATTTTTATATGGTTCTGAAAATAATACCCCCAATCATGTTCAAACTATTTTTGTTTTAGGTATTCTCTTTTTAATATTAATTTTTAGTGAATATATATTCTGACCACTTTTCACACAGGTTTAGTTAGGTAAAATATATACCATGTAAAGGGTATGCCTAATTTTTATACTGAATCCCACAGTTCATCAATTACCTATTTTCTCTTCATAATGAGAATGATCTTTTTGGATTTATAAAAAATTGATTTTTTTCATCAAAGAATTTCACAACTTCTTAAAATATATTAGTTCTACATAAACACTGTTGACCTATCCCTCAATGTTTTATTATATTACTCATATGATAGAGAGATAGAATGAAAGAAAGTATCACTTACTTTTCCAAGTAATGTTGAACACCACATATTCGAACACCAACATGTAATCCAATTAACAATTGAGCGATTTTATCCTAACCTCACATGAAGTGATCATGTGATTTCTCAAAGACATCAGATATGTTCTTCAAAAGAAAAAATCAATTTTAAATATTCCTTCATGTTTCATGGGTTTTTTATGGGTTCCTTTATAAGATCAACCAACTTTATAGATCGTTCATTAATTGAACTATAGTGGTTCCCAAGATACACCTTCTTATGATAGAATAACAGGATTATAACTTCTTGCACGTGAATGGATCACATAGAATACATTCATGTGAGGTATCTCTTGGTATTCAAAACAATAGTATCATGAACTCTCAATTGATTTGTGGTTTATATATTTAGATCCAAACTACTGCTATACTGATTTTTATGTCATGCTGAAGACTAATTCAATCATCATGTGACCTTAGGATATGATTAATTTGGATGATTTAGACTTCTCCAATCCTCACTAGAATAATCATGCGATCATTTGATTGTTTCTCATGATCACTTATTTGATGATTTGATTAACTTGTGTATTTATTAAATGCAATTATTTAGTTCCATATTTCTTCATCTGATACCCCTTGGAAGCTTAGTGGAAATACTACAGAATAATTCATTTGATAATATCTATAATGGATGAAGGTTTTACACAATCAATGATGAATTCTTATTCCATTGAAGGATACATGGATGTTTCATAATACTCACATTATCAATAGAAAACCACAAAATGTAAACATGTAATGTGACTAGTACGTATGATGACTTCATGAAAAACTTGGTTATCATTGGGAAAATCATATTATTTGAATCATCTTAATCATTCAAAAAATTGATTGTATTCATGGATTTGGGTCAATAGAGTGGTATCAATCTCATGAGGTGAATACTACAGATCGTTTATTTTATCAATAATTTTCATTATACTTGTGGTATTGAGAAAGACACGGGTTTAGTTGATATTGAAGAGTATTTCTTGTCCTGAATATGTTCTCAGTGGGATTTAATGGATGTTGGAGATCACTAAGATAATGCATCACTTGTGGTTTCATTTTTATTAAAGCGATGACGGATTTTATTAATCATTATATACCCCATATCCCAAATCTATTTACAATAGGATGCACATTATTATTTTGGGACATAAACTACCACAACATTTCAAAGATACAAGGGATCAACACTCGATTACCCAACTCACACACTATGGCCTCTCTAGCCCATATATGCCTCTAGCCGTTTGATCAGGTGGTCTTTAGACATGATCTTGCTTCTCTATGATTCCATGTGGCCTTTTTTGTAGGATTCCCATGAGTATGAACCATGGGAACCTCAATTAGGGTTAGGGATATACCTTGGGGCCTGTTAGATAATCTCTAATATTTTATATAAGGTATATTCATATATTATATAGGAATTATGAGTAAAAATTATAATTAAAACCACTATCTAATTCCTTCATCATAAATGTATAAATAAATAAAAAAATTTAATGGATTTCATCAATTTCATCATGGAAAAAAATATTTTCATTTAATTCTTCAAATTAATAAACATCTCTAAAATTTTATATAGAATATATTGTTATTGAAACAAGTCAATAACATTATGATCTATCAATTAATTATCACAATTCTATTATGGATTATTTCTCATATAGAACATCTAATGATGTTAATTGAATCCATAGAAATCCTATAATAATAACAACTTCATCAAAAAAACTCATAATGAGTCATTGAAAACAAATACAACACAAAATAATCCCAATCTTATCAAGATACCCCTTTAAATTTTTTTCAATAAAAACACAAACCATATGTCATATATGTGGTGTAAACTTTCTACGACTTATTCAAAAGTAATTTATATTAATTTAATTTTTTCATAGTTTGAAAAAGTCTCTATCACATCAATTATAAATTTACATATCCTACTACATTTAATCACTCCATTTTGAGCCATATATATCTACCAAACCCTACCCAAATAATCTCACAATGTCACTCCACTCATCCTGGAATCCTCACATTGGGTAGAAATCCAAACATTGAAGTCCTTTCGTATAAACCAAAAGAAATTACCCAAAAAATAACATTATTCAACAATATTGTTCATTTTATTTTACTATAAAACTATTAAATTGTTATTAAATATAATGAAATATTTTTATTATATGATTTACATGTATAAATTTATACACATCAGCAAAATGGGATACCAAAACATCCTTCATGTGGACAGTAGACAACCTCCTCATGAACTAATGACTTTTATTCTTCCATTTACCACCATTAAAGGTTATAATAATGACATATTTAGAGTTTATATATTATAAATATAGTATTTATAATATATTTATGATTCATTAATTTTAATATAACACACATCATTATGCACTCCATTAAAGGTAATATGACAACATCATTTGTGGACGTGTGGACTGCCACCTCCTTAAAAATATATGATTAAATCCTACTATAAATGAAATATATTAATAATGATTTTTATAATAATATGGGAAATATAAGAAATATAAATTATACTAGTATTATAATATTCATATATATCATTTACATAATACAAAATATAAATGGAAGTAGTGTTCATGCGTACATACGACCTACAATCTCTGTGAACTGTTCATTTAATTTCAATTCATCAAATTTTATAGATTATAATAAATACATATATATTGAATATATATGATAATTAAATCATGTTTTTAATTTTTTATATGACGAAATCATGATATAATTAATAAGAAAAAAGTTACATGTCAAAACATACATGAAAGACTACATAATTAACACCGAAAATAGTGAAAATAATCGATAATTCTTAACAAACAGGCAATACGATATTACTTCAATTTAATATGATATATTATAAATATTATTAGGGTTTTAATATAATTTAATAACATTATTAAAACCATTATATATTATGTTAATTTCCTTTTCTCAAATGGAATCACAATGTAAGGTATTTTGTCTAAATTTAATTTTATTGAGGTGTATTGAAATGTTATGTACACGATTTCTTTTTTATAGTGTATATAACACCTTTTGAAATGATATATCATGAATATTATTAATTTAATGATATAATAAGTTTCATTTAATGTTATTACTTAATGAGAATTGATATTAAATTGTATCAATGTGTTATGGGACACCATGGAATGTATAAGGATTATTTTCCATAAGAATGTTTTTAATGATATTTCAATAGTATTTTCATTCAACAAAATCATAAAGCCTCATTGTTACAAATACCAAAACCAGTAATTATTGATAAATATATATTCATTAAGAAAAGTATATATTTGATAAATAATACTAATTATAAATCAAATATATTACTCGAGGGGAGAAATTCATTTAATGGGAAATGATGGGTCGGGAACAAACATTATATAGCCCCTTAATGAATCGATAGGTTCTCATGGGATAAATATGTTTTCCAAATTAAATGGGACTATACCTATAGTTTTAAACCATCTTTTCAAAGTCATTGATGGTATATGTGTTTATGTTCCTAAGACATGACGTCCTATAATTATGCATTTCCTTCATTTATATTAATGTTATCATTATTAATATCTATGATGTTTTGATATGATAAAATATATGGATTCATTACATTATCATTCTATTATGTAAATGGAGTGTGTATTTAGTTATTTACTATTCTATATTGATTATTTTAAATCCAATTATTTAAATGGAATGTTTTCATTTTTATTTACCTTTCCATATATATTTGTTCTCATTAATTCATTATTACTTATGGTTTACATACACATACCGAGCATTGAATCTCACCCTTATTATGTTTCCTTTCCCAATGTTATTAATAGGAATAATTTGATGGAGTTTCAAGTACGTTGAGCATTTAAAGTTTTTTTGATTTATTTATATTTTCCAATATATTATGGGTATCAGGTATGTTATCTCATTTTACTAAACTGATAAAATGTTCAGCCTTTTGGGATTTTTTCCCATGTAAACATGCAAATATAATAAATCATTCATCAAATATAGGCTTTTGGGGGTAGGTAATTATATTTGGAATCAAATAATGTTTAGCATCAACCTCAGAAACAATATTTGGAAAACATATATTTGGGAATATAACCATAACATAGACATTGAAGTTAAGTGGTGTCAAATCATCAAAAATTTAGTATATTTTATATTTTGTTAGTATTCATTAAATGAAAACCCCATATAGATTAATTTAATGGAAATGGTTTTTTCATTGATGTGCCTAGTGGTAACAACTATGACAAGGTTCATCATACTTGACTCAATCATGACCTGGTAGATGACAAAAAAACTTATTGTGCACCTTATTTGATAATCATAAGGGATATGCTCAGGATAATTCACATTCACTTTACCTACCACTATGAGGGTTTAAAATTAAATATTTTCCCAAAGTAACCATTTTTTATGATTTATGATGATTAATTTTTTCAATTTATATTGAGTGTTATACCATATTTGAAATTTTGGATTTATGAGCTAATCGTGTATATTCCAATATTTAGAAACGGTACCTAGAAGCAAATATGGTATCAATACACATGGAAATTACATAGGTTTCTATATTGTAAAAACAAATACAACTGGTATTTGAATGGAATCAATTGTGGATATACTGGGGGAACATAATCAGGTTTTGATAAATAACCTTTTTTGAATGAATCCACCGCTTCCACATAGATAATCTCTTATATTGGATCAATTTATGTGATTGAATCCCCTTATCGTTTAGTGGGACTACTAATACTATTGTAACTGAGCTATAGATTATGTATACGGAGAAGATATATATGGCCTTCAGATGTAGTGAAATAGTGTTAGTTATACTTATTGTATATTATCTCAAAGGTGATTCTGATCAGTGTGGGTATCCAGTCTAGAATACAATAGTGGAAGACAAAATTGAACTCATTAAATGGAGAAATTTTAAGGATATGTTATTAGATTAATAAATCCCTTGTGATCAACAAATGGATATGAAGAGAAGGTTTCCTGGTATAATGAAAAAAGGAAGAATATATTGTTTCTAGTTAGGAAGCTTCTTTTACAATGTTATCCATGAATGTTATTGATTATATAAACTATACAGAGTGTATGATCGACCACTTCTCTGGAGTTTATATGACAAATCATTGAAGATAACTGGATTCTAAATAAATTTCATCATATTACGAAATAGATTTATGTGGTATTCAGAGAGAGATGTAATTTTATAGAATCAATATATTCAATGGAATCCATGATAAGAAGATGTTACCTGAGGACCATGGAAAATTTAATGCATCAATGATAAATAATATGTTTGAGAGATTTCCATATTTTAAAAAAGCTATAAAAATAACCTTGGGAAATGTTTTAAAAGACCAAGTGTTGGTTATAAGTGTGGAGATAGGGGTCACTGGGAACATAAATTCAAGGGGAAGAAACGAAATAATGATTTATAGTGTTAAAATTGTAAAGATATGTTACACTATGAAAATGAATCCTCCAATGGTTTAAGGAATCAACCATAGAAGATACCAAGGGGAGATGTCCAAGATTATGTGATCAATATAGTGGGGGGGGAGTTGTACCAAGTGATGTGGGGGAAGCTACATTAATCCTATCTTTATATTTATCCAATGCATTATTTCATTATGGATCATCACGCTCTATTATATCTACCCAGTTTCCTATGAAACTTATACTTTTTCCTTTTGAATTAACATGTGAGTTATTAGAAAAAACACATAATGAGAGTATCATTGTAACAATGTTGCATTAGATAGTCCCCATTATGACACATAAACGTTTTTACGTGATGTAACTGTTATCATATCAATGTATGCATTTATATAATTATATAAATTTGTTGGCTCTCAAAAGATGATGAAAAATGAATTATAAGAGGACGCAAATTATGATTTGTGAGGGAGATATATAATTTCTTATATTTATATAAGAATCATCCTCACTAAATTCATATCTATATCCTACACTTTTATATCTATAGAATTATCTACTTAGTGAAGAAGCCAAAACAACTTCAAATGATGGGTATGGTAATATTCTATTTCATGATTTACTTAATATACAGAAAACGTTTATCTATTTTTTGAGAAATTACCCTGAAATCCCCTTGAGTGTGAAGTTAAATATTTTATTATTTTATTCCCAGATTCAAGGCCAATACCAAAGACTCCCTATAGAATAATCTTTTTGTATGTAGTAGAGATAAATAAAAATCTAGAATAATTGGGTATTAAGAGATTTTTTTTACCTAGTATTTCACTATGTGTATCCTCTTTTACCATTGTTAAAAAGAAATATGGATCCATGAGGTTGTGTAATTATTATAGGGAAATCAACTATATAACCACCCAAAAAGGTATCATCTACCATGCATTGATGAATTGTTTGATCAACTTCATGAAGCTTAATACAATAAATTACAAAGGATGAACTTCATTCAGGGTATCACCAATTATGAGTAATAAAGAAATAAATTAAAAAAATGTATATTTTTTGTGAGGAATAGAAATTGAGAGTTTATAGTAATTACATTTGGATATACTAATGTTTCCTTTATTTTTATAGATATAATGAATAGTGTATTCAAGGAATATCTTGATCACTTTTTTGTATTCATTGATGATATTCAGGTGTAATAAAAAATAAATGAAATTCATGAGAGTCAATTTAGAATTATTATTATGAATATAATAATAGAAGAGTTATATAGGAAATTTAGTAAGTACAATTTTTGGATTCAATAAGTCCATTTTATTATCTGTATTGTCTGCAATGAGGGAATGTTTGTTAATCCTGCAACGACAAAGGCAGTCAGTTAAAGGCATAAAATAGACATAATCAAGGTATGTAATTTTTTGCATTGGTAGGTTATTATTGTTGGTTATTATATAATTTTTCCCAATTGAATAAATCATTAACCTGGAAGTCATGTAAAGGGGTTATGTGTTTTTGGCAAAGGGAATGTGAAGAATTTTTGGATGAACTAAAGTTAATATTACTAAATGATTTTATTTTCAATATACTGTCTAGAATTGATGTGTTTCTCATATACAGTGATGCATCGAAGAAGCCATTTGGATGTTTCCTAATAAAAATGATAATGTTATCACATATACATCTAGTAAATTAATGTATCACACAAAAAATATCCAACCCATGATCTTGAGCTAGTAGTGGTAATATTTTCCTTGATCATATTGAGACATTGTACCTATAGTGATAAATGTGACATATACATGGATCCTAAAATTATTAAATACACCTTCTTATATAATGAGTTCAATTTGAGAAAAATAAGATGGATTGAACTACTCAAGGGTTATAATTTCTCAATAGACTAAAAACCAAGGAAATCAAGGAAGGTATTGGATTCATTGAGTAGGAATGTACTAGAGTTATAACCCAAATGAGAATTGAGAAGAACACTATGTTCATGGATCTAATAAATATGGAAATGGTAATTTCTAAGATGGAAATTCATCAACAATTTTTCAAATGATTTAAAAATCATATTTATCATATAATATACATAATTATCAAGTTTATGATGAGAACCTTCATATAAATATTAATGTTGTGAATGGACGGAAATTAGAAGTATTTTTTTATGATGATTGAGTTCTAAAATTCAGAAAGTAGATATGTCTTCCATATATACATGAGATAAAAAGGAAATTATTGGATGATACTCTTAGATAAAATTTCACTTTACACCCTAGATACACAATGAAATATATGGACATGAAGGGACATTTTTGGGGGACAACATGAAGAGTTGAATTTCTCATTAGGTGTCCATATATTTCGTTTTTCAATTAGTTAACGTTATGAGGAAGCATCCTAAAGGGATATTAGAACCTATTCCTATTTTGATGTGTAAATGGGTTGAAATTACATTGGACTTTGTCAAGAGACCACCATATAATACAAGAAATAATGATGTAATATGGGTTATCAATAATTTCTTAACCAAATAATCACATTTCCCTACTATAAGATAAGACATGAAACATGATTTAATTAAAAAGATATTTATTAGTGATTTTATAATACATTATATAACACCTATATAAAATTTCCGGGCTGGTATCTCCACTTGACCCAATAATTAAGGAAGTGTTTTAAAAGATCTCTTAATATCAAGAATAATTTTAGCACTGTATACTGACCTCAAACAGAGGGATAGTACAAAATAATATTTAAAGAATGGAATAAATATAGAAATAATGTTCAGTAGACATTTGGCGTACATGGGATCAATACCTACCTTGGTAGATTTTTCCTATAAAAATAGTTTCCATTCTAGTATTCGATGTGTGTCATATGAAGCATTATATAGAAAGGGTTGTCAAACTCCAAATTATTGGGATGATGTTGGTGAAAAAAACACAATGGAATTTAGCATGTTGAATATATAGAAACAATGTTAATGTCAATTAAAGTTTATAATAAAATAGTTTAGTGTAGTAAAATGAGTTATTTCAGTAATCGGAGGAAAGATTTTGAGTTACAAGTGAGAGATCATGTTTTCATAAGAATATATCTCGGGAAGCGGGTTATAAGGTTCTCTAATAAAGGGAAACTAAGTCCAATGGACATATGTGCTGTTGATTTTTTTCAAATGTTTGGAGTCATTCCTTACAACTTGGTAATGCCATGAAATCTCTCCAAATTACAGGTTGTCTTTCATATATCTCTTCAAAGGAAGTACCTGACTAACCCAATGTTTTTTCTCATCTCTAATAAAAAAGAGTTTTAACATGACCATTCATAATATTAATAACCCATCCATATTAAGGATACTAATGATAATGTATATAGTAATTGGAAAACTCATCTGGTAAAGGTTCTCAAGAAAAATCACGAAATAGAAGAACCAACATGGGAACTTGTGGATTCTATAAAGGAGAACTACCTGTATCTTTTTTAGAATGGAAGACCCAAAAAATTCTAGAAAAATAATTTTATATGAGGGGGTATTTTATCACCATATGATATTACTATATTTTATTTTTAGAATAAATTTATTTATATAGATATATTAATATCCACACAACACCATGTTTAAAAAAACACTATTTTTTCAAGTTTTCCAAAGTAAATTAGAATATAACACTTATATAGAATATATATATAGTGAATATAAATATTATATATACAATAAAATATTTTTCATTCATCCAAAATATTTTATTAGCATAAGATAAGAACAAACATAATAATACACTTAAAAACCTACATTTTTATGAAATAAGTTTTACAAAATTTTAATGGAACCCCAATTTTAAATCCAATTTTTTACAAAATAATATGTTTTATGTGATAAAATAAACATATTATTTTATATTGAAATATAAATTATTAATTTTTTTGATTTTTTTTGTGTTTTTATTATAAGTTTCATTTTTTATGAATAGTGAAAAAATATGGCATTAAAATTGAAAATGTATTTGTAATATAAATTATTTAAAATGTTACACTGTGTTTTTACATAGTTTTATAATATAATTAGATAATGTTTTTATTATTTTATCCAATTTTGGTCATTTTAATCAATGTCTCATTGAATTTTGATACAAAAACATTTCAATCTATTGGATAATTTCACATTAAAAAATTGACATCTTATTCCTTCAACATAATAAATTTTAAATTAATTATATCCAAACCTAGTATTTGAATTTTTAAAATTTATTCATATTTTATGTCATATGGTTAAAATTTAGAAATTACCTCCCACTTATTTTTGGATAAAATATGAATAGTAACATTAGTATTTTATTTAATTTCAACAATTGAGAGTAAATTAGGAAAATAAGGGTAAAAATAATATTATAATTATTATCAAATTACCATAAAACATGACCTAATATTATTTACTGATTTATTTTCAACCAAAATCATTTATCGAGCTATTATTGGAAGGTTCTGGGGCTTGCATCAGAATTCGGTAGGCCGGGGATTTTAAAATATTTTTCGGCGGTATGATGATACTTGTCGACGCCGATGATCCGAGCCATGGTGAGATCTGAGGATCTCACGTAAATTGTAAAGAGTACAAAACATAAACAAATACATATCATTCCAAATCTGATGGCCTACTTGAGTGAAACTTTCCACTTGTGATCACTACAAGAAGAATCCATAACAATATCCCTTTATATCATCAACATTGAATTGAAAAATTGTTGGAACATTGATCTTGGAACACTAGGTGCCAGTATGGTGATCTGATAATACTTTCTATGTCCTGACGATCACTACATCATGATTCATTCAATGCTTGAAGAAGATCTTGATCCATGCACTTGGATCAACTGATTCTCTATACAGAAAGATGTATGTGAGAGAGGATCTAATTCTCATTCACTGAATGTTAATGGATAGTGAATGGCCACACAAGTGAGAGAGCCTTCTCTTATATATATAATAGAGTTGATAAATACCTGATAGGGTTCCCATACCCACGTTTATCTCAACATCCACTAAATAAATAATTTTGAGGAACTAAGTTGTTTTAATATTATTTATTATTTTAGCACAGACTTATAATATATATAATATATTACATGATAAACATCGAACCATTTAATGTGACTCGGTGTCCCACTTAATTTTTAACAAACCGTGAATATTAAAAAAAAAATTTTGATTAATATTTTCTTGTATTTATTAAAATTTTAAATACATTATAAAAAATCAATCACAAATATTCATAACATTAATAATAAAGAATTTATTTAATAATTTTGGTGATCAAATACATGGAAAACACTGGAACCTCATGGTGGGGCCCACCTTGTAAAAACCCCTATTTAACTGAATAGGGTGGATTCTTGAATATGGTTTTGTGTGTGGCCCTCTAGGCCCTTATCTCGATTCTAGTAAATAAAATGAATAGACCATGAGTGGAGTTTAAAAAACCATAATCGCCCATAACGATATAAGGACGGTCATAATAAAGAATACAGTCCAATGAAAACTGATTTTGTACTATAATATCTTCATCTTCAAATATCTCAGAGTGTAGGACACACACATGTTTTATCATCATTTTATTTCTTTTTTATTTGTTGATATATCCGGATCGATTTACCTTTGTACTGCTTTTTCCAAAGAATGGGGAAGGCAGAACCATCTTGTTCAACCAGGCCTAAGATGAACAACTTCCTACACTTGGAAGCGATAAATACTTTCTTGACCATTCATCCAATGTCATTCCACCGAAGATACACCCAACACAAACTACCTTGCCACAATTTCAATATCACGGTTTTTTTCTTCAATCAAAGTACAAAATCAAATGATACACATTGGTTATGGTCTCATGTTAGGATACTAATACACATGTCTGTAAATAGAAATGACCAATGACACCCAAAACATGTGGTGCTCTTATTGGCGGGTTTGTCCTCATGATCTCACTACTTGAGATCCCCATGTGTGAACTTCATGAAAAGATATCTCAATGCTTATTAGCTCTCTACAAATAATGGTGAAACATCTACAATGTCTAGTTAGTTAGATGTATCTAGAATATAGAATATATATTTAAGATTACTATAATAGTATCTCTAAGTTCTCATTATATACTGAGATTTACGATAAACTCTCGATACTAAAATTAATTATTAGACATTTCCATTATATTAGTGGACGCAAATAAGTCTACACTATAATTGTAATATAAAATCAAGTATAATTAACTGTATACATGATATGGTAATAAACAATTAGCAAATAGTTGGGTCTAGGGAACCCACTATTTCAACACTTCCACGTGAACTAGAGCCAACTTGTATCCCAACTTTTTAATAACTCACCTCATAAAGTTCATTCTTCTGTTGAGTTATGGCTTTAACTACTAGGCCGACCATGTTTTCACCACGTCACATAACTATTTTATGTAACCACGTCTCCTTGATTAAAACTTATCAAGATAAGGTATCCTTGATTATATAAATTTTTTCAATTGTCATAACTTGACAATCTTGGAAGGGAAAGAATATCATAAATTACGTAATGATAATTCTTTTATCACTAGGTCGAAATCCAAGAAAGGGAACAAAATATTTCATTTAAATACATCTTAGCTGCCTTAGAAGTTACAATGTACTCGGTATTTGTAGATATAGATACCACTAGATTTTATGATCTTAACTCGCATATCCCGTTAGCCTAACTGAGATACTAGATCAAATTGATCTAAATATTACTAGGTTGTGTCCCAAAAAAATAATATTATACCTTCTTCTCCACATTCTAGTTACATATCATTTATACTTTTTGAAGAAAAAGATGATTTTTTGACTGCTTTAATTGTAGTACTACCATATAAAATTGATAACTTCCTTCTATAAAGTATGTAATGGCCGTATAAATTCATTTACATATTATGGCATACATGATCGATCCATCTCTAAAGCCTATAGATCTCAATCCACTACATTAATCTATACCCATGTACGAAACTTGTAAACCAGGAGAGATTATACCATGTGAAATTAGAAACAATTCTATAGTTTAATTGTTCCATTTTTTATTTTTTAATATAATGACACTATATGTATGATAAAATATGACAAAGAAACTATTAGATATAATTTAGTAGACATTGTTCCCTAGAACATAGGTTGTTACTTTATGTCAATCATTTGAGAATTACTTTTAACCAGATATTATCTAACTATAAGATCAATATATGTTTTCAATATGTTTCCAAACATATTTAGCATAATAAAATGGGCGCTTTGACAATCCATTGGTAGACACAAAGAAAATGGTATTTTGAAATGAATGCGCTAAGATCTTGTTTTTTATATTAATCTAGAACGAGATTTCAGTAAAATGCACCCTTTATTGGTATATGGTGGTGTCATCTTCCCTTTATAGATGTGTCTAATACACACATTCTATGAATGAATTTCTCGACATCCAATGACTAATAGAATGATCTTAGAAGTTATATATGACAAGTAACATTCTTATGGATTTTGGCATACCGACATGGTATAACCAATCGAGACTTATTGGTACTTGGATTGTACCATCCATCTATCATATCATATGAATACCCACCACAATATTCAATTTATAATCCCCTTTTCAATTTGTTACATGGAATACATTAATTGAATTTTAGATGATATTTTCAACCTTAGATCATTTCCATATACCACTAACTTGTGGGATTTATTATTTTCAATGAATAAATTATCACTGACCATAGTGAATATAAAACCATCACCATCATTTCATCCTTCCTACATAGTATGTGTTTCTAGAAAACTTTTATTCCACATTCACTTGTGGAACTTGTTCCTACGCCAACCATTTGTGACTCTCGAGAATTCAATATGTCTATGTCAATTTAGCTCCCACAATCTCAAATAGAGATGTTCACCCCTATATATAAATTTAGTCTAATAACTGACTACACCATTTTTCCCTTAGGGATTTATGTAATATCCTAAGAATCCATTAGGATAATTACTTAGATGCACCATGTGTTTAGCTTGATGCATGCTTGTTTAAATATTAACAAAATCGTTGCATCCTAACACATGTCATATGACATAATAGATTTTCATCATACTATGAATCTTATAATATCCATTTTCCATTTTAGTGGGTATATTGGTTATGGTTTTACACTATTATTTTCAATACAGATCTTAAAATATGATGGAAGCTATCACAGGTTGTATCATTGATACTCCATACATCATAACAATGATGTATGAAATGTGCATTTATGAATTGGTCCGTGCTTCATTTTGTTAATAAATTTTAATATGTAACACTCATCATTGATTCTCCTTATGAACATCAATACAGTGATGTAGATATGGTAACATGAGTTAAGGAATTACTCCCCGCTTAATTATCAGGTTCGAGGATTGTTTTTTCAATATATTCTTCGGCATGCAGATCCGAAAAAACACATATCTTCCTACCATACTTATACTTCACCAGTACACTCCGTAATGAATCTTATGAAGTATCATTACCTATATCATTCCTTGTAATAGTTTACACTCTCTTGTTGAACTATCCTCTAATTCTTTGTGGCAAACATTTATTTCAAAAGTTTTCATTATATAAACTAAATATGTCAATAATAACAAAGGTGTTTAGTTGTGATGACCCTAAATACAAAACATAGTATAATCTTTACATACACTATATTTTTTACTTGACAAGGAATCGTATTTCCACTACTGGGTATGTCTTACATATTATAACTATCATGTATTTCCTTGGATTCATATATGTCTGAACTATTTGTTGAGTATGTTAAACCACAAACAACATTAATTCAAAAACATGGAGTAATGTCTCAATATGTTTAAGAGGGAATTTGAGAGAAATGTTTTGTTTATTCAAAACCACATGTTCAATTTGAATCAGTAAATTGGAAATTTTAAGTTATGTGTTTCTCACCACTGTCCTACGAATCACTCTTTCTCATCTGCTTGGAGAAGACATGTTACTTGTAATAATGTTCCTACTTACTCGGTTTCTATATAAAAATACACATATATTATTGGAATATTATATTAAATACCCAAGAAATATGTTTGAAACATTAATTTATTTGATGAATATAAACTGAATGAGAAGTAGGTACTTGGTTTTATCATTCAATTTATTGTATTTTGTAAAAATCCAATAATTTATTTCCATATGTGATGAAATTAAACACATGTTAAAAAACCATGCAGTTTTATCAAAAGTAAATGATGAAGGATCCTTTGATGTGACATTACATAGGCCTTTTCAAACTGTCTTCTAATATATTCTCCCAACGAATAAAAGATAGTGATATCATTAATATTCTTGTTACTTGGAGAATTTTAACATAATGGTAATTAAGAACATACTATATACTATTCAGTTATATCCTTAAACAAAACTAGAGTGATTGGGTGTATAACATATACTAATGGGATGAAATGATATATTGTGAACTATCGTTCACTTTACACAAACCAAGTGCAACCATCACATTCAATTCCTGCTTCACGTTCCCCTTGGAAACATCATGGATATGAGACTACATGTAACATCATCCATTCCCTGGGGTAGATACTATAACTAACATCATACTATGATGATAGAATTGTGAAAGAACCATCATATGCTTAATTCACGAGTCTCCAATATTCAATTTTACACACTCACATGTGGAGGTGGTTTAATAGGATGCGACACAAGCATCTTTAATTTCGGTTATAGTTGTAATGTGTGTGAGGACATACACTACACTTTGGAAATTCATTCTTGTTTCAACGTTAACATTGTTTGATATTTATCATTGTTTTATTATGTTATTACATTAAAGTATCTTCAAATAAACATTATTATATTATATTTTTATGTTTATTACCGAATGTGACATTACTGATTAAATTAATCATTAAATGACTCCAACTATGTTTAAGGAATTCCAGGAACCCTCTAAACTAGAGGCAGAATAATCTTGTGTATTCTAGTGTAAATGGTCCCTAACCCATCATCATAGTCTACAGGATATGGCTACACCACTACCCAGAGTATTCAAGGTAGGCTTTGGGTTAGCCAAATGCATTAACTCGTAGTTCCTTGATCTCTTGAGTGAAGTCCAACCTTCTAAAAATAATGACATGATTCTATTAATGCTTGCCTCTAAAATCACAACAATATTGATATGAATATTTCTGTACTTTAATTTTAGATATTTCAATCCACCACACTTATAAGAACTCCCCGGTAGTAAGAGTCACCCTTGGCTATGGAATGACTGGCACCCTAAACACCCGATTTTGTTCAATCATGAATGATTGAAGGATATGATGACTTAATATTTTTTGGAGTGTTTTATTGGTTTCTCTCTTGAAAAATGTAATAAATATATATTAAAATTGTTCATCTATGTTCTTGTGCTATCAAATGAATATTAAAATAAAAACACATGTTTCTTCTTTATGCCTTTTATTATCTATTATTTTAGGTATTTTCATGTTGTTCTAAAATATATAAATTAATAAATAAATTCATAAAGGAAAACTACATCCCGAATGTTCTTGAGCATCTAAACGATCTAAGGGCATCATACCTAAGTCGAAGAATGACTCTTGATGCATCTTTCCCTCAGATTTTTTGTTTGCTTCACGTATGAAGTATCGCCCCGTCTTGGTGGGGTCGACATCAGGGCTTGGATTACCACCTTCTCTTGGCTGGATCCTCGTTTCCTCTTGAATCGTCTTGGATAGCGACACTACCTCATCATGGTGGGGTCCACTTTGTTCATCATCTTAGTCCTAAGTACAATAATAATCGTGTGCAGGTGAGGGGGTCTAGTGGGATAAATGTACATTGGGAAAATTGGTCGTGCATTCCCTTATACATTTCAACTAAAAATAAAGACAATGTGCATATTGTCTAATTATTTAATTAAAATAATTTCACACATTTAAATAATTCATTAAATAAATAATTGAATACAGACATACAAGTGTTGGTGCTTAAGACGAGCTGATTATTAAATAATGCATGATAAAATTATAATTAATTAAATAAGTATGAGGGTATCTTTAATTAAATTAAATGAACTAATAAATTCAATTAATTAAATTATTCACCGGTCCTATAATAAATTTTAATTTTATGCCAAAATTAAATTAATTAAAAATTTAGTTTTATTGAAAAAATAAATTAATTCTTATCAACGGGTATTAAAATAATTAACCCAAATTAATTTTAATAAATTTAATTTAAAAACTAAAATTTAATTAATTAAATATATTATTTCCGATTATTTTAAAATGGTCGGTCCTCAAAACTCGACTACATGGCATGTGCGGGTCAGTCCAAACCCATGCATGGCCCTATGATGTCGGGAAGGGCCAAAATGGGACAGGCCAATCCGCCCAAACCCAATTCAGGTTTGGAAGGTTCGCTCGTATCGCATCAGGACAAAATTTTCCGTTTGAAAAGTAAATTGTAGGCAAAGGAGTACCTATCAGATCTATACTAGAGGCGCGGAAAGGATGCGGATAACACCAGAAGAATGGGAAGGTTGGCGGTGGACTATCCCGTTGTGGGGAATCCAGTGGAATGCACTCCCAATGTGAAGGAGGAGGTAGTCAGGTCATCCTGTGTTGGTTGCGAGATGACTGGTGCGGTGGCTGGGTGAAGAAGAATTATGGTTGTCTTAAGGCACAGGAGGTCACTGGGTACCTTGTAGGGTGGTGCTATGGATAAGGGTGGGAAGGACGAGCGGCAACCAGGTTTTTGCACCGGAGGTCTGGGAGAAGGCCGGAGGCTAGCAGCTAAGTGGTTAGGGATTTTGAAGATGTGGGGCTATGGCTCGTGGGTCATACCAGATCTGAAGTGAGGGGATAGAAAGCATGGGAAAGGGGTGCGGGAAGGCTTTGTTCTCTCAGGAGTTTGCAAAAGGCCTACCGAGAACGGGGTGAGGGAACCTGGATGGCTAAGAGGGTGAGCGACAAACTAGGCCCAACGGCGGGCAGCGGGCTCTACAAGTGCTACAGGGAGGTCCAGTGCATAGGTGGCAGATGGCATGCCTTTGATGGAATCCTAGGAGAGGATCCTGGATGGCACTTAAGTGGGAGGCAGTGGCTTCGGCACCGCGACATGATTTCTGGTCTAGTAGGTTCCAAGAGGCGTAGGAGGTCGGGTCCTGCACTATTGCGAGTGGCTCTGTAGGCGACTTGCCCATGGCTTCACATAGAAGAAGAAGTCAAGGGTCCACATGGACCCCTTTTCTTCCCTTTTTTTAATTAAAATCAATTTTTTGTTGTCTTTTATATTTCCTCCCCACCAAATTTTTCAGTTGTTTTTTTAAAAAAAATTAATAGTGTTTTTATTTTTTAAATAAGTCTCTCACTTTTTTTATCTAGTAAATGTCTCTTCCCCTTTAATTTTTTTCTTTTCTGTGTTTTTTCACACACAGTTTCTATTTATTATTAGCTACATCTTGGCCTTTTTGAGTTTTATAATAATAAAATTATTATAATAAAATAATAATTTATTATTTTTATATTATTATTATAATAAAATTAATATTATTATAATGAGAGAATTGTTATGGAAATTATAAAATTAAAAAATTATAATTTTCACAATTAATATCATTTTCGATACACCAATTAAATTTTAATTGGTTCAGCGTGCTAAAATAAAATTGATAACTCAAGATCTAGCTTCATATTTGATCCAATCTGAAAAAATAATCTCACCATATCCTGGACATTCAACATTTGATCGCCACGAGGTTTGAACTATTACGACCGTCTTTGAAACCTCTAAATTTTTTTATGAAAATTAATTTTATTTGGATCAAAAAATCTACGTTATATATCTTATACCACTAAATGGTTCTGGGGACCGTAGTACAATCTCCTGGGCTGGGGATTTTAATATTTTCATCGACAGATCAACGACACTAGAGACACAGCTTAACTAAGCCCTTGTGAGATCTAAGTATCTCACGTAAATTGTAAAGGGCAAAAAACCAAAATAGAATGCAAACTATTCAAAATATGAAGGCGCACTAAACTGCAACTGATCGATGACAATTGCTGCTTGAATAATCAATAGTAGAAACCCTCTAGATCATCCACACATGCCTCAAAACCCACAGGGACGTCGCTCATGGAACTCCAAGTGCTAGCATGATGATCTGATGATGCTTTCGACGTATCGGCGATCACTGCATCAAGATTCCTATGATGATTGAGGAATATTTTGATCTGAACTGTTCGATCACCAATGTCTCTCTCTAAGAAGTTGGAGGAGATATATGCTCTCAATTATTATCCCATCAATTTTAATGAATACTGAATGGCCACATATGTGAGAGTGCCTCCTCTTATATTAATATTGGTGTTTATAAATACCCCATAAGGTTCCCCAACCCCATTTATTTCAGCATCCACTAAATAAATTTCAATGAACTATAATGCGTCAATATTATTTATTACTTTATCACATATGTGTAATATATATATATAATATATAATATATTACACGATAAAAGCCGAGCCATTTAACTCAACTCGGTGTCCCACTTAATATTAAATGAACCTTGAATATTAAAATAATATTTTATTGATTATTATTTTCTCGTATTTACTAAACATGTAAATACATTAAATAAATTCAATCACAAATATTCATAAAATGAATATTAATGAATTTATTTAATTAATCTTGTGAATGAATATTTGGAAAGCAGTCCGACCATGTGGGGAGGCCCACCATGTCTATAAACATATTCAATTGAACAAGGAGGATTCTTGAATACGGTATTATGTGGGAACCTCTAGGCCTTTATCTCAATAATAGTTAAAAAAATTCATAAACCAATAGAGGAGTCTAAAAACCCATCATGGACCATAAATAGATATGGATATTCATTTAAACAACTAACATCCTACTAAAACTGACTATGTACAATAATATCTTTTTCATTAAATATCTCATAAAGCAGGACACATCCTTGTTTCATCCTCCTTTTCATGATTTTTTATTTGTTGATCTATCCAGATGGGTTTTCCATTGTATTTCTTTGGCCAAAGACTTTCGAAGGCAGCACCATCCTCATAAACCAGGACTAATACATACATCTTCCTAAACATGGATGCAACAAATCCTTCCTTGGCCATTCAACCAATGTCGTACCACTAATGATGCACCCAACACAAGCTACCACACCACGATTTCAATACTATGGTTTTCCCTTGCATAAAGTTATACATTCAAATGATACACATTGGTAATGGTCTCAAGTCAGGAGACCAATACACCAGTTAGTAGAAAGGAATGACCAATGACTCCCAAAAGATGTTGTGTTCCTATATACAGGTATTTCCTCGTGATCTCACTAATATAGATCACCATGTGAGAACTTCATGAAAAGAAGTCTCAATGCTTATGATCCCCCTACACCTGATGGTCAAACATCTACTGTGTCCAATCAGCAAGATTTATATAGAATATAGAACATATCTTTATGATTACTATCATAATATCTCTTAGTTCTCATTAAAGCATGGGATCTATTATAATATCTCGATAAGATAATTAATCTTTGGACATTTCCATTATAATAGTGGACATAGAAAAGTATACACTATAATGTTAAGATATCATCAGGTAAAACTAACAGTATAGATGATATGGAAATAAAAAAGTACTATATATTTGGGTCTAGGGAACCAACTATTTCAAAAAATTTATGGACTCTTGCATCAACATGGATGATAGAAATCACATTATAATATTTTATTCAATGAAAAATAGATTTTTTCATACATTTGTTTTATATAGGTTAAATATTTCAAATATGGGGTTATGTAGGGGATATATTTGACTATAAATTTCAACTATAAAAATAAAATGTTTATATTCATCATGATAATTTATTTTTAATTTTTAGTGAATATGTATTTAAATTAATGGCTTTATCAAAAATGATGTTGTAATTTGTTTAATTAATGGACACACAAAATAAATGTTATTAAAAATAACTAAATAAATATAATATGTTATAATTATCTTCCTCGATGAATTTTATAGATTAAAAAGAAATATTAGGTATGTTTAAATTGTTTTTGATTGAAATTATCTTTTTTTTGACATTTTTGAAAATGTTATGAAATGAATAATGTCAAAATTGAAATTAATGATATTTTAAAAAAAAATATTTTTCCTATGATATTAAATTCATAAAAATACAATCATTAGAAAAATGATTGAGATAATGTCTCAAAATTTTATCCATGACTCATTTAGGGTTATTTTGTAATTTTATTGTAACTATTTTAATCATTAAATAGTAGTAATCCAAATTGGCATGGTATAAGAATTAAATGTTTTAACCAATGGTTAAACTCAAAAATAAGGATTAAAATATCAAAAAACATGTTTAAAATTTATTAGATAAAAGGATATAGACCAATATTCATCCTATATTATATATAACCAAATTTTGATCCTTTTAAAATCAAAAATTAATTTAAATTAATTTAATATTTAAAGAGTTTCTAAAAATTCTCCTCACCCTGTATATAATAGGGCACCTCCTACCTCACTTCCTCGCACCACCTTGAACACTCTATCTCGACCAAAATATATAAAAATTAATTTCCCCCCCCCCACACACACACATTATAGAATCCCTCATTTTGTTTTAAATATATCCAAATATGTCTTTTGGTATAGACCCATATGAGTTACCCAAAACTGTGCTGACATTCTTCAACGATTAGTTTAAGATTATCCCATTCTCAAATAATTAAATTATTTTTATTAAATGATTTATATAATAAAAAAATATTATTAAATATACTTATATTTATTTATTATAATATTTCAACTTACACTTTCACACACATCCTTAAAATGAGATACACAATCAACGTTCGTGTATATGGAGGACTATCACATCACAAACTGACAATGTTCGTTCTTCTATTTACAACCTTTCAAGGTTGGAATAATGATGGATTTATAATTTATATATGACATATAGTATTATAATGTCTTTATGATTTTGGAATATCTTTACAAGATATAACTTTATGAACTCCATTTATGGGAGTATGATGATATCATTTGAGGATGTGTGGGCAACCGCCACATCAAAGCCATTTTATTCATTCATGCTATACAAGGAATGTATTGAGGATGATTTTAATAAACAAAAATTATATATATTACTAAAAAATTATATAATAATTATTATATACATATATATCATTTATTTATTATGAATAATAAATGGAATTAGTGTTCATGCGTATGCACGACCTATCGTGTCGATGAATGGAGCATTTCATTTCCTATCTCCAAATTTTTTGGATTATTATAAAAACATATATCTGTAATAAAAATGATATTTAATTCATGTATTATAAACTATATATTATTAAATAATGATATATTTTATAGTAAATACAAGTAAAATGTCAAAACATTCTCCAAAAACAATGCAATTAGCGACCAAAAATAGTTAAAATAATGGATATTTATTAACAAAAGGGTAATGAGATACTATAAGAAGTTCATATGTGATATTATAAATTTGATTACTATTCAATTATAAGTTAATATATGTCATAAAACCATTATAGAGTAATTTAAGGAAATTCAATCAAAATGAAAAACATGGTAAGTGATTTTTTCTCAATTTCATTTCGTTGAGGGATATTGTAATGTAATGCACCAAATTTATTTTATATGACCTATATTATGAAGATCGAAATTTAATAACCTAAATATATTTATTTTAATGATACAATATATTTAATTTTTTCTTATTCCTTCATGGGAATTATAATTAAAATATTTCAAAGTATTACGGGAAGCGTTGGAATGTTTAATATTATTTATCCTTACGAATTTTTTAATTATATTTCAATAGTATTTCCATTCATTAATTTCAATAACCCTTATTGTTAACTATCCTACCTTGGGTATTTATTGAAAAATCAATATTATTTGTTAAAAAAAGTTTTTTGATAATTCATATTAATTATTAACAATTTCTATTACTCAATATGTTGATGTTTTGGGATATGACAGGTGTGGCCTAGACATTATATATCCCCCATATGCATCGACACGTTCCCATGATATAAATATGTTGGATAAATTAAATGGGTTTCTACCTGTGGTTTAAAACGATATTGTGAATGGTCCTACTGGTAAAGGATTTCATGTTCCTCAGACGTGATATCCTATAATTATGAATTTCCATTATGGATATTTTAGTTATCATTTTTGATACCCATGAGGTTTTCAAAAGATAAAATATATGGGTTCATTTAATTATCAGTTTACTAATTAAATGTTATTTTTTAGTTATTTTCATTTAAATATTGATTATAGAAAATCGATTTATATAAATGGCTTGTGTTATCAGTTATTTAAAATTCCATATTTATTTATTCCCATTAATTAATTATTGATTTATTTTTACATACCCTTAATGAGAATTTGAGGTCACCCTTATTAGGTTTTCATACCCCAAATTATGACGTGGACTCCATTGAATGAGTTTCAAGGATACCTATCTTTTAAATATGTTATAAGTTATTTATTATTCCCAATTTATTTTGAGTATCTAGAATGTAATCTAGTTTTATTGAATTGATAATGGAATCACTACTTCAGGATTATTTTCCTCCTAAACATGCCAATGTAATAAATAATTCACCAACTCGGGGATTCTGAGGTTAAGGAATTAAGAGATATCTCCCTATTGATCTCGAGTTAGAATAAAATTTATTTTTATATCTCTATTTTCACCTTTATCATTGATAAAAAGAAATTAGATATCAATATTCTTGGATCATTAATTTTCAAATGATTTTCAAAAAGCTCTATTAAACATCAATTATCATAGTTGGTTTTGATTGGTTTTTCAATTTTCTCCCATAAGTCAACTATATTTTTATTCATCCATATCATTTGTATATAATCCTTCATTACAACAATTTATTCATCCTCATTCATACTTATTTTTACTATGATTTTATTCATCCATATCATTTGTATATAATACCCCATTACAATAGTGTATTCATCATCATTTATACTTAATGTTTATATGTTTTGTTCAATGTTGAAAAAAAACTCACACCAACATCCCCCACTAGTAATATTACACCTTAGGATGACCTTCTGTAATCACAATCACCAACCCAACTTGAATCTATAAACCTAAGAATATTTAAGTTATTTCCATTCATGTAATGAATCCCATAATTTATAGTCCATTTGATATATATAAAAACAATTTATCCACCATAATAATGGAATTCATTAGATCGTTCTGATATCAAGAAAATATACATATATAATATACAATATTTGGTCTAGATGATATGATATAATGTACACTCTGAGTAATTATTTGGAATTATCTAAATTAACACTATCTCCATTCTCAACCATAAATTGCTTCAGGCCCATGTAAATGTTTATAGAAATTAAAAAATTTCAGACATTTCAAATTTATTTAAAAATTCTCTATAGTAATTTTATTGGGATAAAAATGTAAAACATTCATTTTTTTATATTCATCATCCTAGGAAATATCCAGACCCTGCAATCATGGACATCTCAAACTACTGTTTCATTTGGAATTCAAAATCTTCTCATAAATTTTTATCAACCCATTAAAAAATTATAATAGGAACCTTTAAAATTATAATAATAATAATACTTGTTTTCATTTCTATTAAATATGAGTTTTTATGCAATTTTCCTTTGAATATTTTTTACAAGATGAAGTAGTTTTTTTATTTGAATAAAATGGGTGGGGCGTATTTTATCATATAAAGAGCCTTATTTAATTTTTATAATCTCTTGTAATAATTTTCAAGGAATATACAATTAGATTTTAAAGTATAAACATCTTTATCAAGATCATTTTTTTAGATGGATGATTTTACTTCTATTTGAATGATGATATATTGCCTATAAGATGAAATAGTAATAAGCATTCTAACATCTTCCAAACATGAAACTATAGAAAACGATTCTTCAAAATAAATACCTTATACTTATTAATATAAATTACATACAAATATGGTTGTATTTTTGAAAACATTACCTAGTCCATTTCACTTATTTCTGTAGACACACATTATTCCAATAAATTTATTAACATTAAGACTTAGATCAAGATTCCACATGGTAATGTTTTCAATTTGACTCATCTTGTCATTCATAACCTCAGTCATCTCTTCATGTTCAAAGGATTAACATAAAATTTATAATTAAATTAATATAAAAAGAATTTCTAATTTTCAAACATTTACGTCCTTCAAGTTGGATATACTATGTAGTTTTTATATCCCAACTTTTTTGTAGTCTACACAGTTACATATTGTTCTCCAATGATATTTTATCTTTCCAAATGTTTCTTCAACTCATAATAATTTTTTTATTTTCAGCAATCTCATATTCATCTTTTATCTGTTCTAAATCAACACTTCCTTCATAGGATTCAACATGATGTTTTTTCCTCAAGTCTTTTATGGAACCATTTTATTGTTTGAATCACCATATTAAAATGTCATTACATCTTCATCATTCCTTAATTATTGGTTTTAAATAATTTTTACAACATAAATTTCAACCATTTTTAAAACACCTATTCTAATATCTATATATATTATAATTAGATAAATATCCCATAAATAAAACTTCTACAATGTCCTCATCAAATTTATACAGATTTGTGTCTTGGATTTTGGTGATTCAATGGATCCAAAATAAGAAAATTTATTAAACAATATGACTATTCAAAAATCCAATTTCATATGAAGATTGATTTGAATTTATAATAATTAAACAATGTCTTTGAATATATATATTAGTACACACTACATACCTTTCTAATAATATTTATATATCTAACATAGAATGAATATTTTTTCCCATTTCCGTATACTTTGATTCTTTCATTTAAAAAATCGATTTTATTGTGGAGTGTAGAGGGTAATATTTATGCCTTATTAAATATTTTTAGGAAAATATTAAAATGTATATAGATTGTACTCCTTACCATTGTAATATCTCAAATTAATTATATTAATACCATGCTATCATTCAATATCTCTCTTGAACACCTTGAACATATCAACAACATATGACTTCTTCAATGAAAATAAAAATCATTTCATTATTGAAAAATTTCCATGAATGTGATCAAATAAAAGTCAACATTTATATATTGATTACTTATAGTTCAAGCTAAATATTATTGAATTAATTCTAGTGGATGTGTTCATCGTGTGTACACTCTCTTCTGTTTACCTTATACAATTTATCCTTACTAATATATTATATGAAACTAATCATTATCTCAGACTAACTGAGGAATCTTGATAACCATATTTTTTAAATAGATCCCACTCTAAATATTTTGACCAATATAGAAAAGTATTCTATTTGAGATTTTTTTATAACATTTCCCAGAGATAACAAAAATTATTTGGCTCTCAATTTCAAAATAAATTTCTATAGGACCAATATCCTCTTCTAAAAATTTTACCATAAAAAATATCTTCATAAGATAAATTGTATGATTGAATATTCCATCATTTATTTAATTAATTAATTTACTACATTAAATTAGTTATGTTTGATCCCAATAATAAATAAAACCTCTAAGGAATTCATACATGACGGTTTCATTTCATCTGAACCAATTTCATTGATTGTAAACAAGGTATTATTTCAATAATTTATAGCGCCCTTATCATGTTCCTATATATTTTTTAGAATTTTCATATCTCCTGCAATATGTGATGAACAACCTCAATCATGATTCTTGGGTCTTACCTTTTTGATGTCCATTATATAAACTTGTAAAATAAACAATTTCTTTTTCTTGATATTAAGTAAAATACTCTTATATTTTTGAATTTTTTATCATTCATCAGGAAGAATACTCAGAAACTCTTCATTATAGTGACCATGATGGTAACATCTTCCACTAATTTTCACAATTCCATCAAACCTGTTTTGATCAGAGACTACATAACAGATTACACACTTTTTTTATTCACCTATGTATGATAATCCCTCTACCTTATAGGATTCCTCTAAATTTTAGTCTTATTTGATCCTTAAGGATTGACATTTTATACCAACATATAAGGTCTATATCACTATAAGTTCAATGACACTAGCAGTATCCCTTGAATTTTGATCGATGAAAAACTATAGAGTCTTTTATGTAAAATCAACCATCTGTTATTAAATTGTAACTAACTTATTTTTAAAATGTTTTAGGGAACCATTATTATTTTGGTGATTCTTTATAACACCAACTAACGAAAACCTACTTTTATGGTTTTTGTTAACACGTGTTTTCCTAAAAATTCTCATTAAACCAGAACTACTAGTTTGTAATGATTTAATATTTTCATATTTTATAGGTTTAGAGTTTAAATGATAATTAATATAACTTTTCTAATCAATCAAAGAAGATTTAAAATTTTCTCCTATAGCTTTTAAATAATCAATCATCCAATTTTTAGGTGTAATTTTTTCTGTAAGTAATATTTACTTAGAAATCTTAATATATTCCATCAAATTACCCATATTCTTCTCTGATTCACTTATAATAATTTAGTACTCAGTCACTAATACCTTGATATGATTAATATCCTCAATGTACTCATATTCCATCATTTTAAACTAATATAAAAACTTATTCCGTTTTTAAACATACATATTAGATGATTTAACATTTATATTAAGCCTATTGTTTCTTTTATGATTGCCTTCATGTTCTGTTTTCATCATATGAAACATATCAGCTTCATTTACATCTTCTTTTTAACTGTTCAAACATGACCTTTTCTTTAAATAAGTTCCATAGTGTTAATGTATTTTATACCCCATTCTTCATCTAAATCATCACATTTTACGTAACTATATTCAATTAATTTACTCAACATTCATCCATTTTTCTATCTAATAGAATTAGTTTTCAATTCCCATAAATTTTTTATATATTTCAATAGATTTTTATTTCAACTTGCACTATATTTTATATTCATTTTATTCCTTATCTAATTCCTTATCCTTCATCTTATTTTAAGTCTATAGAAAATTATTTAATAATTATATAACTAAAACATTTAATTGGTATATTTCCATTGTATAAAACATTGCCTATTTTATTTTTTTCAAAATAATAGATAATATTTTCTGGTCGTTTTCATCAATCACATCATCTTCATCTAAATAAACATGGGATTCATTATGTAATTTTTATATAGTATTAAATTTTTTTACATATGTGAAATCCATTTTCAATTTCATTTTTCCTAAAATCATTTCATTTTATCATCTCAAATATTATGAGAGTATTTTGAGATTCAACAATAGATTTTTCATGAATTTCATACAATGATTAATTCTTTAGGTAAAATCTATCAAGAAATTTTCTCATTAATTTTTTAACTATAGGTGAATCATCCAATTTGACACAAACCCTCTAATATGGATAAAAATACAATTTTCCCTTGTAAAATAGTAATCGACATTTTCCTCTTTATCCTTTCTTACATCTTCAAATTTGTCAAGCAAGATTTTTAATTTTTTATCATAGACTATGGTGTTTCATGAATACATATTGTCTAGTTTATTTCACATTTCTTTATATGTCTAAAATACCATCACCTTGTTATACACATTAGAAGATAGAAATTATAAGAATACATTTAATATTCCCCCATCAACCACAAAATTTCTCTGGTCTATACTAGTAAAGGGACCATCTATAGAAATTGGTGGACATGAAATATTGGCAAAATCAATTATATCATGGATTTTTAGAGAATAAATGGTTGCATTCAATTCTACTACCCATAAAATCTGTCTCCATAGAAATACAGAAATCCAATTTTATTCCCATATTTCTGAATCTTTATAGTAGACAAAAAAAAAACTAAAAACATGGAGGAACTTTTATTTATTTCATACCACTTATAGATCTCAAAACTGTATTTATTGAGGGGGTGTAGGTGAATCAATAGAAACATTTTGAGAAATATCGTCTTTTATTGAACCTTTGCAACTTTTTAAATCCATGATCACTCATTCTATGATGTTCCCCTTCTCCCCTATAGAATCAAAATAAAACCACAAAAACCATTAAAGTATTTTTTACAAGGTTCAAAAAATCATTCTACTTTTCATGATCAACCTATCATTTTTCATTTTTATCTCTTATCACTTCTAATTTATTATGATTTTATGTTTAAATAAAATTACTCAAAAAATTATAAAGGTAAAATACACACCCTATAAAGGATAGATTGAATTATATTTTCTAAAGTACATAGTTTTTAAATATCCTCCTTTCTCTTAATGATAAATATAATCATATTGGATTTTTTAAAAAATTGACTAATATTTATAAAAACATATATCAACTGATTAAATGATATTAGTTCATTATAAATTTTTTATCCTCTTCCTTAATATATAATTATACTAATCAAAAGTATATGATCGTGAATATAGGAAGGGATCAGTTACTTCTTCACATAATAGTTTACCTATCCTTTTAAAACTACTTCGCATAATCTTTGTATGACTTGAATGATCTCCAGCTGTATTCATGTGAGGTGATAATATGATGTCTTGTAACATTCTCATATGTTCTTAATGTGTCCAAATCACTATATGTATGTTATTTTTCATGAAAAGAGTTGTCTATGGGTTATTTCCTTAGATTAAAAGACTCTCTAGGTCTATCCATATCATTATAAAATTGGTTCCTATGAAAATTATTATCATGACAAATTCATTTGATCGTATCTTCCTTCACATGAAGGGATCACACCAGATATTTTGTTTTAAGAGCTCTCTCTCTATTATCAATGGAGGCATCTGAAACTCTCGATGGAGCCTTATATTATATAGATAGCACCTCACAACTAATCGATCATATTTTAAGCAGCGATGAAGACTTATTCAGAGAATCCAGGTTCTATGTATCCCATGTATGTCGAAGCTTTTCAATTCTCATTGCATCACTAGAACGATCACCCGATCACATGACTTTTTCACATAAACAATTAATTGATCATGAGATTCCATAGTGGATTTCTTGTGATTCTACTGTAATTCCCCAACCCTAGTTACCTAGATTCAGTTCATTATTACATAACATTGGCATGATCACAATATATCAAGACTCGAAAGACAGATTAGGTTAGTATCCATGGAAATACTAGATACATTAATAAGTTTTACATTAAATTATAAAATTAAAAAACTAAAACAACATTGTCTCTATACGACTAACTAATATCCCATATTCTATCCATGCATGTCAGTCATAATATAATTTTAACATCCTAAGAAAAATAATATATAGAAAGGGGTGAGCTCAGATTCTCATAAAGGATAAAAATATAGCAGAGTCATTCGTAAATAAGCATAAATATTTAAGGAAATGTATGGCTCGAACAAAAGCCTTCTAAAATTGAACATCATAATAATATAGAAAAGATAAAATCAAATCATTCCATTTATTTATTCACATTAACATTCTACTAGTCGAATAATCAAATGAAATATCAATAACCACTTTCCTAACGATGGAATGCTTAATGTAAGACTTCATAACAACATATTCAAGGCCTTGTGCCAAGTCTAAAAATATGGGGTTTTCAAGGCCTTGTGCCAATACACTAGTTTGTCTCATTAGACCTACCGATATATCGAGGAGCTATAGCGGGCTCCACTCGTCAAATACTAAGTCAAATGCATTCCTCATATGAAAAGTATCAAACATAACATAAACATTCGTATTAAAACTAGCATACAAAATTTCAATAGATTTTCCATAAACCATGAATGGTGTAAAAATAACACAACTATAGGCAAACATATCACAAAAAATTCAATTCAATATTGATATTTTGTATCATAATAAATCATCTTCAATTAAGCTTAAAATCTATCAAAGGATGTTGACAAAGATGAAATCATAACATTTTTTAGAGAAATATCTCTGTCTATTCTGAAATCATTTAAAAGTCATATAATTATATAATAAAATATTTATTTTGAAAATATTAGAATAATATTATAAGGGATGCTTCGACGATGTTATTATGATAGAAAAAATCCACACATGTTGTATAAGATAAAAAACATTCTTACCGTAATTTTGTCGAAAAGGACATAAGGTTCCTTATTTGGAAAATGACGGAAATATTAGTTTCAATTTTTTTTATAAAAAGTCAAAAAAGGGAATAAATGACTTTAACCCATAGTCTAGTACATAGTAAAAATGTTTTGGAATAAATTTTTAAGAAACATGAATGTGGATGACAAAGATATCCCATTAGATACTTATGTTAAACCAACCTCGGATAATAAAGAGATTGTGAAATTAACCCTTACCTTGTCCCTTTCCTTGGTAGAGGGTATGTTAACCACATGTAGAATAGTTAAAACATTTTTATTAAATTATAAAAGAACTATATTCATAAATATGATATCATATATGATATTCTAATATTGTTTTGTTAATGATATTTCAGTAGTATCATCGTTTCAGGTGTTAACTGATTCATTTTCCTTTATATGATTTGTCATGTAAGTATTGTTTTTTATAGATAGGATGTATCTTATTAATATTTAGAATGATATTAAGACTTTAAAAATTATTTTTAATCATCAAATGAAAATTATTCTTGAATGGATACGATGGGGAATGAATCTCATTGTGTTCGTGGAGATAGTAATCCGTACGTACACATGAGCAACAATATTATTATTTTGATATTAAAATCATATATAATTGGATGTTAAATCATATATAAATAATCATTATCATATTATATTAATTATAATAATCATTTATAATCATTATTATACCCATCCAGATGATGAAATGTTTGAATAAAAAACTTCACCATGATGTGGAGACAGTAATCCTAACGTACGCACGTATGGTGACTTTTTCATTTATAGGATGGATAGAATAATTAATATGGTTGTATTATTTTTATAATAAAATCATGGTATAGATAAGATACCTGAGTTATTATTTTAAAATGGAAACAAAAAGAAAGGGGAAGTGGAAGAAGAAAAGAACTTGATAGTGGTGATGAAATATAGACCTCGTCTTCAGGTTCTTCCTTTTGATTTGATCAAAATGGATCTATATGATGTATTTATGACTAAATTAAGGCCTCTATGATTAAGTGAGGACATTTGGGAGGATATTTGGGCTGTTTTTGGCATAGCCAAATGGATTTTAAGGTGTCAAGGTGGGAGAGGGAGAAGTACCTTTTATAAGAGCGGTGAGGGGAACCTTAGGAAATTATTGAACTATTATTTTATAATAATTTTATTTTCGGTATATAATGGATCCAAAATTATTTATTTTAAGGGAATGGTGGTTATGGGTCGATACACTCTCATCCAATTGATTTGAGATAGGTTTGGGTCACTATATTAACCTTATCGTTTATATTTAACTCTTAATTAAATAGTTTCACATTTACCATGTCTCTTTGTATTTGTATATTATATAGTTAATAAACAGACAATAAACTTACTAGAGAACCCCAAGTGGTTAATTAATGATAAAACTATCATTATATAAGTTTTATGGTCGAAACATATATTTTTATGATTATTATATCAACCAATAATATTGTATTTGTTTTAAAAACCTTTTTATGTCAATTTTGAAATTATTTAATAATTGATTTCTTTTATAGTCCTAAAAACTTTAGTACTTAGAATTAAATACATGTAATAACCCCTAACATGTCATATTAATTGATAAAATTACTGGAATTCATTATAAGTATCAAATTAGATAAATTTGGATATTTATACGATCAACTATTTAAAGAATTCATTAATATGGTAATTACTTCATCATCATTGTGTCATAAATAAATTTATTTATTTAATGTATAAAAATTATAAATAAAATACCATTATGTAGGAAATGTTTTTACCTTTATAATTAATATTTATAGTCGAATTTATATTGTGTATAACCCTATATTAAAAATTGTTTTGTTATTAAACATAGAAATTAACTCTTTTAACTCTTCTTTAAATAAAATAATAATAAATGTACTAATCTAATCCAAGTGGACCAAAGAGGTTCATATATTTTTCCTATGGTATTTTGGTTGAATTATACTTATCCAATAGAATTAAGACATGTGTTAGGGTAATAATAATATCATTTTTACCCTTAATTCCCCTATTTACATGTAAACCGTGGTAAATAAAAGTAAAAAAGTTACTATTCACCAAAAATTATTTTCATCTTATTGAACCAAATTATTGAAAAGACCCGTAAAATTCAAGGGAAATTTTTTTCTTCATTTTCTTTGAAATTTTACAAGAGCGCGGTTTCTGACGGCACCTGATTCAGAGGCCCGGAGTGCTCGGAATCAATTTCCGAAGTTTGGCTCGGGTACGTTCAGTGAACGAACGAGCGGGAATTTATAACTTTTGAACCGGTGTATGGAATCAAATTCTGAGGGCACCGATGAACTCGCAACACCGATGTACGCTTTAGGAGACCTTTTCTGAGGTTTCGTTTTATGCGGAATGAATGTTAGTTTTGGGAAAAAAAATTAAAAGAAGTTAAATAAAATGTGGAAACACATTTTATTTTTAACTTGTTAGTTAACTCCTCCCAAAGGGAGTTAGGGAAGGGACCCACATCCACATAACCTCCCTTGAGAGTATTAAGTGTGGTGGGGCCCACACGAACCCTAACACTTCATCTTCTCTTTTTTAAACTCCCTATAACTCCTCTTTAATTAACTTGACAACTTGGTTAATTAATTGAGTTGAGTTGTTTGAATTTCAATCCTTTGAAATTCAAGTTGATAATTGTGTAACTAAAATAAGCCTTAGCTTATTTTATTTTGGTTGGTCTCCTTAGCCATCTTGAGAGAATTTTAGAGGTTCTCTCCACCTTCTTCTACTTTGACGAAGAACACGAAGAACACTCAAGCTCCAACGAAGAACGCCGCTTCTCCCTTCTTCGTAGCCGGTGTGTTTCCGAAGATCGACGACGCTGCTTCTTCGATCTTCTTCCCGTGTCAACAAAAGGGAGACATCGTTTTCTCCTCGGATTATCTCCGTTAGCTTGTGAAGCTTCTCCAGCGACGTACCTCTTCGGACGCACCTCGACGTCAACGGAAACCCGCGACGCCCGACTTCCGCGAAGCTAGTCTTCCGCGGTTTGTTGACGTTCCCCGCACTTGAAACTGAGGTAGGGGTTTTAACTTTTTAAAGTTATGTGGATCTCTCCTTCGAACTTGAATGTTATATTTGTTGGACCTTGATTCAAAATCTTTTATTTAATTTAAAATATTGTGAAAGTTTATCTTTCATTAAGGGCCGATTGTTAGCAAATAACGCGAGGGGGTCGGACCGTACGAACACGGCCGACCCTCCTCCTATTCATGTTGATTATATTGTGGATTGAAACGGGTGTGGCGCGGTGTCGTCGCACCGCGCAGGATCATACGACAAGAAACATGCGGTACCGTCACGCCACGTCGTAAAATAATGCAAGGACACGACGCCGTCGCGCCGCGTCGAAGAACGTTGAAGGCGCCACGGCCGGAGCGGGGCCACGGCGGAGGGGAGCAGTGCCATCGCACCGCGCCGGACAACGAAGGCCGCGGCCGGTTCCGGGCCGCGGCGGAACGAGAAAATCGGCGGCCAGCCGGGCCGCCGGTGTCGGAAGCCGGAAGGGGGATCGGCCTTGCCGGTCCCGTTGAGGAAGAACCGGCCAGCCACGTCGGGCCGGCTGGAAGGGAGAAAACCGGGGGAAATAATTTCCCCCGGCCATCCATAATGGCCCCCCATTATGAGGGGGGGCCGGTTTCAAAAAGGGGGGCAGGCGGTCCCCTGTTTTCTCGAAGGCAGGCCCCCACGTGTGGGGGGCCATTTTTCTTCAAGGCGTGGCAGGTTGCCGCGCCGCCAGCTGATGAAAGGCGGGGGCTTTGCCCCCCGCGCGCGGCCCTCACGCGGCACCCGGACCGTGCGGCGCCGTCCGGCGCCGGACTGCGCCGCCACGCCGGACTGCGCCGCCGCGCCGGACCGCGCCGTCGTGTCGGCCTTCGCCGCCGGGCCGGGCCGCCGCCCGGGCCGGGTCGCCCGGTTCGGCCGACCCAGGGGGGGTCGAGCCGGGGTCGGCCCGGGCCCAGACCCCCGTTTTCGGACCACTTTCGGCCAAAAGCCCGTAACTTGAGCTACAGGCATCCAAACGACTCGCCATTAGCGGCAACACGATCTTTTAATCGAGACGGTCGTTTCGGTATATCGAAGTCAAGGTTTCTGAGAACATTGAGTTCAGCCGGGTTGGTTCGTACGCGAAACCAACCGGGCCCTCGGAGCGGAAACGCTCGTAACATGAGTCCCGGACGTCCGATTGACGTGCCGTTGACTTTGATGGAATCCTATAAGTGAGATGAAACTTTTGGCATACTCTGCTCGAGGTTTGGATGTCGTCGGAGTGCGGTCGGGATGGTTCTCTTACGAAACCAACCGGGCCCCTGGAACGAAAAAGCCAATAACTCTCAGACCGGGCGTCCGATTGACGCGCTGTCTGTTGCGTTGTGTTCCTGTTGACGATATAGAACTTTTGGCATCCTCCACCCGAGATTTGGATGCATATGGATAGTGGCCGGGTTGGATTGCACCGAAATCCAACCGGGCCCCTGGAACGAAAAAGCTGATACCATTCTGACAGAACGTCCGCATGACGAACCGTCAGCGGCGTTGGTGATCTCGTTGAAAAATAGACACTATGTGTATACCCTATGAGAGTTCGGGTTACAGTTGAGATACGGCTGGGTTTGGTTCGCTCACGAAAACAACCGGGCCCCTCGGACGAAAAGGATAATAACTCACAGACCGGGCATCTGATTGACGCGCCGTCTGTTGCGTTGACACCCCTATGACAAGGCGGTTCTTTGAGATACTTCTTCGTGGGAATTTGAGATACTTGGAGTGTCGGCTTGTAGCTCGTGGAGTGGACCCTCCCAGAGACGAGCGAACGGAGTACGGAGACCGTGTAGCCGGCCGAGACCTGAAGACTGCTTGTCCGATTCGATTCGGAGTGACTTACGTAGCCCAGTGGGGAGCACTACATTGTGAGGTGGAAGACCCATAGCGGAGGAGCACTACTATGTGAGGTGGCAGACCCACGGTACTCGACAGGAGGAGTACCTCTGCAGGCTATGAGGGGGGAGCACTACTGTGTTGGGTGGCAGACCCCGGCGGGAAGCACTACTGTGTGAGGTGGCAAGCTCGCGGTACTCGACAGGAGGAGTACCTCAGCAGTCTTAGGTTAGTGAGTAGCACCTCGGAGTCGTGGCAGAACCACTGTACACTCTAGAGACGGAGCTCTTCAGCAGTTACGGTTTCGATAATGAAAATCCTGGTTTTAGCTGAGAATTTTGACCCTTTTGTGTTTCCTCATGATTGAGATGGGTCACTTGATAAACTAGTTATATGTATGGGAATATACCTGGGTAGTGGTTATCTGTTTATTTCACAATCCTTGTGTTTCCTCATGATTGAGATGGGTTACTTGATAACTTAGGTATATGTATGGGCATATATCTAAGTAGAGGTTATCTGTTGAGATCTTCTTGTGGTTATCCTTGTTGGTTTTAGTGAGACCATGAGGGTCTCGGGGTCCCTACTAAGTATCGTTATACTCACCCTTGCATGGGCTATGCCCGCACTACGTTGTGTTGGTTGCAGACGACGGACAACGTTGATCGTGGTTGATGCTTGCAGAGCAGGACGGTACCTGGAGGTGGACCACTGGGCGGGACGTGCTCGGAGCGGACGGCGGGACCCGAGGAGTAGTGGAGCTATCTGTACCCACCCTTCAGGTGGGATCTCCAGTGGACAGCTCGGTGTAGCGGCTTTTACTTTACAGTTTCTATTTTTCCATTCGAGTTGTACTTTACTTTCAGTTTGGGTTTGTATACTGGCCATTTACTTTTCCGCACTTTCAGTTGTACTCTGTCATTACTTAGTGTTTACTATTCCGCTTGCTTACACTGTGGTGATTTTTTACTTTTCAAAGGAAATGTCTTCCCTTTTTACCGGGATTTACGCCTTGGTGCTAGTCGCCAGCCCCTGGCCTATGGAAGGTGGGATTGGGGTAGTCACGGCACGGGCCCCGAGGATGGGTCGTGACAAATTTGTATCAGAGGAGTTCGGTTCTACCGTAGAACTTATAACTATGATGTTTCTTTCTGTGAAGCAATAGCGTTAAGAGTACCGAGTGTGGTTTTCAGTTCAGGGAGTCCAGTGTTGGTGCGGGCGGCCAACGTATCCATACACCAGGACCCTGACAACTGATTCCCCACTTTGTGCACGAAAACACTGATTGCGTGTGTGTTTTCCAGATGTTTTATTTGAATATCAACTCAAACCAGGTCAGCTCACCAGGTATAAATCATTTGACCGTGTCACGTTGTTTCTTTCAGGATTCCTCCCCGTGGATGACCAGCTAGAGTCCCGAGAGTGGTACGTACTGACAGCCCGCCGAGCGACGAGGCCTCAGTACAGGGCCCTTTTACAGTTGAGGCACCAGCGGAGGCACCAGCGGTACTACTACCCATTGGGCCACCGATGCCACCAGCCCCAGCATCAGAGGATGCACATCACTTGAGTGCACTACATGAGTTACAGCGCCAGAGGCCACCCAGGTTTCAGGGAGGGACGGACCTGCAGGCAGCTGAGGATTGGCTGGAGGCTGTGGTGAGAGTCTTCAGGCTAGTGGGGACGCCGGCAGATTTCATGGTGATCCTTGCTGCCAGCCTTCTTCAGGCAGCAGCAGGCAGATGGTGGAGCCTGATGCTTCAGATGCATGACGTGGCGACACTTCTATGGGCAGACTTCGAGAGCCTGTTCCGGGCAGAGTTTGTACCAGCCACCCTTTGAGCGGTGCGTATACAGGAGCTACTTCAGCTGCGGCAAAGCATCATGACAGTGGCACAGTACTCAGCGAGATTCACATACCTCTCGCGCTACTCCATAGATATGGTATGAGACCCGTTCTTCAGGGCCCGAACCTTCGAGCAGGGGCTCAGGTGGGAGATCAGAGCTTTGTTTGTATCGCACAACATTCCGACGCAGACAGGAGTGTTGGAGCGAGCCATCTTAGTGGAGAGTTTCCTTGCTGAGAAGTCTCCAGCAGCAGGACCCACCACTAGCCGGCATGCGGCAGTGTCTTCTGTAGCGGGCAGTAGACAGATGACTCAGGGGTCCAAGAGGACCAGACCTACAGGTGGTCGACCGCGTGACTCCGGGTCGGTAGTGCGGGGCACCAAGGGAAGTGATAGAGCCAGACCTGCCATGAGGTGTTACTCCTGCGACGGAATTGGACACATAGCAAGTGACTGTCCGACCCTCCATGCAGATGACCAGCAGTTAAATGAAGAACCTCTGAGGCAGAGGCAGAGGTTCGAACAAGGTGGCCATGGCAGAGGAGCTGGTCGGGCAGCTGGAGGTGGACGATGCTTTGAGGTGTTGCCACCACCACCACCAGGAGGTCCGCCCCGACCGCAGTGAGTTGGTGGACATGAGAGAGCTCAGCTCAGGCAGCTGAGGCCTTCGATCATGGAGCTCATGGAGAAGATGGACAGGAGGGAAACTAGTAGATACGTCCTTTGTACTTCTAGTTTCTTGTTTCTATTGTGTATCATCTTTGTATTATGAGCTGCAATAATAAAATATGCTTACCTTTGTGATGTTTTCAGTCATGTCCTCTTTTGTGTTGTTACTAAGAGGTTCCAGTTAAGACTATTGACTTGACCCTCACTTTCGAGTTTTCTACTGAAGGATACCTAGTGACCACACACTGATGCCGACAGTGTGACTCAACCCTTGGAGGCGAGAGTGACAGCTGGATCTCTTGGCAGTTACGTCGAGGCCTTACGACGTCATCCATGGCATGAATGCATCATTCATGTCAGGATTGACTGTATTAGGAAACAAATGTGGTTCATCCAGAGGATGAGACCGGATTACTCTTTTTCGGCAAAGAAGAAATCATAGCAGCTCTTGTGATACTAGAGAAGATCCAGGTCATCCAAGAGTGGATGAGGACGGTAAAGGGCCGACAGAAGCCTTATGCTGACAGGACTTGGAGGCCTCTATAGTTCAAGGAATACCATCACGTCCTTATACGAGTCTCACCTCGTCGAGGTTTACGGAGATGTGGCCAGGGAGGCATGTTATCTCCGAAGTTCAAAGGACCATTCTAGGTCCTCAGTTGGGTAGGCGAGGTGATTTACCGCTTGGCCCATCCACTTCAGTTGCACTAGGTGCATGGAGTTTTCCACGTATCTCAACTGAGGAGATACGTACTCGACCCTCTGCATATCATTGACCATGAGGAGCTGGACGATGGCGATAGGGTGTCTTTCACGAAGGTTCCAGTGGGGATCGAGAATCGACAGGAGTGGATCCTACGAGGACGATCGATTCCTCGGGTGAGCTTTCTTTGGCAGTACGGGAACCTCCAGGTCAGCACATGGGAGCAGAAGGCTCAGATGCATGCTCAGTACCGCCTTTGTTTCCCTAGTTTTGATGTATCTTTACGGGGACATAAAGCCCTGAGGTGGGAGTAATGAAAAGACCCGTAAAATTCAAGGGAAATTTTTTTCTTAATTTTCTTTGGAATTTTACAAGAGCGCGGTTTCTGACGGCACCTGATTCCGAGGCCCGGAGTGCCCGGAATCAATTTCCGAGTTTGGATCGGGTACGTTCAGTGAACGAACGAGCGGGAATTTCTAACTTTTGAACCGGTGCCCGGAATCGAATTCAGAGGGCACCGATGAACTCGCAGCGCCGATGTTCGCTTAAGGAGACCTTTTCCGAGGTTTCGTTTTATGCGGAATGAAAGTTAGTTTTGGGAAAAAATTAAAAGAAGTTATATAAAATAAGGAAACAAAATTTATTTTTAACTTGTTGGTTAACTCCTCCCAAAGGGAGTTAGGGGAGGGACCCACATCCACTTAACCTCCCTTTAAAGGATTAAGTGTGGTGGGGCCCACACGAACCCTAACACTTCATCTTCTCTTTTTTAAACTCCCTATAACTCCTCTTTAATTAACTTGACAACTTGGTTAATTAATTGAGTTGAGTTGTTTGAATTTCAAAACTTTGAAATTCAAGTTGATAATTGTGTAAATAAAATAAGCCTTAGCTTATTTTATTTTGGTTGGTCTCCTTAGCCATCTTGAGAGAATTTGAGAGGTTCTCTCCACCTTCTTCTACTTTGACGAAGAACACGAAGAACACTCAAGCTCCGACGAAGATTGCCACTTCTCCCTTCTTTGTAGCCGGTGTGTTTCCGAAGACCGACGACGCTGCTTCTTCGATCTTCTTCCCGTGTCAAAAAAAGGAAGACGTCGTTTTTTCCTCGGATTATCTCCGTCATCTTGCGAAGCTTCTCCAGCAACATACCTCTTCGGACGCACCTCGACGTCAATGGAAACCCGCGACGCCCGACTTCCGCGACGCTAGTCTTCCGCGGTTTGTTGACGTGCCCCGCACTTGAAACAGATGTAGGGGTTTTAACTTTTTAATGTTATGTGGATCTCTCCTCCGAACTTGAAGGTTATATTTGTAAGACCTTGATTCCAAATCTATTATTTAATTTAAAAGATTGTGAAAGTTTATCGTTCATTAAGGGCTGATTGTTAGCAAATAACGCGAGGGGGCCGGACCACACGAACACGGCCGACCCTCCTCCTATTCATGTTGATTCTATTGTGGATTGAAACGGGTGTGGCGCGGTGCCGTCGCACCGCGCAGGATCATACGACAAGAAACGTGCGGCGCTGTCGTGCCGCGTCGTAAAATAATGCAAGGACGCGACGCCGTCGCGCCGCGTCGAAGAAAGTTGAAGGCACCGCGGCCGGAGCGGGGCTGCGGCAGAGGGGCGCGGTGCCGTCGCACCGCGCCGGACAACGGAGGCCGCGGCCGGTTCTGGGCCACGGCGGAACGAGAAAACCGGCGGCCAGCTGGGCCACCGGTGTCGGAAGCCGGAAGGGGGACCGGCCTTGCCGGTCCAGTTGAGGAAGAACCGGCCGTCCAGGTTGGGCCGGCCAGAAGGGAGAAAACTAGGGGAAATAATTTCCCCCGGCCAGCCATAATGGACCCCCATTATGAGGGGGGGCCGGTTTCAAAAAGGGGGGCAGGCGGCCCCCCGTTTTCTCGAAGGCAGGCCCCCACGTGAGGGGGGCCGTTTTTCTTCAAGGCGCGGAAGGATGCCGCGCCGCCAGCTGAGGAAAGGCGGGGGCTTTGCCCCCCGCTCGCGGCACTCACGCGGCACCCGGACCGTGCCACCGCACCGAACTGCGCCGCCACGCCGGACCGCGCCACCGCACCGGCCTTCACTACCGGGTCGGGCCGGGTCGACCCGGTTCGGCCGACCCAGGGTGGGGTCGGCCTGGGTCGGCCCGGGCCCAGACCCCCGTTTTCGGACCACTTTCGGTCAAAAAGCCCGTAACATGAGCTACGGGCCTCCAAACGACTCGCCATCAGTGGCAACGCGATCCTTGGATCGCGACGGTCGTTTCGGTATATCGAACTCAAGGTTTCTGAAAACTTTGAGTTCGGCCGGGTTGGTTCGTACGCGAAACCAACCGGGCCCTCGGAGCGGAAACGCTCGTAACTTGAGTCCCGGACGTCAGATTGACGTGCCATCGACTTTGATGGAATCCTCTATGTGAGACAGAACTTTTGGCATACTCTTCTCGAGGTTTGTATGCCGTCGGAGTGCGGTCGGGTTGGTTCGCTTACGAAACCAACCGGGCCCCTGGAACGAAAAAGCCAATAACTCTCAGACCGGGCGTCCGATTGACGCGCTGTCTGTTGCGTTGAGTTCTTGTTGACGATACGGAACTTTTGGGATCCTCTGCCCGAGATTTGGATGAAGATGGATAGTGTCCGGGTTGGATCGCACCGAAATCCAACCGGGCCCCTGGACGGAAAAGCTGAGACCTTTCTGACAGAACGTCCCCTTGACGAACCGTCAGCGGCGTTGGTGATCTCGTTGAGAAACGGACCCTATGTGTATACCTTATGGGAGTTCAGGGTACAGTTGAGATACGGCCGGGTTTGGTTCGCTCACGAAACCAACCGGGCCCCTGGGACGAAAAGGCTAATAACTTACAGACTGGGCGTCCGATTGACGCGCCGTCTATTGCGTTGAGACCCCTATGACAAGGTGGTTCTTTGAGATACATCTTCGTGGGACATTGAGATACTTGGAGTATCGGCTTGTAGCTCGTGGAGCGGACCCTCCCAGAGACGAGCGTACGGAGTACGGAGACCGTGTAGCCGGTCGGGACCTGAAGACTGCTTGTCCGATTCGATTCGGAGTGACTTACGCAGCCCAGTGGGGATCACTACTTTGTGAGGTGGCAGACCCATAGTGGAGGAGCACTACTATGTGAGGTGGCAGACCCGCGGTACTCGACAGGAGGAGTACCTCTGCAGGCTATGAGGGGGGAGCACTACTGTGTTGGTTGGTAGACCCCGGCGGGAAGCACTATTGTGTGAGGTGGCTGGCCCGCGGTACTCGACAGGAGGAGTACATCAGCAGTCTTAGGTTAGTGAGCAGTACCTCGGATTCGTGGCAGAACCACTTTACACTCCATAGACGGAGCTCTTCAGCAGTTACGGTTTCGATAATGAAAATCTTAGTTTGAGCTGAGACTTTTGACCCTTTTCTGTTTCCTCATGATTGAGATGGGTCACTTGATAACCTAGGTATATGTATGGGCATATACCTGGGTAGTGGTTATCCGTTGATTTCACAATCCTTATGTTTCCTCATGATTGAGATGGGTTACTTGATAACATAGGTATATATATGGGCATATATCTATGTAGAGGTTATCTGTTGAGATCTTCTTGTGGTTATCCTTGTTGGTTTTAGTGAGACCTTGAGGGTCTCGGGGTCCCTACTGAGTATCGTTATACTCACCCCTGCACAGGCTATTCCCGCACTACGTTGTGTTGGTTGCAGACGAAGGACACCGTTGATCATGGTAGAGGCTTGCAGAGCAGGATGGTACCTGGAGGTGGACCACTGGGCGGGACGTGCTCGGAGCGGACGGCGGGACCCGAGGAGTAGTGGAGCTATCTGTACCCACCCTTCAGGTTGGATCTCCAGTGGACAGCTCGGTGTAGCGGCTTTTACTTTACAGTTGTTGTTTTTCCTTTCGAGTTGTACTTCACTTTCAGTTTGGGTTTGTATACTGGCCATTAACATTTCCGCACTTTTAGTTGTACTCTATCATTACATAGTGTTTACTATTCCTCTTTCTTACTCTGTGGTTCTTGTTTACTTTTCAAAGGCAATGTCTTCCCTTTTTACCGGGATTTATGCCTTGGTTCTAGTCCCCAGCCCCTGGCCTATGGAAGGCGGGCTTGGGGTAGTCACGGCACGGGCCCCGAGGACGGGTCGTGAAAATTATACCTTCTGATATCAACCATGTCTCTCCTATTTTTGAAATTAAACTCACAGAAGCAGTAAAATTATGTTTTATACAAATTTTTAAGTGCTCTAAGGAGGTGGGTAAAAGATGGTAAAATGTTCGATAAAATTTTATATATCTAAAATCATTATAAAATGATACCAATGAATTAAAATGAACTTATATAGGTATTATGTATCTATTATGACCTAAAATAAATTTATATAAAACGTCAATTTTAGACAGTAACTCAGTGTTTTTTACTATTCATCAGAAATATAATGTATTCAGAAAAATATGAAAATTTCACCCTAAGTTAATTTCAATATTCCAAATCCAAAAATGATGTCCATTTTGATAGAAGAAATTAATAAAATTTCAAAAAAGTGGGTATTACTATTCATAATGGCTAGCTTGATTGGTCGTGGTGTGTTAGAAACTCGAAGTTACGTACAATGCAAGATATTTCATTATTCAAAGGGAAACATACCATGGAAGATTGGGGTTTTACAGGTACACTGAGTTTTGATGTGAATTCAGGTGATTATGATTGATTTTCTAGTGTAAATCATCTTAAATTATTCATTTGATAATATCTTTAAAAGGCTTGATCACGTGATTGAATATAAGTTCTTCTTCATACGATGTATTTAGGTTTTTATCTCATTTGTCACATGATCTATAAAATATCATGATATTGAATCATGTGATGACATAGGTTCATGCTATGGATTCATGAAAAAATCAATTATCTTTTGTCAAATCATGTTAATCAAATCATCTCATTCATACAGGAAATGATTGCATGAACTGATTTGATTCATTTAAGTTGTACCATGATCAAGATTTGAACACTATAGATGTCTGTTTTTCTCAAGAAAGTTCTTTTGATAATGATTTATGAGGAAGGCCAAAGTTGTAGTGCATATTGATGAATATAATATTATGTTAATATGTACTATAGAAGACCAGAAAGATAGTGTAAATCACTCATATTGTGTGGGCATGTTACATACATACAATTAAATAAAGGATGAAGAATACATGGCATCCCACATCCCACATCAAAAATCCTCTTATTTAAGACCATTCATTATTATCATGGGCCTTCTGCTACCATAGAGTGGTAGTACCCCCTCTTAGCCAACTCACACACACAAAACTATCAAACCTTTCCATGCCTATGGTATCATTCTCATATAGTCTTTATACATGGGGAAACTTCTTTGAGTCATGATGTGGCCTCCATGGGAAGGCTCAACAATGAGTATTACCCTTGGGTTCACCATGTTTAGTTGAGGGTTATCCCTTGGGGACTTGGATGATTAGCCCTAATTTCTTATATCTAGACCTTTCATATATTAATTAGAAATTATATGTACACTATGGAATTTAAATTACACTCAAATTACTTCCACATGAAAGTATAAATATATAAATATATATATTATTGATGAACTATATTGTTAAATGAAAATGATCATTTTCATGTATGTCATTCATTTCTTCAGCTAAACCAACTTTGTACTAAAAAATGTTTCTTCTATAACTCATGTATTTCATATTAAGATTATTTCAATTGTTGTTGTAATTATATAAGGGGGAATTTCTCATGAAAAATATCTAATGTCATTAAGTGAGTATATAAATTTTTTTAGTATTACGACTTCGTCAATCAAAACTTATTGAATCATTTAAAAAAATACAACACAAATTCAACCTATTCTCACAAAATTAATGTTATGTATGATTTATAAAGGATATGATCCAAGGAAAGTATTCTTATTCTATATCTATATGGTATGTGTTTATGATTAAAGGAACATTATAAAACCCATTTAAATTTCATTGGTTATGCAATTGTGAAATGTTTATGAACCCATTAATTTTCATGGGTTCGGATGTGATAAATATATTTGATCTTATTGCACACATATGTATTATTTTCATTATGTTACTGGGGCATCCTATTTCACCTTCCCATGAATTGTGTAAATATTTTTATATCCTAAGATAAATAAAACTGTAATGGGTTGTGAACCTAGTTTAGTTAGGGTCTTTGTCCACTATTATATTACTAGGAGTGAACCTTGACTACTATGATGGTTTTGGGAGCGAAATAATTCCAAAATTATAGCCAAATAAATTTCAATTTTCTACTGTGGAATTGATTTTATATATTTATTTTTATTTCACATTTCCATTTATTATGCCTATATTATGATTTCGTGGTACTTTTTCTATGATTACATTATGATTCAAGTATTTTAAACTACTATGATTTATTCCATGACTTAAGATTATGAAATTTGATATATAGGGGTTTGTTTTCAAACATTATGATTATATTATTATACCATTATTCTCATGTTATTTTTATGTGATAATTGATATCTTCCTTTATTACCATTACAGAGCATTTGAGCATAGAAGTTTCTTCGGTTCCTTTCCCCAATTTTTGAAGAAATGTAATCATAATGATATGTCTATAAAGGGGTATTCTTTCATAAAATTTAGTTGTAGATTGTTCAACTAATTTATGAAAAATTATGTATGTTACTATGTTTTGAAATATACTAGAACTAAATGATTCTAGTAGGGATTAAAATGTTATTAAATAAATACTCACCCATTTAGATGGAAAATCTATGTATAAAAAGTCTTCATTGGTATAACTAGTATTATAGAAAGGATTAATTAACCATTGGATTCTATAATGTGAAAACTATTATATAAAAACTAGGTATATGTTTAAATGAAGGATAAAATCATAATGTTATACTAATAATCATTAGTGATGTCGGTTTAAAGATAGTTTTATAGAATATAGTGTCATTATATAGACATCATATAAATGATTTTTCTTATTTATATGGTTTCTCACCATGATTATTAATTCTCATAATATGATTTTTAGTTTTACATAATGGATAAAACATGAACGAACCTTTTCAATGATGAATGTGATAGAAAATGTAATTTTTTTTCTTGAGAATCAAAATTATAATTTAGTAAGAATGAGAAATCTTATAACTATTCCCTTGAATAATTCTTAATTTATTCTTCATAATGCGAATATAAATTATAAAACCTTGGAAAAAATTTCATTGAATTATTAATGATGAAACAACTACATTTTTTACTAGGTATCTTAACCCACATGTCTCTAAGAAATGGATCAATACCATTGAAAACATATTTCATTCTTCAGTTTTCAAAACAAAATAAATGTTGTTTATGTTGTTTATCATTTTTTATGATAATTAATTCAGGTTTTTCCAACTATCAATAACATTTTCCAACAATAAGATATTTAGTCAAAAAAGAGGTAAAAATTAAAGATATTATTCTTCAATAAGTAATTTCCCCATATTCATCATATAAAAGAGCATAAAAAATTCATAGATACAAAGAACAAGGATGATGAATTTGTTGGTACTTATAAGGAAAATTTCATAGGACTTTTGATATATGATTTTATTTTTATCATTCAACCTAAACGTATGGTTTATCTATTCTATATTTTCTTAAATCCAAGTCTGAAAAGGGTGTTAACTATAACACACTTTAGTAGTTATGAAGAAATAAATTCATTTTCACTAATGGTAAAGAATAAATTGTATTTACCCATCAATATCATGGTTTTGATAAGAACGGTATGATGTAATTATATGGTAATTATAAAAACCATTTAGAGAAGAATATGATTCTTCCTTTATTCTAAATGGGAGGAAGGATACATTGATGAAATTTCGTAAAGGAAATTCATAGATATTTCAAGTCTATAAAGAAATTACACAAACCAATAATGTATATATGAGGGGAATAAGATATATAATTTTGAACATAGAGAGAATCCTCCCCAAAATGAACAAACCACACACTCATTTTTAAAATACATTGAGTGTGAGAATTATGCTAAACAGTTTCCAAATACAAAGGTAAATAATAATGATCGATGAAAAAACCTATTTTTCCCATATAAATGGGAAATCTCTTAAAATAATTATTTCTAATTAGGGGAATAATAATAGTGTGTTGAAAGGTAAACTTACTATATAATCTAGAACTATTAGTTATTTATTTAATTTTAGATCTACCCACTGTTTTATATCTAAAGGCTTTTTTGGCGCTATCCTAGTACCACCTCAAAAAAATATACACTACGTTAGTGGTATGATGATCACATCCCATATCTATTATTCACGTCTAGTTGATGTTTGAGTGATTTTGTTTCAAAAAAACATATCATTATTATGATAGTTAATTTTCATGTTATTCAAGTCATGGATTTTATTTTTTTACATAATCCTCATTATTATTACTGATGATGTGATGTTATGTTTGATATTAAAAAAACTATAATTTATTAGAATTATGATGAAAATGATAAAACTACTATGGAAATTCATTCCTTTGATTGTACACTATTTCAATTAAAAGGTTGAATTTATCCCATGTGGCTAGGAAAAAACTTAATATCAATGATCTTCATTTTTTGGGCTTTTATTGATTCCTTTTTGGAAGAGTTGTTGATATTGAACCATATTATGATGTTATGTTTTAAATATAATTTATATGTGGTTAAAAACCTATTTCCATGAATCTATCTAGAAATTCCTATATTGAGTTACAGGAATTAAAGAAGAAACTCCAGGGTAATCTTGATAAGGGATTCATTCATCTATGTTTGTTTCCTTAAAGTGAACCTATTCAATGTTTTAAACAGAAGAAGGATAAACGTGACTCTATACTTATTATCTATAACTAAAAAAGATAACTATTAATAAAATGTTTCATTTACCCTATATTCATGACATGTAGGCCACTTAGACAAATCTCAATACTTTTATATGAATTTTATTTGTTTTAAACATCCTTAATTAATAGTCAAAAGGAGGATATACGTAATTAATCATTACATATGAGGTACTTAAATTATGAATTTTTTGTGATTCCATTTTATCTTTATAATTCCCCAACTCTCTTCATTTATTTAATTAATAGAGACTATAAATATTTCCATGAGTATTTTCTGGTATCCAATATAGATGATATTAATTAATATTTAATTAGAATGTATGATCACAATAATAACTTGAGTATAGTAATGAAGACTCTACAGAAGGGGAATCATTGTAAAAAAATTTCAAAGTATGCTTTCTGGCATCAGAGAGTTTAATTGAAATTTCATATAATCTAATGTGAGTGTATATTGGAATACCCTGAAAAGGTAGTATATATTAAATATTGTGTCATACAAATCATTATGATTAAGATCCATGGTTTACATGGATTTGGTTGTATGTTATCAGATATTTGGTGAGATTTTTTAATTACTATTGAATCTACTCACCATGTTAACTCGGATGGTATCCTTTTTTATTTTGTTGGATTAATGTGATGAATGTTTTCTGGATGTCAAGATAATTCTAGTCGTTATTCCAGTGATTATACTTCCCTAAAGTTGATATGGTTTATAAATTAATAATGATTTATAAAATAAAGGAATTATTTTCATGAAAAATGAATTGGTTATATTTTATTCAACATGAAAAATAAATATCCCTATGAAAATTTACAAAAAACATGATTGGGAGTTATCTAGGATGATTATTTCATTAAAGGTATGGTTGGATTCTATATATTGAGATAATCATGATATATATATGTTGATAAAATATGTTTAATGGATATTTTTACTAAAAATGATATTAAAATGATCCATAAAAATGGTTGTAACTGTTTAATAATTTTTATTTCTCAATACATTACCACCATTGGAAATTGAACAGGGTTACAGATTCTCTGAGTCAAAATGATCATACTGGCTTATCTATGATAAATATCAGATAATAATATATATTTCTAGGCATGTAAAGGATGTATCTTACAATCTTCATTGAAGGGGATAAATATTATAGTTCTCAAATAATTGTTGAACCATATATCCATATGAAAATTTAAAAGGGAAAGGAGTATGTTGAGATAAGAAAAAATTTGGGAATTTTCCCTAAGTTCAAACATTATTATGCTGAAATAATAATGTTTCTGAAATGTTTATGAGTCCCATTATTACTATATTTTAAGGATTTGATGGATAAATCTCAAATTTCTTCATTTTCTATTAATTCAGAGTGTGTGAAGTTGTATATATATTTAAATTATTATTTCATATGGAATGGATTTAAGATAGATATTTTATATTCTATTTCTCTATACATGTTATGTCAATATGTTATTGTTGTCATACAAAACTCTAATGAGATGTCACAACCATTATCCATACAATAATGAAAGTAGTTAAACATCACCATGGATTTTTTTCATTAAACTCCATAAAACATCGCATGTGAATAATGTTATTTGGGTTTGATTTGATCATCTTATGATGTTATTTCACTTTATTTAAATATGATAAGATACCTCTATTGAAGAACCTACATAGTTATAAATAATGGGTGAGGTTATATTTCATGTTAATCCACAAAAAATTACATCTGATTAGGATGAATGTTTTAAATCACTTGTTTACATAATTATTTTTCAAGAACATTATACAGTGTTACGTTTCATTACACATTATAATAATTTGATAGATATGTAGTCTAAAAGGACTATTCAATCTCTATAAGGCATGTTGATATATTTCTATATGTATTTAAATGCTTATTGGAATCAATACATTCCATTAATGAAATTTTTATACTATAATATCTTTCCATTTACCATTCATTTGGGTACTTATGAAGTTTTAGATAATGGGAAGTGCATAAATCCAACATGTTGTAATGAATTTTGTGAAATAATGATATTGGGTCCTAATATTTCTAAGGAAATGGACTAAATTATTATTAATATTTAGTGGCTCATAATATCATCATAGAGGTGGAAAAAAATATTTTAATAGTCATCTATAATATAATGATTGTGATGTTGATGAAATTGTATTCCTATCAATAACTCATTGGAATTGGGTGATGATATTTGTTAATAAGTGAAGTTTATTCACTAGGTATATCAAACCTTTTTAAATTCATTGTCATATCATTATGGAAAACTATCGATTGGTTCTCCCACCGAATTTCTATTAAGTTGAAGATGTGTTCTTTATATCTCCATAGAGAATATATGAACCTAACACCTCAAAAGTACTAAATTTAGAGTATTTAGAACTAGATAATGATATTTCTTATGAAGAAAACCCAATGTAGGAACCTGAGGATGTGATGAGGAAGAGGAATGATAATATATTTTTATTGGAGTGATAAATTTCAAGTGTGAAAATAATTTTTTGGTTTGGAAGAATATAACACCATGATTTGTTTTTAAAATTTTTCTCTTTGAATAATTTTAGTTATTAGATATATTATGTTATATTCAACACAATGTTTTAACAAACAACGGTAGACTATTAAAATATTATCACATAAAATGATATTTATCACCTAATTGATGGAATGAAATTTATGAATAGGAATATCTAAATTATAAAGATTTCATCACTCCATATATATGAAATCAATTCATTGGTTATCAATAGATTATAAATGAAAACAAATATCATTTGAAAGAAAAATAAATATTTTTATGACATTTATTTTTTTTCAAACAAATAATTTTTATCATAATAATTCATATTTATCCATATTAGATAGTTAGTTTAATGTAATTTACAATTTTTTAATTAATCAATTTTTTTAAAAAATCAACAAAACATTGTCTAGGAATAAAATACGAAAAAATATATTTTTATACTAAACAATGTACTTTTTAAATCATTTTTCCAAAGGTTTGTGCACTAACATTAAAATTGATTTCTTCTATTTAATTGTATTGAATTAGATAAAATTAATAAAATATTTAAAATAATGAAGTTCAAATTTTTTAAATTGGTCCCTTTATTTTTGTTTTATATGAATATAATCTATGGTAAAATTTATCTCCTTGGAATAGGGTAAATCAAATTAATTTAGATTGAAAATAAGTAATAAGGGAATAATTATACCTCAAAATTTCTTATATGGATTAAATTAATTCTACCCTTAAAATTTTATCCATAAAATGGTGTTTTTTAATTTATTATTTTCCAAGAAAGTGTCTTCAATATTATTTAAATCAATGGAAGTGACAAAATGTCACTATATTTGTTTTTAACATATCATATGTGTATTTATAGGAAAAAATTAATGTTGTTAATTAATAAGTGTTTATTTCTAAATTAATAAAAATAATTTCTTGATATAAATTTAATTTAAATTTTCATTGATTATATAATGGCTTTAATTTTTTATGCCACATTGATGCATTATGTCTCCATTTATAAATAATTTAATAAATGATACTAAAAAATATTTAAATTAATTTTATTAGAATTATTTAATATATCCCATGATTTTTATAGATCTGTATGATTTAGAAGGGTGGTGTGGAAATATTATATTTAATTTACCATTTTCCTTTATGTTTTTAAAGATAAATTAATTGAATGGTGTCAAAATTAAATATATTTATAGTTTAACAAAATCAAATTTTATTAAATAATTTGAAAAAAATAGAATAAGACAATATGGTTCTAAAATTGTCTAAAATGTCATAAATATTTCATTTATGGTCCAATAGTCATCTTATATTTAAAATTTACAACCCTTATATATTGAGAAATGTGTCACTGTAGATAAAATGATAATTGGTTAAATAATGGTTAAACAAAATAATAAGTATTAATATTACACCAAATCTTGTAATGATTATATTTTATGACTTATTTAAATCCAATAAAACCTTATCTTTGAATAAATGTCAATTTATAAGAATATATATTGAGAATGAATCAATAAAAATGTAATATTTTTACAAATTCTGAATGCATCCTCAACGTCAATTATAAAAGGGTGACTCTTCTTTGAAATTTTCACCCCACCATGATCCTTAATGATCATAAAAACACTACCAATTTTTTTTTTAGAATTTTGTATCCATGATCTATAAGTTTTTTATTCCCAAAATACAAACCCTATATACCTTTATATCATATTTAAATGACTAGTTTTTATAAAGAGGTAATCTCCTTAATCAATAAATTTTAGTTATACTCTTCTTTACCTCTAATAAATATATTATATATATCATAAACTTATAATTTCATTATAATAAATATACTAAAATTTTATTCTAATTATTAAATCTTGTCTATATATCCACATTCCCATCAAACGAGAAGTGAAAGTGTCGCTCATGCGTACATTCGACTTATTATCCCCACGTAGAGATACAAATAATTTTTCTCACTATTATTTATGGAAGGATTTTATGATGGTTTTAATATTTATATTTAATATTAATGACACAATTATTATTATGTAATTATAATATAATTTCTATATTATAACTACCATATCCTTTGAGAGAAGATATGGTTAATCGTGTGGACGTGTGGACTACCACCTCCAGGAAGCGATATCATTTTTCCCTATATATTTTACATGGATATTAATGAGAACAAATTTGATTAATATATATGATAAATATGAAATAATAATTATATTTTAATTTTGAATTAATATTTACCATTATTTCATTCCATTCACTGAATGATGAAAATAACTTTCCTATGTATGTATGACATCTCATTAACTTAAGTGATACAATTCATTTTTCTATTACTAAACTTTCTGGATGACTATAAATTTTCATAAAATTAATATATATGATATTAATATCATGTTGAATATTTTGGGAATGATTTTACCATTATTAATGTTGATCTATTAGAACTATAGAAGAAATATACCCATGATAAACAAAACAGTTAACACCGAGAAATAACATTTTTAATAATGAGTTAATCAAATAAAGGTGATAAAATTTTATAAAGGGGTCATATATCATATTTTAAGTGTGGAAATTAATTTTTTATACATTTATAATAAATTTAAATATATAAAAATGGTGTTAAGAGTGATTTTGATGTTAGAAGAACTAAATTGATTGGTTTGTTTCACAATCTCATCAATATTCGAGATGGTTTTGTTTAAATCCCAGCTAGTGAATATTTTTCATCAATATTACCATTTCCCAGGAAATTAGTAATTTATTCACTATTGTCTAATTATATTTTGATGTAATTTTTACACATACTTGAGTTTATAAAAAATCGTTTGAAATGAATCTTTTTCTCATTTTATGAATGATGTAATTTTTTTCTTTTAAAAAAAAATATGGATGGAATTTTATTTATATTATATAGCATTAAAATATTTTACCACCATCCTAAAAAATTTCATTTAGTATTCCCTTTTTTTATAGGGATTTTCCAATGAATTTTTTTTCATTCATGATTGCAATGATTTTTTATAAAATGAAATTATTTCAAAATGGAATGGTTATTGTCTAAAAACAATTTTCAATGAGATATTTGAAAAAAAAATCAATCTAAGATGACACCATTTTTTTAAATAATATTTAATGTTGATATGATCCATGTATATTATTATTATTCTTTATCTGTATAGTTTATGTTTATAATTGAAATATTTTTTTGAACCCTATGATTTCTATGGGTTATGCTATGATGAAATGATTATGAACCCCATTTAATTTCAAGGATTATAATATGTTGAAATATTTATGATCATTTTTCACACATTTTCAGGATTTTTTTCACACCCCATGATTTCATAGTTAGTTATTTTCTTTAATGTAATACAATATTTTGCACCGCATGCTACACAGAGTTCGAGCGCACTACGACTTATCGAACTTGCCATTCAAAATGCGGTTATAAATAGTATTAAAACAATTTTGAATTTTATATACTCTATATAATTTTAACATCCATATATTGTGTTTCTAATCAATAATATAAGAACAAATTAAAATTTTCAAATAAAAGAATTATTTTTAAAAAAAAATGCAATTTTACCGCCTCTTAATGGAGAAAATTTTTAAAATACCATATTTGACACTATAATATAATTAATTTGAAAAATATAATTTAACATTAGAAGTGGGATATAAAAATTTAATTTGGATAAATTTTCGGTGCTTTTCAGATAACATTTATATTTTGATGAATACTGAAAAATACTAAATATTAATTGAAAACATCTTTTTAATTAAAAATAATTTATAGTGTTAAATAATAAATTTTAATATTTTTTATGTATAATTATATTTTATTTTCATCATTTAACCTAATTGTGTTCATTATAATTAATTTAACATTTAAATTGGACATAAACACATATCAATCATTTGAACGTTTTTACTTTTCAAAAACCCGCTTTCTAGTTTTGACAATGTGAATATTTTTTTAATTTATTAATAAACCATATATGTTTTAAATCTGGTAAAATTGATATCATTTTTGAATTTTTAATATCAAAAATAACTTAGGGTAGTTTTTTTTATTTTTCTAAAAACATTCCATTCTTTATGAATACTGAAAAACATTGCATTATTGCTTAAAACCAACTATTTATTTAAATAATTATTTATTTTATTTATATTTATTATTTGAAAATATTGATACATAATAGATATAAAAGTTCAACATAATTCATTGGAGTCATTTTATAATAATATTAGATATATAAAATTTTATTGAACTATTTACTGCCTTTTACCAACCTTGTAAGCACATTTGCAAATTTGCAAAAAACGCATTTTTACTGCTTCTATGAATTGAATTTAAAAACTCCAAGAGATGTGAATGAAATTAGTATATAAATTTTTGTTGAATAGGATGGTAATAAGATTTGGTGAATAGTTTCTTTTATATTTTATTTTCCATGATTAAAAGTAAATCGGGAAATTAAAAGAAAAAATGATAATATAATTATCCTAAGACAGGTCTAAAAATTATAATATACTTATTATATTTTATTTAAACAAGAGTTAATAGTGTTAAATTCAACATTTAAAAACTAAAAAATTTTTAATATATTAATAAACATAAGATAAATTCGACTATAAATATTCATTAGAAAGATAAAATGATTTAATAGATTATGGTATTTTATTTATAAATTTTAGATATTAAATAATTAAATTTATTTATGACACAATTATAATGTAGTAATTACTTTATTAATGAAAGAAACAAATATTTTATGTTATAAATATTAAATTAAATGTAAATAGAGACTTTTGATTCATTAAAAAAATTATTTAGGTTAATATGACATATTATGTTTTATTCAAGGAAATGGTTTTGATATAATCATGTTTTTATTACTTTCACAAAATCCAAATACTAAATAGTGTCAAAATTGACAAAAATTAGTTTTTATAAAAATTACTATTTTATTAAATGATATAATATTCTGGAAAATCTATAGCTCCAAAAAAGACATAAATGATGTTATATATTTCATTAATGAACCACTATAGGTTCACTTGTAATTTTAGAGTAAGTTTATTAACCATATCGTGTAAGAATACAAGAAGACATGGTAAAAGATAAACTATTTAACAAACAATTAAATCTAAATGATATGGTTAATATGTTGACCTAAATTTATCTACAACATATTTTTTGAGAGGTTTTAGACCCATTACCACCTTATCATTTAAATAAATCCATTTAGAGCTATTAGAAACTGAAAATGATTTTATAATAAAATAATATTCCAATCTTTTCCTAAAGTTCCCCTCACTTCTAATATAAAAGGGTAGAACCCCTTCTCTAAAATTCACACCACCAAAGAAATTTAGCATGGCCAACCACTACTAAAATATCCTCCCAACTACCATCACATCAACCTAGAGGCCTTACATAGATCAGAAAGCAATCATATGGAGCCCTTTTGTTCAAATTAAAAACCACTCGAAGAAGATGTAATTACTTCAACACCTCTTTCAATGTTCTTTTTTCCTTCCAAAACCTATTCCATTATTGATTCCATAATAAATTAATAACTAAAGTACCTTCTAAACACTGACATATTATTAAAAATATGGTACAACCATATTCATTTTTCTATCCATCCAGTGAATGAAAAAGTCACCATACGTTTGTACGTATGGCTTACCGTCTCCATGTCGTGGTGTAAATTGTTATTCAACACTTCATTTTTTGGATGGGTATAGTAATTTTTATAATTAATGTAAATAAAAAATAAAAAATTTTAATGTTTCTTTTTATATAACATACAATTTAATTATATACGATTTCCCCATTAATAGAATGATATTGGTGCTCGTGCTTATATAGGCCTTACTGTCTTCACAACGCGATGAAATTTTTTTTTCCCATAATAACCCCTAAAGAATAATTTTCATTTCAAGATTAAAAATAATTTTTATTAATATTATTCTAGATATGGATCAAATACATCCTGTCCATAATAATCATTACTTACATAAAAAATCATATAAAGGCAAATGAACTAGTTAACACCCAAAACAATGATACTGCTGAAATTTTATTAACAAATCATTTTTAAAGGATCATATATGATATCATATTTATGTATATGGTCATTGAATAATTTAATAACAATTATTTAACCATTATATAGGAGGTTAAAAAACCCCCAACTATGGAATAGTACATGATAAAGGGTTTTCATCTCACTTTTTATTCCTGTGAGATTCATGCAATATTCGCCACTATATCCTTTTGTGTAGTGTATGTACTGCCAATTATTGTATTATTTGTATAATATAAATTATTTTAGGGTTATTTACATATTTATTTGCTAATCCTTATTTTATATGGTGTATGTTTCGTATGTTACCAATTTAGTAAGGGAGTCTCAAATTTCAATTTCCACTCATTGGGTTTTACGCATACTTCATTGATTATTTTATTCCAAGTTCATGTGTGGAATTACTATTTATTTATTTATGTAGTAATTTTCTCTACCTTTTGTGTGAATATACTTTTGATACACATAATCACTCCATTGATAAATTCTCAATTCATTTATATGAACATGATAAGGGAAATTTTAACTAAATTTCCATTCATTGAGTTATCCATCAAAGTCATTGGTTTTGGTTTTTAAAAGAAAATGTTTGAATGTGCTCTGATTTATTTACAATGAATGTCCAATCACATTGAGTTTATATTTTTTCACACATAATTATGTCATTGATTAATCCTTAGTCTATGTACATTCTCGTTAAAAGGGATTTCGTCTCTATTTAAATACCATTGAGACTTTTTTTGTTGTTATGCCTCAATTCACATTTATATGGTACATATACTCTCATTTGATATATTATATAATGAATACCATTATTATCAAGATTTTATAATGTTTTTATTAATTTTATTCCTCATTTTTTTTATTCAAACATCTCTCATTTGGTTAGGAACTCTTTACCTAAAATATTTTTTAAAATGTTTTTAATGATTTATTCTTCTAATTCTTTCTCAATATTGTCCATGTTTTAAAAATTGTTTCATGGATTTATTTATATGGACATGAAAATTTTGAAATTAAAATTACTTTAAAAATATTCATAGTGGTGTGGGACACATAGATTCAAAAATATCTTTTAAACATCTTCTTTGATAAATAGTATAACTTTTAAATGTTTTCCAGAAAAAGGGGATATTTCTATCAAATAATTTTACTGATTATTTTTATCTATTTAAATATATATCATTGTATTTTATTCTTGATTTCGGATGATTTATTATACTAAAAAATTCTATATTGTATTGAATGTGTTATTTTTGATTATTTATGTGCTATTTTTGTAGCATTCATGGTTTGTGGATAAAGGATTGAAATTTTGTATGCCAGTTTTAATATGAATGTTTTGATTATGTTTCACCATTTTTATTTTAGGAACGCATTGAACTTAGTATGTTATGGGTAGAACCCTCTACAGCTCCTCGATGCATTGGAATGACTCATGAGACAAACTAGTGTCTTGGCACAAGGTTTTGACAAAATTTATAATTATATTCATAGAATGAGGATTTAATTATGTGGTTATGATGTATGGAATTATGCATTCCATCCTTATGAAATTAGCTATTGATATTGTATAAGATTATTCAACTTGAATAATATCTAAGGGAATATGTAAATGGAATTATTTTATTTATCTTTTCCATATTATGTTGATGTTTAATATTGAAAGGCTTGTGTTTTAGTCTTATAAATTTCCTTAATTTTTTATGTTCTCTTATGACAGTTTCCAATATATTTTAAACCTTAATGGGCATATGATCTCACCCCTTTCATTTTTTTTATTTTTACCTAGATGTGAAGAATTATATTATATTGACCAACAAGTATTGGATATGGGATATGAGTGTGGTCAATGGATACACAATGTTTTTTTACATCATAAAGTAATGTAAAACTACTCTATATATCTAGAACTTCCATTGATACTAAAATGATCGGTCTTTCGAGACATGATCCCTTTTCATCATGCCAGTGTATTTTAGTAATGCACTAACTCTGGGTAATTAGGATGAGGGCATTATAGTTGGCATCATAGAAAGTTTTGTACAAACCATGGAAACTATATTTTGAAAAGCACTGATTAGTGAACATTAACCTAAGATTTAATTTGAGGATTAGTATAGAAGAACTTATTAAAATTTTGGTAGTGTATATATTTTGTGAATTTTCTAAGAAATACATCTTTGTCAGTATACGAGTAGGTATAGGTGGCTCTGGAATAGATGTATCTATTAGTAAAACCCAAAAAATACGCATTGATCTAGACTCAAATAGGAACTAGTGAACGAAAACGGGTCTAACTGTACTCTTGGTTACCACACTCCCATGGGAAATGCTAAAGATAGTTCACATTTTCATTATAAACAAATTTGAAGGATTTTAATAAAATATGAGAACAAATACACTTGGTTACTCCTATGGTGTTTTATATTGAAAATAATATGCCATGATATTCTCAAAATGATATAATGACTGTTGTTACTGACACTATGTATTATTATTTTAGCCAATGGATGGATTCCAAGGAAGTAATAGTAGAATTTAATATGATGACCATGGTGGGACAATGGTGGAAATGAGAAATAAAATGGAATGTAGATAAGAGTAAATGATATCATGTTCATGCTGAAGCAGGTTTCCTAAAATATGATCAACATCATATACATTAACCATCTCCAAACTTAACAATGAATAAAATGCAAGAGAATGATAAGATCTCTAGTAGTGGAGACCGTGGAGAAAAGAAAGCTCAATTTCTATCATACAGAAAATGTGGAAGGAGTCACCTAGGAATATGTCTCAGGAAAAACAAATAGATTCTTTATGTGTGGGAAAGAAGGATATAAATTAAATAATTTTCTAGGAAAATTGAAGAGTACTATGGAAAAAAATAAAAATGATATTAAGAATCCATTAACAGTCATTTTCCATAAATACAGGGGAGCTGGGAATTACCAATGTCAATGCCCTATTATATAGGATAACCACTTGGTTAATGAATATCCTATGTGGAAATAAATAGATGTGGAAATGTTTAAATGTGTTAATGCTCTTTTTTTATGAGATTACATTGGAATAAATTTATCTTATATATGTGAACCTGTAGTTTTTTATCTAAAATTGCTATCTGAGGAATAATTATCTTTTCCTTTGTGTATATAGTTATAAAGAACCATTCTGGTTTATATGATCCTTGAATTTGAGATCATTATAGTTTATTAATTTTTGGTATGAAAAAGAGAGGTATGAGATATCATTTATGGTTAAATTATGTTATTGTTATTTTGATGAATTTATCTCTTATTTAGTAATGTTATAAAATATTGTTTTTGAAAAAGAATAACATGTAGACCATGTGACGACCCATCACGTCAGACCGAGCTGTGGGAATTGAACCCACAACCAAAGTGCAACTAGGATTTATCACCTACCACTGGACTACGTGAAGTCCCTAGTTAGTGTGACTAATTCTTTTTTGTTAAATGATTTTATTGATCAATAATAACTTTATTTGGGATCTTCTTTTTTAACAAATAGATATCCTTAGTATTGGAAAATGATTTTGTGATTAAGTGATAAATGTTATTTTGGAAGATGATTGATCTTTTGGGAACAATATATGAGATTCATGTTATTAATGGAAATGATTAACCTATCATAATGAATATTTGATTTGGTAAATTACAATTCAGTATGATACTTTAATAGTAGTTGGTGTTATTTGGAGATAAATGTTAAGATTTACTATGAAAGACTATATGATCAAATTTTTATAAGTTGTGGGTTTCAATCTCAGTTTTGAATATATTTAATGATTTTAAGGATAGTTCTTTATTGAATAGTTTTTATAGAACTTAGGGTATTTTTTGATTAATTTGGGAAAGTAAGATTAATATTTCTTTCTATAATGATTATCCATTTGGGGATCATGTGATCATGAACTAACAATTTTTGATCTAGTTAATATCTAAAGACAATAGAGATATATAGTTTATCATTTTTGGATTATGGGATTCTAAAGATGTTTATTTTAGTGCTTCAAGAGTGACGAATTCATTTTAAATACTCATCATTTGGAGAAAAGATGAGTCAGTGGAAGAATATTATTAAAAGATGAAACTCTACTTCAAAATAATGTATATCTAGTTATATTCTTAGTCAACCTCAAAAATTAATTCTTTAAAGTTATGTAATAGAACTTCAAATAATCACATTTTCTCTTTACTTTTCATGTTGGGAATTGAATAACCATTTCACCCATCACAACTTTGCAGTTTTCTTGTTTTTAACATTCTCCTAATCATATTTTGTATCACTCTCCTTCAAAACATGACACATTTTTTATTTTCCATGTCCCCTGATTCCTACATGGAATCCTAGTATGGGTTATCTTGGGTGACCACTGTACATATCATTATTTCTTTTAAGGTGATTGTTTTATGCACTCTATTTCCGATCTGGGACTTTTAATGTAGTTCCCTAGAACAAATTTACAATTTATAGGGTGCAATTTCTAAAATGGGGTAAGAATTTATCACCCCAAAATTTCATAGTAAGTTATTTTCTTTAAATTAATTCAATAGCTTGCACTACACGCAACACTGAGTTAGAGCATACCATGACTAACAAAACTAGTCATTCAAAAAGTGATTATAAATAGTATTAACTACATTTTGAATTGTAAATATTCCATATAATTTTAACATCCATATTATGTGCTTCTTAGACAAAATATAAGAACAAATTCAATTTTTCAGATAAAAGAAGTATTTTTCCAAAAATGCAATTTCACCACCTTATAATGGAGAACCTTTTTTAAACCCAATATTTAAAACTTATAATTTCTTAATTTGACAAAAAATACATATTATTTAGAAGCGAGATATAAATATTTAGTTTGGATATTTTTTCGGTAATTTTTTAATAACATTCATACTTTGATGAACAGTGAAGAATACTAAATTTTAATTGAAAACAACTTTTTTAATCAAAAATAATTTATATTGGTAAATTATAAATTTCAATGGTTTTGAAGTATCACTAGATTATATGTTTATTATTTAATCAAATTTTGGTCATTCAAATTAATTTTACAATTAAATTGGATATAAACACATATCAATAATTTGATACTTTTTACTTCTCAAAAACACAATTTCCAGTTTTGACATGGGGAATATTTTTAAATTTAATTAATAAAAATTAAATGTTTTTAATTTGGTAAAAAATATATCATTTTTTAATTATGAATATCAAAATTATATTTTGGTGAATTTTTTGTATTTTTCTGAAAACATTAAATTTTTGATGAATAGTGAAAAAAACCTCGTTATTGTTTAAAACTGATTTTTATATAAATAAGAATTTATTTTATTTAAATTAATTTTAATTCAAAATTGATACATAATACTAATATAAGTTCAATGTAAATCATTGGATGAATTTTATAAAAAGATTATGTATATAAAATTTTATTGAACTAATTAATGCATTTTACCCACCTTCTAGGAACATTTGAAAATTTGTATAAAACGTAATTTTTCCGCTTCTATAAATTGAATTTAAAAATTCTTAGAGACACGGTTGATATCAGTATGTAAAATTTTGTCAAATAGGAAGAATATAATTTTCGTTGAATGGTAAATTTTGAGTTTTATTTACCATAGATAAAAATTAAATAGGGCAATTAAAGGTTAAAATGATATTATAATTACCTAAAACATGTCCTAATTATATTGGATAAGTTTATTTTGATAAAAATCAACCTTAATACAATAATATTATCATTTCTGATCCACATGTATTATATTTGGACATTAATTAAATTTTATTTATAGATGAGTTAAAAGTGTTAAATTCAATGTTTAATGAATAAAAATTTAAAAATTGGGTTCCACATAAGATAAATTCGAATATAAATATTCATTATAAAGATAAATACATTTAATACATAATATAATTTTATTTATAATTTTAATACAACAAATAATTATATTTATTGTTGACAGAATGATGATGCAGTAATTACCTTATTAATGAATGACTAAAATAATTTATGATATAAATATTAAAATAAATATAAATTGAGACTTTTTATTCATTCAAATAATTATATTGGATAATATAAAATGTTTTGGTTGATTCAATGAATTTTTTTTGAAATAATCATCTTATTATGAATTTCACAAAAACAAAATACTAAATAGTTTCAAAATTGAAATAAATGAGTTTTCAAAAAAAAAAATATTTTATTAAATGAAATAATATTGATAAAAATCTAAGGTTCATCTGAAGGGCCTAAATAATGTTATATATTACATAATGAACCAATTCAGGTTTACATTGGATTTTATAGTATGTTTATTAACCATATAGATTAAAAATACAAGAAGAAATGAAAAATGATAAACTATTGAACTAATAGTTAAATCTATAAGATAATGTTAACATGGTGACCTAAACATGTCTAAAAAATGTTGTTTTAGAGGTTTTCGACCCAAACCCACCATAGGATTGAAATAAATCCATTTTCATATATTAGAAACTGAAAATGGTTTTATAATAAAATAATCATCCAAGCATTTCCTAAAGTTCCCCTCACCTCTCTTATAAAATGGTACATCCCCTTCACTCAAATTCACACATACAAAGCAATTTTCCTCAGCCAACCCCTCCTCAAATATCCTCCCAACTACCCTCACTTCAACATAGAGTCCTAACATTAATCAGAAAGCTATCCTATATAGCCCAATTTTTCAAATAAAAAAGAAACACTTGAAAAAGATGTAATCACTTCATCACCTCTTTCAATGTTCTTTTCTTCTTCAATATCTTCTTTTTTTATTGTTTCCAAAATTAAATAATAAATCCAGTACCTTATACAAACTTATATATTATTATAAATATGGTATAAACATATTCATTATTATATACATCCTATGAGTGATAATGTCACCATACTTATTTACGTATGACTTTCGGTCTCCTTTCCATGGTGTAGTTTGTTATTCAACACTTCATTATTTATATGGGTATAATAATGAATATAATTTAATTAAATAATAAATATAACATGTTAATGATTCTTTTTATATAATATATCATCCAATTACATAATATTTCACCACTAATAGAATGATACGGTTTCTCATGCATATGTACAACTTACCCTCTCCACGACTCTATAAAATTGTGTTCCCCATCGTAAACATTTAAGAATAATTATCAATATTTGATTAAAAATAATTTTAAAAAACAAAATATCCTTATTTATATGAATAAAATACATCCTATCTATAACAAACAAGACTCACATAACAAAACATATAAAGGAAAATTAATTATTTAACACCCGAAACAATGATATTACTAATATATTATTAACAAAAAAATATTAAAGGATCATAAATGATATCAACTTTATGTGTGTGGTTTTTTTATAATTTAATAAAAAATATTTAATCATTATACTCGATGTTAACTTACCCCCCCCCCCAACTAAGTAAAAGTAAAAGGTAAGGGTTTTCATCTCAATTTTTATTCCCATGAGATTTATGCTACATTTTCCACAATTTCCTTATGTGTGGTGTATGTACTAGCCATGATTGTATTTGTTGTGTCACATAATTTAATTTATGGGTATTTACATATTCATTGAATAATCCTTATTTTATTGGGTGTATGTTTCGTATGTAACCAAATTGGCAAGGGAATATAAAATTTCAATCTCTACACATTGACTTTTACGCATACTTCATTGATTATTTACTCCAAGATTATATGTGGAATCACTACGTATTTATTTATGTAGTAATTTCCACTGTAATTTTTTGTGTATATACTTTTTATACACATAATCTCTCCATTTATAAATTCTCAATTCAGTGACAATAACTTGATATGTGTAATCTTATCTCAATTTCCATTCATTGAGTTAGACATCCATGTCATTAGTTTTGGTTATTACAAAAACATGTGTGAATGTCCTCTGATTTATTTACACTTAATATCCCATAATTGTGATTTAATTTAATTTTTTTACATAGAATTATTTCATTTGATAATACTTAATCTATGTACATATTCATTATAAGGGATTGGGTCTCAATTTACTTTCCATTGATACTTCTTTGTTATTATGCACCAATTCACTTTTATATAGTGTATATACTATCCTTTGACATGTTATATCATGAATACCATTATTATCATGATGTTATATGTTTTTGATTTATTTTATTCCTCAATAATTTGAATTGAAGAGTCTCTCATTTGGTTAGGAACTCTTTAACTAAAATATTATTTTAAATGTTTTTGATGATTTATTATTCTAAATATTTCACATTAATGTCCATGTTTTAAAAATTGGTTTAAGGATTTATTTATATAGACATGATCAATTTGAAATTATAATTCCATTAAAAAGTTTCAAAGTGTTATGTGACATATTGACTTAAACATCTATTTTAAACAACTTCTTTGATAAATAGTTCCACTTTTAAATGTTTTCAAGAAAAATTGGATATTTCAATCAAATAGTTTTATTGACTATTTCCATTTATATAAATATCATTCATTTTATTTTATTCTTGAATGATGTTGATTTATATTAATACAATCTAATAGATTATATTGACGAGTTATGTTTTAATGTGGATATTCTATTTTTATATCATTAATGTTTTGTGGTAAAAGTATTGAAATTTCGTATGCTAGTTTTAATACGAATGTTTAGATTATGTTTCACTATTTTTAGATGATGAATGCATTGGTCATAGTAAGTGATATTAGGGGCCTTATATATCCCATTGATGCATCAGTAGGTCTGATTAGACAAACTAGTGTCTTGGCACAAGGCCTTTAAAACATTTTTATTTGTAGTCTTAGCATGTGGCCTTGACAATGTGGTTATGATGTCCGACATTATGAATTTAATCCTTATGAAATTTTCTATTGATATTATATGTGATTTTTCAACTTGTAGAATATTCATGTGAATAATTAAATCACATTATTTGATTTATCTTTTCCATATTATGCTGAAATTTATGTATAGAACGCTTGTTTTCAAGTATTATACATTTTCTTAAATGTTTATGTTTTCTTATGATAGATTCCACTATATTGTTATCCTTACCAGGTATGTGAGCCGACCCCTTTATTATATTTTATTTTTCCCATGATGTAAATAATTATATTATTATTGACCTACAGGGATAGGATATAGGATATGAGTGTGTTCAAAGGAGACATAATGATTTTTAACTTCACAATGTAATGACAAACATATATATGTTTCTAGTACTTCCAAGTATACTAATCTGATCGGTCGTTCGGGTCTTGTTCCCTTGTGATCATGCCTATATTGTTTAATAATGCACCAACACTATGTAACTAGGTTCATGGCATTTCAATTCTTATTATGTTAAATGTGGGACTTCTATCTCCCTTCAATGAATATGGGAATTATAGAATTCTTTCAAGATAAAAATGATTGTAATGGGGAGTGAACCGAGTTGATTATGGGACTGTGTAAACTTTGTTAGTCATGGTAGTGTACCTTGGGATCAAATATTGTTTGTGGAGTGAACCCATTCCATTATGATGGCTATGGAAATTATTTTTGACTATTATGGATATGATTTTCTATGATTATGTGTACTATAAAATTCCATTTCTTAAGGGAAATATTATAATCTCATAGTTTTTGTTCTATGATTCCATTATTATTCATTATAGAGACATAATTTTATGTTCATTTATTTATAAGGTATACTTTCTAAACAATTAAAAAATGTTTTTATACCCTTAAGATCATTTTATTATTATGTGATCTTTTATTTATCATGTTAATACACATAATGAACATCTGAGATCACCCTTTGTTTATGTTTCATTCCTTATGGTTATGAAAAAGGGTATTAAGTATGATATTTTCATAAAGGGTGATAGCTTTGAAGAAAAAAATAGGATACAATTTAGAAATTTTGTGATATTTTTTTAGTTTTTCATGATTCAAAATATTTTGGACCCAAACAATTTTAAGGTGGATAAAAATGGTTGGAAATGAATATTCATCTATTAAGAACTAATATCTATGAATGAAAATATACGTCACTATAAATGGTTCTAGTTGTTAAAAAAATTGGTAGAAGATGTAGATATTTTATGATCAATTTGATTATGTTTGATTATTTCCAAAGATACTTGACCTAAATGACTCTAACTTGGACTGAAATATTACATATTGAATATTCATCTATTAATATGCAATATAGTTTTATGAAACTTTTGGATTTCTATAAACATATATGATTTTGATCTTGATGATGGAAATAAAATATCCAGCCCTCCATAAAAGTGTAACAACTAATATGAGGTAGGTCCCATGTTTAAACAAATATATATGACAAAAATATTGAGAAGGGAAATAATATATCCAACCTCCCATCTGACAAAGACCACCAATATGCACTTTGAACCATGGATTTTTTATAAATATGATAACTGAATATTGAAGAGCGAATTAATAGATCCAACCTTTTACACGAGCTGAGTCACACCATCATATATTATATCCCATTGCTAATAGAAAACATCATAGATAACAGCATGGTTATGAAATAAAAATAAACAATAATGTAAGTCATTTCCCATATACTATCCCTAAATCATTCATACATTCCAACCTAGATATCATCTCAATGGATTCCTATACCACACAACATAACCCACCCTAACTAAAATTAATATAGTAACTAATAAAAAAACAAAAAATTCACATCCTCATTGATGATCTTGGTTCCTCATACCATAAACATCTAAAAAACATACCTAATTTTAAAAGAAAATTATTTTGTTATTAGGATAATATATATTTTAATCTATGGAACACAATTTAATCCCATTAAAATATATATTTGTTTCACTCAATGACTGGTCAACATTCCATCACATTCCATGCACTAATACCACATGTGAACTTATCAATACACTACACTAAATTGGACCTATACCAACACATCTATACCAACGGTTTGCAAAAACCGTTGGTATAGGTCCCCTTTCCCATTGGTTTTTCCAAACCATTGGGAAAATCCCCCTTTGAGGCCACATTTCCCAATGGTTTGGCTGAACAATTTTGAATGAGTATGGCTTTCCCATGATTTTAGCCAAAATGTTGGGAAAAGACCCCTTTGAGTCCAGTTTTTCCAATGGTTTCGCCAAACTGTTGGGAAAGGGTATGGATTTCCCAATTTTTTTTCCATAGAGTTGGGAAAAGCCCCCTTTGAAGCCACTTTTTTCAATAGTTTAGCCAACCCGTTCAGAAATCCATACTCGTTCACAACAGTTTGGAAAAACCATTGCTAAAAGCCCCCATTGAGTCCACTTTTACAAATGGTTTTTCTAAACTGTTGGAAAGAGTGGGTACCTATCCCAATGGTTCTCAAAACCGTTGGTAAAGGATTATCCCAATGGTTTTGAGAACCATTAGGATAGGTACCCAATTTTTTTTGAAATATTTTGTCCAATATCATCAAATAAATCAATATATAAATTACATATAAATTTTTATATATATATATATTCAAATATATTCACAAAGGTAATTGTATGATAGTGTTAAAGACATTGATAAATAACTGAGAGGTTGTGGGTTCAAACCCTCTCTGTAACTTTTTTTTAATATACCTATACCAATGGTTTGGGAATCCGTTGGTTGAATTGGTGTAGGGATCGACCAATCCCAATGGTTTGGGGAAAACCGTTGGGAATGACCTATCCCAATGGTTTTCCCTAAACCATCAGTGTAGGTCTATCCCCATGAAAAATCACCCAAATGTTTCGCAAACCATTGCTAAAGTCCGTAGAAACGGTTTGGAGACCTATACCAACAGTTCAAAGCCATTTGTACAGGTTATTTTGTCATTAGTGATAACTCAGATGACAAAATTTATATTCACTACATCATTCATCCTTGCCATGTCACAATGGGGTTTATTCTAGTGGTATTTAATAATTCCATGATTTTTTCTAACATGATAGCCACATAATAATTGAATCCCATTCCTACACTTTACAATCATAATATACACTAATCACAAAAAATAACTCTAACTAAAACCTCCTATAATACAAAAATCTAAAAATATCAATGAAATATTATCAACAAATACTACTTGAGTCATATCCAACATCCTAATCCACTCATTCAAATATTTTTAAGGGTTTAAGGAATTTTCACATGTTTTTCTCATATAGTTCCCCATATCCTAGACACTACTCATATTATATCTCAAAATATGACAACTCAAAATTAATTAAACCACTCACCAGGTATGACCATAATGCATTCACAATTTATTCAATGATAAAAAGAGACATCATGTCCACTAAAAAAGTATAAAAACATCATCTCTTGGTGGTATAGCCTCTACGAATTACATAATCACCATGTCATGCATGGAAAAATAAAATCAGGAAGAAATGCATTAACCCAAGTCCAAATCACGTATTGGTACTCACTTGACCCCATTATAATTGTTTCCAAACTTTAAAACAATAACCTATGGAACTCTTATAATTTACATGTATACATGAATAATTTTATTTAATAAAATCCTACATACATTGATATTAGAATCAACATTCCTATGTTTTTCATACACATTCCCTACCACAAATCATAACAAGCCTCATCAGGCCCTCATTCCTTTTTCACATGTCATCGATCCTCACCTATTTATTATAAAAAAAATATCAATAATTATCCAATTAAATATATATGTTTTATTTTTTTGGAAACTCATTTAAAACTTTGGTGACATCAAATCATATTCTACCATCATAGTGAAGACTAATTCTATAATTATAGACTTGTTATGACTAAAATCATCATGTACTGACACATGTAATATTGGAAGAATCCCTTTTAGGGGCACTATAATTGATGATAATCACATGTAAAGGATTTTGGAAGGTATTAAAAAAGGATGAATATGGTGATATGTTGTTGGAGATAATTTTATCGCAAGAAAAAAAACCATGTCCCAACATTTCAAGTTATTTCGTAAGAAAGCAATCATAGGGATGATGGTAACATCATAAATTTTACTAAAATTACGAGAACATGAAACCATTCCATAGGGTTGAAAAAAAAATTATCAATGTAATTACTATTTTTAGGGATCATGTTTCATTGGTTATTTTCCACAACACAATGATTTGGTAGCTTAATACATCCACTCCATTAAAATTTATTATTTTATGTAGGGTGTTTTTTCATATGAGTGAATAAATAGAGTCTTTATGTCTATATAGTCTATCTTGATACAAATAAACATACCACACCACATCTTACATTGTGAGTTAGTAGAGATTTAGGAGGTCATTCAAATAAGATATGTACATTGAAGAGGAATATGGTTATATTGATCTAGTCAAAAACATGATCAAAAACCACCGTAAAAATTAACACTTAGTAGTCTAACATTTCAATCCTTGACACACTATAGGTAAATTATCTATTTCATGGTGAATCCATTAATGAATATGACAATTCCATAGAATCGGTGACCACATCAAGGACAACAAGTCTCTCAAAAACGTATGGTAATGACAAGAATTTTTTATTGTACATTATGGATCATGATTAAAATGATTATATATGAATTAATAGTCTCTTAATCACCATATAAAATTATTTTGACACCAAACATGATTTCAAACTAATATAAGATTAATTTTCAATCAATAGCCTTAGATAAATTGCAGTGGATGAATTATTTAAAAATGTACATATTAGCTCGTGGTTGGTCATGATTAGATATACTGTGTTCAATGTGGAAGTGTGTGATATCAAAAAAAAGGAGGTAAATGTTATAGATTATGTTTTCCCTGGAACTAAAGGAAGAAGTAACCAGGCTCAGAAAAATGAAGGTTAAAGAATATGATGAAGTATATTACAATGATTGTTCTTAGTAAAATCCAATCATTATATGTATATGTGATAAAATATTTTTTGGTTTAAATTCTCATCCTAAATTTTAGTGATGTTCATTGTAGATAGAGAAGTGAGAACCTACCTTTGGAGAATAGTAGTGATATTTTCTAGGTTTATTCATAAAGTATACCTAAAGAGTTAGTGCTACTGATCTATCTTGTAATAACATATCAGATATTTCACTATGTATCTGATTTTCAATGGTACATTACCATGAATAATCCTTGTATTATCATATTAGGCTGAACTTTATTAAATCAGATATGTTAATTTCCTTTTTTTATCAAAATTGATTTTTTAGTAATGGAGATTGTTCAAAGAAAAGAGAGAATAAGACCATCAACATGAATAATATCATAAATTACAATTCATTTATTTACCCCTCCCCATGTATAGGATTATTCCTTGATTAAGGAGAAGTAAGTGTCATTGTGTAATGATTTTTTTTAAATTATATAACTATTGAATAAATAGTACCCATTTTCAACTATAAAGACTTACATATTTTTTGAGGGATAAATATAAACTATGGAAGAGAATGATGTGGAAATATTATAGAAATTTGGGAATTAATGTGTAAAAATTATGTTTTAATGTTGTCATAACAAGAATGGAAATTGATTCCAAGGTAATGAAGTTCATATAAGGATATTGAATAACCACTTATATATAAAGGTTGTGTCTAGAAAAATTATTCATGTTATTTGGGATAATCTATTAAACATATATGAAGGAGATTCAAAAGTTTAATAAGTGATGTTACAGGTTCTATTGAACAAATTTTATTATTTAAGGAAGGCACAAATTAACAAATTGAGGAATTTTTTAACAACTAACATCTTAATTAATTTCATTTACATGTTAAATGAAAACAGTAATGATGTCCACATCATTAAAATTATTCTGAGAACATTTCCTTTAAATAATAATGTGAATATGTTGGTTAATTAATATAAAGATATAAATGTAGTATATTTAAATAGAATTCTATTATTATTATAATATATGAAATTAATAGTGTATAAAATTACTATAAATTAGTTGATAACTCAAATGTAATAACATTAAAGAATATAAAGAAATTATCAGTAAAAGAGGTTCATATGGATAAAAATTAGATATGGTGTTTTCCTTTTATACCTATAATATGAAATAGGTAAATTGAATTCTAAAATAATTCTTCTATTAAATTTATTTGGGAGGATGAATATTGGTAACCATTCAACCAAGTGTCCCAAGAAGAGTAAAAATAAATATTAAGATGAATCTCTATATATTAAATCATTAAAGAATTATAAAAGAAACAAAAGACCATATAGAATGTTCTTCCTGAGAAACTTTCATCTTTATCAAGAAGATGGATGTTTATAAAAAGCTGATGTGTGGGAGGTTATGTAATATAGAGATCATGATGAAGATTCTTTGGCACATATTTTGTATAGGTCATAGGTTTAATATAAAGGTTATAAAACCATTAAAATTTAAAGTGGATTAGATCTCCAATATTATCTCAATGTGGATAATAAATAAAATTTTATATATATTTATAAATAATCAATTATAATGGAGTTGTTCATTAATGAATAATCTATATTTAACATCAATATGATGTAAAGTAATATTTGAGAGTAGATGTTTAAAAACCCAAATATGGGATTATAGAAACTCATATATAATGTTTGAACATATAATCAATGTTAAATAGAATGTCTATATAATGGATGAAAATATTACATAGTAAAATATATATATACAAAAATTGAATAGTTTGAAGGATAATTCATGATGTGTTGGTCAATGTGGGAAGAGTACAAAATTAATCTCACACACTACATGACATTAGGTGGATCATTGATAAAAAAATATATGGATGTTAATAGGTTTTCCATTTAAGAAAATATTATCTTTACATGGGTTCAAAGTTTCAATGATAAATGAATGTATATTAGGATTATTATCACAAGTGGAATGTTTTATTGGATGGTTCTAAACAACATGATACAAAACCATGATGTAAAATAGATTTTCATGGTAATAAAATGGACAATATAAATGTATAAATGATTGAAAATAAAAAACCAAAATTTCATTTTACTGATATATGGAAATTTCAGGAATACCCAATAACTATTCTCAACTTCTATAAGATCTTTCATTCGCAAAATGCTACAAAATCAATCATGTATTGATGTTTCAATACCATATTCACTAAATGGATACTAATTTCTGTGTTTTTATGTCGACACCATGCAATTTATTGTGAATCAATGGTGAATGGTTTTGTGTGAAAGGAGATCAAAATATTTAGAAGATAGTAGTTGGATAAATAATCAAATAATATGAAAAATCAAAACAAATATATTGTGTTTTAGGTTAAAGAGATTTCTGAAGAATACGAGTAAAAGGAATCTCATCCACAATCAATAAATGAGGACTAGCGGTCATGGGTAAAGAAAATGAATACTGAGAAGTCCAAAGTTTATGAAATCTCTATCAAGGAAATAGAGAATTCTAGAACATGTATTCATGGTAGTGGAAAGGGTTCCCATATGACTACAAATTAATACATCATAACAATGAACAAATATGATAAATATGTTTTTGTTTCATTTAGTAATAATGTTGGATTCAAAATTGACGGTTATAGAAAAAAAAGAAACATTAAAATAGTCAATACGTTTAAATGTTCTTTATGTTCATAAAATTAGTAACAATTTTATATGAATAAGACAATTTTATGACTTAGGAAACACTGTGGAGTTCAAAAAGAATATTGATATCATCAAGGGTAGAGAGCATTTAATTCTTTTTCAAGGTATAAAAACGAAAAATAATATTTCCATACTAAATTAAAATGTATGTTCATGTGTAATAAATAAGATATAAATATTTTATCCTATAAAAAATAACTATTTAAAAAAACTTTTTTGGATAACATGGCCATGAATGATGGATCCTCATACCACCCCATGATTACATGTGATCACACACACTCGTGTGATTCTTATCAATAGGGTAAGATTATGTATAACTACTAAAAAAGAATAAAGAAAAATAATCTACATTGTTTTAGCTAGTTTATGGGGATTTTAGTGGAAAATGACACAAAAAGAATCATATGTGAAGTGTTATATTATTTTATTTTTTATGAGTATAAAAATATTTCCTTTTTTTATAGTTATAACCCACATATTCGAGGTATTTATGTGCCTCAAAAAATATCTTTATAAAGCATAAAAGATCATATGGGTCCAAATTATGAAATTATGAATCAATAATAGAACAATGTTCACTAATATCCAAGTGGATATCTATATATATATATGTAATCAAAAAAAATGAAAAATGAGGTTTCATTAGTGATGACCCATTAAAAAAAATTTGGGATGGAGAAACTAGATTATAAACAACATGGAGGAGACTATGCCTATATAGAATAATCTATCAGAGACATATTAGATGATGTTATTTCCCACACTAGTGTGCATCTTAAATTTTTTCTTGATATGTACGAATTAGGATAAGTCCCCTATGGATTTAGGTATAGTTAGAAGCAAATATTTAAATACTTTTGAGAATTTGGAATTTTGTGCCTCATTAAAAATAAATAGATCAACATAATGAATGAAGAATTTTATGATAAAAAGACATTCCATGGATTTAATTCTTAGATTATGGAAGAAAAAACAATATAAAAATTTATTGGACGATTAATTTAATAAAAAAATATAATATAAACTAAAAATAGTTGTTTTTTAAAAAATAAAAGAAAATATCATATTTTGATGAGAAGAAATCATTAAAAATAACCTAGTTTTTTAAATAACAAAGTGGAAATGAATTGTGTGGATCAATGGGAGTTAAAGTTAATATATTAAAGATAGATAAAATATAGGATTATTTGGATAATATGATAGGAAGAATATTTGTAAATAGAAAAAATAACTTGGTATAAATCATTGAGAAAAATATAGCTCGTGATCGAATAACTATGGAACAAATAAAGGGGATGAAAGAACAACTTGAAATGTATTTTGTATCTCAGTTAGAACCGTAATCCATTATATAGGATTATATGGATAGTATGTGGTATTTGTTTAAGAATTTATAATTTGATCAAATTTAAACGATTGAGACTTAGGAAATTATTCAAAGACAAAAAATCTCAACACTACACAGGTAATCTGAAAAAATATTGATGCATATGGAAAGATGAAAATGAACAAAGGTTGTGTTCTACGTGTAGTATATTTAGAATTTAAATCCATTGATTTTGATACAGTATATCCACCCCTAGATATCATATTGTTTATTTTAATATTATTGTCTATGGAAATAAAAAATAGTTTTCAGGTGCATCAAATGGATGTATAATAATCGTTTATCAATGAAGTTCACATGGTTTATGTCTATATTGAGTTATTGAATGATTTTGTAATTATTTTTAATGATTAAGATGAGGTGTTCTGTTTATAGAATTCTAATTAGGGCATAAAATAATCATCAAGGTCCCGATACTCAAGGGTAGATTAAAACTAAATGAGGCTATGTTTTCCATGATTAAATTTATATCACAAAAATAAAATCCAGAAGGAAAAACGAGAAGAAATTTATTCCCATATGTATTAGAAAATTACATATGTAGACTCTTGGATGCAACCAAATTATTGTAGTTTTTAGAACATCTGAGGTTATAATTTTAGATTACTACTTGGTGAATTTTTATTTGTAGGTTGTTGGTAAATCAAAAGTATATGGGAGAATAGTTTCCCAGACAAATATGTTAAGTAAGATTTCATGAAATTTCAAATTTATGATTCTTAAATTCTAGGTACTCTAATGATTAACAATATGAAATTATCATAGGATTATAAAGGCAAAGAGTTTAATATTACCCAATATAATCATTCTATTAGTATTCTATCTTATTTAATATCTACTCAATGAAATATCCATTTTTTTTTCAAATTACACAAAACCCACTATCAATGTGTCAATAAATATATATATACTAACTTTGAGAATAATTCATTTATATATAAATCGTATGATGTACTATAAGTTATTTCATTATAATAAATCACAGATGAAACTTATAGGATATGTTGTGGTTGATTGGGTCAGTTTGGTGGATGGCTAAAATTAGTCATTATTTGGTGATTTATATTCTTGTTTCTATTTAATTTCTTAGTTAACAATGTAACTATATTTAATCACATTATAAACTATAGAGGATGAATTTATAAAATCCATTGAATCTTATGACTATTTTTCTATTGATAAAAAAATATGTTCAATACATCAGTATTGGTGTGGTCTCTTCTATTAAAATCATTTATGAAAAACTATGCACTATAAATTTTATCAAAACATAATTCTTCACTCTATATTTAAACACATAAGGATAAAATAAATTTTTATAAAGAATAAAATTATGTAAAAAATTATAATATGGGAGTATGTTTCAACCCATTTTCATGTGGAGTGAATGATGACTAAAGCATAACCAAAAAATAGTTCTTAAGATAACCTTTATCCTTTGAAGTCAATATAAATCCCTCTAACTTTAAAAGAACCCCCACTCTATCATGAGAACATATATTAAAATATTTTTTCAATTTATTTTATTAAATCAATTATTGAAATTACAACACTCATTTTGGAACATTCAATGAAGTTCTCTTTTGATAAATATAAAATGGGGAGAATTCTTTCATTTATTAATGGAATGATATTCCATATTTTTCTTTCTTTTTAAATAAGGTGAAACATTATTGATTTGAATTTCAAGGGAGTGATTGAATGCTGCATTTAGAGTAGTAGTTTTTAGAGTTATGATCAAAGGTATCGCCGATAAATGTACTATGATCATGAGGATTCATAAATCTAAATCTTGTTTCCCACGCCAATATTATCTCATATTATATTAGATTTGGTGATTATAGAATCATTTATAAAATCATTGAATTATATGATATCAAATAGAGGAAAAGGATTGATAAAAATTATATAGGTGAATAAGTGTTGATTTTTTATAAATAGTTTCAACCAACTGATAGGGGGACTAGAGGTAAAATATATTTTGTTTTTTGGGTATTATTTATTAAAAAAATCATATAAAGGTTGTTTGGATGTTTATAAAAATGGTTGAATATAGATGGATGATTAAGGAGGGAATCCACTATAGAGATCAATAATCACATAACAATACCTTATTATATACCATGAAGAAGGAATCATAAGGATTATGACCACTTCATTATGGTCATTCCTTGTTATAGAAAAGGGGACCATGCTACAAGGGTGACCAACATATTTTTAGTGTATCATTAGATTCTAGGGTACATGCACCATGATGTTTGTACCATGTTGTAGAGAGTTTATAGCTAGATGGGTATACATAATAGAAATGAAATATTCCATTGATGGTTTATATCTAGTAGAGAAAATAATTCATTAAAAAATAGTCTAAGGGAGATCATGCCATAAAGAAAAAAAACTCATTGAGTTCAGTTAGTTCATGGAGTTTGAGGATATATTTCTGAGAATATGGGTATATTAAATATTAAACTAAGTTTGTAGATATTGTCACATACAGGGGGTCACAATTTATTAAAGGGTTACATACCATATTTTAGATGTTTTTACAAAAAATAATTCCATTTCAAAATATGGATATATTTTTTATGCTATAATGGAGTATGGACACACTATTAAAGCATAGACCATGTCTTGGGAAATAAGTTTCCATATAACCTATTGTTATAAATAAACTTTCTAAATGGATTTTATGGATTTGTTTTTAAACGTGTATATATAAATTAAAATGATCTTGGTATCCACATTACATATTGGATGAAAAAATTAATTATCTAATAGGGATGGAAGAAGAATATTTCATCCCAACACTTTGGCCAAGTAATTTGGTCAAATAAAATGGTAAAATTCCCTAAATCTACCAATAAATGTTCTTAGGAGAGAATGAATATATTTACTATGTCCTTATTAGTAATTTTTAATATATAATAATGGAGAAAATATTTATAGATTAATTTTATCTCTGAATTCAAATAATACTTATTTGGGAACAATCCCTAGAATGTTATATATGATGACAAATGATACTTGAACAACTTCACTTTTCTAGGACAAAAAATTTACAATTTATAACCAAGTAGTTTATATTATTATAAAAGTTCATGAAGTTATATATCACTATTTAAAAAATGATAAATGAGTTGCATTCCACCTATTTAGTAATCATAATTCTTCCACATTATGAATCATCATTATACAAATATGAATCCACTCTGATGCAATGTTGTTTTCCTTAAAATCGTACATAAAGACACTAAAAAAGGCAGAGAAATATAATAAGGGTGAGAGGAACAAAATATGGAATTATTCTCTCTATAGTGATGAAAACAGTCACAAAGAATATAAAATTCAAGGGGACGATAGGGGATTCATGGTTGTGAAAATAAGGGTAGTTATACGGTCCAAATGGCCTCTCGGGAGTTCCCTTTTGGATGAAGAAGAAAGTGGACTAACCTATAAATGAATGGTCTATTTTTTATAAATAAGTAAAGAAAAAAACTGTCATTGTACAAACTATTGGGGCATGTTGAAGTACCATAGTGTAAGGGATGAATTTCTTCATGACATAATGGACCATGGTGTAATGCACATCGCTATAATATAAATAAGAAGGTGTGACCATCACTTTCTAGTGTGACTATTTCATCATGTTTTGGAGGCATGAATGGGTTTTTCACATCGTTATACCATTGTCACGTTCCAAAGAAAATTACAATGGTTCCCCCATCTATTGCTGGGAAAATACCACGATTTGAGAGGATATAGTTTATCTAGGTTTTTAGGCCCAAAGACTCTTGGGGGACTCGAATTGCTCAAGAGGATGGGACATCAGGCTCATCATACCCTTTTTAGGGAAATTATTCCATATTATAGGAATCTATTATAGATTTATTATATGTTCATGAATCTCTTTCTAATCCTAATATGGGGCTGGTTACCCTAACAAAACTACTATAGGTTAATTCTATTTCATGTGAAAAAATATTAGGATCTCTTTGATGAATCTATATGTATGTATATGAGGTTCTCCATAGTTTTTCAATAATGGGTGGCCTCTTATATGCGGAATCCACATATCTAGGCAATTTAGAATGTGAACCCGTGTAAGGAGACAGTTTATATTCTTATGGTGTAATTAGCCTTTAAGTGGCATCATACTTATAGAGTTCATTTCCAGAATAAAAATCCATGTAGTTCATTCGACCCGTGTACTTTAACATCATTTTGAAAGGAATCATATGAGTTCTCTCGAACACTGAGTATTTAAGATCGAGCCCTAATGGTTCCCCCTATGTATCCCGAGTATAATTAGAATCATATTTGACATAGTATATTTTTTTAGAGATTATGTATTTTTCCAACCCCTTCCAATTTAGAGACTCATGGTGTAGATGATATGATTATCGCAACTCCCTATGCCCACATGATTCATTCTCAATGTGAGAAACAAGGGAAAAAATGATCAATTCATTTCTCATGATGTGGGAATTATGTACTAGGAATGACCTGAGATAATTTATCAAGTAACAACAAACTTATAGAAACTTCCTATGTATGCTATTTGTGGTAGGAATCAGAGTCGTCATTCTTTATTTTATCCTCAGTCTATTGATTGATGATATAAGGTGATCATCTCTTAGGTATAATTGGTTCCCACTGGAGGAGATGTCTGAGTGGTAAAAATAATTATACTAAAATTATTATTAATTTGATCCAAGGACTTTAAAAGGCATCCTGCGTATCCAAATTATTGCATGAATCAGAGACATCGTTGTTTAGATTATATCAGGTCATTCCCACTGAGGATACCATGTACCATTTTGGAGGATTATATTATTGATTTTATGATCAATGAAATTCCCTAATCCTATGTAAGTCATGCACGTTGGGAGAAGTAATGGATAGAATGTTATCATTGCAATTGTTTTAGATATGGGATGTAGACTCTAGGATTTCCCTAGAGGATCAATATGGAGCATGAACTATGATTATGTGACCAGTGTATCCTTAATATGGTAGGAATCAGAGTAATAGTAGTTCCCTTTGTATTTGGGATTACACACTGAGGATGCCATGTTGACATTGCTTTATTTTCTAGAGGGTGTAGCATGACATTGTTAAATTGTCTTTAGGACATAATAAGATCTAGATAGTTTCCCCCATAGGCCATCGTGGATCCGGGATTAAAATTTTAAAAGGTTACGAATGATCCAAATGACGTTCCTTGGGTTCATTCTCCATGGTTGGCTTCATGCATATGGAATCATTTTGGAATTATTTTAAATATGTCGCATATCATGGCATACATCCTTATAGAAATCATGAGACATGGGCATCATGTCTGGAGGGTGTCACTGGTCTCAGGTGACTTGATTCAAATGATGTTTCAAGACCTAGATGACATGTCTATAGGGTGTCATGAGCCCCATATGACATGTACAAAGGATGTCATGAGATCTCGGTTGTGAATATCAAATTCAACAATGTGGCTTGACTGATATGAACAGATTCCCTTACATGTGTTAGGAGATCTATTTGATGTGCATCACAATGATCAAGTGATATACCCATATGGTTTTTGAGATCATTGTGTTATACCCATGGGGACATTATGACATTCTATAACATGTTTGGAGAACTTCACATGACCCAGATAGCATGTTGAAGGATCACTATGAGATCTTGGAATCATGTACTTACATTATCATGGGTATTTGGATGAATCACATGTAGCATATGAGGGTCGGTAAACATGTTTTTATCCTAAGTATTCTATATTTAATCTTGTTTACAAAAAATTTATTCTGAAGTCCTTATATTTATTTAGTATCAGTTTCGTTGAGTCTTGCATGATGTGTAAGACATGTGTTATGTTCTTCATACATGTTTTCACATGTCCTACACGTGGTCTATGAATGATCTGGAAATGTAACTTATGTATGGAGCATGTTTTATCCAAATGTATGCCAGTTTATTACATAACATAATGGTTTTCGGTCATGAGAATTTCCACTCTATGAAATCTGATCTTGTTTTATTGTCAATTTTTGTGCATAAGTAGCATTTTCCCTTTTCATGCAAGGGTGGGTAATTTATAGGAATCACTACACCTGTTTTCGAAGCTTTGTGTGATGTATCTTTTGAAGGATAAATATGTAGTAGTTGAAGGGGTATAGTATTTCACATCATTATTAGCCTCTCCCATGGACCACTCTGAGGGAGTTTCTCAATTTTCAGCAGTTGCAAGTATCTTCTTTCAATGCTTCTTTTATTGGATTATATAAAATTATTGAGGACTTGTTTGATCACACATTTGTGTTGGATGACTTCCATGTTGTCATGTTGACATGTCCAAGGGACATTAAAAGATTGAATAAAATGCCTCTGTGAGATGCATGGTGTCTTTTCTATGGGTTTTTGCAAGACAACGATGATTTGTCTAGGGATATCACAGGGCCACTCTAGGTACATCCTTAGGTGTCACAAGCGTTTTATTACTATATGTACCTATACCCTCCTCCTCATTCAATTTTTTTTTGTTTTATGATATAATTGTTTGGATTCATGTGAGTTTTCCTCAGTAATTTCAAGGATAATTAGTCATTTGTTTAAATGAACCCCAAGAAAAATAATGATCTTATAGATATGATAGGGAATTACATGGAAACATTTTGTTCTTTAGCCTTTTTGGAATGATAGAAAATCACAACTTTAGTTTGGAATACACAATAATTTCTATAGGATGAGGTTAAAAATCCAAAGGGACTTTGTAGGATGATTCAGGCATTTCTTATGGGACTCATTATGCCTTCCATGTAACCAAGGTTGCATAAAATGTCTTTCAGTAACTGTGATCACCTCTCATCTCCTCCCTTTTAATCCCCTTTGTTTTATTTTACAAAGACCAGGGATTATGTTATCTTTTAAGAGTAATGTATAAGATATTAACTTGATTTTACAATGATTAGTCATGTGAAAAATATGTGTCATACTGAGATTGTGAAAGCATGTCATGAAAAAATCTATTTGTTTTTCCTCAGAGTGTCAAGGTGTTTCATGTTCATACTCGAGGACATCTGTGTGTTGAGGCTGAAAGGCTAATGGATTTTCTTTAGTTGAGTCAGATATGTCTCCTAGTTCTTCTAATGTCCTTTGGATCTCTTAGTGTGCATCACATGTCTTTTAGAGACCACGATTGCCTCTCACCTCTCCCCCTTTACCTTCATTATTTTATCCAACAATGGTTTGAAGGTATTATGAGATTTTCGGGATATTGTCATCGAAATTTATCCTTCCCATCAGTGATATAGTTCCTGAGCATTATGACTGTTGTGTGTCTCAACTTTTTAATACCATTACTCGTTATTTTCAAAGTATTTCAGAACGTTTTTTAGGAATAAGAAAATTTAAAAAAATTATGGATTGAGGATCTCATTCAATTTTTACTATGTGGCTTTTGGTTTTCTGGAGGGCCTTTGTTTTATTGTAAAGGTTTGTTAAAGGGGGTTTGTGGGATTTTTCATAGGTTGTGTGCTATGTGTAGAGTCTTCATTTGTCCTTGAAATAGTCATTAGATAGTGCTTCCACTAAATTATCATTCACATTCTAATTATTGATGACATTACTTTGATGGAGAAGGGAATACACATATTCTGGTAATTTGTTTTTATTTTTTCGATGGTTAATTAGCTAGCGTCAACAAATTCCCCCCCCCCACGTTAAAATAAATGTCTGCGTGGAAATGGATTTGGTTCTAAAAATATTTAATGCCTCTTAGAGTCTTTGACAATGACATTAACTAGTGTCGTAAGTGATGTTTAGTCTACTGAGTGATGTTTCGTATTACGTGATATGTCCTATATATTTGGGTGGAGATAAATTCATTCCACAAGCCGCCCCATCTCCAAATAAGTATCCCCTTTGTCTCAGTCGTGTACATATATCGCATGACCATGCCGTAAACCCTGATCATGAGCCCTATGAGATTGCAATTTTTTAGTGGGTAATTACGCAGTTTTTGTTGAACTCTATAGGAGATATTTGCCCCGCGAGACCTCAAGAGGTATGTAAATCTGTGAACAACATATGTGGTTCATGGATCTTTTCCTGAGCCATGTGATGCACCTAATGTCATTGGTGTGCATATGGATGTGTCAATATTAATTTTTTTCATCTAACATATTCAACATACTTATTTTTAAATGCATTATGGTTATCATTGAGGTCATTAGATGGAGGCCAATCAAAGGGCCCCGATTGGCATAAATCGTAATGATGATCCCAAAAACAGAGTGTATACTAATAATTAGTGTCAAAAGGGATTCCTATCACCTGGGATTTTTGACTACCCTTATATCATTGACTCCCTCCTACAAGTGTACATTTCTAGATGACACCTCCATACCAACCCTAGGCTTTAACATTCCATCTCACTAGGTTTACTAATCTTCTGACTATGTTCTGTCAACCATTATCTTGGATGGTCGTCTAGTCACATCTCTATCCCCTAGTTTGGCTTATCTATTGTTCAACCCTCCCAACATTTCTTATGTTCAAGACTTTTCTAAACAGACTATTGATCAAATTAATTCATATATACTAGCCACTTCTCAAGAAACATTCAATAGAAGCTGATATTTAAAATGGGTTCTCCTTCCTAGAGGAATGTTTTTTGATGTATGGGCATGTCCATTTTAGGTGAGGAAAAGTTTTTTAAAGTTTTATAATGATATTTATAAGTTTTACCCTTAGAATGCAATTTTTATATCTCAAGTAATCATTTACCACCATCTTCATCTTCTTTTGGATGTGATTTATTGTTGGTGTCCTAGGACCAACACATTCCATATTCCATTTGGCATGGTGGGTATCATCTTATATTATATCCATAAATTGATTGATATTCCTCCTCTTGGAAGTATTTTTGATGAATTCATTCCCATTATAGATTTCTAGGATTGACCTTTATAGACCTAGGATTCAGAGAGGAAAATTCTGGTAATCATTACAGGGAAATTGAAGATACATATGATGGTGTCCTACATTATTTTCTTCAAAGACTAGATCAATATTTTTTGTGATATTAGGGTGATACTAATTGTTATCTGACCCCGTGGGTGCCCCTCCGAATAAGTTTGTGATAGTGTTGGCTCATATGGAGCCATTCTAGATGTTGGGGACTACACTTAATGGGGATGTTGAGGGAACCTAGAGGTTTCTTTAGAACATAGGTTGGTAGGAGGTTAATTCATGTTCTTAAAATGGTGGATTTTACCAATAGAGGATGTGCATTCATGGATCTATGATAGCACATTTGTGATGGAGGTGTGACATGAAGAAGGGGGTATTCTTAACCAAGTAGTACAAAATCCTTTCACACCTCTTCAAACATTTGGTCTATTTCAAAAAGGAAACCACTCCTTACTGAAACAGTGGTCATCCTCTATTATAGTTTAGCTATATAGTGGAGCACTTCCATTGTTATGAGTACTACAATGATTCTATGATATCATTTACCCAAACTCATCCATTATTTATAAGCATCTATGGGGTTGCGAGTATGTCTCTATGTCTTTCTTAGGTCATATGTGCACTCTATCAACATGGTAGTTTTGACATCGCTACCTTCCATGCACTTGGTGTTCTAATTATTAATGATGGAAGAGGATCTCTTGATGAATGATCTTATATGATCTCCCTTTAGGATGGGTATCTCACATTCAGGGTGGATGAGCGATCATTTGTGAGTCATACACACCATATCGATTCACTAAATAGTTTTTCTGTATTTAGAGTTTTTCTACCAATCAATTAGTTATAGTCCAAGGGGAACAACATCCCAGAGTCATTCGTCAATTGTGGAAGATACTATCACAAAAAGACACTATTATTGAGATCATACATATTCCTAATGATGCTTCTACTTCCCTCATGTAGGATTATTCCCCTGCTTGGATAATATATCACACCAATGGTGTGTTATGTCAGTTATTCTATCATGTGTATATACCATTTTCAACTCAAAATAAATTATACATGGCATCGAGTTAACTGATTAAAGACCTAGGAGGGGATTCAAGGAAGAGACCTCACTCCAATGATAGTCATTTTTAATATTTATCTGATTGTATTGAGGAGATAATCCCTCCAATACAAGCTTCAGATGATACGCCTAATGAGAAAAGAGCTTATGGGGATTCCTCTCCAACTTTTAAATTGGTTTGGTTAATTAACCCTTTTATATGTCATTCATACTAATTCATTTGATGGGGCTCAATTCAAATGTAGGATTTACTGGCAACAAATTCATGCCTTGGTCACTAACTCCCGCTTTGAGTTATTCTGTTTCAATGTGGAACAGCTTCATCAATTATTTCATTACTTTAGGGGTTGATAGTTTTGACCATCATCCTCTCTATGAAATTATGAATATTTTTTTTGATATGGTGAGATATCATCACTAGTTAATGGGATCTACATGAATTTTCTAAGGAGGATCCCCTTTCCAAGCAGATGAGGGATACCTTAGAGGCATTAGAGCAGGGCATGTAGATGATATCTAAATTAAAAACTCATATAGATGTGTGGACCAAAAAAACATGGTGGTATGTGGATATAATTTTTTGTTTGATGTCTGATATTTTTAAATATTCATCCACACTAGTATCTACACAAAAAGGTTTTAATAGTTTACTTTCTTTGTCAAGACTCTTTTTCTAAGAGCGGATGTGAATGAAGAGGGTAAAGCGGCACTCCAGTTATTTATTTATGCTTCTAGTCGGATTTTTATAGATCTTTCTGACATAGATTGTAAACATTTATCATAGTTTGATCTTTTTAATGAATCATGTTTTTTTGAAGTATTATAGAGACTCCAAACTGTGGATATTCTCCCCCTTTGTTACACAATACAAACAGACCTCCCAAAGTCATTATTTATTAATCAAAATTTTCTTATTTTTTGATATTTCTACCATTTTTTTTATTCTAATATAATGTGAATTGACCCTGATAACCATCACTTGCATTATATTTAATGAATGTGAATGCTTTTAATTGAATTTTTATATTCTAAAATATTCCCATTTAGGGAATGTTGTGAATACCAACCCATAAGAGATTGTTTATTGTCAATCTATTCCAGCTATCTATAGACCCCAAATATATATAGGGGTCAATGGGTAGTTTATAAGCACAAGTGTTATAGTTCTCTATTATTTTATGATGTTGATAGGCCTGGTGAGCATTTCATGATTTTTCAGAGGCCATATGAAGATCCTTATAAGATCCTTTAGACTGAATTTATGTTGTGCTTTAATTTAGGGCTTTCTATCATAGACCTTATATTGGATTTGTTTGGGATTATTTTATAATATATCATCTATCACTTTAGTTTATTGTCTTTTAGATCGCACCTCCTATCTATTTAGTTTAGGGTCTTTGTATCTTGAACCATTTGTTTCATTTGTTTAGGGTATCTTAGCTGGGACCTTTTGGATGGTCATGGAATATGGTGAAGTTATTCCATTAATTAACTAAAACACTCTAATGTGATTGGTTTTACCATGGTTTTATGAGGCTAAAAATTATTTTATTTCCCTCTTTTTAAAGTGATACATTTTGATGAAGGCCATAGTCACTTATGAGGGAGCCATAAACAAGAATTCCTAGTCATGCAAAGGATATATAGAAGTTGGGAATCTTTTTCAAGGGATATGGGAGATTTATGTGGGTAATATGTATGGGGGTGATATAATAGGGATACTACATTTACATTGAATGATATAGACTGGGAGAAATGAATCATAAACCTAAATCTTGAGTTTTTTATCTGGGATGGGTAAGACAAGCTATGGATGACCCATAACAATCTGAGGTGTCGAGTTCCATTGTGTTGCTGTGAGGGATCATAAGGATTCAATATTCATTCCAATAAGGTTGAAATTCAACTAATTTTAGGGTTAGGGACCATATTCATATGTATCATGACCACAAAAATATGATGTTCATTTATTTATATGGGTTAAAAAAAGATTTGAGATGACTAAAACATCAAGATGATGAAGTTGGGTATGGGAGGAAAGAAAACCAGGAAGGGTTCTAGAACCATTGTAAAATTTAACATTTAATGTGAATCTCGTTATCTACATCATATGGTATTTATGCATGGGTAATAGTCTATCAAATGATCAAAATGGAGTTCCTCATTCCATAGTTGAGAAAGGGGACAAAGAGACAGTGACATAACATCGAGGATGTCCAATCCACTCTGATATATTATTATCAAGATTGTAAATCATGTCTCAAAGTGCCCTAATCAGGATAATGACATTGGATAGTCATATTGGGAGTATATTGACACACTGAGCTATTGAGTTCTTCAAAAATGACGTCAGGTCTCACAAGGTGGGAATGGAATTTTTACAGAATAACAAATTTTGTTAACGGACATAGGCACGTTTATAGGAGCCATAAGCATGAATTCATTATTATGAAATGGGTCTCATTGAGTTTACTATCCTTCCCATGGTCCATGAACATTTCACAGTGAACTGGGGAACTGAAATCTTGAAGTGAAATTTGAAAAAAGTGTAACACTCAAGAAGTATTTGTACACCCTAAAGGTTTTTTCACCACCTATAAGACATATTATTACAGTAGGGAGATGTGAAAATCATTTCTCGGACTTTTTCTTTGATCTATGGGTCCTACAAGCATATCATTGAATTTACTAGTGCTTTTGAGGAAACCCTATGATCTCAATTCCTTATACATTTGAAACCTATTTTGTTCCTAAACTCTGAGGATGAAGATTTTAGTGGGTGGAGACATCAATATTTCTCAGGTCTCACTTTGGGGGTTTTCTAACTTATAGGTTTTAGGTATATTTAGTTATTATTTGTGGGTTTTGAAATTTGGACTATTATGGGCTAGATTCTAAATTCCTAAGAATTTGACCAAAGCATAGGCAGTTTAGAGTCATGAATCACATGGACCTAACTTGGGTGAAGTCACAAAAGATAAAAACTAGGATACCCAAGGTCGATATCACTCCATCTTCTGCTTGATAATGAAATCAAGATTATTTAAATCACTTCTTGAGTTCCCTCGATTCATGAGTAATGGAATGGAAATGTCCTACCAGGAGTAGTTCAGATACCCCGAGGTATTTACTGTTACTGCATCATTTTAAGGGATCATATCGATTGGAATATCATTTTCCAGAGAGGTGAATGTGGTTTGCAGCCATTGTTGAATATGTAAGAGTAATGATCATGCAATTATAGTAAATACAATGGTACCTTGAAGATTGATATCCTTTCCCAAGGCTATGGAAGGTTTATGGAGACATGATATACTCAATAAATAAATTTTGGAATAAGGATTGAGGTTCTCTTGAATGATGATGGAAGCACCCCATAATCTAGTTGACCGAGGTAAGTCACTTGTCGTCCTTTTACAAGGAATAAAAAATTTAATATAGAATAAATTTTTTATTTTTATGTAGTGGGTACATTTTTCTATGTAGTTTAACATCAGGTGGTAATGGCGCACACCTAATTTGAAAGTGTAGAAATGTTGTGGTTGTTCCCAAAGATGGAGATAGGGGCATCACTATGTATATCATGGGGATTCGAATCAAGCCACACATAGTTCATGAATAGGAAATACCATACGTAGGGCTAACCCAAATGTAGAGATGGGAATTATTTCCATTGAACATTTTATATGGGCCTAACGTTGGAGATCCATGGGTCATTACATATCTCATTAAGGTAAGAATCAAGTTACCTAGAGTTCATGAGGTTTTATACAGTTTTATCTCCTATAGTGGGGAAGAAGGACTGACATGAACAAATATAAATGGTATAATTGGGAACAAATATGGAGAACTAGGAATCACTCTATATCTCATGAGACTGAGAATCAAACTACTCATTGTTCTGGAATATCCATAATGTTTAACGTTATGTGGAAATGAATTTGACTATGTAGTTTAATGTCAAGCATTGAGGACTCATAGAATGACTTTTATGGTCTTTTATTCATGATGATAATATAAATTTGGTATACCTTTATGAATTTCCTATGATGGTAAGTCCATTACATAGTTCTAAACTATTGTAATTTATGATCGGTGTGAGAAAAAAGTAAAGGTATGAGTTTCCTTATTATATGGAGATTGAATATTTTAAAACAAAAGAATTCTATATCATGTAGTGGTTGGAACAGTATATAGAATAATGTAATACCAACATTTCTAATTGAAAATGAGAATCAATCCATATATAGTTCTATATGAACCATGCATTTTAACATCATGATGAAATGATGTAGGTGACTCCATAAGAATCGAGATGGATATCACGGATCTGTGTAGTTTCATGTCATTCGGTAATAGCATTGGACCAGTAGTTTAACATATTTCACTAAGGAAAAATTTCATATAGTTTAATCCAATGTGGATATGACACAATATTCCACACCTTTTAACATCCTACTTCTATGAAAAAGATTTTGTGTAGTTTAACATCATGCTACTAGGATAGAAGATGTTACATAGTTTAACATCTTACAGTTATAATGAATGATGTCACATATTTTAATTTATTTCTTATAGGATAAAATATGACACATAGTTTAACATCCTACTGCTAAGAAAAACATTTATTGCTTAATAACATGTATCTTGGATGAGGAATAGGACTAACACTGATGTGGAATCCCTAGTGAAGACACCGTTGAAAACTATACCTTGAGAAATAATTCATGGTTTGGTTGTGTTACATGTTCCTCATCCATTTCGATAATGAGTAAGCCATGTTGTGGTAGAATTTATGTATGATGTATTGTCCATCCCATTTGGGTTCTAACATTAGGTGCTTCTTTCTTGGTATTATTGGGATTTTGAGGACCAACACAAGTTCTCCTTGATAAAATCAATAGAGTCAATGTTTTTTATTAAAATTCCATACTATCCAGTTTTAATGAATTTCCAGAATGTACAGTACGTGTAACCACTTCTCATTTATCCATTCCAATTCCTCCAGTCACTTTTTTTATTACTAATCATCTTTGAGCTGTCAGTAAATAAATATTCGGAGTGAGGATAGTTAGAATTATTTGGGTAATACTACCTTGGTTTGATACACTACTGAGAATGGTGTTTCTTGTGTATTAGTATTCATGGTGGTATGGTAGACCTAAAAAGTATGGAGATGTGTTCCTGGTAAATATTTCATAACCATGATCCACATCTTCTAGAGTATATTCAATATTTTCTTATTAAAGCCATATATCAGTCCATTTTTTCTTCATGATAGCGAGATGAGTGATTGAACTCGATGTATTACTCCTAATATGGCTTCCTAAACTCCAAGGAACATATGTTGGTTCAATTGTCTTTCAATAATATTTTAGGTACACTAAATTTAGTAATGATATGAAACATCATGATGTTAATGATATTCTTCATCCCGAATTCCATTAGGGGTATTTCCATTACCCATTTGTAGACGATGTTGGTAGAAGTAAAGATTCTCTTAAAACTCATAGAGGTGGATGGGAGATATGGACTCACCACATCCATCACCCAAATAGAAAATAACCTTGATTATTTTGCAGTATTATGAAATTATAGGGGTTGATGGAATATGTTCTCTCGAATATGGAATGCATGATATTTACTAGTGAATTCCATGAATTCATATATCATTGTATTCCAGTAATACACAAACATCCAAATTTTTTTGGGAGAGCCTGGTTCTATATTTATGGGTGTCATAAGAGCTTTCATATACTTCTTCCATGGCATTGAAAACTTCTCCTTCTACTATTATATTGAGGATAATTACTTCAAAGACATGTTTGTAGTGTACTTTTTTCTCATTTGGGCCATCGTACAGAGTGAATTTTTCAACCCAACACCAAATCTATTCTCTTTTGGTGTGATACACTAGAGAGTCCCATTTTGGAGATAACTGATTATTGAATCCATCAATCTAGGGGTGGTCATTGGTTCATTACTTTCATGGGTGGTGATGGCCTAGTTGATTTCCTCCATATCCCATATGATGATTGATGATACCTTTTGTCAATGTGTAATATAGAAGGTTTCCTCCACATGATCTGGTATGAGAGGGTAGAGGCTATGTTAGATAGTGCGTTAGCTTGATCATTTGGTGATTGGGGAATATAATGCAATGGGGTCTCAAAACATAACTATGCCATTAGTACCGTAACATAGTTAGCAAGAGGGTATTGTTCTACCTTCTTAATGGAATATTAGAAACTGGCCTACATTATCACTAGTTAAGATTCTCATTTGATATTAATGTTGGCTATATGCAGCTGTAGTGCCAGTTCTAAGCTAGTAATGAGGACATAGTATTCTGCCTCATTATTTGTGCATCCTTAGAAAAGTGAAATAGAGTATGGAGATACTTCTTTGTCTGGAGAGAGAAATACCATCCATAAACCATCCTAATTGAGCATCGCATTATCTATCCTTGTGCTGATAGGGCTCCTCGAGGCACCATCAAATAACATCTCCCTTGTTTGAGGATTGTCATGGTTATAAATAATATCTTCATCCAAGATCTTGATGACTTCTATTGTATTTTCTAGTACAGGACATGTTGTTAAGAAATAATCCATGGCTTTCCTTTCCACCTACTTCTATGAAATAAATTATATGTAATATTGTTGAATATTGACCACCCATCATACCATGTGTCGAGTTTCCATTGGAAGTCCGAGGATATACATCAGCAGATCAATGCAAGAGACTAATTAAACATGATGGTGCTTCAAGTAATGCCTCAAAATTTTCACTATGAAGAGAATTACAAGAAATTTGTTCTTAATAACAAAATATATGGATTCAGTACAAATGAACATCTGGATAAGGTAGTAGATACAATTATGACTTCCTACATCATTCTTCTTTGTGAGGAGGTTGCCTTGTGATCATTACATGGAGGAAACATATATGATGAGTGACCTCCCTTACAGAGGAGGAATCAAAACTGGTTGTTTCAGAAAGTAGTTCTTGAGAAATTCAATGGATTTTTTAAATTCATCACCCCATTGGTAGGAAACTCCCTTTTCATTAGCCTGATGAAGGGGGCTACTTTTACATCTTTTTGGCTATGAATAATTGAATGTAGGTATAGTTCCCATCGATTACCCTCTGTTATATTACATTTTTGGGGGGTGACAATGCTAAAATTGAACTAGTCTACTATAGGTCAACCTCAATGTCATAGTGACATAGCACAAATACAATAAACAAGAATAATATTACCCCAAAGCAGACTTCAATAGATTCATCTTCACACTACGATTTCGCTACTTGTGGAATATTTTTCATAGATCTAGGATGTGATCACATCGATATTGGTATTTAGCAACTTGGTCATCGACATGATACTCAATTTTCCTCTCCAAAAATGGCTTAAATATATGATTAATGGTATGCATATATGTTGTTCCAAAATTATTTAATCCAAAAGGCATAACTTGATAAAAGAATATTCTTTAAGGAACTCTGAAGGTAGTGGATTACTCTTCATTGGGGTCTATCTTGATCTGATTGTACCCTAATTACCCATCCTGGAGGGATATGTCCTGGATCCTAAAAGTTGCATCATTCAAGAGTTCTGTTATTGGAAATGGGAAATCATAATTTAGGAAATGTTAATTAGATTCTATTAAATCAATACAAACCATAATAAAAATTTTCTCTTTCATGATAGGGATGATGTTGGAACGAAATCTTGAGTATTTCACATCTCAGATAATGTTGGATTGGATAAATTTATCAAATTCCACCACTATATTGTTGGCATGAGAGGAGTGCATCCTCCCAACATCCTCTATGAATCCTCGATGCTCATCGGGCAGTCTGAGAAAGTGTCTATCCAGATTTAGATAATATTCAAGAATCAGTATTTTTTTGGTGAACACATAATGGTTCATATTTATAAATGAAATTTATATCATTTTCACTTAAAGGGGCTTAGTGGATCTAATCATAGAAGTTTGTGCGTCCTCTTATGTTCCTAGATTTATCTTCCTGATATTATCTATTGTGGTGGAGACATATTACTCGAATTCCAGAGAGGCATTATTGACAGGATATTCATCTCCTATGATTTCAGAGACATTGGAGACATTTTTAAGTGAATATGATAATTTGGGGGCTTCTTTATCAGTATTAGGTTGATGGATACTATTAAAAGAGACCTCATCATCCATTTCTATCTGATTCATTGAAGATAGATCTCCGAGATTATCATTTTTTTACATTTCAACAAAGGACATGAGATGTCTATACCTCTGGGATTTGATTTGCTACTTTAAATGTGTTTATCAAGAATATATAATCACCATATATCATTCTCCAAGGATTGACAAGGGCAGTTCCTAAGACATTGGTATTTGTAACATTTTTATCATCATCCACCATTGGCATATTACCTCCCATCTTATATAAATATTATTTAGCATATGTGGGTCTGCAATTATTGAAGGGTGCTTGTGAGTTTGTACTATGTTGACATTTACTTTTTTGGGGTATGTTTATGGTACCAACAAGTGGCAATTAATCCAAGGCCTTCCTTGTAGGAAGTTATATGTACCCTATTTCTGATAACCATGAACTCAAGGTCATATGTGAGTTCCCAAAAATGGGATTCAATTTTGATCATACAATGATTTTGTTAATCATTCTTATCATTTCTTTTAATGGGACACTTTGTATGGTATATGTCCCTTTTTCGTACCCCAAACACTAGATATTTCAAATTTGGATGAAATTGATTCCAGATCCATTATCAATCAGCACCCTTTGGAAATTGAAATTACCAAGTCTCCCTAAAATGAATGAGGTCCTTATGTGCCTTTGGTTGACCTATTCATGATCATGATTATTGAATAAGATGGTGACATGAAATATATAATAACATAGTATCCACTTGATATACCTCATCTACATTAACATATTTCTTGAATTCATATGGGTTCAGGATGGCTTCATCATGTGCTTCCCTAAGTCTTTTTAAAAGGCACAACTCGTTGAGGATTGAGAGAATAGCTAGAAAAATAGTAATATATTTCAAATAATAATACTATTAGTCCAATGGTCAGCATTTTCTGATATGGTACTACTTCTAGGAATGTGATTCCTGAGCAGGAGAATCACAGGTAGATGGACTTGGTGTTTATCTAGAGGTTGAGGGAGTATTTTCTACCATTGGTGCAGATAACTATGTCCTTTCCCATTATATGTGTTGATCATATTGAACCCACACTAAGCATTAATGCAAGATAATTGTATGTGGGTTACTAATGGAGGGATCCATGGAACATCCTTATCTCTTAGGAAATTGTTGGAGCATTTGGACATGAGTCTCAGCGTTGTATATGACTTCCATTGGGATATGACCAGAATATTATGTTTGACCACATCTGTGTTATCCCTTGAATCCTTATATCTGATGCTTGTGACCTCCCGTTCCCCAGTAATATGTAGGAAACCATATCTGGAGAGAAATAGTGATTAGAAATAGGGGTTTTTATGTGTATTACATTCACAAAAAATGACCTCCTCGTCCAATGTGGATTCAATTTGGCAGGGTGGTGCCCGCATTGAAGATATTGCTGAGAAGAAATATGAAAATGTTGGGGACTTCTTTGAGTATAATATGACTCTTCTTCTTCAGTCTCATACTATATCTAGTGGTCAAACCCACGTATATGATGTCTCCATCTTGGGCAATGGAGTTATCATGAGTCTGCGCAACTATAATTTTAGAGTGGTGTGAGCTCGATAACATTTTTTGGATTTGTCCCTTTGTCAAACATTTGTGTTTTCCTAGAAGGAAAAATCTATCAATCGTCTTATTCATCAAATAGGAAAATAGTTATGAACGACAACTACTCAAGGGAGTTTTCTATCTTCACCTATGCAGAGTCGACCATTTCATGAAGAACATTTTTGATGATAATACAGTCATGTATATTATGACTGATCCTTATATGGTATGGTCAGTAGTAATGACAGTTAGTGAGGTTGACTTCATCAGGACATCTAGGATTTTGAATCTTGAGTAGGTTATTTCCCATGGCTTTCATGAAATAGTCAATGACTTTTTTATTCTAGAAATATTATACTTTTTTAATCCATTCCTCAAATACTAGGTGACCCTAATTTTTTGTAATTCTGGATGAGGGAGATTTTATGGTTTTCCCTATTTGGTAGGAGGTTATGGGTTGTTCAGAGATTTCTAGGGTTCTTGGAAAGGTACTGTTGTGGGATTGAGAGTGATAGCTATAGATTCTGCACTACATAGATTTTCCCATGTGTTTTGGGCATGAGTAAGGACATGTACTGGGTTTAGTGAATAGATTATTTTAGATGATGTTCAATTTCAGTGAACTTTTACAACCAACCACCAAATTTCAGGGGGATTCGGGGTGTCTGTAACACATCCTTGAGATTTTCAGCACTTAGTTCCAATGGTTCATGGGAGAGGAGGATCTTGAGAGAGTAAGTTAAACCATTCCACCATGATATAAAATCAGAACCACTATCATATTCTTATTACTTGCAGTTCATCTGATGGATGATCATCATTTTTCTCATTAATAAATTGGACTAATAATGTAATTGAGGATGAAGATCTTTCTATCCCGCAACAGTTCCCACTGGAAGGTTGTCATACCAATCCATGTTTTGCCCTATGAGTGTCTATAAAAAACACATTAGTTTTGTTTCCTCTTATAGACCTAGATGTCCCATCATCGTCCAACATTGGGATATGATGTGTGTGATATTTTTTTAGGGACATTTTAACCAGAAATGGTTGAAAATATTGGGTAGTCAAAATTCGGTGGAGGTGGAGTATTATCCACCCTTTCATGATACAGATTCCTTTTAGGTTGCATAGGTGTGTGTTACCCTTACATGTTTTCCATTCATGTAGACATAGATTCAATGAAATTAGGTAGCTCCATGGGTACTGTAGTCTGAGCCACCTCTTATCCACTGGGAGTGGGTGGGTGCTAATGAGGTGGTCTTACTTTCATCTCACACTGATTTTTTATTCTTCCTATGACTGAATTATTACCCTAATAAGTGAGAGGTTTTCACTACTAAGGAGGAATTTCGTCATCATTTTATACTTCCTCATTAATATAGACTTGATATATGAATCTATATATTTCTAGATACTAAGATAATTCTCATTCTAGAGGATTAGTTGTGGGAGGGAGGATATTCATCTCTGGCCAGATATGATACCTAGTATGAATATTTCACCTGATTAGCTCCTCATTTAGTGGCAACATAACTCATTTCTCACACTCTTATTGTCAAAAAGATTCCTCCATATATGGAAACTGAGGTGTAGTAAAGTCTTTCCCTTTTTTATCTCCAGCATTCCATTGAGGAGGTGGAAACTTGTTATTCGATGGTGCCAAATTGTGAAGACTCCTTTGGTTATGGGTGCACATAAACTCATTTGGTGCGTCCATATCTCCCTCCTCCTAGGGAACATTTTCCAAGTAGTGACCCTCTTCATTTGTGTCTAGATTAATTTATGACATGTTGTTAGTTACGACATTCATAGAGGTATATCATAAAATGGTGGTTGTATCATTTCATTATTTTCAACAAGGTTATTCTACAAAACATCCATCAAGTTCGTTATTTAAATGCTTTCCCTTATTGAGTGATTTTAGTTTAAGACCATATTGGGGTTTCATCTAATATTTCGTACGTTCCTCCCATCCTGATCTATGAACAGTGACTTTGAAAGAGTTTTTGGTTGTGATTTTTGACTGATTCCTAACCAAAAGTGATTTTTAATGGGGTTGCATGAACAATTACGATAAAGACCATTTATTTATTCCTCCAAACCTAATGAAGACTTATTCTCTCTATGTGATGATGATGATGATGAAAATTCACTAGCCCTATGGGGTGGGGGTCATTTGGGGTCGCTATTATCATTAATTGATCATGTTGTTGAGGATATAATGATTCTAGAAGAGGAATTAATGATTCCCTGGATGGAAATGGAGATATAAATGCCCTCCATCATAGTGGTACATGGGTGATCTAGAATCATTGTTGATGACTCCATGGTTCTCTAAAGGGAAAACAAACCTAGAGTGGGTGATTGGGATATAAATTTCTCCAGCACAGAGGGATATGTTTCACCTGATGCTACAGAGGTTATGCCATGAAACCTCTCATGATTTGATGATATGATGGGTGGGGGTGGTGGTCGATTTTATCCTTGATGTGGGGGCATATTCCACTCCTTGATGGTAACTATATAAGATGTTATTGTGGTCTGTGTGATGTGATGTAGCTATGTTTAAATGGGAGTTGGGTATGATGGTATCCCATCATGGGAATTATTAATTTGGGGAAGTTTTATAGGTGATCACAACATTAGTATCCATGTTTGGAATGTCATTTTATTACCTTCATGGGCCTTGCTTTGAAACGTTTTGTCTATCTTCTCTCTCCATCCATGGATTCTAAGAACTGTTGAGGAAGTGGAATTCAATTGTGTTGACCATATAGACCGAGAATTACATGGTCCCCAAATTTTTCTAGAGGGTATAACATTTCAGAATTCCATATCTGAGGGGGTTTTCAATTCTATGGGCATGGAAAATTACAACGCTTCATTTTCCCCATCCATGAATATAGATGACGGACATAGAATCAAATATCAGGTGCCAAAGCATCATAATGAAATGGTGGAAAGCATGTTCCACATTTTCACTGTGTTTTTTCAGTTAGGTATCTCGATCCATGGAGATTGTAGCTTGGTTTAGCAGGAAATACAGAGTCTTGATTGTATGAATGAGACACTGATATCCTAGATAAGGGAGATATCGATCCTCCATTCGCTGATGTATATCTCACAAATTTTGGTGTAGGTAAGGAATGCACTCATTTTTACAAATGATTGGGGTCTTGTATTTGGATTTTGTGTGGGTCCATAACATGATGTGGTGTTTGTTTCTCGATAAATCACACCAGACATCAATTTCAGACTCTTCCTCATTATAAATACATAAATTCATCCTTTAAAACCATAGAAGTTGGATTTGATTCTCACCTACTGATTGGAGGGAGTGTTTCCCAATGATTTTTTGGAACTATATTTTGGAGAACCTAGTGTTTTGGAAACCTCAATGTACGATAGTTTTAGAGATTAGTTCAGTATTCTATACAGAGGTTTTGGAAAAATGGGAGGATTTCCTTTCCCATTGGAGATATCTCCATGTGGAGGATGACCATAGTGGATATCCAGATTATTCCCCTATAATCAATCTACACACTACCACGTGGATGAATATCATGGTATTAAACATCATCTTAAACTGCTTTAATAGATGAGTCGATGAACCCTTTTGGTGTTCAGAATGTGTCATAAACAACATCAAATATGGATGAATTTTTAATAATAGGAGTATGGTCTATTTTCTACACCATGTACAGAATACGTCGACCTTCATTTTGTGATTACACAAGGATATGAGCATGTTTTCAGTTGATTTCCAGATCTTGTATATAAATGTCGGTCCCTGTAGGACTATAATACCTCTACTATGAAGTTTTTGTATTATGCCAATAATTTTTCTCATTATTTACTAGAATGTGATCATGTTAAGAGTCAAGTTTCGTTATTAATTGCTAATCCTTAGTCAATAAAAGGGGTATTATCCCAATCCTGAGCCTTTGGGGTATATCGGCTGTCTTTATTGGCAGGAGTATGAGCCTTCCCCAAGGCATGTGTTACTCTCACCAAGTGAACCCTAGTTGGAACAAGATTACAGGACTTTCCCAAATGTTCATTCCCCATTAGAATATACCGCCAGATAGCCAGCATGAGAGAAGAAATATGAACCACCTCCTATATTGCCTTGGAATGCTGCTAGTGTAGTCATTCATCAGTGAAAGTGGGAATATGTGCCTTGCTTCCATGATATATTGGAGTATGTGAGGGAGACTCACTTATAGTAATATGAGCCTATCTAGAGGCTTCAAGCATTCTAATATGGTCGACCTTGGCCAAAATAGGGATATATGATTGATCATAGGTCATTGGAGTATACTGTTGGACATCATCGTTAGGAATATGATCTTCTCCCGATACTTTTTCCCCACTATAATGGTGAGACCCATCCATAAAGAGAATATGATCCCGATCTTGGGACATTAAAATATATTTCTATATTTTTTAGATAGGCAGTTTCCCCTGTCTCGATGCATGATCCTCTCCCATCTAGTGAGACCAATTTGGTAAGAGTATGTGAGCCCAGTCTGATGCATTTCCCTTTATCAGAATATTCCTATAATCCTTTTGGATGGGAGATATAATATATTATTACTCTGGTAAAACCACTTGTTCTCCATGATCAGTGTGTTGATTTTCCCTATATATAGGGATGGGAGTATTCATATTTCCCTTTATCTATAACAATTCCAAAATATGCTGATGGATATCTTCATGTGTTGCTAATATATATTGGATGTTTATAAAATTGGGTTTTGGGATATAAGCCTACACATTTTCTATCTCAATTATCTCTGGGAATATATATTCGATTGATGTGGGGATATGAACCCACTTTTTTCCACCTTATTCCATCAGTGTATTCAAATGGAATTCGTGCATGGTGGTGAAGGTTTGAGCCTCCCCCTTGCATGTTGTGCGAATATACCCACAGACTTGTTCCATGTTAATTGGGAAATGAGCATGGTTACTGGTTCCTTCTAGAATTTTCTGACATGCATCTTTTGAAGGATTAGGGATATGAACACTCTTTATAATGTCTAGTTACATCCTCCCTCAATGATTATACCTTTCTACCTTTTCTTGGTAGTCATAGGCTACAATCTTCCACGTATTACTCATTACATGTGACTAGTGAGTACCTGTGGGATGATACTGATGATGATGGTTCAAAACTGCCTTCCTTGGTAGGACTTGAACCAGAAGGGATCCATATTTAGCTTCCTATGACAGCATCATCAATTATGGAAGTTATAAGTTATTGTAATATAGGGATAATCTCCTTAAATGGTTAGTTTTAGAAATAAGTTCAACTAGATTACTAGGAAACATATCTAGGTGATACTGATTAACTGGATACCAGGCTTAGAGAATCTCATAAGAAGAAACCTTGGTTGATATCATACTCTATTAGTGGAACTCACATACCATCATACATTCCACCTATCATTGGAGATTTTGAGTAGGTGATATTTCTTTTTAAATCACGAGGGTCACAGTAGCCCATGATTTACCAGAGAGAATGTTGGATGATGAAGACATTGTCTCAAATCAAGATGTAGTAAATATATATAGTCATGTAGACAACAACTAACAAGGTTATCGATTAGTGAAATATCATAGGCATAGTGTTCTCAATTAGATATTCATGGTTAACACAAATTTCTTGATACTCCCTAATTCGGCCATTCTACTCATCTGGACATGCTCAATTTGAGGATGTAATTATTTCATGAGAAGCCTATTTTTTGTTGATCATCTATAACATAATATAGGTCTTACTTCTTTGTTTGTATAGGGTTTTCTAAACATTGTGTACTGACGCATAGTTAACTGATTCTTCTCTTGTTAGAGATATTCATGTTGGATTCACCATTTTTTATTCGTCAGATTTTTCAGGTGTGAAATGGGTTTCTCTTTTCTTGCTACCACTTTTTATTTTCCCGGAAACACCCAATTGTACCCCGTCTATTGCTGGGTATAAACCTACTTTCCAAAGGCTGGTGGTCATCTAGGGTTTCAGGCCTACCAACTCTTAGAGACTCGCATTGGTCGATAGGATTGGAGTTCTGTCTCATCGTACCCTTTTGGGGGGGAATTATTGCCTACTTTAGGACTCTTATAGATAAAATATATATTTGTGAATCTGTTCTTAATCATGATACAAGACTAGTTACCCTAAAAATTATTATAGTTTACTTCTCATTCATGTGAAAAATACAAGTATCTATTTAAGGAATCCATATTTATGTATCTAATGTTTTCAATCATTTTCCTATAATTGGTGACTACTCATATTCGCAATCCATATAACCAGGTGCTTCCAAACGTGCGAAAATGTAAGGTAGCGATTAATATTTCGAGGGTTTGATTGAGCCATTATGAGGTATCCTATGTAACATTGTTATGATCAGAATCAATACTCATGTATTTTTTTTACTCGTGTAGTTTAATGTCACATGGAAATGAAACATATGGGTGGTCTGGGAAACTAATTGTTCAACCACGATCCCTAAGGGGAAAACCTACATATTCCAAGAATATCAAGAAGTTGAATTTTCATAGTTCATTCATTCAGGGAATATATGTTGAGGTTACCTCTATCATTATAGAGACACATGATAATGATTATATGATTATCACAAATTCCTAATATCCTCTAATCGATGATTGGTCTGAGAAAAAATGGACTGAAAATGATCATTTCACTACTTATGATGTTGGACTAATGTGTTGGTACTTCCCTAAGATGATTTATCATGGGGCTCGGGTCTCAATGATATGTCTTACATATACTGGTTGGGGAAGGAATCAAAGCCATCATAGTTCAGTTGGTCTGTCAGTACAATAGTGGATGAGATATGATGATCATCTCTTGGGAAAAATTAGGTCCCTCTTGGCGAGACTTCAGAGTCATAAAAAGACATACACTGAAAGGGGTGTTCATTTTTTCTTGTTCCAAAAGAAGTAGTCCAACATATCCTAGTTATTTATTAAATCACTTTCATTTTAATTTAGTTTATATTAGTGATTCGATGATGTGTACACCATGCACTATATTCGGTGTCTATAGCACATATGGTATGATCATTATAATTCCAAAATCCCACATGATCTCTGCTCTTTGTGAGAAACGTGGGATTGAATGTAATCAATGTCATTTCATCATCTAAGGTACATAGATGCTATAATTTCCCTAGAAAATTAATTTGTAACTCGAACCTGGAAGGGTGGAATACATATCCTGAATATGGAATGAATCATATTTGTTGAAGATCCCTTGTTATCGCAACTTACGTGTTGAGGATTCCCTCTTGACCTATCCTAGTTTCCTAAATGGTGTCGCATGATCTAGTCAACTTGTTCGGAGTAGATTTATAGAACCAAATGGTTCTCATCGTTTGTTATCACATATCCTTGCTAACAATTCCTATTGGTACCACATGATCCAATTCATGTGCCTATGTTTCATTTGAAATAGTTGTCTTTACACATAAGTAGGGTGTTATATGTGTTAGTATGGAATGACTAAAATGATGTAGCTTATCATTGTTAACATCCCTCGTAGACATCGTGAGACTTGTTTATCATGTATGCAGGGAATCTTGCGTCTCAAATGACTTGATTCAGAGTATTTTGGGAGACCTATGTGACATATTTTGAGGGTTTTGTGGGTCCTAACTGACATGTCCAGAGGGTGTCACGAGGGAACGATTTTCATTCCCATAAAGAAAAAATGAGACTTTACTAATATGATCGAATGTTGTTATATGTGTCAGGAGATGCATTTGAAGGGTGTTTCAATGATAAGGAGATAGACTGATAGGGTTTCATGATATCAAATTGGTGTACTTAGGGTTGGATTATATGACTTCCTCTAACATGTCTGGAGAGATTCGTATGTCCATGATAACATGTTGAAGGAGCTTTGTGAGATACGGGTTACATATACCAGTATTGTTGTGATTCATTGAGTGACACTAAAAAAATACCATTAGGGTCAGTAAATATTTTTTTTATGTATTTCACTTTTAATCTAGGTTATATCAATTTTATTGAGAAGTCATTATATTTTTTCTGTATCAATTTCATTGAGTCTTGTGTGATCTAGAAGACAAGCGGTATATTCTTCACACGTATTTCGAAAATTCCATCATGTGATCTATGAATGATCATGTGATGTACCTTATGTATGCAACATGTTTTCTAAAATTTTCAACTGATTTATTTCCTGATTGAAGGTTTTCAGATCTTGAAATCTGCTGCGTCGAGAAATTCTCTCTAGTTCTTCGGTTGTCATCCATGTGTATGTAGCCAGGACGTTATCTTCATTTGGTGGGTAATTTATAGATAAATATACATGTATTGTTCATCGCTTTGTGTGTAGTATCTAAAATGAATCCATTATGGATTTTTTGAAGGGTTCTAGTGCCACACATCCTTGCGAGTGTGAATCAAGGAACACTTTGAGGGCGTCATCTAATTTTCAATGGTCGTGAGTCCCTTCCATCAATGCTTCCTTTATTAGATTATATCCAATTAATGGAGATTTTAATGATCATGTAGACATGTAGAATGACATCCATGTTTTCTTGTTAAAATTTCAAAGGGCATTCAAATGATCTAAGAGAATGTTTAAAGGAATATGAGAGATGATTATTGACTTGTATGGGGTTTTCTATGACACAATGACCATTTATCTGGGGGTCTCACATGACCGCACTATAGACTTCCTTAGTGCATAAAAAGTGTTTTATGATTGTGATTACCTTTTGACTCATACCTCTTTTACTTCCACTGTTTTATTTGAAATTTTTGGGATTCATGTGACATTTCATGAGTAATGTCAAGGAAAATTAAATAATTTTTTAGTAATGCATCACATGACCATTAAAGGTCCTATGCAGATGCATGATAATTTCATGGAAAATATAATTTTATTATAATTGGGGGTCCTAAGGGAAGCACAACATCACATGTTCATAGGCAAGGCATTATATGCGACAATTTTGACAAGACAAAGGGACTTCATGAGATGAGGCAGACATGTCACCAAGGACTCGTGGTGCCTTGTGGGTTTCCAGTGATGTGTCCCATGTCTTTCGGCGACCAATATGGGTAATATGAAGAGTGTGAATTTATGTCATGTAAAAATAAATCTGTTTTTCCTTAGAGAATGGTGGAGTTTATTGGACATACCTGAGCACTTATCTGTAGTGAGGCTGAAAATCCAAAGGTATTTTGTGAGATGAGTCAGGCATGTATTCTATTTCTTGTAGTGTCTTGTAGATCTCTATTGGTGTGTCACATATCTTTTGTTGAAGGGAGATCTATTGTATTTGTCGTAGTTTATGCCTTATGTGTGGATTATTCACATGACCTTGAAATAGTAATATAATCATGATTCCTTAAAAGGATCTTGTGTTCTACAAGTCTCGGTTCAATTTCATTAATGGGTAATGTAATACACATATGCACGTATTTCTTCTTTTGGATTTTTCCAATTCTTATTCGGAGGGTATCAACATTGGCCAAATCCATCATAAAACATTATTCTCAAAAATGTAGAAGGTAATAATATGTTTGGTTTCTATATAAAGTAACCACTTTTTGGTTTGGTAATAGAACATATCTTTGACTAACTGTATGAAACAATTTTATATGATGCAGTGTGATCTCCCCAAACTCTTGGATTTTAATCATACTCATACGTTTTATGACATATTTCATTACCTTAATAGTGAAACCATTTCTATCACATTTCAAGATACCCCAATATGATATTGTTATATTGACCCACATCTCGTATTCATAATATATATCATTTTGATAATAAAGCTATTCCAAAAAACACCTATAAATATAATGTTATATTTTATTTGAGAAATTATGTACACCATAAAACATATCCAATCATAGAAGATTCATTTATTTTCATATTCATAACATTATCTTATAGAATAGAACTACATAATAACTAAAACACATTTGATAAGCGCATTTGAAATTACATAAGATACATATTTCCCATAAATGGTGTAAAATAGGATACTAAATGGGCGAGACGACAAGAGAGTCGATAACCATAACATGGAATCAATAAAGGGATGGATTATAAACCATAAAAAACATGAAATATGGAAAAGTTTTTCATAATATTATGATAATCATGATAAAGAAATCAATCTACCCTAAACAGAAAGCATTTCATAAGTTGCGGGTCATAACCAAGACAACATAACAAAAATTTATTTCCATGGTACACATACATCAAATATAATTCTCATGATATAATAGAATTTATAAATAAATATGGTGTGTACACTATAAAAAATTACTTAATTACAGGTGGTTTTAACCCCCTCTAAACAAATTAGCTTCTATTATTATGAACCATTGATAATGTGTCTGTCTACTCCTGTTAGAGATTATTTTAAGGAACTATTGGTAAATTATTTTCTAATTTACCAGTGGTTATGTTAGAGGAGGTTTAAACACACTCTAAATTTGGTGAATATTTACATAAATCCCTTAACTAGAGGCCATTTTAACTGCCCCATGTACATATAAGAAATTATAGGCTATTTATAACTACATCTAATTAGGTGTGGTAGAATAATATCAGGGGCAGTCATAACAGCCCCAAATTATGATCAATTTAGGGGAAACATTTACATCATCCCCTAATAATTCCATTATATTCTATTAACACATAGTTTCTCTTATGTTCCCTATAACCCCAATACCCCACATGCCCCCCATAATTTATCTCTATTTTTTATTCCCTTCCCTCATTATCCTCTTGTACCTCACTCACTTCTACCCCCTTCCATTCCTCCCAAGTTGTGTCTATGTCCCGTATGACAATGCCTCTCATAAGTCGTGCCTATGTCTTTTGGAATAGTCCCCCCCATATGTCAACATGGTCCCACCTCAGTCCTCCACTCTCTTTCTTATAGACCACAACCCAATCCACAACTTTTTCTAAAAAATGAGGACATGATGATTTAATCTGAGTTTGTCTTGACGACCAACCAACCCAAGAACCTCAATGTTATGTTTTTTTATATTATGTATATATATATATATATGATTATTAAAATAAATATTGTTGATATTATATATCTAAATACATTAAATATATAACCCATATATACATTTATATAAATAATATTTCTATATTTGTATTAATATATATATATATTATGCACACCTCAATAAATTATATATTTTCATATATTTGAAAAAAATTATGCATGTATCTATTTATAAATACATTTATATCAATCACACACATAAACAAAAATGTGTATTTAAATATTCATTTGTAACTATTTATACTTATTTTCATACATGTATATATATTTATATATTACCCTAATATATTATGCAAATATATATATATATAATGTATACATAGCATTTTAAAAAGAATTTAATATATATATTTCAAATTCATATGAATAGAAGATATTATATATTTTAGAAATAAATTTTTATGTATAAATATATATATATATTATATTCATAAAATATGATGTAAAATTTATATATAGATAAAATATTATGATTATTTATACATCAATACATATATTTTCATTTCTATTTATATTGAGATTTCATGTATACACATATATATTTAATATATCAATATGAATACTTATCTTAAAATTAATAAAAAATTATATACTTGTGTTTAGGTATATAATTTATTTATATATTTATTAATTTAATATATATATATATATACATGTAATATAATATAATATATATAATTATATAATTTCTTTTATACACTTACGTTTTTTTGGATATATTTAAATTTATTTAATGTATTTATATAAAAATATTTATATAACTTATTAATAGAATTTATTTACAATTTATAGAAATATTTCTATATATTTAGTTAATATTATATGAAATACAATTCACAAAAATAGTTTATATGAAATATAATACAAACAAATATTTTTATAATGGTATATAAAATAAAATTTTATATAATATATAATTAATATTAATATTATGTGTAATTAATATTATATGGTATATAATTTATAAAAATAAATAATTAATATTATTTGAAATTAATTTTATAAAAATATTTACATAATGTATTTCAATATATGTATTTATTCTTATGTACATTTATATATAGGTATTTCAGTAAATATAATTATACAACATTGTGTCTAATAATATATATTTATATGTATAACTTTTATTTCATATTACATTAATTATATATCATATATAACCATAGAAATATTATTTAGAAAAATATTTATTATTGTTATTATATAAATAAAAAAAATACAAACTTGGGTTATTATATTATATTATTTTAAAATAAATTATATTTATGCACATATTTATAAAATAATTTTGTGCTTTTATATTATATATAGTTAAAATTATATGAAATACAATTTGTACAAATAAATATATACTAATGTACATAATTTTATAAAATTATATTTATGTACACATGTAAATACAGTTAAACACAATCATATAAATATTTTATACAATGTTTTAAAATAAATTTATATATAGTGATTTCATTATATATATTATGGAATTTTTTAGATATTCGGGGTACAAAACCCCCTCAAATCTATAAAATTAGTAGGTTTTTTAACCCCATATAGTTTAAAGGCATAATAGTGGGTTTTAATCTCACTTTAATTTAATGCATTAGAGGGGGTTCTGAACCTCCACTAATTTGAGATATTACAGTAGGTTTTGAACAATTTCTAATCTCATTAATTATATATACTAATGAACCCCCTATATTTTTATAAATTAATTGGTGTTCAAAACCCCCTCTAAAATCCATTCAGATATTTAAAAAATAATGTTAACAAATTTAGGGTGGTTCACAACGGCCCCAAAAATTTGATGATTAGAATGATTGGCGCATAACCCTATCTATTATATAGAGAAAATTAATTTCAGGGGGTTTATAACCCCCCTTATAAATTTAATGATCATGTGGGGTTGTGAACCCACCACACCCCTCTAATTATAAAAAAATGAATTTAAAGGGGGTTTTACATAACCTCATATCAATAACCCCTTCTAATAAGCTATTTTATGAAGTGATATATTATCAATTTTCCTCCTATAACACCATAATACATCAGTAATATGGGTTCCACATCGAAAATATACATTCACCCGTAGAAAAATCATAAATAAAAACATGAGAAATAAATGGGTTACATAATTGTGTCAAAAGTCATTGCTGAATAGTGTCGTATATAGATACAAAAAGATGAATTTATTATATAATTTAATAATTTAAATGGTAATAATAAATTTTAAATTTCATGTTTCACTCAAATATGTAATGAATACATATTGTTGATAATAAATTAAAAATTTTCGAAAAGATGAAGAAACTAGAAAGGCATGCAAATAAAACTTGGTTGCATTTTACATAATTAAACAATAAAAAGGAAAACATAATTACATTCAATTTATTTGAAAAAAAATTATGAATTTTATTTTTTTATATAATGTTAAAATATTCAAAAGTTATAAATTCGACGTGATAGAATGAAAGGGGGTTTGCGTGAACATAGTGTCTGGAATAACAAATAGTTGGAAAAATTGGAAAAGATCCCATTATATAATTCCTGATATAAATTAGAAGATACCATAACCATATAGTTATTAAAGTTAAATTAATTAATTGTATTATTAATAATCTTTTTAAATTTATTGCATATATTTAATTCATTCATAATCATAATATTGTTAACATCAACCACAGTTTTTTCATTAAATTCATCATTGAAAAAAATACAATGATGAAAAATTAATATTTGAGGATCACGATCCAAAGGTACCATGTGAATTATAAGTGTCTTGGAGTATATATCATATGATCTTATATGTGAATTTGATTAATAGGTAATGAAATAAACATAAATTTGATAAACTTACGCTGTTGGATTTGTTAATGGTGAAATTGATTGTGACAACGTACATTTATCACCATACCTATTTAGTTATATAAATACGAAATAAATTATTTTATTTGATTATTTATGTATATTAAAAAATTAATTTTCCTGAATATTCTTGAATGCAATGAGTGATAAAAATATTACAGCATTTTTTCATAGGTATCAAAAAACTTTAGGATCCGAGTGTTCTCAGTCATAAAGTTTATTGAAGAAAATAAAAAAATTGTGTACAATCCTAAACCCATGTGGTAAATTTAACCACAAAAAAACAAACAAAAAAACATCCTAGCATCACCCAAAGATATACCCACATCAATAAGACCCAAAAATAGCCTCCCTAAAAGTAGAAAGATCCCAATTAATCGATATAAGATCATAATACAACCACATGTGAAACCAATTTTTTGAGAAATTTTTTTAAAATAGATATAAAATAATTTGTATAAAAGTTTTATTAAAATAATATTTTATATTAGAAACTATGTTTCAAATTTAGTTTTTTTTCATTAATTTTATTTATATAAATGTTATGAAAATAATAAAAATGAAAAAATTGGTTTTCAAACTCATGTTTCAAACATAATAACCGCACATCATAAACAGTTTAATGGGGTGAAATTTATGATATAATATATGTAAAGGATGAAAAGTATTTTAAAAAAACGAATATAAATCAATGGAATAAATATATAGGGAGTTATAAAAATTTTCAGAATGGGATAATCTGGAATAAGATGAGGAAAACATAACATGGGAACCCTTAACATGATCCTTGAGTAGCTTCCATTGAATTTCCCTTGAAGCCTTCCGGGGGGGATTATGTCACATCAGGGGCCTTTGGAAATGGATGGGGAGTTTCGACATTAATTTTTTTTATATTTCTAGTAAAATATTTTTGATATAGGGAGAAAAGGGTAGACATGGAGTTATTATATATACAAGGGGGATTATTTCAGAATAATTTAATGATTATTTTTTCATTTAGACAAAATATCATTAATAGTGTTGAACATCATAACATTTAAAAGTTTTTTATTAATAATAGGAAGTTTATATTACATTCAATCCCATCCGAATCAGAATGGTATATTAAAAATACATCAACAATGGTTTAGAATAAAAAATAACATCTTATAAGAATAAAATAAAACAGAAAATTTGAAATTTAAAATATATGCTAAAAATATTATTATTATTTTGAAAGGAATTATCTAACATATTACATATATTCTAATAAATTATACATGTTTCATAGATTTTTCATTCAAATTAATATCAATATGATGTCAGAAGTCATATGGTACTCATAAACATTTTAATTTTTTGTTCTAAAAAAAATAAAAAAATTTGAAAAAAGACCAAAAAATAACCCTAAAATAATTTTAATGTCATAATTCCTATACTAAATAATATTTTATTAAATAAACTTTTTAAATATTATATGTTTCTCATTTACTTAATATCATACAATACATTAAAAAACATTATTTCCAAAAAATAATATTTCCTTTTCCATGAGTGATAATATTGTTATTTCTAATTATTTATAAAATCATATATGATCTATATTTAATTATCTAATGTATTTTCTCTATAATAGGTTTCTAATTTATGTGATTCTAAATGATATATTTTAATATAAAAATAAAAAATTTAATAATAATGATTATTAACATTATTAAAATTCTTATTTTTTATTATTTATGTTGTATGCCGTGAAAAATTATTTTCAATGTTATAATATTTATTAATAATTATTTTTACATGTAAAACACATATAATTCATGAAATTAATATTTTATTTTAAATTAATTTATTTTATTTTAAGTATTTGAGATAATATGTTTGATGCGATGAACTTCATACATATTGGTTACAATATAGTATCAAATAATATATATATATATATTCATATAAAAATATTATGCATATTTTGTGATAATAATAATATATATATGTTGAAAATTATGTTTTCAAATGTATATTAATTACTTCATCATATTATTTCTGTGTAAAACAAGTTACTTTTCCATTTGAGGGTAAATTTTTAGAGTTTAAAAATATTAACTGAAATAAAATAATAATAATATACACACTTACTCACTGACTGAAAATTAATTTTTATTATTTAAACACTTTTGAGGAAAAAGTGAGAAATCATACAAGAGTTCAGGACTTAAAACAACCAAACCGGCATGGTACAAAAGTTAAAAGGAAAACAACATCAAGACACCATAGAATAGCCCCTACACAGCATAAAAAAATGAGATAAGTTTCTTTATACTCCTCGCTGTCGATAAACACTCGCGTGCAAGAATGCATAGTCCTGGAACCGATGAAAAAACCATACCCTCTCAAGCATCCAATTCTGAAGCGACGATCAAAAGAAAACCCTCTACTATAAACCTCATATGGAGAAAGCTCTTGTGTAACATATGAAACACCTCTCGAACATTGAACCACTTGGACGCAAGGATTCAAAATTCCAAGAAACCATTCCACCAATTCAACACAAACAACCAACATTTACACAGATTCAACTCATCCTTTAAAACTGCAGAAAATTCAAAAAACCATACAACCATCCTTCACACTCCACCATTGTTGGAACACACCGCCACAGAAATACCTAAATAGTCCAAATGCAAACCATAAATCCAGATCCAAAAACAAATAAAAAATACCTCACATCGAGAAGCAATCAAAAATTAACCCTGTAGAAAACACACATTAGCAAGATTAAAAATCCTCCCCCCTCTAGAACTGAAAAATGACACCGCGCCCCACGGAAACTCTCCAAAATCACTTGGGGAGACGCCAGGATGTGATGTAATAACTGAGAAGAAAATCATTCCGCAGTGGAGGAACCAACCTGATAGATCTGAAGTGAGACGTCGCTGATGAAAGGGCACTGAGAAGAACACCGGAGGACCACAGGGACATCGTCGAATAGTCGTCGTCGTCGGAAGGCACGTGCATGCAAAGCCCTAGACCATAACACCCTCGATCTGACTCCTTCGGAAGCTGAAGCTAGAGAAGTGAACCTCCAAAACCCAGACGCGTCATGCATGAAGACACCATGTAGAGCCGAGGCCAGAAGGATCCTAGCCGATCCAGGCTAGAGGGGGAAGGGGAAAATGAGAGGAGGTGGAACCCTAGCCATCGCTTGAGCTCGGGAAGATTCCACTCACATGCCTAGAAAAAGTAAACAAAAGAAATATGACCAATATACACATTTTCATTATACGAAAACTTATATATGATAATTCTAGAAAAAATAATTTCTCATTATATTTTCATTTACATTAAAATGTGATACACATAAATTATATATAATAGTAAAAAAATGTATCATACTTATTATCATTACACATTACTACTATATAACTTTTAAATCATGTATATTTAATTTTTAACAATTATATTCCAATAATTTTATTTCTATAAATATTAAAAAATGAATGAGAAACTAATAATAATAATAATATATTTATCAAATAAATGTTTTTGTTTTCATATAATTAAAATACATGTTATTGAATCATTTTTTTTTAAATTTAATTACTATTACATAAAAATATGTTAATAATTATATAATTTATACGTATGAATTAATATTTTGAGCTTCTACAACATGTCTACATATAACAACGATGACTATATATCCGATATATATTTAACAAATGTAGAACCCATGTCCCAAAATATTATAATTCTATAATAATTTTTCTCATATATTTCATTTCATACCATATGTATCATGAATTATATTAGTGTATTTATAAAATTTATTAATTAAATATTTTTTCAATTGACATTAAAAAATACTAAAAAAAACATACATTTTTTGTTTGTTTGATTATGAAATTCACTTATAATAAATTTATTTAAATTAAATATGTGGTTTAATAAAACTATTCATGTTATTAATTAATGTTAAACATATATAAAAATAATATCTTAAATTTTTATACACTAAAAAACGAGATGTTACATTCCCCTCCTATATAAAAAATTTACATCCACATAATTTTAATTCACTATAATGAGTGAAAAATTATGTGGTATTATTGAAATAGAAAATAGTCTTTCTACATGTTGCATTGAGAAAAAAAATTATTCTATGTTAAGATCATGTAAAATCATCATTTCCCTAAAGAAATCATATATTGAAATTTCCCTTCATGTTAACAATTTATTTTCAATAATGATTAATTAAAAATTATCCAAAATTTTATAAATATGTCAATTTTACTGTTTATGTTTAATGGTATACTTCTATGATAGTTATTCCATAACATATTTCTTAATTACATGGATTTTTATTTTCTTTATAGATATATCGATCCAAAATTATTTTTCTTTGATTTTTTTCACAATGGCCAACTGTCATACATTTGAAAAAATGAACTATATATGGTAGATTAAAATATAATTCATTTTCCCAAATCATGTTAATATTTTTCATTAGTTATCTTTTTCAATATAAATATTGATAACTTTATTTACCATAGTTAAATCATATCTTAGTTAAATTTATAAAATGTCATTGGTATTTTTAACCTTTTTTCCAATGCAAGAATTTGGTTCTTCTTTTCTATAAAATAAATTACACTCAAATAATTATAAATCTTCATTTTTATCTAATATAGTGAATTTTTGTGTTTTAAATGTTTCTTGTTATTAGTCATAACTTGAGATAGTTAGATAGAAATAATATTTCCTTACTAGCTCCAATACCATCTAGTTATTTTCATGAAAACATATCAAATTTCCAATCACATTGAACTTTTTTATGATTACTTTAATATCCATGTATATAAAAAAACAACATAAATTTTTTATAAGAATAGTCATATTAGTATGATGATTAATTTTATATTATTAACATAGGAAGAAAAAATAAAAAATTATAAAAAACCTCCACTTTTTTCTTTTTAGGAATAATTTTTTTATTTGTGTATATTTCCTATTAGGTTTTTTAGACATCTCCAAAAAAATAACCACTCCTTTATTAGATACCTAATACATATAATTTTATCTATCAAACATAATATTCAAACATTTTAAACAAAAATATCTATGAATAACTAAAAGATGTCTTTAAATCTTGAGTCTAGGAAATTAGGTACATTACAAAACATCATTAAATAAATTATATTTCATTTCATTTATATATTAATCATATTGTAGTTTTTATTATATACTATAATAACTGAAATGGGTATCCTAGTAAAAAACATTAAATAACATGAGTTTCCAAAAATCCATGAAGGATATCAAAAAGTGAAAAAACATGGGGTGTGATGACAAGGATGTTAAGAACCATAACATGTAATCAATAAAGGAAATGTTTAAAACCTGTCACATAGAAACATTGAATATTGTAAAATAAGTATTCAAAGAATGATAATAATTATAATCTTAATAATTTGGCTCAAACATAAATAATCTCATAATTCAAGTATTCTCAAATGTATTATATCATAAATTGATAGGTTCGCGTGTTATGCATCAAAAATATTTATCATGAGATACACGTATTTTCCAATTTATTGGTGGATATATAATTCATGGATGACATATCTGAACATAACAAATCATTTATAGATTTCATATAGAAAAAATAATCATACATTAATAATAAATATGAAATATACTCATGAGAAATAAATTGGTTACATAATGGTGTCTAATGTATTGGTAAATTGGTGATCTATGTATATTACATATAAAATAATGTAATATATCATTTTAGATGATAAAATTTCAGAATAAACACAAAATATAATTTTTATGATATGATATAATGAATAATGGTGGTTGACCAAAGGTAAATTTTAAGGGAAATTTGAAGAAGCTGGAAAATATTCCCTTTAATATTTATAAGCTTGGACATAAGAGAAATATAAAAGAGAAAATATAATGACATCCATATCATTAACAATGTAAGGAAAATGAGAAATAAAATACATTTACTATGAATATAATTTAATTATAAATAACAATAATTATGGAGATATAGGGTGATACAGAACATATTGTTAAGAAAAATAAATATTGGGAAAGAGAGGGAAAATAAACCCTAACCTTAAGTCTTGACTTTCATTAGAAGTTCCTCTTAACACGTGAATATAAAATATATATTTATTAATTATATTCTTAAAAAATCATATTTCTTTCCCTAATTCATTTTCATTTTTATATAACATTAAAATAATTAAAGTTCTCAATAAATGTTTTGATGTTCATTTTGTTCATAGTTTCATAACAATATTTATTAAATTGTAACCGTTAAATTTCATTATCCAACGGTACCATAAAATCATGATTCATTATGGTATAAGTATTATATATGTATAGAAGTTATTTAGAAAAATATTTTCTGAAATAGACACATTTTTTAGAATCTTCCTCTATAATCTTTTTTATTGATAAAATAAATATGATTGTATACATTTATTAACATACCTATTTTATCATTACAAAATGATAAAAATTATATCATTTTAATATTAATACATATTAAATAATATAATTAATTTTCAATAGTATCAAAGTATAACATTATTGAAAAATGAAATACCATCATTTAGTTATGTAATATATCATAACAATACGAGACACCATTTTTAAACAGATTTTTAAAAAGAAAATGTATACAAGTTATATTAGAATTTTATAAAAAATATATTATTTCAAAATATATGTTTTAAAATTAATTTATTTATTCATATATTTTATATAAGTAGTATAATGAGAAATAAAATGAAAAATATGGGGTTTTAAACCCATATTTTCAATATTGTCACATCATAATAAAATATTTTTATGGGAAGAAAGCTGTTATATATCATAAAAATTTGATCAAAAGGATCTTAATTATATTTTAATAAAATAACTGATTAAAAATAACAGATGGTATACAATTGTTTTTGAAAATTGAGTCTCAAATAAAATATCAAGTTCCCAAGAGTTCGTGTTGTCACACAAATAGTGGGGTGAATTAGTTTATACAAGTTTTATAGATTTAATTTAATTTCAACTTTTTACCCAATTTATATTCAAACATATAAAAATATTATGATGAATGTATCTTTAATCCTTACCAACACATTCAAATCATATTCAATATTGAAAATAAATAAATTATATCAAATGGTATTTTTATTATGTTATATCATAATGTGGGTATCTAATCTACATAGTGTTTTAGTCCGGTATGAGAAATAGAAATTTTCAATATAATAAAAAATTGATTAAAATTGTTGGGTATTTATCACAGTCAACTAAACACTAACACAGATTTGGAGGGTATCACCATTAAACTGTATAGAATGGTATTATCATTAATCTATAAGCTATATCAATATTATCTTATCTACTAAGACCCTTTTAGTCTCCCAATAGGTATTGATATAATTATAAAAGATCCTTACATTCGTCATAGTCCTCATTTTGAAATGAGTAATTTAATTTTTCAATAGTTTAATTCAACAATTTAGCTTCCTAAATAAAAAATGATGATCTTTCTCTATACCTAAATAATAATTTGAAAAAGATCATTCACATATATTTATGATCTTAAATTTCCAAAACCAATATAGTATCTAGATCACTAATTTAGATAACATATTTAGGTAATTAAAAATTATAATATTATATGGATTGAAATTTTGGCCATTCTCAATATCATTTGAAACCACTATTCTAGAAATTTCATTTCTCAAGTACATTATATTTCAAAACATCTACATGTTTCTCTATAATTTTATTCTTTATCATTCACAAACCATTTCAAAACACTTAGATTCATCTTCACTAATACATTAATAATCCATTTGCCAAATGCTTAAAAAATTTGACCCATAATTATGATAAGAGTATATATTTTGGATTTTCACTCTCTTGTATAATATTAAAAATTTAAACAATGTTCACTAAATGAAATCCACCACTATATATAAATTATTACATAGAAATATAATTGAAACCCAATATCTAAATTTTGAATCTTATAATATTTAAATTCTAAATAAACATCCTTCAATGACACTAAAATTATAGTAGTTTCAATTCATAAAATATTTTATAAACCTAAACTATAGTTATCTATAAATATTTAATAAATATATACTAGAATAAGGACATTAAATTTGATTTTTTTATCATGAACTATAAATCAGTATCATAGCATTAACATCGTAGTCTAACAATTGTTATTTGAAATCCATTAGTTGCATCTAATTCATTAAATTATATAGACTCATGTAAAACATGATATATACTTCATTTATATTATGCATCATGTTTTGATTCAACCACCATGTTAATCAATAATTTGGATTAGGAAGATTACTTTTCTATTGATGATTCGAGATATCTATGCTTCTCCATAATCATTGTTAGAACATATTGACTCAGTTTGTAGTCTTATGATCTCAGAATTCAGTCTTGAAATACACTAGACATTCTTTTTTTATTCTTTTGTAGCTTCAACGCTTCGTTTTAACTAAAACATACCAAATATCAAACTATATCAATAAAATAAATCTTAACAATATCATTTCTCCAAAATTTTCGATCATGTAGACTAATGAAATTGTTATTTTGAAATATCATCCATAATTAACTCAACCAACATTAATTTTAACATCATCTATGCCTTTAGATTCTATTGATCTGTAGAAATATTTACCAATTGAGTTCTTATTGATTCCAACGTTTTTAATTAGTTATATATTCCTTAATCTGATTGTTTCATATTTACATCAAATTAGTTAATTTGTATTACTATCTTCTACTACTTATGGACTTATTTATTGGACTTCTAAATTTCTACTTCAATCACTGGACATTATTGTAGTACATGATGGTCTAACAGACTCATAAACATCATTTTCTCCTTCTTCCAACATCACCGTCTAGAAAATCTAACATTTAATATTCCATTAACTTTATGTATTATATTTATAGAACACTTATGTATGTCACTGGGATAACCATTATTTATCATCGATGGAGTATTTTACAATTCTTCAGTTTCATCATTGAGTGTTATGAATGCGTCAACTCCACTAACATAAGGAAACTTCACCTCCATTAAATCATTATATCATATAGAATTAGTAATAATGATAATATGTTATCAATAAATCTTGATAATTTTTTACTTTGAATGAAAAACATAAAAACTTCTGAATTCATTAAGATCGTAACTCTTCTTTCATAAATCTCAATTTATATTGAATAGATAACACATATGTATGGATGTAAGGATTATTCTTTCTTTAAATACTTTAAATTTTTATTATCTATATGAATATACTATGTTATATTTGAAATGTTGGTAAAATGTTTCTTTCATATCTCAGTGTTCCTTAGTAATTTTTCATGTCTTATTTTCCATACTGAGTACTTTTATATATAGATTTTTATTTTTCTATTTTTTGAAATATTATTTTATAACATGAAATATTTTATGGTACTGTATAATTATTAATTTTGAATTTTTATATTATTTATTATTACATCCTTTTAATAGACTTCATATTATAATTTATATATCACTATATAATATCTAGGTAGTATATTTTAGAGTTATATTAGATTAATCATTGATGTGTACATTTTATAAAAATATTCTTATGGAATTAATCTTTAAAAACCTTCATTTGACTCACTATATAAATATATCCTTAAACTTATATTACTTTTTTATATTTTTTAGTAATTCCATAAAATAAAAAATTGATAAATTTGGAAATCTCATGTAATGGGTGGAGGAACCCAGATAGAAACCAGGTTGGGCAATGGCTCAAGACTATGACCCTGAACTACCACTCACACCCAACTCATTCCAAACAAATTGTATAAAACATACTTGGACCCCACATGGATGAAACCTACACCATCTTATGCATATTTGATACACGTTACTATAGAATTCATGATATGACAATGTTATGCCTCGGGACAATAACACTATTGAACGAACACCGAAATAGATGAAATCATTAGACACTGAGGGCCCAAGAGACCAAAACTACATGATAAAGGAAACCATTTTGGAGGGATATAAAATACTAGAATACTTTGGAAGCACACTCCAGTCACTAAATACACATATCCCTTATCATAATATAACATAATAAATTATCTCCACCCATTGAGATGTGAAAGTATACTGAATCAGATGCCCAATATAAGGATATCAACCATTAGGAAGATTCCATGATGTCATGACATCTGAAGACTGATAAACCTAATCAATATAGATAGAAACTATACCAAAATAACATTTATATGATATAGGAATATTTTATTAACCATATTTAATGTAAGGTAGAACTGATTCACAATAAACCCCATGAATTACAATAATAATCTATATTTTTGATATACATAATCCAAACCCACTAAGGACTCTAATTCACATGACTAGGATATTTTATTTAATATAATAACTATTATAAAAGTCATAGATGATTAAAAATATTGAACCAAGACAAGGGAAACTTTAAAAATTTAAACACCACGGATGTGAGTAACAATATAAGAGTATAGCCAAAAGTTCATCACTATGGCGGGGGAGGTTAATACTAGAAAATTGAAGAAATAAGAAATTCACAATTATAGGATGATGGACAACAACATAGGATTCACAAATATATCTATTTTGATATGAAGTAGAGTCCACAGGTGAAAAGGGACCAAGGAGTTAAGAAAAACACTTTTAATTGATCCAATGGTCAAAGAACCAAACTCTAATAGCTATAAACCCATGAAAAGGGCAAGAGAATTTGAATAATTCAGATGGATAATTTCGGCAAACATGAAAATAATAAACCCTAACTATCAATAATGATATCTTACTAACCCCCCAATTATACCCCTTAACCCAGAAATAAAACATCTAAAATTAGTATCATATACAATGATGGATTCTAAGTCTAACATCATTCATATTTAATTTTTATATCTTTACCCATATTATAAACACATGATGGTTTCCGAGAAACATTATCAAGAACACATACAATAAATTTATTCATAAATAATTAGTACCTTCAATGGATAAGACATAAGATTTTCTAAAAAAATATTTGATATTTTTGTTTCTACATAAATTCATTTTCTTTAAATGGTAGCTTTATTAACACCATTAAATTAGGAAAAATATCAACTTTTATCATATAGATTAATCATAAAGACTCACAATCTCATTCAATGTTACCTTCTAGATATGGATCCTGACTCTGCCTATATTGTAGATTGTTAACTTTAGTAACACCATTACAAAGAACCATATTCGTCTTTAATATCAAAAAATTCTCACTCATTAATATTAAAAATTACTTAAAACATGTAAAATACTGATCACAACTCTCCATTGGGTCACTCAAATTCTCCCATTGGATTTTTTTTTCAATATCCAATAAAAAAATTCAATTATTTCTTTTTTTATTCTCTCTCCCCCTTATTGAAAATAAACTCAACAACTTAAGAGTACTGTAATGTCACACTCATCTAGTGATTTAGCCATGGAATATAATTTCTTCTTCTCCCCCTTATAATTCATTCAATTTAATGTGAAAATTGTTTTTTAATAAGAAAGGTATAAAAAAATTTCTATAGTAAATGATTTGAAAATTGATTACCTCAATGTATACTTTAGTAATTCCTAGAATTGTGAAGAAATAATGATAATCATAGAAAAAAAAATTCTATAAAAAATTTATCATGTCACACCAACTCAAATTTTTTTTTTGGGATGTTTAAAATATTTTTAATTAATCTTATGTATTTATATACACATATAGATTAGAATCATCTATACAAAAGAAACATTCATCCCTTTAAAATTACATTTCTATTTTCATCAAATAATAAATCTCTCACCCTTAGTTTCCAAATTTATTTTCCATTTAGTGATAGGATATTATAATAAAAACATTATATATGAGAAAAATAAATTTTTAATGAATAAAAATTTTGGGTTCTAATCCTCATCCAAATCATTTTTCTTAAAATACCCAAATCAAGGCATATAATTTTTTGAACAACAAGATTCATGTTTTATAAAATTTCAACTCTTTATCCTAAAATTAATTAATTTCAAAAAATAAATAATTCTAGAACTTACTATTATTTTATACATACATTAAACATAAAAATCTCATAAAGAAGTCCAACTCCACTCCCCCTTAAATGTAAAACATTATCCTTATTTTTATCATATATAGTAGTAATTGAAATGATACAGTTGAAACCAATTGAAATATCATAATAGGTGATGAATATCTTAAATAGATATAAATTCATCACATCTTTTTAATACTCATATATATTTCCTTACGAATTTCATCGCATTCAATTCCATGAATAATTAAATAGAAAAATATATATTATAGGAATAATGTTATTTATAATTTTATACATACGTAGATAAATGAGGATGAGAAATATTTATAAAACAACAAATTCCTTCCAAATCATCTCAAAAATTATGATATGTCTTCCTTCTAGTTACATTTATCAGAATTTTAACTTAAATGGGCTTCAAGGACAAATTTTTACCTATAAAATCTACCTTTTATGGATTTATTTCATTCTAAATTGGTTAGAAAGAAACATGAATCCATTTTCATTAAATATATCTTCTCTTGTAATATCAAATAGTTATTTAAAAGAGTATTAAATTTCATGGAAACATGTAAATCATTATCCTTGTTTAAATATATCTTCTTCGCAATAAGATTTATAGTACATGGATCCCTTGATGCTTGATTTATTTTATCCACCAATTTATATTATCCTAGATGTAATGTGATGAAACTTTTAGGATTGTAATCATCCTTTTTGTATCATACAAATAATCTCCCAGAATATTAAATGTTACCATATTAATGACAAATTAAAATAATTTATACATCCTCTTCAACGATTCCTTCCACTAACTCACTCATTTTGTTCCTTTTATTGAATCACTCTATTTTTTCATCCATTATACTTATATTAACATTAATATTCATTCCTTTTCATGAATATATCCATGATTTTACCTTTTTTCAAAAATAAAATGATCTTATCTTTGGTGTTGTATATCTCATTACATACTTTTTGTTTTTTTAGGAAATTAATTTTTAGACAGTATAGTTTAGGCTTATGATTTTTTTCATTTTATATTCCTTTTCTATTTTAAAGACTTGTTATATTCTAATTAATCAGATAATTATTTTTATTTTTAAACATAGAATCTTTTGGAACATCAATATATGTTATCAAACGAATCCAATCTATTATAAGTAATAAAAAATACATCAATCTATGTAAATTGAATTAACTCAAAATAATTTATCTTGAGTTTATCTTTTCTCTCCTTTAATGTAGGATTTAATTTTATTCCAATAATTTGAATGATATACCATCATTAATTATCCATGTTTATAAACATTTAATAACACTAATAGTTTTAAAAAGATGGTTTTCTTTTTTGTTGGAATCTATAAATCATTGATACCTTGATTATTTTTTAATATACCCTCCTAACTTTTAGATATCATTTGCAAAAAATGTTGCAGACCTATGACGAAGGCTAGAAAAATATAATGTAATTATTCTAATGCTACAACGATGATGCATATGGTCAACCAACTGGAGAAAAATTAAATTAAATCAAACACTAACTCCTAATTCACCTAAACAACTTATTTGGTTGTTTTTATTAGTTTATTAAAACAATCAAATTTTTTGTATTTGGGTTTTGGAAAAATAATGAAACAAGGAATTAATACCAAAATTCAAATGAATATAGAACCTAATCTTTGAATAATGTTTTAGTCTTATTATTTCATTTGGGGTGATTCTTAATTATTCAATTAATTTCGAAAATCCATTACTTTATGTGCAGGGATTGTTATTATTTACAATGAGTATGATTTTTAGAATTCTTAGGAAACCTCTTTATAAAACAAAATATCCTTACCCATGTTAGGAAATTTAAATAAAATTTAGATCTAAACTATAGTTTACTACAACCACATGCTACAACTCTTTATCATTCAACACAAATTAAATTTAATTAGTTTCTAAAATAAGGAACAACAATTTAGAATAGTGTGAAACCTCCCCTAAGTCCATGACATAAGTTAATAAATTACCATTTATATGTGAACAATGATCATAATAAAAGAGGGAAGAAATGATGATTAAGAGAGAGGTGAAAAAAAATGGAATTTTTTTTAAATATGAATATATGTTATAATAAAAATGGAATTGATAACACAAATAAAATGAAACCCCATAAATCAACATTACCCAACCAACGCAGCATAACATTAAAAAACGAGTCATTGACTGATCTTGTATACTCAGTTCAAGATTCTTATTAATAGGTGTTCCGTATTTTGGATTTTATACAAGAACGTGAATCTTCTTCTTAATAAACATTAATAACCAAAAATTTATCAAAAAAATTCTTTTAATTATTTTGTTCATATAGAAAAACTGATTTTTAAATAAATATATAATATTCTTCATCTTATACATATTGAGTAAAATTTTTATATTTTTGAAACATTTTATCCAATGTTTTATCTTTCTCGTCAACTTATTAATTTCTTCCAATTTTCTCATAATGTTGTACATTAATAAATTCATGTATATAAGCTACAAATCGAGTGAAGGTTTGGATGATCGGTCTTAGACCTAATGTCTATTTGCGCATCATTCCATATTATTGAATTCATTTTGGCAATCCATTACATTTCGTACGTGGATATTCATTCATTACACTATGATGGATTTTTAGAATTCTTAGGATACCTCTTCTGTAAACCAAATCTCTTTACTCCTTATGTCCAACGACCCAAAGTCCTAGAAATTATTTTATTATAAAGATGATAAACCCCCTTTTAAGGGAATATGGGGGGGAACTTGACTTCAAGGAAATTGGACATTACATGACCTAAAGGTCGAAGAGAAAAAAACCAGACTAACAACATGGAGTTTCCCCACCCTAGAATTTGATCATGAAAAAGTCCTCTACATTTTCTTGGTAGTTCAACAAGAAAGTGTCCTATGTCAAAGAACATGCACGATCTAATGGCAAACACCATACCCTATTAAGCAACCAAATCCGAAAATCTCTTCAAAGGTGAACCACCCGTTCTGAATCCTCCTCTAGGGCATGTTTCATGAAATCAAGTCCATAACATAACATCCTTGCACAATCATCCTCCATTAGGAGTAGATCCCAGACAAACTCCACCATGATCTACACCCTCTGCCACTATAACCATAGAAGCCACCAGAAGATAAACCAAGGAACATGCAGTCGAGCCATTTTCACCTAGGGCTGAATGGTCGAACACCACACTGAGGAACATCGCCAATGAGGTGGACCGAGCCACACTAAAACAAAACCGCCTCTCTAGGCATGAATCATCTCAGATGTGAACTGTAGACGCAACCTCACCAGAGTCTAAATCAAGCCACATTAAGTAGTGGAGATCACCGGTAAGAGATTAAAACTATGTCACGATGCCACGTTTCCATCAACTGAACCTATAAATCAAATCAATCGAACTGAGAAGAGATGAATTAGTTTTTTACTTTCCAAATAATTTTAATTTAAAAATATTCACTTTTTAGAGTTTAATCCTCCCCACCAGATAAGATAAATAGCTCCTGTATTCTCACTAATAATTTATCACCGCGTGTGATACAGAAAACAAATATACCCCAACAACTGGATTTTTTAAATGTTTAAATCCTTTTCCAAATATCGACACATTTTTTTCATGTTTATTTTGATAGATATATTTTTTCACTAGTGATAAAAATTCATTTCAATGGGTGACTATGTATCATCCTTAACTCAACACCTCCATTGAGTGGGAGAGTTTCCTCATTAATCCTTATTTAAAAGTATCGTACTTGACATAAATTTTATCTCATCATAGTATATATCATTAGATATCCCATTAGAAACCTAACTAGATTGAATATAAATATATTTGAACCCTTTTTCAGTATCCTTCTTTCAAAATGATAAAGATCTTATTTTTTTGGTTTGCATTTTCACTTAATATTATTCCTTAATAAATGATTATTAACCCACAGGCCTAAAAAATAATTTTAATATGTTCTTACTCACTTATTCAAGATCATAAACATTAAAAACATATATAGTATCATGATTTATAAACAAACTCACTTATTCAAGTTCATTAAAATTAAAACCAACCAGAGGATAAGAATGTTGTACATTGCAAATATATTTTGGAACATCTATTGGTTTATCTTCATTATCATCAACTACATAAATGATCAAAATTTATGCAATACCACGTTGAACATTGGACTTCCTCACTAACATTTAAATTTGATATCATCAGGGGTATTCTTCACTGATACTCAATAACTCCAATTTATATATCCCTAAAATATTCAACCAAAAATAATATTCAAAACATATAGGCCTTATTCTCACTCTATTTTGTGATCTTATTAATATTAATATTGTGATATAAATGAAATTCCCAGTTATATTTAACCTATTAAATTAAATAATATGATGAATTCTATATCCAAATTCATATTCTTCCTCTTTTCTAAATTTTCATTATAACTCCATCAATGCCTGAAAATATCTAATTGTGGAATCATCAATGACTTAAGAAAACAATATCATCAATTATATATAATTCTTCAATAAATCTCATCTTGAATCATGAATTAAACTTTATTATTTTTGTATATTTGTGTACATATAAACATCACCTCATTGACATTGACTTGAGATAATTATTATCTGAAATCTATTTATAGATTCTAGTTCCATAACATCTACATACTCATGTAAATCATGGTATTAATATTTTTATTCCTATATATAAGGTTCTATCTCTACTTATACATTAATCAATCATCTAGATCAAGTAGATCCCAATTCAACTTCTACTTCAATACATTTGTAATAATCTATAATCCATACCAACACTCATTCACTAGTCATCCATTCTAGTAAATATGGATTCAATTGTTATCTCATCCATATTGAATTTTCAATTGTACTTATATTACTTCTATACATTAGGATTTTCATCAATTGAGGATATTAGTTTGACTTATTAATTCTATTTATACTCACTGGTTTCAGCCCTATAAATTTTTGCATCTACTATCTAGCATTCCTTCAATACATGATAATCAGTTAAATTTCTTAATAAACTTTTCTTTATATTATAGTTTCATCTTTTGGATGCTCTCAAAATTTTTATTACATTAAAATTATGTGTAACCTACAAAAATCCCTTATGAATATAACAACCAAGAGACACTTTCAAGTACTTATAACCATGAAATTAATCAAATTTTGTTTATAGATTCTCTCATGTCATTTTTGGTAGTTTTTGGGAGTGTTTGGGGATGTTCATGATTGGTGAATAGTTAGTTGAAACTGAATAGATTTGTCAATAATCCTTATGTTATGTTGAGGTTTCTAGGAGTAGTTCGCTTGAGAAGTACATGGTTTATGATAACTATGTATCCTTCCCTGGAAAACTACACATCCTAGGAGACTATTGTATTACATATTTGGTGCACATTTTTTCTAACTATGTGACTAAACTGTGGGATCCTCCTAATATAAATCCATAATTTAATGTTTAGGGCTCGGCTTATCTAACCTTATGACCAAACCATGTTGAAATTTTTTAATTATCTAATAATAATAATTTTTTATCTAAATTATCTTTTTAATCACTAATTTATATTATTTTTATAGGGTCTCGAAGCTATTAATTTCACATGGTGAATCAAGTGATTTAATATTCTGTAAAGAGATATTTCATTGATTCTATGGGAATTATATCTAAATAATTAATTGTTTTTATTATATATACTCCCATTATTATTTAAAATTATAGATATACTATTCTATTTTTGAATGATATAGTATTCTTATTTAATTTATGGAGAGGTATAAGAAATCTATATTTTTTTATAATGAGTGTGTCCTCTTAGAGAATGTGACTTTTCGGGTAGGTGGTTTTGTAAGTTTGATGACCTCTAAAATCATGGGATACTTGAACATGATTAAATGGTTTTTCCTAAATGGATTCTAAATGATTTCATAGTTTTATGATATTTTATTTGAATGATATGAATATTTAAATAAAAAGTTCTCGAAATTTTTTTTAATTAAAATAAAATGCATGAAAATGGTTCATGGGTAGATATTTTGGATATAGAAACTTATTTTATTTTTCAAAATACCCCAAAATAAATGTTAGAATATTAGCTACTGCTGGATCTTGGGAACCTAGGTATTTATTAGGGAAGGTTATGAAAAACATGATAGGGAAATTTTTTCTTATCTAGAAATTGATTTATACTAAAACATTAACTGAAAATTTGTTTAACATGATATTGAGCTAATATCCTATGTGTTATAATTCAATACACCTTCCTGTTTTTTCCATGGGGGGATTTTCTGAACACTTTTTATGTCATGAATCCCTGATGTCTTTGAATCCTATATAGAAAATAAATAGCGTACCTGGGGACTTTAAGACATGTTTCTAGTTAGATGAAGTCCTTTACTATTTATTTATTTCAAAACTATTTATGTATTATGTATTTGATATGTAGAACATGAAAATTTTCGACAATTTATTTATTCATTAATAGTTTTGAAAATGATTTTTCGATATATATTTGATATAAATGATATGATAATATTTATTTCACCATGGCTAATATAAAACATTTTAAAGCATTTTTCGTTTTATTAACCCTTTAAAATGGGAAAAGATATTTTGTTTAATTCATGCTTATGGAAAACATGGTGGGATCCACCTTTTATAATATTGATCATACCCTTAATATACATTTAGTTTTTTGAAGACATTATCTATTAATTAATGTTACAAGAATGAAAAAACTTAGTGATATAAGGTATATATGATTTATGGAATGGGATGGTGTTAGTGGAATGGTGGGATGTGGATACTCTTGTAACATGTAGTTTGGGTTTTTCTTTTTATATTTTCCAATATTAATCACATCAGCTATTGTGTTGTATCATTTCTTATTCTGGAATCATTTTTTAACATAACTTGTTGTCATTTATTTTTGGTTATGTTATATGTTATATTTATATCTCATATTTATTTTATTTTATATAAAAACCATTCCTAATGGTTTCTATCTACGCCAAATAACTAGTTTTCTATATGTGGGGATCTGGGATTCCCTTCACACCTTGTTAAAAGTTGGTTTGGTTTCCAAGTTTGATTAATGAACAATGATGGTTTGTGAAAAAATCGTATCACATGAGGTTCGTCTTATTATCTTGGAACCGTTAGTAGACATGAACTTGGATATTTGGGATTTGGGAGGTAAATCATTAGTAGGTTCCTGATCACTATCATTCATGATGAGAATATAGTTTCCAATGCTATTTAAGAGGAGTCATGATTTTAATTAAGCTTGGTTCAAGATTGTTTTGAGACTTTTGATTTTTAATTTTTGGTGATTTATATGATTTAATGGAAATGGGGAAGAACCAAGGGGAATGATGTACCAGTACATCATTTGTAAAAAAATATTCATAATCCATGACATAAGGTACATCAATTGGTAATCACGTGGTTAGTGTACTATTTGTCTAACCATGTGGATAAAAATTCTATTGTCTTGATTAATCGTGATCTAGTAATTTTTTTCACCATATAATTTATGAAATTTTCATTTTTCATTTTTCTGACTTGTAGTTTTTTTATATTGTTTATTTTGTCAGAGATAAATTGAAACACAAATTGAAATTGGAAACTTTATAAAAAAATTTATTGAAATTTCACAAATATTTATATAAAATTGATGGTGTGAATAATTTACAAGGTTTTCATGGGATATTATAAAAACTATGTTGGAATAATTTAATGGGTTGAAGTTAGAAGTAATTTTAAAATATATTATTCCTAATTATTTGATGGTTAAGTGCTTTTTTCCAACTATTAAAGACATGTTTAAAATGGATTCTTGATGAATGAAATTTCCAATATCTTGAAATTTTGTTTGAAATATATTTGCAACAAATAATTAATTTAATAAATGATTGATATTTTTTAAATGAATTTTTATAAAACCCTATTAATTTAATGATATTAATTAATTTTTATTATTTAATGAATTATATCATTGGATTTTTATGTTAATTTTGAAGGCGTTGGGTCTGAGGGTTACTTAAATTGTGTTTTGATATCAATTACTGAATTTATTTTCATCTTAATAGGATAGAGTTTTGGGATTTTTTTAGATGCTGTGATAATTTCTTACCATTACAGATTTCCCAAAAAAATATTTTATGGACACTTTGGATGATTAGATATTTCAGGGTATGGTTATTTAATATACATTAATCTTACATCTTAGAGTTATCCCTCTCGTTTCTCAGAATAATATTTTTATATGAGATTCCTAAAACCCAAATCCTTATATTTACATTGAGAAATAATATATTTATATAGAATTGGTATCACAAATATCAGATGAAGATGGTATTTTATAGTTAAAATGTATGATCTCTTCTTTAACAGGTTGAAATCTTCCAATGGAATTTAGGTTTTCTTCTTAGGGAATATTCAATTTTTAATTTGAGCTTGATAATCAGATTATATGATCTGAAAATTTAAAAGATAACTTTTTTATGGGGTTTAAGGATATAAGGGCATCAAATAATTGATTATTAGTTTTAGGAGCATCGTCAATTGAATTTTCATATTTTGGATAGGTAGCCTTAGGTATGCTGTAGTTTCATGGTTAGTAAAAAATATATGGAAAAACCTAGAGAACTATTTTATACACTGATATAATTTGATTAATAGTGATTGATAGACTAGAAAACCATGTGACATGGTGCAAATGTTTTTAAAAACTCCATCATTTTGTGTATAGTTTGTCTAATTGTTATCTTCAATAATACATCCTAGGAGTGATTAGTTAGTAAAACATGAAATGTTGGATCATTGTTTGTAAACTATTATATTTAATGATGATGTATTTGGGTGATTAGGTAGTATCACCAAATAGTTGTGTCATGGATTCCAAACAATTCCACCTAAATGTGTACCTCATAAAAATGTAAAAAATTTCCATTTTACCATCCGACCATATATGGATTTTCACTCTATTTGCAACCAAAATTATCCTGAAATCCATCTGTTGATTCCAATCAATTCCTCTACTTCCATTGAGTAGATATGAATAATTATTTCTTCAATTTCATCGTTTTTATATATATTGGAAACCAAATAGTGATTCTACAACTCATCATGGTTCTTCTTCTTGTTTTCTTTTCCCTTTTAAATGTGATAATTGTGTGACCAAATATTCTATATTTTCTTATTGTTTTCATTTTCTAATGATTTATCTTAATATGGATTGAATCAAACTCGATAATGGACGATTGAAGCTTCCATGGTATAAGGTACGTGGTGTCGTTGTTCATATTTTATGTCATTGTTCGATTTATAGAACTCTCCATGCAATTTACAATAAATGTTTACATAAATTATTAATTATTAGCACCTTGAATTGGACATCATTATAACCAAATTTTCATCATTTGTGGATTTCTATGTTATTGAGAACCAGAAATTGTGGTGTTTTACATTAAATTTATGTGAACACTCTACATTACTTTGAAATTAATCCTCTTTGAGGGAGTGTTGGAATACACCATATAAATGAAATTAAATAAATATTTATTGTGGAATTTGGTGATTCATTTTTATGCTATTACACCCCATCTATGTAATTAAATTACTTTCTAATTTTTATTTACATTCATTTAAAATTGAAGTGGTTAATTTAATTAAAATAAAATGTTTAATTCATGACCATTTCACCTAGCCCATGTATGATTATAATGTTTCCATTTGATAAAAATATCTAAATTAGATGTAGCTCTCCATTAATTATATTGAATTGATGATCATCATGAGTCCTATGATGCCTTTCGAGGATGATGGATTTTCATGTACCACCCCTTTGGGTGTATCATAGTAAATGTTTTATGTTACCATAAATCCCATGTTTTTCCTCATTCCATTCTAATGTGGGTTTCCTTATTCCTATTGAACAAATGAATAAATGTATTTCATTAAGGGGTGAAGAGGGAATGGGCATCTTGCCTACCCCTTTAATTATTCACTCATTTGTCTTAGTCCCTTTAAATATATATATATATATATGTTGGAAAATTAAAATTATATACATAGATATATCCAATGGTATCTTATAAATGAAATTATTAATTGATTGTTATGGTTGTAGTTTATTAGGGATATTTCATATAGACCATGATTATTCATTAAATACAATATTCCTACATCATATATGTGACATGATCAGTACATAGGTACATTGTATGGAATTATTTGGATGCGATCATGGATTGGAAGAAATTATATACACCTTGGAGAATCCTTTATTACTATTATATAATTCCTTATACAAGATCATAAGTTGAATGAAATTATATTATAGTAGATAGAGACATTGAATCATGTTCCAAAATGCCTTTAATTGGCTCATATGATGAATGAAAGTATATTTGACTCAAGTTAAAAAATTATTCCTGATCTACAATTCATTTTAGGGAGTCATTGGTCAAATTAAATTTTATACACCTTGGGAGATACGTGGATTATAATCATAGAATTCCTTAGATGGGCTCATATGTCAAATGAAATTATATTATGATTTCTGTCATTTTGATTTACCCTATTTTAATAAATATTTAATGTTATGAAACATGTAGAACCTTATATTATCATCATTATACACCAATTTATTGTTATCTCCTTGGGTCCCACATGACTAGTTTTACACTTGGATTCTTGGTCTTGTTGCAATGTGTCTTATTAATATTTATTATTCTCGCATACAGGGACATTCCAACTTAGGTTGAAGTAGGTATAGTTTTCTGTTGATACAATGTGAATCCTAAGACTAATATGGTTTGTATTCACTTTGTTACATTACAATTGATATAAATTTTAATTTTATATTCATATACTATATTTAAATTAGACAAAACTGGATGTTTCCTACTGATTTTTACTCATAAAATATTCAAGTTGTTTATTAGTACTCAAATACACTACTTGTATATATGTTGGGATCAGGGAAAGCATCTAGATATGGATGGTAGATCTTCTGTAGGAGGATGGAGGATTAGATCAAAGGTCTATGATATTTCTTTTGATTCTAGTATATCCTATTTTTTGGTATTTGTTTATTTCGGTATAGCTTTTTTTTATTATATTTTTATACATGATGTGTCAACAGATTGGTATCCACTACCCTCTAGGGAGGCGCAATTGAATCCTTATCATGAAGCACTTTAGAACATTTTATCAGTTGAAATGGGTTGGGACATGAAAAAGAGGTATTATATGTTCTTTTTCTTATCTTAAATTTTTCTATGGTAAATATAACACCATAAATGTGTCTGAACATGTTATACATATCAGGTTACAGAATAGTCAGCAGAAACATAGTGAAAGGATTAATATCTATGGAATGGAAATGTTGATCATGTTGTTTATTATAATAGTTGATTATTATTTTACTTTGTGTGATTGATGTAAATATATGATAGTTAGGGTTTTTTGGAATTTAGATCTTGGCCCACAACATAAAGAGACAGGGTATGTTCATGCATCGTTTCAAGAACATAGGATGTGTATTTCCTTATCATGATTATCTGTATACTATACATTCATGATTATTTTCCTTTATTATCATCATATTTCGTGATTATTTATCATGATTACTTGTATACCATGATATTGTGATCACAAAACTTGTATAACATAATTATCTATTGATGTTATACCTTTCATTTTTATAGTTATGATATAAGATAGAAAATAATATTGCTGCATCAACCTAAATTTTGTTTTCCCCTATATCATGATGATGAAATTCAATCAAATGGACTTGAATATAATTAAATAAATGGAATTAAATTGAAGTTTAATATAGAAAATTCCACTAAATTGGTTTTTTTTAATAAATTCAATATATTTTTTATGGATGTCAGTGAAATAATTTGTCAAATTCGAAATTTATTGGATTGTACCTCTATAAAATGGGAATGATGACATATATAACTAAGTCATTATACTATTCAATTGAACCATGTGTATGAGTTTTTGAATCTCATTCCTATTATATAACCAATTTGAGGGTGTGTTAAGATTAGGATAAATTGAAAATTAATTTCATACATTTAAATTGGTTGATAATTATAATTTATAGGGTGTCAGATATATAAATTGGGAATGGATACCCATCTGACATGATAGACATTATCTTGATTGGTCCCTCATATGGCTCCATTATTCTTAAATTCCTTGGTACATAAACCAATGGTGGTAGGTTCATTATAAATGGGATAGTTTTAAAATGGTTCAACAATAATATATAAGGTTTTTTTAATATATATTGTTGTATTACTTAATTGATACCCCCTAAAATTATAAAATTTAGTTTATCAACTATTGATATTTAATGATATGAGGTTTAAATTAATGAAAATGTCTATTAAAATATCAAAGTTATTTCTATATTTAGCATGGAATTGACTTTTTTTTAACTAATCGACATGTGATAATTTTGTCAAAAATGAAATGGATTTGAAGGAAATTATGTTAATAAATTCCTGAAATGTAATTTGATAAAAATTAAATAACATGACATGTATAGTTTATGATCCTTTATAATTGGTACTTGTTAAATCATAATTATGAGAATATTTATTAATCATAGTGTATGAAAATTTAAGAAATTTTTTAAATTAAAACTTTTCATGGTTTTGATTATAGAGAACCCTCATGTAGGGGTAATCTATAAAATTTCGTGGAAAAGTTTAATTGAATGTGTACCTGAAAATTTCTCTTAGTTTTTATTGTCATTCCTTGGTAGTGTTATACCTAAAGGATTGATTGTATAACCTATTTAACTTTTTGGTGTGTCCATGTTGTATGATCAATGGATTATGTTAATGTTAGGGGCTGGCTGGATGAGGTAGGACCACTGGGGATTAGAAGTAGTGAGACATTTGATCCATGTTCTATGGCATGTTATATGTCATTTATTATCCTATTGAGTTGGGTAGGATTGATAGAAAATTATAATACACCCTCAGGTAGGTGGGTTCTTGCCGACTATGTAAAACCATGTGAGTTATTATGATATACAGGAACCTAGTGGTTGAAAATATTATAACATTTTTAAACTCACATCTTGACCCCTTGGGAGTAGTTCCTTATAATGATATTTGTACATGATAAGGTTATGGAATCTTGATTCTTTCTAGGTGATGTAGTTATGATAATGTTGATTGGTTTGTCCCTCAAGGATAAATGATCCTATTACATGCCTTTAGTTTTTCCACATTAAATATATTTTATGATAACGTTTCATCACATGTAAAGGATACACCTTATGTGGGATATTATTCTTTTGTGAGATACTATATATCTAGGTGGATGGACCTGGAGGCCCTACATTGAGGCTTAATTTTTATGGATGGGTGGAAAACCTAGATTCCTTTAGGTTTAAATTAGATTTTAATAATACATTAGTAAACATAATATATACCAACCAATGAGGGAGGTTGTATTGTTTTTTGATATTCATTGTTTGTGGGTATATTGGTAGTTTACTTATTTAGAGATTGATGCATCAGATGTTCATGGGTTTTTCAATATAGTAATGGCGATACCTTCATTTTTTCATACAACACCTTTGCTGTTCAGTGTCGAAATCAGCTTCAATGGACATGACTGTTTGATGGCATATCCTAGTTAACCATTGGAAGTTTCATTGAAACATTAATTTCAAAAACAATAATGTGTGATATGAATTCCTCAAAAAATCATGGAAAAGTTATGTTAATGGTTTCATTCCTTAGATAACAGTCATGTTGTCCCTGTTTATGAATGAGTTGAGGGAGTGTGAGAAGCATCTAAAATTGGGTTGTATGGTATGTACACAATCTAGATATATCATTTTTAGTTCACAATAGTGAGGAAAGGTAAATGGTTAATTTGGATTGTCAGTGTCTCACTAGGTACGTGCTTAGGATTTATGGTTTTGAATTTAATGTTTAAGGAAATAGTGACCCTAAATTTTTTGTAAATTGATTGAATTAACTGTAATGATGGATATCATGGATATGAAATATGTTCCATGAGAATATTAAATTTATGTTCAACATTGACACACATTATTTGGAGATTTGGTTCCAATATTTATCTACAGGATTGTGTATCTTGTATTGATGTGTGTTTGGATTTATAGAGTGATACATTCTTATTGATGGAATTTTAGTATACTCCTAGTTTAGAGGTGAAAACTCCCAATATATTGAAATTTTCCTGGGAACACCATGATAGTTTCTGCTAAACAATGAGTTTCCTTTCAATCATATCTAGTATAATAGAGGGACTCCATGTGATTCATGATTGAGAAATGTATTAGGGTAAACCATGAGTTATGGAGTATACCATTCGAATATTGAGGGTTGTAACTGTCATTGTAAATCATTAAAATATAAAAAATTCATGATAAATATTATATCAAATATGGAATGATTGGTGGGTTATGTTACATTTGCGCTTGGGATTAGAGGGTTCTTATCAATACTATTCATTATGTCCAAGGATGGATAGAGCATGGGATGTGCTAATATGGAACACTTTTTATTAATGTGATGATAAGGATTCTTCTAAGGGGGGAGAAGGAAGATAGTCATTGGAGGGATACCCCCATGTGAGAAGGGTCATGGGACCTTGAAACTACTTGTGTGACGGTTATTTTGGATCACGTATTCTATTGAAAAAATGGGAAAATGTATGATTGGTTTTCTATGTAAATATTAGGTACATGATTAAATACAAACATGGATAATTATTTATGTGATAATTATAACCAAGATATTGTGTGATTATATAATGATTACATATCATAATTGACCAAATTTTCATATTGATTCATAGTTATAGAAATGTGAAGGAAATATTTTTTCCAATAGATTCCACTAAATTTTGGTAATGAGCTTCGATGATCATTCTCATGTCCATATTAGAGGTCAGTTGATGCATTTCAAGGAAAATTCAACATGAAGTGGTTAATCTTGGATGATTACATATCAACCATTCTGATTAAATTAGAAATTGTTTTAGGAGAACCACTCAAAATCTTGGGAAATATTTCAAAAGGAAATTATGATGTTGGGCGTACCATGGTTTTGAATAGGCGGTTAGAAATTGATAACATATAGTGGGAAGCGTTAAATGTTTTTGATAATGATATGATGATGTGATCATGTATCAAGTTATATAGTCTCACTTAATAATTCTCTTAGTCTTTTTGGTGTATATGAGTGTTGGATCATATTTTAATATCTTGGGTACCATATGTCTTATGTGTTGAATATAGGTCTGTTTGGGATTTAGAAGTGTAATGCTGCATTTGATCATGAATTAAATACCAATGAAAGTAGGTGATATTTTTTTATTCCCAGTGGATTCTTGGTAATGATATGTTATAATGTAGTGAGGCTTCAATATAGAGGGTTTTGAACTTGTTGAAAAATTCTAATAGATTTTAGGATTTCATCTTATTAATAGGTCTATTTGTAATATGATCTTGAGAATGTAATTCCAATATATGTAAAAAATAATTTTTTATGGGATTTGAGGTCAAAAAGGTTTCGAAAAAGTTTGGATGAGTTTAAGGATCATCAATTATTTAATACACCTTTTTGGGAGTGACAAACATTAACGCATGGTTGGCACATAGATAGTAATAATCGTACAACAGAACCATGTTTCTGGTTTTTTATTTGGACATAGTTTGATTTAACAGGTGGAATAGCTTAGAAAACTATGAATCCTGACACATAGGTTCTGAGGAAATCACATAGAATGCACATGGTTTGTCTAATTGTTCACTGAAACCATATAGGGTAGGGGGCTCCTATAACAACCCCAGATTATATGAGAATTATTCTTTTTAATTTCATTGATGTTTTGTGTTGTACGCCACACCAATATTATCTTGTTCTATATGCAGCAACATATACGCAACACTATTCTTGGCCGGTGTTACAGAAAAGTTCATGTTTGTTTGATAGAAGTTATTCTACGCAACATTTAGTGCATATATATATATATATTCAATGTATAAATGAAATATGGATGGATTCTATTATAAACAACAAAAAAGGAATCTTTCACTACATTCAACTCTGACTTGGATTTCTTTACACACAATCACGACCTTCCACAAAAGCGTGTGTTGTACGCAATACTAAGTTTCACTAAACAACGATGTGTTATTAAAATATTATATAAACTCACCGTTATGAATAGAAATAACCACTTTATGAAATTTTATAAATTTTATATTTCAAAATGGACTTCATTTTTTGATTTGGAATATCGAAATTAGCCTAGGGTGAATTTTTGGTATTTTTCTGAAAATATTCAATTTTTGATGAATAGTGAAAAACAATGAGTTACAGTTTAAAAAAGATTTTTTTTATTTGAATAATTATTCATTTTATTTAAATTTATTTTAGGTCAAAATTGATACATAATACCTATATAAGTTCAATTTAATTCATTAGAGTCAATTTATAGTAATTTTAGATATATAAACATTTTGTTGAACTTTTCACCTTCATTTACCCACCTCCTAGGAGGATTTTCAAATTTACATAAAACATAATTTTACCGCTTATATGACTGGAATTTCAAAAATCCAAGAGACATGGTTAATATCAAGGAGTGAAATGTGGTTCAATAAGATAATAATATTTTTTGGTGAATTGTAACTTTTTACTTCCTTTTACCACTGTTAAATTTAAATAGGGTATTTAAGGGTAAAAATTATATTATTATTACCCTAAAAAATGTACTAATTCTATTGGATAAGTATAAATCGACCCAGAAAATTAGGAATAAAATATTACCCTTTAGGTCCAATTGGATTAGATTAGGACATTTATCATTATTTATTTAAAGAAGAGTTAAAATAGTTAAAATCAAAGTTTAATAACTAAAAATTGTTAATATAGGGATATACATAAGATAAATTCGACACTAAATTTTAATTAGAAAGATAAAAAGATTTCATAAATAATGTAATTTTATTTATAATTTTTTGACAATAAATAATTTAATTTATTTATGACACAATGGGGATGAAGTAATTACCTTATTAATAAAATATTAACATAATTGATGTTATAAATATCCAAATAAATGTAATTTGAGACTTTTTATGAATTAATAAAAATTATAGGGTAATATGACATGTTAGTATTGATTAAATAAATTGTTTCCGAACTAATCATTTTGTTATGATTTTCACAAAAATCAATTACCAAATAGTGTCAAAATTGACATAAAATAGTTTTTAAAAAACAATATCATATTATTAGTTGTTATTATATTCCTAAAAATTTAATTTTTGGCCAAATGACATAGATAAGGTTATATAAATTAATAATTAACCACTTGGGGTTCTTTTGGCTTGTTATATTACGTTTATTAACCATATAGTGTAAGAAAACTAGAATACACGATAAAAGATAAATTATTTAACTTAGAGTTAAATCTAACTGATATGGTTAAAATAGTAACCTAAACATGTCTAAAACTTATTGGTTGAGCGTATTTATACCCATTCCCCTTTATATTTGAAATAAATCAATTTGGAGATATTATAAACCGAATAATACTTTATTATAAAATAATATTTTATGTTTTTCCTAAGGTGCCCCTCTCCTACCTTATAAAAGGGCACCTCCACCCTCTTATCTTTACACAACCTTGAGCCTTCAAGATCAGAAAACCCTTGACCATTTCCCTTATCAACTTCCCTAGAAACATTATAGAGGTTCTGGTCTCCTCAAAAGTGCAACTCTAGTGCCATAAGTTGAAGCTTAAAAGAGGTGCGTCAAAGAAGAGGTAATCTCTTCTACTGATTCTTTCATGCTTCATTCATCTTCAACTTCTTATTATTTATTTGTTTCATAATAAATTAATAACATCAGTATCACTCATATACTGATATGTTATTATAAATATGAAACAACCATATTCCGCCTTCTATCCATCCTACGAAAAACGAAATCATCGTGCGTGCGTACGCACGGAATACCGTTTCCACGCTGTGGTGTAATCTATTTTTCCACCCCCACCATACTTGGATGGGTATAATGGTGTAAAGAATAAATATATATGGTTATTATAAAATCATACTTATTCTGAGATATTATATCATCCACTATAATTCTATTCAATAATTTTTGGAACGACATCATCGCTCATGCGTACGTACGGATTACCGTCTCTACGACGCGATGAGATTCATTCTCCATGTTAACCACATAAGAATGATTATAAAGTATATATAATGAATAATAATGAAATATATGACATGATAAAGCTACTATATTTATTTTTATAAATATATATTTCATCTACTTACTTCCATTCAAGTCAATAAGGAAAAGAAAACAACGTTCATGCGTACATACGGCCGACCATCTCCATGAACTGTGTATTTCATTTGATTTATCTGTCTATTATATATATATATACATACTGGATATATATGATATATAAATCATTATTTATATTCTATAAGTAATTAAATCATGATATAAGTAATAATAATATCAATAACAACAAGTCCAAACACGTACGATAAATAAAATGATTTTACACAAAACTATGCTTTAACATGGATTTTACAAAAGAACGGCGAATATAAAGTCATAAGTGAACCATATATGATATCAAAACAATGAATATGATTCTCTAATAATTCAATGACATTATTTAAATCATTATACAGGATTTTCGGATACGTACGAAGCATATCAGACATAAGGTACGAGATAATTTTGCAAATCTCATTTTTATCCGAGATTTCTTATACATAAGTATTTACTGGGGTTACATTTTTCATCCATTTCCATAATAATTTTATTCATAAATTGTTTAATATTATTCCATGTATGTTTAACGTCATGTTTCCCTCTCTTTGACTTTTACATTGTGTTATGGAAGGAATTATTTTTTTACCATACGAGGAACTTTTTTACTTTTCCGTTAAAAGTACGAGGAGAATATTTTTTTTAACTTATACGGCATGAATGGATTTTTACGGTTTCATAAGGCATAATTTTCATGAATATTCCTCTACTTAATTTCATGATTATTTTCAAAAAAATACTTTTATTTTAAAATTGAATGGAATTTTGTGATAAGAAAATGATCTTAAAGAAGAAGGGATATTTTCTTCAAGAATTCATTTCAAGTGTTTTGTCAAAACTATTTTCTATCTAAGATGAAATTCTTTAGTATGATTGTGATTCAAGTATAATATCTCTATTATTTACATGGTTTTATTTTTTTTATGATGAAATTATATCCATTTGTTTATATGGATTACGTTATGATGGGATGATGTTTATGAAACCCATTTTATTCTTTGGGTAATGATGAATGATTTATGTTTACTTTGTGGCACAAGTAAGAACTATTTCATTATGAGATGGGTGGTACCTATATCTCCCTCAAATTAATTGGGTAATGATTTATATCTCATGATACAGACATTATTGGAATGGAATGTTAATCTGGTTAAGTGATACAGGACTGGAACGAGGAGTGAACTCGATTTAGAATGGGACTTTGTCCAATAAGATGGTCTTGGAAGCAATACCTTGGATACTATGGAAAATATAACACGTGGTTAATGGTTTCCACTATTAAATTATATATTCCCATGCTATTTTATCATGATTAATGTTTCTTTATGATCTATGCCTTGCGTACTGCCATGTTTTATGTCATCGCACAGGATTTTGATGTTTAAACATTGTATTCATGTTTTTTATGTTCAAATGTATATGATTTGTTTTATTTTATCCATGATTACCCTTACTGATAATTTGAGCTCACCCTTTATATGTTTTCTTTTCCCTAGGACATAAAGAAAGGTTTTAGGTAAGAAAAAAAAAGTGGAAGATCCTTATGGGAGACATTGAGGATCTTTCACCACGATTAGAGGATTATGTTCCGAGTTTCCAAAGACACTAAACTATTATAGTCCTTGTGTGTTTGTTTTTGTTATGTATTAATTATTACACAAAAGTAATGTAATGTCCATGTACATAAAGTTTGGGTCTCTACAATTGGTATCAGAGGAATGGATTGGTCAGCCTTTGGAAACTAGGATGCGAGAACTTTAGTGAGATCCCTAGAGATATTTCTAAGGTATCTATGGATGTCCATAAGACTTAGTATAGCTATAGGTACAGTCCTAGAATTATGTTTATGATCATCAATAACCTAGGGTGAACCTAAGCTGTCATATGTTAAAGGAGGTTTCAAAAGTTATACATCCTATACATGACTTTATATGATTATGTGGATCCTTATTATTTTAACTCTTTCTTACACAATGGTTTCAGGTTTTAGTCAATGGATGGAACTAGAAGGAATTTGGTTAACATAGAATTCGATGGAAAAATTTGTGACTATGTGGAGCAAAATTGTGTAATTCCATGAGAGAAAGATATTATGATTATGCCAAATCAGACATCACGATATATGATTAACAAGGTGAACTTCAGTCATATTCCTAATTCATCAAATAAGAGGAAGGAGGAAATTTATGCATGTTCGCATGGTGAGGATCATAAAGAATGGAAGTTTTAGATTTCTAAATAAGGGAAGAAGAACCTTGAGGAATACCTCAAATGGAGGAGAAGATGTTTTCTATGTGGGGAAAAGGGTCATAGAGTGACAAACTGTTATGGAGTTGAATGTCTTATCTGTGGAGAACATGGGCATTACCCAACTCAATGACCTGACCTAAAATATTACTTCTAAATTGAGGAAGGACCTATTCTATGACAATCATTTAAGAGGATTAATTTAATGGATTATGTATTGGAATTTTAGAATACTATTATTGAGATAATTTTATGGTATATTGAAACATCTATGTATTGGTCCATTGTGGATTTCAATAACTGTATGGTACTAGTAAACATGATAAAGGGATTGAAATATTTTTGGAAAGTAGATGATATGTTCATAATGAAGGGATACGGAGAATATTAAATGTTTGATAGTATCCATGAGCACATGACGGCTATAAGGAAAAAGTGATATAATGGTTTTCAGTATATAGAATTCTTGGGATTTTGGTATGTGGAAAGAGTTACCTTTTGTCATCATTTATGTTTTCACTATGGTTCTATGGTAATACATGATTAAGGTATTAACATGTTTGGAATGAGATCAACAATATATATCTTAGGATATATGGGGGATAAATGATGGTATTCACGTGCTTGTTATGTGACCTTTCATGTAATTGTTTTCTTTATACTATGAGATCAGACAGATGTATTTTGGATAAGCCTAAAGATTAGAATAGATTATGTTGGACATCAGATAGTATTATTTAAGGATAGAACTTGTTTTTAGATATTTTTTATGGAATTTTATAATAGTATAGTTTTAGAAAAAGTACAACCCATAGGACGAGCGGCAACCCGTCACGTTGGAAAAGGCTGTAGGAATCAAACCCACAACTAAAGTGAGACATGCCTTTATTGCCTACCACTAGCCTACAGGAAGTCCTTGGTTAGTATAAAAAAGATTTATTTTATTAATCGGTATGATAGATGAAGTATAAGTCAATTTTTGGAACCATGTACGATTAATCTCACCATAGATGGACTTATGTATATTAATTTTTCTAACCTTATGTTTGGGACATATAGAATGACCTACCATTCTATCGCATGATCTACTAATACTTTCCAGAAGGCAAATTAACCTTTATTTCTATATGAGATGAAGTTGAAGTTGTACATGGCACAAACAATGGAAATATTGTACCAAAATCAAGTAAGTATTTCTTCTATTTCAAATTATTCAACTTTAGGGAAATGATTATGAAAACAAAAAATGTTCTCCTAATGTCCTCATATCCAATGAATCTGATGGTACCTTAGATCATCACAAATTTATGGCTTTGTGATTGTTGGATTTTTCATAGCCATGTCCTCTACCACTCTCCATCAAAACATGATGGTTAGATTTCTCTTCCATATCCATATATTCATCTATTTTTTCCTATGTGGAAACCCAGTGCTGAGTTACCTTGGGTGACTGTTATGATTCTAACTTCCCTTTTTAAAATAAAGTATCAGTATTCCTTTTTACGATGTGGGTTTCTATGAAAGAAAATTTCATGTTGTAAACCATTTATAACCCCGATGAATTTTGAGGGATAAATTCATTTTAAGGTGGGTAGAATGAAACAACCCGTGATTTTATGAAAATTATTCCTTTTAATTTCATTGATGTCTTGTGTTTTACGTGACACCAAAATTATATTGTTCTATACACAACACCATATACGCTACTCTATTCTTGGCTCGTGTTACAAAAAAATTCAACTTCATTTGATAGAATTTATTCTATGCAACATTGAGTGTATATATATATATATATTCAATGTATAAATAAAATATGGTTGGATTCTATTATACACAACAACAAAGTAATCTTGAACTACACGCAATCCTGACTTGGCTTTCTTTACACGCAATCGCGGCCTTCAACGATAGCATGTGTTGTACGCAATACCGAGTTTCACTAAAGAACGATATGTTATTAAAATATTATATAAACTAGCCGTTAAGAATACTAATGGCCCCTTTTTTAAATTTTAAAAATTTTATCATTCAAAATGGACATCATTTTTTGATTCAGAATATCGAAATTATCCTAAGGTGATTTTTTTTTATGAAAACATTCAATTTTTGATGAATAGTGAAAAACACTGAGATATAGTTTAAAAACGAATTTTTTTTATTTAAATAATTATTTTTCTATTTAAATTTATTTTAGGACAAAATTGATAAATAATACCTATATATGTTCAATGTAATTCATTAGAGTCATTTTACAGTAATTGTAGATATATAAAAATTTTGTTGAACTTTTCACCGTCTTTTACCCACCTTCTAGGAGAATTTGAAAATTTACATAAAACATAATTTTACCACTTTTGTGAGTGAAATTTTAAAAATCCAAGAGACACGGTTATTATCAAGGAGTAAAATTTGGTTCAATAAGATAAAAATATTTTTTGGTGAATAGTAACTTTTTACTTTTTTTACCATGGTTAAAGGTAAATAGGGTAATTAAGGGTAAAAATGATATTATTATTACCCAAACACATGTCCTAATTCTATTAGATAATTATAAATTGACCAAAAAAAACTTTAGGAATAAAATATTACCTTCTAGGTCCACATGGATTAGATTATGACATTTATCATTATTTTATTTAAAGAAGAGTTACAATAGTTAAAATTAATGTTTAATCACTAAAATATTTTTAGTATAGGGTTATACATAAGATAAATTAGACTATATATATTAATTATAAAGATAAAAATATTTCCTACATAATCGTAGTTTATTTATAATTTTTAGACATTAAATAATTTAATTTATTTATGACACAATGGTGATGTAGTAATTACCTTATTAATGAAATATTAACATACTTGATGTTATAAATACTCAAATAAATGATATTTGAGACTTTTTATGAATTAAACTAATTTTATAGGTTAATATGACATGTTAGTATTGATTTAAGTTATTTTTTCGAACGAATAATGTTGTTATGATTTTCACAAAAATAAATTACCTAATAGTGTCAAAATCGATATAAAATAGTTTTTTAAAACAATATCATATTATTAATTGTTATTCTATTACTAAAAATATATTCATCAGCAAAATGACTTAGATAAGGATATATATATTAATAATGAACAACTTGGGGTTCGTTTGTCGTGTTATAGAATGTTTTTAACCATATAGTGTATGAAAACAGGAAGACACGATAAAAGTTAAATTATTTAACGTAGAGTTAAATCTAAATGATATGGTTAAAATAGTAACCTAAACTTGTCTAAAACCTGTTTTTTGAGAGGATTTCGACCCATCCCCACTTTATCTTCTAGATAAACCAATTTGGAGCTATTATAAACCGAATATGACTTTATTATAATATAATATATTAAGTTTTTTCTAAGGTGCCCCTCCCTTATAAAAGGGCATCTCCTCCCTATTCTCTTTACACAACCATGATCCCTCAAGCTCGGAAAAGCCCAGCCCATTTCCCTTATCAACTTCCCTAGAAACATTATAGTGGTTCTGGAGTCCTCAAAATACCAACTCTGGTGCCTTAAGAGGAGGCTTAAAAGAGGTGCGTCAAAGAAGAGGTAATCTCTTCTACAAACTCATTCAAGTTTCTTTATTCTGCCACTTATTCTTCATTATTTGTTTCATCATAAATTAATAACATCATTATCACTCATATAATGATATGTTATTATAAATATGAAACAATCCTATTTTACCTTCTATCCATCCTATGAAAAATGACATCACCACGCGTCTGTACATACGGAATACCGTCTCCACGCCGTGGTGTAATCTGTTTTTCCACCACCACCTTACATGGATGGGTATAATGGTGTAAAGAATAAATATATATGGTTATTATAAAATCATACTGATTCTGAGATATTATATCATCTACTATAATTCTATTCAATAATTATGGGAACAACATCATCGCTCGTGCGTACGTACGGATTACAGTCTCCAGGACGCGGTGAGATTCATTTTCTGTGTTAACCAATCATTAATGATTATAAAGTATATATAATGAATAGTAATGAAATATATGACATGATAATTCTACCAGATTTATATATATATATATATATATATATGTCATCTACATACTTCCATTCAAGTCAATAAGTAAAAGAAAACAATGTTCCTGCGTACGTATGGCCTACCATCACCATGAATGGTATATTTCATTTCATTTATCTATCTAATATATAAATATATATGTATATACTGAATATATATGATATATAAATCATTATTTACATGCTGGAAGTAATTAAATCATGATATAAGTAATAATAATATCAATAACAACAAGTCCAAACACGTACGATAAATAAAATGATTTTACCCAAAATGATACTTTAACATCAAATTTACAAAAGAACGGCTAATATAAAGTCATAAGTGAACCATATATGATATAATAAAAATTAATATGATTCTGTAAAAGGTAAATGAAATTATTTATATCATTATACAGGTGGTTTGGATACGTACGAAGCATATCCGACATAAGGTAAGGGATAATTTTTCAAATCTCATTTTTATCCGAGAATGCTTATACATAAGTATTTACTGGGGTTATATTTTTCATCCATGTCTATAAAAAGGTTTTTCATAAATTGTTTAATATTCTTCCATGTATGTTTAAAGTCATGTTTACCTCTCTTTGACTTTCACATTGTGTTATGGAAGGAATCTTTCTTTTTTTACCATACGAAGAACATTTTTACTTTTCCATTAAAAGTATTAGGTGAATGTTTTTTAAATTATACGGTGTGAATGGATTTTTATGGTTTCATAATAGATAATTTTCATGAAGCATCCTCTATAATATTTCATGATTATTTTCAACAAAATCCTTTTCATTTAAAATTGAATGTAATTTTGTGATAAGAAAATGATTTTAAAGAAGAAAGGATTTTTTCCTCAAGAATTCATTTCAAGTTTTTTTTTCAAAACTATTTTCCATATAAGATAAAATTATTTAGTATGATTATGTTTCAAGTATAATCTCTCTATTATTTACATGGTTTGATTATTTTTATGATGGAATAATATCCATTTCTTTTATATGGATTACATTATGATGGGATGATGTTTATGAAACCAACTTTATTTTTTGATTTATGTTTATTTTCTGGCACAAGTAAGAATGATTTCATTATGAGATGGGTGGGACCTATATCTACCTCCAATGAATTGAGTAAAGATTTATATCTCATGAGATAGACATGGCTAGAGTAGAATGTCAATATGGTTTAGTGATATAGGACTGGAATGAGGAGTGAACTCGATTCAAAATGGGACTTTGTCCACTGAGATGGTCTTGGCAGCAATGCCTTGGCTACTATGGAAATCATAACATGTGATTCATGGTTTCCAGAATTAAATGTTTTATTCCCATTCTATTTTTACATGATTAATGTTTCTTTATGATCTATGCCTTACGTACTACCATGTTTTATGTTATTGCTCAAGATTTTGTTGTTGAAACATTATATTCATGTTTTTTAAGTTCTAATGTATATAGTGTGTTTTATTTTCTCCATGCTTAAACTTACTAAGAATTTGAGCTCACACTTTATATGTTTTATTTTCCCCATGATATAAAGAAATGTTTAAGGTAAGAAAACATAAGGGGAAGATATTTTTGGGAGATGTTGAAGAACTTTCACCACAATTAGAAGATTATGTTCTGTGTTTCCAAAGAAGCTAAACTATTACAGTCCTTGTATGTTTATTTTTGTTATGTATTAAGTATTCCGAAAAAGTCATGTAATGTCCATGTACGTCAAGATTGGGTCTCTACAGCTCCTAGGAAATAGATCACATGTTGTTGTTAAACCGAGTGAGGAAACCATGCGGTATGTGGGTTCATGGGATGTGGCACTACAAGTTTATCACATTGATTACCTAATGATGAGGTCTAAGAGTGAGCCTCTTAAATGGTGGACAATTAATTTTTTCCCCTCTAACCATAAATTCATTTTAACAGCATTTTCACCCTCACATCTCCCAAAAACCCTTTGTTCATGTCCTCCACTTCTACCTCTTCCATGGAGTGGGTATATCTCAGTATTAGTAAAATTTATTTATTGTTATATGTGTAGGAATCCCAAAAGTGAGTCTATAAATCCACCATATTGTTTTTATTGTTTTCTTTCCCCATTAAATATGATGGTTTTGTGAGGTAATATTCCATATTTTCTAGTACTTTTCCTACCCTTTATATTTTCATATTCCATCTTGAATAAATTCCCTATTATAGATGAGTTATAAATCCTTGGTATATGGTTAATGGTATAGGTTTTTACCAAAAATTATAGTTTTTTATATTATCTATCATTGATTAACATTACATAAGATAATTATAACACACAATAAATGTCAAATTATTTAGTAACTTTTAGCACCATGAACAGGTTATAGTTACACCATTATTATAATTAATGGAGGTTTTCAGCCTCAAACTGATCCACCCCATAAAGTGAATTTTTTAAAATTCATGTGAACGTCATTCCTTGTTATGTAATTGAACAATCATTGAGAGGTTTTGTATTAAATATTATTAAATAAATGGTTTAAATTTTTCGAGAGGAATAGTGTTATTCCTTTATATGTCCCTAAACCTTATAATTTTTAATTAAAACCCTTTTGAATATGTGTTGAATTTCCTTTACAACTGAAATGAAATTTTTACATTAAATTAAAGGGGAATGGCATGACCATGTCTCCAAGAACTTACATGATTATCATGATTCCTAAGGATAAAAAGGATCTAAAATAGATGTGATACAACTATAATTAAATCTTCTTGTTCATGACTATATTTTTCCTTATTTCATCTGAGTTTGATGGGATTTCTTTAAACCAACCCCTAGGGTGTGTAATAATAAATGTTTTATGTGACCATGAATTTCTATTATATCCTAAGACCCTCTCAATGTGTGTTCCACTCTACACATTAATCAAATGACTAAATGGAGTTAATTTTTTGGTGAAAATATAATGGGTAGCTCACATTACCCTTTTATTATTCTCAACTTATGTTACGTCCCCTATCCCTTATATATATATATATATATTTTTATATTTTTTTGAAAAGTAAAATTAAATTCATTGATATTTCTATAGGTATTTTTTTAAAATTAATTATTATAAGCTAGTTTTGATTATAAAATGGAATGGATAGTTCTCAGGGACTATATTTACTTATTAAATGAAATGTCCCAATATCATATTTGTTCCTTGAGTTATTCTTCATTTATTTATATGGATCCCCTTTGATGGACTCATTTGTTGAACGAAATTATATATGCCTCGGATGATACATGGTTTATTTATATTAAATTCCTTAAACATTATCATATGATGAATAAAGTTTTATTACACTTGTGTAATGCCTGTATTCCTAATATAGAAATCTAGGATGGGCCTGTAAGTTGAATGAAATTATATTACACATGATAAATAACAGGATTCCTGATATAGATTGCACTAAAATGGATCATAGATTGAATAAATTTATATATTATTGTGGAGATACATTTATTTCTTATATATAATTATGTGGATACACTCATTGTGAAAAGGAATTAGATTATTCTTTAATGATTTTTGGTTTACCCTCATTTAATAAATAATTAATTCCACAGAACGTATTGATCCATATATGAACATCATTATATATAAAATTCTTGGTCCCACCTTGGGTCTCACATGACTTGTGTTACAAATGGATTATTTGGCTTATATCCATGTTTCATTCTCATAATTTACTATTTTTTTCATTTAGGGAAATTACTTCTTAGGATTTTGTAGAAATTTTCAGTTGGGGATCATATAATGATCATATACCAAACATAGTTTATTTTCACTTTAATGATTTAATTTTGATTTACCTACACAATATTAATTATATATTCATGGATTCGATTCTCAGTTGAATCTATTGTGGGTGGATGACTTGGATTTAACTATACCCTATTCATGCTGTTCATTGGTACCTGGATAGAATTCATGAATATAGGCTATGATTAGGGAAAGCACCCAGATATAGATGACAAAACTTTTATAATAGGATAGAGTGTTAGAGTAGAAGACTGACCTAGTACTTAGAGTGTTAGTCTAGTTTAACATTATTTCCTTATTTATTTATGTGTACAATGTATTTTATTGTGTTACTTATTTTTTTGAATACTTTTATTATTACCCGTCTTATTCATGAATGATTGGTTTTATATGGCATTCCTTATTTTCTATTTATAATTACATATTTTTAGTTTATTATTTTCTTCTACTTCCTTATATATATTTTTTATTTCTTATATGTTTATTGATATTCAAACGGGAATAGTATCCCCATTGCATAACCTTTATATATTTATTAGATGTAAATAAACTCTATCATATGGGGAGGTGCTCATGGGGCCCCACCTCCAACATGTCTAGTTATTATTTATAGTGTGAATTGGATTGAGACATGACATTAAACATAATTAATAATTCAAGGATAAGTTTAAAACCATCATACATGAGGGTGAGATATGGAATTGATGTTTGTATATTATTTAGACTAAACCATATTATGAGGGTTTCAAGGCATGGTTTATCACTAATTCATTTATTATGTATTTCGGATAGATATTTGAATTTTATTTTGATGTATTTTCCCCCTTATTCATCTAAGGATATCATGAACTTTATTTTGGTTATTCGGTTTATTTAGAAATTCCTATGAAATCATTGGAAATTTCTCAATTTTATTAATGGATTCCATCTTAGTTATGTAAGGATTGTGTTTATATTGCATATCATGTATTTTTTTCTCCAGTTTCATGTCAATGAGATTTATTGAAATGAGTTTTATGTGTTTGAATCTGTTGGGATACATGAATTTGTTTAAAATAATAGGTATACCATGGGACGTTGTTAAATTTTAGAAACACATTTTTTTTTTCTCTTGACTAAACCATACACTACCACAGAAATGGCCATTCACAACACTAACCTTTATCACCAAATTTTTAGTAGTGTTTCAAAAAGGTATATTTCAAAATAAATATTTCATTAAAAATAATATATTAATATATAAATATTTTTATTTTTATATAAATATAATATTTTTTTTAAATATGTTTTAGGGAAGGCTAAATTGTCATTTACACTTATTATATGATATAATTGGTGAAAAATTCATATAAAATAATTAAAATTACTTTTTAATAAATAATATTCGAATTATTATCAAGTAATATTCTTTTAAAAATAATTTGAATATAAGAAAATGAAAAAAATAATAAAATATTGAAAATAAGTTGAAAACATTAATTGAACCAGAAATGGACATAATTATTGATATGGGTGTTCGTTTGGGATCTTCCATATATCGAATCCAATTTTGTGACAATATCTACTCCCTAGTGACATAATGAAACCCTCAATCACATTTTTATAGTCCAAAAATACAAATAAGGCCTCTAAAACCTAGTTTTTAATTGGGGTACCCTAAGGTTTTAAGATTCAAGGGAAATTTAGACTCATTTAATGGGTTCCTTTTCACTTTTTCAATGGGGAAAAAATTTATATTTGAGTTTTAAATTGATATCGATATTATGGATTTGAAATTTCATTGTTTTTCACAATGTAATATTATTTATAATCAAATTTTTAACAATATTTACATACTTTTTATAATGTCACTCATAAGAATTTAATTTTATAAAAAAAATAGTTGAAAATTTTTATATATGAAATATATTTCTCAATATATAAACCATATATAAATAAAAAATAATATGAATTTTATTAAAAATAATAAAGTTTGAATATTTATATAAATTTACAATTACTATATATAAATTTTAAATAAATATAAATATATGGGGGTGTACATATTGAAAAACAATTATATATTTATCTATATGTCATAATATATGTATATAAATATTGATATATAATATATTTAAATAAATATTATTATTTATAACTGTTTTTATATATTCACAAATACCCACACACGCACACAAATATAAATATATCTATATATATGTATGTATGTTTAATAATAAACACACACACAACAAACATATTTTATATATCTATTTATATATATATGTGGATAAAATATGTAACAAAATATTTAATAATTTATAGATATATCAAAAAATACATAATAAAAAAATGGTGGAGTGGAAAACTAACTGAAGTAGGATGTGTAGATCTTAGGTTCGAAACACAGTAAAAGAAGGAGCATGTCCAGGAAATTGAAGCAGGTGCATAACACTTTTAAAGGGGCAGGCTTCCTAGTGATATTAAAGGGGAGATGATATTCTAGATGACTGTTGTTTAAATGGTATTGAATGCGGATAAAAAGTGGTGGTTCACCCTCTGATTTGTTGTAAGAAAATCATTTATTTTTAATTTTATTACTGATACAAAAACTGTTAATAAATGACACCATTATTAGAGATTTTTTCACTAATAAAAGATCCCTATTATTTGTGTTTTTTAGCACTAGTAAAATGGTACTTTATCAATGTTTTTTAAGCACTGATAAAAAACAATCCTTATATATCACCTCAATTAACAATTCTTTTTTAGGGCTGATAATGGATTTTTTTAGCACTCATAAAATTTTTTTCTTTATATATTGATATGGGATGTTAGTTATAATGGGATTTCTATTTAATATTTAATTTATTATACTTTCTATCACTTAGTGAAATATACTCATTGTGTTGGGACAATTCTTTTAAATGGTTACACATATGAAAGATGAGTTGAGGGTTGGTGAAAGTTGGATCTAATGTTCTTGAAGAATAATCTATAGTAACCACGACATAATCTAAGGCTCAACAATGTATTTGTTACTGAGGAATGATTTCTTTTGACTGATTTCAAATTTTTTCCTCAATTGATCTACTTTTATAAATTTTCTCAATGTATTCAGATTTTTGGGCCTCTGGTTCATGTTTGATGTCTAAGCATCATCATGTGTGGCTCTTGAGGATTCATTGGGTTTTTAGGGTTGTGTTATGATAACCTGATTAAGAAATTGTCATACTTTTTATAACAAAAGAACACTTAGTGAAACCTATTTTCATTTTTTTAATATTTATTATTCTTAACTCATCTTTCATTTATTTATAAAAAATAATGTTGTTTTTATAGATCTAGTGGTTCAACAGAATTATAATATAGTGGGGTGACCAATGTTATCGAATTTCACACATCAAAGTGTTTTCTAACTCCAATTCATAAGGATCATATTGTGTTTCATTGTGTACTTGGAATTGAATCATGTTTTCCCTTAACCTTGTGAAATCATTCTTTATTTAAAATCATGTATTTATATCCATTCATGAGAAATTATTTTTGGGTTTTATGATTGTTTGGGTTGTATCCTTGTGGGTGGATTTATTTTGGGTGTCGGTGATGTGTCTTGTTTGAACCTCCCTAATATCAAGTATAACATCCTAGAACTCACACTTCTGGATCCGGTGTGGAAATCATTTAACTTAGATTACCATATTTTAGTCTGATAATCATGACATGATATTTTTTTCACTAAAAAAAATTTCAAAAGTAAATATTGGTTCACTTAAATACTCAAAGTCCATTTAGGTTTATATTTTCAAGAGATCAGCAGAAAATTGTACATAGACAACACCAATGTTTTCAATAGGTATTTATCCCACTAAAACAAACTTTTCTTATTTCACATTATTTCATTGTAATCATCCCTATGAAATCCCATCTAGAAACAATTAGATCAACTTCATTATTTATACCCTGGGGAAATGATAATATTATAAGGGTGACCTTAAATTATAAATAAGGTAAAACATAAGCATTAAAAATTAAATATAATCATTGAGAAAAAAAGAGGATAATGTTATGATGAAATAATAAACATTCATAACTATAACATTCAAATATTAATACCCATCAATACCTAGATAATAAAACATGAAAACCTAGAATAAGGGTTTGACCAAGGATAGAGTCGTATAAATCAAAAATCAAGATCCATGTGATACCAATATTTATCAATGGTATCATACATAACATAAAACTTATCACATTATAGTATATATCTATAGATATACCTTTTGAATCCCAACTAGTATGAATTTAAATATATTTGATCCCTCATATCTTTCATTATCTTCTTTATGAACTAATTAACATCCTATTTTGTTGGGTTACATTTTCAATTCATCTTCTACAATAAAAAATATTATTATCCTTTGAGCCTAATAAATAATATAAATATTATTATACACACATTTTCTAGACCATCGACATTCAACGCATGCATTGTATCTGTATTTATAAAATTAATCACTTCATTATGCTCTTTGAAATTAAATCCTTATAAGGAATAAGAAAGTTGTACATTCAACTATCTTTTTGATCCTATATTATTTATCATTATTTATCTTAAAGAACATAAATATTCTAATCTTCTATAGTATGATATTGAACATTGGTCTTTCCCACTAACATTCAAATGTCATTACTTTTGGTGTCTCTTCAATGATATATCATAGCCCAAATTTTCAAATACACAGTCAATTTAACCTAAAATAATATTCAAAACATAAAGGATAGCTACTCACCCTCTTTTTGAATCTATAGAATATTATTATTAATATATAAATGAAATCCATATTTATATTCCCACTATTAAAAAATATTATGGTGAATGTTAGCTCCAACTTTATAATATTCCTTCTTTTTCAATTCTCATTATAAAACCATTTGGTCCTTTGAAAATTTAAATTTTAAACATCATCAATGGTTTATGAAAAAATATAATAAATTTTCATTAAATCATTAATAAAAATCATCTATAATCTTAAATTCAACATCATGATTTTTTTATATTTATCTATATATCAACATCGTCACATTAAATTTGATTTCATCTATATATTATGTGAAATCTATTGATAGCTTCTAGTTCCATAAAGTCTACAGAATCATAAAAACAAATATGATTTTAAAATCATTATTCCTCAATATAATGTTTTATTTCTACCTCTATTTTAATCAATCATCCAAGTCATGTAGATACCCCTTTAGTTTCAACTTCTAGATATTTTTACTTCATTTTAGTAAATCCCAACAATCATTCACTAGTCATCAATTCCAAACTTTACTTATTTGATTATTGTCCACTCCATCTATAATAACCAATTGTACTTTAATTACATTTATACATTTTGATTTACATCAACCAATGTTTTTTGTTTGACTAACTACTTCAATTTATAATCAAATGTGTAATCCATTTCAATTTTTTCTTATTTTATTAAACATTGCGTCAGAACATGAGACTAATTGAGCTTCCTCAATAACCATTTCTTAATATTCTAGCTCCACCTTCCATACTCACTCAATATTATTATTCCATTAATTTTATTCATAGCTAATAGAAACCCCTTATGTATATCACAACCTGGTGACACTTTCAGGTTCTTATAACCATTAAATTAAACACATTATGTTCCAAGATGATCTCAAGAAATTTTTTGAAGTTTTTTTAGATTGTTTAGGGAAGTTAATAATTGGTGAACGGCTAGTGGAAAATGTAAATCTATATCAATAATCATGGTGGTGGGTCGAGCTTACATGGAGTTTTTTTCATGGGTAGTCCATGGTTTGGTCTAACTACCTTTCCTTCACCAGAAAAGATTCTATCATGGGAGTGTGGTATGATACAAATTTGGTGCATATTTTTTATAACCATGTGACTCAACTATAAGAGAATAATAATATAATTCCATCCGTGAACGGTAGGTTCCGTGTTTTTATAAACATATGACCAAATCATGATGAAAATTTTTAATTATCTAAAATTTATAATTATTTATCTAAATTTCATCTTAATTCCCTCATTCATTCGACTTTCTTATAGGGTTTCACATATAAGGATTTCACTTCATAACGCTAGTGATTTTTTCTTCTGTAGGGATATATTTCAATGATTCAGAGGGAGGTTGATCATAAAAAATTAATGGTTTTTATTTGTTATATGCCCATTTATATTTACATATATGTGTCAACTCTTCTTTTTTTAATGGAATAATATACTTTCATGTTCAATACCAACTATATGGTTTTTGGTAATATCTAAAGGAAATTATTATAGATTTATTTAAGAATAGGGATTGAATATCCATGTTTTATTATATTGGAATTTTGTTCTTGGGGAAGGTCACTTTTTTGTTAGGTAGTATTGTAAGTTAGAATTTATCTATAAACATGGGATACTTTCACATGTTTTTATGGTTTTCCTAAAGAGTTCAAGAATTTTTTTCATTGTTTGATGATATTGATTTCTAATTAGGTAAATAATTGAATAAGATTTCCTTGAAATTTATTTTAAATTAAAAATAATATTCATGAAAATTGTTCTTGGGACGATATTTTGTGATCTATGATATGATTCAATTTATTAAAAAACCCCGAAATAAATGTTTGATTAAGGGATTATGATGGATCATGGGAACCTATTTGGTTAGTTGGAAATGTTATGAATAAAATGCTAGGATGGTCTGATCTTATCAATTAATTGATGTATCCTAAAACATTAACTACAAATTTATTGAACATGATTGATATCCACTAGCCCATGTTTAATATTTATATAAGCCTAGAGGATTCGTTCCATGGGGGAATTTCATGTACACATAATATTTCATCAATCACCAATATTTGAGGATCCTAGTTAGGTATGATCTAACATACCTAAGGTATTTAACCCATGATTATAGATGTATTAAATGGATAACTATTTATTTCTTTTAAAATAATTCATGTATTATGTATTTAAAATATATAACATGAATAATTTCATGAAATTATTTATTAATTCATTGTTTTATAAATTATTTATTGATACATATTTTCTATAAATGATTTGATAATTTTTATTTCACCATGATTAATATAATACTTTTAAATAAATTTTTTCATTGTATTTATCCCTTTAAAATGGGAAAAGTTAGTTTCATTCTTAATTAATGATTGTGGAATAATTGGTGAGACCATATTGGTATTTTAGTGCTCATACCTTTAATATATTGTTGTGTATATGCAGACAGTATTTATTATGTAAACATAAATGGGAAGGTGAAACATAGTGATGGTGGGTATATATGCTAGAGATCATGGGATGATGGTCATGTAATGGAATGATGTAGATAGTAATGTCACCTAGTGTTTGGATTTTGATATTTCCAGAAATATTTTTAATTAGATTGGCTTTTGTATTGTATCATATCATAGTCTGGTCACATTATTGTTTTTTATAAATCACTCAATGTAATTTATTTTTGTTTATGTTATATGTTTTATGGATATATAATATCTATTGTCTTATATAGGAAAAATCATTCTTAGAGGATCCTGAATTTTCCTAAAAATATAAAATCTAGCTTATGGGGATCTAGGATTCCCTTCTAGACTTGTTAAAACTTAGTTTGGGTTCCAGGTTTGATCAATGACCTATGATAGTCCGTGTATAATCAGTATTAAATGTGGTTTTACTTGTTATCAATGAATGATTAGTTGATAGGATCTTTTATCGTTGGAATGTGGGATATAAATCATCTTTAGTTTCCTGACCACTATCTTTCAAGATGAGAATTGAGTTTCATGTTTATTTTGGGATAATTGTTTTGTGTGATGAAGCTTGGTTATTGATTGTTTTGAGAAATTTAGTTTGTAATTCTTGGTTATTTGTAAGATTTAATGAAAATAGAGAGGGACCCCTGGTCATATAGTACTAGTATATTGTATGGAACACATGATTCATTATGCGCCAAATAATTTACTTCCATTGGATGTCATATAGTTAGTGTACGGTTGGTCTAACCATGTGCTTACTCCTTTTATTTTCATGATTTTTTAGGATTTATTTATTTTTCCCCTTTGTAATTTAAGAAATTACCATTTTTTATGTTTCACATAGGATGTTTTATGATTTTTTATGTTGTTACAGTTAAATTGAATTGTTAATTTAAATTCGGAATTTTTTAAATATGTTTATTGATTTGACACATATATTTATAAAAAATGTATAGTGTTAATTATTTAAATGGTTTTTAGGGGATATTAATAAATCAATGTTGGAATCGGTAAAAGGGTTAAATAAATAATTAATTTTATGATAGATTATTCATATAATATTAAATATTAAGAGTGTTTTATGAATTATTTAAGACATGATTAAAATGGATTCTTGAAGAATGAATATTCCTTTATCTAGAATTGTTTTTTTGAAAAATCTCTTGAGTAAAGTAATTATTTTATTGAATAAATGTTTTTAATGAGTTTTGATTAAACCCTATTTGTTTAAAGTAGTTAATATTATTTTTCTTATTTAATGAATTATCTATTTTAATTTTTTTCTGAATTAGGAAGATATTAAGTTTGAGGATATTTTAAATGGTTTTTAAAATCTATTATTCAATTGTGTTTTGTCTCATGAGGTTAGAGTTTTGGGATATTTTTTGATGGAGTGATAATTTATTATCTTTATAATTTTCTCTAGTACTTATTTAAGGAAATAGTTAGTTTATTAATGATTTATTGGTATAGTTTTGAAATATATTATAGTGTTAGTTCTTGTATATATATATATATCCCTCTCCATTTTATCAAAATATGAATTTAATTTTAGATTTATGAATCCAAAATCATTATCTACACATTGAGAAACAATTATCTCTTGAAGAGGTTGTATCGATAATTTCTGTTGAGGATGGTCTTGTCCTAAAAAAATGCATGATCCATTATTTTGAACAGGTTGAAAATTTATAATGGAATTTATTATCCCATTTGATGGATGGGCTATTTTTCAATTTCAGCTTCAAAATGTAATTATAATATTTTTAACAGTTAAAATTGATGTTTTTGGATAAGTTTTATGGATTTAGAGGTTTCTAAGAAGTCCCTATGAGTTTTATGATCATTGGAATTATAAAACTAATTTTTGGGAAAGACATCCTTTGGAATGATGTTGGTGTATAATTTGTATTAACCATGTGGAACAACAACACATCCTATTCTGTAATAGGGAATGATTTTCCTAATAGTGAAAGATGGACCATAAAACAATTTTAAATGGTGCATATGTTCTTAAGAACTCACAATGTTGGGGAATGGTTTGTCTATCTATGCACTTCAATAATACATCTCAAGGGTGATTAGATAGTATAGAATGTGTAGATGGATCATGGTTGGTAAATTTTGAGAGATAATGACGCAGTATATCGGTGATTGGGTAGTATCAATGCATGTCTGGAGCATGTTTTTTCAAACAATTCCTCTTAAATGTGTACCTCCTAAATTTTTTGTAAATGACCATTTTCCCCCTCGGACCATAAATGGGTTTTCACACCATTTCCTCAATCAATTATCAATGAATCCATCAATTAATACCCTCAAATTCCTACACTTCCATAGAGTGGATATACCTCATTATTGGTAAGATTTCATCATTGATAGATGTATAAAAAACCTAGTGGTTCGTCTTCAACTCATCTTTCTTATAGTTATTGTTTACTATTCACTCTTAAATGGGATTTTAGTGTGACATAATATTCACTATTTTATAGGTGTTTTTCATTTTATCTAATTTACCTCAATTTTTCATGAATCAAACTCAACGATGGATGATTGAAGATTCCTTGGTATAAGGTAGGTGGCCTATTTGTATATATTTTTCATCACTGTTTCTTTCACTAGACTTTCCATGAAATACACATTAATTGTAAAAATAAATTCATAATTTATTGTAACCATGATTTTGATTTCCTTATAACCTAATGGTAATTATTAGAGGTTTTATACCATAATATGAACTACACCTTGGGGATTGTTTTTTATGATTTATGTGAACATTTCATCTTTCTTTGAAATTAATCAACCCTTGGTGAGTGTTGGAATATTCCTTATAAATGAAATTGTTTAAATAGTTATAGTGTAATGGTATGATACATTGGTTGGTCACTACACCTTATCGATGTAATTAAACTAATTTGTAATATGAAAAATGTTTCATTAATATTGAAATTTATAATTTAATTAATATAAAAGGTGAATTGAATGACCATATTACATAGCCCACATATGATTATAAAGATTCATTTGGATAAAAAGATATAAATTAGATATGTCTATCATATATAGAAATTGAATGGAACATGATCATAATTCCCATGTCTCCATTAGAAGATGATATCTTTTCATGAACCACCCATTATGGTGTATCATAGTTAATGTTTTATGTGACAATACATTCCCTATGATTCCAACGTCTTCTTAAGGTGTGTTGTCTTATTTATATTAATAACATGACTAAATGTAGTTGACTGAGTGGTGAAAATTGAATAGATAGATTTAATACCCCTTTCATTATTCTCTCAATAAGATTATGCCATTTTAATTTATATATACATAATGGAAAATTGGAATTAAATACATCGATATATGCATAGTTCTCTTATAAATGAAATGATTAATGTCATGTTTTGATTTTAAATTAGCATGGATATTTAATATGGCTAATATTTAGTTATTAAATATAGTGTTCCTACATTACATCTATGTAATGACCAATACATGGGATCCGTATAAAAAATATATTAGATGAGATCATGGGTTGGATGAATGTATATACTCATTTGTGATACTTGTATTCCTGTTATACAAATCCTTGGACATGCTCCTAGGATGAATGAAATTATATTAAAATTGAGAGACATGGAATCTTAATAAAAAAATTCCTTTGCATGACTCACGCGATGAATGAAATTATATTAAACAAGTTAGATAAATTTATTCTTGATCTATAATGGCTTATATTGAATCATTGGTTGAATGAATTTATATACTCCTTGGAAGATAAATTGATTCCTATTATAGACATCCATGTAAATACTCACAGGTCAATTTAAATTATATTATTCTTTATTTATTTATAGTTTACCCTCTCTTAATAAATATTTAATGTTTTGAAACATGTAAAACCATATATTATCATCATTATATTCCAATGTCTGGGTATCATGTTTGGTCCAACATGAGTACAATTACACACAAATTCAGGTTCTAATAGGTATGGGTCATATTCCTAATTTATTGGTCTCACATTTATGGAAATTCCTAATTAGGTTGAAGTAGGTATTGTTTTCCATGGATCTTATTTAGAGCCTAATCTCAATGTGATTTATATTCAACTTACTAAATTAATTTTGATACAACTATAGATTTTATATTCACGTGCTATATTTAAAGTAGATGCAATTGGTGGTGGCAGACATATTTTTTACTCATACCATATTCATAATGTTGATTTTTACATGAATATACTACTTGTATACAGGTCAACATCAAGAAAAGGACTATGATAATGATGATAGATCTTATGTGATAGGATGGAGATAGAGAGTATAGGTCTGAGATATTTATTTATATTCTTATTGGGTTTATTATATGCTCATTATTTGTTATTTTTTATCTTGTGTTTATTGTATTGTATTACCTTCTATGTCAACAACTTGTATTATTTCATAACCTTTTCTTGCATTAATGGTTTTATTACCATTTCCATTTTGTCTATTTATTAATAAAGAATGAATTTTCTTATTAAATTCCAATTATTTTCATTTATTTATGTTTTTTCTATGATTATTACTAATATAAATTGTATAGTCTCACCACTATATATACATTAAACCCTCGCTGTTCTTTAGTAAACTCTACCATAAGAGGAGGCGTGCTTAAAGTCTTATCCTGAACTAGTTCAGTTTATGTTTTTCATGTGAACTAGTTCGAGAGAGGAAAATGTTCTATTAGGTGTTCTTTTTCATGTCTTTAAATTTTTTAATAGTATAAATAAGACTAGAAATTTCCCAGAATAGGGTAAATAGATTATCTTAGTCAATATCCAACCCACTTATGATGGAAAGATTAATATCTATGTGATGGAAATATTGATCATGTTGTTCATTATTATAGTGGATTATTATTTCATTTTGACTGATTGATGTAATTATCCACTAGTGGTGGTTTTTTGAGATTTACCTCTAGGACTGATATGGAATGAGACATGGTGTTCTCATGCATCATTTTGTGAACATATGATTTAAATTTTGTTATCATGCTTATATATATACCTTGGATTCAGGATTATTTATCATTTATATCAATAGCTTGTGTGATTATTTTTTATGATTACCTTTATACCCTGAATTTTTAATATCAACCTTGTATAACCCTATTCTTTATTGATGTTATGTCTTTTATTTCTATAGTTATGATATAAGATAGTTAAATAATGATTCTATATCAACCGAAATTGTGATTTCCTACATTACTAGATGATGTGATTTTATCTTACTGAATCTAATATAATTAATTAAATATAATGATTTTGATATTGAACTATGAAAATGTGATGGAATTGGGGAGTTTTTATTAAATTTAACTCATTTATTATGGATTTTAGTAAAATAGTGTGTTAATTACAACATTCAATGGATTGTACCTCTATATCATGTGAATGATGACTTGCATAATTGGATCATTATATGATTCACTAGGCACATGTTTGTGAGTTTTAGAATATAATTCCTAAAATATAACCACTTTGATGGTGCGTTAAAATAATAAATAATTCTCAATTAATGGGATGCATTAAAATTGGATTCAAATTATAATTTACAGGGAGTTGTATCCATAAATTGTGAATGTCTACCCAAAAAAAATAACCCACATTGTCATGATGGGACCATCATTGGTTGGTTTTATTCTGATGTGGCTTGATAGTTAATCCCATAGTGGTAGTTTCATGATAAATGGGATAGTAATATAACATGAAAAAACCCACTAATAAAGCTTTTTTTTAAGAAATTTATAGTATCATATTTCTCAACTGATCCCCCATGAAATGATAAAGGTCATTTTTTCTACTTTTTAACTGTACTGAAATGAGGAGTTAAGTAATTAAAATTTCTATTACAATATAAATATATTTTTCCTCATTATCATGAAAAATACATTTCCTATAGCTAATAAATTTTTGATAATTTTTTCACAAAAAAATATATTGAATAATAAATTATCTGATATTTTGACTAAAATGCATTGTAATAACAGTTAAATAAATGTTAAGTATAGTTTATGTTTATTTATAACTTTTAGTTGTTAAATAATTATTCTATGAATATTTAATGTTTCTAATGAATTTATATTTATGATAAGTCTTAAATAAAAAACATCAGGGTTATGATAGTGGAAAACCCTCATGTAGGGGTTTGTTTTAATATTTCATGAGATGTTTTTCTGAATGGGAATATGAAAATTCTCATTAGAATTTTGTGTCCATAAATAGTCGTGTTAGACCAAGAAGATTGACAGTAGAACCACATGACCAATTATGTGTGGCCTATATTTTGAATCTATGTCTTAAGTTAAAGTTAGGGGCTAGTTGGTTGAGGTAGGGCCACTATGGATAAGAATCTATTAGTAATATGATGTGAGATCCTTGTCATTTTATGTGACATTCATAGACTGGTTGATTCTGGTAGGATAGTTAGTAATTTATAAGACACCCCAGTTTAGAGGGTTGTTGTCTATTAAGTTGGACCTTGGTGGGTATTAACATTTTCAATTATGAAGTGATCATAATAATTATAACATTGTAAACTCATATCCTGACCCTCTTGGCGGTGTTCCTTATAAGATAACAACCCTCCTCCAATGGGTGGGAGGGTGGTTGTCTACTAATTTGAAATTTGGGGGGTATTACCATGTACATGTACCATTTGGGAATAATCATTATAGACTTTCAAACTCATATCATGACCACTGGTTGATGTTACTTATATGGATACTCAGAAAAGATAATGTCAGGGTAAATTGATTTATTCAAGGTGATGTCTTTATTCTTATAATAACATATTTAACCCTCAATGGTCAATGATCCTCATTTGTTCCATCTGTTTTAGCACTTTAGAGGGATTTTATGGGAACGTGTCATGAAATGTAATAAATACCCCATATGTGGGGTGCAGTTCTCACGTGAGATATCATATATGTAGGCAGATGGACCATGTGGAACAACATTGTGGATTCATTGTTAAGTATAGGTGGAACACCACGAATACCATATATTTTACTTAGATTTTAATGATACATTGGTAAAAATAATATATAGAATCCTATGAGAGAGTTTTAATTGGTTTATCAAATTCATTTTTAGTAGTGATCATTGTATTATGTATGTATAGACACTGGTTTATGAGAGGTCAATAGTTTTTTCACTATAGGGATGGTTATACATGTATTTTTTGATAAAGAACCTATGGTGCTTGGGTGTCTAAATAAACATCAATTCATTGGATTGTTTGAGTTCCAAACCTAGTTGACCAGTGGATATGTCATTTACACATTAATTTCTAAAATAACACTATGTGATAGGTGGTCATCAGAAAGTCATGGAAACGTTCGGGTCTCACTTTTGTGTCCTATAACACAATAATGTTGGCTCTATTGATGAACTAGTCAGGGGAGCGTGAGATGAAACTAAAATTGAGTTTTATGATATATAGACCCTCTAAATATTTTGTTTTGAGTTCATAGCAGTGAAGAAAAGTAAATGGGAAACACAGATTGTCAGTGTGTTTCGGTACATTCATAGGATTAATGTTTTTTTATTTAATGTTTAAGGAATTTGTAACCCTCCACTTTTTTATAAGTTAATGGGAGTGACTATGATAATCTGTATCTTAGAAATTAACTATGTTCTATGAGATGATTGAATTTTTGGTCGACCTTGACACACCTTGTTGGGAGACGTGGTTCCCACATTTGATTAATGGAATGTTTAGAACGGTTTGATGTGATTCTGGTTCGGGAGAGCGATACATGATTATAGATGGAATGTTATCATTCTACCAGTATATATGTGAGAATCCCTATTGTCTTGAAATTGTTCTGGGCACACTATGTGAGTGTGATATATACATTGAGCTGCCTATGTAACTTATTTAGTTCATTGGAGGGGCACTATGGGATTCATGCTTCAGGGAATAGTTTAAGGTATGACTTATGGTGGGGAGTACAACTTTTGGATTTTTTGTGTTGTAACACTCATTATACGTTTTGAAACTATATGAATTCTATTATAACTATTATAGAGAAGATGTAATGGGTGATGGGTGACATTACATCAACTCTTGGGATGAGAGGGTTCTTATCAGGGTTATTCGTTATGTCCATGGATGGATGAATCTGGGGATATATAAATTAGGATCACTTTTCAGTGGTGTGTCGATAAGGATTCTCATAAGTTAGGGAGTATTATTTCAGTTACTACAGGGATACCCTCATTTGAGAAGATTCATGGGACGTTGAAACTAGTTTTGTGATGGTCATTTTTGGATCACTTATTCCATAACATAAATGTGACACTATATGGTTTGTTTTCTTAGTAAATGTTAGGTATAATATTATATACGTACATAGGGAAGTCCACATGAGAGAATAAAAACTGAGATTTCCTATAATTATATAACGAGGTTAGATTAGGATTACACTAATTATCATGTTGAGGCACTATTATAGAAATAATAATGCGATATTTTTTCCATGAGATGTAACTAAATTTTGGTTACGAGATTAAATGAGAATTCTCGAGTCTAGAGTAACAGTTAGTTAGGGATATTCAATAAAAATCTACCATGAACATGTTATGATTAGAAGATTACATATAAACAATTCTAATTAAATTATAAAATATTTTGGAAGAACAAATATGACTTTAATGACATGATTTTGTAAGAAATTTTGACATTGGGAATACTGTGACTCAAAATCAAAAGCTGGAAATATAGAACTTATAGTAGGAAGTGTTATAGTTCCACTGATAATTCCATATTGGTGAGATCCTAAATCAATTTAGACAGTCTCTATTAATAATTTTATAACAATGTTTTCGTGTATATATGTTTTTGTTTGAGTTTTATCATATTGGGTACCATATTTTTTATGTGATGCTTAGAGGTGTGATGTGATTTTAGAAATACAATGCTGAATTTGATCAGGAATTCATGACACAAATAGGAAAGTGATATTTTTTTGTTCCATAAGGATTCATGGGAATTAAAATTTGAATGGTGGGGAGAATGCATGATCTCATGTTCTGAACGAGTTGATAACTTATAATGGATTTTGATATTTCATCTAGTAGATGGGAAATTTTGTAATTTTAGATTCTAAATGTAATTCCAAGAACTATAATAATTATATTTTTTTATGGGATTAATTTTAAATAGGTGTTTTGAATGTTTGGATGATTTTAAGGATCACATATATTTTATGATTCCTTTTGGGTGTGACAGACTTCAATACATGGTGGGAACATGGTGATTACTAACCATACAACAAAACCATGTGAATTTTTTTTTGATATATAATTTGATTAACCATGAATTATATCTGAGAAAACTACATGGCATGGAACATAGGTTATAAAGAACTCACATATCATGCACACAATTTGTCTAATCATGAGAAAAAAACTATGTAGTGTAAGGGCTTTTGGGAAGTAAATCCCATATTGTTGGTAAACAGTGTGAGGAAACCATGTGGCATGTGAGTTCATGGGAAGTCTTACTGAATTATTAGCACATGGATTACCTAATCAGGAGGCCTATACATAATCCTATTAAAAAGGGGAAAATTAACATTTTTCTCTCTATCCAAAATAGATTTTCACCCCATTTACACACACACATATCCCAAAACCCTTTGTGCATGCCCTCATATTCCTCATATTCCATGGAATGTGTATCCTACATTCATAGTAAAATTTCACAACTTTCAGATGTGTTGGAAGCCTAACAGTGAGTTTATAAATCCACCATATTCTTTTTTATTGTTTTTTTCGCTTAAATATGATATTTGTGTGAGAAAATATTTTTTATTTTGAATAATTTTTTCTACCCTTTCAACTTTCCCATTCCATATCAATTTAATTCCCAACAATATAAGAGTGAACATTCTTTGGTATATGGTTTGTGATATATATTTATTACCTTAAATTCTTGGGGTTTATATTATATATCATTATTACTCATTCTATATGAACTGTGTGATGCTCATTAAATGTCAAGTTATTTAATAATTTTTAGCACCAAGAATTGGATATTGTTACAACCTTATTTTCATAGATGGGGGCTTTCTACAATTACATGAACCGCCCCATATGATAATGTTTTTAAAATTCAAATTAATATCATTCCTTTCTATGTAATTTTACAATTTGTATGTCTGTTGGGTTGTATCATATAATTTAAATGGTTTAAATGTTCATAAATGAATGTTATGATACCTTTCTATGTCAATAAACTTTTTAATGTAATTAAATCACTTTAGAAAATGTTTCGAATTTCCATAACAATTTAAATGGTAGTTTTAATTTAAATGAATGGGGAATGAAGTAACCATGTAAACTACACCTTCTATGATTATCATGTTTTTAAATGATAAAAATGACATAAAATAGAATTTATTCCCCTATAATTAATTTTTTTTGACCATGACTATAAGTCACTTGATTCCATCAGAGGTTGGTGGATTTGTTTTGAACCAATCCTAATAGGGTCTAATAAATATTTTTATGTGGAAATGATTTTATTTTGTATCATAACTCCATTTTTATGTGGGTTCCTATATTCTTATTACTCGAATGAATAAATGGAGATAATAAAGTGGTGAAAAGATAATTTGTATATTACATTCCCATGGGATTATTCCGAACATAGCCTTGGGACCATTTCATTTATATATATATATATTTAATGTTAATGTAAAAATATATAAATTAATATTTTACAGAGGTTCATATGATTGAAATGATTACAAACATGTTTTCATTGTTAATTGGAATGAATATTTTTCATAGCCTTTGTCTATTTATGAAATGAAATTTTCCAACAACATATATGTTCCTTGAGTGAAACATGAGTTCTTTATATGGAACCCCATTGATTTAAACATGGGTTTATTTAAGTTATATATTTCTTGGTAGGTACATTTATTACTGATATTTAATTCCTTAGACATGATCATTGGATGAATTAAATTCTATTACAATTGAATCGTTATTATATTCCTAATCTAGAATTCATTAGATAGGATCAAAAGTAGAATAAAAGTATATTGCACTTGAAAAAAAATTGTATTATTAATATAGAATGCCTTGGATGATCTCATAGGTTGAATGAATTTATATATTCCTTTATAGAAACATGGATTTCATATACATTACTCCTTTGAAAAGCTCATAGTCAAAATAATATACATGATGAATTATTGTTTTTTGGTTTAACCTAAATTACTAAATCATTAATTCCATTGAACATATTTATCCTTATATGATCATAATTATTTATGGAATTCTTGGTCTCAACATTTGTCTCACATGTCTAGTGTTACACATGGATTATTTGGATTATTTCCATTGTTCAATCTCCTAAGTTAGTATTTTTTCATTCAGGTAAATTAAAACATAAGACAATGTAGATATAGTTAGTTGGGTATCGTACGAGGATATGAAACATGACATGATTTATATTCACATTACTAATTTAATTTTATTATTCCTTCATACTTTTAATTTTATATTCATCGAATTTGTTTTCATTACAAACTAATGGTGATGGCCAAATGTGATTTACTCATACACTATTTAGGATGTCAATTAGTACCATGATAGAATACATTTATATATGCTATGATCATGGAAAGAATATATATATGAATGATAAATATTTTTTACAATGAAAGAGTACATGTGTATGAGATCGATCTACTACTCACGATTCTTTTGTAGTTTAGCATTGTTTCCTTGAATATTTATGGGTTGCATGTATTTGATGGTAATAATTCTTGTGCATACTGCATGTATTATGATTTTTCATGTTCATGCATGGTTGATTTTATTGGAATTTCCATGTATTCTATTAATTAATACAAATTTTAATTTAATTATTATCTTATGTTGCCTTTTATTTATTTATGGTTATTCTAATATTATTATTATTACAATGGGTATAGCCTCCCCATTGTACAACCTTTAGATCATTTATACAACTTGGTAATATATTGTGTATGTGGAGGGGCACAAGAGGCCTTGTGTCCAACTAGTTTGATTATAGTTTATTGAGTGAATTTTTTTAGTATAGGACACTAAAAATCATTAATCATTAAAAGATATGTTTGAAAACATCATGATTGAGGGTAGGAGATAGAATAAGATGTAATTAGACATTTCGGACTAAACCATCTTTGGATGGTTTCAAGGAATGATTCATTCCTCAAATCATTTATCATGTCATCATAAATGTCATTTTAATTTTATTTTGAGGAATACTTATCCCATTATTGATCATATTACATCATGAACTGTATTTTTTTATGGAATTATTATAAATTTTTTTGGAAATTTCTCAATTTCAGTAATGGATTTTATCTTAGTGATGTAATGATATAGTTTATTTGGATTCTCGTGTATCTATTTTCACTAGTTTCAAGTCAATATAGTTTATTGAAATTTATTTTGATGTGTTTAAATCTGTGGGGTTACATGAATCATCTTGGAATAATAGGTAAATTATATTGGATGTTGAAAGATTTATGTGATTCTTTCTTAGGGTTTTCTATTGAATATCACATATGATATGTCGGTTATATTGACATTTATCAAGACTCATTAATAGATTATTCTTCATGTAACATAGTGACATGTAGGCCTTGTGTTCGGATAATTACATTAAATGGTTAAACATAGAAAATATATATTGAGGGATGGGAAAACTAGGAGACGTTGTTCTATAAGAGTATTCTATAGTAACCTTAACTTTATCTAAGTATCAACTCCGTATTTATTAAAGTGTTATGATTACTCTTGAGGGATTTCAAATTGTTAACTATTTTTTTCTTATGTGATATATTTCTATATCCTTTTCAAATATAGTCACCTTTTGTGGCTCTTGATCAAGTGTGATATTTATGAATCATCAAGTTTCACACATGAGGATTCATCGGGTTTTGAGGGTTGTGTTATGGGTAAATGATTATGAAATTTTAATACTGATTATAATGAATGATTAGTTTGTGAATCATCATTTTAGTTTGTCCATCAATATTTTGTTTTATTCCTTTATAATTTAATATCCTCAAGGTAGAGGTTTTTACAGGTCCAAACAGTTTAATGGAATTATAATATATAGGGGAGAATACTGTTAGGTAATTTTTTACGTAAAATATTTGTCTAAATCCATTTTTACAGATTATAATGCAGGTCTTAGTGGACCCTTAATTAAATCAAGTTTCCATTACCTTGTGAATTCATTATTTATTAATAATCAATTATTTATATTATTTCATGAGAAATTAATTTTCTGTTTCACTATATGTTGTCTTTTATCCTCCTGTGTTCACCACTTTTGGGTTTCTGAGATGTCTTATGGTTGAACCTCCCTAACAACAATTATAACGTTCTATAACTCTCACTTCTCGATCGGGTTCGAAAACCGTAAACCATACATTACCAACATTCAGGCAAATAATTGTGTCCCAATAATTCTTCCATCAAAAACATTCAAAATAATAATTAAATATTGGATCATAAAAATTCTCTAGGACCATATAGGATTTGAGTTTCAAATGATCAACACAAAAACCTACATAATCAATAAACTTGTTTTTAATTGGTATTTATCCCATAGAAAAAATATTTTATTATTTCACATTATGTCATCATCATCATCCATATGAAATACCTTATATAAATAATTAGTTCAACCTCATTCTATATTACTTGGAGAAAATTTAATATAATTAGGATGATCTCAAATACTCAGTATGGGAAAACATAATCATTAACAAATAAAAGTAATTAGTTAAAATAAGAAGAGAATAAAGATATGATTACATAATAAAAGTGAATGAGTGTAACATAAAAATATTCATACCCATCAATAAATTGGTCATCAAAGATCATGACATGGAATAAGGGATTAATAAAGTAATGTGTCATAAGAATCAATAATCGAGACCCATGTTATACTGATGTTAATAAAATGAATCACCAGAAACCCATTGTTGGAAAAAATATATAACATATTAGTATATGGGAGCATTATATTTTTAGAACAATTATATAACCCTTATTGAACTCATATAATTAGAATGATCATACAACCAAATCCTTTTATAATTATTTGGTGGACGTATTCATTAACCACTACATTGAAGGGCTCTTTGGGATCACTCTTCATATAAGTTATAAGGTCTTATCATGTGTAAAATGGGCTCACCAACCATATATGATGTCCAATAACATCAAAATAAATAAATTACATATATATTTCTTCATAAAACTCAATCAAAAAATCATTCTTATTTTATAAGAAGATCAAATAAAAAAAATAGGTTTCAAGTCAATATAATTCAAACATGATTAACTTATTGAAAAGAAAAATGTTTTGTAACAATCTCTTTGAAACATGAGTAACTGGGGGAAAATAAATGTATTCCAAAACAATGTCATTGAAAAATGGTTATCCAATGGAAATGAAACAGGTTCCATTGAAATATCATTGAAAAAATATTAATTCATATAGAGAAAGAATGTGTATATTGTTCTTCAAAAATGTAACCATTAGAGTATAGGTAACAATAAGGGGTTTTGAATTTTATGAAGGGAAATACATTTAAAATATCATTAAAAATAGTTAAAATACCCTTTTCATTGGTAAATCACTTTTTAAAAAATAAAACATTTCCAAAATTATTTTCTATTAAAATAATCTTAAAATAATTTAATGGAATATTTTAAAATAATTTAAAATATTTCTTTAGATACATATTTTTTTAATTTAAAAATAAATTCGAAAAACTTTTTTCTAAAACCATTTATATAAAAACATGTTTTTGGATGAAAATAGTGTTTCGACCAAATAGAGAAATGAAGTTGGATTTCTATAAAGACACTTTCTCAAACATTTTAAGTACCGAATAGTATGAAAATGGTAAAACTAATAGATAAATATAATTAATAACTAGATAATACAAGAATTCATGGGAATTATAATATTTCAACTTTAGTGACTTGATCATTCACCATCTTGTAAAATGATGATATTTTAACAAAAGACTCTACCAATTTAGTAACTTTTAATCATAATAATTTTTAAAAAATATCATTTAATGAATCCTAGAGTATCATGAAAATTAGGATATTCCTGATATATAATTTCAAAGGATATATATATACACATCATAGAGGAATATATTCATATTATATAACATAAGTTTCAAAAAAGGAAAATTGAAATAAAAATCCATTAATGCTTTGATAACCTTAAGATATAAACCACGAGAACTATAAATAATTAAATGAATAATGAAATAACAATTAATTTAATTATATTAATCATAAAATACCATTCATTTTAGTTTATATACCATTGATAAATAATTGATCAATATGGAATATATCACACTGAAATAAAATTGAGTCAGGAACAACCATACCTTGAGACAAATTTATTAGGCTTGTCATTTATCTTCTATAATAATAAACTTATTTTTATTATTTTCTTCCTATATAACTTTTTTTATGTTTATTGTTTTTTATATTTAACTAATCAACTAGATATATAAATTTAAATAATCAATTATGATTAAATATTATGATTTGACCATGTTTGTATTATGTGTAAAAAATTACATAGGTAGGTTGAATATGTTCAATGAGTTCATTATTGAAACATATGTAGAATAATAATCAAGAAATTAGTATGATATTTATAAATAAATTATACTTTTAGAACCAGTGATGAAACATGGTCAGGTAAAATGACCTAATGTTACGGTCATGTAGATGGTAGGACATATGTACGCATAACTAATGTTTCCATTTTTCAATGTCCATTATTGAAAGAAGGTTTGTAAAATTTATCCTCAAATAATGATAATAATATTATAAATACCATATTGTTTAATTATATATACTTCTATATATCCTTTGTTTTATGTTGTGATGATAAAATGATATCACATCACTTTGAGGAGAAGTTAGTCCACATGTCCACAAAGGAGGTTATTATTTTTTCTATTAGTGAAATGGTAAAAAATAAAAGATATATTAAATTTATATACTGATTTATTTTTCATGATTATAATATATATTTATTTTATATCACATGGATTTTTTATATTTATCATTATTACCTTCTATGTAACACGTTAGTTTAAAACGAATCACACCTCTTCGTGAGGTGGTAGTCCTTCGTACACATGAACGATGTGATCATATCCCTTATGAAGTGTAATATAAAAAATTTATATAAGATATAATTAATGTAGACATATAATTATGGTATAAATATCATATAGATACTTTAGATAAATCATCATATCCAACCTTGAGATATGGTAATGTAAAAATGAATGATATCACTTGATGAGGTTGTAGTTTACCATACACATGAATGATAATTTCACAATGCATTTGAAGGAAGTTTGTGTGGTTTTAGGAAATACCCTTAAAATAAAAACATATTATTATTTGTAATATATTGAGGTTATTATATCATCTTGGTATAAGAATATATTATTTTGACATGCAAAGAAGTATAACAAAGACACTTCTTTAAGAACATTACTTCTTCTTTGGGTCTTCCCCTTAGGTTAGCACTAAATCCTTGAAAGGATGCCTATCTACCCAAAATAATGATTCTAGGATGAGTGTTAGGTATTTTTTAAGTGATATTTATATATTTTCATTGATTCAAATGTCTATAGAGTTGTAATGAGGTGAGGGAAGTGAATTATATTTTATAGTTTAGGAGGAGTGAATTTTTTGTAAATACTCTAACATATTAACTCTTGGGAGGTCTGCATCACCTAAAGTAGATCCAAAATTGATAGTTATGGGGTTTTAGGGTTGATATGGCCATGAAACTCCTCCACACAAAAATGAAACCCTTGTTTTAAATATTTGTTTCCATAAATTCTAAGTCATCTTATTTTCACCATTTTGGTTTTTCTCTATTGTAACATGTCTTAAAACATATTAATTTATAATTTAAGACTAAATTTCTGTGATAATTATTAGAACTTATAAACATAGTTATTCTATATATGAATCCAAAAATAATAAGATAAAAGTATTATCTATGATGAAAATTAGTTTCCACACAAGAACATGTGATACACAAAAACACTACTTTAACCTTAACTACTCTAAGATAATTTTTTACTAGTTAGGGGTCAATATATTGATTATAAAAGTTATCATGATCCAGTAATGGGATATGTAGGATTTTTATTACCATTTAAATATAAATTTGTAGATGATATTATTTTCAATAATTTAAATTTATTTTTTTAAAAAAATTATTTTAAATTAACATTGATTTCAATTTTGAAATTATTAAATTAATTTTCATTTAAAAAATAAATAAAAAGACCGAATTTGAATATATTTGTATAAAAAAATTTTAATAAGATTAATTAATTAAAAAAATAAATGTAACATAATATTTCACTCAATTTAATTCATTTTTAATATTTTTTATTAAATTAATTTAATTTCTATATAAATAATTACTCAGTTTGCTTTTCTTTGTCATTCAATATATTTATTTCATATAAAAAAGTAAATATAGACTATTTTGATAAATAAAAAAAATTATCGTTGTAATGAATATATGTAACTAATTCTATGTTTTTTTCTCCATCCTTAAGATTTATTGAAATTAATAGCATGAAAAGTGTCTTCTTTGTATTTTTTGTAAAATAATTTATTCTATGGGTCATATTCAAAGATAATTGGAAACAATTTCACATAATTCATAGAATATTATATTCGAGGTGTAATTAAAGTAAATAAATAAAACTAATATCAACTTTTATGTCATTTATATTATTATCATTATAGTTTAACCCCTCGTAATCAAATGTTTACCTTAAATGTGAAATTTAATTTTAATTGCATTCACTATTCATTTTGGTCAAAATTTAATTAAAATTTAATAGATATTTTAAAAAAAATCGAATAATAAAAAGAATCCATTTTTTATAATTATATTAATATAAGTGGTAAATTATAATTTAACATTATTCTTGAAAACTTTGTGAGACAATGGGTTTTTAAAGAGTATTTTTTAGAAAAAAATGATAATATATTTACATTATGACAAATAATATTCATTTTAATAATCAAAATTAATAAATAATGATATATAAAAATTTAAAATCTATTAAAAATAACCATTATCGATTATTTTAATTAATTCAAAGGGAGATTCACTATTCATTTTTAAACAGTTTTTCAAAAAACTCGTTTTTAAACCCGAATACAAACATATATTAATAACCAATTTTTTAATAAAAGTATTTAATTTTAATAACTATTTTTAAATAATTATTATATTACATGAAAAAATAGTAAAAAAATAGGACTTTTTAATTACTTAATTTATTTTAAAAAATTAATTTTCAAAAAAATATGTATGTTTCAGTATTCACTGAAAAATCAATATTTTTTGAAAATTCACATTATTTCACCAAAATTAAATTTTGGAATTTTTATTCAGAAAATGAATTTATTTTTTTCAAATATAATTTTTAAATGTTATAAATAGTTATTATAATAATTTTCATGAATAATAAAATAAATACTATTTGAAAAAAACATATTTTTGAAGAATAATATCACTTTACTAAAAATTGGTTAATTATTTACTATATTTTTAAAAAAATATATATATTCAGTGGTTTATTTATCTAAATGTATATATATATATAATTAACTATTTATTATTATTCATACGCTCTAGTTTAAAACATTAGATATAATGGAAATATATTTCATAGTTCATTTATGTTCAGTGTTATGCGTTAAATTTTCTATTAAACATAAACAGAATTCTGGGTTGTGTGTAATGTATGATGTAGTGATTTATGTGTTTAAAAAAGTATAAAATTAGTGTTGTTTGTCCCTTTATATATCTAAAATAATATTATTTTTTAGAAAATATAATGGTGTTACATCCTTCCTCCCATTAATAAATTGTGTCCTCGATATTTGAACTTTATTTCCATAATAAAAGGATATAAATTTATAAATATATTTACTATAAACCCAAGTAATAAATAGGGATAATAAAATACCATTAAAATTAGAGAAAACTGTTGTAAAAGGTCATATTGAATATCAAAAAAGTAGTATTCCAAATAGATGAATGTAGGTGGGAATGGTGAAAATGATTAAATAATTCTAGAGTGACTGAGGTCATTGATCATAAGTAAATTAACTATGGAATGATAAGGTCCTAAATACCATAAATAATTTATGATTGAAAGGTCCATAGGTTCCTCAATGTGTATGGTACTAGTATAATATTTTGGTTTTAAGATCGTTTTCATAGATTTGAGGAATTATTTCACTATATAAAATGAAAACATAGGGAAATATACACATTTTTAAAGTAGAGTTTCATTATATGTAAAATTTCTCCTAGAATATAATCCTTTTCTAAAAACTATGAGTATTAAATATGAATTTACCATCTCTAAATTATTAAAATAGTCTTCAAAATACTACATAACCATTAAATAGATATCAATATAGTCTTCATGTCATTATATAATAACCAAAACCTTAATTAGTATAACATGGTAATATAATTTCAAAAATTATTAAAGAATCATACATTAATATACAAATTTCAATAATTAATACCCAATGATAAATCCAAATTGTTCTATAAATAACCTTCCTTAAAATTCTTCAAAAATTTCCTCATAAATTTTGAAAACCAAATATTAGAAGTATTTGATCAAATATTCTTCCAGGATAAATCAACCATTACTCCCCAAATAAAATCCCCAATTTTTGAGACAAAAATAATATTCACATATAAAAATGCCATACTAACCAGTAAAAAATGTTGTCTATTGGTTTATGTAAAATGATTATCATCATTCAGTCATGGATCAAGCTCCACATCCTTGGTGGATGCGACGGGTTGTCACCCATCATATGAGTTGTCCCTTTTTTCATTAAAAAATAAATATAATTCATCCCAAAATGACACTTTATGTTTATCTTAGGGGTTACAAATACCTCAACCTAATAAATAATCTCAATAAAATTAATTAAAAACCTAAAAATTATAACAACATAAAACCATTACATGAGGTGTCTAATAAATTGAACATATGATCAACATTAATGTTATTGTCCTATGATGGTTCTAATTAGTAATAATATAGTGTCACATAAATAAACCTAATCTACAAAGTTATTTAACCTAGCCATTGTTACCAACTATAACAACCCAAAACCCACACTCTAATATATGGTGCATAAATCATAAACATTACATTACCAGCTATGGGGCCGATAATTGTAACCTAATATTTTTTCCTATACAAATCTTACGACATCAAAAGGATAACATGGATCACTTACATTGTTGAGGAACTGTTAGGTTTATTGTTTCATAATATGAGAAGAAGTTCCTACAAAAACAATACCCATGTCATTGATGATAATTTCTCCCACAAAACCCTACTTTTCTTATTTCATATTTATTAACCATCATTATCCATAAGAAGTACCTTAAAGTAATAATTCATTCAACCACATTCTTTAAAACCCAATGAAACAGAAACCTAGGAAGGGTAAGATTAAATGACCCGTAAGGGAAAACATAAGAATTAACAATTGAATGTCACTAGTGAGAATATTAAGAGAATAAGGTTATAATGACATAATCAATGTTCTTGAGTATAACATAAGATTATTCATACCCATAAATACATGGATCGTCAAACCGAAAAACATGATATAAAGGTTTAACAAAGGATAGAGTCGTATGATTAAATTATCATGAGATATCTGATACCAATCACTATCTAATGATGCATTATAAACCCATAAAATGAATAAATAAAATATATTGGTTTCTTGGAACATCATTTTCATAGAACACATATAGAATTCATACAAATAGAATAACCATACAATTGAATTCCAATATAATTATTGATGAAAAAATCATTACCCACTACAATGGGGTGATAAATGGGTGAACCCGTAATATAATATTTAATGGGATCACCCTACACTATTTGGGAACAGAACTCACATTTAATTTCATGAACCTCAACATGATTAATGTACATATAGCCTTCATTAGAAAACTCATATAAACAACAACTATTCATTTATGACCCGATCATTCCATGGAAAAGAAATGGGTTTCGTATCAATCACTTTTAATTATGATGAACACTTTGAAATGAAATGGATTCCAAAAAATATCATTAAAACATGATTAACCTATGGAAAAAATATGTTCTATTACAATATTTTTATAACATGGATAATACATGGAAAATAAATGGGTTCTTTAACAATTTCTTTGAAACTATATTAATCCATACAGAGAACGAACGGGGGTGTTATAATTTCAAAATATCCCAATTAGATAATAAGTGACTGAAATTTTTGTAGACTTTTATTAATTTATACACCATTTAAATATCATTAAATGTTTTTTTAAGAAAATACCATTTTCATTTAGAAAATCACTTTTTTAAAACATAAAATATTATGAATATCCTTTTTTTTAAAATAACCTTGAATGATTATAAATTAATTTTTAAAAATAAATTATTTCAATTAATGATTAAAATAATATTTTAATTTTGAAGATAACGTTTTGAATCATTTTTTATAAAATATTATTTATAAAATATTTTTTATAAGAAAAAATAATTCGGAATAAAGAGATAATGAGGTCAAAATTTCATTAAAACACATTATAAAAAATTCATTAAAATAGTGTAATATGGTATAATTAATTGAATATATAATGAATAACTAATTTATAATATAATTACTATGTATTGTATGATTTTAATATCGGAGACATTATGATACACAATTGAAATAAAGGATGAGATTGTGACAAATGACACTTAACACAATGTTTACATGGAATCATACTTCCCGAGAATGAATAACTTTAAATGAAACATATAATAGCATGAAAATAATTAAATTAATAATAAAAAAATTAAAAGGATATTTATATAAAGTTCATAAATTAAGATAGTTGTATAACATAACATTTTTCTCCATGAATGAAAAATTGAGACACAAATCCCTTACTACTTTGGTAATAATAAAAACATAATCCCCATGAATCAAATAACATAAAATGAATATATAAATCCATATAAATTTATGGATAATAATTTAATGATATATTAAATGTCACTATATAAAAAATTAAACAAAAATAATTGGTGAACATAACATATATCTCATTGAAATAATAATGAGATGATAAAACCCTTACCTTGAGTCTAATTCATCAATATTGTCTCTTATCTTCATGAAAAATAAACATATCATAATTTTTTAATGTATTGGTAACCTTTTTAATGTTTATTATTATAATTATTCTACTTATAAATATGTCACATATTATTTCTTATTAAATTAAGTTTGACTTTGTTGTTTTGATTATATTTGGATTATGCATCCAAAATGACTTTTGTAGGATGAATATGGTTAAAAAGGAAATTATTTAATCATATCTAGAATAATAATCATGACATAATTATCATACTTATATATCAATTAAAAATTTAAAATCAATAATGAAATTAGATTATTAAAAAATGAACTAAAGTTATTATCTTAATGACAAGAGGTCGTACTTATGCATTAGTAACATTTCCATTTTTCAATGACCATTATGGGAAGTATGTGAGTAAAATTTACCATTTTAAAATGTTAATAATAATATAAATAAAATATTTTCAAATTATATAAACTTCTATTTTTCATTATTTTCATTTATTCAGGAAAACAATAATCACATCACTTCGAGGAGTTGGTAGTCCACATGTCTACAAATGATGTTATCATATTTCACAGTGAGCGAAAGGGTGGAAAAAAAATTATATATTACTTTTATATAATAATATATATGTGATAAGTATAATTTTTTTAAATTTATTTCATATATATATATATATATTATCTTTACCCTTATTATCTTCCCAAGTAACGCGTCAGTGAAAAAATAATTGACTCTCTTAATGAGGAGGTAATCCACCATACACATGAGAGATGTTATTATATCCCATACATAATAGGTTGTAAAAAGGTTGTATATGATATAATGACTCAAAATGTAATATCATTTAATAAAAATGATTTTTATTCTTTATATCCAATAGTATTCTCTACTGTGATATGTGGTAATGAAAAAATGGATGGCATTGTTTCATGTGACGATAGTTCTCTATACAAATGAATGATGATATTATAACCCATTAGATGGTGGTGTTTTTGGTTGTAGGTTGTAACCTTCACATAAAAATATTATAGTATATATAATGTATTGAGGATATTATATCATCATTTTATAATAATAATTTTACGTGGGGGAGAAATAAGTATTATAAAGACAATAATTGAAGAACATTACCTCTTCTTTAGCTATCCTCTTTAGGTTTTCACAAAAGCCTTGAAATGATGAATTTTTTACCAAAATAAGGATTTTAGGATGATAGTAATTAATTTTGGAAGTGATTTTGGGAGTGTTTGGATGATCCAAATGGATTGGGATAATTGAATAATTGGGGATAATGAGTTCCCTTTTATTATTGAGGTTAATTAGCATTCTGGTAAATACTCAAATTTACAGAATACTGGGTGGTTAATATAACCTATTGTGGATCTAAAATTGATAATTTAAGATATTTAGGGATTAAAGGCTCAATAAAATCCACAAAAACACAAAGAAACATATGTTTCAATTATTTTTTTCCTTAACTTCTATGATTCATTAAATTAACAATATTAGGTTTTCACTACTTTAACTAGTTTTCTAACCTATGTAATTTTTTTTAAGAATAAATTTATGTGAGACTTATCAAGAAATTACAAACCCATGGATTAATAATATCAAATAAAAAATATCAAATGAAAATTTTATGTTTTTGGAATTTTATTTTTAGAACAAGAGAATGTAATTTGAAAAAACACAACTTTAAATATAACCTCACTAATATTTTTTTTACTAATTGTTGGGAAATGTATTCATTATAAAATAAAAATTAGTAAATTAGTGGTAAAATTTGGAAATTTATTTATAGTTACATATACCTTGGTATATAATATCATTTTTAGTAAGTTAGAAACATTTAATATCCTCGAGTTTATTACAAAATAACATTAATGTCAATTTAGACATTATTTATTTAAATTAAATATTAAAAAATCAAGAAAAATATTGAATTTGAAACTATTATTCAGAAACCTTCTTAACATGATTTATTCACATAAAATATTATTTTAACACACTAAATCACTCAATTTACTAATCTTCTAATATTCCTAGTATGATTTATTTCATTTGATTGGTTACTAAATAATTTATACGTGTGCATTTTTTAAGAACTAGAGTTTTTTATTTCATCTCTAAAATTAATGATAAATTATTAATATGAAAAACTAATTTATTTTTAATAAATATATCTATAACTGAACCTTTTTTCCCTATCCCAAATCTATATATAAATTAAAAGGAATGAAATTATCTTTTTTGAACATTTCGTTGACTAGCATATTATATGGCTAATATTCAAAGGAAAGTGGAAAGTAATAGAACTATTTTACTGAATTTTATGTCAACGGTATAAATAAATTAATTAAATAAAAATAACATAATATTTTAGGTGATTTTTACTCTTACTAGTCCAGTTTAACCCCAAGTTATTCAATGTTTACCTTAATTGTGTTAATTAATTTTTACTACATTAACTTTTAATATTTGTCAAAAATTTGGTAGACCATGTCAGAAATTATAAATTATATTTATTCAAAATTTAGAAACCATATTTCCAAATTCAATTTAAAAAAGTGTAGAATATTAATTTAACATTAATCTAGTAGGGCTAGTGACCCAATTGGTTTTTAAAATGATTATTTTGTTTAGAAAAAGATGATTCATTGTTAACTCTATGTCTAAAAATAATCGTTTTAGAAACTAAATTAATATTTTATAATATATAATATATTTATTTAATTTTAATTATTCGTAATTTTGGTTTGTTTTTATTAATTAAAATGGAGAAACATTATGTTTCTTAATATATCTTTTAGAAAAACCCAGTTTTTAAACAAAAAAACATACTAATTCTAAGACCAATATAAATATGATTAAAAGTAATTATATAGACTAAAAATAAATAAATAATAGTTCTTTTAAATTAAAAAAAAATTCATAAAATATTGGTATATTTAAATTACATAATTTGTTAAAGAGAAAGGAATTTTAAAAAATCATTATTTTCACTATTCAGTGATAAATCAATATATTCTGTAATGGATAAAAATTTCCACAATGTGAAAATTGATATTAAAATTCTTTAAATCAATTTTAATTTAGAAAATATATTTTATAAAATTGAGAAAAAAAAATATTATATTATTTATCTTAGGAAAAAAATAAACAAATTTTTAAAAAATATATAATTTTGAAGAATAAAATCACATTACTAAAAATTGTTTGATTATTTATTAAATATTTATTAATAATTTATATTTATTGATATATATATATATATTATAATATTATTAATATTATTAATACTTTATAGTTTAGTAGATAGGTTATAATGGTAATATATATCAAGGGTCGTTTAAGTTTAGTGTTTCTTGTTGAATATGATACAGAGAAAATAATATTGACGTTTGCTGGAATGGAAGAATAAAATAATGGTTTCTTATAACTATAGACAAACTTAGTTTTCATGTCCTTTACACTATCAAATATAATTTTCTTTTTAAAAATTTATCAGGGCGTTACATAATGAGATAATTTTGAAATGAAAAATGATTTATGTTTTAAAATTTGATAAAGTGGTCATACAATATAAATGTGAGTTAAAATGATCCATGAAAATCATGAAAATTAAATTCCTTGAATTTAAGATTAAAATGTTTTGGTTGAAAATTTAATTTTTTATTTGAATATGATTAATGATTTTTCTGAGGTATTTTAAAACGGGGTAAATTGAATTTAAATTTTAAATTCATTCAACTGATGGATTTAATAAAACATATAAAGTGTTTATTTATAATTTAAATTAACAATGAAATTTTTTATTATAAATTAAAAAAAACAGTTATTGTTTCATAATAAAAATTGATATGGATTTTTTACTTTATAAACATATATTCAAATATATTTTTGAAACATAAAAATTGATACTATATAGTTTTTATATTAAATTATTTATTTTCTTATCAATAAATAATATATGGTATTTGAAAAAATCATGGTGTCTGGATTATTTGGGGAAAATACTTTAAATGTTTAGTTTTAGGTTTTTCATTGTGATTAATTGATTCAAGGTGTTTCCTGAGAGTTATTGATTGATTTCTAGTTTTTATTTTGTAATTTAAATCCTTTTATATACTTAATGGTTAAGGATTCATTGAGTTGGTAGATTTTATTTATATTTGGATTGGTCTAGGTCTTTGTAATCATATCCCTTGTTGGATTTTTCGTTTGATCTATTTGATTCTTCTTCCACAAGATAAACCATTATTCTCGATAATTTCAAAGGGGGAAGGTGATATAATGGGGAGAATTTTCAAAAACTGATGTAACATTTATTTAATAATAGCCTTTCATTTAACCACATTTATTAAAAGATTTTATCATTTTTTTGGGATATTTTTTGTAGTGTATTTTTACTTTTTAGGGATATGAAGTTGTAGTTGAAAGTGTGATGAATTACAAGGAAACAATTATGTGGGATGAGTTTACCAGTAGGGGATCATTGGTAGAACATTATTTGCACTATCTTTAATTTGTTCTCCATCAATGTGTGAATCTCCATATAGTTACTTATTTCATGGTCGGTTCATAGATTATATATCCTCATGAAATAATATATGGGTATCTTGAGATATATTAATCCACACATGATTGGTGAATGGTTGGTCTAACTATGTGTAAAAATCTAGCTAAATGGTTCTAGTAACATAAAAATGAGATTTTCATCTTAAATGACATCAAAAAACCTATTTCTTGATACTACCTCATTGTGTCTCTATAATGTATTGGATTTTTAGTTTAATTTTTTTTATATGGATTATTTTTGAGATCTGGTGCTAAGGTGGTATGTGATTATGAGGTCCGGTGTACCTATAATATATCTTTTTAAATATATTAAATATTGTAAATAGAACACATGCATACTTTGTAATGACCCAAATATTTCAATGGAAATTTCCCTTCTTATAAATATTCCATAAAATAACATGAAAACCAAACTTAATGATCTACTACATGAAAAGAGTCCTTTAAACATAGGTTTTTTCAATTTTTTTTTGGAATTTCAAAAATCTGATATACATGGTTTCAATTAGTAAGTAATTTGGATTCCGATAAGAAAAACATAATTTTTGGTGAATAATAACCTACCCTAATTAATAGTAACACACCTTTATTAATAGTGATATTCCCTAATTAATATTAACCTCACCTATGATAGTATAAAAATAATATTCAAGTCGGATGTACGATATAGCTATATTTTAGAAGAAGTTAATAAATGTTATAAAACTGGTTTTGATAATAAATTATTATTTTAATTAAATATTAAATTAATAATATTTAGAAAATTATTTTTGAAAAAAATGACTTCATTTTTGGATTCTACATGTCATAAAATGTTTAGGGTGAATTATCGAGATTTTTTTGAAATACTAGATTTTTTTTATGAATAGTAGAATCAGATAATTCACAATAAATGCTAAATAATGGATTAATTGATTAATTGATGATGATTTGCTAATGTAATACCATTTGGTTAGAATACACATGAACTTATTACTATTATTGGTCATGAAATACATAAAATTACTTTTCTTATAAAGAAATAATAAATTAATGATTACAATATTAGGAAATCCCTCCTCCCCTCCACTATAAAACCCCCCATCACTCCCTCTTCTCATCACTACTCTGAAGCCCTATTCCTTGCTATTATTCTACCCAAATCTCACCCCAAGATCCTCCCACACGTCTAAAAGCATATAGCCTCTTCAAAATACCATGACCTCTCCCCTTAGGAGATTTTAAAAGGAGAAAGTCTCAAGAGGTAAAATTCCGCATCCGAATTTCCTCTTTTCTTTTAAGTTGTTTTCTTTTTATTTCTTTTCACACCTACTTTCACCATAATAGTATGATAAATCTAGTAACATACATGTACTGTAATGTTCTCATTCAAATGGTATATTTCATTATCTTCTCTCTTTTCCCAACCCTTTTATTTGAATGAAATGAAAGCACCATTTGAGATGTGCTAATTTAGCACATTCAAGGATAACCGTTTATCAATTTCTATTATTATCATTAATTCTGGTCATGAAACAATTTGAGTTATGCTTGAACTATATTATTATGAATTTAATATATCATATTTTTAGTTCTTTATTATTTTTGTACTAATGGTATTAATTTATAAAAACAAAACATTTTCTTTGTAATAAAACCAATCATTTAACAAAATGGTTATCACTAAGGTTATATATATAATAATTAGACTTCACTCTAAGTAACCCAATTAATGTTAAAACCTTGTTATCTCCTGGAAGTGAACTAAATAATATAACCTCAATTCCATACAACCACTATCATCCTAAATATAATCCAAACTTGAATATAAATGAACAGATCTTTTAATGCCAAGTAAAAAAACGTGCCGAAACTATGAAGTTGAAACTTATTACTAATCAAAAAAGATTTTAATGAACTAAAAAGGTTCATAATAAATAAATTAAATATATAAAAAGTTCTCTAATTATTAATTAATAATCCCAAATTTTTTTATTCAGGTCTCTAATAACAAGTGGAGAACACCAATGGATTTAAGTTAAGGGATCCTCTTCTTTTCACTCTTAATTAAGATTGTTCCATAAGATATGCATTTTTTTTGTAATACCATGTGAGGAGGTATGTTTACTCACATTACCCATACTTTCATAATGTTTTATAATTTATTATAAACCCCTTATCTCTCTCATCAATCCCTCTTAGTACCACCCGACACTATGCTAATTAATCGTAATGGATTCTACCGGAACTTCTTTTATTACTTTGGGTTGCCCTATATTTCTTTTTCCAAAATGTAGCTGTCTTTTATTTTTATGTAAAACTTTTAAATTCTCTTTATATGATCCATAATCATGTTCCACGATCCATATCTCTTTCTCTTTCCTGGATATACATGCTTTTAAGTGAATCCCTCCTTGATACTTCCTAATAAGCACACTCGTTTTAAAGGAACATCCCAAAATTTTACCCAATATAATGTTCACTTTATCCTCTGTTTTAAGACACAATTGTCTTTATAAAATCATTTTTTTATAATTAAAACCTTCTTTGTTCAATTATGGTTTTATATAAAAATAATGTACTCTTTACTATAGTAAATTCTCAATAGTATTTTCCTTAAAACCGCACAAAAATATATTGATGCTAATGTTTCCCAAATACATTTCTAATATGTTTTCACTTACATTTTTTACCCCAAAACATGTTATATTCCTATATTACATTATTAACATCCATGTGTGTTCTAATCCCTTTCTTTTAAGGAAACTTTCATGATACACTCATTGGTTTTTCTTTATGTCATGATTGTGGTACCCAATTCTCTCTATGGGAATCCTTATATTTATGAACTATTGATTATGTATAATTTTTTATGTGGCATGAATATTCCAGAAAATTTTGGGATGGGTGTTCCCTAATAGCACTCCAAATCATTGGTTAACGTTAATTCTCATGAGATTTGATGTGAAACGAGATGGGATGTTATCCTTGACCCGTACTAAAATGAGAAATGAGATTGGCGGTTAGTCTTAACCCGTATTAAAGATATGTTTTATGATTCTTATACAATAATATGATTCCATGTTTCTATGATCCCATGATTATCTGATATTATTTCATATGTTCCATGTTTTGTAAATAAACATGTCATGCATCCAAACTCATGTTCTTAAGATGTATCCTTATGTTCATTCCCTTGCTGGGCTTCTCAGCTCATCCCTTTGTTCATGTGTTCCCCAGGGTACCCTATGCAGATGTAAGGGATCAAAGATAGTTAGGAGCTCATTATAGTGATTAAGTAATGAAGTTTTTTTAGCCCCATGTGTTATATTTTATGAACCTATCCTTCCAAGACACTAGACATAATGATCCTTGGCTTGTACTCTGATGTTTAATTAGGCTTAAAATCATGAAATGTTATATGTAAAAGGCTTGGGTCGCTATTGTTGGTATCATAGGATGATCTAGTTATTTTGGTATATTAGGAATAGAGTACCTTATTGAGAACCCTAATGATGATGTGAAGTATAATAAAATATCCATAAATTTTGGTAAGTATAGAGTAAGTGATTTATCAAACAAATACAAACCTGTCTGGATAAGAGTAGGTAGTGGTGGCTCTGGAACAGATGTACCCAGGAGTGAAAACTCTGACAAGTAATTTTATGCTCGACCCGGGGTATCCTGGTACACTAGAACGGGCCTTCCTGTGGTCTTTGTTACAACACTCCCGGGGGATATGTTTTGGTAGATTCACGAGCTTAGTACAAACCATTATTAAGGAAAAAAGAATCCCCTAAGAATATAAGTTAGGAAATAGATCGAGGATAATCTGGATTTTTACCTAAGGAATCATATGTCAGGATATACTTATTATTTATAAGATTATACTTTTAAGTTCAATGTTTCCTTTTTATGCTCAATATAAAAGTATTCCAGACCTCTAATTATAGGTTCTTTTTCTTTGTTAAAGGCCGGAAATAGAAGAACACATCCAAAAAAACCAATGTGATAGGCAATTTGATGATTTCCTTAATGATATTCCTGACGTGACAGAAGAGGGTGCACAAACCTCCATGGCAGTACTTGCTCAGCTGGCTCGAGTTATGAATAATAACATGAATTAGGTGGAACATCCTCTTATTCCAAGGAAAGAGCAAGTTGCCGTATATTCCTTCATGAGGAAAAGGCCTTTCTTGTTTAGCGGATCTTCGGATCCCCTCCTCGTAGAACAATGGATTAACTCTATTGAAAAGATATTCTCTGTTCTCCAGTTCTCGGAAGAAGAGATGGTTGTACTGGTATTCAATCATTTTGTTGGGGAAGATGATCAGAGGTGGACACGGATCAATAATACAAAGTCCCAAGAATACATTTATTCCATAGATTGGGAGGAAATCAAGAAGATGTTTTTCAACAAATATTTTCCACAAACCCTCTAACTTAAGATGGAATGAGAGATCCTTAGACTCAAGCAGAAGGAAGATGAGTCCATCAGGTCATATGAAGAAGACTTTACAAGGCATGAAAAGAATGCCTCTAGCTTTATCATGAACTCCAAAAGCAAGGTGGATTGCTTCTTTAGCGAACTACAGATGAGTATACAAAAAGTTTTGGCAATTTGATACTTAGATGGTTATGAGGATATTGTTTGTTGTGCCCTCATGTTTGAAATGGATATTGAAGACTCTAAGTGGTCTCGTGGGCCAAGTGACATGAAGAGAATAATGGATAAAATCATGGGTGTTTCATCAAAGAAATCCCATGATGGAAAGAAACCTCACATTCCCATTTGCAAAAATTGTTGGAAGAAAAAACTTGGTAACTGTCTCAAGGGAACTAAGAACTTCATCAAATGCACAATTTTTGGTAATCAATCGAAGAAATTCTGAAGGGATATGAAAAATCCCATTAATGTTGATGAAGAAAGTATGGTTCAGATCAACATTTAGCCTGCAGTGTAGTGTTACAACTACAAGGCGCTTGGGAATTATACGAACAATTTACCTAAGATGAGAGTTGTCGGAGGCAATCAGCAACAACTTCCAAGGCAACAAAAAAGGGTGTATGCTATCACTACTGCTGAGGTGGAGCCAAAAAATGATGTGGGGATAGGTACGCTTGTTATTTATTCATGTATGGAGAAATTACTATTTGATTCTTATTCTATGAATTCTTTCATATCATGAAAGTTTATTAGAACTATTCCAAGACTACCACAAAATTTGGAGGAAAAGTTATCTGTGAGAGTAGAAAATGGGTAAATTATTTCATCCATGTTTTATAACTCCCCCCAGTTAACTTTTGTGGACTAAAACTCCCATAAAATCTCTTCATACTTCCTTTAGTGGAGTTTGATGCAATCTTGGTAATGGATTAGCTATCATTGTACAAATCCAACATCAACTATTGTGAAATGGATATCACTATTCACATCCCGAAGCAACCTTCGATTCTTTACAAGTGTAAGGAGGAACATGAGTCTCCTTTAAAATCTACTTCTTAATTGTGGATAATGTTGCCTTATGAGAAATCATATCTTGCTTAAATTTTTGAGACAATGGAGAGAATCATGCATGAAGACATGCACATCATGATGTATTACACTGATGTATTCCCTGAAGAGTTGTCTAGTCTTCCTCTTGAACGAGAGGTTGAGTTCACAATTGAACTTATTCCGGGATCTCTGCTAATCTCAAAGACACCTTATAGAATTCCGCCATAGAGATGGAAGAGCTAAAGAAGTAGTTACTGGAGAATATAGAGAAGGGTTGTATACACCCCAGTTCATCACCCTACGGTGCTCCATTCCTTTTCATCAAGAAGAACAATAGATCAATAAGCCTCTGCATTGATTATCGTGAGATCAATAAAATAACAATAAAGAACGCGTATCCCATTACACGGATAGATAACATGTAAGATCAGCTTCATGGGGCCAGTTATTTCTCTAAGGTGGACCTTCGGTCAAGATATCACTAACTAAAGGTGAAGAAGGAAGATATTCCCATGACTACCTTTTGAATGAGGTATAGACTCTATGAGTTCATAGTGATACCATTCTTACTCACTAATTCATCGATAATTTTCATGGATTTACTTAATATAGTCGTTATAGATTACCTCGACAAATTTGTGGTGGTCTTTATTAATGATATTTTGATATACACCAAGAGCAAGGAGTAACATCAGGAGAATTTGAAAACTATGTTAAAGACATTGTGAAGGGAGAAGTTGCATGAAAAGTACAATAAATGTGAGTTATGGATAGATGAAGTATCATTCTTGTGGCATGTTATCACCGAAAAAGGGATATCTATGGACCCTTCCAAGATGAAGGAAATTGAAGAGTGGTTGAGGCCAATTTCTTTAACAGAGATCCACATGTTTTTGGGTTTAGTAGGGTATTATCGACGATTCGTGAAGAACTCTTCACTATTGTCAAACCCAATGACCAAGCTGACATGGAAGGGAGTAATGTTTTTCTGGACACATGAATGTGAAGACTGTTTCAAGGAGTTGAAAATAGAGTATTATCACAACGCCAGTACTCACACTCCCTTTAAGTGGAGAACTATTTCTGGTGTATAGTGATGCCTCTAAGAAAGGCTTAGGTTGTGTGCTAATGAAAACTGCTAAAGTGGTAGCCTATGCCTCAAGGCATCTGAATGTCCATGAGAGAAACTATCCTACGCATGATATGAAGTTGGCGGTGGTGATCTTTGCATTGAAAATCTTGCAGCATTATATCTATGGGTAAAAATGTGAGATTTATACAGACCACAAGAGTCTCAAATATATATTCTCATAGAAAGATATTAATATCCACCAGCAAAGATTGATAGATATCATCAAGAATTATGAATGCTCAATCCACTACCATCCCAAAAAGGCATACAATGTTGCAGATGATCTAAGTGTAAATGATCCTACATATTTATCGTTGATGAGAATCGAAAAGGATCTGATCTTATTAGATTAACAAAGGATGGAAATGGGAATCATTAAGGGAGGAACATCATCAGTCCTTTCTCAAATGATTTCTCAACCATCTCCCTTGGAGAAAATAAAGGATGCTCACATTATGGAGGTGGAAATTCAGAAAAGGGTGGAAGCTGTTAAAAATGGGAAATCCTCTGATTTCAAAATTTATGAGGAAAGAGTTATAATATGTGGGACATGATTATGTGTATCATCTGATCTAGAGGTGAAGAAGGAGAAATTGAGTTATTTACATATCTCGACCTTATCTATCCATCCAGGGAGTACATAGATAAATCATGATCTCCAATAACACTTCTCGAGGGATAAAATGAAGAAGGAGATTGTGTAATATATATCAAGGTTTTTGGTATGTCAAAAATTTACTATAGAACAAAAAAAGTCCAAAGGGATGACGTATCCATTTCCTATAACCATGTGGAAATGGGAAAATGTCGCAATTGACTTTGTCACGGGTCTCCCGAAGATGTCGAAGGGAAATAATGTGATATGGGTTGTGGTTGATCGACTCACATGGAATGCCCATTTTATCACTATTCGGGAAGACCTATCTCTTAAACAAATTGAAAAAATATATGTGAAGGATGTGGTGAGACTGCATGGTGTTACACTCTCAATTGTCTCTGATCGTGATACTTGGTTCACAAATAAATTCAACAGTAGTCTTCAACATTCTTTGAGTACTAAATTAAATATCAGCATGGCCTATAACCCCCAAACTGATGGCTAATTTGAATGGAATATTCAAACAATTGAATATATGCTAAGAGCCAGATCTCGAACATTCAAAGGAGGATGGGATCAGCATCTCCCATTTGTTGAGTTCTCATACAACAATAGCTTCCACTCGAGTATTAATGTTGCTCTCTATAAAGCTCTGTATGGAAAAAGATGTAAAACTCCATCCTATTGGGATGAAGATGGGGAACTAAAGCTACTTAGACCAGATCTTGTGCAAGAGATGACAGAGAATCTTCAAGTCTTCTAGTAAAACATCAATGCTTCTCAAAGTCGGCAAAGATCTATGTAGACAACCGTCGAATTGACTTGGAGTTCGACGTTGGCGATAATGTATTCCTTTAAATATCACCATGGAAGTGAGTCATGCAGTTTGGAATGAAACGAAGCTAAGCCCAAGGTACGTTGGCCCCTTTGAGATCCTTGACCACGTAGGATTTGTGGCCTATCAGGTCACACTTCCTATGAATATGGATCTAATTTATTATTTGTTTCACATATCACTTCTGAGGAAGTACATACCCGATCCCTCACATGTACTGAACTCAGAGGTGGGGTAGCTGGAAGATGATCTCTCTTATAAGGAGCAGCCATGAAAGATTCTGGACTGAAGAGATAAGGTTCTACACAACAAGACAACCCACCTTGTCAAAGTGTTGTGGAGGAAACTAAAGTTTGATGAGGCTACATGGGGACCGGAGGAGGAAATGAAGGAGAAGTACCCTCACCTATTTACGACTTAGAATGTAAAACGAACTTTCATGGGTGAAATTTGATAAGGGGGGAAGAATCTAATGACCTAAATTTTACAATGGAAAGTTTCCTTCTTATAAATATGACATAAAATAACAACAAATAGATCATAATGACATCTATGTTTTATGTGGCATTTAAACTTTAGTTTGTCACTTATATGTTTGTAATTTTGAAAATATGATATACATGGTTATAATCAGTAAGTTATTTGGAGTCCAATAGAAAAAACATAATTTCTATTGAATAGTAACCTACACTAAAGAATAGTAACATACTTTTATGAATATTGATATAACCTGATGGATATTAACCTCACCTCTGATAGTATAAAAATAATGTTAAAGTTGGAAGTACGGTATACCTATATTTTAGAATAATTTAATGAATGTTTTAAAACTAGTTTTGATAAATATTATTTTTTAAAATAAATTTTAAATTAATAATATTTCGAAAATTATTTTTGGAAAATTGGAATTTATTTTTGGATTCTACGTGTTAAAAAATGGTTAGGGGGATTTTTTGGGATTTTTCTGAAATACATCATTTTTTTGATGAATAGTGGAATCTAATAATTCACAATAAATGCTAAATTATGAATTAATTGAGCCATTGATGATGATCTGCTAATGTAAGATGATTTTGTTGGAAGTGACATGCATTTATTACTATTTCAGGTCATGGAATAGTTATTATTCCTTGTCTTCTGAAGAAATAATAAATTAATGATTAAAATATTATTAAATCCCTCCTCTCCTCCACCTTAAAACCCCCCCTTCACTCCCTATTCTCTTCACTCATCTAAAGCCTTATGCCTTTCCATTATTCTTCCCAAATCCCTCCCCAATATCCTCCCCCACATCCAAAAGAACTTATCCTCTTCAAAATACCAAGACTTCTCCCCTTAAGAGATTCTCAAAGGAGAAAGTCTCAAGAGGTAAACTTCCTCTTTCATATTTCTTCTTTTATTTTAAGTTCTTTTCTTTTTGTTTCTTTCCTCACCTAAATTAACCATAATAGTTTGATAAATAAAGTAACAAACATGTACTGGAATTTTTTCATGCTAATGGTATATTTCATTATCTTCTCTCTTTCCCCACCCTTTTATTTGAATGAAATGAAAGCACTGTTTGAGATGTGCCAATTTAGCACATTCAAGGATAACTGTTATTGATTTCTATTATTATCTTTAATTATTGTCTTGAAACCATTTGAGTTATGATTGAACCAGATTATTATATATGTAATATACCATATTTTTAGTTCATTATTCTTTTTTTTCAAATGGTGTTATGTTATAAAAACCAAACATGTTCTTTGTAATCAAACCCGTCGATTAAGAAAAACGGTTCTCACTAAGGTTATATATATAATAATTCAACTTCACTCTAAGTAACATAATTAAAATTAAAACAATGTAATCTCCTAGATGTGAACTAAATAATATAACCTCAATTCTGGGCAACCACTTTCATCTTACAGATAATCCTAACATGAATATAAGTGAACTGATCATTTAAAGACAAGTAAACAAATGAGCCCAAACAATGAAATTGAACATTATAACTAATAAAACCAGATTTGAATGAACTAAAAAGGGTCATAATAAATAAATTACAGATAGAAGCGGTTATGGAGTTATTAATTAATTCGCATAATTTTTTTATTCAGGTTTCTAATAACAAGTGGAGAACACCAACTAATTTAAGGTAAGTGATCCTCTCCTTTTCACACTTAATCAAGATTGTTCTCTATGATATGCCTTTTTCGTGTAATAATAAGTGAGGGGTATGTTTTATCACCTCCCCCATACTGCCATAATGTTTAATAATTGATTAGAAAACCCTTATATCTCTCATCAAGCCCTCTTAGTTGCACCCGATACTATGCTGATAAACCGTAATAGATTCTACCCGAACTTCCTTTGTTCCTTCAGGTTGCTCTATCATTCATGTTCCAAATTTTAGTTGTATTTTCTTTTTATTTAAAACATCTAAATTCTGTTTATATGCTCCATAATCATGTTCCATGATCCATCTCTCATTCTCTTTCTGGGATATACATTTTTTTAGTGAATCCATCCTTGATACTTCATAATAAGAAGACTCTTTTAATGGAACTTCCAAAACTTTTACCCAATATCATGTGCACTATATCCTCTGTTTTAATACACCATTCTCTTTATAAAATCTGTATTTTTATTATGAAAACATTCTTGGTTTAATTCTGGGTTTATATAAAATAATGTTCTCTTTACTATTGTAAAAGCTCTATAGTATTTTCCTTGAAATCGCACAAAAATGTTTTAATGCTAATATTTTTCAAATACATTTCATATATGTTTTCACTTATATTTGTTACCACGTACCATGTAATATTCCTATATTATCTTATGATCATCCATGTATGTTCTAATCCCTTTCTTTCATGGACACTTTCATGATACACTCATTGGTTATTCTTTATGTCATGTTGTGGTACCCAATTCTCTCCATGAGAATCTTTATGTTTATGAATGATTGATTATGTATGATTATATATGTGTCAGGAATATTTATGTGGAATGAATATTCCTAAAAATTTTGAGATGGGTGCACCCAGATATCAGTCCAATGCATTGGGTAAATTTACGTTTCATGAGATGTTATGTGAAATGGGATTAGTGGTTATACGTAACCCGTACTAAAATGGGAAACGGGATTGGCGGTAATCCTTAACCAATAATAAAGATATGTTTCATGATTCATCCACATTTATATGATTCCATGTTTATATGATCCTGTGATTAGATGATATTATTTCATATGTTCCATGTTTTGGATATCAATATGTCATGCCTCCTAACTCATGTTCTTAAGATGTATCCTTATGTTTATTCCCTTAATGGGATTTTTAGCTCATCCCTCTATTCATGTGTTCCCCAGGGTACGCATTGCAGATGTAAGGGCTCAAAGGAAGATAGGATCTCATTATGGAGATTAAATAAAGATGTGTTTTTTAGCATCATGTTTTATGTTTTATGTACCTAGTCTTCCAAGACACTAGACTTAACGATCCTCGTCTTATACTCTGATGATTAATTATTCTTAAAAACATGAAATGTTATATGTAAAAGGCTCAAAGATCTATAGTTGGTATCATAGGATAGACTAGTTATTTTTGGAGATTAGGAATAGAGAACCTTAGTGAGTGCCTTAAGGATGAGAAGAAGTATAATTAAACATCCCTAAATTTTGGTAAGTATTGGGTAAGGGCTTTATCAAGAAAATACATCCCTATCTAGATAAGAGTAGGTAGAGGCATCTTTGGAAAAGATGTACCTAGGAGTGAAACATCGACAAGGAGTTTCAGTCTCCACATAGGGTATCCCGGTACACGACAATGGGCCTTGTTGCACTCTTGGTTACGACACTCTTGGGGGATATGATTTGGTAGATTCATGAGCTTAGTACAAACCATTATAAAGGGACAAACAGAAACCCATAAGAATATATGTTAAGAAATATATTGAGAATATCCTAGATTTTAACCTAAAGAATCACTAGATAGGATATAAATCTTTTTTATAAGTTTATTTTATGTTCAATGATTCATTTTTATTCTCAATATCTAAGTATTCAAGACCTCTAATTATACAATATTTTTCATTTTTAATGGAGGTAAATAGAAGAACACATCCCAAAAACCAATGTGATAGGAAATGTGATGATTTCCCTAATGATATTCTAGATGTGAAGGAAGTGGGGACTCAAAACATGATGGTAGTACCTGCTCAGATGGCTCGAGATATGAATAATAACATTAATCAGGTGGAACATCCTCCTCATCCTTGGAAAGAGCATCTTTTCGTAGAATCCTTCATGCGGAAAAGGCCTCCAATGTTTAGCGGATCTTCTGATCCCCTCCTCATGGAACAATGGATTAACTCCATTGAAAATATATTCTCCATTATCCAATGCTCGGAAGAGGAGAAGTTTGTACTGACATAATATATTTTTTATGGAGAAGCTAATTAGTGGTGTACATTGATCAAAAATACAATGTCCCTATAGGAAATTGATTAAATAGATTGGGAGGAATTCAACATGATGTTTTTTCAACAAATATTTTCCTTGAATCCTCCATCTCAAGATGGAAATGGATTTCCTCAGACTTAAGAAGAAGGAAGATGAGTCCATCCTGGCGTATGAAGAAAACTTTGCAAGGATTACAAGGTATGCCTCTGGCTTTTTCATGAACACTGAATGCAAGGTGGATCACTTCTTTAGTGGACTAAAGCTGAGTCTACGAAATGTGTTGGCGATTCGAGACTTTGTTAGTTATGATAATATTGTCCATTGTGCCATCAAGATTGAAATGGAGATTCAAGACTCAGTGGTATCGTGGGCCTAGTGACAAGAACAGAAAAATTGACAACATCATAGGTAGTTCATCAAATAAATCCCATGATGGAAAGAAGCCTCACTTTCCCCTTTACAAAACTTGTGGGAAGAAGCATCTTGATGATAGTCTCAAGGGAACCAAGAACTACTTAAAATGTTGAAAGTTTGGTCATCTATCCAAGAACTGGTGAAGGGATATGAAAAATCTCATTAATGTTGAAGAATAAAGTAAGGTTTAGATCAACACTCAGCCTAAAGTTTAGTGTTACAACTGCAAGGATCTTGGGCATTATGTGAACAATTTTCATAAGAAGAGGGTTGTCAGAGGCAGTTAGCAACAAACCCCAAGAAATCATGGAAGGGATTATTCTATCACTACTGCTGAGATGGAGCCAGAAAATGATGTGGTGACCGGTATGTTTATTATTCATTCAAGCATAGAGAATTTACTATTTGATTATAGTTCTACACATTCTTCCTTATCATGCATGTTTAGTAGAACTAATCAAACACCACCTCAAAATTTGGAGGATAAGTTATCTATGAGAATAGAGAAAGAGGAAATTATTGTGTCAATGGTTTATAACTCCTCAACAATTAACGTTTGTGTACTGAACCTCCCACCAAATCTCGCCATACATCCTTTAGTGGAGTTTGACAAAATCATGGGAATGGATTGGCTATCTTTGTACAAAGACAACATCAACTGTCGGGAAAGGTAGATCACTTTTAACTTCTTCAATCATCCTCCGAATCTTTACAAGTGTAAGGAGGAACATGAGTCTCCTTTGGAATCTTTGTCTCAAATGTGGATAATGTTTCCTTATAAGCAAGAATATCTAGATCAAATAATTGAGACAAAGGAGAGAATCATGCTTGAAGACATGCCCATCATGACGGATTACACTGATGTATTCTTTAAAGAGTTGTCTGGTCTTCCTCCTAACTAAGAGGTTGACTTCTCAATTGAACTTATCTCTTGATATCTGCCAATCTCAAAGACACCTTAATGAATGGCCACCATAGACCTGGAAAAGCTAAAGAATCAGTTACAAGAGAATATGTAGAAGGGTTTTATATGCCTGTGTGCTTCACTGTGGGGTGCTCCAGTACTCTTTGTCAAGAAGAAGGATGGATCAATGATCCTCTTTATTGATTATCGTGAGCTCATTAAAACCATGATAAATAACAGGTATCCCCTTCTATGGAGAGATGACTTATTAGATCAGCTTTGTGGGGCTAGTTATTTCTCTATGGTGCACATTTGGTTGGGATATCACCAACTAAAGGTGAGGAAGGAAGATATTACCAAGTCTATCTTTAGAATGAGGTATGGACACTATGAGTTCATAGTAATGCCCTTTGGACTCACTAATTCTCCTGAAACATTCATGTATTTAATGAATAGTGTCTTTAAAGATTATTTTGAAAAATTTGTGGTGGTCTTTATTAATGATATTTTGATATAATCCAAGAGCAAGGTGGAACATAAGGAGTATTTGAAAGCTGTGTTAAAGACATTGTGAAGGTAGAATTTGTATGTAAAGTACAGTAAATGTGAGTTCTGGATGGAGGAAGTATCATTATTGGGGCATGTTATCACACTACGTCAAAATAAGCATTTAGAGGCGGTTTTTTTTTGCGTTTCGCGGCGGTTTAAACCGCCGCTAAAAGGATTGGCGGCGGTTTTCAAAACCGCCGCTAAATGTGGCGTCGGGAAACTATTCGCGGCGGTTTTCAAAAACCGCCGGAACGTTTCGCGGCGGTTTTATAGTGGCGGTTTAAACCGCCGCTAATTTAATTTTTTTTTTATTTTTATTTTTTTTTAATTTTTTTTTTGATTTTTTTGATTTTTTTTATTAGTTGTTTATTTTATTATTATTATTTATTTATTTCGTTTATTATTTATTTATTTCGTTTATTATTTATTTATTTCGTTTATTATTTATTTATTTCGTTTATTATTTATTTATTTCGTTTATTAATTATTTATTTTGTTTATTATTTATTTATTTCGTTTATTATTTATTTATTTCGTTTATTATTTATTTATTTCGTTTATTATTTATTTATTTCGTTTATTATTTATTTATTCCGTTTATCATTTATTTATTCCGTTTATCATTTATTTATTTCGTTTTCTATTTATTTATTGCGTTTTTTATTTATTTATTGCGTTTATTTATTTATTTATTGGGTTTTTTATTTATTTCCTTTTTATTTTATCTAATTCACTTTTATTTTATTTAATTTCGTATTACTTTATCCATGCATGCATGCACATGCCCATGCAGCTGCCCATGCACATGCCCATGCAATATAAATAAAATCTGCGTCTGGTGAAATTTGAACCTCTGACCTCTTGCTTATTATTCAAAGACTTTACCACTCCAGCAAGCCCGCCATGTGGTTAATAAACAGAATTTAATATACTTATATATATTAATTGAAAAAACAAATAATACATAACTAATAGATAATAAATAATAAATAATAAATAATAATAAATAATAAATAATAAATAATAAATAATAAATAATAAATAATAAATAATAAATAATAAATAATAAATAATAAATAATAAATAATAAATAATAAATAATAAATAATAAATAATAAATAATAATAAATAATATTAAATAATAATAAATAATAAATAATAAATAATAATAAATAATAATAGATTATAAATAATAAATAATAACTAATAAATAAAAAATAATAAATAATAAATCGTAAATAATAAATAAATAATAAATAATAATAAATAATAAATAATAAATAATAAAGAATAATAAATAATAAATAATATTAAATAATAATAAATAATAAATAATAAATAATAAATAATAGATAATAAATAATAAATACTAATAAATAATAAATAATAAATAATAAATAAATAATAATAAATAATAAATCGTAAATAATAAATAAATAATAAATAATAATAAATAATAAATAATAAATAATAAAGAATAATAAATAATAAATAATATTAAATAATAATAAATAATAAATAATAAATAATAAATAATAGATAATAAATAATAAATACTAATAAATAATAAATAATAAATAATAAATAACAAATAACAAATAATAAATAATAAATAATAAATAATAAATAATAAATAATAAATAATATTAAATAATATTAAATAATAATAAATAATAAATAATAAATAATAATAAATAATAATAAATAAAAATAGATAATAAATAATAAATAATATATAATAAATAAATAATAATAAATAATAAATCGTAAATAATAAATAAATAATAAATAATAATAAATAATAAATAATAAATAATAAAGAATAATAAAGAATAAATAATATTAAATAATAATAAATAATAAATAATAAATAATAAATAATATATAATAAATAATAATATATAATATATAATAAATAATAAATAATAATAAATAATAAATAATATTAAATAATATTAAATAATAATAAATAATAATAGATAATAAATAATACATAATAAATAATAAATAATAAATAATAAATTATAAATAATAAATAATAAATTATAAATAATAAATTATAAATTATAAATAATAATAAATAATAAATCATAAATAATAAATCATAAATAAATAATAAATAATAAATAAATAATAAATAATAAATAAATAATAATAAATAATCATAAATAATAAATAATAAATAATAAAGAATAATAAAGAATAAATAATATTAAGTAATAATAAATAATAAATAATAAATAATAAATAATAAATAAATTATAATAAATAATAATAAATAATAAATAATAAAGAATAAAGAATAATAAATAATAAAGAATAATAAATAATAAATAATATTAAATAATAAATAATAATAAATAATAAATAATAAATAATAAATAATAAATAATAATAAATAATAATAAATAATAATAAATAATAATAAATAATAAATAATAATGGATAATAAATAATAAATAATAAATAGTAAATAAATAATAAATAATAAATATTAAATATTAAATGATAAATGATAAATAATAAATATAAATAAATAATAAATAATAAATAATTAATTGTAAATAATTAATTTTAAACAATAAATAATAGATAATAAATAATACATACTAAATGTGTGTATTTGAAAAGCCATATAATGTTAAAACAACCATAACATATAATCTAGAATCCTGTTTTAACGCCACAACCAGTCAAATCGAAGAAAATGAAACAATCTACGATATGATATGTGGTACAGGCCTAACGGACATCCGGATCGGAAGTTATACCTGTTTGAATTTTGAAAAATCGGGGTGCCCCGGCTAAAAACTCAGTTTTGGAGGCCTTCTAGACCTTTTTCGGGGTCGAAAAACCCTTGACTGGGCCAGCCCGAGTCACAGCGACGTAGTGCTCGTCGCAGGCTTCGATTTGATATGTGGTAGAGCTCAAACGGACACCCGGATCAAAAGTTATGACCGTTTGAAGTTTGAGTTCCGTTTTCAACATGTTTTGGATCTTTTTTTAATTTTTTTTACCCTTCAAATTGTTATTAAATGTTTTTAATCGATAATAAATAGACAATTATTAATTAATAATATTTTTTAAAAATATTTTGAAGCCATTTTCACTAAATTTCTTATATATTAAATGTAGTAGTCTATTTATATTTATCTAAAACATATTTATAATATATATATTATTTTTATATCAATATAAATGTATTTATATAACAATATATTAGTTTTTTTTTATTATTTTTATTTTTTTCATTTCATTTCGCGGCGGTTTTTTAAAAAACCCCCGCTAATCGCCGAAAACATTAATTTTTTTTAAAAAAAAAAAAAAAAAAATTTGCCGTTTCCCGGCGGTTTTGTAGCGGCGGTTTTTAAACCGCCGCGAAACGCCACCCAGATTTCTTTTTAGCGGCGGTTTTCGCGAAATGGCGGTTTTTCTGTAGTGTCACCAAAAATGGGATATATGTGGACCCTTCCATGATGAAGGCAATTGAAGAGTGGTCGAGTCCAACTTCTATAACGGAGATCCGTAGCCTTTTGGGTCTAGATGGGTATTATTGATGATTCTTGAAGAACATTTCATGATTGTCAATCCCAATGACCAAGATGGCATGGAAGGGAGTACAGTTTGTCTGCACACAGGAATGTGAAAACTATTTCAAGGAGTTGAAAAAGAGGCGTATCACAGCGCCAGTACTCACACTCTCTTCAAGTAGAGAACTCTTTATGGTGTATAGTGATGATTCTAAGAAAGTATTAGGTTTTGTGATAATTAAAAATGAAAAAGTGATATCTTATGCTTCATGGTAGCTGATAATCCATGAGAAAAACAATCCTACGCCTGATCTGGAGTTGGTGGTTGTGATATTTGCATTGAAAATATAGCGGCATTATCTCTATGGGTAAAATGTGTGATATATACAGACCACAAGAGTCTCAAATATATATTCCCATAGAAAGAGCTTAATATTCACCAGTAAAGATGGATAGATCTCATCAAGTATTATGACTGATCAATCCACCGCCATCCCGATAAGGCAAACAAGGTGGAAGATGCTCTTAGTAGAAAGGATCCTGCATCTTTATCAATATTGTGAATTGAAAAGGATATGACCTTCATAGATTTGAAAGTGATAGACACGAGAATCATTAATGGAGGAACATCATCATACCTTTCTCAAATGATTACTCAACCATCCCACTTGGTAAAAATAAAGGATGCTCTAAGAAATGATGTGGAAATTCAAAAAAGGGAGGAAGCTGTTAAAAATGGAAAATCCTCCAATTTGAAAATAGATGAGGAAGGAGTTGTAATATTTGGGACATTATTATGTGAACCATACGATCATGAGGTAAAGAAGAAGTTATTGACTGATTCACATAGCTCGACCTTCTTTATCCATCCAGGGAGTACAAAGAGATATTGTGATCTCTGAGAACACTTCTGGTGGGATAACATGAAGAATGAGTTTGCAGAATATATATCAAGGTGTTTGGTATGTCGGAAAGTTAAAGAATAGGGACAAAAGTTCAAAGGGATGATGAAACCATTACCTATACTAATGTGGAAATGGGAAAATGTCACAATGGACTTTGTCACGGGTCTCTTGAAGACATCGAAGGGAAATAATGTGATATGGGTTGTGGTTGATCGACTCACCAAGCCTGCACTTTTTATCTCCTTTATGGAATACCTATATCTAGAAAAACTTGCAAAAATATTTGTGAAGGATTTGGTGATGCTTCATGTTGTTTCACACTCAATTGTCTCTAATTGTGATCCAAGGTTCACATCTAAATTCTGGAGGAGACTTTAACACGCTTTGAGTAATGAATTAAATTATAGCACAGCCAATCAACCCCAAAATGATGGCCAATATAAAAGAACTATTCATACACATGAAGTTATTCTAAGAGCCTGCACTCTAGAATTCAAAGGTGGATGAGATCAGAATCTCATATTGGTTGAGTTCTCATACCACAATAGCTTCCACTCGAGTATTCAGATGGCTCTGTATGAAGCTCTATATGGAAAACGATGTGTAACTCAAACATGTTGGGATAAAGATGGAGAACAAAAGCTACTTAGACCTGATATTGTGCAAGAGATGACAAAGAAGGTTCAATTCATCCAAAAAAACATCAAGGATTCTCGAAGTTGGCAAAATAGATATATTAAAACCTTCAAAGGGACTTGGAGTTTGAAGTTGGGGATAAATTACTCCTTTGAATATCGCCATGGAAGAGTGTCATGCGGTTTGGAAATATAGGTAAGCTAAGACAAAGGAACATTGGAAACTTTGAGATCCTTGACCACATAGGAGCTGGGGCCTATCGAGTCGCACTTCTTCGTAATATGGTTCGTGTTCAAGATGTGTTTCACGTATCACTCCTGAGGAAGTACATACCTGATCCCTCACATGTACTGAACTAAGAGGTGGTGCAGCTGGAAGATGATCTCTCTTATGAGGAGAAGCCAGGGAAGATTCTGTACTGAAGAGATAAGGTTCTACACAACAGGACAACCCACCTTGTCAAAGTGTTGTGGAGGATCCAAAAGTTTGAAGAATATACTTGTGAACTGGAGGAAGTGATGAAGGATAAGTACCCACCACTGTTTATGACCTAGAATGTAAAAAGAAATTTTGAGGGTGAAATTTCATAAGGGGGGAAGAATGTAACGACCCAATGTTTTCTATAGAAATTTCACTTCATATAAATGTGTCATTAAAAACATGAAAATAGAACATAATGAACTACTAAGTGCTAATTGGCCTTTAAACATATGTTTTTCAATTATGTGTTTGAAATTTTGAAAATCTGATATACATGGTTGCAATCAGTATGTTATTTGTAGTCTGTTAAGAAAAAATTAATTTTTTTGTGAATAGTAACCTACCCTAATGAATAGTAACATACCCTTATGAATTGTGATATACCCTAATGAATAATAACTTCACCTATGATAGAATAAAAATAATATTCATGTTGGAAGTATGATATAACTATATTTTAGAATAAGTTAAGGAATGTTTTAAAACTGGTTTTTATAATAAATTATTATTTTAATGAAATATTAAATTATTAATATTTAGAAAATTATTTTTGAAAAATGGACTTCATTTTTGGATTCTACACATCAAAAAATGGTTTGAGTTAATTTTAGGGAATTTTATGAAATACATGATTTTTTAATACTAGAATCTGATAACTCACAATAAATGCTAAATAATGGATTAATTGTGTCATTGATGATTATATGATGTTGTAAGCCCATTTGGTTCAATTTAAAATGCATTTATTACTATTATTAGTCATGTAATACTTACTATTACTTGTCTTGTGAAGAAATAAAAAATTAATGAGTAAAATATTATGAAATCCCTCCTCTCCTCCATAATAAAAACCCCCCTTCACTCCATCTTCTTGTCCCTCCTCTGAAGCCTTGTACCTTGCCATTATTCTGCCCAAGTCTCTCCCCAAGATCCTCCCCCATGTTCAAAATATCCTAGCGTCTTCAAAATACCAAGACCTCTCCACTTAATAGATTCTCAAAGGAGAAAGTCTCAAGAGGTAAATTTCTTGTTCCCAATTTCTTCTTTTCCTTTAAGTTATTTTCTTTTTATTTCTTTCCTCACCTCCCTTCACCCTAATAGTATGAAAAATCCTATAACATACATGTACTAGAATTTTTTCATGCTAATGGTATATTTCATTATCTTCTCTCCTTTCCCCACCCTTTAATTTGAATGAAATTAAAGAATTGTTTGAGATGTGCTAATTTACCACATTCAAGGATAACAGTTTATCAATTTCTGTTATTATCATTAATTATCGTCATGAAACCATTTGAGTTATGGTTGAACCAGATTATTATATATGTAATATACCATATTTTTAATTCTTTATTTATTATGTAAAAATGGTATTATGTTATAAAAACAAAACATGTTCTTTGTAATCAAACCCATCGATTAAGAAAAACAGTTATCGCGAAGGTTATATATATAATAATTCTACTTCACTCCAAGTATATTTATTAAAATTAAAACCATGTAATCTATTGGATGTTCACTAAAGAATATATCCTCAATTCTGGACAACCACTTTCATCTTACATATAATCAATACATGAATATAAGTGAACCGATCTTTCAAAGAAAAGTAAACTAACGCACCTGAACAATGAAATTGAACCTTATAACTTATCAAAAAGGAATTGAATGAAATAAAAAGGGTCATAATAAATAAATTAAATATATAATAGTTTCTGTACTTATTAATTAAAAATCCTAAATTTGTGTATTCAGGTCTCTAATAACAAGTGGAGAACACCAATGGATTTAAGGTAATGGATCCTCTCCTTTTCACTCTTAATCAAGATTGTTCTCTATGCTAGGTCTTTTTCTGTGTAAAACCAGGTGAGGTATTATGGTTCCTCACCTCTCCCATACTGCCCTAATGTTTTGTAATTATTGATAAACCCCTTATCCCTCTCATCAAGCCCTCTTAGTTACACCTGATACTATGCCGATAAACTGTAATGGATTCTACCCAAACTTCCTTTATTCCTTCGGGTTGCACTATCATTCTTTTTCCAAAATGTAGTTGTGTTTTATTTTTATCGAAAACTTTTAAATTCAGTTTATATGCTCCATAATCATGTTCCATGATCCATCTCTCATTCTCATTCATTGATATACATGCTTTTATGTGAATCCCTCCTCAATACTTCCTAATAAGCACACTTGTTTTAATGGAACTTCCCGAAATTTTACCCAATATCATGTGCACTCTATCCTCTATTTTAAGACAAATTTTCCTTTATAAAATCAGTATTTTTATTATTCAAATGTTATTTATTCAATTCTGTTTTTATATAAAATAATGTCTTTGTTACTATTGTAAAAGCTCTATAGTATTTTCCTTAAAACCGCACAAAAATATTTTGATGCAAATGTTTCTCAAAAAAAATTATTATATGTTTTCACTTCTATTTTTTACCACCTACCATGTTATATTACTATATTACCTAATTAATGTCCATGTATGTTCTAATACCCCTTCTTTCAGGGTCACTTCCATGATACACTCATTGGTTATGCTTTTTGTCATGATTGTGGTACCCAATTCTCTACATGGGTATCCTTATGTTTATGAATGATTGATTATGTATGATTACTTATGTGGAAAGAATATTTATGGGGAAGGAATATTCATGAAAATTTTGAGATGGGTGCACCCATATAGTGCTCCAATACAATTGGTAATGTTCAATCTCATGATATGTGATGTGAAACACGATTGGTGGTTAGACATGACCCATACTAAAATGGGAAACATGATTGGTGGTTAGCCTTAATCCGTAATAAAGACAAGTGTTATGATTCTTACACATTTATATGATTCAATGTTTATATTATCCCAGGATTATATGATATTATTTCATATGTTCCATGTTTTGGAAATGAATATGTCATGCCTCCTAACTCATGTTATTAAGTTGTGACCTTATGTTCATTCCCTTATTGGGATTTTTAGCTCATCCCTTTATTCATGTGTTCCCCAGGGTACCCTATTCAGATGTAAGGGATTAAGGAATGTTATGAGCTCATTATGGAGATTAAATTAATATGTGTTTTTTAGCCTCATGTTCTATGTTTTATGTTTCTAGTCTTCCAAGAAACTAGACTTAATGATCCATGGCTTGTACTCTAATGATTAATTATGGTTAAAATCATGAAATATTATATGTAAAAGGATTAGGTCACTATAGTTGGTATCATAGGATGGTCATGTTATTTTGGAGATTAGGAATAGAGCACCTTAGTGAGAACCTTAAGGATGAGATGAATTATGATAAAACATCCCTAATTTTTTGTAAGTATAGAGTAAGTGGTTTATCAAGAAAATACATCCTTGTCTAGATATGAGTAGGTAAAGGTGGCTCTAGCATAGATGTACCTAGGAGTGACAACTCTGACAAGGAGTTTTGGGCTCGACCTAGGGTATCCTGGTACATGAAAATGGGCCATGATGCACTCTTGGTTACGACAGTCCTAGGGGATATGATTTTGTAGATTCACGAGCTTAGTAGAACCCGTTATTAAGGCAAAAAAATAATCCCATGCGAATATAAGTTATGAAATAGATGCAAGATAACCTAGGTTTTAAACTAATTAATCATGTGTTAGGATATACTTCTTCTTTATAAGTTTATACTTTAATTTTTGAAGTTTCCATTTTATGCTCAATAGATAAGTATTCAACACCTATAATTATACATTCTTTTTATTAGTTAATGGAGGAAAATAGAAGAACATGTACCAAAAACCAATGTGATAGGAAATGTGGCGATTTCCCAAATGATATGCCTGTTGTGACAGAAACAGGTGCTCAAAACTTCATGGTAGTACTTGATCGGCTGGCTCGAGATATGAATTATAAATTGAATCAGGTGGAACGTCCTCCTCCTACATGGAAAGAGAAATTTGTCATAGAATCCTTTATGCGGCAAAGGCCTCCCATGTTTAGTGAATATTCTAATCCCCTCCTCGCAGAACAATGGATTAACTCCTTTGAAAAGATATTCTACATTCTACAGTGCTCGGAAAAAGAGATGGTTGTACTAGAATTATGTCGTTTTGATGGGGAAGCTGATAAATGGTGGACACTAATCAAGAATAAAAATTCCCAAGAGAAAATTGATTCCATAGATTTGGAGGAATTGATAAAGATGTTTTTCAACAAATATTTTCCTTGAACCATCCATCTCAAGATGGAAAGAGAGATATTCGGACTCAAGCAGAAGGAAGATCAGTCCATACGGGTGTATGAAGCAAACATTACAAGGATTTCAAGGTATGCTTCTGGCTTCCTCATGAACATCAAAAGCAAGGTGGATTTCTTATTTAATGGACTAAAAAAGGGTCTAAGAAAAGTGTTGGCCATTCGAGACTTCGACAGTTATGAATAGATTGTTCGTTGTGACCTCAAGGTTGAAATGGATATTGGAAACTCTTAGTGGTCTCGGGGGCCAAGTGTCAAAAATAGAAAAATGGAGAACATCATAAGTGCTTCATCAAACAAATCCCATGATGGAAAGAATATTAACTTTCCCCTTTGAAAAAATTGTGGGAAGAAGCATCTGGGTGACTTCCTCAAGGGAACCATGAAATGATTCAAATGTGGAATGTTTGGTCATATAGCCAATAAATGCTGAAGGGATATGAAAAATCCCATTAATGTTGATGAAGAAAGAAAGGTTCATATGAATACTTAGCCTGTAGTGTGGTGTTACAACTGCAAGGAGCTTGGGCTTTATGAAAACAATTTCCCTAAGACAAGGGTTATTGGAGGAAATCAGCAACAACCTCTAAGGCCACAATGAAGGGCTTATTCTATCACTACTACAGAGGTGGAGCCGAAAATCGATGTGGTGAAAGGTACGCTTGTTATTAATTCAAGAATAGAGAGTATACTATTTGATTCTAGTTCTACGCATTCTTTCATATCTTTCATGTTCAGTAAAAATATTTAAACACCACCTCAAAATATGGAGGAAAAGTAATATGTGAGAATAGTGAATAGGGAAATTATTATGTCTATGGTTTATAACTCCTCCTCGATAAACGTTTTTGGAATGAACCTCCCAACAAATCTCATCATACTTCCTTTAGTGGAGTTTGACGCAATCATGGGAATAGATTGGCTCTCTTTGTAAAAAGCCAACAACAACTGTCAGAAAAGGGAGATCACTTTTCACATCTCGAAGAATCCTCTGATTTGTTACAATTGTAAGGAGGAAAATGAGTCTCCTTTCGAATCTTCATCTCAATTATGGATAATGTTTCCTTATGAAAAATCATATCTAGCTCAAATGATTAAAGCAGAGGAGAGAATCATACTTGAATACATGCCCATCCTGACAAATTACACTAGTGTATTCCCTGAAGATTTTCTCGGTCTTCCTCCTGACTGAGAGGTTGAGTTCTCAATTGAACTTATCTCCGGATCTCTAACAATCTCATAGACACCTTATAGAATGGCCATCGTAGAGCTGGAAGAGTTAAAGAATCACTTACATGAGAATATGTTGAAGAGTTTTATATGCCCGAGTGCTTCATTGTGGTGTGCTTCAGTCCTCTTCGTCAAGAAGAAGGGTGGATCAATGCGCCTATGCATTGATTATCATGAGATAAATTAAGTCACGATAAAAAACAAGTATCCACATCCACAGATAGATGACTTGGTTGACCATATTTGTGGGGATAGTTAGTTCTCTAAGGTGGACCTTTGGTTGAGATATCACGAAATAAAGGTAAGGAAGAAAGATATTCCAAAGACTACCTTTTGAACAAGGTATGGACATTATGATTTCATAGTGGCACCCTTCGGACTCACTAATTCTATAGAAATTTTCATGGATTTAAGGAATAGATTCTTTAGAGATTACATCAGAAAATTTATGGTGGTTTTATTGATGATATTCTGATATACTTCAAGAGCAGGGAGGAACATGATGAGTATTTGAAAACTATATTGAAGATGTTGTGAAGGGAGAAGTTGTATGAAAAGTACATTAAATGTGAGTTTTGGATGGAGGAAGTATCATTCTGGGGGCATGTTATCACCAGAAAAGCGATATCTATGGACACTTCCAAGATGAAGGAAATTGAAGAGTGGCTGAGGACAACTTCTGTAACAGAGATCCCCAGCTTTTTGGGTCTAGCTAAGTATTATCGATGGTTCGTGAAGAACTTTTCACGATTGTCAAACCCAATGACCAAGCTGACACATAAGGGAGTAAAGTTTTTCTAGACACCGGAATGTGAAGACTGTTTCGAGGAGTTGAAAAAGAGGCTTATCATGGTTCCAAAACTCACAATCCCTTCAAGTGGAGAAATATTTATAGTGTACAGTGATGCTTCTAAGAATGGAATAGGTTGTGTGATAATGAATGATGTTAAAGTGATATCATATGCCTCAAGGTAGCAGAAAATCAATGAGAAAAACTATCATAAGCATGATCTGGAGTTTCCGGCTTTGATCTTTACGTTGAAAACATGGAGGCATTATCACTATGGGGGAAAATGTGAGATATATATAGACTAAAAGAGTATCAATTATATATTCACACATAAAGAGGTTAATATGAACTAGTGATGATGGATAGAGCTCATCAAGGATTATGAATTCTCAATCCACTACCATCTCGATAAGGAAATCTAGGTGGCAGATGCTCTAAGTAGAAAGGATCTTGCACCTTTATCAAGGATGAGAATTGAAAAGGATCCGATCTTCTTAGATTTGCAAAGGATGGACATGGGAATCAATAAAGGAGGAAGATCATCAGTCCTTTCTATAGTGATTGCTCAACCATCCCTCTTGGAGAAAATAATTGACACTAAAAGAAAGGATATGGAAATTCAGAAAAGGGTAGAAGATGTTAGAAATGGGAAATCTTATTATTTCAAAATTGATGAGGAAAGAGTTGTAAGATTTGGGACATGATTATGAGTACCATCTGATATAGAGGTAAAGAAGGATCTATTGTGTGATGCACTTAGCTCGACCTCCTCTATCCATTTAGGGAGTACCAAGATGTATCGTGATCTCCGAGAACACTTTTGGAGGTATAACATGAAGAAGTAGATTTTGGAATATATATCAAGGTGCTTGGTATGTCAGAAAGCTAAAGAAGAGTGAAAAAAGTCCAAACAGATGATGCAACCATTTCATATACCCATTTGGAAATGGAGAAATGTCACAATGGACTTTGTCACAGGTCTCCAGAATATGTCGAAGGGAAATAATAAGAAATGGGTTAGGGTTGATCGACTCACCAAGACTACCCATTTTATCACTATTTAGGAAGACCTCTCTCTTGAACAACTTCAAAAAATATATGTAAAGGATGTGGTGAGACTGCAGGGCGTTCCTCTCTCAATTGTCTATGATCGTGATCTAAGGTTCACATCGATATTTTGGAGGATTCTTCAACACTCTTTGAGTACTGAATTAAATTTCAGCATGACCTATCACCCCAAAAATGATGGCCAATCTGAAAGGAATATTCGGACTCATGAAGATATGCTATGAGCCTGCCCTCTAAAATTCAAAGGTGGATGGGATCAGCATCTCCCATTGGTTGAGATCTCTTACAACAGTAGCTTCCACTCAAGTATTCAGATGTCTCTATATGAATCTTTGTATGGAATAATATGTAGAACTCCAACCTATTGGGATGAAGTTGGAGAATGAAATCTCATTGGACCAATCGTGTGCAATAGATGACAGAAAAGGTTAAATTCATCAAGAAAAACATCAAAGCTGCTCAAAGTCAGCAAAAGAGCTATGCTGACAACCATCCAAGGGACATGGTGTTTGACATAGGGGATAAATTATTCCTTCTAATATCGCCATGGAAGAGAGTCATGCAATTTGGAAAGAAATGGAAGCTCATCCCAAGGTATATTGGACCCATTGAGATCCTTGACTGCATAGGCGCCATGGATTATCTGCTCCCACTTCCTCCAAATATGGCTTGAGTTCATGGTTTATTTCTAGAGTCACTCACGAGGAAGTATATACCTGATCCCTCACATGTACTAAACTCAGAGGCGGTGCAGCTGGAAGATGATCTCTCTTAGGAGGAGCCGCAAGTGAAGATTCTGGACCGAAGAGATAAGTTTATATTAAAAAAGACAACCCACCTTGTCAAATTGTTATGGAGGAACCAAAATTTTGAAGATGCTACTTGGTAACTGGAAGAGGTGATGAGGAGAAGTACCCTCACTTGTTTACGACCTAGAATGTAAAACGAAATTTAGAGGGAGACATTTCATAATGGGGGAAGAATATAACAACCCAATGTTTTCAATGGAAATTTCCCATCTTATAAATATGTCATAAAATAAATGAAAATAGAACATAATGAACTACTAAGATCTAAGTGTCCTTTAAACATAAGTTTGTTACTTCTGTGTTTGGAATTTTGAAAATCTGATATACATGGTTGAAATTAGTACGTTAATTGGAGTCCGATAAGAAAAACATATGTTTTGGTGAATAGTAACCTACCCTAATGAATTGTAACATACCCTTATGAAAAGTGATATACCTTAATGAATAGTAATCTCACCTATGATAGTATAAAAATAATATTTATGTTGGAAGTGTGATATACCTGTATTTTAGAACAAGTTAACGAATGATTTAAATCTGGTTTTGATACTAAATTATTATTGTAATTAAATGTTAAATTAATAATAATTAGAAAAATATTTTTGAAAAATGTACTTCATTTTGGGATTCTAGACGTCAAAAAATGGTTTTGGTGAATTTTTGTTATTTTTCTGAAATAGATGAATTTTTTTATAAATAGTAGAATCTGATAATTCATAATAAATGCTAAATAATATATTAATTGAGTCGTTGATGATGATCTGCTGATGTAATCCCATTTGGTTCTAAGTCATATGAATTTATTACTATTCATGGTCATGGAATACTTACTATTCCTTTTCTTGTGAAGAAATTATAAAATAATGATTATAATATTATGAAATTCCGCCTATCCTCCACTATACACCCCCCCTCACTCCCCCTTCTCTTCACTCCTCTGAAGCCTTGTGCCTTGCCATTATTCTACCCAAATCTCTCCCCAAGATCCTCTCCCACGTCCAAAAGCTCCTAGACTCTTCAAAATACCAAGACATCTCCCCTTAAGATATTCTCAAAGGAGAAAATATCAAGAGGTAAAATTCTTCTTCCCAATTACTTGTTTACTTTTATGTTCTTTTCATTTTATTTCTTACCACACCTACCTTCAACATAATAGTATGATAAATCCAGTAACATACAAGTACTATAATGTTTTCATGCTAATGCTATATTTCATTATTGTTGGTCGGAGTGGACACTCAAGAGGGGGGTGAATTGAGTTCCAATCAAAATTTTCTGTTAAAAACAATTTCTAGTAAAATCCCCCAATTTCAAAAATAAATTAAACTGTAGTGAATTTATATAGAATATAAAGGTTCAATTAGCTTCTCAAAGATTGATTAATTCTCAGTTAACTTAATCTTATGATTAAATTAACTTTTGAAACCAATTTACTGATTTATAATAAATATAAACACTTGCGAATTTAATTATCAAAGTAGCTTTGAAGATAGATTATATTTCAAAGTAATAGCAGCGGAATATGAAATAAATATGTATAGTATGGATATAGAGTATAGCTATAAACACAGAGAAGTAACCAAGAGGTTCAGTCTCAAGCCGAGACTTAGTCCTCTCAAAAGTTTATATAAAAGTGATCCACACCCTGGATCGGGGTTAACAACAGTGAGCACACTGTCCAGGTCACAAGACCTCTACCACAGTTCTACGTGGGAAAATAAACAACAGCAGCCAGCTGTCCAGGTCACAAGACCTCTACCACTATCCACAGTGGGAAGTGAAGTGTAAAAAGTTTGCTGAGGATTTACAGATCCTCCAGTGGAAGTACAGGAGTCAGTGTGTGTGTTTAATACAGCAGATAACACACACTGCTCAGAATGTAGAATAAATAAATCACAGAGCAGAGATGTAGAGTTTAGGAATGGCTCTAGTGATTTCAGTGTAGCACTAGACTCGTTTTGGAATTAAACAGAAGTGATTCTGAGTCCTCTTCTCGATTTTGTTTGAGAAGCAGAGTGTCGTATGCTTCAGGTTCACAGGCAGTGAGATGTAGTCGATGAAGCTCTTCAATAATCTATTGTATGCACACCACTCTTCTTGAGTAGGCTTGATTGTATATTTGATTCTGTCTTGCTTGGTTCTTCTTGTATGCACAGAGCTCTTCTCGAGTATGTCGTATGCTTCCTTGTCTCTGTGTCTATTTTCTCTCTTACTTCTTCGCAGCTCTATATCCCTTTTTCAGCAGAGTCTTCTTGTGTTTACATCACGTGCTCCGTAGGACAGAAAAAGGTTTCTTTTCCGCAGGTACGAGGTACGGTTTCCTGACATCCGACAACCTTTATTAATTAATTGTCAGTGTATTAAAATATAACCAATATGACCGTTGGTTAGAATAAATAAAGATAGAGATAAAGAAATTCAAACAGTTGTTTATGACTGTTCAAGAGATCGGTAGGTCATCAGTATTAGAGTAAAGATCGGTGACTCAGATAGATCAGCATTGGTCTGTCATCTGATCGGTGAGTCATTTTGATCAGCATCGGTGAGTCATCTGATCGGTGAGTCATTTTGATCAGCATCGGTCTGTCATCTGATCGGTGAGTCATTTTGATCAGCATCGGTCTGTCATCTGATCGGTGAGTCATTTGCATCAGTGACTCATTTGCATCGGTGACTCATTTGCATCGGTGACTCATTTGCATCAGTGACTCATTTGCATCGGTGACTCTGATGGATCGGTGAGTCTGATTGATCGGTGCGTCTGATGGATCAGTGCGTCCGATGGATCGGTGACTCTGATTGATCGGTGAGTCTGATGGATCGGTGAGTCTGATTGATCGGTGCGTCTGATTGATCGGTGCGTCTGATGGATCGGTGCGTCCGATGGATCGGTGACTCTGATTGATCGGTGAGTCTGATGGATCGGTGAGTCTGATTGATCGGTGCGTCTGATTGATCGGTGCGTCTGATGGATCGGTGCGTCCGATGGATCGGTGACTCTGATTGATCGGTGAGTCTGATGGATCGGTGCGTCCGATGGATCGGTGACTCTGATTGATCGGTGAGTCTGATGGATCGGTGAGTCCAGAAGGCTTCCAACATACTTTGTAAGTTAATAAGCATAGTTAAAAAAATGATAACTGATTCATTCATAGATTGGAATTATGTTTATGAGACATAAAACCAGATTAAGCATTAATGAGTTGTGATGATTTGTGATTATTAAAACAGCAGTTATAAGCATGAAATCAGCAATCTTCCAGAGGGCTCAACAATCTCCCCCTTTTTGATAATCACAAATCTTCATATATATAAAATAAAATAAAAATCTCCCTCTTGAGATAACATTCCCATATATATAATATTCAGATTTCTCCCCCTGAGATATTGATCTCCCTCTTCATATATAGAGTACTCCCCCTTAGATATATATTTCTCCCATTATATATCTTTCTTTCTCCCATTATATATATCTTTCATTCTCCCCCTTTGGGATAATCAAAAAGGAGGGAACACAGATAAGGGAAAAGAGAAGCAGGGTGCAGGCAGGATAGAACATAACACAAAGGAAAAACAAATTTTATAAAGTCATAGAAAAAAGACAAGCAATACAGAGAGCACCCCATCAAAAACAATACAGGGCTATTTGGTGGGATACAAAGGGGCTTTCCCTTTATCCTTTGGATCAATGGTAGGTAAGGTAGAAGGCTTGGAAGCAGTCTGTGGTTCACGGAGCTGAAGTGGTGGCAGGACAACTCTGGCCGGTGCAGTTGGAGGTGTCACAGAAGGTTGTGGAGAAGGAGCAGGAGCTGGATGAGAAGCTTGCTGAGAGACTGGTCGCAACTGAGAGAGAGCTTGGGCAACAGACAGCTGATTTGGAGCGACATCAGAGGCACTTAGAGGTTCGGATGTAGGGAGTACAATGGCAGTGGCCTGTGCATCCAAGTAAGGCTTCAACAGATGAATGAAGTCCTGAATGACTTCTGCTCCATACTTCATGGCTTTTTCAAAATCATCTTTGTTTTCCATGAACTGTGCCAAGGAAGGGACAAAATCTTGCAATTGGCGAACTTGAGTGGTGAAGGCCTGAGTGACTGGAGGTAATTTCAGATTCTCTGCCAGGACTTTGAAGTTTGCAGCCATCTCATGTTTTGTGTAAATCTTGGAAAAGAAAGCATCAACTTTTTCCTTGATCTCTTGCAGGGCATTCTTAGCATCTGCTGAATATACTAAGGCCATCTTATGACTAGTGTCACAGAGCTCTTTCATCCTTTTCAAGGATTCTAAGTCAAGAATATTTCTAACAGCAGCTAGCTCTGTATGCACAACTTCTCTGAGAGCTTCTATCTCACGAGTAGTGATTTTGGTTACCTTGCCTGTACTTGCTTGGCTGACTATATGAGTTAGCTCAGCTTTCAACTTCCTCAGATCAGACTTGTTAAGATGTTCAATCAGATTCCTTAAAACTTCCATCATACCAGAGATGGTTGATCTGAACTCATTTGACAGAGAAAGTAAGCTAACTTGGAGATCCTTCAAGGTTTGATTCAAGGAGGCTATGTGCCTACCAACAAATTCACCCGTAGCAGTCAGGTCTGGCTTGAGAACATCTGAGACGGCAGTTGAAAAAGCTTTCAAGGAGTTTTCAGAAACTTGTAGAGATACTTGATGAAGGGCATTGGAAAGTTCTTCTCTGACTATATCTCTCACAGTGGTTAGCAATTCAGTCTTAAACTTGTCAAGATCAGCTCGAGAGATTTCAGAGCCAGGTAAATTCACAGTTACAGGATCATCAGTAGGAATAGACCTTACTTCCCTTGGAAGGTTCCTTTTCACAGTTGCAGCAGATTCTGGCAACTCGTCTTCTTCTTCAGAATAGTCTAAGCCCAAAACAGCATATCCAGGGTAGTCATCCCAAACAGCAGCACACAGGGTGTAGTTGGGTTTCTCATAGCATGCTGTTCCACTGGTCTTTGATGAGTCAGTCTTGCCACTGATATGGATTTCTGGTACTGACTGAGGTTGTTCTACTTGAACTTCAGCAAGACCATCCACGGGTCTGTTGATACTATCAGCAGCAGCTTCAACTTCATCAGCATCATCATCATCACCATCATGATTGTCTTCAGCATCACCTTGCTCATTATTACTCTGCTCAGAGGCTTCACTGTGATATTCCTCAGTATCAGAATCTTCTTCATCATCAAGAATAGGTTCTGACTCTGGTAGGGTTAAGGGTGGACTAGCAGGTCCAAATTCTATTCTTTTCTTGGGGCTAGCAGTGTCTGGATCACTCCTATCATCAGGAGAAGACACACTTCCTTCTTCAGTTGCAGCTTTTTCTTGCTCATCATCATCAGAATAAATTGGTTTCTCGTCTGGTTTTAATCCAGGATCTCTCACATTCTTTGGCCTCTTGCCATGATCTATGGGATTGTAGGCTTCATACAGCTTATCTTCATCGGCAACCCAGCACTTCTTCCATGGGTTCCAATTGATTTTCATCCTCTTGCAGATCTCTTTGTTGAGACAGAAGGTACGCTCTGTTTCAACAACTTCATCATTTTCATCAACACATTCCAGATTCTGGAGCATAGTAGATATCATTTTTGAATAAAACAAAGCCGTGGCTTTCTTGGAAGGTTTCAGCATACTGGCTATGTGGACCATCACATATCTACACAGATTTATCTTTTCATGGGTTTTGAGCAGAAACAATAGAAAAACATCTTGAAACTTAACAGCAGCAAAATCTCCTCTTCGAGGGCAAAGTTGGTGCTGAATAAACTTGAATAGGAGTCTGCTCTCACCATCTAATTCTGACGCTATGATTCTCCTCGATTCTCTGTTTCCAGTTAGAAGCTCTAGAGCTAGCTCATACGAAAAATAGTCAGTGACTGGGGGTATATTGCCAGCATAGTCCTCATATCGACCTTCATGAGGTACGTTTAAACATTCAGCCCACTGCTTAGATGAGAAAGATATTTTCTTTCCTTTCACAACCGATGACATCCTAGCAGCTTCCACACCATCCAGCGTGATTTTCAGGTTCATATAAAACTCATGTACTAGCTTTGGATAATCTATTCGGGCGTTGTCTGAAAACCAGTCTATCCATCCTTGAGATTCAAGAACTTGTAGCAACAGGGACTTACTTGATAGAAGCCACGCCGAGTTCACTTCTTTTTCTGCAGCTACAATCCGAGTTTCCAGGTTCGGATTTACTGAAAGGTCAAAGGTCTAGGGAAGATAAATAGCCGCGTATGATTTACTTTATCATTTAGGGTTCCCATAAAAAGTAATTTACTAATTAATAAAAAGTAATAAAAAAAAATCGGTTTGACAGAACAGTGTGACAGATCGGTTCCACGGATCGGTTTCACAGATCAGTTTCACAGATCAGTTTCACAGATCAGTTTCACAGATCAGTTTCACAGATCAGTTTCACAGATCAGTTTCACAGATCAGTTTCACAGATCAGTTTCACAGATCAGTTTCACAGATCAGTTTCACAGATCAGTTTCACAGATCAGTTTCACAGATCAGTTTCACAGATCAGTTTCACAGATCAGTTTCACAGATCAGTTTCACAGATCAGTTTCACAGATCAGTTTCACAGATCAGTTTCACAGATCAGTTTCACAGATCAGTTTCACAGATCAGTTTCACAGATCAGTTTCACAGATCAGTTTCACAGATCAGTTTCACAGATCAGTTTCACAGATCAATCATACACAATTCTTGTTTAATAAATTTCATTCTTTCAGAGCATAAGGGCTTTGTGAAGATATCAGCTAATTGATTTTCAGAACTAACAAATTCTAGAGAAATATCACCCTTCTGGTAATGATCTCTTAGAAAGTGATGTCTGACATCAATGTGCTTAGTTCTAGAGTGAGACACAGGGTTCTTGGATAAGTTGATTGCACTAGTGTTGTCACAGTTAATTGAGACATGTTTAAAGTCAAATCCATAATCCAATAGAGTGTGTTTCATCCACAAAATTTGTGCACAGCAACTACCAGCAGCTATGTATTCTGCCTCGGCAGTAGACAATGCAACTGAATTCTGTTTCTTACTACACCATGATACTAGGGATTTTCCAAGCAAATGACATGTTCCTGATGTGCTTTTTCTATCTAACTTACAACCAGCAAAGTCAGCATCTGAATAACTCATTAACTCAAAGGATTGTTCTTTTGGGTAAAACAAACCTAAATTTATAGTATACTTAAGATACTTAAAAATCCGCTTAACAGCTGATAAGTGTGATTCTTTAGGATTAGCTTGAAATCTGGCACACATACATACACTAAACATAATATCTGGTCGACTAGCAGTAAGATAAAGTAAGCTTCCAATCATACCTCTGTAATTGGTTTGATCAACTGGTTTCCCAGTTTCATCAACATCCAATTTACAGGTAGTACTCATAGGTGTATTACTTTCCTTAATACTATCCAATCCAAAACGTTTTAAAAGATCCTTTGTATATTTACTTTGATTTAAAATAATACCATTTTTAGTTTGAAAGATTTGAAATCCAAGAAAATACTTAAGCTCTCCCATTAAGCTCATTTCAAATTCATTTTGCATAACCTTTGAAAAATCGGTACATAAGGAGTTTTTAGAAGATCCAAAAATAATATCATCAACATATATTTGTGCAACTAAAACATCTTTAGAAATTCTTTTAATGAAAAGAGTTGGATCAGCAATCCCTTTAGTAAAACCTTTTGAAATAAGGAAATTGCTAAGTCTATCATACCAAGCTCTTGGAGCTTGTTTCAAACCATATAAGGCTTTAGAAAGTTTAAAAACTTGATTTGGAAAATGGGGATTAGTAAATCCAGGTGGTTGTTCTACAAAAACATCTTCAATTATAAAACCATTTAGAAATGCACTTTTAACATCCATTTGATATAATTTGAAATCCAGATGTGCAGCATATGCAAGTAAGATCCTAATGGCTTCTAGTCTAGCTACAGGTGCAAAAGTTTCCTCATAGTCTATACCTTCTTCTTGACTATATCCTTGTGCAACTAGTCTAGCTTTGTTTCTAACTATATTTCCAGATTCATCTATTTTATTTCTAAACACCCATTTTGTGCCTATTGTCAAAGTGTCCTTAGGTCTGTCAACTAATTCCCAGACTTTGTTTCTTTCAAACTGATTTAATTCTTCTTGCATAGCCATTACCCAAAATTCATCATTGATAGCATCATTGATATTTTTAGGTTCTGACTGTGAAAGAAAAGCTTGATGTTCAACCTGGTTTCTTAGAGAAGCTCTAGTTTGTGTTCCTCTATCAAGATTACCAACAACAGCTTCTAAAGGATGGTTCTTTAGAGTCCTAGATGGTCTTGAAAAGATAGGGCTAGAAGTTTCAGGTTCATCTAGAGATTGAGGTTCAACAGAAGAAGATTCTGGAGAATGTCCAGAACTGGATGCTTTTATAACAGGTTCTTTAGATTTATCATTAAGGTCCAGAATAGACAAATCTTCTTCAAGATTCCCAAGAGAGGTTTTAGGCTCATGTGGATCAGTTTCATCAAATTTGATGTGAACAGATTCTTCCACACATTTGGTTCTCTTATTGAAAACTCTATAGGCTTTACTAGAGATAGAGTAACCTAGGAAAATTCCTTCATCACTCTTGGATGCAAATTTATCCAGATTATCTTTAGTATTCAGAATAAAGACTTTGCAGCCAAAAACTTTGAAGTAGTTTACCTTAGGTTTCCTATGGTTCCATAACTCATAAGGGGTCTTCTTTAGAACAGGTCTGATCAAGACTCTATTAATGACATAACAAGCTGTATTAACAGCTTCAGCCCAAAAGTAAATTGGCAGGTCATATTCATTGAGCATGGTTCTAGCAATTTCTTGCAGGGTTCTGTTTCTTCTTTCTACTACACCATTCTGTTGGGGTGTCCTAGGGGCAGAAAAGTTATGAGAATAGCCATTGAGTGAGCAGTAAGATTCAAAATCTTGATTTTCAAACTCACGACCATGATCACTTCTTAGGGTCTTAATCTTGAGTCCACTAAGATTTTCTACAGACTTGGAGTATTTAACAAAGTAAGAACAAGCTTCACTTTTGTGAGCTAGAAAATATACCCAAGTATATCTTGAAAAGTCATCTACGAGAACATAGACATAGTGCTTCCCATTTAAACTAGAAACTCTTGATGGTCCAAACAAATCCATGTGAACCAATTCAAGTGGTTGAGAAGTTGAAACTTCTTTCTTTGATTTAAAAGAAATTTTGTGTTGTTTTCCCTTTTGACAGGGATTACAAACTTTGTCTGCTGGAAATTCAAGTTTGGGTAAGTCTCTAACCAAGTTCTTCCTAGAAAGTTTTCTAAGTGAGTGCACATTGCAGTGTCCTAATCTTCTGTGCCAAAGCCAAGACTCTTTATGAAAAGCATTTAAACAAGGAATGTTCTGTTTAGCTAAAGAATCTAAATTAACAGCATAAACATTTTCATTTCTTGAAGCAGAAAATATTAAAACATTTTGAGAGTTAAAAACATTGCAAGAATCATTTTCAAATTTAACATGAAAACCATCATCACATAACTGAGAAATGCTTAACAGGTTATATTTAAGTCCATCAACAAATAAAACTTTAGAGATCAAAATTGAATCAGTGTTACCAATCTGGCCTAGGCCGATGATTTTCCCTTTAGAGTTATCACCAAAGGTGACAAAGCCTCCATCAACTTTTATTAAGCTCTTGAAGCAAGAATAATCTCCAGTCATGTGTCTTGAGCACCCACTGTCTAAATACCATATCTTCTTGTAACAGCTCTTTAAGCAGGTCTCCTACAAAACAGATTTAGATGGAAGATGATTTTGGTACCCAGATCTTCTTGGGTCCAGACAGGTTAGCCAATAACACTTTAGGTACCCATATTTGTCTAATGGGTCTCATATAATTTGTAGAAATATCATCCTTTGAAAGATAAACCTTATTAGATTCATAACTATGAATATAGCTGGATGAGGCATAAGAAGTTCCAGAATTAACTATCTTCTGTCCAGATTTAGGAATGAATCTAGTTTTGGCAACTTTCCTTTGTCCAGGTTGGTATCCTATACCAGTAGTGTATCTAGGTGCAACTTGCTTTCCTAGCATTTGTGTTAGAGTATTTTTACCATTGGTGAACTTCTCTAAATCTTTCTTGAGTTGCTCATTAGACAATTTTAGTTCAGTATTCTCTTTAAGCAGCTGAGCATTCTTTTCTACTTCTATATCCAGATCAGATTTATGCCTAACACTTAAAGCATACTGTTTCTTTAGACCTTTATATTTATCTTTAAGCTCATTACATGTTTCTTCTAGCATGTCACAGTATTCAAACAATTCAGATTTTGACATGTTTTCTGAGTCAGAATCTTCACCAGAATAATATGAATTAAAAGCAGGAGTCTCTGATGTTACCTCAGAAGTGTTTGTCATGAAACACATGTTGGCCCGATTCTTTTCAGAGTCTGAAGATTCAGCTTCACTTGTGCTGTCTTCTGAAGCACTCCAAGTAGCCTTCATGGCCTTCTTGTACTTGTTATTCTTGTATTCATATTTCTTTTTATACTTCAGCTTTGGACAGTCGGCTTTAATGTGTCCTTTCCTCTTACACTCATAGCAGACAACATCATCTGATTTGTCATTCTTCTTCCAGTCCTTTTTCCATTTGCCTTGTTGGTCATACTTACCCTTATAATTTGGTTTCCTAAAAAATTTCTTTTTCCTATAGAACTTTTTGAATCTCCTGGCTATTTGAGCCATCTCATCATCACTGTCAGAATCATTTTCACTTTCCTCACTGCTTGTACTTTCATTGATAGCTTGAAGCTTTTCCTTATCCTTATTCTTTGAGGTTGTAGTCTTGAAGGCAATAGACTTCCTTTTGGGTTCATCATCTTCTTCTTTATTTACTTTAAGCTCTTCCTCATACATCATCAGCTTACCAATTAATTCCTTGACAGGTAGAGCACCAATGTCACAGGATTCTCTAATGGAGACAGAGGTTCCTCTCCATCTTTCAGGTAGACATCTCAAAATTCTCATAATTTGTTCCTTTGCTGGAACATCCTTTCCCAGAGAGGTCATTGTGTTGACAATTTCATTGAACCTGAGATACATGTCAGAAATGGGTTCATCAGGCTGCATTTTAAAATTATCATACTTGATAGTATAAGTGTTCAATCTCATTTCTTTAACATTAGTTGTTCCTTCATGAGAAACAGCTAAGGTATCCCAAATTTCATATGCAGTTTTACATGCAGAAATTCTATTAAACTCTTCATCTCCTAGAGCACAGTACAGAGCATTCATAGCTTTACAATTGTTATTGTAAGTAGTCTTTGTAGGTTCATCCCAAGTAGATCTAGCAGTAGTGGGAATTTTGTATTCAGATTCAATAGCAGTCCAAATATCAAAACCTATGCTTTCTAGATGAATTTTCATTTTCAGTTTCCACTGAGCATAATTAGTTCCATTGAAGAAAGGTGGCCGGTTAGTAGCAGCACCCTCAAGTCTATTATCCATGATATTACAAAAAGAATTTTAAAGAGATAAGAATTTAGAAATAACAGAAATTTTAAGAACTTTAAAATACAACAAAAATCACAGTTCAAAAGCAGAGCACTTTTAGAAAGTATTTACTTCCTTTGATACCAAGTGTTGGTCGGAGTGGACACTCAAGAGGGGGGTGAATTGAGTTCCAATCAAAATTTTCTGTTAAAAACAATTTCTAGTAAAATCCCCCAATTTCAAAAATAAATTAAACTGTAGTGAATTTATATAGAATATAAAGGTTCAATTAGCTTCTCAAAGATTGATTAATTCTCAGTTAACTTAATCTTATGATTAAATTAACTTTTGAAACCAATTTACTGATTTATAATAAATATAAACACTTGCGAATTTAATTATCAAAGTAGCTTTGAAGATAGATTATATTTCAAAGTAATAGCAGCGGAATATGAAATAAATATGTATAGTATGGATATAGAGTATAGCTATAAACACAGAGAAGTAACCAAGAGGTTCAGTCTCAAGCCGAGACTTAGTCCTCTCAAAAGTTTATATAAAAGTGATCCACACCCTGGATCGGGGTTAACAACAGTGAGCACACTGTCCAGGTCACAAGACCTCTACCACAGTTCTACGTGGGAAAATAAACAACAGCAGCCAGCTGTCCAGGTCACAAGACCTCTACCACTATCCACAGTGGGAAGTGAAGTGTAAAAAGTTTGCTGAGGATTTACAGATCCTCCAGTGGAAGTACAGGAGTCAGTGTGTGTGTTTAATACAGCAGATAACACACACTGCTCAGAATGTAGAATAAATAAATCACAGAGCAGAGATGTAGAGTTTAGGAATGGCTCTAGTGATTTCAGTGTAGCACTAGACTCGTTTTGGAATTAAACAGAAGTGATTCTGAGTCCTCTTCTCGATTTTGTTTGAGAAGCAGAGTGTCGTATGCTTCAGGTTCACAGGCAGTGAGATGTAGTCGATGAAGCTCTTCAATAATCTATTGTATGCACACCACTCTTCTTGAGTAGGCTTGATTGTATATTTGATTCTGTCTTGCTTGGTTCTTCTTGTATGCACAGAGCTCTTCTCGAGTATGTCGTATGCTTCCTTGTCTCTGTGTCTATTTTCTCTCTTACTTCTTCGCAGCTCTATATCCCTTTTTCAGCAGAGTCTTCTTGTGTTTACATCACGTGCTCCGTAGGACAGAAAAAGGTTTCTTTTCCGCAGGTACGAGGTACGGTTTCCTGACATCCGACAACCTTTATTAATTAATTGTCAGTGTATTAAAATATAACCAATATGACCGTTGGTTAGAATAAATAAAGATAGAGATAAAGAAATTCAAACAGTTGTTTATGACTGTTCAAGAGATCGGTAGGTCATCAGTATTAGAGTAAAGATCGGTGACTCAGATAGATCAGCATTGGTCTGTCATCTGATCGGTGAGTCATTTTGATCAGCATCGGTGAGTCATCTGATCGGTGAGTCATTTTGATCAGCATCGGTCTGTCATCTGATCGGTGAGTCATTTTGATCAGCATCGGTCTGTCATCTGATCGGTGAGTCATTTGCATCAGTGACTCATTTGCATCGGTGACTCATTTGCATCGGTGACTCATTTGCATCAGTGACTCATTTGCATCGGTGACTCTGATGGATCGGTGAGTCTGATTGATCGGTGCGTCTGATGGATCAGTGCGTCCGATGGATCGGTGACTCTGATTGATCGGTGAGTCTGATGGATCGGTGAGTCTGATTGATCGGTGCGTCTGATTGATCGGTGCGTCTGATGGATCGGTGCGTCCGATGGATCGGTGACTCTGATTGATCGGTGAGTCTGATGGATCGGTGAGTCTGATTGATCGGTGCGTCTGATTGATCGGTGCGTCTGATGGATCGGTGCGTCCGATGGATCGGTGACTCTGATTGATCGGTGAGTCTGATGGATCGGTGCGTCCGATGGATCGGTGACTCTGATTGATCGGTGAGTCTGATGGATCGGTGAGTCCAGAAGGCTTCCAACATACTTTGTAAGTTAATAAGCATAGTTAAAAAAATGATAACTGATTCATTCATAGATTGGAATTATGTTTATGAGACATAAAACCAGATTAAGCATTAATGAGTTGTGATGATTTGTGATTATTAAAACAGCAGTTATAAGCATGAAATCAGCAATCTTCCAGAGGGCTCAACAATTATCTTCTCTTTTTTCCGCACCATTTTATTTGAATGAAATGAAAGCACTGTTTGAGATGTGCTAATTTAGCACATTCAAGGATAACATTTTATCAATTTCTATTATTATCATTAATTATGGTCATGAAAGCATTTGATTTATGGTTGAACCAGATTGTTATATATTCAATATACCCTATTGTTTGTTCTTTATTATATTTGTACAAATGGTATTAGGTTGTAAAAACAAGACATGTTCTTTGTAATCAAACCCATCGATTAACAATAACGGTTATCACTAAGGTTACATATATATATATAATAATTCGACTTCACGCTAAGTAACATAATTAAAATTAAAACCATGTAATCTCCTGATTGTTCACTAAAGAATATAACCTCAATTATGGACATCCACTTTCATCATACATATAATCAAAACATGAATATAAGTGAACTGATCTTTTAAAGTGAAGTAAACAAACGAGCCCGAACAATGAAATTGAACCTTATAACTAATCTAAAAGGCATTGAATGAACTAAAATGGGTCATAATAAATAAATAAAATATAGAATAAGTTCTGTAATTATTAATTAATAATCCTAAATTTGGTTATTCAGGTCTCTAAAAACAAGTGGAGAACACCAACAGATTTAGGGTAAGGGATCCTCTTTTTTTCACTCTTAATCAAAATTGTTCTCTATGTTATGCCTTTTATGTGTAATACCAAGTGAGGGGATATGTTTTCCCACATCCCCCTTACTTATCTAATGTTTTATAATTGATGATAAACCCCTTATCTCCCTCATGAATACCTCTTAGTTCCACCCGATACTATGCCGATAAATCATAATGGATTCTACCTAAACTTCCATTATTTCATCAGGTTGCTCTATCTTTCTTTTTCCAAAATGTAGTTGTATTTTATTTTTATTTAAAACTTAAAAAATATATTTATATGATCCATAATCATGTTCCATGATCCATCTATCATTCTCTTTTGGGGATATACATGCTTTTAGGTGAATCCCTCCTCGATACTTCCTAATAAGCACACGTGTTATAAAGGAACTTCCTGAACATTTACCCAATATCATGTACACTCTATCCTCTATTTTAAGACATAATTGTATTTATAAAATCAGTATTTTTATTATGAAAACCTTCTTGGTTCAATTATGGTTTTATATAAAATAATGTCCTCTTTACTATTTTAAATTCTCTATAGTATTTTCCTTAAAACTACAGAAATTTTTTTTGATGCAAATGTTTCTCAAATAAATTTATTATATGTTGTCACTTATATTTGATACCACCAACCACGTTATATGCCTTTATTAACTTATGAATTTCCATGTATGTTCTAATCTATTTATTTCATGGACACTTTCATGATATAGTCATTGCTTATGCTCAATGTCATTATTATGGTAACCAATTCTCTCTATGGGTATCCTTATGTTTATGAATGATTGATTCTGTATGATTATTTATGTAGAAAGAATATTTATTTGGAAATAATATTCATGAAAATGTTGAGATGGGTGAAACCAGATTGTGTTCCAATTCATTGGGTAAAGTTATGTCTCATGAGATGTGATGTGAAACGGGATTGGCGGTTATCCTTAACCCGTACTAAAATGGGAAACAGGATTGGCGGTTAGCCTTAACCCGTACTAAAGATATGTTTTATGATTCTTTTACATTTATATGATTCCATGTTTATATGATCCCATGATTATAAGAAATTATTTATTATGTTCCATGTTTTGGATATCAATATACCATGCCTCCTAACTCATGTTCTTAAGATGTATCCTTATGTTAATTCCCTTACTGGGTTTTTTAGCTCATCCCATTGTTCATATGTTCCCTAGGGTACCCTATACAGATGTAAGGGCTCAAAGAAAGTTAGGATCTCGTTATGGAGATTAAATAAGGAAGTGTTTTTTAGCCCCATATTTTGTGTTTTATATACCTTGTATTCAAAGACACTAGACTTAACGATCCTTGGCATGTACTCTGATGATTAATTATGAATAAAATCAAGAAATGTAATATGTAAAAGGCTCATGTCACTATATAGGTTTCCCGAAAAAGTCAAATAACTCTTGAAAAGGGTACCAAATAATAAATACAAAGGAATTGTTGACTTTAGAATATGGGGTTTACCCTATGTGTTACATAATATTGGTTGGTGCAGGCCATTCCTACAAAATTTGTCGAGCGTGAAATTAATAAAATAAAATAATTTATTTTTTTCGATACAGTGTCCTTATTACACTTTACAAACATTTTTATTGGATTTCATCAGTATTTACCACTCAAAACCAAAATATATAGACAACCATTGGTGATCATTCTCAATGAATGAAGAATCATCCAGATCAGATCATGGATCATTGCATGAATGGAGGTCATGGATCTCTCCAATAATTACAACACAATTTTTCTTCATCTATAATCGATCCACAACATAAGAAGATTTTTTTTTGTTATTTACATACCATTTATTAATCTCATAGGAACACTGATCAATTCTATAAATATAATTGATACGCATATCATTGATAGAATAATATTGTTGTAATTATTATTTATTCATTGATTTATCCATTTTTGTTTGTCTCTTCTAGAAATATAAATTAGGGCCAAATGAAAAATATTCGAAGTTCATTCATCACATTTTATTTCTTTTGGGTCTCTTCCACATTTCTTCACACGGTCATCAAATATATTTTTGTTTGGATTGTGGTTCGACAAATACCCAGAATTTGATCATTGTATGAGAATTCTTTAGAAAAATGGATCAATACCATGTGAGCAGTTCATTATTGGTGTTTTTCTCAAGGTTCTATGACGGATATGGAAGACCAATGATGGATTGGAATGAATTTTTGGTATTCATTAAACCTAGTTTTGATGTTTGGAAACAGATGGATTGATGGTGGTGTTTTACGAGAGGATTTGAACACAGATCATGTTGATCGAGGATGTAATGGTTATATTAGATCTTAATATAGATGTATATATATTAGAGGGCACAAAAAAATAGGGGGGTTGAATTGTAGGTTCAAATACATTGTTTTTAAACAGTTAAGAATGAACATAGTTTAAGGGGACTTAATCTAATACGATTTTTAATAGGTTTTGAATGAACCCTCATTTTATTATTAAATCAAAGAAAACACCTCTTTTTTACATGGTAGAGGGAGACCCATTACATAGCATGAAGTCCTAGTGGGAATATTTCCCATTACATGACCTGTTGGCTCAAAAAAAAATCTAAAGACCCATTTAATTAATATTTCTACTACAGTACACCGCCTACTACTATAACACACAGTACCCTTCGCTGCTACAGTACCTGTCATTGCTATAGTGCCTCCACTACAACAATACCGCCACAATCTGCTACAGTACCAGTGCCCAATGGGGTTTGAACCCCCATGTTTATGTATGATTACAGGGTGCTTTCCACTATTCTAATCCCCAACTACAGGTCTAGGATCTTATGGTAGTGATATGGTTTAATACTATAAGTAATGTAAAACAAATGTATTTGAATCGAATATAATGGTCAAAGTATTAGAAAAGTAAATTATTATACTATATAATATATAGAATCTCATAATACAATATGTAACAAATTATTCATAATTGAAACAATTACAATTTAAATGAATATGAATATAAAGAGTATACTATTCCCATTCTAATACAAATCACACCAAAAATGTAAAAGTATTACAATTATTTTCTCCCAATGAGTATGGTATCCTTTCACCTAGAAGAAAATTTCTATCTTACCACCACATTGCTAAGAACTTGATTCAATGATTGAAATGACTTTCTTCCCATCCTTACAAGACCTCAATTAAGAATGTAATTGACACCTCTATCTTTCAAGCAAGTGAAATTCATTAATACGATGACCAAATGAATGGATTCATATCCCCTAAAGTCCCAGATCGTTATCACAATGATTGGTCACACAAAGAAGAAATAAAGGGCGTTAAAAATTAATGAAAATGAAACAAATTTTTCATTTCATGTATCTTTAAGGCATTTGTACAAAGTAAGAGAGATGAAACATCATATCTCTCTAGAACATGATAGAACCAAAAGTAGAATATTCTCATTTGAATGAACTCCTATTTTTAGGCATCAGGTTCCAACAGTCATATTACATCCAACAGTACTTTTATCCAAAAAACGTGGAGGGACATGGACACATGTCATTACAATGGTCAAAATAAACATAATACATGACATCATTTTTATTGGTAAATAAAAAAATCGACGACATTATTTTAGGTTAGAAAATAATAAGTGCATATAAACGAAACAATGAGTTTGAGATACATGCAATCAATATTATGGTTATTATAAGAGTGTAATGAATTTTAAAATTATAGTACATAACATTATTACTAGGCTTATCATGATAACATTACATATCAATTACAATTTATAAGATGGTTACGATTTTTAACATGGTTATGATGTACAATATTTAATCTAGTTATGATACATGAATACTATTCATAAATAAGAAAAAAATACAGAACCTGGTTATGAGGTATATTTATGATGTGGTACAAAGCCTAGTCACAATGAACATGGTTAGGATGCATGATCTAGTTATGATACACGTGATTATGATGCATGACCTGGTTATAATATATTTGGTTATGATGCAGGTGATTACGATCTCATACTTGTCCTACTTATGGTTTCTGATTATAATGCAATACATAATCTAGTTACGAATCCTTCTTATAATGTTGTACACAATCTGGTTACGATTCCTCATTATAATGAAGTACACAATATGGTTAAATTTTTTAAACAACATATAAAACAATCTGAGTGAAAGATATACATGATTATGATAAGAATGTAACACATAATAAAGATAGTGTGAGTGATTATTATTGACTAATATCACACATGATAAACAATATATATGATTACGATATGTGTGGTTTGTGACTTCCAAAACAAATATTTGATGAAAAAGTCAAAATTGGTTTCTACTAAACAATCATCCCCTTTTAGGAAAGCACAAAAAAAAATAAAAAAATGAGACTAAAAATAAAAACTTATCTCCCCTTGAGTATATTCACTCTTCTGAAATTAGTAGTTAATATGACTAATTCCACCCTTGGTTTAAACCAAAACACTATGGATAATATTCTCTTTTATTTTACTTGAGTTTTCCATTTTATTATGGAATTCTTAAAAATTATTCTTTTCACAGCCATTCTTCCACTTTATGATTTTCAAAAAGAATACAATAAAGTATTTATTTCTTATAAAAGGATAGAGAAATAGAGTAAAAACAATTATTTTTACACAAAAAAATTCATTACAACCAGAGTTTAAACAGAATTCTTTTCCATTTTGTTTTTCAAAAATATTAAACATTGATAGATTCCTCTTTTTTAACTCATTGATATCCTCTATGAGTTTTTCAATAGATTCTTACTTAGCCTTAATCTTCTCTTCCTATTTAGTACTAACCAATTATTGCTTCTAGAGACTATGTTATTGAATCCGGTTTATTTGTTCTTGGACATTAAGATTTAATTCCTAATTTTTAAGCCTTGATATTTGGTTATTGAAATCGTCCAACCTGATTATAAAGGCCTTCTCAAGGATAAAACTCTATTTGAGAGTGAAACAATATCATTACTCTCATTTTTTTACTTTTCATTTAAACTATCAAGCTCTTATGGGGATATTATTTTTGAGGAACCAGGTTGTTGAATGTATTCAAACTTTTCATTAAACTCATCAATCATCTTTGAGTAGAGAGATTTGAGTCTATTTACCCGGTGCACCATTTCTTCCTACTTGTCCAGATGTTTCATGAGGCTTTCATCAACATTGTAAATCCACTTCATAATTTTTTTACTAGCCTTACTGTTATTAGTAGCATATTCGCTAAAAATCATGAAATTGGATTCAAGACATAAAAATTTGTCCCTCAAAAACATAAAATAATATGTTCTATCATTATGGTCATTAGAATGCATTTCTAGTCTGGATTCATCTTTTGGAATGAAAGATAACAACTTCTCCATTCTATTCAGGGCATGTTTAATGTAATGAACCAATTTCATAGTGATTGTCCATTCAGAATCTGTTTCATCAATGAATTGAGGGAGAACACAAAAATAAGTTTTCATTCAAATCACTTGAGTTGGATTATTAAAATTCTTATTGGATTCTTCCTCCTCATGTTCTTCTTCTTTATCAGAAATCGGAATGAGCTTCTTAGGGGAAACCTTTTGAGATGATCTCTTAGAGGATTGAGGATCTATATATTGATTAAAAAATGATAGTACTTCATATGACTTTGTGTTATGACTTATTTTGTTTTCAACTTATTTCTCATTGACTCATATATCCTCTTGTCCGTTTTATTCTTCCCCTTCTGCTTCCCGATCTATATCTTCTACAAATTCTTATGTAAGATATTGTGTAGTCATTCGTTCCGAAACATGTTTCTCCTTTCCTTTCCCTGCAGGAACCGATAGAGTCTTTACAGATAAATCCCTAATTTCTATTCCAGTTCTGAGTTACTCATCTATTCAAAGAATGATATCAATGGAAATAGATTCATCCTTCCTCTTCATCAATATCTTCTTTATCTGTTCTTTTTTTAGGTTTCTTATGACCTTACTTTCAATGAAAAGGCTTCATCAGGATTCTATCCGAACTGAGTATCACCTTTTTTCCTTTCGTGCCTTTTATTTCAACATTTAATATTAACCACATCGAATACATCCTTTTGTTACTTTATTGGATTCATATTTGTAGTCTAAAAAATCATTCAATTATTAGTAGTTTTTTATGGATTAAATGGGTTTTCAAAAACTTGATGGATTTGGATTTAAAGTCTTAACTATCTTTATATTATTTGAAGTTGACTTGGATGTATTAAAAGGTTTGTCACTACCTTCGACTACTTTCTTTTTTTTCTCAGTATCTGGATATTTTTCAATCTTTCTCGATTCAGGATTGAATCAAAACATGATCATACATAATGTATCATTTCTAATCAATGGATCCTTGAAATATGTTGTAACACCCAAGAATTTTATGTTATAAAAATAATCAAAGGAATATTTTTCTACACACAACACTTGCTTGTCTTGCTTTACACAAAATCGCGAGCTTCCTTGATAGCTTGCGTCGTACGCAATACAGTGTTTCACTAAAAAACGATATAATATTAAAATATTATTAAAACTAGCCGTTATGAATAGTAATAACAAATTTTTGAAATTTTATAAATTTTATTTTTCAAAATGGACTTCATTTTTGGATTCATAATATGAAAATTAGCCTAGGGTGAAATTTTGGTATTTTTCTAAAAACTTTCAATTTTTGATGAATAGTGAAACCACTAAGTCGTAGTTAAAAAACTGAATTTTTCATAAAACTTAATTTTACCTCTTGTGTGAGTGGAATTTAGAAAATCTGAGAGACACGGTTGATGTCAGTAAGTAAAATGTGGTTCAATGAGATGAAAATAATTTTTGGTGAATAGTAACTTTTTACTTTTTTTACCACGGTTAAAAGTAAATAGGGTAATTAAGGGTAAAAATGATATTATTATTAACCTAACACATGTCCTAATTCTATTGGACAAGTGTAATTCGACCAAAAACAACCTTAGGAATAAAATATGGCCATTTAGGCCCACTTGGATTTGATTAGGACATTTATTATTAATTTATTTAAAGAAGGGTTAAAATAGTTAAAATCAAAGTTTAATAAGTAAATCATTTTTAGTATGGGGTTATGCATAAGATAAATTCGACTATAAATATTCATTAGAAATATAATGATATTTTATACATAATGGTATTTTATTTGTAATTTTTAGACATTAAATAATTTAATTTATTTATGACACAACGATGATGTAGTAATTATCTTATTAATGAAATATTGACATAATTGATGTTATAAACACCAAAATAAATGTAATTTAACACTTTTTATGAATTACACTAATTTTATAGGTTAATATGACATGTTAGTATTGATTTAATTAACTTTTTTCGAACTTATCATTCTGTTATTATTTTCACAAAAATCAATTACTAAATAGTGTCAAAATTGACATAAAATTGTTTTTAAAACAAATATTATATTATTAATTGTTATTTTATTCCTAAAAATCTAATGTTCGGCCGAATGACTTAGATAAGGTTATATATATTAATAATAAACAACTTGTGGTTCTTTTGGCATTATATAGTATGTTTATTAACCTTATAGTATAAGAACACAAGAAGACACGGTAAAAGTAAAATTATTTAACTTAATGTTAAATCTAAATGATAAGGATAAAATAGGAACCTAAACTTGTCTAAATTCTATTGGATTAGAGGCTATAGACCCATCCACACCTTAGCTTCGAAAAAAACAATTTGGAGCTATTTAAAACCGAACATGACTTTATAATAAAATAATATTTTTAGTTTTTCCAAAGGAGCCCCTCTCCTCCATTATAAAAGGCTACCTCCTCCCTCTCTTCCTCACACCACTTTGAACCTTCATGCTCGTCCAAACCCTGCCCCTTTATCCTCTCCACTTCTATAGAGACATCCTAGAGGTTCTGGTCTTCTTCAAAGACCTATTTTAGTTCCCTAAAAGGAGGTCTCAAAGAATCACTTCAAAGAAGAGGTAATGTCTGTTACCGATTCTTTCATCTTTATTTCTTCTTCCACTTCTTCTTATTTAGTTGTTTCATTATGAAGTAATAACATCAGTATCACTAATATACTGATATGTTTTTATAAGTATGAAACAACCCTATTTCACCATCTATCCATCCTACGGAAAAAGAAATCACCGCGCATGCGTACGTAAGGAATACCGTCTCCACGCCGTGGTGTAAACTATTTTCCACCACCACCTTACTTGGATGGGTATAATGGTGTAAATAATGACTATATATGACTATTATAAAGTTATACTAATTCTGAAATATTATACATACATTCCAATACAATTCCATGATCATAGGAACGATATCATCACTCGTGCGTACGTACGGAATACCGTCTCAACGATGTGATGCGACTCGTTCTACATGATCTTCATTTCATAATGATTATATAAATGAATTAAATGAATGAATATGATATATATTAAACTAATATCATCCTGGATATGAGGTATTTATAACCTAAAGAGAAAAATAAGAATTTATTTGACAAAACACGCATAAGAACAAAAAGGTCTAAACACTCGAATAACAAGTAGCAATGAAATATTACTACTAAGAAGCTAATAATATGACCAAATATGATATCATAAAATTAAGTATGATTCTGGAATAATTCAATAACATTATTTAAATCATTATACAGGAGGTTCGGACATGTATAAAGCATATCGGACCTAAGGTAAGGGAAAATATCACAATCTCATTTTTATCCGAGATTGTTTATACATTAGTATTTACTGGGGTGTATTTTATCATCCACATCCATGTTTCCTCAATATGTAATATTATTTCCATCCTCCTACAATTGTTTAAATTCAATTTTACCCTTCGGTGAGATTTTAGTAAAGGATATGAAAGGAATATTTTGTCGTTTTTCGTACGAGGTACTTTTTTACTTTTCCGAAAAAAGTACAAAGAATGTTTTTTTAACTTATACGGCATGAATGGATTTTTAAAACATTATTTCCAAGAATCATGCTTTAAAAGTTTTCAAGTTTATTTTTAATCAAATTATTTTAGTTTATAATTGTACGACATGTTAAGAAAGGAAAAGTGTTTTTGAAGCAGAATGGATATTTTCATAAAGAATGGAGTTCAAGTGTTTTATCAAAATTATTTTCCATCTAAGATAATATAGGGTTCTGTTTCTATCCCTATAATTACTTTTACTTCATTATATTGTGATGGAAATATTTTTATGAATTCCTTTATCTTATATGAATTGTTTTATTCTATCATGATGTTTAAGATTCCCATTTTTATTACATGGGTTATGCAATGATGTATGATTTATGATTTTGTGGAACACATAAGAATGGTTTCATTATGAGATGGGTGGGACCTATATCTCCCTCCAATACATTGGGTAAAGATTTTATATCTCATGAGATAGACATGGCTGTAATGGTAGGTTATACCGGTTCAGTGAAACAGGACTGAAACGAGGGTGACTCGGTTCAGAAATGGACTTTGTACACTAATATAGTCTTGGCGATGAGTCTTGACTAATAAGATATGATCCTCTATGATTATGTGTGTATGCCACAAAGTTTCATGTTTTAAGTTATGATTATTGGGATTTAATTTCACTACTATGATTTATCCCATGTTATGAAATTATGCTCCCTTTTGCAGGTTAAGATTTCCAAAATGTTATGTTCTTATAAATATGGTGTGATTGATATTTATTTTGTTTATCCTTACTGAGAATTTGAGCTCACCCTTTTGTATGTTTTATTTCCACAGGTCAGGAAGAAGGGTATTAAGTAGAATGTGCCAAAAAGGGACTCTAGATATGATGAATAAATGGGAGGCAAAGTAGATGCTTTATGAACCAGTTGTTTATGTTTCCCAGTTTCTAAAGACACTATACATATACGAGCCTTTCCTGGTTTTGTTATATGTTGTAATAAGTGTGCTTAAATTCTAAATTAATAACAATGTATGTTAAGTATGGGTCGTTATAGTTGGTATCAGAGGAAAGGTATAGTCAACCTTTGAAAACTAGGATGTGAAAGCCTTAGTAAGAACCCTAAGGATAAGTCTAAGAATAGAACACAATCTTAGTGTTTTAGAAATGGCCATGAATAACCTAGGATAAGACCTTATGTGTGAAATTTTATTCTTGATTATGTGGTTTTCCTATTATAATTAGTGTTGCTCACACTATTCTTCTTGGTTTTAGTGAATGGATGGAACCTGAAGGAATCGTGTTAATGCGGAATGCGACGAGCAATGCAATGATTGTCCCACTGAGCAAACAAACGTTATGGGAGATGGAATGACAAATCTTGTAGCCATGATTACTCAACTTTCTCAAGCTATGAATCATGCAGGGCCTCCAAACGAGCAAAGGAAAGAGCAACATTCTGTTGAATCCTTCATGAGACAGCGTCCACCTTCATTCAGCGGGTCTACTGATCCATTAGTTGCTGAACAATGGATTAGTACTATTGAATAGATATTTTCAGTTCTTCAATGTTCTGAGCATGATAAAGTCATCTTAGCAGTGTATCGTTTGGAAGGTGATGCTGATCAATGGTGGAATTTTATTATGAATATGAGGCAAAGGGATGAAATTGAGTCCATGGAATGTGACGAGTTCAGGAACTTATTTTTCAATAAGTACTTCCCTCGTATTCTTCGAACAAAGATATAGAAAGAGTTTCTTGAACTGAAGAAAAAGGATGATGAATCTGTTGGTACCTATGAAGCAAATTTTACAAGACTTGCAAGGTACGCTTCTGGTATTATTATCCAACCTGAGAGTAAGATCGATCGATTCTTTAGTGGCTTAAAACCAAGTCTTCGAAGGGCCTTAGCCATAAGGGACTTCAATAGCTACGAGGAAATCGTTCGATGTGCTCTCCAATTTGAGATAGAGATTGCAGTAACCCATCAGTCATATGGGCTTGATAAGAAGAGGAAAATGTAATTCAAAGGAAAATCTAAAGTGCACACTGAAAAGAAGATGAGCATTCCCTTATGCTCAAAGTGTGGAAAGAAACATGGAGGGAGTTGTCTTAAAGGAACAAGTAAATATTTCAAATGTGGAAAGGAAGGTCATCGGGCATTTGAATGTCGCGATGATGGGAAGAAGATGTCTAATAATTCAAACAAAGGAAGGGATACACAGAATGAACCTACTACACTTCAATGCTTCAAGTGCAAGGAGATGGGACATTATGCCAATAAATGCCCTAATCCAAGGGTTGATGATGATGGTCGACGTCAACAAACTCTTAAGGCCAAAGACAAAGGAAACTCACATGCAATTTCTATCATCAATGTGGAGTACAATAACGATGTGGTGAAAGGTACACATACCATCCACTGTAAAGTAGCAAATGTTTTATTTGATTCCGGATCGACCCACTCCTTTATTTCTGAAGAATTTTCTAAGGGTATCACCGTATTACCTAAAAAATTAGATGTTGAGTTAGTTGTGACAACACCTAATGGCACAACAATCACATCACAAGTTTATAATTCTTCTCCGATTGAAGTTTGTGGGAAAGTGCTTCCTGAAAATCTTGTGATCCTTCCTATAGTGGAATTTGATGTGATTCTTGGCATGGATTTTCTTTCTCTACATGGAGCTCATATCAATTTCCAAAGAAGGTAAGTCACATTTCATATTCCAGATCAATCTATGATCGTCTATCGATGCAAGGATGAACATAACCTTCCAGTGGAAACTTCTTCCATTTTATGGGTATTGATTCCACTAAATGAAGGTTTTTTATCTCAAATGGTTGGTTAGAACCTCATGATTAAGAATATGCCCATTGTACGGGAGTTTGATGATGTCTTCCCGGAGAAATTACCGGGTCTTCCACCGAATCGTGAAGTTTAGTTTTCAATAGAACTCGTACCGGGTGCTTTGAATATTTCAAAGACACCTTATAGAATGGCCCTAATTGAGTTGTAGGAATTGAAGAAGCAACTCCAAGAGAATCTTGATAAGGGGTTCATACGCCCTAGTGCGTCACCTTGGGGAGCACCTGTTCTGTTTTTTAAGAAGAAAGATGGATCAATGAGACTCTACATTGATTATCGAGAACTTAACAAGATTACTATCAAGAACAAATATCCTCTCCCGCACATTGATGACCTATTTGACCAACTACACGGAGCTCAATACTTTTCCAAGACTGATCTTCATTCAGGGTATGATCAATTAAGGGTCAAAAGGGAGGATATACCAAAGACGGCTTTCCATACAAGGTATTGACACTATGAATTTATAGTGATGCCATTTGGTCTTACTAATGCCCCTGCTATCTTCATGGATCTAATGAATAGAGTCTTTAGAGACTATCTTGATCAGTTTTTGGTAGTCTTTATAGATGATATTCATGTCTATTCAAAGAGAAAGGAAGAACATGAAGATCACTTGAGAATTATATTGAAGACCCTGAGAAAGGAGAAGCTTTATGCCAAATTTACCAAGTGTGAATTTTGGCTTCAAAAAGTTGCATTTTTGGGTCACATAATCTCAAAGGAGGGGATATCTGTGGATCCAGCAAAAACAGAGGTTATCGAAAGATGGTTGAGACAAACAATAGTAACCGAGATCTGAAGTTTTCTTGGTTTGGATGGATATTATCGACGTTTTGTGAAAGATTTTTCACGATTATCTAATCCACTCACCATGTTGACTCGGAAAGGAGTTAAGTTTGTTTGGACGGAGAAATGTGAAGATAATTTCAAGGATTTGAAAAGAAGGATATCCAGTGCACCTGTGCTCATACTTCCTTGTAGTGGAGAAAGGTTTGTGATCTACAGTGATGCATCCAAGAAGGGATTGGGGTGTTTTCTTATGCAAAATGATATGGTGATAGCTTATGCCTCACGACAGTTGAAAATACATGAGAAAAATTACCCAACTCATGATTTGGAGTTAGTTGCGGTAATCTTTTCATTAAATATTTGGAGGAATTATATTTATGAAGAAAGGTGTGACATTTATACTAATCATAAAAGTTTAAAGTATATTTTCACACAAAAGGAGGTGAATATACGCCAAAGAAGATGGTTGGAGCTGATTAAGGATTACGACTGCTCAATCCATTACCACCCTAGGAAAGCAAACAAGGTGGCAGATGCATTAAGTCGACAAGACCATGCTAGTTTATCCATGATGAGGATCTAAAAGATCCAATATTTATGGATTTACAAAGGTTGGATCTTGGAATTATAATGAAAGGGGAAAATCGTATCTTTCTCAAATGAATGTTCAAACATCTATATATGTGAAGATTAAAGAGGCACAGAAAGAAGATGTCGAGTTACAAAAGTAGGTGAGAAATGTTCCTGAATTAATACTTGATTGTGATGGGATAATAAAGTTCAGGAATCGGGTTTGTGTTCCTCTCATAAACGAATTAAAGAAGGAGCTACTGGATGAGGCTCGTAGTTCTTCATTCTCTATTCATCCGGGAAGCACGAAGATGTATAGGGACCTGAAAGAATACTTCTGGTGGGTTGGCATGAAAAGAGATGTTGCTGAATACGTCTCTCGATGCTTGGTTTGTCAACAAGTTAAAGATGAGAGACAGAAGTCTAAGGGGATGTTACAGCCATTACCCATACCCGGATAGAAATGGGAAAACATCACAATGGACTTTGTCACAGGACTTCCTAAAACATCCAAAGGCAATAATGCTATCTGGGTCATAGTTGATCGTCTTACAAAGTCTGCACACTTCATTGCAATTAGGGAGGATTTCTCTCTAGATCAGCTTGCCAGGATATATGTAAGGGAAGTGGTAAGATTGCATGGAGTACCACTTTTTATTATATCTGATCGGGATGCGAGATTTACCTCGAAGTTCCGGCGAAGTCTTCAGCATACTCTGGATACAGAGTTGAGTTTTAGCACTACTTATCATCCTCAGACGGACGGTCAGTCTGATAGAACAATTCAAACTCTAGAAGATATGTTGAGATCTTGCTCTATGGATTTCATAGGTGGTTGGGATCAACACCTACCTTTAGTGGAATTTTCTTATAATAATAGCTTTCACTCCAGTATTCAGATGGCTCCTTATGAAGCTCTCTATGGAAAGAAATGTAGGACTCAAACTTGCTGGGATGAAGTTGGGGAAAGAAATCTATTAGGACCCGATCTCGTTGATGAAATGGAAGAAAAGGTCAGATCTATTCAACAACACATAAGAGCAGCTCAAAGTCGACAGAAAATTTATGCCGACAACTGAAGAAAAGACTTAGAGTTTGAAGTGGGTGATAAAGTGTTCTTACGAATATCTCCCTGGAAGAGGGTTATGAGATTTGGAAAGAAGGGGAAGTTGAGCCATAGATATATCGGTCCTTTCGAAATACAGGATCGTGTTGGGAAGGTAGTTTACCGATTGGCACTTCCACCGAATCTCTCTCAAGTTCACGATGTGTTCCATGTATCTCTCCTGAGAAAGTACATACCTGATCCTTCACATGTACTCAGCTCAGAAGTTGTACCGCTGGAGCAAGATCTTTCCTATGAAGAACAACCGATAGAGATTCTGGATCATAGTGAAAAAGTCCTTCGAAACAAGACCACTTGATTGGTGAAAGTTTTATGGAGGAACCACCAATTAGAAGAAGCTACATGGGAGCTTTAGGATATGATGAGGTAGAGGTATCCTCATATGTGTGTTACAAAGTGACGAATTTCGAGGGCGAAATTCATTTTAAGGGGGTAGAATGTAACATGCGAGACTTTTATGTTATATAAATCATCAAAGGAATCTTTTTCTACACACAACACTTTCTTTTCTTGCTTTACACGAAATCGCGTGCTTTCTCGATAGCTTGCGTTGTACACAATACCGAGTTTTACTAAACAACGATATACTATTAAAATATTATTAAAACTAGCCGTTATGAATAGTAATAACCACTTTTTGAAATTTTATAAATTTTATTTTTCAAAATGGACTGCATTTTTGGATTCGTAATATCGAAATTAGCCTCAGGTGAAATTTTGGTATTTTTCTGAAAACTTTCAATTTTTGATGAATAGTGAAACCACTAAGTGGTAGTTAAAAAACTGAATTTTTCATAAAACGTAATTTTACCGCTTCTGTGAGTGGAATTTCGAAAATCCGAGAGACACGGTTGATTTCAGTAAGTAAAATGTTGTTCAATGAGATGAAAATAATTTTTGGTGAATAGTAACTTTTTACTATATTTTACCACGGTTAAAAGTATATAGGGTAATTAAGGGTAAAAATGATATTATTATTACCCTAACACATGTCCTAATTCTATTGGACATGTGTAATTCGACCAAAAACAACCTTAGGAATAAAACATGACCATTTAGGCCCACTTGGAATATATTAGTACATTTATTATTAATTTATTTAAAGAAGGGTTAAAATAGTTAAAATCAATGTTTAATAAGTAAATCATTTTTAATATAAGGTTATACATAAGTTAAATTAGACTATAAATATTCATTAGAAATATCAAAAGAGTTCCTACATAACCGTATTTTATTTGTAATTTTTAGTCATTAAATAATTTAATTTATTGATGACACAAAGATGATGCAGTAATTATCTTATTAATGAAATATTGACATAATTGATGTTATAAACACAAAAATAAATGTAATTTGACACTTTTTGTGAATTAAACTAATTTTATAGGTTAATATGACATGTTAGTATTGATTTAATTCAATTTTTTCGAATTTATCATTCTGTTATGATTTTTACAAAAATCAATTACTAAATAGTGTCAAAATTGACATAAAATAGTTTTTAAAACAAATATTATATTATTAATTGTTATTTAATTCCTAAAAATATAAGGTTCGGCCAAATGACTTAGATAAGGTTATATATATTAATAATAAACAACTTGAGGTTCGTTTAGCTTGATATAGTAAGTTTATTAACCTTATAGTATAAGAACACAAGAAGACAAGGTAAAAGTAAAATTATTTAACTTAATGTTAAATCTAAATGATAAGGTTAAAATATGAACCTAAACTTGTATAAATTATATTTTATGAGAGGCTTTCGACCCATACCCACCTTAGCTTCGAAATAAATTAATTTAGAGCTATTTAAAACCGAACTTGACTTTATAATAAAATAATATTTTTATTTTTTCCAAAGGAGCCCCTCTCCTCCCTTATAAAAGGGCACCTCCTCCCTCTCTTCCTCACACCAGTTTGAGCCTTCATGCTCGGCCAACCCCTAACACTTTCTCCTCTCCACTTCCCTAGAGACTTACTAGAGGTTCTGGTCTTCTTCAAAGACCTATTTTAGTGCCCTAAAAGGAGGTCTCAAATAAGCACTTCAAAGAAGAGGTAATGTCCGTTACCGATTATTTCATCTATATTTGTTCTTCCACTTCATCTTCCTTAGTTGTTTCATTATGAAGTAATAACATCAGTATCACTCATATACTGATATGTTATTATAAGTATGAAACAACCCTATTTCACCATCTATCCATCCTACGGAAAAATAAATCACCGCGCATGCGTACGTACGGAATACCGTCTCCACGCCGTGGTGTAATCTATTTTCCACCACCACCTTACTTGGATGGGTATAATGGTATAAATAATGTCTATATATAACTATTATAAAGTTATAATAATTCTGAAATAGTATACATACACTCTAATACAATTCCACGATCATAGGAATGATATCATCACTCGTGCGTACGTACGGAATACCGTCTCCACGATGTGATGCAACTCGTTCTACATGATATTCATTTCATAATGATTATATAAATGAATAAAATGAATGAATTTGATATATATTACACTAATTCCATTCTGGATATGAGGTATCTATAACCTAAAGATAAGAATAAGAATTTATTTGACAAAACACGTATAAGAACAAAAAGTTCTAAACACCCGAATAACAAGTAGCAATGAAATATTACTACTAAGAAGATAATAATATGACCAAATATGATATCATAAAAATAATTATGATTCTGGAATAAGTCAATAACATTATTTAAATCATTATACAGGAGGTTCAGACACGTACAAAGCATATCGGACCTAAGGTAAGGAAAAATATCACAATCTCATTTTTATCAGAGATTGTTTATACTTTAGTATTTACTGGGGTGTATTTTATCATCCACATCCATGTTTCCTCAATATGTAATATTATTTCCATCCTCCTACAATTGTTTAAATCCAATTCTACCCTTCGGTTAGATTTTAGTAAAGTATATGAAAGGAATATTTTGTCGTTTTTCGTACGAGGTACTTTTTGACTTTTCCGACAAAAGTACAAAGAATGTTTTTTAACTTATACAACATGAATGGATTTTTAAAACATTATTTCCAAGAAGCTTGCTTTACAAGTATTCAATTTTATTTTTAATCAAATTATTTTAGTTTAGAATTTTACGACATGTTAAGAAAGGAAAAGTGTTTTTGAAGAAGAAAGGATATTTTCCTCAAGAATGGAGTTCAAATGTTTTATCAAAATTATTTTCCATCTAAGATAATATAGGGGTCTGTTTCTATCCCTATAATTACTTTTACTTGATTATGTTGTGATGGAAATATTTTTATGAATTCCTTTATCTTATATGAATTGTTTTATGATGTCATGATGTTTAAGATTCCCATTTTTATTACATGGGTTATGCAATGATGTATGATTTATGATTTTGTGGCACACCTAATAATGGTATCATTATGAGATGGGTGGGACCTATATCTCCCCCCAATGCATTGGGTAAAGATTTTATATCTCATGAGATAGACATGGCGGGAACGGTAGGTTATACCGGTTCAGTGAAACAGGACTGAAACGAGGGTGACTCGGTTCATAAATGGACTTTGTCCACTAAGATAGTCTTGTAAATGAGTCTTGACTAATAAGATATGATCCTCTATGATTATGTGTGTATGCCACAAAGTTTCATGTTTTAAGATATGATTATTGGGATTTCATTTCACTACTATGATTTATCCCATGTTATGAAATTATGCTCCCTTTTGCAGGTTAAGATTTCCAAAATGTTATGTTCTTATGAATATGATGTGATTGATATTTCTTTTGTTTATCCTTACTGAGCATTTGAGCTCACCCTTTTGTATGTTTTATTTCCCCAGGTCAGGAAGAAGGTTATTAAGTAGAATATGCCAAAAAGGGACTCTAGATATGATGAAATAAATAGGAGGCAAAGTAGATGCTTTATGATCTAGTTGTTTATGTTTCCCAGTTTCTAATAACACTATACCTATACGGTCCATTCTTGGTTTTGTTATATGTTGTAATAAGTGTGCCGCAATTCAGAAGTAATAACAATGTATGTAAAGTATGGGTCGTTATATATGTCATATCTAACATGATTGAAACATTACATAGGATTAATTACTCTTTCAAAAACATACTGACAGTGGTCGGAAAAATGATCAGCTATGATTTTATACCACCATATTATAGCTTCATGATGTTTCGTAAAAGTAACCCCATAAGGATGAACTTTATTATGATTGCAAAATAATCATGAACATAGAAATCTGAAACGTTCAATATTTCCTTGTCACCTTTTTTCGGCACCAAAAAACATGGCATCTAGAGAGATATAAGTCTATTATCTCATGATAAATGACTTACTTTTCTCTAAATCCTATGAATATCCAAAAGTGTTTCTTCGATTTTTGACCAATAAAAATACTGATCAGCTTCTGGTAATCTATGAGGACATAAAGAATCTCCATCAAATAGAACACCTAGAAACGTAGCTACATGTTTTGAGGAGGTTGTTTACTTCTTATCATACATTATAAAATAAACCTTAAAGATCCTTTTCAATATCTACTAATTCATAAAATGGAATCACCTCATCATGATACACATTATATTGATTATAATCTTTCCTTTCCACACAAAATGATTCCCAGCCTTGAAAACATATAACTCTTTTCCAAGATGAATAAAAAACTTCTAAAAGTCTCTAGATACAAACCATTCACACCAAAAGTTCATGGATGATAGTTATTTTGGAGGAATTTGATTTAAAGATGTTGTAGTAGAATCAGTCATGAAAGAATAACTCCCAACCTGAAGATACTGCTAATTAAAAAAGATGAGTAGATATCTGATTACGAAATTTGAGGTAGAAACCGATTTTAAACCATGTCTAATATTTATAGAGCAACTAATATTAAGGAAAAAATAGAAGAGATCGACGTGGGATAGATTATTTTTCAAATGGAAATTTACATGAAGGATTAGATTAAAAATATCCAATGCCCAATAATTAATTCAATTTTTTGAGGTCTTCCTCAAAGGAATATTGTATTTAAAAAGAACCCGATAAAGAATAAAAATAATTGAGAATCAACTATTTAAACAGCCAAAAAATGTCTTCATAAATTGGACTTGTTGGAGTACCTGGATGGATATAATGGTTTTAATATATTGTTCTTATGAAAACAATACCAAAAATAAAAATGTATAACCAATAAGAAATATAGAACTGATAAAATTAAATAGGTAGGTACCGATTATTTAGTACCAACAGAATAATCCACAACTGATAGTCCATTACCAACACGGTAATCCAACATCGATATACTAGAATCAATAGAGTTTTTCAATGCCGATAATTTAGTACCAATAATGTATCATAATACGGATGGTATAACCAAATACCATAAAATATGATACAGATAAAATTATGAAATTGATTAAGTCATGAAACTGATAAAACCAATACAAATACAATGAATAACTAAATAGTGAAACTAATTGTAGTGAATCCAATTGACCGCAGAACCGATTCATGTAAAATTGATTCATGCAAAGTGGATATATAATAAACTAATAAGTAAAATCAATAAAATATAAGACATAAAGGGTAAAACCAAAAAATTATGTATAATCCCCCATTGAAAAGGAGTAACTTAATGTAAAGAGATGGGATAGACAAGAAATTAATGTGAATAATTAAATTATAGTGATCATTCATAGTTTCTGCATAATATTTTCAAATTTATAAGAAGATATTGGTTTTATGAAAATGTTAGCAAGTGTTTCTAGAATTCTAGTGAATTGTAAAACAATATCTACTTTTTGTTTGTGATACCAAAGAAAGTTGTACCTAATATCTTGGGGTTTTTCACTTTTGTGATGTGCATTGTCTTTTACTAAAATAAATGGAAATATTATTGTCACATAGTATTTGAGTTTTGGAAAAACTCATTCCATATTGAGTGTGTGTTTCATCCATGACACAAGAGCACAATAACTTTCAGCTAATACATATTTAGCTTCAGCACTGGAAAGTTCTACTAAGTGTTGCTTCTTGCATGACCAAGAAACCAAAGAATCTCCTAAGAAATAAAATGTTATGAATGTACTGTAACTATCCATTCTACATCCACCAAGCCATCTTTTGAATAGACTTTAAAAAAAATCACTTCTAGATGAATAGAATATTATTAAGTCCATAGTTCCCTTTAATTAGAGAAAAATACTTTTCAATGATTTTAAATGAGATTTTGTTATATTATATTGGTATCTTGCATATAAGAACACTAAAAAAATTATGTCTGGATGACTAGCTGTATATTATAATGATCTTTATATCATACCTATAAAAAATTTTGATCCACTGGTTTTACAACATTATCAAGATCAAGTGTATTTGAGGTACGGATTTGAGTTCTAATACTTTTAGTGTTGGAATATACATAACTTTTGAGTAAGACCATGGTATACATATGTTGAGATATATAGGTTCCTTCTTGCAATTGAGATATTTGAAAAAATATAAATAATGTTAACTCAAACATTATACTAATTTCAAACTCATATTTCATTAGATTCCCATAACAATCTATTAACGATTGTTGAGTTATACCGAATATAATGTTATCATCATCGATTTTAACAATCAACATTTTTTCCATTTTAAAAAAATTAGTTGGGTCATCAGTACCTTTTGCATAATTTTTTTGTAAAATAAATCATGTGAGTTTATCATACCATTATTTAGTGGTTTTTTAAGGCCTTACAAAGCTTTGGTATGTTTAAAAACATGATGAGGATGTTTTGAATCTATAAAACTGGGAGGTTTTTCAACAAAAACTTTTTCTTGTACAACACCATTAAGAAAAAGATCATTTTACATCCATTTCAAAAAGTTGGAAATTGAAGTATGTTGCAAAGGCTAATAGAATTCGAATAGATTCAAGTCTTGATACTAGAGAATATGTTTCTTCACAATCTGTTCCCTCTTGTTTATTATAGCCTTTAGCAACACGTATTTCTTTATTTATTAACATGACTCCATTTTTAACACAATTGTTTTTGAAAACCCATTTTACACAAATTACATTTGTTTCTTTCGATCATACAACCAAGGTCTAGATGTGATGAACATTAAATTCCATTAGTTCATCTTACATTGCTTAAATCCAATCGTCATCACATAAGGCATCATTAGATGATTTAGGTACTAATTGAGATTGAAAAGAAAGATGTTCAATTTCATTTATCATAGGATTTCTGGTCCTTACAGGTTGATTTACATCACCAATGATATTATCAATAGAAAGATTCTTAAGAAAAAATTGATTTGGGTTTTTAAATCATGTTCATAAGAATAAGATAGAAAGTATTCTAGGGTAAATTTTTTAGAAAAATTTAATTGAGTATTTCCCTTTTTAGAAGAGTTTTCAATCAAAGTTTGATAATCAGTTAGTGAAAACACATCAATTTATATAGGTAAGTATTTTTTTAAAAACAAAGGGTCCAGTTTCCTCAAATTTGACATGACCCATTTCCTCAATAGTACAAGAGATATTGTCAAAAACATTGAAAGCCATAGAATTAGTTGAATAACCTGGAATGATTACATTATCAGATTTGGGTTCGAATTTAAGTAAATTATCTTTTGTATTTAATGTTAATTCATTACAAACCAACAGACTGAAGATATAATCTCTCGGTTTTCAGCTGGTCCACAATTTATAAGGTGTTTTATTAAGAAAAGGTCTAGTTAAAACATGATTTATAGAATAACATGCAGTACTAAATGCTTCAGGCTAGAAATTATTTGAAATTGACTATTCACACATCATAGTTCTTATTGTTTCCTAAATAATATGATTTCTTCATTCAAAAACACTATTTTTCTGAGTTTTTCCTAGAGATTAAAAGTTGTGAGTAATACCTTTCTTAATAAAAATTGTTTCGAAATATGAATTTTGAAATTCTCTACCATGATCACTCTGAATAGTCATCAGTGGTAGGTATTTCTCATTTTTACCTTGGGCTCTAAATTATTTGAAATAGAAAATGGATTTATATTTATTTTCTAGAAAATAGTCCCATATGAATCTAGTGTAGTCATCAAATAAAACAAATACATAGTATATTCATCTAATGGTTCCCGTTTGCATAGGACTGAACATATCCATGTGTACTAACTGTAATTACATAGAAGTTTAGGCTTCACTGAATTATTTAAAGATACTTTTATGTTCCTTTCTATATTGACAGGGGTCACATGCTTTTAAAAAATCATACTTTAGATCTTGTAGATCCATAAAATGTATTTTATTTGAGGGTTAACATAGGTTTCTTAGGTTATAGTATCCTAACCTCTTATGCCAAAACCATGATTGATATTCCATTTCACTTAATCTAGTCATGTCCGAGTTCCTAAGGTCTTCTATGTTGATTGTGTATATATAATCATCCCTATGGGAAAAAAATGAATTAATCCTTAGAATTTTGAACTAAACATTTATCATTCATAAAATTCACAAGAAAACCTTCATCAAATAATTGACTTATGCTTATATGGTTGTGCTTAAGACCTTCGACAAACAAAACATTTGAAATTAAATCTTTTCCAAAAAGAAAAATATTACCTATACCAATGATTTTTCCCTAAGAATTATCTACTAAGGTCACTCATCCACCTTTCATTTCAATAATCTTTTCAATGAAATCATATTTTCCAATCATGTGTCTAGAACAACCATGATCCATAAACAAATTTTTCTTCTTGTTGGAGTACTTCTTGTTTTCTTGAAAAATAAACAATTAGTTTTTCAGAACCAAAACATGTTTGGATCTATAAATGTCAAGTAAAATAATTTTAGGGATCATCATTTGTTTTTCAAAATGGGATTTATGAAATCCTAAAGACTGGGTTTTATTATGAGAATATTTTCTTCTCAATGCCCACCACATTGACATTTTGTGCAGAAATGTTTATTTTGAGGAACAAAATAGTTATGACTAAAAATTAGTTTTTGAGTGAGTGTAACGAATTCAAGAACTATTCAATAGAGGATGAATTTGAGAATACATTTTGTCAATTTCTATCCTTCCAACATTCAAGTCGGATAAAAGTTTCTTAGGAGAAAATATTTCATATTTTTGTTAAATGACTAAATAATCATTCTCCGAAGAAATTGTTTTGTAATTTTTTGTAGTCACAAAAATGTTTTTCTTTAAAAAAAAGTTCTTCAAAGTGCATAGAAAGTTCATCCTTCTCAGCACATACCTCCTTAAATAATTTAGAAATATTTTCAAAATCAAAGGTTTTCAAATCAGTATCTTTTGAATGATATGATACTTCTTTGGTAAGAATATGTATTCTAGAATTTTCCTTATCATGATTTTCCTTTAGTTCGGAATTTTAATTCTCAAGTAATTTGGGAAATCTAGATATTTTTTCAACCAAGGGTAAATTGTCTTCTACTAAGGGATATTTTTCATCTGAAGAGTTAGAATGTTTCTCATTAGTGTAATTTTTATTTAAAGATACATTTGTAATAGATTCATCATTTTTTACCTTTTCCATGAAATAATGATTTGGAATAGATATCCTCGTTATGGGTTCTATATCCTTTTGGCCAGAAGATAAATATTCTAAAGTTTTATCAGATGAATCACCATCACTTTCACTCAAAGTATCATTTTCCTTAAATAATTTCATAGTCTTTGTATAGTAACACTTTTCCTTGTTTCTTTCAGAATCATTATCCTTCCTATATTTTCTTTTTAGTGAAGGACCATATGTTCTAATTTGACCTTCCCTTTTAAATTCATAACATGATACTTCTGAGTCTTTCTTATCCTCCATATATTTATTTTTTAATCTGTATTGAATGACTTTCTTTCCAATAATCTTGTTTATCCTTCAAGGAGGATTGGATAACTCATTATCTGAGTGATCACAATCTATTGATTCTAATATAAAAAATCTATCTTATCATTGGATCTAGTTGTCCTTTTTGGTGTCTTAACATTGGATGTCGTAGTAAAAAAACACATCCTTTAAATTTCTTCTTTTTATTGAAATTGGAAACTCTTTTATTCTTATCTCATTCTGAACAAGAGTTTAAAATAAATCATCAAGAGTGATTTGAGTAACTTTCCTATATCCATTAATAGCTGTCCTTTTCGATTCCCATTCATTGGGAATTAAATCTGTTATCTTTTCCATAAGCGCTTCATCATAAATTCCCTTTTCACCCGTGGATTTTAAACAATTTTCTATGGTCATAAATCTTGTTTCACCATGAACACAGGTTCTCTATAAGGAAAAATAATCCCAAGATATTCTGCTCGAACTATGGCTCTTCCTGTTTCTATAATTATAGATGTAAAAAAATGTGTTACTTCCAATTTCTTCCAGATATAATTGGATTCTTCACATGATGATATCTAACATTATATATTCCTCTTCCTAGAACACAACATTGTATTGTGTACCTTTTAGTTTTATTGATCTTCTTGTTTCTCTTTGTTGGTGAAGGTACTCACTTCCTCATTTGGGATTTTGTAACATCCAGTGAGCATCATAATGTTTTATACTCCATTATTAATAACAAAATTCATCATAAGATCTCTCTATTACATATAATAATTTCTATCAAAAATAGGTGGTCTTGTTGGATTTAGATTTTCTTTTGATACAATTTTCATTACTTCCATCCTACAAAAATAATACCTTTCCACTCTACACGTCAGTGTAGTAGGTAGTTATAAACAAAATATTTGTAAAAGAAATATAATTATATTATTAAATGAAATAAACTAAGTAATAAAAATCTTTGAAAACCTCCTCTGATACTAATTTTTGGATTATAATATAGATGTATATGTATATTATGTGGAATAATACAAGAGGGAGTGAATTATAGGTTTAAAAAAATTATATTTAAACACGTAGGAATGAACATGGTTTAAGAGGTCTAAAATAAATACAATCCACAAACAATACAATTGACCATATAGTTCTTGGATCTGTTGGTAATGAAATGGTATAATACTATAAGTAATGTAACACAATTTTATTTGAATTGAATACAATGATCAGAGTAATACAAGTGTATACGATTCTACCATATAGCATATAGATTCACTTAATACAATATCTAATGACTGAATCATAATTGAAAAAGTTACAATTCAAATGAATATGAATAGAAATAGGATAAAATTTACTTTCTAATACAAATATTAGTGTAAATGTAAAATTATTACAATTCTTTTATCCGAAAGAGTAGGGTATCTTTTAATCTATGATAAACGGTTTGTCTTACCACCACCTTGGTAATCCCTCGATACGATGATCAGAATGAAAACCTTCCAATCCCTAAAAGACATCGATTTAAAAGGTAATCGATACCACTGTCTTCCAGGCAATTGAAATACCTTGATACGATGATCGGACACACATCTTCTTATCCCCAGAATCCCTTGATCATTATCAAAATGATCGGTCTCACAAAATAGAAACAAAGAACTTATAGAAATACAAGAACATAGAACAAGCTACTCAATTATTGTATCATCATGGCTTTCACATGAAGTAAGAGAGATGTCATAGCTTCTCTCTCTATAACTTGATTGAATAAGAAGATGTGTTTTCTGGTTTCAATTACACATTATTTATAGTAATGAGGTTCAAATGGTCATATTTCTTCCAATAGTCATATTTCTCTGAAGAACTCTGAGGGACATTGACACCTAGAATTACAATGGTAAAAACAGAGAGATTAAATGACATTGTTTTTATTGGTAAATAACCAGATCAACAACATCGTTTTAGGTTAGAAAATAATTAGTGCAACGAAATTGGACAATGAATATGAGATACATGAAATCGGTATAGATGTTAATATAATAGTGTAATATATTTCAAAAGTACAATACATAAATTTTTACTATGCTTATCATGATAACATTAAATATCAATTAAAAATTATAACTTGGTTATGGTTTTTTACATGGTTATGATGCACAATATTTAATCTGGATACGATAATTGAATACAATGCATAAATAATAAAACAATACATAACCCAGTAACGATGCATATATATCATGTGATACATAACCTGATCACAATGGACATGGTTACAATGCATGATTTAGTTATGATACATGTGATTATGAAGTATGACATCGTTACAATATATGTTGTTATGATGAATGTGATTACGATCTGATACTTATATTCGTTACGATTCTAGATTATAAGGAAATAAATAATCTGGATACGATTCCTGATTATAATGAAGTACACTACCTGGTTACAATTCTTGATTATAATGCAGTATAGAATCTGGTTATGATTATGAAACAACATATAAAACAAAGTGAGAGATCAAAATACATGATTGTGATAATAATGAACCACCTAATTAAGACAATGTGAGTGATTGTGATTGTGAAATAACACACATGATAAAAACTATATATGATTATGATATGTGTGGTTTTTGATTTCAAAAATAAATGTTTGATTGAAAAGTTGAAACAGGTTTTGACTCAAGGGTTCATAGGATCTAGGATGTACTGATTCTAGAGAGATGAATGGTTTTGGAAAGGCATAGTTAGTTGTGGAAGATAACCCATAGGTTCTAGGAAATCCCAAGTAACACATCGTGTAATTAATGATGACACACTATGTGGGACCCCTAGTTGTAGTGCTACGGTTTAGACTGTATTTAAGTGTCACAATCCACGTGACATAGTCTCATTCCTTTTTACCCCTCCTTGTGGCTTATTGTGTACTTTAAGAATTACTAGGACATGGGAGAAAAGTACACAACCAAAGAACATATCATGTACTATGACATGTACACAGCATGACATATATTGGCATGTACATAGACATGGGATCCTTACAGAGACATGTCCATGGAACTCAATAAATATTTCATGTGTCGCTACATGTTGTATACTTATACTACATGCCATGTGTACGGTGATTTACATTAAATATGATCCTTTTCCAAACTTGTAGACTTGGTGATAGCTAGGCATTCTGTGTATAAACTGGTACGACCTAAGTACCCCCTAAAAAATGTTTGTTTCTCTTTGTTTCCTTAGTTTTACCAATATAGGTTTATTTATTTCCCATGGTCCTTTTCCTCTAGGGTATAGTTTAGTGCTACATCCACATCATTCGAATGAGATCCCCTCTAGAGGTTTAGTCTCAGAAAACGTTTTGGTGTCCCTTAGTGAGACTGAAGTGAAATCCTCTATCATACTTGTTTCCTAGATGGGTTTTGTGGAATCATCATTTCATCCTTGAGAGGGAGACTGAAAATATATCTAGAATTCCATATTAGTATCATTTCATGTATCATTTTCATATGGTCCTCGATGTAGAGATTTTATCTAGATTGGGTTCTTGAGGTCCCCAAGCAGTTCAGGGCATCACCCCATTTCTTAATATAAAGGTGTCATTAGACCAGTGAGATTTCTTAGGTGGGTCCCAATGATCTAGACCACTTCATTGTGTTTCACTGATGATAGTATGGATCCTAGTGTGGAATCTCCCAAAAAATTATTTTTTTGAGTAGAATAATGTGGTTGGTAGTTGGTTATGACTACCTGGTGGCATGGTATTTTTCCTGAGCATAGTTTGGTATCTCTATTATACATTGTCTTTTATAACTTCTATTGATCTTACAATACATGGTGCATCCTATTTAGTGTTTTTGAGGTGTCCTGCTAAGTATTATCATACTCACTGATGCATGGGTATTTCCCATATGTGTCTGCTTTTATGCAGATGACAACTCTTTTGATGGTTTCTTAGGAGATCATGGAATGGGTGGAGCATTGAATGAGATTTTCAGACTGATTTGGTTACTAGGAGATGGAATTTGACATTATTCCACTCTCTTAGAGCAGGTTGGACTCTTTAGAATTTTTAGTTGGGGTTGTATTCTTTCACTTCTTCCACTTTCAGTACTTTACTATCATACACTATTATGGGAACCTAGATGAATTGATGAATTGTTTCTGTTTTTATTTACATTTCATAATCATGTGGGATTGGATATATGTTCTTTTTTATATGTATGACAGTATAATACATCCCAGTTTTGGGGTATTCATACTCAATGTCGGTCTCCAACCTATGCCATACTGAAGGTGGTATTAGGGTAGTCATGAGTCAGACCTTGGTGGTTCGGGTAATGATCAATATGAATTCGAGCTAGGTTATAACATAGTATTAGATTTGTTGAGATTTCCTAGGGAAATAATGTTTAGTGTTTTTTAGTTCATCATTCCGGCCAGGGAATCTAGTTCTTTTTGTGGTGGTCAACGTATCCATACACAAGGACTCTGAAATAAATTATTTTGGCTTAGTATATGTAAAACTTGGTTGTAGGGAAATATTTTTTGCAAATGAATAATATAGGAATTGTTTTTATTTACATTTCCTTCTTGATTCTGCACCCCATATATAATATTTTAACTGTGGAAGATCTTGTTTTATTTCATTATGTCTCCACTCAGATATCCATCTAGGATTTCACTGTGTGATCATGAGGATGATCTTCTTAGTGATGAGGTATTCATATATAGTCATGTATTGAAGATATAACCTTTGGGTGGTTTACTATTTATACCACCACCCATTGAGCAGTAGATAGAGCAGGCAGTACCAACTGAGGATGACTACAACCTAAGTGTGATGCACATATTTTAGAGGTAGAAACCTCCCAAATTTGAAGGTGAGATAGACTCCCAGGTGAATGAGGAATGGGTGGAGGTAGTCACATTCACATTACTCATTATAAGATTGATTTTATTTCAGATGGAGGACCTAATGGTGAATCATCTTTAGTGTTTTGATTAAAAAATTTGGATTTTAGTGACTCTGTCACATGATGAGAAAACTCTCCTGTAGTTATACATTTATCATATCTTTAAGGGGAAGTATTATCCAACCACATTGTGATCTGTACTCATACAAGACATTATACATATACAATGGAGAAATATATCTGTCGTGGAGTACTCAACAATGTTTACTGATCTCTCATTTTATGTCGTGGATATGTGTAGGATATGTTCTTATGGTCTCATACATTTGATCAAGTATTACATAAATAAATCATGGTTTATTTGTATCCAATTTTCACACAACATATGCTAGAATTCTTGAGAGAGCAATGGTGGTGTAGAGATTTCTGACTAAGTAAGAAATAGAAGTGGGAGCTATTTGTTGGTACCCAGTAGATGAGACCTTGGAATCCATAAACTGATAGTAGTCACAAGGATCTAACCATGTCAAATTCTTCATGAGGTGATTCTAGGATGTTGGTTCATCTGTTTATATCCCTCTAGATGGATTGATTCATCCAGGGGGGGTTGTGTTTCTCCTACATCAGTCGAGGACATCTGGATCAGGATTGTTTGACCTTTCATACAGCTAATCATGAGATGGTTGAGGGACCATCAAGATAGAGGAAAAGGAAGTATTAGAGTGGTTCATATGAAAAAGTAAACAGAATATGTGCTAGTAGTGTATCATGAGTTCGTCATTGGTTCAACCTATTTCCACCACCACCCCAGGTGGTCAGTGCTAAGATCAGGTAGTTGGTAGACAGGGTCGAGGCCAACATTAAACTATGAATAAGTATAAACTGGATTCTCCATGGAGGATATAAGGTATTATCTATGACTTTTCATTTTTAGTATCATTATTTATAAACATGGGTTCGTGTCATTACATCCTTTACACTTCTCCAATTCGAGACATATGGATTCTTGTTGAGATATTGGCTTAACCCTTACGGTTGGAGACTCCAACAATTGGTGACATAATAATTGATCACTTGTGTGAAATTGTGACATGACTCTTGGATGTGAGAGATTTTTATGAGATCCAATCATTATATCAATTAGGACTTTCAATGTCATCTTAGTTATACACTGGAAATCCATAGCTTATGAACATATTGACGATTTCAGGGGGGATGATATGGTGTGTCTGAAGCGATGGAATGAGGAATTCTGTTGTGGGTAAATGGGATACATTAGGGGATTAGGATGATATCATTCTTATGAGAGTGAAGGTGAGGACTCACCAGTTATCTAGCTTGACTGTTGGAGTAGTGGATGATCTAGGCTTTCAGTTTCTTATGTTGGTGGAGGAGTATGAGGACCACTTTCTATAAGACGTACCATGTTTACCTCCCCACCCATAGCCATAACTATACATCAACTTGCATCACATGATGACACCTATATCTAAAACATCATATTCTTTGGATCTTGAAGAGGTTCAGCAGATGTGGTTGCTGTTTGAGGGCTTTCAGGAGAAGGTCATTGTAAGACCCAACATTTCCCCCGTAGTGGCCCTAGTGATTTTCTCCAAGATGGATTATGGGATATTGAGGTTATGTGTGGATTAGCGGTTCTTGATTCATGTGACCATGATGAATAATTATCCACAAACGAGGATTGAAAACAATATTTAGTAGTTTAGGGGGCTCAATGGGTATCGAAGATTGACCTCAGATCAGGATATCTGCAATTTTGAGTATGGATGATGATATACCAAATAAAGAATTATGATTTCATTGAAGTCATTATGAGTACATAGTGATGGGTTTTCACATGAATAATTCTACTTTGATGTTCATTGGGACTCATTGTAACATCCCAGTTTTGGGTGCCGCCTAGAGGTGCCTGGTACCCAGTTGGTCACATAGCCTCCGGTGCATTTTCCCAATTTCTAGAGGCAGCTGACTAAAAGTGAGGGCCTTCGGTGTGATAGTTGGAAAATTATTCCCTCACTATTATAGTAATTTAGTGGAAATAAACATATTACAATAGTTGAAGTAGTAAAACCTCCAATAAGTAAACAGTGGTAGACTAAATGTAATAAACAACTAGGAGCACAAACATAAATGATGCATGATTCATATGTCTAGGAAACCAGCCAAACAAGTCACAATGCTGGCATACATTACTAAACCAATGTAAAAAATAAAAACTAATAAACTCTAGGAGGATCACAATCTTTTTCTTCGTCCCATTCTCTACATCTCCACTGTAGTCAAGTACCTGACGTAGAAGGGTGTTATCCCTTATCTATACCTACAACAATATAATCTATTCGGTCCCAAAAGCATGACTTAAACAAGGTGTGAGATGAATAATAGTAGGAAACCACCCAAAGATCTATTCATAATAGTTAGTGAATATATATGGCATGTAATAAGAAAAAATAAGCAGTAAACAAGGAAGTACTCAAATGTAATCAATCCTCGAGTTTCAATTGCATTAAATTTCATATAGCATGTAACCAGCTAATTAAAAACAATTAAACCTATAAGAATTACTCACAGCCTAACCCCTATTATTCAAACAATCAACCACATGAAATTCTCTATGATGTACTCACAGTCTAAACCCTATAGTTTAGCTTTAGCAAATACTCTCTAAGGAAGAACTCACCATCAATTCCCCTAGACGTCTCGTATCGGTAACCATAGACACTTTGAGGAAGCACTCAACATAAAATTCTAAATGTGGACTTTTAATGTGGAAATAAAGACTCTCTAAGGGATCACAAAGTCTATTCCCTTATGGTCTCACAACGTAAATGTAAACAATCACAATGGAGAAGACCTTAGCATCCATACCCCATATGGTCTACTACACCAAGTTCCCACAACCTAGTGTAAATCAATCATTCACAGTGATATTCAATAGCCAAAATAAATGTAAAGAACAAATTTTCTAACAATATCCAAGAACTACTTTGATAAATAGATACAATTATACGACATTGTAAGATAATATCACTACATCCTGACAATATGTGGCATGGAGAAATACCAGCATAATTGACAGAGCTAGACCAAGTAGTCAATATCAAAAAAGCTGGGCCACGAAACCATAGGCTGACAAATAACCATACTCATAATCAAACAACCTCTACTCTAGAACACAGGGAATTACAGGAATTAATATAGACAAAATCCATAAACATGCAATACCTCATTCTAGGGTATTGGGGACTTTGGAATATAATATTTAATGCCTAGCTAAAAAAAGTCATATACCACCAACCTTGACATTGTATGATTGATATACTATGGAATCGGCCATTGAATCAGCCTAGAAGAACAATGATCTACAAAAACATCTAAAACATACAACCATTGATATCTAATGAAAGGAGAGAAATCAGGAAACAAGGCTCTAGAAGAAGGATGATCTCACCCTAAGCATTCCAATGCAGTTGATGGAGGTTGAATCAGAGAATGGATGATCAATCGGGGGATCTGAGTTGAATCTCACTCCTCAGTCTCTCCATGATGAGACGTCGTTAGAAGAAGGGGTTTTGTTAAACGAGACACAACCCTGGTCCAATATAACATTTAAAAATAAAAGTAAATGGTGTATTCTTTAAAGGTACTTAGTGTGTACTTACCTTAACTAGACCCCACTTTAGGCGGTATCCATGTCACCCCACACAGCCATGTACTCGGCCGTTACACGGTCAGTACACATTTACCCACGACAACTAAGTACATGGCCTACACTCCAATGTACATGGCATATACTCCATAAATTTCTAGATTCTCATATTTTTATCAAAAACACTAGAAAAGAAAAACCCACACCTGACAAGAAGTTCTGGGTTCTTAAAAACATCCCCCCTTAAAAGAAATTTGTCCCCGATTTTCCCTAGCAATGCATCATAGAAGAAGAAATCTCAAACATATCTATACACTATGATCGTGCATCAGTCTCCCATGACCAAATTCCATCTTTTTATCACCCATGTTTCCATATCACTCGTACCAGAGGAACATACTAGAAATGAAGAACCCTTGCACTGCATTCAACAATCTGGATAGGATGATCCTCATATGGTGAAGCCACCTCCAACTCAACCTCCTAGGTTTGAAAAACATGGGATGGGTCTAAGAAGTAATATAGTAGCTAAGAAATGTGGAAGACGTCATGTATAGCTTGATACCTATGAGGAAACTACAGCTGTTAGGCAACCATCTTGACTCTCTCCAAAACCTCAAATGGTCTTATATATCTCAGATAATGTTTTCCTTGTCATCAAATCCCCTTATTTACCATCCTCGGTGTGACACATAGAAAAACATGATCTCTAACCTTGAACTCCAGAGGTCATCTCCATCGATCTTTATAAGACTTCCTTCATGATTTTGCAGTAGCAATCCTATTTGGAATCAAATTTATCTACTTTGTAGTCTCCTTGACAAGATGGGTTCCTAGAGTAGTTTCCTCTCCTACCTCCAGCCAACGTAAGGGTGGTCGGAATGGACTTCCATAAAAAGTCTCATAGGGTTCCAACTAATTAGTTTCTTAAAAAAATAATTGTAGGAAAACTCCACAAGAGGTATGTTCCTCTACCAAGAACATCCAAAATATCTGACACATGCTCGAACCATGTCCTCGACCACCTGTATCGTACGCTCGGAATGACCATCTGTCTTGAGATGGTAATCTGTACTCCTAAGTACATGTTTACCCAAATCCCAATGTAGTCCCTACCAGAACTGATCAGATAATTGGTCTTCCATGTCTGAAAAAATGTAGTGCGGAAGTGCAAGTAAATGTATAATCTCTTGGATGTACAACATTTTGATCTCATCAACAACGAAGGACTCCTTGATTAAGAAGAAGTATGAATCCTTTGTGAGTCTTCCAATGACAACCCATAATTCATCATTCCCTCAAGTAGACCTCACTAAACCTGTCACAATATCCATCATGACATCATTCCACTTCCACTCAGGAATGGGTAACTACTGCAAAAGCCCTGCTGGTCGCATATGCTCCACCTTCACTGACTGACAGGTGGAACAACACATGATAAACCCAACAACATCTCTCTTCATACTTGGCCACCAATACTTACGGTGTATATCATGATACATCTTGGTGAAGCTAGGATTAACTTCCTAAACTAAGGAATGAAAGTCTTGCCTCATCTCCCTGTGTATGTTTTCTATCACCCATACGTGCCCATGAAAGTTCAAGATCTCATCCATTCCTATGGTCCATCTAGGAATAGGGTCCTCTCCAAACACACTCTCCCATAGTACTAGGACCTTAGCATCTGATAGCTACCTCATTCTCACTCGATCATGTCTAGTAGAGTTAAGCACTACAGATGAAATAGGCATATTCCCTTGTCCCTCTTGCACCTCTAAAAGCATCTTAGAGAACAGAGACATAAGTTGCCACTCACTACTAGCCACCAAAACTGCCTATATCTGAGTCCTCCTACTCAGTGCGTCAACCACTTCATTGACTTTCCCAGGCATGTAGGAAAGCTCCATGTCAAAATATTAATGGTACTTATCCCACCTTCACTATCTCTAATTAAGATCGCAATGTTCAAAGATATACATGAGACTTTTTTGATCGGTGAAAACTTCAAAATGCTCTCCTATAAGACAATGTCTCTAAAAATGTAAATCATGAACGACTGCATAAAGCTCAAGATCGGGTGTTGGGTAATTCCTTTCAAGGGGCCTCAACTGCTGAGACTCGTACGCAATGACTCCTTCTCCCTTCATAATAAATACTCTCATTCCGATACATAATGAATCATCAAATACAGTACTACTCCTTCTTGGATTTGGAAATTCTAGTATCGGTGCAGAAGTCAACATCCCTTTTGGCTCCTAAAAGTCTGAAGCACAAGAATCTAACCACAAGTACATCACATCCTTCTTGTCAGGCATGTTAGAGGAGCTGTTAAGTGTGAAAATCAGGTATGAAATGTCTGTAGTCACCAACTATCCCAACAATACTCTGTACCTCAAAGATTCTCTTTGACTGCTCCCAATAAACTATTGTTCTCAATTTCCCAGGGTCTATATATAATTATATATCTATTATGAAATGACCTAATAGGTGAATTTGGTCTGTCCAAAAGTTTAATTTTGAGAGCTTATCATATTATTGATACTCTCTCAGTGTAAAACAAACAATCTCAAGATTTGTTTAATGGTCATGTCGAGTGACAGAGTATTCCAAGATATCATCCACGAAGACTACCAAAAAAGAATATATTTATGGATGGATCACTTGGTTAAACAGTGCCATGAATATTGCAGGTGCATTCGTGGGACCGAATGGTATAACCACATAATCGTATAGACCATACCATCTCTGGAAGGTATTATAAAGTATATCAGATGGTCTAACGTGAAACTAATGGTAACAGGATATCAAGTAAATCTTTGAGAACACCCAGGATCCTCGAAGTAGGTCAAAGATATCATCAATACTCGACAAGGGATATTGGTTCTTGACTATCAAATGGTTCAACTTCTGATAATCCACACAATGTCAGAGGGTACCTTCTACCTTTTTCTCAAATAGGATAGGAAAACCCCAAGAAAAAGTACTGGGTCAGATGAAACATTTAGCTTATAACTCCTATAACTTCTAATTGTGCTCGTATAACTCTGGTGTAGCCATCCTATAGGGAGAAATGGACACCGGTTCTGCTCCTAGAACATTATCAATAGGAATGTGTACCTCTCGCTCAAGAGGAAAACGTGAAAATTCCTCTGAAAATACATAAATTAAATGATTTACCACTGGAGGAAAGTCCATCTGTGATGTTTCCTGGTCATCCAGATGTATACTAGAAATCTGGGTTGTAACTTCACTTTTCACATGATGCTTAGGACCTTCTCTGCTTACCTGGATATCCCATTCACCATTCTGTAGAAACAAAATTCCCTCTGGTGACGTGAAACTCATCCTGTGGTGATAGAAATCAACAACAACCTAGAATAGAACAAACCATTCCATTCTAAAAATGACATCATATATTGTCATCTATAAATCATAAATATCTCATAAGTAGTGACACCCACCATCCTTCAGAGGGAACGAGTTGCAATTTTGTACACTATTCATTCTTGTCACCAACTAAGTTTCCATTGACAAGACATTAGAAGATGTAAAGATACAGAGCCTAAGGATTTCCACAACAACAATATATATGAAACTATGGGAACCACTACATTTGAAAGTGAAAAAGCTAAAAATAAGGCAACTTGGATCGTACCTCGAACTGTAGATACTCTGAGATCCTTATCATATTGGGTCTTATCTACTACAAAAGTATGATCTGTAACATGGCCATGTGACCCTTCTTGACCACCCTGAGCTGATCCACCATGTTTTCACAAAAAGCCTGTCAACTGGCAACCATGGCCGTGACCTCACCTAGTCTTGAACGGATAGAAGAACACCCGTTTTTAGACTAATGATAAACTGGTGGTCCTTCTCCTGAATGTGGAGTCAAAGAAAAACTCTTATCACCAACTTTTGGTGAGGATAACTGATCGAAAAGCTGAAGATGACCCATATTTCCACAAGATCGGAACTCCACTGGGTTTCTCGGGAAATGCAGCGTCATATTCCTGCTTTTCCCAAACTGGTAGCACACCACCTGGATACCAGAATATGTATCTCGTCTCCACATATCCTCACACATAGATTCTATGTGGTGCTTCCTAATGTAAGTCAGAGGGGTACGAAATCCGGATGCTAGGCCGCACGGGCTCACATCTATAGAATCCCTCAGATTGCGCTTTGTGATCAGTACTGATTTTACTATAGAGGTGATGGAATTCATCCTAAATATGTTCACCTGAGATCGTATTTTATTCCTAAGACCCTCCTCAAACATCCTTGCCAGGAATAACACATCAACTCCTGTTATGGGTGTGAAGCCCTAAATCTCTATGAAATGAGAAGATTACTCCATACCTGAAAGAGTACCCAACTCTAGACTCGTGAACTCTAGGGCTCGATCAGAACTCAATGTATCATGATATAATTAATCATAGAAGGCATGATGGAACTCATCCCAAGGTATAATCTACTGGAATCCTGCCTATGATATCACATCCCACCATCTCTTGGTGGAATCCTGAATCATGTATGCAGTGAGCTTCACTATCCTCTCTGGATGCCTCTCCAGATTCTTCAAGATAGATAGCATGTCCACCAATCGTGACTCAGTATCTTGTGGTCCTCCATCCCCTGAAAAATTGGGAGGATGATGTTGTTGAAAGACCCAAGCCAACTATTCCATAGATGAGGAATGATGTGGTGCTCCCCTAAAGGTCTTCATAAATCTCATAAATCTCTCTCAGAACAGTGCATCGACACCTCTATCCAGGATAATGGAGGGTGCCAAGACGAGCATGATTGGAGGATCTGCAGATAGTCTTAGATCTACCATGTTTGGTGTTTTCTCATTACCCTGAATATGGAATACAACCAGAGGATGTCGTACTGGCATGACTCTGTATGGTTAAGCAAACACCTTAGTTCAAGATTATCAAGGAATGAAACATGAAAGTGAATGAAAGGAAGAAGAGTAGAAAATCATTCATGTTTTTTAAAACAGGGATACATGACTTGTGTGACCCTTACACGGCTTGTTCCTTTAAACGTTCACAAGGGTTTATACTATAGCCAACCCTGGCCATGTAACACCCCATACACATTGTGTTCTCCTACGACGTGTTTTGTTCTTGAACCATTTTCCTATGCCCATGTTCTTCTACACAACTAACCCACATTGTTCTCCTAAAATAATTCTAGATGAAACGTTATCTGAGAACATGGTGTGTACCACTTATGTTTCATATGCCTGTGTCGTTAGAAACATGGCCGGAGACACGGTTGACTCTAAACAGAGTGTTTTTTCCAGACACGATGTGTACTAGATGTATTTCATCCACTCATGTCATTGGTCACATGGCTGGATACATAGTCTATACACACAGCATGTACATCTGGTACAAGGAGTGTTCCACAAAAGATTTCCCAACCTCGTGTCTCATCTCACCCATGCAGTAACACCATCAGAGACTACATGGAGTGTACCTAAACTACACATCATGTATATAAGAAAAGTTGTTCCTTCCCAAAAAGAAGGATACATGGCATGTATTTTGCAATACACCCTCTATATTCTTTATTTTTTCTAGACATTATGCCTTTAAAACTACTTTGGAACCTAGAGAACCACTATAAAAACATTAAAATGCCAAATTCTGATCTGTGAGGGCTCATAGTCCCCTCCAATCAAATTTTGGAATCTTATACAATTCATAAACACGAATAATAGTTCAATGATCCACTAAATTCCAATACAAGAGGGCCTAAAACACCTCAATAACCAATGTCTGGTGTTCGTTGAAATGAAACCTTACACGATCTAGTACCCTATAAAATAGAAGTTAATCTATCATGTCATCTATCGCAACAACATTCATATATAGAACAACATCTATCAAAACAACATGCAATCAGTAATTCACCCCAAATGGCATGGAAAGAATGCATGAAATGTGATCTCTAGAAAGTGCCTATATGATGAATGAGATGGAATAACCTCATCTCATTAGATTGAAACAGAAATAGAACCTAAATATTATCAATGTCAATAACACAAAATATGTGAAAGACAAAATGATGATATCAAATAACTTTAATAATTTAAAAACTAGAAAAAATGAATTATTTGAAGTAAATTAGCTTTTCCATGTACACGAGTTAGCTACTCTCATAAATAGAATATTAGAAACTACATATTCCATCCTATCCCCTACTATAGGCTCCAAATAGAATGTCAAGAAAAAAGAATCCCTCTAATACCACTTAGTAACGTCCTGGTTCCGGGGGCTGCCTAGAGGTGCCCCGTACCCGATTGGTGACATGGCCTCAAGCGCATTTACCCAAATTCCAGAGGCTTATGACTTGCAGTGAGGGAAAAGGGTGTGATTGTGGGGAAACTATGTACTCATTGAATGAGTAATGCATTGGAAATAAACAGATAACAATAGTGGAAGTAGTAAAACATTCCACAAGTAAACAATGGAAGACTGAATGTAATAAACAACTACAACACATATATAAATGATACATGATACATATGTCAATGAAAACAGACAAACAAGTCCCAATGATGGAATATAAAACTAAACCAATGTATAAAGAAAAAAATAAACTCTAGAAGCATCACAAGACTCAACTTGGTCTCATGCTCTTCAGCTCCACGACAGTCATTTAACTGGTGTAGAAGGGTACTTTCCCTTATCTATAACTACATCAATATTATCTGTTCGGGCCCAAAAGCATCCCCCAAACAACATGCGAGACAAATCCCTATAGTAAACTAGCCAATGATATGTGGCTAACAGTCAATGAATATATATGGTAGGAAATAATCAAAATGAATCAGTAAACAATGAAGTACTCAAAAGTAAACAATCCTACAATTTTAACTGCATTCAATTTCATATATCAAGTAAGCGACTAGTCAAAAACATGTAACCCTCTGGGAAGTAATAACAACCTAATCCCTCTTGGTAATCCAAAAAAAATGGGAAACCCTCCGGGAAGTACTCACAGTCCAACCAACCTGGTTCATCTTTTGAAAAGATTCTCTGAGGAAGCACTCACTGTCAATTACCCCTTGTGGTCTCAAATTGGTAACTATTTACACTCTATGGAAGCACTCAGCGTCCAATTCCCCATGTGGTCTCACACCATGGAAGTACATACACACTGAGAGAGAACAAAGTAAATCCCACCTATTTTCGTGAAACATAAAAGTAAATAGACACTTTGTAGAATCCCTCGGTGTCTATTCCCCCTATGGTCTACTACATCAGGTTTCCACTACACTGTGTAAGTCAATCGTTCACAACAATGTTTAACAGGCAAAGTAAACCTTAAGAAATACTTGGATAACAACTTTAAATATACTTGGTTAAATCGATACAAGCCTATAATAGTAATAGATTATATCACTCCATCCTAACAACACCTGGCATGGAAAACAAGTAGCCTAACTGAAAAAGCTAGAACAAGCGGTTAATATCAAAATAGACATGGGAAACAAAAACATAGCATGGAAAATAACCCTATTCAAAATCAAACAACCTCTACTCAGATACAAATGGCATAACAAAAATCAATAGAGCAAAAATACCTAAACATGCAATACCCATTTATAGGGTATTGTGCACTTGTCCACATAATATTCAAAGACTAACTACGGAAAGGAACAAACCACCTACCTCCACATTATAATATCGGTAAACTCTAGTTTCATACCTTCAATCTACATAGAACAACCTAGATCTACAAAAAATAATAAGATGTTCAATCAGGGATATCCCACAAAATGAGGGAATTAAAAAAATGTGGCTCTAAAAGAAGGGAGATCTCAACGTGATGATTACAACAAAATTTCACCGTAGTTGAATCGGAGAACAGATGATCAATCGGGGGCTCCAAGAAGCATCACACTCCTCAGTCTCTCCTGGATGAGGCATCTTTAGAAAAAGTGGTTTCTGTGAATGATTCACGACCCTGATCTGATATAACAATTAGAAATAAAAGTACACTACATGTACTTTAAATGTACATGACATGTACTTCCCTTAACCAGCCCCATCTTTAGGTGGTCTCAAGGGCACCCCATAGAGCCATGTACTCGCCCGTTACATGGATAGTACACAGTCACCCGCAGCAACCAGTTGCACAACGTGTTCTCCAAAGTACACGGTGTGTACTCCTTATGCTTCTAGATTCTCCTCTTTTATTAAAAAATAAAAGAAGTGAAAAACCCATACCTAAAAAAAGGTTATTGGTTCATACACTCATGAACTGGATCATCCACCCAATCTTAGACCAGTTCATGGTAGTCTTCATCTAATACATCCTAGTGTATTACTTATCATAGGAGGAACACTTGAGACACTTTGGGATGGTCCTAGATAAACTCTTAAGGAACCAACTTTATAGGAATATCTCAAAGTGTTATTTATGGATTTGAGGATACCACTTTCTAGAATAAAACATCTTAGTGGCTAGAGTAGTAGTGGATTGGACAATGGTTTAGGTAGTGATTTCTTGGGAGCCTATAACGACCAAATGTTTTATCAAAGGAAATTCCCTTATTATATTTATTTCATATAGTATAATCAGATAAAATAACATTAATAACACACTAAAAACTTTATAATGTAATAATTAATTAAATAAAAGGCATTTCCAGAAGCTAAGGAAACAATACCAAAGGAATAGTTTCTCAACCTTTGGAAGAGTAACCTGACCCTTATGAATAGTGACCTAGAAAATTAAACATTAACCTCATTAATGAATGTATATATAATATTTCTCCATCTTATAAGTGGAAATATTATATAATTATCTCATAGTATAAGTAAATAAATATTTTAAAATTTATTAATTTTTTTTGGTATTTCCATAAGTCATAAATATTTAAAAAAAAATTATAATTAGTTTAATAAATTAATATAAAAATATTTTCATAAAATGGATTTCATTTTTAAATTCTACACATTGATAAATGGATAAGGTATATTTTTGGGATATTTCTGAAATATGTAAATTTTTTGTGAATAGTGAAATACAATAATTTACGATATTTATTCATTGTAATTAAAATACACTATTAATTGATTCATTACTAATATAAGAACCTAAATATAGAACTACCGATAATTTATTAATATTTTCTATAATAATTCTCAAACTAATCATATTCTTGAGCCAAAATTCTAAACTAATGATTAAAATAATGAGAAAACACACCTATCCTCCACTATAAATACCACCCATCACCACATCATCTCCTGACATATCTCATGCCTTTTTACTTTACCATATTATGCTCATATGTCCTCCTAAGATCCACCTCCATGCCAAGGTACTTTTGGTCTCAAAAAAGGCCAAAACCAATCCCCTAAGGAGGTTCTCATGAAGAAGGAATCAAGATGTAAATCCCTCTAGTTTTTCTATTAATTTCTTCTCATGTTCCGTTTTTTTATCCCCTCACCTCCCATCATACAAATTCTATTACAACTCCATTACCTTACATGAACTACATTTTTTTATTCAAATTGAATAATTTATCAACATATCATTTTACCCCTCCAGTTATTCTAAGAATCAAAACATGGTATAAGATGTGTTGATTTGTCACATTCATGGACGATGAAGTTTTCAATTTCCCTTACCATGTTCAAGGCTGTTAAAGAAAAAAATTTATTGTTAAAATAGATTAAAATGTATTAATTATATCTTACATAATTTTATAGATTCATTTGGTACACATGATATAAATTTAAAAAAAATGAGTTCATTGTGATCGAAAACTAACAGAAAAATGAAAACAATTATCATTAACTATTTATCTAACGATTCATTCCCGTGAAATAATAAAAATTGATATATTAGTCCAAAATAACCTATGGAAGATATTTATTAACATATATGTTCAATTTTGGATAATTACCCCCACTTTACATTACCGTTCATCCTAATATACAAGTAAAACGATCATGAAAACCAAGGAAACCAGTGCTCCTAAATGATCAAATTGAACCTATTGACCCATCAAATGGGCCATAAAAGAAAATAATAAAATAATAATAAATAATTTACATATGTAATGGAATATATAATAATTAATTAATGAATAAAAATTGTTTATCCAAGACATTAAGATCATGTTATTAACACCTTTAGACTTAAGGTACGGTATTCCACCTGAACCTCCATTAATCATTAGGGTTATTCTTTCTCTCTTTTTGCACAAATTAATTTCTCCATTATTTTTATTTGAATCTTCTAAATTTTTTTTATATGTTAAAAAATCATATATCTAGATCATTCTCTTCTTCTCGTTGGGGATATTTAGGTTTTTTAAAGGTTTCATATTCAATTCTTCTCAATAAGTATGACTTATTTAAGGGAACATATCGATTTCTTTACCCTTTAAAAGTGAATTATATAATTGTTATTAAGAAACAAATATTTTCTAAAATAACTAATTTTATTATTAAAAACTTATTTTTTCTCTTCTAGTTTTATAAAAAAATATTACGCCATTTTTTTAAAATTCTCTTTTATATTTTCATTAAACGACACAGAAATCATTTAATTACACTGTTTCATAAATACTCTTTTAATATGTTATCAATTAAGGTTGAAATAAATTATTGTTATATATTCCTATTTTACCTTATAAATATCTATGTATTATTTAAATACATTATTTCATTGAAACCATTGTGTTATTCCCTTATGTTATTCCTTTTAACATTGTTATGATACCAAATTCCTACTATGGGTAACCCTTATCTATGGATCTTGATGTGGTACACATGTCCATGAACATGTTATGATCGTTGTACCTAGATATAGATTTAAATAATTTTTTAATGGGTAGTCTTATGTTATTTTATGTTCAATGATATTTGTGGTTATCCTTGAATCATGCTCCATGTGCTATTTTCTTGGCTGTTAGACATGACTTGTGCTCATCTATGTGTAAAGAGCCTTGAATCATGATAGAATCATTTTTATGTTTCTGAAATTTTACTATTATTCCATGATTATAGGATATCTTGATTAATATTTTATGATTACATATGTTCAATCATGATCCATGCCTTTTTATATCATTATTTTATACCTTATAACCCATGTTCTTGTCTTTATGTTAATGTTTATTACCTTATTGGGATTTTTAGATCATACCTTTATTTCTGTTATCCCTATGTTATCCTATTATTATGTATGTGATCAAAGGAATTTTGGATCTCATATAGGATTTTAAATAAATAAATGATATATTTAGTCCCATTTTTTAAGTTTTATGTAACTAGTCTTACAATAAAACTAGAATTTATGATGCTAGTCTTGTAATATAATGTTTAGTTATACCTAAAATCATGTAATGATATGTTTAAAAGTCTAGGATCACTTTAGTTCATATTAGAAAAATCTCTTGTTATTTTTGTATATTATGAATAGAGAACATTAGTATGAACCTTAATGATAAGACCAAGTTCAAGAAAACGTAAAAAAAATTATTAGTATAGATAAATTGTTTTATCAATAAAATTAATCCATGTATGGATACTAGTATTTGATGTTGTTCTGGAACAAATGTACCTGGGAGTGACAAATTCAACATGGTGTTTCAGACATGACTCAGGGTAACCTGGTACATGATAATGGGCCTTACTGTGAACCGGGTTTGACATTCCTAGTGGATATACATTGGTAAATTCATTAGCTCATTACGAACCATTATTAAGGGAAAAAAACCCATAAAAATATATGTTATGAAATAGATCATGGATTACTAGGATTAAAATATATGAATCACAAGTTATGATATTTTTTTCCATTTGATATTTATCATTTTATATTTAAGGTTTCCTTTGTATGATTATTAGATAAGTATTCATGAACATTAATTTCACTTTCCATTTCATAGTTATTGGTGGTATATATTATAACACGTTCCAATAATCAATTTCAAATTAAATTTAACTCTTTTCATAAGGATTTGCCAAATATAATGGGAATGGGTGCCCAAAAATTTATTAAAGTACATTCTCAGCTAGCTGAAGTTATGAATAATATCTTAAATCATGTGAAAGACCCTCATTATCCAAATAAAGGTAAATTAGATATTTAATCCTTAATGTGGAAAAGGCCACCCATGTTTAGTGGATATTCAGATCCCCTACTAAAAACACTTAATTAAATCCATTGAAAAGATATTCTTCATCCACCAGTTCTGAAAAGAAGAGAGAGTTGTGTTGTTGGTATATCATTTTCATGGTGAAGCGGATCATCGGTGGAAACTGATCCAAAACATGATGTCCATCGAAGAAATATATTTTATTGATTGGGAAAAATTCAATAAAATGTTTGTCAATAAATATTTTCCTTCATTCTTCAATATCATGACGGAAAAAGAGTTCCTCAAACTCAAGAAGAATAAATATGAGTCTATCTAGTTGTATGATTAAAACACTACAGGGATTTAATGATACAACACTAGATTTTTCATGAACATAAAAATCAAAGAGGATCCGTTATTAATCAAAATAAATCTGATTTTATGAAATATGTTAGGGATTCAGTACATTTATAGTTATGAGGATAATTATTTGTTGTTACCTCAATGTTGAAATGGTGATCAGATACTCTTAGTGGTTTTATAGGACTAGTGATAAAACATGGAAAATGGAGTCTAATATGGGTGGATTAGTAGATAAATGTCATGATGGATAGAATAATAGATATCCAACATGATAAAATTGTGGGAGGAAGCATCCTGGTAAAATTCTTAAACGAACCATGAAATGCTTCAAATGTGGATGAATGGGCATCTTGAAAAGAAAATTCAAAGGTATATGAATAATTCCACTAATTTTGAAGAAGAAAGGAATGTTATAATCAACACTAATCCTATAGTGTTGTGTTAAATCTTCAAGGAACTTTTTCATTATGAAAACCATTTCCCTTATACAATGGTTGTCGGAGACAATAAACAACACCCTCTATTGAAAAAAGGAAGGGCTTGTACTATAACTATACTGAGGTGGAGCCAAAAAAACGATGTGGTGACCATTATGTTGGTTATTCATTAAAAAATAGTGAATGTACTATTTCATTATGGTTTTAATCATTCTTATATATCTTGAAAAATTAGTATAAATATTCAAATACCACCTCAACATATGGAGGTTGAGTTATCTATAAAAACTTTAAATTGGGGAAATTATTTCATAAAAACTGTATAACACCACTCTAGTTAATGTTGGTGGACTGAACCGCTCAAAATATATCATCATACATACTTTGGTGGAGTACGATTCTATATTGGGTATGGGTTGGTTATCTTTATACAAATCCAACATCAACTATTGAGAATGGGATATCAATCTTCGCATCCCAACACATACAGTAATTCGTTACAAGTGTAAGGGGGAAGGAGAATCTTCTTTAGAATAATTATCTCATGTGCGGATATTACTATTGTATGAGCAATAATATGTATCTAAAATGTTTGATAAAAAAGATACAGTCTTGCTCTATGACATGCCCATTTTATGGGACCACACAAATGTTTTCCTTGAAGAGTTTCATGGAATTACGGTTGATTTAGAGGTTCTGTTCACAATTTAAATTATTATTGGGACTTTAAATATATATAATAGTCCTTATATAATTGCCATCGTGGATCTATAAGATTTGAATAAGAATTTACAGTACAATTATGATATGGGTTTTATATGCCTGAGTGCTTCATCGAGGGCTGCACCCATCCTCATTATCTAGAAAAATTATCGATCAATGTGCTTTTTCATTGAGTATCATGATTAGAATAAAATCACAATAAAAAAAAGTATCCCCTACCTTGAATAGAGTATGTCTTTGATCATATATGTTGTTATATTTATTTCAATAAAGTGTACCTTTGGTCAGGATATCCCAATTTAATGTTGAGGAAGGTTGATATTTCCAAAATTTTCTTTCAAACGAGGTATGGACATGATGAGTTCATATTGATACCATTAAAACTCACTAATTATCTAGAATTATTCATGGATTTAATGAATAGAATATTTTGAGATTACCAATACCAATTTTTGTTAGTGATTATTGAAGATATTCTAATATACTTCTAGTGACAGGAGGAACCTGAGAAGAATTTGAATATTGTGTTGAATACTTTGTTTTTGGAGAATCTATATGAAAAGTACAGTAAATGTGAGTTCTCGATAGAGGTAGTGTCCTTATTGGGACGTGTTATCATAGTTAAAGGGATATATATAGACCCTTTAATGAAAAATTTTATTGAATAGTGGCCCAGGAAAACATCTGTAAGGAACATCTGTAGTTTCCTTGGCCTAGCTGGGTACAACCAATGATTTTTTATGAACATATAATGAATTTATAAACCAATGACCAACCTAAAACTGATGGGAGTGAGGTTTTATAGAATCAATAATTTGAGGAAATATTTATGGAGCTAAAAAAGCGGTAAATCACTAAACTAGCACTCATACTCCTAACAATTGGAGAACTCTTTATTGTACACATTAATGCTTCAATTAAATACATAGGATGTGTACTGATGAAAAATGTTATAGTGATATCCTTCACCTTAAGGAACATGGAAAGTCATGTGAAAAATTATCCTTATAATGGTATATAGTTGGTGGGTGTGATATTTGCATTGAAAGTATGGGGGAATTATTTCTATGGAGAGAAGTGTAAAATATATATTGATTGAAATCAACTCAAATATATATTCACAGAGATGTAGCTTAATATGAACCAAAAAAGATGGTTATAGCTCATCAAGGATTATGACTTCTCATTCCACTACCATCCTTGTAAATAAAATATGGTGGTTAAAAAACTAAGATGACAGGATATGATATCTTAATCAATGATAAAAATTGAGAGGGATCCAATATTCTTATATTTAAAAAATAAGAACATCATCAATCCTCTATCATATGATTTCTCAACTTTCCCTAATGGAGAAAATTAAGGTTTCTCCATGAAGTTATGTGGAAATTCGGAAAAGGGTGGAAGCTATCAAAAATTGTAAATCCTTCGATTTCAAGATTGATTTGGATAGTGTGGTATTATTTGGGTCACGATTTTGTGTACCATATAATCTAAAGATAAAGAAGGATATTATAGATGACACACATTGCTCAACCTTCTCAATTCACCCATGGAACACAATGATGTATCAATATCACTAAGAGAACTATTGGCAAGGAAATATAAAGAGGGATATTGATTAATATGCATCAAAGTGTCTGGTATGTTATAAAGTGATTACAAAAAGGGAAACTTATAAATGATTGATTCTACCATTACCCATAAAAACAAGAAATTGGGATAACATTACCATTTACTTTCTCTCTATAATTACAATAACATCCAAAAGAAACAATTCTACATGGGGTATTGTGGATAGTCTTACAAAGACAACTCACATTATCGCAATTCAATAAGAATTATCATCAGATCAACTTGAAAAAATATATATCAGAAATTTGGTATGGTTTCATGGAGTAACACTATCTGTTATATCTAATAGAGATCTAAGATTCACCTCATCATTCTGCAAAAGTCTACAACATGTTCTATGAACTGAGCTGAACTTCAGCATGGCCTATCATCCTCAAAATAATGGACAATATGACTTAGATTTTCACATAGTAGAAGAATTGTTGAGAGAATTTTCTATGGACTTCAATATAAGATGTGACTAAAATATGCCTCTGGTGGAGTTCCCTTATAACAATATTTCCTTATCTAACATCCATATGGGTCCCTATGAAGCCCTTTATGATTAACGGTTCAGGACGACAACATTCTGGGATGACGTCGATGAGTGTAATCTGTTGGGACATGAAATGGTCAATGAAATTGTATAAAAGGTGAAAAACATTCAACAAAACATCGAGGAAACATAATGTCAATAGAATTGTTATGCAGACAGTTTTTGGTAGGTCCTTGATTTTATGCTTGGAAACACAATAATACTTTTCATATCTCCAAGGAAGAGGATCATGAGATTTTAGTAGAAAGGAAAGTTATGTACCAGGTCCATCAGCCCCTAAATGATTCCTGATCGTGTCAGATCTGTGGCCTATCGACTAGCACTTCCACTGACCATGTATTAGGTACACTATGTATTCCTTGTATCCCTCTAAATTAATCACATAACTAATATTTCAGATGTACTATTTTCATAAGTAGTACGTTAATGAATGATATTTATGATGAGGTAAAGCGAGTGAAGGTATTGCATCATGGAGATAATGTTATACACAATAAGACCACCCACATGGTCAATGTACTATGGTGGAACCATATGTATGAAGTGGAAAAATTAGAACTAGATGAAGGGACGAAGGAAAAGTATCCACACTTGTTTTCATCTTAGAATATAAAATGAAATTTCAAGGGTGAAATTTCTAAAGTGGGGAAAATGAAATGACCCAATGCTTTACAAATGGAAATCCCATTCTTATAATTATGACATATCTTATAATCACATAAAATCACATTAATAACACACTAAAAAATTTATAAATAATGAGTTAATGAAATAAAATAAATTTATTGAAGTTAATGCGCATATACAAAAGGAATAGTAACTTGACCTTTGGAATAGTAACATGACCCTTATGAATAGTAAACTGTATTATTGAATAGTAAACTCACAAATGAAAGTATTATAAATATTCATCCATCATATAAGTGACAATATGATATAATAATATCATATTATAAGTTAATAAATATTTTAAAAATTATTATTTTTGTTTTTGTATTTTCGTAAGTCATAAATATTTAATTATATTTTTATGATTAATTTATAAATTTCAATGGAATTTTATTCTCAAAAAAATGTATTCATAAATTAATATTTGTTTTGTCTTCTGTTTATAAGATAATGTTTTAAGACCGTAGTTAATTTTTCAGAGTGTTATAAAATCAGTAATAAACATAAAACCTGATTTTTTTAAAAATGATGGTTTTATTTAAAAATTAAATTTCTCATATATAAAAATTATTATCATAAAATGGAGTTAATTTTTTAACTCTATACATCATAAAATGGATTGGGTTAATTTTTGGTATTTTTCCGAAATACAGGAATTTTTTGTGAATGGTGAAATACCATAATTTATGGTATTTATATATTATAATATAAAAACAATATTCCTTAATTAATCATCTATGTAAGAAAACAAATATTTAAATCCCATTAAATAATTTAATAAATTTTATTATAATTATAAAATTGTTCATAGTCTTGTCCCAAAATAATAAACTTATGATTAATATAATGAGAGAACACCACTCTCCTCCACTATAATTACCACCTTTCACAACCTCCATTTCTCACACCTATCAAACCTTATGAATTGTCCAACATCTGATAATATATCCTTCCAATACCCTCCAAAAAGTCCAAGATCTTTTGTTATTAAAAAAATTCCCAATCCAATCATATAAGGAGGTTCTCAAGAAGAAGAAATCAAGAGGTAGAACCCACTTCTTATTATTTTATTTTATTATCATGTTCCATTATTTTCAATCTATATCCTCACATCTCCATGTCCAAATGGTATGATAACTCTAGTACCATACATATACTATAATTTTGTTTTTCTAATGGAATAATTCATCATCGTATCTTTTCTCTCCTCCATTTATACTTAGAATGAAGACATCATCTGAGATGTGTTAGTTTGTTACATTCAAGGATGATGAAGTTTTCATTTTCAATTACCATCAAAAAGTATTTCTAAGAAACCATTTTTATGGTTGAACCATATTATAATATATTTATTATATTGATTTTAATTTTATGTTATCATTTTGTACACCTGATATAAATTTTTTAAAAAAAAATTAGTTTGTTGTGATCGAAACCCAGCAATATAATCCCAAACAATTATCATTAACAATTTTTCTAATGATTAGTCCTCATTCCATAAAAAACAGATATATAAGACTAATTTAACCTCTTAAATATCATTAATAACATTTAAGTTCAATTTTGGATAATTACCCCCACATTACATCATCATTATTACGGGGATACAAGTAAACCGATCAAGAAAACGATGAAAACCAACACTCCAAGATGATGGAATTGTACATATCAACCCATAAAACGGTCCATAAATTAACATAACAAATTAATAATAAGTAAAATAAATATATAAATGGTTCTTCACTTATGAATTATTGAATTTAATTTGATTTTCAAGATCATTATGATCTATTGAATAACACCTTCAAACATAAGGTTATTGTTTCTACTCAAACCTTTGTTATTCCTTTGGGTTATTATTTATCTCTTTTTATGCAAATACAATTCTATTATATTTTTATTTACATATTAAAAATGAAGTGTATATGTTCTAAAATAATGTATCATGGTATTTCCCTCCTTATTTTTGGGGATATATATGTTTTTAAAGGGTTCCCTTTTGGATTCTTCCCATTAAGTAAACAAAATTTAAGGGAACATCCAAAATTCTTACCAATTGTCATGTTCAATCTATAATATGTTTGTATGCCCCCATTATTTCATAAAATAACTCATTTTTTTTAATGAAAACCTTATTTATTTCACTTCTGGTTTTATATAAATTATTATTCCATTTCTTCTTTAAATTCTCTTTATTATTTTCATTAAAATTCATGAAAATGTTTTAAATCTAATGTTTTTTAAATACTGTTTTTACATGTTATAACTTCTATTTGACCTATCTTATCATGATCTATGACTATTTTCTAATATTAATATCAATTTATTAATTAAATACTTTCATTTATGTATACCATTGGGATATTCCTTTATGTTATCTCAATTGACAAGGTTATGATACCCAATTATTACCTTGGGTAACCCTTATGTATGATTCTTCATATGGAACACATATTCATAAACATGTTTTTATGGATTCATCCAGATAGTTCTCCAATTTTTGGGTAATATTTAGTCTCATGGGAAGTTATGTGAAACTGTCATGGTGGTTTCCCTTGACTCGGGCTCTGTGTGAAATAATCCTGGTGGTCAGCCTTAACTCTTGATCCTCTATGTGCAATGATCCTTAAATCATGCTAACATCATTTTTTTATTTTTTTCACATTACTATGATTCAATGATTACATGATACCCGGTTCTATATGTTATGATTCCATATGTTCAATCATGTTCTATTTTTTATATCATTCTATTATGTATTCTTACCCATACTCTAAGAATTATATCTCATCCCATTTTTCATGTTATCGACACGTTATCCAATTATGATTTAAAGGATAAAATGGAGTCAGGATATCATATTGGATGTTAAATAATGAAATGTTTTATTGACATCCATGTTTTCAGTTTGACGTATCTATTCTTTAATGACACTATACATTACAATCCTTGGCTTCTAATATGATGTTAAATTATGACTAAAATCATGTAAGGATATGTGTAAATGGATTGGGTAACATTACATACACCCATGAGTGTTACTATTGTGTGTAGTTTACTTTGTCTAGAGGGGTACTATCATAGGTTTATACCCAACTTCTCTAGAGTAGTGGAACGCTTGAATTCTTTTTCTTAGAAGGGGAATCCTTTAATGTGGATAGAAATGTACAATTAGTTATTTCAAGAGTTGATAAAGAGGTTAAAGAGTGCACCCATCATGAAATTTTCAAATGATGAAGTCAAGTGTGTAGTGTTCAATGATGCATTTGGGATGGGACTTCGTTGTGCTCTCATGCAGAGGCAGGAATATATTTCCTATGGTTCATGCTAATTGAGACCACATGAGAATAAATTCATGACCCATGATCTTTGGTTAGTAGTCAAAATCTTCAAATTAATGATGTGTAGAAACTATCCAATTGGAATGCAGTTTATCATTTACTATGAAGAAAACTGTCTCATGTATATCTTCTCAAAGAAAGATCTAATGTTTTGATAGATTTGATGGATAGAATTATACCAGGTCTAGGACATTGATATTTTCTATAATCTTGGGAAGGGTAATGTGGTGGTAGATGAACTCATTATGATATCTTCGTCTCATTTATTGGATGAGGCATTGGAGAATTTAGCCTCACTACAATTATAACTCCTAGATGAGGATAGTGCTTCAAGTCATTAGTTGATGTTTGTTACCCAACCAATTTATATTATGGCACAAATGATCATTGAGGATATACCAACTTTGAGACATTACATGCCTAGATATCTAGTAGAAATTCTCTGGGTGGATATTACAAAGGAAGGAAGAACACTATCCTTTTCATAAGATAGACTATGTTACCTTAGATGTCATGGGAAGAGGTAATGCAAGAGTTTCGTATATCCCGAATAGTGGTACAAGTGGTGTCGAAAAGATTTATCAGGACCTACAATGCTAGTTTTTGTGGATGGATTGATTAATAGTGTTTCAAAAAAAAGTACATAACGCCTCTCTCACCAGTAGGTGAAGTATGGGCACCAAGTTACGATAGGATTAACCCAAACCCTTACGATTTCAGATTGGAAGTGGGGTGGGATATACATGGAATTTTTGATGGGATGAACACATATGTCCAGGATAATGATTCCATTTTTTTGATCCTAGAACGACTCACTATGTTGACTCACATCCTTTACATTTGAGTTAAGAGTTCAGTATGGAGCTGAGGAAGACTCTATATTCAAGAGATTTTATGGCTCCATGGGAATCCCTCAATGATCATCTCAGAGAGTGATTCTCTCTTCACATATTTGTTATATAGGGGACTATAGGATGCTTTCAAGACACAATTACACTTGAGAACAATGTTTCACCATTAATGTGATGTCCACATATAGTGGACCATCTAGGTTATGGAGGATATGTTGTGGTCTTTCATGTTGGAATTTGGCTCTAGCTAAGAGGATAGACTACAAATGGTGGAGATTGTATACAATGAAATCTATCATTCGCCCATTTTTATTTCACAATTTTAGGCATTGTACTGGAGACCATGTAAGTCACCACTTTTTTGGTATGATCTAGGAGAGTCATCAGTCAGGGGTAAAAATTTTGTGTGATATACTACATAGAAGGTTCAGATCATCCAGGAGTGGATGAGGAATGAACCACGATGTCAAAAGTATTATGTGGACTGGAAAAAAGGACCTCTAGAGTGTAAGGGGGGAGACCATGTTTTATTGAAGGTTTCATATCGATGTGGATTAAGGAGATTTGTATGTTGAGGTACGTTATCTATGAGACTCATTGGTCATTTTCAAACACTATGTGGAGTTGGTGAGGTGGAATACCACTTATCTCTAAATCCATAATTGGACCAGGTACATGATGTCTTCTACAAGTCATAGTGAAGACGATACATGTGAAACCAACTGAAAATTATCATCAAGTGAGAGATAGAAATACAATATGGAGGTACATTTTTTTAGTACCTAGAAGTGGTAGAGGATGCATAGGTGATGATCCATTGTAGGAGATAGATTCCCCTTGTGCAGGCCCAGTGGAAACATGGGAGTCTTCAGGGGGAACCTGGGAGTAGGAGACCCAGATATGAGTCCAATACCCTAATCTTTTTTAATAAGATTTATCCTTCCAGGATAAAAATACACTAGGTGGGTAGAAATTGTGAATCATATTTTCAATATAATATTTTTGGATATTAGATTAATAATTATCAAGACTTGGTGATGAGAAATCATGCAATTATGAGGCCCAATTTTCCCAAAATAAATGTTTGAAATGTGGTAACTATATTAATAGAATGAATGCATGATTTTTATGAAATAGTGGAATAACTCACCTATGGGGGCCTATATTATAAATATGAGGGAACTGTTGATTTAAAAATGTGTGTTTTACAATAGGTGTGACATATTATTTTAGTATGGTACGTTTATAGATATGTTTTCATGGGCGTGAATTTAATAATATAAATTAATAAAAAAATTATTCTATTTTTGTTATGTAATGACCTGATTCCACTTTAAATATATAGTTACAGGATTTATTTATGGTTTTCCAACCAAACCCTATAGATCCAAAAAACTATTGGAGATATTTCGCTGAAAATGATGATGGATCGGGATTGGATCTTTGATAGTTGCACCAACAGAGTTTGTGCATCTCTTCAATGATAGAAACACAGCTGTTCTTTGTCAACAATCAATCCATACTATTTGTAAAATGTTTTTCTCTATGATTTGAATATCATTTCATAATCTCAAATGAACATGGTTCCATTCCACAAAAATAATTTATATGATCTTCATTAGTATAATTAAATTGATATAATTATTACTTTTTGTGGATTTATCCCTCTTCATACATTTCCTTCTACGACAATGAATCAATGCCAAATAAATAATGAGTACTGTCCATTCCTCACATTTAATTTCTTTTGGATCTCTTCTCGCATTAATTTCACATTCATTGTAGGATCATTCCTTTAGAATGTGGTTCAATAAATAGTTCTCATTTGATTGTTTCATGACAATTCATCGGTGTAATGGTTCAGTACCGGATGATCTGTTGTGTGGTCAAGGTATGATGAAGATGGTGGATGACATGAGTTAGATCGGAATGAATTTTTGATATCATTCCGACTTGGTTTTGAGGCATGGTAATGGATGGTTGACTGTAGCTGGATCAGAATGGATTTTTGATATCCTTCCGACCTAGTTTTGATTCATGATAATGGATGGAAGGATGGATGTATCTTCCAAGAAGACTCAAAACATAGAACATACTGATCGAGGTCAAAAACTGTCAGCTGACACCGAATTAGCATATTTCAGTGATATCATCGGTTCTTGATGATCCACATCTAGGTAAAGAAGTCATTCTTAGGGTTCTCGTAAATCTGGAGTGACATGTTGTGTAATTCCAGGTCGCACAAAAAGTGGTCCCCTGTGATATTGGAACTAAGGTTCTGATAGAAATTAAGTATCACACACTATGTGACATAGAAAAATGCCATGTGACCCCTCCTTGAGGATCATAATATACTTCTAAAAGTACATAGACACCCGAAAAAAGTAAACAACCATGTATTAAGTTGTTTACATGGACATGAACATGACCTGGTGTACATTGGCATGTACATGGACATGATCATGGCCAGGTGATATGTGCATGATGTCATGTGTTTATATGGGACATGATGTTATTATACACACCATGTCTATAGAGGCATGCATGTTATTTGAGTATTCTAAACATGGGTATACATGGGGATATCTGAACACACCATGCACCCACTATTGAATTCCAAGATCCCCCATTAAGAGTGTTTGAAGCTCCTACAACCATATTTTGGAACATTATAGGTTGGGTGTGTTCTCTTATTTTTTCCCTCATGTGTATAGTGTAGCATTACATCCACATCATAGTATTGTGATCCCATCTAGAGGTCATGTCTCATATGGAGTTGTGGGGTCCCCCCATGATATTGGAGTGAGATTTTATATAATCCTTGTTTCCCCTTTGGGATTTTTGTAATTAGAATGACATCACTATGTAGGGTGTTAATCCTCCACCTTGAAGGATTTATCATTAGGGTTTTACTATCATTGATATATGATCCTACACATGGAAGGTTTCTCCAGATTTGGATTTTGGTGCCCCGAAACTGTTCTGGATATTACCCATATCTATGTATTGTGTTCATATTAGACTAGTGAGATTTATTGGGTGGGGCCTCATGGTCATGATCACTTCTTATAGAGTATTAGATGTTATCATGGCTTATGTAGTGGACTCTCATGGAACAATCATTTCTTTAAGAATATTCTTTTGGTTTTCTGTTTGTTATGACCTCCTAGTGGCATGGTGTCATTCTAGTGTATATTTAGGTGTTTTTGTTATACATTTATATAAAAAAATTTATGTTCTTAATATATTTGGTTATTCATATTTCATTTTATTGGGGTGTCTTACTGAGTATTGTTATACTCCCCCTATATTATATTTTCTCATAGAAAATGAATTACTTCATGAAGAATCTTATGGCTGTCAGTTGGTTATGACCTCCAAGTGGCATGTTTTTTTCTATAGTATATCTAGGTTGTTTTTTTATAAATTTATATATTTTATTTTATTTTATTTCACTATACTTGGTTATTCATGTTTAGTTTTCTTGGGGTTTCCTACTAAGTATTTGTATACTCACCCCTACATTAGATTTTCTCATAAATTCCAAGTCTAATAAATACTATGAACCTTTTGATTGTGTCCTAGAATGATAGAGAGCAGGTGGAGCATAGCTTGATATTTTCTAACCAAGGTAGTTATTGTGATTTTGTGATTGAATTTGGTGCTCTCTCAAGGAGTAGGTTGTACATTTTATTGTTTTTAGTTGGGCTTTTATTTCGACCCTTTTTTACTTTTAATATATTACTATCATAATATATTGTGGAATTCACGATGTATGAATTCATTATTTCAGTGATTTTAAATTTCAATATTTTTTTGGGCTCAGAGATAGGCATGTTTATATATGTTCTTTAGGGAAATACCTAAATTTTTGTGGATATTCCTACCTGGTGGTGGTCCCCATCCTCTATCCTATATGAGGTATTGTAGTAATGAGTCAGTCCTCGATGGGTCGGGTCATGACAGTCTCAATCATAACTCTCAACCATTATGAATTTATTGATTTCTTTCTCTCCATATACTTATTCTCCTTATTATAAGGTAGGAGTATTTATAAATTTAAATTTATGTATTTTTTCATGACATATTATTCTTAATGCTTTGAGAACTCTTAAATCCTTGAAATCAATGATAAATATGGACTATTACGATAAGATCTAAGGTTTTTAAAAGATCATATGGAATATATTATAGGTTGATCGATGGATAAAGAGATAAAATTTGGGTTTTCCTATATTGAGTGTGTCATCATTTGGAATGTGACATTTTAGGTGGATTGTTTTGTAAGCTATATTTTCTCAATAAAATTGTGGTGAATATTCATGTATAAATAGTTTTTCATCAATTATTTTTATATCATGTTATTATACCATATTATTGGTTTTGAATGATCAAATTTTAATATGAAGTTTTTTTTTCGATAATGGGTTTTAACTAAAATAAAATTCATGGGAAAATGGTTTTAGGGATATAATTTTATGATTGAGGAACTTAATTTTTCTTTTGAAATCCATTAAATGAACCATTTGAATTTATTGTGATGATATCACATCATAACCTGGGTATTTAGGTGAGAAGTATGGTTGTCATGCTTGGATGGTTTTTAGATTCGTAGAAATTTATTTACTCCAAAATATTCACTAATAATTTATTATACATGATGTGGATCCACACTACCATGTGTTATCAATCCCACATTCTTAATACTACTTAAAATATGTAGTTTTCATGTGCACTAGATATGAATCTGATCACCAGGTTGTAAGGATCATAGTATTCCAATATTAGACTTGTCCAAGTTGTTTAACCCAAAGAGGTAGTTTTAATAAATTCATAATTATTTATTATTTTAAAAAAAATAATGAATTTTCTCATTGAAATGTGATGATTTTATATTATATCAAAATTATATTTTTATTCATGGTTTTGGAAACGATTTTTTGATAAATTTTTCCTATATAGATATGGACATGGTTATTTCTCTATGAATTGTTTAAAACTGTGAAAATCATTTTTTTTATTTTTAATTATCATTGCAAAAATATAACATTATAGTGTAAAAAACTTCTCATACATAGAAACTACTTCCCTTTATATAAATATTCATTAAAGTACTACAAATTTCAAAGGATTATAAATTTATAATACCATTGAAAACATGGAAACATAATAAACTGGACCATAAGTTATATTTTTCATCTTCCACTATGTTTTTCTTAACTAGGAACCATCTTATACATATCAGATATAATATCATAGAAGGGGTGAGTATAGATACATAGTAAGGGTAAATAGGGAGGATATCAACATATAATGATCATAGTCATATGGAAACATGATAATTACATTTGAAAACTATATCCAATATAACATAGAACATAAAAATAAGTCATCAAATAAATCATAGTAGTTTATAAGATATGAATCATAATAGAATCAAATAACATGAAGCTGGAGAGAATAACATTGGAATAAGACATAAATTTTTGGCATACACATAACAATATAAAATCATTTTTTAGTAGTTGAAGGATCATTATCAAGAATATCCCAGTGTATTAGGTCCCCCTAAAACTATCACCACAGTCAAAGTTCACTTACAATACTATCATAGTGGAATGTGACTCTTACCATGTTTGGAAAACCCCAAATTCCATTATTATTTATATCATGAGATATAAATCTTTACCCAATGCATAGGGGGGATATATCAGTCCCACCCATCCTATAAGGAAAATTATACAAATATTTTCCACAAGTTCATAAAACATTAATCATATCCAAACATGTAATTTGAAATGTGTTCATAATCATTTTTTCATGAACACCTGTGGAAGATAAACATGTTCTATAATTATTTCATCATTTCATTAAATAATATACAATTTAAAAGGAAGATGTATTCATATGAATTTTATCACGGTATAACCCATGGAATATAAAGGAATTTTATAAACATATTTCTATCATAAACACAAATAATTCATAGAAAGAATAATAATTGTATAATTGGACCATATACCTAGAAAAGAATAAGTAAAATCAATAGTTGTCATCATATAATATAATGATTTTGAAAAACAAAATACCTAGAACATTTCTTGAGTAAAATAAATTTTATATCATAATCATTTTATAAACAAATAAATCATTAAATGTATTTGAAATCTAGTTCATGGAAAATATTTTCGAAAGCTAATAAAATAAGTATTAAAGTCATTTAATAATATTTCTTAGGGAAAATAGACTATCCTCCATTAAAAGGACTTTATAAAACATTGATCATTTTCAAAAATAAATAATTGAAAATAACCATTAAACTTATAGAGGAAGATTTAAAAATCATTTAAAACAATCCATGGGGAAAATATCCATTCATACTTAAAAAAAATTTAAAACATAAAAAAAAATTCAATATTCTTCTCATTGAAAATAACCATCAAAACTAATAAATTAAGGTTCTAATAAAAAAAACATCCAAGATGTAGAGGAATGTTTTCACGATGTACACATTAAAATAAATATTCCATAAATTTTTCAGAAAAAGTCTAAATATCATTATATAAAGAAAGACATGAATATTCCCTTCAAAAATAATTTCAAAAATTAACAAATGGGTAAAAATATCATTAATAAATCATTTAGACAATGAAAACATGTATTTTAATTTTTTGTAGAGAACATATATTTCGATTAAAAAAATTTGGACTTAAGATAGAAATAAAGCATATTTTACGTAAACACAGTATTTTGAACTATTAATTACATATAGAGTGGAAAATGAAGGTAAAAATGTATTCTCATGAAATAATTTTATTATAATAAAATTCATGATTTTCATTAGATATAAATCATAATATTTAATAATCTTAAGCATAAATATAAACAATCATGATAAATGATGAGATTGTATCAAAAAACCATACAACGTGGTAACATTGAATCGAAAGACCCATGTAATAAAAATAGTAAATTACTCTCAAAATTTCATATGAATAAATAAATCCAATATATTACATGTCAAATGGGGTATATACACAACTCATAAAATAATATTGGTTTATTTCCTGACTTATTTATCAAAGAATACAAATTGAGACAACAATTCATTACCATTTTGGTATCTCTTGAATCGCAAACCCTAGAAAATAAATATCCCAAAATGGGTATGTAAATAAAATTACTTAAAATATAATAAGAAAAAATGAATTCTTGTGCAGTATATAGACCATATAAATGAAACACGTGGTGATTATGGAATATGTCTCGTCGAAAATAAAGGAGAGATAGAAATACATTAACTTAAGTCTGGAATTCCTTTTTAAAATTTCTAACCTCATGTATAATAAATATAAATTTATTATACTAGTATTAAAGAACCCGATATATATATATATTACCATATATTAATTTCTTATGACCGTTTATTGTTATTTTATTAACAATTCGTTGTTAAATTCACATTTCGAGCAATAACTACTTTGTTTTTCGTGTGTGATTTGATTTTTTATTTTTTGTTTTTTTAAATTGATCAATATTAAATAATCACAAAAATTTTAAACATTATATAAATATAATATATATTAATTACATATTTATTTAGACTAATCTATAATAGTTGGAGATATAAAATTGTGCACACCATTCATGGAGATGGTAGGCTATACGTACGAATGAACAATGTTTCCATCTTCATGACATATTAATATACATATAGGTATGTAATATATTATCATTAAAAATTATATTTATATCATATAAATCAGATATTTTCATTTAATTCATTCCTTATTACCTTCCATTTAACATTTATGTGATAAAATAATCACATCGCTCTATGAGACAATAGTCCTACACACATGTGAATGAAATTATCATATTCCCCTAAAATAGAATGTAACTACTAATATGTGATACCAAGATTCCTAAAATACTAATATGATATATTTATACATATACAAACAATAAATACATCCTTACATTCCGTTGTAAGAGGTGGTGATGGAAAACAAAAAACATTGGTTGTGAGGCAGTAGTCCGGAGTTCACATGAACGATGATTTCATATCCCCTTCCATGAATGTGAATATAGTTTTAGTTAATAAAATTAGAATAAAAATCACATAAAATGGGAGCTATTTATGTAATTATATCATTATGGTTTAATAATAATTTAGCTAGGTTGAGGAAAGAAAAATAGAAATTCTCATTAATGAACATTACCTCGTCTTCAAGAAATATTTATAAGTGTGCACCAAAAGCCTTCATAAGACATATTTCTAACAAAAATAGTTTCTAGGTCGATTCATGGGATGTATTTATGTGATTTGGGTTGCTATTTTCCAAAATAATGGTTATTATATTAGTGAATATTACAAGAGATTCGGTGAAATTTTATATGTGTGGTGATTGGCATAATATAAATGTTTTAAAAGAAAAAGGTATACACACCTTTTTCACACACAAAAATCCACCTAAATGGTCCATTATCTAAAATATAATATTTTAGGTCTATATGTAGCTATAAAATTGTATTTACAGATGTAATTGGTCATATTTAAAAGTTATCCTCTTTATTTGACCACCTTTAAATTGGATTTTTCATTAACCGTGGTAAATATTTTTTATATTTTTTTTAAATATGATAAAAAGTTTATTTTAAAATTATTAGATAATATAAATTTTTATGATTCTAAATATTAAATCCATTTTACCAAATTCCATTCATAAAAGTGGAAATGTTTAATTTAATATTAATCATGAAAATGCGACAAGAAAAAAGATTGAAGGAAAAAATTATCAAAAGACTTTAATTGGATAAATAATTATATAATTGAACTAATTTTACTTTTGAATGTATATTTAAAAAAATTTTGTTTTTTAATTCTCTAAAAGGATTGAAATTTTTTAATAAAATTTTGTGTTTTTCACAATTCAATGAAACCATTTTCTTCTCATTAAATTATCCAAAAATATTTAAAATATAATTTGGAATTTGGTTATTTAAAAAATTCAGTTCATTTTTAAAAAAAAATTCATAAAGCCTCTAAAATAAATTTTAATATAAGCACGCAAAATGAGACCAAATTGATTTTTAAAGAAAAATTCAGTTTTTATTTCGTAAAATTTGATTTATTTTATCTCATGGATCAATTAATTATTGGATGATTGATAAAAATTATAATGAATATGTAATAAATAATTTTAATTAATATAATTCAGAGAAATGGATTTTTTGGAACACCTCTGTATGATAAAGGGTTAGATAGATAAATGATACGAATCATGTCAACAAGGTGCACCTTCCTTTTCGGGAGCCTACCCGATTAGAACTCCACAGTTTAGTGTGCTTGTCCTGGAGTAGTGATCAGGATGGATGACCTTTTGGGATGTTTCCTAGGGTGTTTGTGAGTGAGGAGAAAACACACTTGAAAGGACATGTGTTGTCCTGTGGGGACTATTATTAGTTAGATGACCCGTTCGGGCATTTGGGGGGCCCCTTGGTAAGGACCACATGTCTTTGGGAAAAACTAATAGTACGTGGTGGGCCAAGACCCGGAAACCATGTTAGGGTAGGGTGGTTGTGCTTTCATCGGGACCTAGTTGTCACATTTGGTATCAGAGGTTGTACCTAGCCTTATGTGTGGGGCCCAACTTGGGTTGACATGTAGGGCTCACAACGAGTACGTTATGCTCTACAGTGGTGGGGTGATTGTAACACCCCTATATGATAAATGGTTAAATGTATAAATGATATGACTCATGTAAATAAGGTGAAACTTCCTTTTTAGGATCTTACCTGATTAGAACTCCACAGTTATGTGTGCATGGATTGGAATAGTGTTTAGGATAGGTGACGTTCTGAGAATTTTCTCAGGGTGTGTGTGTTTGAGGACAAAACTCACTAGAAAGGACATGTGTTGGCCTGTGAGGACTATCATTAGTCAGATGACCCATTCAGGCACGTGGGTGGGCCCCATGGTGGGGACCACATGTCTACGGGGCAAATGGTAGTACCTGGAAGGACATGACCCATTGGACATGTTAGGGTTGGGTACTTGTACTGTCACTGGGACCCAGTTGTCCCTTTTGGTATCAGAGGTGGTACCCAGCCTTAAGTGTAGTGTACTGCCTGGGTTGAGATATATGGCCCACAATGAGGATTTTGTTCTCTAAAGGGGGGGTGATTGTAACACCCCCATATGATAAAGGTTTAAATGGCTAAATGATGTGACTCATGTCAATAAGGTTCACCACTTTTTCAAGAGCCTACCTGATTAGAACTCCACAATTAAGCGTGCTTGGCTGGGAGTAGTGATCTGGATAGATGACCTTCTGGGATGTTTCTCAGGGTGTTTGTGAGTTTGGACAACACACAATAAAAAAGGACATGTGTTGGCCTATGGGGACTATCATTAGTCATATGGCCCATTCAGGAACTAGGATGGGCCACACTGTAGGGACCACATGTCTGTGGGGCAACTGGTGGTACATGGCGGGCCAGGACCCGACAACCATGTTAGGGCGGGGTGTTTGTGTTGTCACCAAGACACAGTTGTCAACACAAAGCCTCAAGATCTCATGGTGTGACGACCCCTTTGATCAGATAAACGAACCACAATGGTTCTCAGAAATAGACCTCAGATCAGGCTATCACCAGCTCAGTGTGCAAGATGAGGATGTGTAAAAGATGGCTTTCAGATGTGGGTATGGCTATTATGACTTCTTGGTTATGCCATTCGGCGTGACCAACACCCCATCAGTGTTCATGGGACTCAGGAACTGGATCATTCAGCCATACCATGATCGCTTTGTAGTAGTCTACATCGATGAAATTCTGATCTACTCGACTACTGAGGAGGAGTATGCTTATCATTTACAAATAGTTCTGGACACACTCTGAGAGTACCAGCTTTATGGTAATCTCTCAAAGTTCCTGTTCTTGATCCGATAGGTTAACTTTCTGGGATAAGTCATCTCGGAGGCTGGAGTTGTGGTGCATCCTGCGAAGATTGAGGCGATACTTGCTTGGGAGCCACCCAGGAGTGTGACCGACGTACAATGTTTCCTAGGTTAAGCTGGATACTACCGGAGGTTTGTGCAAGATTTTTCCAGAGTTGCAGCACCTTTACCAGTGTTGATAAATAAAGGGAAATCCTTCTTGTGGTCGAAGAGATTCCAACGGAGTTTTCAAGAGCTCATGTAGAAGCTGACTAGTGCCCCCATATTGAGGCTTCCAGAGGAGGGCGTTGGGTACCTAGTCTACTCCGATGCATCAGGGACCAGAATCAGATGTGTCCTCATGTAGTAATGAGTAGTGATTTCATATGGTTCTCGACTTCGGAGATAACATGAGCCGAACTACGCAACCCATTACTTGGAGTTAGTAGTAGTGGTATTCACCTTTAAGTTGTGGAAACATTATTTGATGGGTGAACGTTTAACAGTCTACTCAAATGACCAGAGTCTCAGGTATATCTACTCGCAGAAGGACCTAAACCTGAGACAGAGATGTTGGCTCGAGTTCCTCAAGGACTATGACTTTGAGATAGTCTATATTCCTTGGAAGGAGAATGTTGTATCAGATTCACTCAGAAGGAGATCAGATATTCAACCTCTAGGTGGAGAGATAGATCACCTGGCCGCTTTGCTGATATACTTTGTGAATCGAGATGGATAATCATTTCTTTAGTCTCTTACAGTCACTCCCCCACTTCTTCAGCGAGTCTGGGAGTCACAGGGTGGGGATATAGACTGTGAGGCTCGACGTGCTCAGATATCCACAGGACAGGCACCTAATGGATATTCTGAAGGTGGGGAGCACATCATTCTTTTCAGAGGATGTACCATGGTACCTGTGTCGCTTCGAGAGGAAGTTTTGAGTTAGTTCCACACATCACCTCTAACAGTACATCTAGGTGTGGAGAATATGTACCAGGACCTTCAACGACAGCACTGGTGGCCAGGAATGAAGAAAGAAATAGAAAAGATTGTCTCTTCGTGCCTCACTTCTCAGCAAGAGATGGTGGAGCATCAGGTACCAGTAGGCTTGGTTCATCTTTTAGAGGTCCCAGAGTGAATTTGGGGTGGGATATACATGGAATTCATGAAGGGACTTCCACCTAATTCCAAGGGTCATGATTCTATATGGGTGATTTTCGACTGACTCACCATGTCAGCCCACATCGTACAGAATAAGGAGCAGGGTTCATTAGGGAGATTGGGATGCCTCTATGTGAAGAATATTGTGAAGATACATGGATTACCCTCAACGATTTTCAACTATTATGATACATGTTTTACTTCATGTTTACGAAAGGGGTTGCAGGAGGCTTTCGGGACATAGATTCTTTTGAGAACCACCTTCCATCCTCAAACGGATGGCCAGACTGAGCAGACCATTTAGAACCTCGAGGACATGTTGTGTGCTTGCGTCCTCGACTTCAGTAATAGTTGGGAGTATCACTTTCCTTTGGTGTATTTTTTACACAACAACAGCTATCCCTCCACCATTAGGATTGATCCTTTTGAGGCATTGTACGGGTGAACTTGCAGATCACCATTGTACTGGACTGACCAAGGGGAGTCAGCACTCATAGGACCAGAGACTGTAAGGGCTACCAGAGAGAATGTGCATATCATCTAGGAGTGGATGAAGACTACACTGAGTAGGTAGAAGTCTTATGCCAATAGGAGGCGATGACCTATGGAGTCTGAGTATGGGGACCATGTATTTCTACAGGCCTCACCTCGACGTGGTTTGTGATGATTTGGTTGGGAAGTAATTTATCATTGAGGTTCATTGGACCCTTTTAGATCCTTAGTAGAGTTGGATAGGTGGCATACTTCCTAGCTCTTCCACTTCAGTTGCATTGGGTGCACGATGTCTTCCACATATCCCAACTGAGGAGATATGTGCACGACCATTCTCATATCATCAACCATGGCGAGCTGGACATTTACAATGGGGCGACATTTAGAGAGGTTCTAGTAGATATGGAGGATTGATAGAATTGGGTCCTTCTTGGGCGTTCTATAACTTTGGTGTGCATTCACTGGAAGAATGGGAACCTCCAAAAGGGCACAAGGTAGCGGGAGGCTCAGATTCGTGCTCAGTACCCCCCCCCTTGTGTTCCTAGTTTTGTGATGTGGCTTTTAGGGATGAATAACCCTATGGTGGGGAGAATGTAATGACCCAAAAATTCCATGTATTTTTTTAATTATATGGGAATTTAATGAGTCCGTGAAAATTGATGGCGTGTGATTCCGAGGACCAGTGTTCCCATAATGAATTTGTGAACATTTTTCAAGTAGTTCAGTAAACGTGCGAGCGGGTTTTTGTAACATTTAAACTAGTGATCGGAATTGAAATCTTAGGGCACCATAGAACTTACAGCACCGCTATTTGTTTAAGTATACATTCACCTTTTCCGCAGAGGGTTGATGGTGAATGTTAGTTTTTTTTCATGAAATAATAAAATTAAATTAAAATGTTTAACATTTTTATTTTTAAAACCCATCAACATGGGTTATGGTGGTGGAGACCACCCATTCCTAAACCCCCCAATTTGAATTACTAAATGTGGGGACCACCCGAACCGTCATAATTGGAGAAACCCTTAAACACTCTCTTTAATGTGGAGAAGTCACTTAAACTTCCTCCACATTAATTGTGCCACACCATTTAATTAATTATACCAATTTAATGTAACCAAAAATTAAATTGTTAAAGTTAATTTAATTGGTGTTGGCTCCTAACATGTTTTTATTGGGGAGAAATCATTGTTTAAAGAGAAAACATTAGAATAACTCATCTCCAACGAAGAACACATGACCTCCAATGAAGAACAAGGACGACACATGATCCTAGATTGGAGGCATCTTGCAGAAGCGACGAACGCCGACACCACCATCCCCAATGACATCGTCTCCTTCCTTGCGACCTCCTCCAACAAATGAAAATGTAGGGTTTGTTAATTTTGATTTTTCCCATTTCTCGTTCTTGATGACTCTTCATAATTCTAGAAAGAATCGTAGCCGCTTGCTACCACTCTAACGGTATGAGTGCGGGCCAAACGAACATGGCCTGACCACTACACAAATTCTTATGATTATTTTTTCTGTTCTTCACGATGAAGGTGAAGGAACAACCACAACGCCCGACTAAAGGGAACCAAAATTTGTGTCGCAGTAGTGAAGGAAGGGTGGCCGGTCGGGCCTGTAGCCGACGAAGGTGCGGCGCGCGCCCGTACCGTGCGGAGAGAACGGTCAGCCTTCTGGGTAGCTGCGGTGGACCACCCCACCGTGGTAGTCCCGTCGCACCGTAGTGCCCCTCCGCGCCGCAGGATACTAGGCCGGGTCACCGGTCCAGGCCACCCAGTGCAGGTTGGGCCACCCAGTGGGCTGGGTCAGGCTGGGTCGATCCAACCGGGTCAAACAGGACTCGGACTAGTTTCGACCCTATACACTCTTTTTTCCATAACTTGGGAAACATGAAACCGTTTGATGAACTGTATATGGCACTTTAATCATTAGAGAGATATTTTCCTTTTGGTATACCCCACTAGAGATTTGAATAATTTTTAGGAACGGTCCGGTTGGATCGAGCACAAAACTATCCGGGCCCTCAGGACTAAAAGGCTAATATCTTACAGACCTGGAATCCATTTGACACACTGTTTGTTGCACTAAGATCCCTTTGACGTGGAGTTACTTTGGGATACTTCTTCATGGGACATCATGGTAGTCGGAGTATCGACCAGTGTCTTGATGAGAGGACCCCCTGGAGATAAGAATGCTTAGTGCAGGAACCCTATAGCTTGTTGTGACGATGTATTAGGGTCCTATGTGGGTGTGATGACGTAATAAAGATGTAATAGGATCATGTGCGGGTCTAACTATGTACTGAGGATATACTAGGATCCTCTATGTGTCTAAAAACAAAATGATGATGTCTTAGTATCCTATGTGGGTATGACGACGTACTAACGATGTATTGGGATCCAGTGTGGGTTTGACGATGTACTGACAAAGTGCTAGGATCTTGTTGGGGTCTGACGACATAGTGATGATGTACTAGGATCCAGTGTTGGTTTGACATCATACTGATTATGTACTAGGATCCTGTGTGGGTTTAACAACATACTGATGATGTACAAGGATCCTGTGTGGGTCTAACAACGTACTGAAGATGTACTAGGATCCTGTGTGGGTCTAATGATGTACTGATGATGAAATGGGATCCTGTGTGGGTCTGAAAATGTACAGACATGGGACCAGGATCTTGTGTGGGTCTGACGATGTACTACAATCCTCAGTGGGTCCGATGATAATATAGAATCATTTGTGGGTTTCTATCTAAACAGCATAAGATGATTCAGTAGATACATCTAATAATCTCTACTACTGTACCTAAGTTATACCATGTGTGTGCTGAGTTTGTACCTGTGTGTTACATTCCATTGTTGTAATACCATGTTGGTATTCCACTATGTGGCATACCTTTGTGGTACATACCTTTGTGGTATTCCTTACTTTGTGGAATAGTTGATCTTTGGGGTTTTGGGTTGGACCATGTGTTTCGTCATTATTGAGATGGGTATACTTGATAACATAGGTATATATATGGTCATATACCTAAGTAGGCTGGTCATTTGATTTCATGTTGTGTGGTTTATCCTTTGTGAATTTTGTGAGACCTTGAGGGTGTCGGGGTCCCTACTGAGTATCATTATACTCACCCCTGCATGAGCTACGGTATTACCTTGTTGTGCTTGGTGTAGATAACGGACATCACTTATTGAGGACGAGTGTACCATGACTGGAGGTAGCGTGGAATTGGACATAAGACGACGTTTTCCGTAGAGCCTACCATTTGAGAGATGTACCTACCCTTCAGGTAGGATCCTTGGCGTGTGTTCACAGGAGCTGTTTTAATTTTCGTTTAATTTTCAGTTTTCTTGTACTTTCCATTTGGTCTTGTATTCTGGCTATTTTTCATAGTATGCACACTCTTTTTACAATGTAGTTTACTTGTGTTTTTATCTTGTTATGTGCTTGTTTGCATGTGTTTAGAGGTTATAAAGGAAATGCCTGCTTGATTTTAGTGAATATACCTTTCAGTGCTAGTCACCAGCCTTGGCCTATGGAAGCTGGGCTTGGGGTAGTCACGGTACGAGCCCTGGGGGACGGGTCATGACATTTTTTTACTTTATTTTTAATAATGGTTCTTTTTTAAAAATAATTCCTTACTTTTTTAATTGTTATTATTTTCCATTTTATTTAATTGGACACCAAAGAATTCATTTAATAAATACATGTAAATTATATATTTTAATAATTTATTAAATATTATTTATATAATATAATAAAATTCATAGTTCATAAAATTCATATCAAATTAAAATATTTTAAATCTGTGTCATGTTTGGGTGAAACATGGTGTTGTGTGTAACACAATATAAACTCAGTGGTGTGTATAATGCGTGGAAAAACTCAATAATGGGTTTAAGAAATAATAAACTCAATATTTAATCTATTGAAATAAATAATATTTATTAAATTTATTTAATTAAATATATTCCACAAATCCTTTGGGTGTTACCTTCTTCCCGCCTCATTATTTGAACTTGTGCTTGGTAAACAATGGTTTAACTTTTGAAAATCTAATTTTGGTAAATTTGTATCTTAAAAATGGTTAATAAAACATCTTATGGAAAATAGTTAAATGGATGTGAAAAATTCATATGAAAAAAATAATTGGTTTTAAATTAGGATAAAATTGCTGGGAAGAGACGATTTAGACATAGAAGAAAAGCGTAATGTCCAAATAATTATAGATAATTATAATGAAAAATTATCACAAGAAATGTGATGTTTATAAGAAAATAAACATCCAAAAAACATAGAACAAATATGTTTGAAAATGTACAATGATATCATAATAATTTATAGTACTTAGAAATTTTTTTATTTCAATATCATTTTCATAATGTTAGTGAAATTTCAAAATTAGATATTCTTACTTTATTTTATTCAATTTATTAATATCTATCTCATTATTTGGTTTTTCTATGATCAAGGTTCAGTTCATCTCTTACTCTAAGATATAAAGATGAATTTTTATTCCTAATGAACTAGTGGATCATAATATCCATAAAAGAATAATAATTTATTCCTTATTTCGTAGTTATTATCAAAAACGGTATTGTAAGTGCATGTTATCCAATAACATCTAATGTTCACCTTAATCCATTCCCTGAATAGTTGGCCATAATTGTCCACCATGTTTGAAAAAGGTTTAAATTTATAAATTTTTTAATAATGTCTCTGAACATCCAAAATAAATGTATCATCAATTTCCCAAACAACAAGAATTATATAATAATGTCACATACGAAAAAATTAAATAAATTTCTCATATATTCTATTAAAATTTGGTAAAATCGTTAATTACCATAGAAACATAATGGAAACATACATACATCCTATTTCCATGATTAAAAACATAGATTATGGAATATATTCAAAAAATCCAATAATTCAATAAACTCCATCAATGTAATCATAAAACACATTTCCCAAAAATAATTAATCAGTTTGAAGGTCATCAATAATATACAATTAACACTATTCATATCAATTTTCTATTTATCCCAACATCATTATATCAACATCATGAACACATTAAGGGAAATATTCACTTAATCATCTGTTTTATTTAAAATTTATCAATCTCCTTAACTAAATTATTTGGTTATCATTATTATTCCACATATTCATTGAAGTAATTAATTGAAAAATTATACATAAAATTCCATATATGTTTCATAATTCCTGAATTTAGATACATAAACACATCAATCATTCTACATCATTTTTTTAAAAAAATGTTTGGGGTTGAAGCCTCATTATTATTTTATGTAAAAGAACTATTTTTGATTTTGTAGAGAGAGACCAACTACATAGCCCAAAGGACCAAGGCCAAGTGGCCAGAATACAAGGTTTGAAATCACATTTTTGGCCTAAAGAGCCCATCGATGAATAGTACTTCTACAATAATCAGGTTGCTACAATCCCAAATATAGTACCACCACTGCTACAATTTTTACTATAGTGCCCACTCCGCTATAGTGTCATCGCTGCTATAGTTCCGCCACTGCTACAATGCTTCTACAGTGCCCCAGAAATTCTTCTCTGCCTGTATTTGATCCTAGATCTTTTCAATCCCTATGAGCCTGTACCATACATTATCATTTTCTATAATAGTTGTATACTAAAATATAAGAAATTATTCATGTATTAATATTTTTAGAAATCAATTTAATCAGGCATATCATGTTTAACCTATATATACTATTTGAACCACACATACCTTTCATATTTCATTAGTAGTCTCTTCATCGCCAGTTTTATAACCATTACTCATACCTAAATTTTGATTCTCTTTAGGATATTCGCCCTAAGACATTGATTTTCAAAATTCCCATAAATTCCACATTTATAGCATCCAACCATTAATGATTCCATAGAGAAACCATTATTCTCATCAATTTAATTGACCGAAATTTTCATTTTTCTTCAACAACTACTTGATTTTTGTCGTTCATTTACTCGTACAGAAAATCTTCATGTTCCTTTGATACATTCCCTGGAGTTATTATTCCAATATTCCGAACATATATCAATCATAGATGTATTTCCACCATGGTCACCACCAATATAATCATCAATAAACTCTCTCAATCTCTTATTAGGTGAGTCTCAGAGTTTTTTGAGGTATAGGTTTTCAATAATATATCATGATAACTTATTAGGAATTATCACCATATTTTTTACTAGAAATAAGAACCCAATTATATTATATTCTACACAAAGCCTATATTAGTCAACGATAACTCAGTTCTATCTAATTCATGGAATTTACTAAAACCAAAAAACATAGTTTGAGAAAAAAATTATCATATAGGGAAGACATATAAATGTGAATATTTATTTATATGATGTCTAAATTCAGAAACCTTATTTTCAATATATGACACCTTAGGATTAACATTGGTAACTTGTAATAATTATTTAAATCCTTCATAATATAGAGTAAAGGGTTTTTTCATTTCCCATGAAAATCCATGGGGAGTTTTAAACCGGATGTAATGAAAGTTTCATTGATATTCACTAAGTGAAGATCGAGTCCATCTCAATACACCCTTTTAAGATTTATTAAAATATGGTACCTCTGTGCTTGAGCCACATCCACTTGTAGTGTCCATACATAGATGTAATTTTAAGGAAACCACTTTCCATATCCTTTACCAAAATTCTAAAACGTTTTACTATAATTTGAATTGTACATAGAATTATCCTTATACATGCCCCTATACATATCCTTTGAAACTTTCGTAGGGATATCAATAATTATTTTTCATTATAGATTCTAATGGTTAATTAAACCAATCCTTTGATAATAGTTGTAGAGACCTAAGAATCACATACATTGATAATAAATATTTTAAGATGAATTTTCATCACATTATAAAAACACATAACTGAGGGTGTTAATGATATTGTGCCTTCGGATACATGGAAACATAAAAAATCTATAAGTGAGCTATGTCATCGCCCATTATGTTTTTCATTACTTAAACCATTCTCAAATATATCACACATAATATTATCCATCAGAATATGTGGAACGGAACATAAGAAAGGGCGATCTTAGATGCTCAATAGGTTTAAAAAGGGGATATAACAAGATACTATGAACATAGGGGTAAGATAATGTGATACAAGAATTTAAAAACCATACCCTACATTTCACAGATCATAAACCTGAGTCATGTCAAAAAAGAAGGAAATTAATAAAATATAAACAAAATTTAGTCAAATAACATGAACCATGGGAGAATAAAATGGGTATAATACCAAGCTTTTTTGCATGAACTTAATCATAGAAAATCATTACCTTATTGGTACAATACTCATTTCCAATTTTATCATAGTAAATTGGGTTCACATTCTTAACCATGATAATATTCACGGTTCAATCCCAGTACTATAATAGTGAATTGAGTCTCCTACAGAAGTGGATTCACTCCCCATTCTAGGAACATATATCTCAATAGATAATTTTTTTTACCAAATTAATTGGTGGGAGATATAGGTCCCACCCATCTCATAATGAAAATTATAAAAACATTTTTGATAAGATCATAATACATTCCTCATATTAGAAACCATGAAATTTAATGGGATTCATAATCATTTCATAATAACATTATAAGATGAAAATAAATTGGGTTCATAATCATTCCATCATTTCTTAGAATCCTAACCAATGAAAAAATATTTCCTTTTCATAATAATTTTATAATGGTATAACTCACGGTAGAGAAACTAATTTGATAAAAAAATTTCCATCATAAAAATAAACGATTACTTGAACAAATTAGAATAGTATCCTTGTATCATATCCTAGGTAAATCATAATTAACATCAAAGGGTTTCATAATATATAGAAAATAATTTTGAATGGAAAATCACATGGAGATTTTCTTGAGAAAAACCTTTAATTTAAAATGCTTTTTTAAAACTAAAAATTCATAAAATATAATGTGAATAATTTTCTCTCAGAATTACATAGTAGTAATATAAATGATGCATTAAAAAATTAAATTTTTTAATGAAATTATTAATTATTCCTTGAAAACACTTTTTAAAACATAACAAATTCTCAAAATTATTTAATTTGAAAATAACATTGAATTATTATAAAGGATTCTTCACAAATCATTTCAAATTCATCATTTGAAAAATATCATTTTCAATTTGATAAAAAATTAAAAAAAATAGATATTTTCAAAATAATTTTCATTGAAAATAAAATTGAAAACAAATAAATTTATCTTCAAGTAAAACAATTTTGATGACAGCGAGAAATTATATTCATTAATTATATGTTTAATAAATATTCCTTTTACATTTTTTTAGAATCCAGATGGGAATTGTTTGGAAAATTTCATAAATATCAATTTTAAATATTTGTTGTAAACATTATTACAGGGATAATAATTCAATTAATAAATAATTTTAATAATTTTTAGAACCTTTTTCAAATAATTATCTGAAAACATGCTTTTGGATGAAAATGTTTTTTTGACGGAAGAGATAAATATAGCTAAATTTTATTAAAAACATTATTTTAAACACTTGAGAAAAAATGAATATAAATGATTATAAAACATGAATTATAATTACATAAACATTGAAGAATAAAATTCATTAGTTTAATTTTATATGGATTTTAACATTTCATCATTGTAATCATAAACCTAACCAATCATGTTACTTGATGAGACTGTATCACAAAACCCTTACCACTTTTGTAACATTGAATCATAATCCCTATGAAAGAATAACATTAATGGAACATAAAATATAAATATAATAAATAAATTCAAGATATTACACCTTAAATGGGCTTCATATACACCCATAATATAATATTGGTTCATATCAAAACACTGGTCTTAAATATGACAGATTAAGACAAAAATAACTTACCTCTTTAGAATATTTTGAATTCTAAACTCCCTAAAATAGAGGTCCTAATTTTTTTATATAAATCCATATAATATCATTTAAAATATTCATAAAATACATTCACATAAATTACATACACCACATAAATGAGACACAATATGAATATGGATTTAGTTTTACATAAAATAAAATTGAGATGAAATTCCCACACCTTAAGTCTCCACATAATTCGTACATATTCAATCCTCTAATATAATAATAATACATTTTATAAAAATTTATTATATACCCATATATATATATATCATACCATATATTATTTACTTATGACCTTTTATTTTCCTTTTAATAACAATTTCATGTTAAAGTTATGTTTCGAACAATAACTACTTTGTTTTTAATGTACTTTTTGATTTGTTTTGGTAATATTAAATTCTTCATGTATAAAATAAATATATAATATTTAATATGATATAAATAAATTATATATTCATTATATATGTTTATGTATTAGTTTATTAAAGATATAAATTGACCATTCATGGATACGGTAGGTTATATATATCCATGAACGTTGTTTCCATTTTCATAATGGATTATATGAAAGAGGGGTAAATAATATATTCCCATTCCAGACAGAATATTTTATATAGATCAAATATTATTATTTTTATCTACCATTATTACCTTCCATGTGAATATTTTTTGAAGAATGAATAACATTTCTTCACTAGGTGGTAGCTCGGCATACACATGAATGATGTTATCATACTCCTAAGGAAAGTAATGTATCAATGAATATGTGATATCATGAATCCAGAAAATTATTAATATCATAAATATAAAATATAAAAAATAAATTTATCATTATATCCATCCATGAGATATCATGATGGAAAATAACCAATTCATATCGTGAAGTTTTTGTCATTAGTATATTCAAATTATTTTGTATTATCCAATTTCATACAAGTGGATTTGATTTTTTTCATTAACAGAAAATAAAAAACCCATTATATATAGGATATTATTGTTATTATATCATAATTTACTAATTAAAATTTTAGGAGTTGGGGGAAGTGATAAATTAAATACGGTTATTGTATTATGATACCTCTTCTTCATGTAATATCCTTAGGACTTCACAAAAAATATTCATAGGTTATAATACTAATAAACATAAGGCTTATAAGATTATATTATTCATTTAAGGATGTTATTTTAGAATTTCATGATATAACCAATGGGTTTTTGAAGTCTTAATAGGAGAGGAGAGTTGGTGACCATTTATAATTGTAGGGAACGACATAGTAGTAATTTTTTAAAAGAAAAATGTGTACCCATATTTTTGACATTTCAAAAGACTTTTAAATGGGACATTATAAAACCTATAATATATGATATCTATATATGGATATGAAATGTGTTTTTTAAAGGTTTTGGGTCATTTTTAATCCTTATCTTTTTAGTTTAACCCTAAGTAAAGCGATTTATATTTAAACCAATGTAAGTAAGTTTTAATATTTATAATATTTATTATGGTAAAAAAATAATTTTGACCATATTATATAATAAAAAAATTTATTAAATTTATTTAATACATTTTACAGTATTTCATTTCCATAAGTTAAAAACATTATTCTAAAATTAATCTTACAGGGTTGATGAGAGAAGTGTGTTTTCAAAGAGAAAGTATTCAAAATATTATAATGAAATTATGTCAACATTAAATATTAGAATCAATAAAACAACCTTATATATATATATATATAATTTAATCAATTTTACTTTGAAACCCATTTTAAAACAATTGTTATGTTATTAAATGATTTAAATGATATAAATATTCCTAATAAACCCCAATATTTTCACTATCATTGAAAAATATATCTTCCGAAACAATTCACACAAATTAACCCTATGGAAATTTTTACATAAATATTTAACAAATTAATATCTTTTTAAAAAATATATATATAAGGAGGAAATTTTTTAAAATAAGTTAAAAAAATGACAAAAAACCCCAGTGTTACAAAATATTAGTTTTAAAGAGTATAATCTGGTTTATACTATATCATTCCAAGGATAAAAATATGTTAAATTTTATATATTATATTTAATTTATAATTGATTCCTCTGGAATTGAGGATGATCTCGTTGTTTTAAGATTCAAACATTCTAAGCGGTTTCTAACGGGTTTTTTTTCATAAAACCAGAAACATCCAATGATTCCATATCCATTTGGACCTACTTTCCAAAGTTAGGTGCTCATTATTTGTCGACTATTGAGGTTTAGTAATTTGCATTGGTCGAGAGGATGGGAGTTCGGACTCATCACACCTTTTTTAGGGGAATTATTGTCTACTCTCGGACTCTCTTTATAGATTTAAGTTATGTTCGTGAATCCTTATTACATTACCAAGTATAAAATGAGCACTCCTTTAGATCTGACAATCTATGATTATATATGAAGGAAATTTAGTGAATCTTTTATAATTATTCGAGGTTCTTCATCGACAGAGAATCATATGTATTTGTTAGAGATTCTTAGTCGAAGGTATCCTTAAATAAATAAAAGTCTCTTGGTCATTATGATGACCATACTGGTTTTAAAGCCTGTCAATGGGGAACTTGAAGTTTATTTTCCTTCAGAAGGACATGGATTATTTCATTGTTGGGATCGTACCCGCAGATGGTTCACCTACGTATCCTTTGTTTAGAAAAGTATTCAGAACCCACGTAGTTCGAATAAGGGAGTATGATATTTATGATTGATTTCTCAAAGAAAGATGTCATAATTACTTTTACACTCTAAGATCACATGACTCATGCTTGGTGTGAGAAACAAGAGGTATTAGTAAAACCAGAAAATCGTTCCATGAAGGATGCAATCATAAGAAATTATGTGGGGCTTATGTATGTATGACTGCCCAAATAGATTAAGGTTAATATTTACTTTAGGGAAGAAATCACGGAACAGGGTCCATAAAGGTATATGTGCCTTTTGGTGATTTGGATACTCTAACTTGGGGCTTACTCCTGAAAAGGAGGCCCAAATTAAGAGGGGACTTATGATTGGGTGTTACTCCTGAGAAGAAAGCCCATATCAATAGTAAATTAGGATTGATTAAGAGAAATTAAGACTGAGGATTATTCCTAAGGAGGAGGCCCAGGTTAAATGGATTTTAAAATTAAGGGACTTGGAGCTTACTTCTGGGGAGGATGCCCCAAATTTGGGAAATTATGACTGGGGCTTATTCCTGAAGATGAAGCCCAGGTTAAGGAAATTATAACTGGGGAATACTCCTGAGGAGGATGCCCAAATTAGGGGACTTGGGGATTACTCTTGAAGAGGATGCCCAATTATGAGAACTTGTACTGGGGCTTACTCTTGAAAAGGAGGCCCAGGATAAGGGAAATTATTACTGTGGCCTTCTCCTGAAAATGAGGCCCAAATTAAAGAGGACTTGGGGCTTACTCCTAAGGAGGATGCCCAAATTAATGAGAATTTGGACTAGGGCTTACTCCTGAAAAGGAGGCCCAGGTTAAGGGATTCTCTCATCTTAAAGGATGAGGTTAAATGAATGAACTCTCTAACTTTAGTGACATAAAGATGCGTAGATCACTAGGTTTTGAGATTAGTTCCATGTAATTCCTTTCAAATAAGAATGTTAATCAAGAAAAAATGCCATAAATGGCTTTTAAGAGTGTCTTGAAGACTGAATCATGAATAGGAGAGGTGGAATGGAATAAGAGGGGTTAAATGGGTAGGAAGGGCACCCAAAAAATAGAAGGGCGCGCAAGTCCTGGCAGGTGCATAGGTACTTCATTGATGCACAAGGCCTGGTCACGCAGGTATACCTGCACGGCACATGGGTACTTGCACGATTGTTAACTAGTAGGGTAATACTTGGGAGATCCTTGATCAAAGCCTTTAGAATTATCCCGAGGTACTTCCAGAAGAGTGGCGTGCATGTTTCAATGAGTAGGTAAGGAGGCGCGCAAGTGGTTCCATTTCCCTTAAGGGTAAAACACTTAGGCGTGCAATTGTTAGTCAATTCTTACACTTAATCCTTATTCCTCTTGTTTAGACCTTCCATTATAGATAAAGAATTACCATAGAAGCGTTCGAAAGAGTTGAAGAAGAGACTTGGGCGTTTAGAGCTCTGTATCAGAATTCTGAAAAAAATTCCTCTTCAAATGGGGGGCCCACCGGGGGTATTTATATGCTGGAGAAGACCCTGGGCGATTTTTGAAGAGGGCGCGTAGGCCACCTGCGTGACCATTTGGGCGGCACGGAAGTATACTTGCGTGGCCATGCTAAAACTTGTGAAGCCTATGTGCAATTTTCTCGTTGTTCATCCCTTTTTATTTTTTTTATTTTTATTCAAAGGATGAATTTTATTTGTTTGAGGTATTTCCCTTTTCATTTCATTTAGACTCTGTGACGAAAAAGCAGCATCAAAAAAAGTCCCCCCTCAGAGTTGGATCCAAAAAATAATGAGGATTTGACTCTATGGAAAGCGAGAAACAAAAGGAAATTAAGGTGCGTAGGGTATGGTGCGTAAAAATGGACATCAGGCGCGCAGGGTATGGCATGAAAATGGGCTTCGAGCGCGCAGGGTATGGTGCGCAAAATGGTCTTCGAGCGTGCCGGGTATGGCGCGCAAAAATGGATTTCGGGCACGCAAGGGTATGACCGCGTCTATAAATATATGTCCTCACTTTGCTCAAAGTACCCGGATCTGACTTGTTGTTTTGCTCTTGGCGCGCAAGTGGACTCTCGGCTTTTCCTCGTCCGCACTTCTTGTTTCTTGCATCGCGCTTCTATTAAGGTAATTTGACTTGCGCAGGGATACATGCGCACCCAATACTTGCACGACCAAAGGAGACTTGCATGCCAACTATGGGACTTGCACACCTAAATTCCTTATCCAATTTTTCAAATTACATCACAAATTTTATGAAAAATATACTTACTTGAAGAGTTAATTATTCAACTTTTGTGCAGATCCAAAGGCTTCCAAGAGAATCGGAATGGCTGATGAACTGGAAAGAAAAATAATTGATGATATGATAGACATTGTTGGCCATGATTACTATTCCATCTGTGAAAGTACTCTCCCAGAATTATCCATGTATTTGAAGAAGCATCATATTAATTTGTCGCATAGCATCTATCTGCCTCTGTATGGCCATGGTTGTCTGCAAGATGTCAATATTCCACGGGAAAAGAACAATCTCCCGCATTCCAGGTTTCAGTCATATGCCAACTTTTATTTAGAAAATTCTTCAATTTCAGGAACATTTTATAATGCTGGAACTGTAAAGAAAGCCTATATAATGCATCATAGCTTGTGTGCACCAGATCTGAAACCTCACAAACCTGAGCTGCAGCCACATTGTTATCCTTCAATATTTTGAAATTCTCAGTTGGATCAATCCAAAGGCTGGAAGGACAAAAGGGAATTCCATTCTAGAGGAGGGTTGAAGCCAACTTGGATGTGGGCTTATTGGGTGTGACAAAGTTGTGAAGAGTTTGTCGAGGATCGAAAGGGAGCTGCAATTTATGAGGTCGTCTGGGCTGGGAAGATGTATGTTTATAGGAATTATAATTTTTCAGTGGTGTTGCTTAGCCACTGGATCCTAGAATCTAATTCTTTCCATCTAGACCATGGAGAATTAGGCATTAGTTTGTGGGATGTCTACAAGATCACAGGGGTTCCAATTTTGGGTGATATGTATGACGAATTCATCCCTCCAAAGGCAACCTTGAATGATCCGGAGAAGACTCCGGATTTGGTTCGAGAGTTATTAAATATTTTCCATAAGCACAAAATCTCAAAGACTTAAAAGACTCATTCTAGAAGGGATATTAATCTAGAGGAATGGATGGATTTGTTTCTCACGGAGAAGAGGTAAAAGGGGCCCACCTGTACTCATCCTACTAGCCACCCTAGAGCAGATAAGAGAGGTGCTCCTGGCACATTCTGGCCGACTCTGGAAGCAGGAGAGTTTGGGAAATGGGGGTATGAAGTGAATCATAACATCTCGGATAAGACATGTCTGGAAGGCTTTTTAGCCTTATGGGTCAGTGTCTATCTCTTTCCAGTTAGAGATTCGAAGGGAGGTGTCAGGCCAGGGACCTTCGTTATTGCAGCCATGTTGGCTAAGAGGGAGATGGTGGGGTTCGCTACCCCAGTTTTGGAAAAGATTCACAGGAGCTTACTCCATGTCTATATCGGTAAGTCTCATTTGAGATTAGTGGGATCATTCCAAGTTTTATGGGGATGGATCGCTACTCACTTCCGGACATATGCTGTTCAGAACAGAATATAGATTCCTGGAAGTTCTTTCAGGCCGTCTATTTCGACCTTCTCTGGAGTTTGTCCTTTGTCTCTCAATGCCTATGATATTAGGCCAAGGCTGGGTACGTATAAGGAATTACACTTCTTTACCTATAGAAATATGCCGATAGGGAGATTTGTTGACGATGGATCATCCATCTTGGAACAGAGGTCTTACATGCTATCCTGTAGAGATGGTGTACTGGCCACCAGAATTGGTGGGGAAATTATATGTGGGGCCTATGCTCCATATCAATTTTCACGCCAATTAAAGTGTCTTTAGACAATTGTTGTATCTCCTATAGTACAGGTCAGGTCAAATTAACATCCAATGGTTGCCCGACAACTATGGTTTCTAATGGCTATGGAAAGGACCGGGGTAATTTTTGACTTACCAGATGCTAAAGCGGTATGAAATTTGGCCATATGGTATGATAAAAACTAGGTAGCGTCATATCCTCAGGAAATTTTGAATAAACCTATTTATCGGGTGGGGAAGAAGAAGAGAACCATTAAGAAAGAAAAAATTCAGGTAGAAGGTGATTCTTCCACTCCTGAAGCTGGTTCACCTAGTTCTTCAACCGAGGCTGATTTATCAAATTCTCAAGAGATAAAACATGTGTCAAAGAGGCCATGTTCCGTATATAATCCTCCTATCAGAATCAAGATAGCCACTCCATCAACTCCTGGTGATTTACTTTATTATGTCTACTTAATTGCTAGTAACTTTATAGAGTAACAAGTTTTCATTATCTTTTTATAGTTACAGGAGCTAGAAAGAAATTAAAATCCAAGGTTGTAGGACCCTCTTCGTAGCCTTCTAGTACACCTGCATATCTACGACTAGAGGCCATCCAGACATGGCTGGATGTGTACTGCAATACTGAAACTATCTGGTAGAGCTATGTGAAGGGCTACATCTTCCTGGAATAGGGACACTTCAGGCTCCTTCAAATATTCATTTCAAGGATAACCCTGATGAAGTAAAAGACTACGTCAAAGAGTTGAGGACCTATATACATGACATTGATGATTCTATCCCTATCACCGAGTAGGTGAAGGAAATGATGGATCACAGCGCTACTGATGAGGAGTGGCATGAGTACGTGGATCTTGAAGATGTATGTTTTCTTCCCTTAATTACCTTGCAACTCAATTTTAGTCAAATATTTGTTACTCAAGGAAATTAATTTCTTTATCTTAAATCTTTCAAAGAAAGGAACTACTAAAGTTCCTTCACCATAGTATATCCCTGGTGGTACTGCCATCGGGGCTACTGCTAAATCTTCTATTGAGTTGGGTGAGATATCACGAGGCCAGCAGGCCATGAATGAGGAGTTGGACATGGCCTTCCATTCTCCAATTCAAGTTCCAATAAGGGAGACTGCCGACACTCCCAAAAAGCCAAAGAGACAAATCCATCTAAGGAAGAAGTCCACAACGAAATGCTTCATTAGTAGTGGTAAGTCCTTCGGGTAATCATGAGTTATAAACCATGAGAAATATTGCTCATTTTCCTTAGGATTGTAGGGGCTTCTTCAATTTCTCCTATGAGGGAGAGGATTGATCCTCCTTTGAGGACCACGGAGGGTGTTGTGGAACAGTCGCAAATTCAGGCCGACTTGGATGCTCCTAGAGAAGATCCAACATCTGTTCCCAGTATCCCTCCAGCTACTGTTGCAAGAAGGGAAGAACCTACTTTTGGTAAGTTAACAATTCTTCATAAAATATTGAATGAAACATCAACTGACTTCCATTCTGTGATATATTTGGTATAACACCTACACCAGAATCATTGGCGGCCACGACAACTGAATCTACCATCCTTCATGAAGAAGTTGTCCAGGGTCAGGGGCCGCATAATGAGGGTCACCAAGAAGACACATCAAATGCTCCCACTGGTGAGACTAACCAGGATTCTGAAATATCATTGGATGAAATGATTAATATTGGCATGTCTTTCAAATAATTATTTGATCATGCTAAGTTATCATGTGATTTAGAAGATCTTGGGCGTGAGTGTTATCCTTTGGCCTGTAAATTTTTTTTATAATTTACACTTCTAATCATGACTAAAAATAATATGCAGTTCCATCCAAAGAATCTGTTGAACTGCCAATTCCTGAAGAGGGTGTGGACCTTGATGTCAACCCTACCATTGTAGAAACATTATCTCAAGTGGAGCTAAACCCAGTCAACCCTCCTGAGACCCATCTTGAAGATCCTGTTGAATCAGGGAAAGATGGGGAGGAGTCTTCTCAAGCTTTTGATCTACTGTTAGGTAATAATTATATTGAGTTTTCAAGATAAACAACCAACATTCATTGTTCTATGAAACTAACCATACTTTTAATTGATCAAACAGGGCTATCAACTTCAATGGCTAGATCTGGAGGTGAAATCTCAACTTCTACCCAAACAGCAGTAAAAGGCAAAGCAACCAGGGTCAGGGGGGAGGAGCAGAACATGGCACTTCCTTAAGTGCATTAATTCCAGATTACATGCCCCCTTGTGATGATGATGTCGAATCAGACCCAAAGGTGCTTAAGGCACTCAGCTTTTCACGACACAAGGCATGGAACAACATATGGAAAATCATATCTGAAGTGCCTCTTGAAGTGATGTCATCAAAATTTCCCAATTTTCATCCCTGTTCGTCATGCTTGGACTTGGTGGTTCTGGATATGAAAAGATCCATGCCGCGGTGAAACATGCCATTTTAATAAGGGAACAGGAGCAAAAGTGTCATGAAGATATGACCAGGGTGAAGCTTTCATCCAACATCAATGAATTTGAGGCTGCAGTATCCTGAGCTGAGGCCGATTATGCTGCCAAAACGATGGAGCTGAAGCATAAAATCAAAGATAAAGTCGTCCAGTAAATGCACCTCCATCAATAGTTAGATGTTGTTACTGGGGAACTTGACCAACTCAATAATTCATTGGAGGGAGCTCAAACGAATGGTATGAAGGCCATCACGGATGCCAAGAAAGCACTCCATCAAGCTGAAAAGAGTGAAGTTGGTCAGGTGCATGAGCTTCAAGTAGCTGTTGATGAAGCCTGGGATGTTGTTCATCAAGTGAATACTCATGTTGACAGCCTCTTGTAATTTCTTATAAAATGGAAGATACTGGAGTCTGTGGATGTCCTTCTAATTCTTGTGAATCAAATGGAAAGAATGATTTCATCTTCGATCACTTGTGCACATATTTTCCTACTACATGCTTTAGATTTTACCTAATCTAATGGTCCTAGTAAGCATAGTTTGATTTTTTTTCTAGGATTATATATAAATAACCCTACAAACATTGAATCTTTTAATTGCTCAATATTACCTAAATCATACAAAATGTATGTTTAGTGAGATGGAACTTCACTATTATTCATAGTTCCATTTTCTTTTGTGGGCAGTTTAATGTCATGCGCATCAGACATAAAAAACTAATGATTAAGTTCGAAATAGCTTTGACCAAATGGATTATAAATTGACTCAATTCCTTGATAATTTGTTTGAAAACATATTACCACACTCAAGTATGAGGGAAAATATGTAAACTAAGACTTAAGAAAATTATAATCTGAGGAATGATATGAAAAAGGGCTGAAAAGAATTAAAAGAAGTAGTTCCCAAGAATGAAGTTACCATTATTTAGAAAACCCATTTGGGGGTTGAATTATGGAGGGCCGCCTAAGGGCATTGGCTGCATAGTAAAAGAATAATATCTCTTGGCTGACAAGTCTGTTATGTAGACTGTTTATGCAAGGCCACCTAAGGGCACGTGCTGCATAGTCAGGCAAAAGAACTCTCAGAAATTTACTTTTCTACTGCAAAAAAGCCAGTGAAAGAATATGGAGATTCAAATTTCCTAAAGTATTTAGTTTTTTGTATGAAGAGAGGTACTTGAATATGGAGAGGATATTTCCAAACAAGATTGTTTAATAACTGAATGAATGTCACTCTTTTGCAGGTCTGACCCAAACATAGGGAAGAGAAAATACAACCCATAGACTTGAATATTTTCAGATTATGAAAAAGAGTATGAGACAAAAATGTAAAGAATGGCTATTTTTGTGGATCCCTACAAATCGTTGTTAATACAACTAAGGGAAAAAAGAGGTTTTCATTCTAAGAATGAAATTACCATTATTTAACAAACTCGTTAGGGGGTTGAATTATACAGGGCCACCTAAGGGCATTGGATGCATATTCAAATAATAGCATCTTTTGGCTGACAGGTCTATTATGTAGTCTGTTTATGCAAGGCCGCCTAAGGGCACGTGTTGCATGGTAAGGCAAAAGAATTATCCAAATTTGGACATTTTGTGATTAGAATACAAGAAAAAGGGTTATGAAGATCTAAAAATATTTAAGGTTAGGATCATGAGACATAAAAAATGGGTAGTGTTCAATGTTTTTAAAGATACATAAATCAATGCTAACCATAATCACATTGTGGCTAGGTCCTGAATTGAAATGTTTGACTTCACTATGTATCCCATAAGGATGGGAATCAAGACATACGTAGTTCTTGATCTACAGTTTAACGTCATGCGGGACAAAAGTATTGGAGATCTTAGTTTAGGGTCATAGAGTTTGGACCATTATAAGAAATACACAGTGTGTGTTTTCATGGGGACTTTTTAGCCAAGGGACGGAAAGAGGAATTTGGGGTTAGGCCCAAAAGACTTGGGGCAGGATTTGAGGGACACTCGAACATTCCTACTTATCCCATAACGATGGGAATTAAGCCCACGTAGTTCTAGAAATACCCTATGTACAAATTTGGTTCGTACATGTGAAGGGTGAAAGGGGACTTTTGTGCAATGATGGTTTAACCCAAGATAAATGGTTCTGGAATTTCCATGTATGCACGTAGTCTTTGGAATGAAACATGATTCAAAATCAGTGTAAATAATGATTCCCTCTCATGTGAGGGTATCAAAGAATGTTATAGTTTATTGTCATACTGGACAAAAAGTGTTGTATAGATTAACATCATATAGTAAGGAAGAAAGTGAAGCAATGTAACGATATTGATTCTGGGGGCGGTTTCATGAATCAACATCATATGAGATGGAGGTGAACCAATGTGAAGAGGTTGGTTCTGGGCTTGAACCTTTGGAGGTTTCCTACGTACCCAGCCTGGGAGGCAAGGTTCAATGTCCACGTAGTTCAATTAAAAAAATGAATTAGTGATCATGTTGTACTTGGGGGAAACGACCTAAAAATATGATGTTGGGACATATGTGTGGTTAGCGGCCCAAAGAGGGTGTTATGGTTGAAATTTCATCTAAGATCATGTGACTCATGCTCGATGTGAGAAACATGAGGTAACAACAACCTTAACGATGCATAGTTTAATGTCATATAGGACATATGAAGGGACTATGCAGTTTAAAGTCTTGCAGTTAGGACAAGTGGTGCTGCACAGTTTAGTGTCATGTAGCAAGAAACAAATATAGTTTAATGTCATGTAGGACGTATTAAGGGATTTTTATATAGTTTAGCGTCACATAGTTAGGACGATGGGGACAATACAGTTTAATGTCATGTTAGACAAAAATAGGACTGTGTAGTTTAATGTCATGCAGTAAGGACAAAAGAGGACACATTTTAATGTCATGTTGGACGTATTAGGGACTTTTTCACAGTTTAACGTCCTGTTGGACGAAATTTCTAATAGTTTAAGGTTATATGCACGGACCGTTGGTTATAAAGTTTAACGTCTTGGTGGACGTAAGGGACATAAAAATAGTTTAAGGTCATATGCATGGACCGTTGGTTATGCAGTTTAACATCTTGTTGGATGTAAGGGACATGCAAACAGTTTAAGGTCATATTCAAGGACCGTCGATGGTGTAGTTTAACGTCTTACTGGACATAATAGATTTCTATACAGTTTAGTGTCATGTATTTAGGACGTCACAGTTTAATGACGTGTGGGATGAAAGTAATACAAATAGTTTAAGGTCATATGTATGGACCGTTGGTTATGTATTTTCTGTTTATACAAAATACTTCTTTACAAATCTGGCATTGGATAGAGTCGTGATGAGTTCTCTATCCATTGAGATTAAAGAATAAGCTCCATTGGAGTAGACCTTATGTATTTAATAACGTCCTTCCCATTTTGGTTCAAGCTTGGGAGGTTTCTTTCCTAGTATAATTGGAGTTCTGATAACTAATACCAACTCTCCCTAAATGAATGAACGAAGATGAACTTTTCTGTTGAAAGCTCATGCTATTCGATTCTGATAGAATTCCAAGTGGTGCAGGGTGCACAATCATTTCTCATCTAATCATTCCAATTCATCCAATATCTTTTAATATTGTTCATATGTAGATGATTTATCACAAATGGCTACTCTGAGCGAATTTAATTGAACTTCAATGGGTAAGACTACTTCCGTTCCTTATATCAATGAATATGGATTTGACCGTGTTGCAGTTCAATAAGACCATAAAGCATGAAAGAGTTTATCAGGAAATGACTTATTATCTTTATACACCATCTTTTGTAGTATATTTGACAGATTCATGTTGAAGGATTATATCTGGAAATTGGCCGATGCATGATACTGAGATGAATGATTGGATTTGATGTTGTATTCTTGATACAACTTCTTCCCCTCAGATGAACAGAAGTTGGTGCCATTGTCCATCAATATGGTTTTAGGGACACAAAATATGTTAATGATGTTAGACTTGATGAAGCTAACAATGCTTTTAGAAATAACTTCTTTGATAGGTATTTTCTCTCCCTATTTGGAAAAGAAGTCAGTAGTAGTAAGAATATATTTAAACTGCTTGGCCGTAGCGAAAGGGTTAGGTCCCACCACATCCATTCCCCATGTGTAAAATGGTCACGAGTATTTATCTATATGAAGAAACTCAAGAGGTTGATGAATGAAGTTTTCATGTAATTGGCATGAATGACACTTCTTTGTGAAATCAACACAATCTTGTATCATTGAAGGCCAAAAGTATCCAAGCCTTCGAATCTGATCAGATAGTCTATGTCCATACTGGTGGGCACCACAGACTCTTACATGCACTTCTTTCATGACAGCCATTATCTCTTCACCATCAATGAATCTGAAGAGAACTCCATCAAAACCATGTTTGTAGAGAATTTTTTCTCAAGGTGATTTGGGCTATCATAAAGAGTAAAATTGACCACACATCGCTGGATTTGTTCTTTCCCTGCTCTATATGGTGGAAGTGTTCCATTTTGAAGGTATTCCCTAATAGGTGTCATCCATCCTATAGTATGACTATATAGTTGAAGAATGGGACTAATTTCATTGATTTCCTCTGTTTTGACTTGACCATAAGGTGAAATTGTATAATGGTGGGAAATACTGATGGTTGTCTCGTCCTGATTAGGATCTTCCAGAGTTGTGGCTATATTAGCCAGTGCATCAGCTTGAGCATTTTGGTAATCTCCTTTGTTGTGGATTCCTCCTTTCCCATCATGTGATAGAATTCCACCTCAATGTATTTAGATTCACATGTTTTGAATGGGGCCTTATCACTATACAATGTACCAACTTGACCATCGAAACAATACTTGAGACATTGATGGTATGATGAAGGGATATCTGCATGTTGATGTAGCCAGGGTCTTCTAAGAAAGATGTTGAAGGCTGAGTCTTGATCAACAACCATGAAATTTTAATTGGATACAGGATCTCCAAATTGAGTTCTGAGTATAATCTCACCCAGTGGTTCTTGTTAATTCTTATCATATCCTTGTAACATCATTGTAAAAGGAGATAAATTAGATTCCGTGAGGCCCAATCGATGAAGTGTACGAATGGGCATGAGGTTGACTCCTGAACCATTATAAATGAAAGAACATCTCTTTTCTCCACCATTGATCTTTCTGGATAAGTACATAGGTCTAATATGCCCATGCACAACATCATCTACATCTTCATTTGTGAATGATATCACTGCATGGCATTCTGCAGTATTATTCTGTACATGGTAGACTTCAACTGCAGAAATTTCAGTCTCAAACTCCCGAGGACCTGACAATGCCTCAATGAGTGCCTCCCGAAGATCCTTTGATAAATTCAAGGCATCCAGAATTGATAACTTGGCATGTACTTGGGCCATTTGTTTCAATATATCACACTTTTGATCCAAAGGTCTACATTTTCCAACAAGAACATGTTGTTTAGCAGGCGCTTTGGAAGTTGATGCTTTGGAATTTGATGCATCTTATACCGGTATAGGAGTTGGAAACACTCATGTATTTGGAATATTAGACCGATTAGATATATTTACTTCTTGAGAGGAATAAGATGGAACATTCAACCGATCTTCCAGAATAATTGTTCCAGGACTGAGTCTACCATGTGTGAAAGAACTTTCTTGTTCTTGTTGAGCTCGTTGATGGGCTCTACAATGAGTTTCTACCGCATACACAGTCCTAGTAGGGGTAGAATTGGAATAGTTTCCTCTGAAATATCCATGTCTTCCCCCCTGTCCTGAGCCTCTGGAACTTCCTCTAATTCCTCTATTTGATATATGGAATCTGGGCCCATCAAAATCGAAACTTCGACTAAAATATGGATCTGTTAATTGAATCATATTAACATAATAGAAGATCAACTCTTCATCTGATGAAGCCTCTGCCTGATTATCCTGTTTACGTTGTGCCGTTTGGTGGGGTGGTGCCCACTGTTTTGAATTAGATGGCACAAAATCTGCCAAAGTTAAAGACAATTCAGGCTTTGACACATACACATCATTTTCTGATTGTTCCTCTTTCTTGGAATTATGTCATTTCATTGAAGATTTTCCCTCTAATGAAGAGGGTTTTGCTGTGGAATTTATGGCAGAAGGAACAATTGGTTTCTTCAATTTTGTTCATAAAATAGCATGAGTTCGGTTGATCACCTTTTGACCATCCAATCATCATATTTTTTGCATTTTTTTCCTTATCATCTTGCCACTCGCGTTCCTTCTATGGAATTGTAGTAGTAACACATGCTACCTGAGCTGAAGAACCTTTCAGTTTAACTTGTCATAAATGGTCCATTTTTTGTAGGAGGTCCTTGAAAACAAAACACTCCTGAATGGGATTCCCCAACATATGATGAAAGGGGAAATAATTGGGATGGTCTTCATCTCCTTCTTTATTTGGAATTTTGGTCCTTAGCAACTGAACCAAATTATTTTCTAGAGCCGAAATTAAATAACCAAGAACTTGTTCATTTTTGGAAAGAGTAAAAATTACTTTTCAAATCCTCAATTTTTTTTGTATTTTATCTCTTTGATCATCTTGACAAAATGGCCTCTATTGCTGGCGCTCAGGAGGTGGAGCCCATTGAGAAGATAAATGTTTTGAAGTAGAAGCAGGTACAGGTGCTTGTTTAAGAATAACTGTAGCAGTTTCTGCTTTACCCATTCTCCTTCCTGGAGTTGATGGAACTATATGAGCTTTATCCTTAGTATTTATAAGAGAATATTCAATCTATTGAGTGATTAAAGTATGGTCTCAAAACCCTCCTGTGTATTTCATACGGATCAGTGGCGTGCACAACTCATCACATAAATTCCCCACACAGATTGGCGACAATTCTTCTTGAGGGAGTTCTAAGCTTAGGTAATATGTTAATCCCTTTCAGCGAGCAATGAAATCTGAGACCCTTTCACTCTCCCTATGCTTACAGTTTTTAAGATCAAAAACTATTGTCTTTGGCAACGTTGAGCTGAACTGAAGAAGGAATTTTTGGCGACGATCCTCCCACCCGGTAATTGACCGAGATTGCAACCTTGTGTACCAGACAAAAGCTGGTCCTTGCAAGGTTCGCATGAAGCATCTGCGTTTAACTACTTCTTACTGCTTCGGAGTTCCCATCATAGGATCGTAACAAGATGCGTAATGCATCAAATGCAGTTCAGGATCGCCTAATCCATTGAAAATAGGAAATACAGGGCTCCCAAAACATTATGGGGGAGGGATTGAATCTACCCATTCATGGTAAGCTCTCGTTTCTAGTTGATCCTGTGCATGATTCCCTTCCATAGTCTCTAACTGATTTGTTAATGACTCAATGATAGTTATTACCTTTTGAGAAAAATCTAGTTGAACATGGACTTGGGAAGGTGCAATGACTGGAGATGGTACAGATGTGGTGGTTGGTGCTGCAATTGATGGCAGCACCGCCAATTGTTGTTGCACTTGACCTGTAGGATTAGACCTGTGAGGGTGTACTGATAAAGGAGGATATTCTTGATCCATTTCAGTAGCCACAACAAATTCCTTTGACTGACTGACTACAACACTCTTAGGAAGAAGACTACCCTGAAGTAGTTCTGAATTCATCCTCTTTAATTCCTTCATTTATTCCTCTTGATGTGCAAATCATTGCTCTACTGAGAGCGATTGGCCTTCTCAAGATGATGGATATGTAACCTGATTCGTTCCCCTCCCTTTTTTGGATCCCTTTCGGAGAGGGGGAAGTTGGTTACTTGAAGGATTACCTAGATTTTGGGTAAGCATTTGATTTCGATTACGCACACCTTCTTCATTTGTGTCTGTGCGTACAACTTCTTGAGCAGGAACCTCTTCATCTGATTCCTCTAAGTGAGCCTCATGTTCTGGAGAATCAGCAAAAACAACATTAATGACATTAATTGATGCATAACTCATCACATCCCTTCTATCAGCAATTCTGTGATATTGTCTTCTTCCATGCCCCTGATGAGACATTTCCTTTTGTTGATTTTATCCCTCAGGAACTTCTTGGTGAACCGTTATTTGGAGAGAATATCCTGATAATTTTGCTCTTCGTTCCTCTTGAGGATTCATCCCTAATCGAGAGAAGACTGAATTTTTCTGAGGAGGGGATTGATGATTTGAAAAATTCCCCAGTCTGGAGGACTGGGGCTGTTCCTGCTATCATTGATCAACTCCTAGAATCCTATTTGTTGATTACAAGGGTTGAGTTAAAAGAGTTCCTAGTATGGAAAGTTGGGGTGGCTCTTGACATGCTATATCTAAGACATTCTTAAAATCTCTCCTGATCTATCGGACTTTATTCCAAAAATTAGCTGGATGCATAAATCAACATCAACTTTTATCACCTGGTTCAAAAGATTGTTGGATAATTTCTGACACTTCTGTCACTTGATGATGTGCTTTCTCCATACGAGAGGCAAGTTCAATATTCTAGTTTTCTTGATGAAGGAGTAATTCAACAACTTGTTCTCTGTATTCTTGATTTTGTGAAGAATTAGTTGATGCCTATTCTTGGGAAAGCTTTTTATTACAAACAAAACCCATTGACTGTGGCTGTCCACGGGCAATAACATTGCATGAGACCATTTTCAGTAGGCTTTACTGACTGCATAGCACAGTTAAATGTAGTGCTCCATGAACACCCCGTCCTTTGACATGAATACCAGATGGGGCATTGGAAATTAACTGGCGCAATCTTCTTAGTGTGCCAAGGCATGAACATTGAAGGGTTCTCTACTGCTTTTCATCCTTCAGATATCGAGAGACTAATAGAGACGCCAAATCAATATGAAGTTGTAACCCTTCTATTATCTTAACATGATTTTCAAATTAATCATAAGATAATACTTTTGTTTTCAACTGACAAAGAGTTTTCCATATTTTGAGACGAATATCATGAATTCCATCTTCTGTCAATATCTATGGAATGTCATACTGAGAGACATCCAGAGGCCAAAACATGACTGGCACTTCACCCTTCGCCAGTTGTTTTCTCATGTTCATCGTATTTACTCTTTATCATTCAATGAAGATTCTTATACCTGATTAGAACAGAGCTGGTGCTTCCTTGTTGCTTTATCGGATTCAACAAGATTGGTAGAGAAATCACTAATCAAACTAGAAGATGCATGACTTTGGGGTGGTTCAGAGAATGAACTACACCCTGGGCTATCTTCTGGTCGAGAAAGGATTTCACCTGATAATGGTAAAGCATCATACATGAGTAGCTTTACTTTTTCAAGTTCCTCAAGATAAGAGGGCTTTCTCGGTACTACATTGTCCACTGAGAATTTTTTGGTCAATGTGCATCACTACTGCGGAGATAACTTTCGTAGAGAAATTCATCATCATGGGGAGGACCACCGTGGTGGGTTACAACAAAGATGAGATCTCTTTCTCCTTGGTCTTCTGACCACACAGAGGGTTCCTGTGGCTCTCATCTGAAGATGAAACTTCGAGATCAACTGAACTATCATAAAGTAAGCCTTCACGGGGAAGTTTTTGTTGAATACCTTTATAATTAATGTTCCCACTATTGGGAAATGAGGTAGTAGAATCATGGATTCCAACAAATAATTGTCTGAGGGTTTCGAGAACTCTAGCATCGAGCAAGGCCTTGTTATAGATTGGCTCTTGATATCTTGACTATGCTGGGCAGGTCTTCTTCTTAGACACCATCTTACTCACCTTGGAAACCACTTGTTGATGAAAGTGGATACTATGAGCTGGTGTATGTACCTGATCAGAAGAAATGGCCAGGTTAGGCTGACGATCTCCACTCAAATCAAGTGTATGTTCCTGACTTGGTTGTCCGTGTGATTTGGGGGTGTATTCCCCACAACCCTCTTGGACTAGAACAGACGTGTGTGTCTATTCCGGAGTGAAATGTTGATGTGTCACTCCACTGGTAGGGATAGATTTATGTGTCTTTCCCTGAGATGCTTCCAAAGTTGTTATAATATCCTAGAAAACATCCAGAATATGAGCAGGGATTTTGTTCTTCTCTTTCACCATTTATAGAATATGCTTGGTGACTTCATCTTCCATAATGGGTATATACATCCATTCCATGGTTGGAGGAGGTGTGTGTGCTCGCTGTTATCCTCCTTTTCTAGTCATTGAATCCTGACAGTACTCAAGTGTGGGGGCAGAGACTTGAGTCCGCCTCTTATTTGTTGCCGGAGCTTTCTGACTGACTTCTCCGAGTACTACCATGTGATACTGTTGGTAGGCTTGATCAATACTAGCAGTTGTATGTTCCTGCTGATTGCACTTCGCCAAACGTGGTAGAGGAGCTCTATCATATGTAGTCAGACGAGCCTACTGACTAGATGATGATGTATAAATAGGTGTATGTTCTTACCTATAGTACTCTACCAGAATTTCCTGGTGGGATTGGCGTGATGCTACCAGACGAGTCTGCTGGAAAGTGGAATTAAAAAGGATGGGTGTATGTGCCCACTCATTTCTTGCCACCAAGTTAGGTTGGTGGACTTTTCTAGAGATGGCAGAGATGAGAACTTGCTCACTGTTAACAGGTTGTCGCCTCTGGCGATTCGTCTTGCCTACTCGGGTTCGAGGAACCTGAGCCAAACGCCTGGAGTCGATACCCTCATCATGTTGAGGGCGCACTGCTGCACGAGTCTGGTGGCAATTGTTGATGGGAGCCCTTGGGAAGGACTCCTGTCTCCTTGAATTAAGGCCCCGAGGGACCTTCTCATTCACCTCCTCAGAATATGGGAGTGAATGGTGATTGCATTCTGGGGATAAAGACCCGAAACGGTTGGAGACTGTGGTTAGCACCGCCTACTTCTTGATCACTGGTCATCGCTGTCTGGATGACCAGTATGAGTTGTTCACATGGAGGGCTTGTCGAGCATCCTCTATAGTTAGAATGGTACCATGTTGACAGTACTTTTTAACCAGGGCATTTGATACCCAGCGTTGAAGATGCTGAGTAGGTGATGTCATCCTCAGAGTAGATGATGATCCAGCAGGAGTAGCAGTAGTGGCATTTGCAGTAGAAGTTTTCACAGCAGACGTATTCACATGTTTGAACTTAAAAGAAGCCATTTTAGAAATACAGAAGATCTTGGAAAAGACTGCATGTTTGATATAACAGACATAATCAAGATAATTCCAGCCACTACATCTTTTGGATGAGAAAATATGTTATTGATTTCATTGTTGGCCATCTCAATGAGTTTTAAGTAGGGGCCTAACAAATAAGCAAATCATCATTTTAACATGGTTAAGGATTCACGTCGGGTTTACCATTTTTTTTCCTCTAGAATTGGGGATGATTTGGTTGATTTAAGATTCAAACATTCCAAGCGGTTTCTAACGGGTTTTTTCGTAGAATCGGAAACATCCAATGATTCCATGTCCATTTGGACCTACTTTCCAAAAGGTTGGCGCTCATTATTTGTGGAGTGATGAGGCTTAGGGATTTGAATTGGTCGAGAGTATGGGAGGTCGGACTCATCACACCTTTTTGAGGGGAATTATTGTCTACTCTGGGACTCTCTTTATAGATTTAAGTTATTTTCGAGAATCCTTATTACATTTCCATGTATAAAATGAGCTTTCCTTTAGATCTGACAATCAATGATTAAATATGAAGGATATTTATAGAATATTTTATATTTATTTGAGGTTCTTCATCGATTGAGAATCATCTGTATTTGTTAGAGATTCTTAGTCGATGGTATCCATAAATACATAAAAGTATCTTGGTCATTATGATGACCATGCTGGTTTTAAATCCACTCAATGGGGCACTTGATGTTTATTGTCATTCAGAAGGACATGGATTATTTCAGTGTTGAGATTGTACCCACAGATGAGCTACCAATGTATCCTTTGTTTAGAAAAGGAATCAGAACCCACATAGTTCAAATATGGGTGTATGATGTTTATGATTGATGGCTCAAAGAAAGATGTCATAATTACTTTTACACTCTAAACTCACGTGAGTCATGCTCGGTGTGAGAAACAAGAGGTATTTGTAAAACCATAAAATTGTGCCATGAAAGATGAAATCATAAGAAATGATGTGGGGATTATGTATGTATGACTGCCCAAATAGATGAAGGTTATGATTTACTTCAGGGAAGAAATCCATGAACATGGTCGATAAAGGTATATGTGACTTATGGTGATTTGGATACTCTATCATGAGGCTTACTCATGAAAAGTAGTCCCAAATTAGGAGGGGACTTATGATTGGGTTTTACTCTTGAGAAGGAAGCCGAGATCAAAAGTAAATTAGGACTAGTTGAGAGATATTAAGACTGGGGCTTATTCCTAAGGAGGAGGCCCAAGTTAAAGGGATTTAAAAATTAAGGGACTTGGGGCTTACTCCAAACAGGATGCCCCAAATTTGGAAAATTATGACTGGGGCTTATTCTTGAAGAGGAAGCCCAGGTTAACGGAATTATAACTAGGGCTTACCCTTGAGGAGGATACCCAAATTAGGGGACTTGGGGCTTACTCTTGAATAGGATTCCCAATTATGAGAACTTGGACTGGGGCTTACTCCTGAAAAGGAGGCCCAGGTTAAGGGAAATTATGACTGGGGATTACTCCTGAAAAGGAGGCCCAAATTAATGAGGACTTTGGGCTTACTCCTAAGGAGGATTCCCAAATTAATGAGAATTTGGACTGGGTATTACTCCTGAAAAGGAGGCCTTGGTTAAGGGATTCTCTCATCTTAAAGGATGAGGTAGAATGAATGAACTCTCTAACTTTAGTGACATAAAGATGTGTAAATCAGTAGGTTTTGAGATATTTTCCACGGAATTCCTTTCAGATAAGGATGTTAATCAAGAAATCATTCCATGAATGGCTTTGAAGAGTTTCATGAAGACTGAATCTTGAATAGGATAGGTGGAATGGCATAAGAGGCGTCAAATGGGAAAGAAGGGCACCCAAAAAATAGAAGGGCGTGCAAGTCCTGGCAGGTGCATAGGTACTGCGTGGGCGTTCATGTCCTGTTCATGCGGGTATACATGCGTGACACATGGTTACTTGCGCGATTGATAACCAGTAGGGTAATACTTGGGTGATCATTGATCAGAGCCTTTAGAATTATCCCGAGGTACTTCCAGAAGAGTGGCACACAAGTTTCAATGATTTGGTAAGGTGGTGTGCAAGTGTGTCCATTTCCCTTAAGGGTAAAACACTTAGGAGAGCAAGTGTTAGTGAATTCTAACACTTAAACCTTATTCCTCTTGTTTAGACCTTCCATTCTAGGTAAAGAATTACCTTATAAGCGTTCGGAAGACTTGATGAAGAGACTTGGGTGTTTAGAGCTCTGTATATGAATTCTGAAAAAAAAATCCTCTTCAAATGGGGGGCCCACCGGGGGTATTTATAGGCTGGAGAAGACCTTGGGATATTTTCAAAGAGGGAGTGCAAGCCACCTGCACGACCATTTGGGCGGCGCGCAAGTATACTTGTGCGACCATGATGGAACTTGTGCGGCCTATGGGCAATTTTCTCCTTGTTCATCCCTTTCTCTTTTTTTGATGATTATTCAAAGGATGAATCTTCTTTGTTTGAGGTATTTCCCTTTTCATTTCATTTAGACTCTGTGGCGAATAAAAAGTGTCAACAATAATATATACATTAAATTAATATAATTCATCAATAGTTAATTTTTTTATTTCATGATAAAAATTGTTTTTCAGGAAAACATGTCCTCTATTTTCAAATGGATCATATTTTAATTTTTAAATAAATTTTCTCAAGAGAATTAATTTTATAATTTTTTTTAAAGAATATATATTCATACAAACCATTTCAAAGTCTATGATAAAACATTAAAATTAAATAGTAATATTTTAATATTATGTAATGTTTCGTTTAATTATGGTGTTTAATGTAACACATGATAAACATAAAATATCAGGTGGTGTAAGAAAAACTCAATGTAGTTTGTAATTAAGGGAAAAATAAGTGTGGAACATAATGAAAATTATAAAAAATATTAAATTTATTTCAAAAAATTTATTTCACAAAATAGAGGGGTGTTACAAAGTGTTTCTCTTTTATATTATTCAAAATATATTTTCCAGGTATATGTAATAGAAAGGTGTAATTTATTAATGGTAGTTATAAAGGATATAGGATGTATGATGTTGGTGGTGTCATGGTGGAATTTAAACCTTTATGTCTCATGGAGTTGGGCTTTTGGTTTTTCTATATGGTTTTATTCATTCGATCAACTTCTGTGTTCTTTCTTATCACATTCCTGGCATGTTATTATTATTATTATTGTGTAAATATATTATATTCCTCATAGGTTATATTATATTTCATATATATATATATATATAAAATTATTATCATAAATCAGAAAATTGATTCCAAAGGGTGTTTGTTATAACTAGGAACTAGTTCTCATCCAATTGGTATTAGGGATGCCCTTCAAGCCCAAATGTAATGCAGTATAGGTGTCTGTTTTGATGGGTGATTTGTGATGGTTTGTAAAAATTTATCTCTATATTCAAGACATTACATATCTAGAAATGAACCTTTATGTATCATAGTTTAAACTATCAAGTGATATGTTAATTCAATAATTTTACCTCTTAGTTCCATAAATTATTCATGTCTTCTAACATACAGATACTTCACCTTCTTTAAAAAAAATTAACTTATAAAAATAATAATAATAATGAATTATTATCAACTAATTTTGATTATTTTTACTTTTAATGATCACTATATAATATAATTACATCACTAAATTTCAACTTTTTCTTCCAGAAATAAAAATTTATCTCTAATAGATAACTCTTATGTATTGAGGTAAATTCTGTTCCCTTGTCAAATCATTATCTAGTTGAGTACCTCTACAAATCCCCAGTGATAATGTAAATTAATTTATAAATTTAATCTTAAATACCATATTATTACTTGGTAGTTATTTAAAACTCATTCTTATCACTAATTACCTTTACCATTGTATTTTTACTTTTCCAATATCAGATATATTCTTATAATACAAGACCAATCTTCTTGAAGTATATTTCATATCTTTTATATGTATATTTTCCATAATCTGTCATCTTCTAGATACACTTCAATTGACCATTCATACATTACCATGTAACATCTATAAATTATCTTCCTTAATTTCTTTATGGTGATCTTAGATGTGTTCCTTCTCTTGAAATAGTGTTTCTAGAGTTCATCATCATCCTCCTTATTTCAAATCATTAAATAACTAAATCCTTCATTTAATTTTCCTCTTTTCAAGAAAATTATTTTATTATTGATATAATATACCAGGATGGATTCTTTGTTTCACTTCATACAAGAATAATTTATTAATAATTCTCACAATTTATGAACACATTAATTGGATGGCATAAAATATATTAATATTATGTTGTAGACATTTCTTTCATCAAACATCAAAAATTGTAATAAATAATTGTAACACCCGATACTTTTATGAGAAATATTTTGTTTTTATGTTATATAAATCATCGAAGTAATCTTTCAATACACACAACACTATCTTGGCTTGCTTTACACGCAATCGCGACCTTCCTTGATAGCTTGCGTCGTACGCAATACCGAGTTTCACTAAACAAAGATATGCTATTAAAATATTTTTAAAACTAGCCGTTATGAATAGTAATAACCACTTTTGGAAATTTTTTAAATTTTATTTTTCAAAATGGACTTTGTTTTTGGATTCGCAATATCAAAATTAGCCTAGGGTGAAATTTTTGTATTTTTCTGAAAACTTTCAAATTTTGATGAATAGTGAAAACAATGGGTTACTATTTAAAAACCGAATATTTATTTAAATAATTATTTATTTTATTTAAATTTATTTTAGATCAAAATTGATACATAATACCTATATTAGTTCAACTTAAATCATTGGAGTAATTTTATAATAATTTTAGATATATATAAATTTTATTGAACTTTTTACCGTCTTTTACCCACCACCTAGGAAAATTCGAAAATTTACATAAAACATAATTTTACCGCTTCTGTGAGTGGAATTTCAAAAATCCAAGAGACACAGGTTATGTCTGTATGTAAAATGTGGTTCAATGAGATGAAAATAATTTTTGGTGATTAGTAACTTTTTACTTTTATTTACCACGGTTAAAAGTAAATAGGGTAATTAAGGGTAAAAATGATATTATTATTACCCTAAAACATGTCCTAATTCTATTGTATAAGTTTAATTTGACCAAAAACAACCTTAGGAATAACATATGACCATTTAGGCCCACTTGGATTAGATTAGGACATTTATTATTAATTTATTTAAATAAGGGTTAAAATAGTTAAAATCAATGTTTAATAAAAAAATCATTTTTCATACAGAGTTATACATGAGATAAATTAGACTATAAATATTAAATAGAAAGCTAAAAATATTTCCTACATATTGGAATTTTATTTGTAATTTTTAGACATTAATAATTTAATTTATTTATGACACAAAGATGATGCAGTAATTATCTTATTAATAAAATATTGACATAATTGATGTTATAAATACCCAAATAAATGTAATTTGAGACTTTTTATGAATTCCACTAATTTTATAGGTTAATACGGCATGTTAGTATTGATTTAATTAACTTTTTTCGAATTAATCATTCTGTTATAATTTTCACAAATATCAATTACTAAATAGTTTCAAAATTGACATAAAATAGTTTTTAAAAGAAATATTATATTATTGATTGTTATTTTATTCCTAAAAATCTAACGTTGGTCCAATATACTTATATCATGATATATGTATCATTAATGGACTACTTGGGGGTCTCTTGTATGTATATGGTATGTTTATTAACTATATAATATAAAAATACAAAGTGACATGGTAAATGTCAATCTAATTAACTAAGAGTTAAAACTAAAAGATAAGATTAATATAATGACCTAAACTTGTCTAAATTATATTGGATGAGATGATTTCTACCCATCCCCACCTTATCATCGAAATATATCAATTTGGAGCTATTAAAAACCGGATTTTACTTTATAATAAAATAATAGTTTTAGTTATTCCAAAGGTGCCCCTCTCCTCCCTTATAAAAGGGCACCTCCTCCCTCTCTTCCTCACACCACGTTGAGCATTCATGATCGGCCAACCCCTGCCAAATTCTCTTTACAACATCCCTAGAAACATCATAGAGGTCCTGGTATTCTTCAAAGACAAATTTTAGTTCCCTAAAAGGTGGTCTCAAAGAGGCGCTTCAATGAAGAGGTAATGTTTGTTACCGATTCTTTCAACTTTATTTCATCTTCCACTTCTTCTTATTTAGTTGTTTCATTATGAACTAATAACATCAGTATCACTCATATACTGATATGTTATTATAAGTATGAAAAAACCCTATTTCACCATATATCCATCCTCCGGAAAATGAAATCACCGCGCATGCGTAAGTATTGAATACCGTCTCCACGCCGTGGTGTAATCTATTTTCCGCCACCACCTTACATGGATGGGTATAATGGTGTAAATAAATAACTATATAAGGTTATTGTAATGTGATATTGATGCTGTAATATTATACATATACTTCAATGCAATTACACGATCATAGGAATGATATCATCGCTCGTGCGTACGTACGGACTACGGTCTCCACGAATGCGATAGGATTCATTTTCCATGATTAACCATTCAAGAATGATTATAAAGTATATATATTGAATAATAATGACATATATGACATAATTAAGTTACTGGATTTATGTATACATATATATATATATATATATATATATATTTCATCTACTTAATTCCATTCAATTCAATAAGGAAACGAAAACAGCGTTCATGCGTACATACGACCTGCCGTCTCCATGAACGGTGTATTTCATTCCATTTATCGATCTATAATATATATGTATATGATTAATATATATTATATATAAATCAGGTTTTACATTCTGGAATTATCAAAATATGTATATAAGTATTAATATCAGGAAACGACAAGTGGAAACACATACGATAAATGAAATGATTTTACCCAAAACGCTACTTTAACATGGAATTTACAAAAGAACGGGTAATATAAAGTCATAATTGAAACATATAAGATATCATAACAATGAATATTATTATGTTATAAGTCAATGAAATTATTTAAATCCTTATACCGGAGGTTCGGAACCATACGAAGCATATCAGACCTAAGGTAAGGGATAATTTTGAAAATCTCATTTTTATCCGAGATTGCTTATTTGTCAGTATTTACTGGGGTTATTTCTATCATCCATGTCCATGTTTTATAAAAGTGTTTTCATGTATGTTCAATGTCCTTTTTACCCATTTTTTACTTTTACTATATGGTATGTATGGAATCGTTCTATTACGACGTACTTTTTGACTTTTCCGGAAAAAGTATGGGAATAATGTTTTTTTAACTTATATGGCACGAACGGATTTTTACAGTTTTATAAAGCCTTATTTTCATGAAGCTTCCTCCAAAAGATTTCATGACTATGTTCAAAAAAATCTCTTTCTTTTAAAATATCATGACGTTTTGTGAAAAGAAATTGATTATGAAGAAGAAAGGATATTTTACTCAAGAATTCATTTCAAAGGTTTTATTAAAACTAGTTTCCATCTAAGATGAAATTATTTCATATGTGTATGTTTTAAGTTTTATGTCTCTATAATTTACATGGTTCACTTTTCTTATGATGAAATGTATGTTTGTTTTATATGGATTATGAAATGATGGGATGATGTTTATGAAATCCATTTTATTCATTGGGTTATGATGAATGTTGTAAGTTTATTTTGTGGCACAAGTAAGAATGATATCATTATGAGATGGGTGGGACCTATATTTCCCTCCAATGCATTGGGTAAATATTTATATCTCATTAGATAGACATGGATAGAATGGAAAGTTAAACCGGTTCAGTGATACAGGACTGGAACGAGGAGTGAACTCGATTCAGAAAGGGACTTTATCCACTAAGATGGTCTTGGCAGCAATGCCTTGGATAATATGGAAATAATATCATGTGCTTAATGGTTTCCACAATTACATGTTTTATTACCATGCTATTTTAACATGATTTATGTACCATTATGATCTATGCCTTATGTACTTCCATTTTTATGTCGTTGCTCAAGATTTTGATGTTTAAACATTATGTTCATGTTTTTATGTTCAAATGTATATGGTATGTTTTATTTTATCCATGCTTACCCTTACAGAACATTTGAGCTCACCCTTTTTATGTTTTTTTCTCCCAGTATATAAAGAAAGGTTTTATGTATGGAAAAAAGGGGAAGATCTTTATGGAAAATGTTGAAGATCTTTCACCACGATTAGAAGATTACGTTCCATGTTTCCAAAGACACTAAACTATTATGGTCCTTGTGTGTCTGTTTTTGTTATGCATTAAGTATTCCGAAAAAGTAATTTAATTTTCACGTACGTCAAGCTTTGGGTCTCTACAATTGGTATCAGAGGAAAGGTTTAGTCAACCTTTGAATGCTAGGATGCGAAAACATTAGTGAGATCCCTAAAGATATTTCTATGGTATGTTTAGGGATGTCCCTAAGGATAAGTATACGTATATGATATAGTCCTAGAACTATGGAAACTCTCTTAGAATTTAACCTAAGATGTTAGATATTGAGGGTACTACCCCTTTACTATGCTCTTTTCCCTAGCATGATTTTTTCCCCTCACACTATTCTTATTGGGTTTTTGAAAATGGCTGGAAGCAGGAAGATTCACTATAATGGAGGATATAACGGACAATGGAATTATATTCTTCATGAGCAACCAAATGAAACTGGATTTGGAAGTCTAAACATCCTTATTATGCTGAATCAGCAATCTCATAATATGATCAATAAACTCAAATTTGGTAAGTTTCCTAACTCGGCTAATAAGAGAAATATGGAGTTTCATGATGACCATAGAGAAAAGAATGTTCAATTTCCCCTATGTAAATCATGTGGGAAGAGGCATCAAGGAGAATGTTTCAAAGGAACTGGAAGATTCTTTGGGTGTGGAAAAGAAGGACATAAAGCTAGTAAGTGAAAAGGAAAAGGTTCAGTTAACACCAGGGATGAGGATAATGGTATTGCTACGATATCAACAATGGTTAAATGTTTTAAATGTGAAATGTACGGGAATTATGCAAACTAATTCCCTAAGGTAAAGTCTCATGAAGAGAATAAGTATGGTCGTATGGGTAATGTTTATGTTGATGATGATGAAGAGACTACAAATGTTATGTGAGATGAAAGAATTGTTGAAGCTCGGTCAATGGTTTAAGAAGGTAGTGGAATGATTACATGTTTATCAAGTGTAATGTTGTATAAGTAATCTCATGGTACTATAGAATAAAGATACATCCAAGGATTGTTACACTGTTGTCTTTCCTTATGTTTTGAATGTATATGATGAATGGTACCAGTAACCATGAAAGGTTAATTCAGATATTTTTGGAAAGTAGATGATATGCACATAATGAAAGGTTATGAAGATAATGAGATGTTTGATTGTATTCATGAGCTCATGACTGATATTAAGAAATAGTTATATCATGGTTGGAGGTTTTGGTATGTGAAAAGAGTTAACTTATGACTGCACTCATGTTTTCACTATGATTCAATGGGTATTCATTTTTCAATAGAATACATGATTAAAGCCTTAGAATGTTTTGAATGAGACCAAAAAGACATATCTCATGATATATGGGGATCAACGATGGTATTAACATGCTTGTTATATGAACTATTTGGTAATCGTTTTCACTATAATATGAGATTGGACAGTAGTATTTTGGATAAGCCTAAATATTGGAAAGGATTATGTTAGACATAAGTTAGTATTGTTTAAGGATAGAACTTTTTTCGATATTATTGATGGGATGTTATAGTAATGTAGCTTTATAAAAAGGAAAACCTGCAGTACGGGCGACAACCCATCACATCGGACAAGGCTTTGGGAATCGAACCCACAACCAAAGTGCGACTGGCCTTTATCATCTACCACTGGCCTACAGGAAGTCCCTGTTTAGTAGAAACTAGTTTTATTATATTAAGCAATATTATATATAAGGTATAAGTCCATTTTAGGAACCATATATGATTAATCTCACTATAGATCGACTTATGCATATTTAATAACTTTTTCTAACCTTTTGTTTGAGATAGATGGAATGACCCGTCATTCTATCACATGATCTGCTAACACTTCACGAATAAAAATTCCAACTTCATTTCTTTAAGAGATGAAGTGGAAATTGTTCATGGCACGAACAACAGTGAGATTATACCAAAATAAAGTAAGTATTTATTGGAATTCAAATTCTTCAACTTTAGGGAAATGATATTGAAAACCAAAAATGTTGTCTTAGTGACCTTATATCCGATGAATCAGATGGTACCCTAGATCATCACAAATCTATGGCTTTGTGATTTCTGGATTTTTCATAGCCATGTTCTCTACCACTCTCCATCAGAACTTGATGGTTAGATTTTTCTTCCATATCCATATTTTCACCTATGTTTTCCTACGTGGAAACCCAGTGATGAGTTAATTTGGGTAACTGTTACATTTCATACTTTAGTTTTTAAATCCATGTTTTGGTATTCCTTTTTTATGATGTGGGTTTCTATTAAAGAAACTTTCGAGTAGTAAACCATTTATAACCCCGACGAATTTCGAGGGCGAAATTCATTTTAAGGGGGGTAGAATGTAACACCCGAGACTTTTATTTGAATTATTTTGTTTTTATGTTATATAAATCATCGAAGTAATCTTTCACTACACACAACACTAGATTGGCTTTCTTTACACGCAATCGCGACCTTCCTTGATAGCTTGCGTCGTACGCAATACCGAGTTTCACTAAACAACGATATGCTATTAAAATATTATTAAAACTAGCTGTTATGAATAGTAATAACCACTTTTTGAAATTTTTTAGTTTTTATTTTTCAAAATGGACTTCTTTTTTGGATTCGGAATATCGAAATTAGCCTAGGGTGAAATTTTGGTATTTTTCTGAAAAATATCAATTTTTGATGAATAGTGAAATCACTAGGTTACTATTTAAAAACCGAATTTTTATTTAAATAATTATTTATTTTATTTAAATTTTTTTTAGGTCAAAATTGATACCTACTACCTATATATGTTCAATGTAATTCCTTGGAGTAATTTTATAATAATTTTAGATATATAAAAATTTTATTGAACTTTTCACCGTCTTTTACCCACCTCCTAGGAGAATTATAAAATTTACATAAAACCTAATTTTACCGCTTCTGTGAGTGGAATTTCAAAAATCCAAGATACAAGGTTGATGTCAGTAAGTAAAATATAGTTCAATGAGATTAAAATAATTTTTGGTGAATAGTAACTTTTTACTTTTATTTACCCCGGTTAAAAGAAAATAGGGTAATTAAGGGTAAAAATGATATTATTATTACCCTAACACATGTCCTATTTCTATTGGATAAGTTTAATTCGACCAAAAACAACCTTTGTAATAAAATATGACCAATTAGTCTCACTTGGAGTAGATTAGGAGATTTATTATTAATTTATTTAAAGAAGGGTTAAAATAGTAAAAATCAAAGTTTGAAAACTAAATCATTTTTAAGATAGAGTTATACATGTGATAAATTAGACTATAAATATTAATTAGAAATATAAAAATATTTAATACATAATGGTATTTTATTTGTAATTTTTAGACATTAATAATTTAATTTATTTATGACACAAAGATGATGCATTAATTATCTTATTAATGAAATATTGTGATAATTGATGTTATAAATACCCAAATAAATGTAATTTGAGAATTTATATGTATTAAAATAATTTTCTAGGTTAATATGACATGTTATTATTGAATTCATTAACTTTTTTAGTAATAATAATTCTGTTATGAGTTTAACAAAAATCAATTACTAAATAGTGTCAAAATTGACATAAAATAGTTTTTAAAACAAATATTATATTATTTATTGTTCTTTTATTCCTAAAAATCTAAGTATAGGCCAAGATACTTATATCATGATAGGTGTATCATTAAAGGACCACTTGGGGGTCTCTTGGATGTATATGGTATGTTTATTAACTATATAATATAAAAATACAAAGTGACATGGTAAATGTCAATCAAATTAACTAAGAGTTAAAACTAAACGATAAGGTTAATAAAATGACCTAAACATGTCTAGATTATATTGTGTGAGAGTATTTAGACCCATCCCCACCCTATATTAGAAATATATCAATTTGGAGCTATTAAAAACTGAATTTGACTTTATAATAAAATAATAATTTTTGTTATTCCAAAGGTGCCCCTCTCCTCCCTTATAAAAGGGCACCTCCTCGCTCTCTTCTTCACACCACGTTGAGCATTCAAGCTTGGCCAAACCCTGACAAATTCTCTTCTCAACATCCCTAGAAACATAATAGAGGTCTTTTTATTCTTCAAAGACCAATTTTATTGCCCTAAAATGACGTCTCAAAGAGGCGCTTCAAAGAAGAGGTAATGTCTGTAACCGATTGTTTCAACTTTATTTCTTCTTCCACTTCTTCTTCTTTAGTTGTTTCATTATAGAGTAATAACATCAGTATCACTCATATACTGATATTTTATTATAATTATGAAACAACCCTATTTCACAATATATCCATCGTACGGAACACTAAATCACCGCGCGTGCGTACGTACAGAATACCATCTCCACGCCGTGGTGTGATCTATTTTCCGCCACCACCTTACATGGATGGGTATAATGGTGTAAATAAAAAACTATATATGGTTATTGTAAAGTGATATTGATTCTATAATATTATACATACACTTCAATTCAATTACACGATCATGGGAATGATATCATCGCTCGTGCGTACGTACCGACTACCATCTCCACGAATGCGATGAGATTCATTTTCCATGATTAACCATTCAAGAATGATTATAAAGTATATATAATGAATAATAATGAAATATATGACATAATTAAGCTACTGTATTTATGTATAAATATATATATATATATATATTTCATCTACTTAATTCCATTCAATTCAATAAGAAAACGAAAACAGCGTTCATGCGTACGTACGGCCAACCGTCTCCATGAACGGTGTATTTCATTCCTTTTATCGATCTATAATATATATGTATATGATGAATATATATTATATATAAATAATTTTTTATATTCTGGAATTATGTAAATCAGGATATAAGTAATAATATCAAGAATATACAAGTTGAAACACATACGATAAATGAAAGTATTTTACCCAAAACGCTACTTTAACATGGAATTTACAAAAGAGCGGGTAATATAAAGTCATAAGTGAAACATATATGATATCATAAAAATTAATATTATTATGTAATAAGTAAATGACATTATTTAAATCATTATACAGGAGTTTTGGAACCATACGAAGCATATCGAACCTAAGGTAAGGGATAATTTTGAAAATCTCATTTTTATATGAGATTTCTTATTCATCAGTATTTACTGGTGTTATTTCTATTTTCCATGTCCATGTTTTATAAAAGTATTTTCATGTATGTTTAAAGTCCTTTTTACCCATTTTTGACTTTTACTACATGCTATGTATGGAATCTTTCTATTACGAGGTTCTTTTTGACTTTTCGGGAAAAAGTACGAGAAGAATGTTTTTTTAAACTTATACGGCATGAACGGATTTTTACAGTTTTATAAAGCCTTATATTCATGAATATTCCTCCAAAATATTTCTTGACTATTTTCAACAAAATATCTTTCTTTTAAAATATCATGACGTTTTGTGAAAAGAAATTGATTTTGAATAAGAAAGGATATTTTCCTCAGGAATTCATTTCAAATGTTTTATTAAAACCATTTTCCATCTAAGATGAAATTATTTCATATTTGTATGTTTTAAGTTTAATGTCTCTATAAATTAAATGGTTCACTTTTCTTATGATGAAATGTTCTTTTGTTTTATATTGATTATGAAATTATGGGATGATGTTTATGAAACCCATTTTATTCTTTGGGTTATGATGAATGTTTTAAGTTTATTTTGTGGCACAAGTAAGAATGATTTCATTATGATATGGGTGAGACCTATATCTCCCTCCAATGCATTGGGTAAAGATTTATATCTCATGAGATAGTCATGGATAGAACGGAAAGTTAAACCGGTTCAGTAATAGAGGACTGCAACGAGGAGTGAACTCGATTCAGAAGGGACTTTTTCCATTATGATGGTCTTGGCAGCAATGCCTTGGCTAATATGGAAATCATATCATGTGCTTAATGGTTTCCAAAATTACATGTTTTATTCCCATGCTATTTTATCATGATTTATGTACCATTATGATCTATGACTTATATACTTTCATGTTTTATGTCGTTGCTCAATATTTTGATGTTTAAACATTATGTTTATGTTTTTAAGTTCAATTGTATATGGTATGTTTTATTTATCCATGGTTACCCTTAATGAGCATTTGAGCTCACACTTTTTATGTTTTCTTTTCCCCAGGATATAACGAAAGGTTTTAGGTAAGAAAAAAGGGGAATATCTTTATGGGAGATGTTGAAGATCTTTCACGATGATTAGAAGATTACGTTCCAAGTTTCCAAAGACACAAAACTATTATAGTCCTTGTGTGTCTGTTTTTGTTATGTATTAAGTATTCCGCAAAAGTAATGTAATGTTCATGTATGTCAAGCTTCAGGTCTCTATAATAACACTTAATATTAGGTAATCTATCATTAAATATCTATGCTAATCCAAAAACTCTCAATATTAAAATATCAGAATCCTTAACCCTGTTACATTCAGAAACACATCATATTTTATTATCCAAATTGTTCATTTGCAGTCACAATCTCATTTGGTTCTACCTCATAAAATTATACCAAAACTCTTCCTATATTATTATATATTAACATCTAAAATACCATTTGGAATCTCCACCTTCATCACAAATCTCTTCTTTTCCTCACAAAATAAATTTACCAACAATTAAAAATAAATATAAAAATAATAACCACAAACCATAAGGTTCTTCATGCTGTGAAATAAGGGACATGGGAATCATTAAATGACCATATTATCCCCCATTAATATTGAGCTCAAATCCTTTTTAAGAAATAATTCTTTCTTATATTTTTGGATTAGGGATGTGGGAAGGAAAATTTAGTGATATTATTGATCTGATCTTCAGAAAAGGAATACTTTTATAAATTAAAATAAATTATTGGATAATGTGTATTTATGTAGGCAAGGCTTAGGGCTATTTTTCAAATATATTAATTTTATTTTATAATTTATTTAAAATATAATGAATTTTATAGATTCCCGTGAATTTTATTACTGTATGATCAGAAAAATTTCTATTTAACAATGAAAATAATCCATAACTAGAAAGAATCATAATTGTTTTTTGAAAATTTAATGAATAATAAATATTTTTTATAATATAATAAAACATTTATTTCACCATTTTAAATGTAGGTTTTTAAATTTATCATATTATTTGTAAATCTTATATTTTATACATTAAATACATTTTGATACTTCTAAATTATTTATAAATTTTTTTAAATCCATATTTTATGGTAATGATTTCTTAGATATAATGGTATTTGTAAAAACTATATTTTTTCTAATCACCAAAAGTAAATGTTTTCATAAAAAACAATAATACTCCCAAATATAATCATGAAATTATAATTCTCTTAATTGATTCTACTTTTACCTTTAAAATTCAAAATATTAAAAATTTATTTTTTAATTAAATCATCAAAAATATGAAAAAATAATTTTTTTAAAATAAAAGTTCTTTTTGTAAAATAATAGATCCTTATTAAGTGATGCAATAAACCATAAAAATGTAAAAAGTAATATTATTTTTTTATTAGTCAAAAGGTTTAATGGGGGTTAATCTATAAGATTAGAAATCACATAAAGCCTTATAAATTTTATTTTACGAGAAGGTGTAGTATTATACACATCATAATGAAACAATTAATAAATTTATTGAACTTAAAAGTGAAAAATAATTTATATTACTTTAATACATTATGTAATTCCAAGGGTACCCCTCTCCTCCCTTATATAATGACACCACTGTACTCCTCTTCCACATAAATTGTGAGCCACTTTGATAAAGAAAACCCCTAAAAATCAATTATTATATTAATTAGAAACATTATATAGGTTATATTGTTCTTGAAAACCATACATATTGTGCTTAAGGATAGAACCAAAGGCGGTTCTTCAATTAAGAGGAAATCATCTCAACCGAGCATTTTCATTTTACGTTTTATTATACCTAATTAGATTTTTACCAAACCAATAAATTATAATAAATTATGTATCTATCATATACAAATATTTTAGTATGATAATGGAATAACCTTATTTTTCAAATTATTTTCATAAAATGGGAAATGAAACCATCGTTCGTGTGTACTCGCGAACTACCGCCTCACAAATTGATAAATTTGGTTTCTCATCACCAAGTTACATGGATGGTATTTGTGATGGATTTAATGTGTATATATTATTCTAATTAAAAAAATTATGATTCTAATAATTTAATGGTTCATGTGTCTTTATGTCATTCAAATCATTAAAAATATAATCACTGCATATTTGTCTATACGAATGGTCATCTCTTTGTAGATATGTACTTCTTTTTCCAAAAATTGCCTCTCATAGTTCGTCCGGAGGACAAATATAATGGATTTATTTTATTTCTTTAAAATTAATATTTTTATAGAAAAATATATTTTATTTCCTTTATTTATTTTTTATCCAAATAAATGTAAAAATATTTTTTGGGTGATTGTGCAGACTACCACATCATGAGATGATGTATATTGTAGTTCATAACTGTTTTCATTAATTTCTCAAAAATTATATCTTTTGTATAAAATTTAAAAAAATTTAATGGTTATTATTATATATTTTATTTAATAATGATACCTTTTACTGTGATCAACTCAAAAAATACATTTTAAAATTATGAAATGGACGTCCTCACAATAATCTACCTAGAGTTAAATGATTCTGTAATTAAATATGAAGTTTAAATAACAGAGATAAATTTTTCAGTGATAATGTCTTAAAAAATTGAAATTTTTTAAATTTTAAATAATTAATTTAATTCTATATTATAAATGTTAATGAATATACATATAAATTATGGACTTATGGTAAGGGGTTACCAAACTCAATTTCCATTCCATGGGTTATACAATTCCTCATTGATTTTTTCAATTCCATGATTATTTGTTTGTTGATATAAAAAACTTTATGAGATATATAAAAATTATTCATTTGAATTTAAACATTTACACAGAATAACTTAATTAATTAACTATCACTTCAAATGTTATGATCTTAACAAGGGTTTTCTTTTCCTCAATATTATATTCTGGAGACATTTTTTATATCATGAAACATGAATTATTTCTATCATGTAATTAATTCCCCTTAAATAAATATTCATATTTTTCTTCATTAATTCATTGGATTTATTGAGGCTTATCATAATATTTTCCTCAAGTAAATTTCATTATAACTTTATCTAAGTAGTAAAAGATTTATGTTCTAATCTCATTTCATTTCATGGTTATTTATGTTCAGTTTTCCATTTGGGGAATTTTTGGTATATGAAATTATTTTTCCACATCTTTATTATTAAAATATCTATATTTTTTATAACATTATTTCCTTTCATTTCTCCCAATTTTTGGTTTAATAATATCAAAAAAAAGTAAAATAAAACCTTATAACTCTTTTTGTTCAAGAATACTTTATCTTAAATGTCCATTATATATTAAATGTTATAAAGAATGGTATTTTCATTAAATTTATGATTGTGTAAAAATATATTCATCAATTTTTTTATTTATTTATAAAATATAAAAAATAATATATTTATCCTTTTATAAAAATGGTACTTTATGTTTTTACAGGAAGAGTGAAATGGATGATTGTTTTCAAATTTACCAAATAAATAGATTTTACCAGAATCAATACTATTTTATTATTTGATGTTCCCTTTACATGTTTAATTTAAAGAAATTTTTTTAATCAATATTCTTTTACTTTTTATTTAAAATGTTATTAAAAGGGTATTTTACTTATTATTAATTAAATTTGTAAAATTTTATTTTAAATGTACTTTTCATCTATAGAAATATTATTTATTATTTCTTAATGACTTATAGGGATATGATCCTATGATACATTAATTTTTGTTTGTATATTTTTGTTATGATTTTTTTAAATATATTTTTATGGAACCTATTTATTTTCCACGGGTTAGTCATGCTAAAAAGAAACGATAGATGTGTTCACCTCAGTAATATTAACAGGTGAAGGATTCTTAATGTATTTTTCCATTCTATGGAAATTAGAAATATGTATAGATTATTGATGGGTGGTTATGTTAAAAACAATGTATGGGTGTTCACATAATAAACCATGGAGTAATAGTTACATTATAATCCAAGGATAGGTGGGTTCATTATATCCCTCTAATTAATTGATTAATGTGTTGCAGTTAACTAATTAGAATTTAATCCTATGATATAGTGGAGTTTATAAGTTATAAGTCACTTAGATGAGATTTTAGAATTATCTATTTATGTGATTCCATGATGAATTTTTTATTATCCCAAAGTCATAAATAGTTTTATAATAATAAATATGAGTTCTATTGGATTCTTTCCTCAGTGATTATTTTCCCTTAGATTATGACTATTAATTTATATTATCTTATATTATGTTAATAATTTAATCCAAGCCTCTTGATTTATTACCCATGTTTTTATTATTATGAATTATTTTATGTTATGCTCATGTACATTGTTTTTTTAGCATACCCTTATACTAAAATTATGATTACTTATGGTATTAAATTGTTAATGGTTATGTTTACCCTTATTGAGTTCTCGCGCTAACCCATATTATGTTTTCTATTTCCCTAATTTATAAATAATTATTTTAAATAAATAATTTCAAGAAAGAATTAATTCATTAATAAATTTTTAGGATATTTTTAATAATTTTTATGAAATAACAAAATCATGGTATAGTGGAAAAAATGATCACTTGAAGACATGGGAATTATTATGTTGGGGTTTGTTATAATTCTCTAAAACTCTAAAAATAAATGGTCCCTGGGTATGTATGTTAATTAATATTTTTTTATATTGTGAGTATTATATGGCTAAGATTGGGTCAAAATTATTTGTATAAAATATAAAAATGTAAGGATTAAGTTTTTATCACTAGATATATGAATTTCAATTGGGGTTGTTATAATTTGATACTCTTTTTTCAGTAACCTTTTATTCATTATGTTTTACTTTTCTCATAAACATTAAATACATTTCATCGTTTCCTTTCTTATTGAAATATAGTGTTTTTCCCCTGCCATAATCTATGAGAATGTTGTGTAACTCATCTTGTGTTAAATATTATCTTTCTTCCAGGGATGGTATTCATAAATAAAATTGATCTGGAAAACCCCTCATCATTATTTTTCAATGATGAAATTCCATTATTTCTTTGTTAAATTCTGTATTTTTTTCATCATCTTTTTACCCCAATAATGTACCCATAAATGGTCTGGTCATCATTCATTTTACTATCATTAACTATGATTCTCTAAAATTATTTCAGGGATTTTGTGGCTTTGATATATCCTTTATAACTACTTTTAAATTTTCCCAATATTTAATTTTATTTGTAAAGATCCATTACCTTTGTGTATACAATTTCTAATAGGGACATAAAAATTTATTTTTAATACCTACAGTTGTTTTATTGTCTTAATTAATGGATTCACCTAAAAAATAGGTGGAAACCCCATTGTTTAAACATCCCCCAAATCCATGTAAAATTAAAGTGGAGAGGGTAGTGACTTATTCTTGTAGTTATTGTTATTATTCTCTTAAATGTGGTAAAACCGTAGTTTTGACTATGTTATGATTTTCTATATCTCATAATTATTCTTGAATCATTGTAATTGATCATATATTATATAAAAATATAATTTCCCCCTGGTTGGATTTACCAGTGACTGGGCATGAATTTGTGATCCTCTTATATGAATTATTTCATTTTAAATTAAACATCATGGACTTGTTAAAGTTATAGTTCAATTTAATATTTTCATATATCAAAACATAAAATGTTGGAGTAATGAAAGGTATAATATCATATAGTAGTTACATGTTTTGGTTATAATAAATACCCCATTATATGATAGTTTTACACCACAATATGGATTCTCCACTAAAATAATAATGTGGATTAAATAATATTTGCTTATTAATCCACACTATAATAATAAAAATAGTTATATAATAGTCTTAAAACTCCTCCCTCAATAAGTTATACACCCTAATAATTACACTTAAATTACTTGTTATTTAACCTAGTAAAAAAACAATTTAGTTACTTGTTAGTAAACCCAATTACATGTTCTGTTGATTTTATATAGATATTAAAATATATACTTTATGGTTTTAGTTTCTATTGTAGAATTTCACAATGATCATCCTCTACAATCAATAGGATCTGCACATCGTCACATGTACTCTTTTCTATAACAACAAAAAATCTAATGTTATATAAACTCCCACTAATACATAATCCATTTATATCCACCTCGGCTATCAAAAAGTATCATGAGCACAACACTTCAACATATTCATAAAAGACTCATAGAATCAAGTACTTCTCTCTCCTCATTGTGGTGGAGTATCTAGATCTCATAATTCTCCCATAGTGTAAGCTAGTTCACAATAATATCTCATATCATTCTTGTGACAACCCAAAGTTTTTCAATGGAAATTCCCATCTTATAAAGATATCATAAAATAACATGAAAACACAACAAAATGAACTACTAAGTGATAAGTGACCTTTAAACATAAGTTTGTCACTTCTATGTTTGGAATTTTAAAAATCCAACATACACAGTTGTGTTCAAGATAGTTTTTGGAGTCTAATGAAACAAAAACAATTTTTGGTGAATAGTAACCAACCCTTATGAATAGTAAACTACCCTTATGAATAGTAATATGACCCTTATAAATAGTAAATAATAGTAACATTACCTATGAATAATAAAATAAAATTTAGACATCTTAACCTTAGTAATCATTTTTGGTATTTTATAAGTCATAAATAATTATTTATAATTAATTAATTAATTTAAAAGAATATTTATTTTCCTGAAATATATTCATAAATTATTGAATTAATTTCTAATAGTTTTTACATATTTTTATAAGACCCTAAGTAATTTTGGAAAGAACTGCAAAATCAGTTTTAATTTTAAAAACTGTTTTTAAGTAAATTATGATTTTAATTAAATATTAAAGTAATAATATTTAGAAAATTATTTTTTAAAAATGGACTTCATTTTTGGATTCTACACGTCGAAAAATGGTTGGGGTAAAATTTTGGGATTTTTCTGAGATACTTGAATTTTTGATGAATAGTAGAATACATTAATTTATCATATAAATACATTTTAATTAAAACCCACTATTCCTGACATCACAAGTGATGTAAGCACCCAAATCCCGAATTCACAAGTCTTATTTACTATTCTTAGTCATCCAAGACTCACTATTCCTTTTCTTAGGTGAAATCAATAAACTAATCAATTTTATATTAAGGAAACCCCTCTCCCCTCCACTATAAAAGCCACCCTTCACTCCCTCTTCTCCCCACACCTCTCAAGCTCCAAGCCTTCTCTAAACTCTGCAAAAACACCTTCCCTATCCCCTCCCACACGTCCAAGAGCTTCGGGTCTCATTAAAAGGCCAAGCTTAGGCCTTTACGGATGTTCTTAAGAGGAGGATTCTAAAGGTAATTTCTCTCCCTCTTCTCCTTTAATTTCCTTTCAAGTTCAAGTTCCTTTCTTGATCTCTCCCTACCTATATTCATCCAAATTGTTTTGTAACTCTATTATTATACATATAATGTAATCTTATGATTCAAATGGTATATTATATCACCCCACACCCTTTCCGCCTTCCTTTTATTTTATTAAAGAGAACGTTGTTCATGTGGTGATAATTTATCACCTTCAAAAACAACATTCTCTCTTTTTCCATTTATTCCTTCAATATGGTCATGAAACCATTTTTATGGTTGAACAAGAATTTTTTATATGTATTATGTTCTATTTTAAGTTCTGGAAATAACTTATGTCCATACTACTAAGTGAAAAGTTAAAATGAGTTGGTTGTGATCCAAAAACCGCTCAAATTAGCCCAAATAATCTTCATTTAATTATTATCTAATAATTCGGCCACATGGATCTAATATAACTCATTATAAAATCATTCAATATTCTATAATATCATTAATTACATGTCATATCAGTTATGTATGTTTACCCATGATCTACCCAATCATCAAATTAAGAATACAAGTGGACCGCTCAAGAAAACCATGAAAACGAACATCCCCGATCAATGTTTTTAAACTCTATAAGTCATCCAAAGGAACATAATATGAAATAATGAAACCAGAATAAACCCTATTAATGTATAAAAGGTTCTTGAATTTTTAATTAATGAATATAATGTCATTATACAGGACATTAAGGAGAAGGAGGCATTCGAGTACAAGGTAAGGGGAAATCTCGAACCCAATTTTCTTCCTTCGGGTTCTCCCTCTTTCAATCAATTTTTGATATGGTTACTCCTAAAAGACCCTTTGTTCATCATTTCCTTTACTTTTATGGGATATACATGTTTGTCACTGGTTTTTTTTTGTCCATCAAAATGTTTTCCAAAATAACTCTTCTTTCAAGATCTCACCTTTTACCTCTCATTCAAGGTTGATGGTTCTTGTATCAAGTATGTTGTTCCCTCTTTCTTTTGGGAACCCAAAGCTTATGAATGTGTTATTATGAGATGAAACCCATTACTTTCCATGGTTTATTTATGTACATGTTTGATATGTTTTCTATTTGGAAATCATGATAATGATAATATTATGATGTGACGGGTGCACCCGGAATTATATAGCGCAATATGAATGTTTAAATGTGACGGGTGCGCCCGGAATTATATAGCACTCCAATGGATTGGGTAAAGTGATGAATCTCATGAGTAAATGTGAAATGATGTGTGAACATGATTCTATCTTTGTTCACAAGTATGTGTGGTAGTAAACCACTAAGACATGATGTTTCATTTTTATGCTTTTCCACTTTTCAAGTTTATTGTTTATGCTCCTCTCATGTTCAAGATCTTCTTCTTATGTCATGATTATGATCACCCCATGCTATATTGTTCTTATCTATCCTATTAATAGGAATTTAGCTCACCCCTTTTTATGTATATCCTCAGGTGGCTACATGTACTAAGGAGAGGACAAGTGCTACTAAGAATCTATAGAAGAAGAGATTAAATGACTTTTTATGCTTGATGTTGTACTTGTTATGTGTAGTCCTAGTTTTCCCAAGACACTAAACCTCTAGATCCTCCATGTGTAATACTATTATGTTGTTTATCTTTGAAATGATGTAATAGTAATGTTGGAAAAGGCCGGGTCACTATAGTTGGTATCAGAGGAAAGGTTTAGTTATTTTGGGAATTAGGATTAGTGAACCTTAAAGAAAACCTCTATCATGAGACTAAGTACAAATATGCACACAAGGATATTTACCTAGGGATCCCATATGTTATGTTTTTGGTATAACTGTTTAAATGGATATGTTATTCATGACTTGTTTAGTTATGTTTTGTTCCATTCTTTTCTATTTTAGAAAATGGTGGGAACAAGGTGAGGTAATGAAGGAGAAGTACCCTCACCTGTTTGTGTAAAGTGAAATTTCGGGGGTGAAATTTCTTAAGGGGGGAATAATGCGAGAACCCAAAGTTTTTCAATGGAAATTCCCTTCTTAAAAATATATCATAAAATAACATGAAAACACAACAAAATGAACTACTAAGTGATAAGTGACCTTTAAACATAAGTCTATCACTTCTATGTTTGGAATTTTAAAAATCCAACATACACAGTTGTGTTCAAGATAGTTTTTGGAGTCTAATGAAACAAAAACAATTTTTGGTGAATAGTAACCTACCATTATGAATAGTAACCTACCCTTATGAATAGTAATATGACCTATATAAATAGTAAATAATAGTAACATTACCTATGAATAATAAAATAAAATTTAGACATCTTGACCTTAGTAAACATTTTTGGTATTTTATAAGTCATAAATAATTAATTAAAATTAATTAAATAATTTAAAAGAATATTTACTTTTCTGAAATATATTCATAAATTATTGAATCAATGTCTAATAGTTTTTACATAATTTTATAAGACCCTAAGTAATTTTTGAAAGAACTGCAAAATCTGTTTTAATTTTAAAAACTATTTTTTTAAGTAAATTATGATTTTAATTAAATATTAAATTAATAATATTTAAAAAATTATTTTTTAAAAATGGACTTCATTTTTGGATTCTAATCGTCGAAGAATGGTTGGGGGAAAATTTTGCGATTTTTCTGAGATACTTGAATTTTTGATGAATAGTAGAATATATTAATTTATCATATAAATACATTTTAATTAAAACCCACTATTCCTGACATCAAAAGTGATGTAAGCACCCAAATACAGAATTCACAAGTCTTATTTACTATTCTTATTCATCCAAGTCTCACTATTCCTTATCTTAGTTAAAATCAACAAACTAATCAATTTTATATTAAGGAAACCCCTCTCCCCTCCACTATAAAAGCCACCATTCACTCCCGCTTCTCCTCACACCTATCATGCTCCAAGCCTTCTCTAAACTCTACCGAAACACCTTCCCTATCCCCTCCCCCATGTCCAAGAGCTTCTGGTCTCATCAAAAGATAGAGCTTAGGCCTTTATGTAGGTTCTTAAGAGGAGGATTTTAAAGGTAATTTCTCTCCCTCTTCTCCTTTAATTTCCTTTCAAGTTCAAGTACCTTTCTTGATCTCTCCCAACCTATCTTCATCCAAATTGTTTTTTAACTCCAGTATTATACATATAATGTAATCTTATGATTCTAATGGTATATTATATCACCTCACACCCTTTCCCTCTTCCTTTTATATTATTAAAGAGAACGTTGTTCATGTGGTGATAATTTGTCACCTTCAAAAACAACATGCTCTCTTCTTCCATTTATAGCTTCAATCTGGTCATGAAACCATTTTTATGGTTGAACCAAAATGTTTTATATGTATTATGTTCTATTTTAAGTTCTGGAAATAAACTATGTCCATACTACTAAGAGAAAAGTTAAAATGAGTTGGTTGTGATCCAAAAACCGCTCAAATTAGCCGAAATAATCTTCATTTAATTCTTATCTAATAATTCGGCCACAGGGATCTAATATAACTCATTATAAAATCATTAAAGCTTCTGTAATATCATTAATTACATGTAATATCATTTTTGGATGTTTACCCATGATCTACCCAAACATCAAATTAAGAATACAAGTGGACCGCTCAAGAAAACCATGAAAACGAACATCTCCGATCAATGTTTTTAAACTCTATAAGTCATCCAAAGGAACATAATATGAAATAATGAAACCAGAATGAAACCTATTAATGTATAAAAGGTTCTGTAATTTCTAATTAATGAATATAATGTCATTATACATGACATTAAAGGGAAGGAGGCATTCGAGTACAAGGTAAGGGGAAATCTCGAACCCAATTTTCTTCCTTTGGGTTCTCCCTCTTTCACTCCATTTTTTATATGGTTACTCCTAAAAGACCATTTTTTCGTCATTAACTTTACTTTTCTGGGATATATATGTTTGTCACTGGTTTTTTTGTCCATCAAAATTTTTTCCAAAATAACACTTCTTTCAAGATCTCACCTTTTACTTCTCATTCAAGGTTGATGGTTCTTGTATCAAGTATGTTGTTCCCTCTTTCTTTTGGGAACCCAAAGCTTATGAATGTGTTATTATGATATGAAACCCATTCCTTTACATGGGTTATTTATGTACATGTTTGATATGTGTTCTATTTGGCAAGCATGATAATGATAATATTATGATGTGATGGGTGCGCCCGGAATTATATAGCGCAATATGAATGTTTGAATGTGACGGGTGCGTCCGGAATTATATAGCACTCCAATGCATTGGGTAAAGTGATGAATCTCATGAGTAAATGTGAAATGATGTGTGAACAAGATTCTAGCTTTGTTCATAAGTATGTGTGGCAGTAAACCACTAAGACATGATGTTTGATTTTTATGCTTTTCCACATTTCAGGTTTATTGTTTATGCTCCTCTCATGTTCAAGATCTTCTTCCTATGTCATGATTATGCTCACCCCATGCTACATTGTTCCTATCTATCCTCTTACTGGGAATTTAGCTCACCCCTTTTGATGTATATCCTCAGGTGGCTACATGTACTAAGGAGAGGACAAGTGCTACTAAGAAGCTATAGAAGAAGAGATTAAATGAATTTTTATGCTTGATGTTGTACTTGTTATGTGTAGTCCTCATTTGCCCAAGACAACAAACCTCTGGATCCTCCATGTGTAATACTATTTTGCTGTTTATCTTTTAAATGATGTAATAGTAATGTAAGAAAAGGCCAGGTCTCTATAATTCTTCATAGATCACATCAGGTATTTATATAAAACAAATATCCTAGAAATAATATATTTTATATTCAAAATTTAGAAACTCTATCCCATTGCTTCACCAAACACATATAGACTTATCTACAACAAATACAGTTCTTATATGGGAACCAGAATGTGTTCATATTCGACACCCCTCAATTTTTTCAAATACAAGAGAAATAAAAAACCCATTAAAATATGGTGAATCTCAAAATTAATCTTCCCTAAAATGAAAACAAAATACCATTCATCCACAAAATAAGTTGTGTGTTTAATCATACTATATCATCACATTCAGCTATTTTTGAAACACACCATCTAAAATCAATACATTCATACCATAGTTTCAAAACATAATTCCATTGATCCTATGAATTCTTCAAACCATATTATTAAAATAATTAACCTCTTATTTAGAAAAACAATTCCCATTATTCACGGTACAGTCTCTAAAAATCCAGACATCTTACTAGCAGGCATTCCAAAACTATGTATTCTTCTAAGATCATACTCTCCTAAATCTATAGAATTTAATACCGTATATTTAATTTTTTATATATTATTTTCCTATTTATATTACGATGACTATTTTGAAATTGATCAGACTTGTTCATGAGGAAACAAAATTTTCAGTCTCATACCATAACATCAGTGAATCTCAAAAGTAAAATGATCATGTGAAAAAATTATTGATTGATATTATTAATATTTAATGAACCCCCTCCTTCATGTAACACCTCCCAGTTTATAATATCCATGTGAATATAGTTCCCATACCACATACACATGGTTGTAGAGGAATTTTTCTATGTTATACTGGATCCTTTTGAAAACCTGATATTATAAAAACTAATATCTATTAAATTTCACCACAACCATAATCCCCACCACCCAAATATTCATATGATTATTAAACTGGTCATTAAAATACTAATTCTAATAGATTTGAACCCATTGAAACACCATTCTTCACTGCCAACCTCAATAAATAAACATTATAGGAGCAATTCCTATTCCAAATATCATGAGTGCCTCCAAACCAAAACTTTTAGAAGAGATCACCCACTGTCATTATTAGATGGAGAGAAATGAACCTTGGATCCATCAGAAATGACTCTAATGGGATGAAGAACACTTTTTATTGTAAATAATCACCCATTCTATCTATGGGATTTGTAGAGATTCTATAAATTACCTTCTATTTTAAGGCTTTAAATCCTAGAATTTATTTCCAAAATATATCAGTCCATAATTCCACATAAAATATTATTAACTATAAGAATCACACTGGCTTTTAATTCTACCTCATAAATTAGATTTTCTTATTCCCATTATATTTAATACTTATACATCCTAGGGATTATGTGTTACCTTTCTTTGATATAGAATTTGAATTATTCCATGCATGCTTTATTATTATTTTTTTCTATTATGCTAAGAAACACACTTATAGATGAGTATCCATTAATGAAACATCAAAATTACCTAGGAGTCAAAAAATAGACTTCTGAAAAAATATATGGCTTCGTCCATTGAGCTGTTAATATACAATCTATCCATATGTAATTTTATCATCAAGAAACAATGAGATCCTGTAGAATATGAAAAATGAAAAGGTTTGGGAATGTATTTTAAAATACTTCGAAAATCATAAAATCATATTTTTATTTCTATGATAGTAACACAATATGCCTCAATAAACTGCATTTTATGAGGAATTTTGATATATAAAAAACCCTAGTACCACTTATATATTACATGAGATAATCTTTCTAACTTATTAAATTAATAAACTAGAAGCTCATTCTAATAATACATTATATCCAATATAAAAACTACAGTTCCTCTAAAAATCAATGAACCACTCAGCACATGATTACAAAACATGATATAAAATCAGGAAATAATACCACTTGTTTTGGAAACCATAAACCAAAATAGCATTTTTATATTAAGGAAACTTTTTTGGGGTAATTTTAATACCATTCCCATCTGATGCTTATGTCACCCATACCACCTATAGAAACTCAGAACAATGATTTCAAAACCACCAACACCTAGGAATGAATGAAACTGTTACACTATTATCATGAAACAAGGATCCTAATAGGGTCAAAAGAGACACAAGAAAACCCTTAAAATTCATCATAATGAATTAATAATTCAATTAAACCTAAATACCTTATTGATCCAAACATCACTTTGATTCTAGTAACATTATTTTCTTCAATGTGTTTATATGAAAAATATAAATGCTGAGAGAAATGAGACATGAAAATTAGAACAAGAAAACACTAAGAATAATGACGTTTAAAGAACATAATTTTATATAGGATAACATAATATATCTTTCATTAAAGAGATAAAATGTATTAAAAAGGGAATAATGTTTAAGTACCATACCTATAATGAATTCCAAGGATCCATGTTTTGGAACCCTACATGAAAAGACGAGGAACTATTTAAATGGTCATAATATTGAACTCCATCGAAAATACTTCTACGGGGATTTCCTACCATGAGGATTGATTCCACTCAGTCCCATCACTTTGAAAAAGTGTTATACTAACAACTCTTTAATGTGGTTATCTATATCGATAAGAAGGTTCTTCTAAATATACCAACTTTCATACAATATATGAATCCCTCCAATCATTCAAAGAAACCGGATGAGATTTAAGTCCTCAACTGATTTATCTAGTGGAAATTTAATCTCATAATTATCTTATATTTTACATACATTTAGATACATGTTTTATAAATCACATCATTAATCATTTTTACTACATTCTAGTGTCTAGATCATCTGATACTTCCTATATTAATCATCTAAAATTAATTACATTATTCTGACATATTTGATGAAACTCCAATGAAACTCTATATGAGAATTTTATAATCTTGCATAGTTTCCACTAGAATTAGAAGATTGTTATGGTTCTACAATTCCTCTTGAATTTATTTGAGGCATCAATAACTCCTCTTTTATCACATTCTCTAGAAATTGGAACACAACCATTTATTTTTTATCTTTCATATTTCATATATCCAAATCCCAAGAATCCAACACTACATCCATGTTCATGGTACCATATAATCAATACAACCACCAACCTAATATGGATGTCTTTTTTTAAAACATAAACATGGAATAAGTCTCCCTTATGTGTCTAAAGTGGAATGATACATCATTACAAAAGAAAAATATTTGAATAAAGAATGACAAGTCACCCACTCTAATATATTATTGTTCCCTTCATTATAATTCAGGTAAATTAAAGTCATTAATATTAAATTTTATAAACAATGAAGAATATCAAAAACATGAAAAAATTAATAATCATATCCCACATTAATAACATGGATTGTAAAAAGTCTTACACTACAGTTAAAAATAAGGAATATTTTCTTAAGAATTTTAACTACATTATTGTGGAATCAACCTTCTTGAAACCCTACTAAAATCATGTTAGTGGAACATTTTTCAAAAACCATCTATTAAAAGGATAAACCATAAAAATTATTTCTATATGAGATCCCATCACAATTATTAAATTGTTTTGTATCCCCATGTATAAGAACACCAATCAATCATGTGACATCAAATAAGAAAGAAATAATCCCATATTTATAGAGGTTTGAGATAGCCACCTATAGGATTTAATGGTTTAACTGCTTTCTGAACTTATTATACACCAATCTATTTAGTCTAATAAACAATCTCTATTCCACTATCCAAACTAAACCATTTTCTAGATAATTTCTCTATGGATTCACTGTTTCTTCCCAACATCATCATGTCCTCTTCCGTAATTATATCCTAATACATCTATACTCTAGTATAGAATCAAAATTATCTTACACTTTAAGATTAATCATATTTATACCATCATATTAATTTAGAATATACAATAAAACACTATGGACACAATTACGTTGGACTAATTTAATCTTATTTATCCTCCCCCAGAATTTGTTCACTATTGAAATCATTGAATTCCTTTGTAACATCCATGTTATATCCAAAAATACATTTTCAACACTTCCTCCTTATGTATAGTTCATTTACTTGACATCTAAAACTATACTAGAATGAAAGATTCCATGGTTAAGGTGAAAATACTTCTTCCTAGTTCAACATGTGTTATTTTATAAATTTATGTTCAATAAGTTCCAATAGATTAATAACAAAACATTATCACACCAAAATAGAATAATCTCTCATATAAAAATTATTGTCTTAGGTTAATCCTTAAAAAATACAACTGAAATAAAATTTTCATGGCTTTAACCAAACTCCACTGAATAATTTTCAATCTAAATATTTTATTCTTCTTTCCATTTCTGTGTTTTCATATCTCTATTACATGCATGTTCCCATCAAATATCCACTGAGACAATCTAAACTACATCCAAAAAATATTCAATAAATTATGGTAACATTGAACTACCATATTCCCACCAAAACAATCTCATGAAAAATTTCCATTTATCAGTGTAAGAAATGAATGCATGGTCATTTTCTCCATCTAAATCGTAACCTAGTTCTAAACCATTAATGGATATCCCCATTATTGAAGACGTTATCAATAATTTATGACCTTCAATAATAATAAATCCTATATATGGAAACACTAGAGTCTTCATTGACACTACTTTGAATATAATATTGCCCAGGACTATGGGTTTTCCCACATCTAGTAATTTATTTCCCATGGTAAAAATTACATATACTGTATATGGGAAGATAAAAAAACAACCCTTTGAAACATGGAGACCTACTAGAAGATTTTTCCTTAAATATAAATGTAATATACTTGATCATTAATAAAATACAAATGTTTATCATAAACCACTATCTTGTACTACTGTTTTGGGAATGCACAAACTCATATCTCAATAGATAAAATTTCAAATAAATGAATTTTGTCACATGCCATCAATATACATTCTAGTAAATAAAATTAAAAATTCCTCGCATCTACTTAGTGAAACAATTTTTTTTTCTAGTTATAGTATCCCTATACATCATGAAAATATTCCATCAAACATTTCTAATGTCCCCCAGTTATATCTCCACCCCTTACAGATATTGCCAGTACACGTATCTATAATATTCTCAAGTCATCCAAAAATGGTTATTCATTACTGATGGTTTTCAACATTGATAGACTTATTATATATAAAGAATCACCCACACTCCCATTCCACATCATTGATAAAGGTAAAATATATAATTTCTCCATGATCATAATTAAATTTTTAAGAACATTATTCATCTAATCCCTTCCATTAATAACAAGAAAATTTTATACAATCTCACATTACACTGATTGAAATTCCCATGCCATCACCTTCTGGTTTTGGACATATATTTCACTGACATGGATGATCCCAATGAAAACTATTCTTATTGAAAAACTCTATCTCTCACACATGTAACAAACAATTAACATATGAATTGACAATATTGATCCATTTATCTTAATATATATATGAAAAAACATATTAAGGATCATGAAAATGTCATACTTCATGCATCATGATCATCCTTTGATCTATAACTAGATAGAATCACCAAATTTTATAATGATCACAAGAAACTACCGTCTAATCATTTTTGAAAAAAATACTTTTTACCCTTATCAAACATTGAGCTGTGAGATACTAAAACTAACAAAAATGAATTAAAAAGGCTTTTGAACACATAGTAGTAAAAGGTGTAAAATACTATCTGAAATGAAATATATAACTCCTCCTAAAATTTACTTATGCAGTATATGTTTTTTTTCTAGCAGTACCAAACCAAACCATTACCTTATTTAGATTCTTAAAAAAGAATTGTAAATCATCCCAATCAAATTGAAATATTTCTTCACCTACATAATTAGATTATATTGTTTATATAACCATTAACATTGATCCATATAGTTAGTTAATGTACTACTTCTCTTTGATACACCTCTTGAAATATTAATTCAATGCATTAATGTCATATTTTATCATTCCTCTAAAAATAATGCTTCGAAATGAGTCACCATAAAAGAATATTATTTATTATTTCAAAGTAAAAAAGCATAATTCGCCAAAATCGTATGGTTCAATCATTTAATCATTAACTCAAACCCTAACCATCATAAATTCCATCCTTTAAAAATAATATGTCCCCAATAAATTGGAACTATTTACAGAATTATGACTATATTACATAATTCTACATCATTATTCCAAAGTTCCAAATTCCACCTCAATAATAAAACATTCCCTAAGATAATAAACTTAATTTTTATTATTTATATACCAAAATACTATGGTATTTCTCTTATATTACATGTTTCATTTTTTAGAATTAGTAAACAAATTGACCATAAGTACCAAACATTATTCTTTATAATATAACCACCATAAAACCATTGTTCTTATGAATCCTAATAGACCTGTTGAGTAAATGAGATAGTTTAGGAAGATATAAAATCATTATTTTTTGAAACCTGAGGGATATTATTATTACCCATGGTATGTCTTCTAAGTTTAGGATTTTTTGAAGGATTTTGAAATACTATAATTTTTATAAAAAGGAATATGAATTATAGAAGTTATCGAGTGGATATAATTTTTGTATTTTTAATTATTTTCAATACTTAAAAATTGTTAAATCTAACAGATAATATATTTCATTGTGATGGGAATTCAATTGGTATGTATAAATATATATTGAAAATGTTTTTGTTTGAGATGTTAAATTTTTTAGAGGCTTTAGAGTTGAAGAATAGATCATGTTGTAACAAATTTCATTAAACAAACCTAACCCCGGTAGCCTATATTATGTGGTAATTTTATTAAAATTTAATAGATATAATAGATCACATCACACCTGATCGATCTTTATATTAGTATTGAAGAACATAATAAATACATGGTTCCCTTTTTACATCGAAAATTAAAATAGGATATAAAAATAAAAATAAATTTAATCCTTAAAACTTATTCAAAGATTTCAACTTCATAAGATAGGGAAAGAAAATAAATATAAGGGTGAGAAATAATTATTAGTAAGGGTTATATGAAACAATAATAACTAAATAATATTCAACATGACATAGTGATTATTGAAAGGTAAATAATCTAAAAAATACATGTCATCGATTCACTAAGAATGAAAAAGCAACCATATATTTTGACATAGTAAAAATATCATCGAATGTAATAACTGAATATATAATGAATAAAATTATTATTTATTGGATGTCATGTTTCTGGAACATTAACTGTTTTACCATCGAGATGGTTTAATTCTATGGGTTGATACCCATTAGATTCTACTTGAAAAAAAAGGGTTTGTTGACAACTAATTTATCTCATGAGAACATTTGATAAATCAGGGGCTATCTATAATTAGGTCCTACCCATCAATTCATGTAAAATATAATTATATATATGTATATATTTTTATTAAATTTGGAAATAATATGACTTATCAAAATATCCCAATTGAGTTGAAATTTTATATTTTTCAATATTTCCCTAGCAAATACAACATTCATAATAAATATCGTATGTAAAATTTTATAAGAATAAGAAATTAATCATATCCACAATAAAATACATATGGATATTTAATTATATATTTAATGAATGATGATCATTAATAAAAGGTAAGTATACGTGCACTATACACAAGGAAAAAATAATGAATAAGGCATAACCAAAAGAAATATTAAATGATAACCATGAAATAATGGATTTAAATAATTCTTGAAAATTTATAAGGGTAAATAGTAATATTTAATGATTAATGATATCCAATTTAAGTGAAACATGTAAAAATATTGTTTAAGAAACATTAAATGTGCATCATTTTAGTGTGGTTTAAAGAAAATAATTATGATGCATTTACAGTAGAAATAACATAATATTTTATATAAAATTACAAATGAAATAAGATATATATTATTTAAAAAATTATATATTTTTGTATAGTAATTTGGTATTAAAATATATTATGGATTTTACTTGAAAATGGGTATGAAATTTTGAATTTCCCTTTAATTGGGATTTCTTATCAGGATGAATTGAGAAGAGAACCTTATAAAAACATGTATTTCACCCTAAAATAAAAATGTAATTATATAGATACATGATTTTAGAACATATAAATTGAATTTGGAATAATTATATGAAAATATATTATAATTAAATAGGGGTAAATATAGAAAAAAACATATCCCAAAGGAAAACAAGGGTTCGAATAATATCTCTTAACTTGTGTTTGAAAGTGTTCTACACTTGCACATAATGTCATGGATGATGAAATTATATTCCATAATAATTATTTAATTAATTATAAGGGATTTATATTATTTATAATAATTTTATTCAGTTAATTCTTGTCCTTTTTGATGAGTTATAATATTCATTTTCGTCGTTCGAGAGTGTTTGTTTCCTTGGTTTTATTGATTGGTTCACTTGTGTATATGAATGAAAGATAATGTAAAATTGGAATATTTATCCAGAACTAAAGTTATATGTTATTAGTGAACATTAAGAATATTTCAAGGTCTTATATTGTATTTTCCTTCCATATATGAGAATGATTTATTAGATAAAATGTTAAGGATAACTACTTAGATTATTTTGGTGTTTTTCTGATCATCACAAACTATTTTTTTTGTTAATTAATATTATGTATATATACTAGTTTCAAAAGATTATATATCTTATAATGTGTATAATAAAATCTTAATTATCAATAATAATGGTTTTATAACCATTCTTGAATTTTGTAATGGAAGATGAAAATGCATCATCCATGATATTGTAAATCGAGACATCAGGGACAATGTTTTCATTTTTAGGATTAAAGAGAGAGGAGAGGGGGTTTTATGATAAATATTCAATTAACATACTAAAATTAAAATATATACAAGATATTGTATTTATCAATCATTTTATTATTGATAAGTTAAATAAATGATAATAAAATCAAGAGATTATATGAAAATTAAAAGAACAAAAGGGGGTTTTGCCTCTGGAATTCCTCTCTTTGAGAACCTCCTTTAGGAGCATTGAAATGGTATTTTTGGTGATACCAGAAAGACCATAACATGGAGGATAGGTTTTGGACTATTATTGGTCACAAAAGTTTCAATATTCAAGTCTATGATGGTCTGATGAGAAGATGTGGTGAGGGGTGGTATCTATAGTGATGGAGGGTGGTGTTTTCTGAATATTTTATTCATTTGTTTATTATTTTGGCTCAATAGTATAAATTGTGTGGATTATTATGAATAATTATAGTATCATGTTCATTTGAGTTCAAAATACTTGTCTTTGAATAATCAATACATCATCCATGACTCAATAATTTGTGTATTTAGATTATACCGTAAATTACTATATTTCACTATTCACCAACAATTCAACTCTTTTAGAAGATCCAAAAAATTAACTCTAACCATTTTTTAATTTGTATAATTAAAAAATGGATTCCAATAATTGAAAATAATTTTTAAAATATGAGAAATTTAATTTTTAATTAAAATATTCATTTATTAAAAAATATTAAAATTAAAAATAATTTTTTGACACTTTGAAAAATTAATTATGGTCACAATAAAATTAAATTATAATCATAAGAATTCAAAATATTAATTTATGAATCAATTTTATTAAAATAAAATTTATTTTAAATTATTATATTAATTATAAAAATTGATAATAAACATTATCATTTCACATAAATACCAACAAAGAATTTATCATTTTTAATACATTTATTTACTTATTCCATGATATAAATATATCATATTTTTATTCATAAGATACCTAAATTTTACTTATTCATTCATAAGTGTAATTACTATTCTATTGGCTTGGTTATAACTTATATAGGTCTTATTACTATTCTAACGATCATGTTACTATTCTATATTATACACTATTTTTTTAATTACAGTGTTGTGTGTAATGTAATATATAAAAGAATTGAATTTATTTAGGAATATACATAATATAAAAAATTGTGTTATTATATATGACTACAATATTATGATGTTTATATGTGATTGATTTAGTTCTAAATGAACTCCTTGTAACATAAATCTTATAGTGGTAGATTTTACTAAATAAAATATTTTTTATCTGGTCACATCTTAATGATTTTGATAATGTCATAAAGAGAGTAATGTCAAATTCTTGCATTCAGAAAGAATAATGCATATAGAGTTAATATTATTATAAATAGAAAACTCACACCTCACCATAATGGTTAATGGCTTGATTCAAGAAATAAATATGATAATGTTTTGAAAATTTTTACCATGATAAAGAAGACACACCATGATGTATGACCAATATAATTCTTGATTAAAATTTTTTGGGTGGTCTAGGGAGTCATACCTTGAAGATTATTATAATTCATAAATTTTAACATCCCCGGCCAGAAAGCCACTAAATCAGTGCTCCGATCCGAGAGGTTACATGACCATAAGCGTGCCTCCCCATACTCCAAAGGTTGTCGACTAGCAGCGAGGGTCTATGGAGCCATGTGGGGAGACTATACCCCCAATTTATTAGAGTAAGCCGCAACAGACATAAAACAAATAGTAAAAACAATTACCAATAAACAAGGAACATGTATACCAACCATTTCCAATAATAAACATGCCATTTCATACTACAAGTGAAAGAGTGAACAAAACACGAAATAAAGACAATGACCAAAATCCCCAAAATGGTCCCGTCTCCACGTCCGGATCCTCCACCAAGGGCTACCCATGTCCACTCACAACCTAAAAAGGTCCTTTCCCCTTCTCCTGACCTGTAAACATGATGTCTGCTCGGATACCCAATGGCAGCCCGAGTAGGGTGTGAGTAAAACTCAGTAGGCCACCACCAACGGTGTCTAAAAATTATCCGGTATAAACAAGTAGTGCATAAAAAAGGAATATGAATGATAATTACCAAGTAATTACTTGAGGTACCATTAACAAGTTCAGGTCCAAATCCATTGCCACTTCCATTACCATTCATTACCCACCAATTATCATCACTTACCAATTAATCACATTTCCATGGGTTAATCACATACATTATGTTTCATGAGTCCAACCCCCTCATAATAAATGTACTCTCACCTTGAAGCCACAGTCCGGGTGGATGCAACCATATCCTCACCTAGAAACCTCAGTCCAGGTGGATGCAACCATTAGGAGAATAGATCATCAGTCCTCCTTCATAACATGTACATTTAGGGTGGAGTATAGAGCATCAGTCTTCACTCAACCCGTCAGAGTAGATCCTCAAGTCATACCCCACTCTACCAAGCCATGTGCACATGCTTATATATAAGAAACCATCATCCATCCATACCATTTCCCCTTGGACAAAACATTCACAACAAACCTCAAGGGAATTCACATAATGCCTTAACCCATTAACACATTACCATTTCACCTCATTTAACCATTCACCCAATTCCCATGAGTTATGCCTGTCTCACTAAGTATTTAATAGTAGATCCATAATTCATCCCATTATGGTCTTTAATCAGTTTACACATTAACCCATTTAACCCATTCATCATTCCCATGAATCAACCATTCAAGAGATTCCAATAAACCCTTAGGTTATTTCCAAGTCTAGGTGGATCACCTAACTTCTATTCCAAGTTAAACCAATCCTTCCAACACATTCTTCAATGGCTCTACCATTTATGACAACAAGGTCACTTGTTTAATAACAATCCCTATGTTTGGGAAAGCTTGCACATCCCATGGATGGACCTAAATTAGGTCAAGTCAAACCCAACACATCCCACAGGGATCGTGAGGGTTCTCATTTTCCATTTCAAACACCTTTAATAACAAAAATTATATTTATATTCAAAACACAACCAAGGGGAAACTAGACCACAACTAAACATGAACATATACCCAAACAACCATGGGATATAACTTGTAGAACACCTACCTCGAAACCGTGGTTGAACGCACTCTCAATCAAGTCCTTAGACCTTGATCCGACCAACCTTTGGAGCTTAAACCTAAAAATCACCCAAAAGATAGGGTTTTAGAGCTTCAGAACAAGAGGCAGAGAAGATACAAACCATAATGAAAAAATTGAAGCAAGGATGGGATTAGCCTTACCCGGAGCTTCGATCCACATCAAATGGTGCTCAAAATGGCCAAGAATCGAAGGAGAGCCACCCTGGGGAAGCTTGGGTCGGCCATGTTCTTCACTAGGGTAGATAGGGGATGAATGGAGTAAAATCCCGAGTGGGGGATTAAAAGCCTGGAGTGAAAAACATGTAATTTTTCCCAACTTTAATAGGCCGCACGGTTTGGCCGCACAGTTTAACAAACCGTGCGCAAACCATACGCATGCTACTATCTAGAGGAAGAGGGTTGCATGGTTTAAATGCCCAGGCTGCATGGTTTTCCCTACCCATGCGCTGGCCATGCGCCCTAGCTTGTCTTGCCCAGTATTCTTTTCTTCCGTGCCCCGAGCCACTGAAACACTCCAAAGGCCTTTCATACTTTCAGAAGACACCCCTTGAAACCCGGAATAAGGGATTCAACCAAAAAATAATGAAAACATACAATTCCAAAAACTAGGATCTTACAACCACCCCACCTTATAACGGCTCATCCTCGAGCCGAGTTCCCAAGCCTCATTGCTCCACTGAAGAGAAGAGTTCGGGCCACTGATCCCGCATATCCGATTCCGGCTCCCATGTTTCAACTTGAACTTTCCCATACTGCCATAGTACTCGCACTAATGTCACAACCTTGCCCTGCATGATCATTTCACTATGATCCACCACCAATACCAGATGCTCCTCAAAGGACGCATCAGCCTCATGCTCCACATCCTCAACATCAACCATGTGAGATTGGTTAGGGTGATACCGTCGAAGCTGCGACACATGAAACACATCATGCACCTCACCATAACACTGTGGAAGAGCCAACCGGTAATCCATTGGTCAAATCCTCTCCACAATCTCAAAAGGTACCACATACATGGGCTCCAACTTACCCTGCTTTTGAATCTGACGGTGACCCAGCCTTGGTGACACCTGAAGGAACACTTTATCACCCACCACATACCCAGGAGGTCTATGCCTCCGATCTTCATATGACTTCTGTCTACTCTGAGCCATGGACATCCGCTTCCTAATCAACTTAACTCTCTCTAAATTCTCCTAAACGATACATGGCCCCAACATCTCAGATTCACCGACCTCTAGCCAACAACACAGAGATCTACATGGCCTCTTGTAGAGTGCCTCAAACGGTGCAATCTTAATCATATCCTAAAAATTGTTGTTGTTGGAAAACTCAACTAACAATAGGTGCCTCTCCCAAGAACCACCAAAGTCCAAGACACAAGATCTTAACATGTATTCCAACACTTGGATCATATGCTTCGACTACCCGTCCATCTGCGGGTGGAAATCCGTACTCAAACACACTTGTGTACCAAGTGCCTTCTACAACCCTTTCCAGAAAAGCACTGTGAAACGCGGATCTCAGTTTGAAACTATGGATCGTGTAACAACATGCAACCACACTATTTCTCGAACACACAGCTCACCCAACTGATCGGCTGTATAAGTCTCTTGAATCGGTATGAAATGAGCCACTTTCATTAACCAATCCATAACCACCCAGATTGCATCATTCCTACACGGCATCCTCAGAAGACACACAAAAAATCCATTGTTACATCATCCCACTTCCATTCTGGAAAGGGAAATGGTTTCAACAAACCACGTGGGTGTTGATTCTCGGCCTTCACCTACTGACAGGAAATGCATCGTTCCACAATGCTCGCAACTTCCTTCTTCATTCTAGGCCACCAAAACTGCCTTCGGAGATCACGATACATCTTTGTCAAACTAGGATGCACTACCCACTTTGATGTATTGAACTCATGCATAAAATCTTCTCACATACACTCTGGCGCAACCACACGATCACAAACATGACCAAGACCATCCACGCTGACGGCCCAACCAGAAGGTAGCTCCGCACCATTAATCTTTTCCTTCATGGTCAAACACTCAGGACCATCAAGCTGATCTTCCTTAACTCGAATCAAAAGCATCGAATCCAGTTTTAAGGAAGAAAGTGTGACCTAACCATTCTCCTCATGCACCTCCAGGTGCATCTCTGCAAACAAATCCATCACCTTCCACTTTGTGCTGGACTCCTAAACCACCTGATTCTGAACCATCCTTCTCAGAGCATCAGCATCACTGTTTCCCTTTCCTGGTGTGTACACCAACTCAATGTCAAAAGACTGGAGATATTTAACCCATATTTTCTACCGTATATTCATATCTCATGGTGATAAGATGTACTTTAAACTCTTATGGTCGGTAAACAGAGTAAAATATTCTCCCAACAGATAGTGCCTCCAGTACTTCAAGGCGTACAACACTACAGCCAACTCGAGGTCATGAGTGGGATAGTTCCGCTCATGGGGTCTCAGTTGCCTTGACCCATAAGCCACAACCCGCTCATCCTGCATCAACACAGCCCCAAGTCTGAGTCCGGATGCATAGAAAAACATGATGTACTTCTTACCCGGCTCAGGTAATATCAAGATAGGTGTGGTCGTCAACCACTTCTTCAAATCTTGGAAGGAATTCTCACAAGCCTTAAACAAATCAAACCTAATTCCATTCTTGGTCAAGCCCGAGAGTGGTGCTACCAAGCGAGAGAAATCCTGAATGAACCTTCAGTAATACCAAGCCAAACCTAGAAAACTCTGAACATCAGAAACACTCTTGGGGTACTCCCAAGATACAACTTCCTGCACTTTCTCTGGATCCACTGTCACACCTACCTCTGAGATGATGTGACCCATAAAATGCACCTCACCTATCCATAATTGACACTTTGATAGCTTGGCGTATAAATAGTGCTCTCTTAGCGTACCGAAGACGATGTCAAGATATTGGGCATGATCGTCATGAGTTTTCGAGTACACTAAGATATCATCAGCAAAGACAATCACAAAATGATTTAGATAGGGATGACTTATTTGGTACATCAACGCCATAAACACCGTTAGTGCATTGGTCAACCAGATATGAATTAACACAAACTCAAACAACCAGTACCGACTTCGGAAAGCTATATGCGGTACGTCAGAAGACCTCACCCTCATATGGTCATAACCCAACCATAGATCAATCCTGGAAAACAATTATGCACCCCTCAACGGATCAAACAGTTCATCAATTCTAGGAAGATGGTATCGATTTTTCATCGTCATCTGATTCAACATTCGATAGTCAACACACAACCTCAACAACCCATCGTCCTTATTTTCAAAAAGCAAGGGAGATCCCCAAGAAGATTTCATAGGACGGATAAACCCCCTACGCTCCAACTCCTCAAGTTGTACCTTCAGTTCCTAGAGTTCTGCCGGTGCCATTCGGTATGGTGGAATAGATACTGGCTTCGCTCCTAGCAGCAACATGATCGTAAGCTCGAAATCCTTCTCAGGTGGTAACCCTGAGAAATAATCATGATACACATCCTGAAACCGATCCACCATGGGAGGAAAATTAGATTTTTTTCTTCCCTCATCATAATCAAGCATGAGACATGCCACTTGTGCCGTGAGTCCACTCATCTGTTGAAAAACTAGCCCCGCACACCCTGCTCGAACATCCCACTCGCCACGGTGGACATAAGCGTCACCCTCAAGAGACCTAAATGATACTCTACGACGATAAATGTCTATGTGCGCCCGATACAACACCAACCAATCCATTCCTTAGATTAGGTCAAACCCTGATATCTCGAGAATGAACAAGTCCGATAGAAAATGATACCGACCAACTTCCAAGGCACATCCCTTTCACTTCTTGATATACTCAACCCGCACCCCCAATGGATTGTCAATTAACATAACTCCATACACCCCCCCATAGGTAAACCCATCACTACCACAAGTTGAACAGAAACAAATGAGTGTGTGTCACTTATTTCAAACAATGCACTAGAAAACCTAGAATCTATAAGGATCGTACCTCAAATATTCGAATGTCCGGCCTCGCCATCCCCAGGCGCAAACTGAACTGCCTGAAGCTGACATGCCCCTCTACCCTAGGCTCCAGCCTGGACACCCTGCGCTTCACTGCCCTGCTTGCATGTGAGATCTTGCCCTAGAGTTCCACATCCACCGCCCCTGCCAGTACGGCCCGTGGAGCTCCAACTGCCTTCCTGATACGGGGAAACTTATCCCCTTACCGTACCTGGTACCTGCTTTTCATCATCATGCTCACCCGTCTGTCAAGGGTTCCTGCAGAACCTCTGCACATGCCCCATCCTGCCGCATGAATGACACACAACTGGAGGTCGAGGGCACTGACCATGCATATGCCCTGTCCTACCGCACTGATAACAAAACACCTGGTCCCCACTCTGAGAGGATTACCCTCTCTTCTAACCACCTTGCTAGAAACTTTCCAAATGGCGCTTCGGACCTTCGGAATATGCACCACTTGTCTGCCTAGCTGGCATGACGATCCCACCACCCGAATCTCCCTTCAGGTTCCCTTTAGAGATGAGTGCTTGATCCATCACCTCTGCAAACCTCTTCAAGCAGAAGATATTTACTTGAGACCTGATCTCATGTCTTAATGCATCCTAGAAATGTCTTTCTATCGCTGCCTCATCCCCAGCTTCCTCTGGGATGAAACATCGCAAATTAGTGAAGTGACTAGCATCGTCCGTCATTGATAGTGATTCCTGAGTTAGGCTCATAAACTCTGCATCCCGCTCCTGCCTCAAAGTCTCTGGGTAAAAATGCTTTAGAAACATCTCCTGGAAAATGTTCCACAACATCCCCTCAGCCTACTCGGTGTGAGCCTAAATTTCCCACCAATGCCTTGCCTTGCCCCGCAACATGTAAATGGACAGCTTTACTCGCTTTTCAATAGGGGTCTCTATATGATATAGTATATTCTGGACAGACTCTAACTAGATCTCCGATGCCTCTAGCCCACCCTCTCTGGTGAAGGTTGGAGGGTGCTGCAGGTGGAACTCCCTAGTGTGCTCAAACATAATCGATGAAACCCACCCTGGGTCATGATAAGGCGAGCCAAGTTTTCCCAGAACTGGTGTTCTCTACCTTCATTGATCACCAAATTTTCGTGCTCTTTTACCAGAGGAGTGTTCTCAGCAACATCCTCTTGTTTCCCAACTGTCAATCGACATCGTGGTGTCATTTCTCTACATTTCCATGCATGATATTTAACACGCATACCATAAAACATTCATGACTTCATCAAAAATCTTTTTACTAGCTACAACAACACAATTTCATATGCTAATTCAACAACATTAGCACCTCAAATATACCTCTCCGACCATCCCTACCACGGGCCATGGTCCACATGGGGTAAACAACCATGCACTACCACAAAACTCACACAACATTATACAAAGACATTTTACACTTCTTTTCAAACCCTTGTATTACATTATAAATTATTTACCCACTTGTAATCATTTCATTCTTCTCATCATTTCTTGGTTTCATGAAATGCATGATGCACCCTACTTTCCGGCCTCACACATCCATCCTGTGCATGTGCCTACCACGATGCATGTCGCATATCTTCCTTGGTGCCTACAATGATGCATGAATGAAAATCCTTGTGTTGTTAAGTCCACAAGCCAAATATCATAAAATAGTCACATAAAACCACTTGTGCATCACCCAACGGTGAAATATCATCAACTGTAACAACACACACCCAAGAACAACATTTCCCACCCAGGGTGACTTGGGTTTTCCCTCGTACATGGGTTAGCTACTCCCATCCACAAGCTCATTACCAGGGCCTGAAACATCTTAATCCTTGGAAACCTTTCCCAAATAACAAGACCTCATAGAAGGAGAAGAAAGACCTCCTCTGATACCACTTTGTAACGTCCCCGACCAATAATCCACTAAACTGGTGCTCTGAGATGGGTGGTTACATGACCTTAAGTTCACCTCCCCATATGCCAAAGGCTGCCGACTAGTAGCAGGGGTCTATAGAGTCAATTTGGGAGACTATATCCCATTTTAATTAGATTAAGACACAACAGATATAAACCAAATAGCAGAAAAAATAACAAATAAACAATTAACTTGTATAACAACCATTTCCAACCATAAACATGTCATGTCATACTACAAGTGCAAGATTGAACATAACTTAAAATAAATACAGCGGCCAAAATCCCCAGAATGGTCATGAATACATGTCCGGATCCACTACAAAGTGCTACCCATGTCCACTCAATATCTAGCAAGGACCCTTTCCCTTCTCCTAACCTGTAAACATGAAGTCTGCTCGGGTACCCAACAGCGGCCCGAACAGGGTGTGGGTATAACTTAGTAGGCCACCACCAATGGTGTCTACAAAATATCTAGTATATACAAGTTGTGCATGTGAAAGGAATATGAATGATAATTACCGAGTAATTACTTGAGGTGCCATTAACAAGTTCAGGGCCAAATACATTTCCACTTACAATACCATTCATTGCCCACCGATTATCATCACTTACCAATTCATCACATTTCCATGGGTTAATCATATACGTTATGTTACATGTGTCCAAGGCCAACAATAACATGCAAGAGGGTAAACACATCATTATCCTATCTCACTAGGACTAACCCCCTCATAATAACTATTCTCTCACCTCGAAGCCTCAGTCCGGGTGGATGCAACTTTATCCTCACCTCGAATCCTCAGTCTGGGTGGATGCAACCGTTAGGAGAATAGATCATCACTCCTCATTACTAACCCGTGCATTTAGGGTTGAATTTATATCCACAGTCTCTGCTCGACCCATGGGCGTAGATCCTCAAGTCATTCCCCACTCTACCAATCCTTTTTCACATGTTATATATAAGTAACCCTCAACCATCCATAACATTGCCCCTTGGAAAAACCATTCACAGAAAACCACACGGGAATTCACATAATTCCTTAACCCATTAACACATTACCATTTCACCTAATTTAACCATTCACCCAATTCCCATCTGTTATGCCTATCTCACTAATCATTCAACACTAGACCCATAATTCATCCCATTATGGTCTTTAATCATTTTACACATTAACCCATTTAACCATTTCATCATTCCTATGAATAAACCATTCAACCCATTTCAATTAACCCTTAGGTTATTTCCAAGTCTAGGTGCATCACCTAACTTCTATTCCAAGTTCAACCAATCATGCCAACATATTCGTCAAGGGATCTACCATTTATTATGACTATGTCACTTGTTTAATAACAATCCCTACATCCTGGAAAGCTGGCGCATCCCATGGATGGCCCTAAATTAGGTAAAGTAAATCCCAACACATCCCACGGGGATCGTGAGGGTTCCCTTTTCCATTTCAAACACCATTATTACCAAAAATTCCAAGGTTATACAAAATACAACCAAGGGGAAACAATAACACAACTAAACATGAAGAAATACCCAAATAACCATGGGATATAACTTGTAGAACACCTACCTCGAAACCATGGTTGAACGCACTCTCAATCGAGTCCTTAGACCTCGATCTGACAAACTGTTGGAGATTCAACCTAAAACTCGCCCAAAAGATAGGGTTTCAGAGATTTGGAACAAGAGGGAGAGAAGATACAAACCCTAAACCAAAAAGAGATTCAAGGATGGGATTAACCTTACCCGGAGATTCAATCTGCATCTAAGGGCGCTCTAAACGGCCAATAATCGATGGAGAACCACCCTTGGGATGCTTGGGTAGGCCATGTTTGTCACTAGGTCTGAGAGGGGAATGAATGGAGGAAAATCCCGAGTTGGGGTTTAAAATCTCGGAGTGGAAAACTTTTAGTTTTTCACAACTTTAAGTGGCCGCACGGTTTGGACACATGGTTTAACAAACCATGAACAAATCATGTTCATGCTACTGTCGGAAGGAAGAGGGTTGCACGGTTTACCTGGGCAGGCCGTACGGTTTGGCCTGGCCGTGCGCAGGCCGTGCACCCTGGCCTGCCTTGCCCAACTTTCCTTTCCTTCATGCCCCGAGCCCCTGAAACACTCCCAATGACTCTCATTCTTTAGAATACATCCCTTGAAACCCGGAACAAGGGATTCAACAAAAACATAATGAAAAAATACCCTTCCAAAAACTGGGATCTGACATAAATACTATCCAATAATTAATAGAGTCTTTTAGTTGAATCTATAATTTATGAGATATTCATGTCGTATTGAGAAAGACAATATATAATATAAAATGAATTAATTCTTTTAGGATAGTTTTACATTATGATGATAAGTCATGAGAGTTAAGATTCATGAAATTTTTAAGTGGTATGATAAATATCAACAAAAAACATGGGATCATACCATCGTCATTCAGACCTAGATAAAAAAATATAATATATATGCAATGAGGTTATTAATCACACTGTAAAGGAATATTGGAATGGATAATATACATTGATCATGTCATGATCGAAGAAGGAACAGTATGATTTATGTAGTAGTATGGAATTAAATAAATTAATGACATATATCATTTGGGAATTCAAAGGATTGTCTAATGTGAATCACTATGTCTTACAATCATATACAATGAAAGAGATAATGTTGAGATATATCTAATTACTGAAGAATAAGATGGAAAGATTAAGATAATTTAAAGTTTCTTTTGAGTTTAAATTTTAATACAAAATTTAAATCTGAACTATAAGTAGAATCCCATTTTTTATGATTGATTGAACTTGCGAAAAATATAAAAAATGATACTATTAGAGTAATAGTTTAATGAAATGAAGAATAAAATGAATTTAAAGAAGATTATATACTTTTACTTATGTATAATCATCACACTTGTGTTATATTTTTAGGAATATGGGTGTTCAAACCTTCTCTATATTGTAAGTTAATATGGGAACACTATATTTTTTGGGGATACATAATTAAAATGAAAATGTATAATAGCCACATAGATGAAGAAAATATATCTTCAAAACCAATATTTATCAAGGTAGAATCATTTATTCTTATGTTGACGTACTAATGTGCTATATTCATATAATATGATTTTTAGGATAAACTAAGATCATTAAATCAATAATTATTATTCCTGTAAACTATATGGTATTGATTTTATGTGGATGAAAGAAAGGGTGTATCTAATTATATTGAAAAGTGAACCTTATAAATCGAGTATTATTATATTTTTTTGTTGGTTTGTAAGAATATCGTTAATAAGATGGTTCACAATCACATGTGATCAAGGAAAATATATCAAAAAATCATCCAAAAATATAATGTATTTTTTCTATTGATTTTATCACACCATCTTACTGAATTTAAAATAATTTATATGGCAATTATAAGTGGTATTAGAGTATCATAGTTTCCCTTTATAGGTGATCTACTATTTATAGGATTTTTTTATATATTCTTGATCATTCGGGTTTCTAATTTATTTTATGATAATGTAAACCATTAGTTTAGTTACCAAAGTATATTTTGACATTGGGTTTGAAAATTTATTATTTTAGGAAAGTTCATATTCATTCACATCCTTATAATCCAATCTGAATGAATTTGTGGCTATTAAAGATGTTTTTTTGACACATGATTAAGGTATTGTGATTAAGAATGTAGATATAATTAATTTGGATAATAATAGTCATACTCAAAATTAAATTATGTTAACTCTTTCAAATGAGAATTTTCTCTAGGTTGAATGGTTCAAGATAGAAAAAGGAATGTTGTATATGTTTTAAATATTTATAAAGAAAATAAATATATAAAACAATCTAAGAGACAAGATTGGATATTAAATTATGATGAATTCAAGAAAAATTATGATTAAACTATATATAAATTTTATACTAGTGTTAATGAATTTTTAGAATTATCATTTTTTGGGAAAATATATAATATTTTATTGTTTTTTAGAAAATTATACATATCATTCTAGGCCAATTTGATGTTATGGTGTTGGGATTCAAATACTACGATATGGGAACAATTTTATTGGATCTTTCACAGATTATACTAATTATTTGTGAAATGTGAATTGGAATTACATTACAAAGAATATAATGGATGATAATGAAATTTTAATTAAATAATTATTTCAAGAGAAGTATATGGATGAAATATTTTAATATATGAAAAAATATTTTGAAGAATAAAAAGAGGAAATGTACTTTTACAAAGTCATGTCATTAATTTTATGAAATTTCAGAAGTGGAAATGGGAGGTTTCAAAGGAAGAATTATCCTTAATGATTCAATTGTTATGGTATGGGATATTTTATTGAAAATTTTCTTAAATCTGATGAAGTAAATTTTTTTGATGATATGAATTTAAACATGCACAATTCGATAAATATAAATTCATTAAAATATTCTTCTTTTAGGAAAGGTAATAGTTTTTCTAAAATCAAGAAAATATGTTTTGTATCTATTATTGAAGATGATCGTTATCAATAAAAAGATGTATATGATACTTGTAGTGAAGTTGGTTAAATAATATAGATTTTTAATGTTAATGATAAAGGATTTACTAGTCCAGAGAAAAATAATGATCGAAGTAATGATGAAATGAAAATGTAGTTCAAGATGAAATGGGAATTACAAGAGTATCTCTTAAAGATATCGTGACAGGAAAAATAAATTAATGTTTTAATAAAGTATTATTAATTATCTATCTTAAATGATATATTATAAGTTGAAAAAGGGACAAAGATAACTAATGTAATTTTAAAGTTAAGTTTGTAACTTGATGATTTAAATAAGTTTAATATTAACATGGAAATGATTGTCAATGAAAAAGGGGTAAAATGGATTTTTTTATCTGTAATTGTTGAATGTTATAATATATAAAAAATTTAATATTAAAATATTATAATTCTACTCATGTAGCCCATAATATATCAAAAAATAAATTTTATTAAATGGTTTAGTTAATGATTAATGTATAGAATGTTTAAATTTCAGTGAACAAAAACAATTAATATAAACTCAAAGATTCAAGGAATAATTATTTGAATGTTAAATACAGGAATAAAGTGACTGAAAAATGTAAAAATAGTGGTCTATAAAAAAATAAAAAATTGTTCAATGTCTACATTAATTTTTTTTAGATAAAGGATCCAAGGATAATGTTTATTGAATTAAATAACAACATCAGTCTAATTTTGGATTAAAACATCTTACAAAGAAAGCGTTATTTTTTTTAAATTTTAGTGGCTTTGTTAAAGATATTGGAACATGTAAAGAAGATTCTTGTTTAATTAGTAATATTTATATAAGTATACATGTTATTGGAGACACATATATTTTTGGGATTCAATGTAATCAAAGTATAAATATTTAGATTCAATCTGAAATTTATAAATAAAAGGTTGAGAATAAGTTCTTGTGATTGGTTGGGGTTTATGGATTTTGTGATTAGTCAAGTCAATTTGTTGATGATTTTATCACCATATTTCCATCCCAGATGATTATGAATCATAATACGTAAAAGTTTATAATATGATATGTAATTTAAGGATAGGGTTTTTATTAATTAATTGTCACTCCAACAATCACAAAATGGATTCCCATAGATCATGGATTGTAGATAGTAATCTCCTATGAAAAAATATTTCAATCTATTAAATGATTTTGATAAATTCAAGGAACAATTGGAAACATTGTAAATAACATGACACTAAAAATTAGAGGATTTGGTTCAACAATCATAAGAATAGAAAAGTTATAATCAAATAACACATTGTCAATTAATTATTTATACTAAAATATAAATACGTTTCTCTCCTTTACTATGAAGAAAATGAAGTGGTGTATAAAAATAATGAAATCTTTATAATGATCTTAAAATATGTATTTGTTTTTATATTAGGATAATGAATGTATGGTGACTTGTTATAAGTTAGTGTATATGAATATTCATGATACTTGGGAAAGATAGAATAAAAACATTTATGAAATAGAGGGTTTGTCCACCATGGTCAAAACAATATTAATAATTTAATAAAATGAATAAATGTTTGTGATATCCTAGTATTGAATAGAAAAATTGATTGGATGCAATCTACATAACAATAGGGGTATATTTAATTCTTCACAAAAGAGAGTAAATATTTATATTTCTTGTCCTTTATAGGTCATTTATTTAGATATTTGTGGGTCTATGAGGACTAAATATTTAATAGGATAAAATTATTCTATAACACATAATAAAAACATAAGTTATATTACATGCATTGTATTTATGAAAAATAATGACGATACAATGATGTTGATCAAAATTTTCCAATGAATTACATAATAGCGGAGTGGTTTCTCAAAAAAGATATTGGGTACAGAAAATGTTTCTAAATATTTAATTGATAAAAATGATTATTAAATTGAAAAAATGGAATTCAGAATGAATATAGTAAATGATATACTTTAAAAAATGGTATTAATAAAAAAAATTATAATATATTAGAAGAAATGGATTGTATGAGGTTGATTGAGAGTAATAATTCATTATTTTTCTAGAGTCAAGAAGAATGTACAATGATTTATATTTAAAATAATTGTTTTTGACAAACTAATTTTGTATGAACACCATATGATAAATTATATGAATTACCAAATCTTGATATACTTCAAGGTATTTTGAATCAATTTTATTATCAATTTGAAAGGAAAAAATATGGGAATGTTTGAATGAACAGGATTTCATGAATTTTTCATGGATAAAACCATAAATAAAAGAGAGTAAATGTAATATAGTAATTAACGAATTAATATTATGAATTTCATTTATTTCAATTTATTTCAAGAAAAAAATAATGAAATCCCATAATGAGAGGGATGTTCTAGAAGATAAGATATTGATTATTGTTGTTTGAAAGTTAGAATTCTTGTAATGAAGAAAATGTGAATCAAGATAAATATCATGTTTAGGATAATGATTCAACCACTTACATTGATAATGTAAAATAATGTTAAACTCACCAAATAATGATAATGTGAGTATAGATCTAAAATATAAATGGAGAATAAGGAATATCAATTCCTACAAGGTGAACATTTAAATCATGAAAAAAATACTACAATGTTATCTCTTATGAGAAAGTTGATTTTAAATAATACATAGAGAATTAATATTGGATCGATGATGTAAAATAATAGATAAATAATAATGAGAATAATTGTGCATAAAATTTGGTATTCATCCCAAAAAAAAATTATAATAAAGTGGTTATTTCAAACGAAGTTGAATGATATAGGATAAGTAATTAGTAAAAACGCATGAAGTGTATGAAAGTATATTCGTGGGATGAAGGAATTTATATTAATGTGAATTTAACAACAGTTTATAGGGTTCAAATCATTAAAATATTTCATTCTAACCTAGTGAATGTATGGTATAAGATCTTCTAATATATATCGTGATAAATTTTTTTTAATTGATAATTATCTAAGGTGTTGTATATTGAGATACTTAATAGATTCATTATTGGGTAAAAAATGATATTTTTATTTCATTAATAAGGGGATGTGTGGATTAAAAAATCCCTAGTTTAATGGTATTTAAATATTTATTCATGGTAATAATCACATTTTTTTAATAAAGGAAAAGACAAAAAGGATGTCATTAATTGTTATCATCATTAAAGATGATATCTTGTTTCTTAAAAATGAAAAAAAATCATTTTGGGAATATGATTTCGTAATCAAGAGGATGTTTTAGATTTCCATGTTTGGGGAGAAGAAGTTTTTACTTTTCAAACAAATTTATCAAGAGGATAATCAGATCTTCTTATCCCAATACAAATATGTCTAGGAACATATGAAAATGTTTAGAATGGATGATTTAAATAAATTCATAGCATAATTTTAGATGGAAATAGACTTTTAATAGATAAATAATGAATGTAAGATAATTCAATAGATTCAAAAAAACTAATTTGGAGTTGACTCAGAATAAAATCATTATGACTAGATTATTTCTATATTATTCCATTGTGTAACCAATCTCATTGTAACATCCCAGATAAATAAATAATGTGACATTTTATTATTTAATAAAATTCATGAATTAAATATTAATTTTACTTTAATGGGGACGCTATGTTTGATAGCATACTCAATATGAAACAACGACTTTCTTTGAATTCTTACGTTGTACACAATGTTGAGTTTTACAGAAAAATAATATATTATTATTATTTTAAATGGTAGTTAACAAATAGCCATTGTATTGGAGGTAATGAATATAAATAACTACAATATGATTATAAATGTTTGTTAAATGTTTTACATTTGTCCAAAAAATAATGAATCTTAAAATTAGAATGAATCCAATTTTAAGAAAACACACTATAATATTCTATACACTGTAGATTTACCTCCTTTTGATGGAAAACCTTTTTTAAATTTAGTTTCTTCACATTCATAAGCTATATTTGAAAAAAATTATATTCTTCTTTAGAATCCGGATATCAAAATTTAAATTGGATGAAATTTTGGTATATTTATGATAATGTTTATGTGTAAATGAATAGTGAAAATACAGCATTTTAATTCAAAACTACCTTTTTAATGTAATTAATTTATATTGTTAGAATATTCATTTAATTTATTTTAAATTTTAAATGGATGATATTGTCTTCATTTAATCCAATTCTGGTCATTGGAAGTAATTTCACTCATAAATTAAACATAAACAAGTGTCAATCTTTTGGTAGATATTATTTCTTAAAACACACTTTTTGTTTTGAAAACATGAATTAATATTAAATTAATTTATTCCACTTCTGTGTTTTGAATTTGGAATAACTTATTCCACATAAGCAACCAGGAGTTCCAAATTGTGTGATTATGTAAATTATATTTTTCAACAATATGAATATTTACTTTAGTAAATATTTTATTTACCATGGTTAAAAAGTAAATCCGGTAAATAAGGGTAGAAAAATAATATTATAACAATATTAAATTACCTTAACACATGTCCTAATTCTATTTTATGGTAAATGTCCTACCATGGGCATACATGGGTTAATTTTGGGGCTAAATTAAGCCACTTAAGAGTGATTATGAAACTTTATATTAATTAATTTAAAGTAAAGACAAAAATTACAAAAACATATCTCATTTAGTAAATAAATTTTTACATGGTTTTATATAAGTTATCACTTCAAATATAAATATAAATTTGAAAGGTAAATATATTTCCTACATCATGTAATTTTTTTTATAATTTTTAGACATCAAATAAATAAAATCATTTATGACACAATGATGATGCAGTGATTACCTTATTAATAAATGATTTAAATAAATGAGAGTATAAAATTTATAAACTATCCAAAAACCTATCAGATTATTATTTTATGATTTTATTTCTAACAAGATTCATCTTATATTAAAATTTAATGGGTTTTTCACTTTTGAAATAGAAAATAAGTTTATAATAAAATAATGGTTTCAATCATTCCTAAAGAGCCCCTCCTCCCCATTATACAAAGTCATCACCTCTAACCCATTACTCACACCTCTCAAGCCCCTTCAATCATCCAAAATTTTCTTAATTAAGCTTAATAACTCCCTCTATTCCTACTAAAAGACTTATCTAAGGAATATGGCACTTCAAGGAATCTGTTTGGTTCAAACCTAAGGGAGTTACCCGATTTAATGGCAACGTCTTCTCTAATGTTTTTTTCTTTTCTTTTACTCATCCAACCCCTAAAATCCCTTTATTCATTTAATTCATAAAAACACCAGTATACTAAATATAATAGGATATTATTAGGATAATTATTCTAACTAAATTTCCACATACCTCCATCTAATTGATAAGAAAATACTATTTCTATGGATGATGAACTACTGCCTCACAAAAAAATGATTGTTCAAATATCTCCAACCACCTCTCATGGTGGCCATTATGATGGAACTATATTTATATATGACATATATTATGTTTATTTTATCTCTATGATTCTGTATTTTTCATTTATATTATACCTGTATTGTTTCCATAATGGGTAAATACGCAAATTTCATTTGAGAAAATGCGGACTTCTGCCCCCTCAAAGTGATTTGGCTCATTCATTCCATATAAGAAACATAAAAAATATTGTTATAATAAACATACATAACATATATAAATTATTATATTATACTGGAATAATAATATACCTCTTTTTCATTTGGTTTTCATTTCTTTTAAAATGAATAAAATGAAATGGTAGTAGCGTTCATGCGTACGTACGACTTACTGTCTCCATGAATAGTACATTTTATTTTCATATATCTAGATGATATGGACTATTATAAATACATATATACTAGATATATATTATATATATGATATATAGATCATGAATATTGTTCTAGATATAATAGAATTTCGACCACTTGGAAAATTTATAATTATAACAAGTTCATTTTTAACTCAAGTTTCAGACATCCACAAATTGTCATATATAAACTCAAAGAATTAACTAATTGTTATATAAAGGTAATAAGTTATATAAAATAAATAATAAACCTGAAAAAATTCTTAATAAAGTATAAATTATCTTATGATTATTTTTCATGAAGAATAAGGAACATACCAGACATGTCGAACTTGAGGTAAGGGGTTTTCATCTCACTTTTTATTCTCGTGAGATTCATGATTTATTTTCCACTATTTCCATTTATGTGGTGTATGTATGGCCCAATATTGTATTATTTGTATAATATAGTTTAATTTAATATCATTTACATCTTAATTTTATGCTCTTTCTTTCATGTGTATTATGTTTCATTAGTTACCAAATCAGTAAGGGATCCTATCCCTGTTCTCTTTTTGTTAAGGACTAATTTTATGTCACTTAAATTTCCATTTTCTTATGATGGGATATGTTATAAATATCATTATTGTTTTAGATTTTATTTCCATGTGATGAGAGACCATTTCCTCTCTAATCAACTTATTTTCTGTATTTTAATGTGACGATGTTAGCCAGTCGAATTTCTGTAAGAGAACTTCTTAAGACAATTTCAATTCTTTGGGTTAAACTTATACTAATTGATTATTTCATGATATTAATATATGTGAATGATCTACGTTTTTTTAAACTTAATATCTAAATATTTTTGGTGTATTCTTATTTTTCACCCATAATCATGTCATTGATTTTTCATTAATCAAATGATGTAATCTTTGCAAGGGACTTTGCCTCAATTTACATTCCATTGAAACTTATTTTTTGTTATACATAAATTCACTTTTATATGGTGTATATACTTCTATTTTACATATTATATCATGAATCTCTTTATTCTAATTATATTATAAGTTTTTATTAATGTTATTTCTCAATTATTTGTATTCAAGCATCTCTCATTTGGTTAGGAACTCTTTACCTAAAATATCATCTTAAATGTTTAAATGATTTATTCTTCTAAATCATTCTCAATAATTTCCATGTTTTAAAAATGTTTTTACGTATTTATTTATGTGGACATGAATGTTTTGGAATTAAAATTTCTTTCGGAATCATCAATGTGGTATCAAACTCTTTGAATCAAAAATATCATTATTAAATATTTTAAATGGTTTTCAAAATGGGTTGATAAAGAATTGATTATGTCAATATCTTGAAATTATATATTGTGATTGCAATGTGGAAATTTTATCCTCACATTATTCTTTGTTATGTGTTATGAATATATTATGTTTATTAGGCATTGTTTGTGTATACAGGTGGTTCCGTGATAAACCTACTGCAGGTGAGCCCGAGATAACTCTCCAATGCATTGGGTAACCTGACATAGGTAAACGTTAATGTTTCTCCTAAGAGATGTAGGGAATATACTATGATGGGTATTCCAAACAAAACTGCCTATGTAGTTGTGAATGATAAAATGTAATAATGTTATGTATGACATAAGTGACCTTTATAATTTATGAGTTCTGTGTGTTATTCATAAATCTTCTGATTTCATAAGGTATGTTATGATTGAATAGTATGGTTTCATTGATTTGAATTTTTTGATGGGATAATATTTTCATTCCTTATTCTATAATTAATACTGAGCTTTTTATGCTCATCCCATGTTTTGATATGTTTTTCACAGGACTTAATGATAAATAGCATCAACAATGGGATCAAGGAAAATTCAAGCTATCTTAAACCTGGAAGTAGACATGTTTATTTTTTAAGAGTTTTTATTTTATGAAAAAAATGGTAACTGAGTAGAAGTGTATAATTTTTAATTTTTGAGATGTAATATAATTTTTATAGACTTTTTCTCTAAAACCTTAATCCTAAAAAAGAACCTCAATTTGAATTCTTGATTTACCACAAGATTAAGTAATGTTTAAGGCTAGGGCCTTATAGTTGGTATCATAGGTCGGTTTAGAAAACATTAGGTATTAAGAGTTTTTTAAGCACATGGTTAGTCTCTAGGTCTATTCATTAAGTTAAATCCTTATTTTTTTAAATTTTTCAGATCGAGGAATGTTTGTTACAAATGGAATGAGGGGGGGTCTCAAATGACATTTCTATCTCTTCATGATGGCCTTCATGTTATAATTATTGCAAGGTCATGTCTATATGACTCTGAACCATTTTCTAACATATAACTCACTTGAAAGCAATTTTTAGAGATATCAAACACCTCCAATATACCTCAATACCATCGTGGATCATGGGTTTTATTTAATAAAATCTCATTTCCACAATATTCTCATTTTTCCAATAATGGTAAATATTATCAAGGCATTTTCAAATATTTTACATTACCATAAGATTTTGAAGCGTATTATGATTTTGAAAAAGGTGAAAAAGAAAGAGACCCTTGTGAAAACTATTTATATTAGCTTTTAAATTATAGTTTTCAGCACAAACTTATGGTATTTTAAAATTACCATTGATTTAATGTTTCAACTCAAACTCGGTCTGATTTTTTCATAAAAAGAATGTTTTATAAGATGTTTTGAAATAATATTCCATACATTATTTTTTTAAACTATTTTTATGTGATCACACAAATGACCCAAGTTGTATGAGATGTATTTAAGTAAATGATTTCGATGATTATGAAGGATATCTAAATAATTATTTCAATTCATGGACCATCTATCTATGTGAAAAAGATGATAATGAAACTAGGTGAACACAATGATCATGGTACGATCTTCAATCTTTACGAATAGTGTTATTTTATAGAGGTAAGAAATTGTCAATGTATACAAGACTCCATGAATTACGATATTGCGTTCATTACGAGTTGGGGTGAAAATAAGAGGTATACGACAATAATTGTGGTTAAATCATGTTATGGTAATTTTTGATGAGTTTATCTCAGTTTTTGGAATGTTATAAAATTGTATAGTTTTTGAAAAAGGACAACACACATACAGTGTGACAACCCTTCACGTTGGAAAATGTTGTGGGAATCGAACCCATAACCAAAAAGTGTGATTGGGATCTATCACCTACCACGAGACTACGTGAAGTCCCTGGTTAGTATGATTTATTTTGTTTTGTTAAATGTTTTTATTGATCAAGAATTAGTTTATTTGGGATCTTATGTTTTATCAAATAGATATCCTTAGTATAGAAAAATGATTTCGGGATTAAGTGATCAAGGTTATTTTGGAAGATGTTTTCTCTTTTTTGGAAACTATATGCCTAAGGAAAATAGAATACTTTAGGATTTCAATTGAGGATTAATGGTGGAATTTTATTTTGTAAGAATATATGTTTTAATTGTAGGAATATGGATATTTGGGATATTTATGGATGTGATTAACCTATCATAGAGAATTTGTGATTTGATTAATTACATTGCAGTATGAGATTTTAAGAGTAGTCGATGTTATTTGGAGATATATATATATATATATAGATTTAATGTGGAAGACTATGTGATTAAATCCTTATGACTTATGGGTTAAAATATTAGTTTAGGTTACTTTGATGAATTTTAAGGTCATTTTTTTTGAATGGTCTTTTCAGATCATTGGGTAATTTTTGTCAAATTTTGGGGATTAAGAGTAGTATTTCATTTTATAAATTATTATCTTTTTTGGGGATTATCTGATCATGTAGTAACCATTTTGGTTTTGGTTAGTTTATAAAGACATGGGAAATATTTAGTTTATCTTTTTTGGATTATGTGATTCTCTAAAATTTGATTCTAGCGATTTAGGTTTGACCAATTCATATTGAATACTCATCGTTTGGAGAAAAGATGAGTTTTTGCTAGAAACTTATTAAAAGATGAAAATATACATGAAAAGTAAGTATATTTCTTTATGTAATAGTTCAAACTCATAAATAAATTCTCCAAAATTATTACATGGAAAATAAAAAATATATATTTTATTTTCACTTTTCCTACTAGGAATCCAAGTACTATTTATCTCAACCCAAGTCTGTGGTTTTCTGGTTGTTAATTTTCTCCTAATCTTGTCTTCTATCATTCTCCATCAGAACGTGATGGTTAGTTTTATATTCCATTTCCATGTTTACATGGAATCCTAGTATAATTTATCACGAGTGACTTTTGTACTTCTCTTTCATTCTTTAAGAGTGATAGGTTTATTAACTCTTTTCTCTGATGGGGGAGTTTTAATGAAATTTCCAAGCCCAAATTTAAAATTATGAGGATGCAATTTCAATGAGGGGGGAAGGATTTAGCGTCCCAAGTAAATAATGAATATGAAATATTCTTATTTAATAACATTGGTGAATTAAATATTAATTTTAATTTAATGTAAATTCTATGTTTTGTAGCATACTCAACATGCAATAATGTGTTTCTTTGAAATCTTACCTTTCACACAAAGTTGAGTTATACTGAAATATAATATAATAATATTATTATTTTAAATAGTTGTTAACGCATAGTCATTATATTGGTGGGAATCAATAGGAAGAACTACAATATAATTATACATGTTTGTTAAATGTTTTTAAATTTATCCAATAATATTTAGAATAAAAAATTTGAATGTATCCAATTGTAAGCATAAACATCTAATATTCTATAAAAGGTCGATTTACAACCTTTTGATGAAGAAAACTTTTTAAAAATAGTTTTTTGCACTTTTATATGTTAAATATGACAAAATGATATTCTTCTTTAGAATTGGGACATCAAAATTTACTTTGGATGAAATTTTGGTAATTTTTTGATAATGTTCATTTTTTAGTGAATAATGAAAATTATAGCATTTTAATTCCAAACTACCTTTTAATATAATTTATTTAAATAGACAAAATATTATTTTCATCTTTTTAAGTTTAATTTGATTATATTTTTTCCATTTAATCTAATTTGGTCCATTGTATGTAATTTCATGCTTAAATTGAACATAAACAGCAGTCAATCTTTGGATAGATATTATTTATAAAAAACATAATTTTTTATATCAAATTTGGAATAACGTATTCCATGTTTTGAATCATGAGGTCTAAATTGTGTGAATATGTATCTTTTAATTTTATACACTATGGATATTTACATTAGAAAATATTTTATTTACCATGATTAAAAAGTAAATCTTGAAAATAAGGGTAGAAAATAATATTATAACAATATTAAATTTCCCTACCATGTGTTTTCACCCTATTTTATGATACATGTCTGCCCATGGGCATAATTGGGTCTATTGGACCCCATGGAGCCACTTAGGAGTGATAATGAAACTTTTTATTAATTAATTTAATGTAAAGACAAAAATTTCATAAACATATATCTTTTAGTAAATCAATTTTTACATGGGGTTTTATAAGTTATCTCTTATACTATAAATATTCATTTGAAAGAAAACAATTTTCTACATAATGGAATTTTATTTATAATTAATAGTAATTAAATAAATAAAATTATTTATGACACAATTATAATGAAGTTATTACCTTTTTAATAAATGATTTAAATAAATGAGATTATAAAATTTAAAAACCTATCCAAAATCTGTAAAATTATAATTGGATGAATTTATTTAAAACAAGAGTCATCTTATCTTATAATTAACTGAGTTTTGGATCTTTTTAAACCAAAAATATGTTTATAATAAAATTATGTTTTCAATCTATCCTAAAGAGCCCCTCCTCCCCCTTATTAATGTCCATCGCCTCTAACACATTACTCACATCTCTCAAGCCCATTGGATCAACAAAACTCTCCCAATTAATCTCCCTATACCCCCAAATTCCTTCTATAAGACTTACCATAGGCATAAATAACTTCAAGGAAGCATATTGGTTCTAACTAAAGCGAGTTACTTGATTTAAAGGTAACGTCTTCTCTTAAGTAATTTTCTTCTATTTTAAATCTCCTAAACCTAAACTCTATTTATTCAATTATTTTATAATAGCACTATTATTCTAAATATATTAGGTTGTTTTATTACAATTATTATAACTACATTTCCACATACCTTCATCTGATTGATACGAACATACTGTTTCTGTTGATGGACACTACTGCCTCACAGAATGATGATTGTACAAATATATCAAACTACATCTCAAAGTGTCCATTATAATGAAATTATATTTATATATGATATATATTAAATTTATGTTTATTCAATTCTTCTATATTTTTCATTTATATCATATCTTTATTGTTTTTATAATGGGTAAATACGATAATTTCAATTGAGGAAGTGCGGACTACCGCCCCCTCAAAGTGATATGAATCGTTCATACCATACATGGAATGTATAAATGATGTTGTTAATGAACATAAATAATGTATATAAAATATTATATTATACTGGAATAATAATATAACTATGTATCATTTGGTTTTCATCCCTATTAAAATGAAAAAAAATGAAATGGAAGTAGCATTCATATATCCAAATGATATGGTCTATTATAAATACATATATACTGTATATATATGATATATATGATATATAAATCATTATTATAATTATTAAATTAATTTAATTTCGACCACATGGACAATTTATAATTATAACAAGTTCATTTTTAACTCAAGTTTCGAACATCGACAAAATGTCCGATATGAACTCAAATAAATAAATAATTGTTATAGAATGGTAATAATTGATGTAAAATATATAATAAACTTTATGAAAGATTATTAATCAAGTATAAATTAACTTATGCTTATTATTATGGAAGAACAAGGAACATGCCAGACAAGTCAGACTTGCGTTAAGGGGTTTTCATCTCACTTTTTATTCTCGTGATACGCATGCTATATTTGCCACTATTTTATTTTGTGTGGTGTATATACTAGCCAGGATTGTATTATTTTTTTAATATAATTATATTTTTTTGGCATTTACATATTCATTTTATGCTCATTCTTTCATGTGGTTTATTTTTTCTAAGTTACCGAATCGGTAAGGGAACCCTTCACCGTACTCTTTTAATTAAAGTCTTCTTTTATGTATTTTAAATTTACATTTTCTTATGTTGGGATATGTTTTTATTTCTACTTATTTATTTAAATTTAATGTCCATGTGATGAGATACCCTTTCCTCTCTCATCAACTCATTTTCTGAATTTTAAATCGAGGCTTTTAGGCTATCGAATTTTTGTAAGAGAACTTCTTAACCCAATTTCAATTCATTGTGTTAAACATTTATTTTTTGATTATGTCATGAAATGAATATGTGTGAATTACCAATGGTTGTTTTAAATTTAATATCGACTTATAAGGTTTTTATTCTTATTTTTCACACATAATCAGGTCATTGATTTTTTCTTAATCTAAGGATATGACCATTGCAATGGACATTGCCTCAATTTACATTCCATTGAAACGTATTTATTGTAATAAATAAACTCACTTTTATATGGTTTATATAATTCCCTTTGAAATATTATATCACAGATCTCTTTATTCTCATGATATTATAAGCATTTATTAATTTTATTCCTCATTTATTGGTATTCAAGCGTCTCTCATTTGGTTAGGAACCCTTTAACTAAAATATAATTTTACATGTTTTAAAATTTTATTATTCTAAATATATATCATTATTTTCCATGTTTTAAAATTTTATATATGTATTTATTTATGTCGACAAGAATGTTTTGAAATTAAAATTTCCTTCCAAAGGTGCAATGTGGTATGGGACAATTTTATTAAAAAATATATTTGTTAAATTTTATAAACGGTTTTGAAAATGGGTTAATAAAGCACTGATTATGTCAATATCCTGAAATGATATAGTTTTATTGAATTGTATAAATGTTATTGTTCATTAATGATTGTTTTATGTGTTATGAATATGTTATGGTTATTAGGAATTGTATATGTATAATGGTGGTTCCGGAATAAACCTTGGGCGGGTGAGCCCAAGATAACTCTCAAATGCGTGGGGTAATGTGGCAGAGGAAAATGTTAATGTTTCTCCTAAGAGATTTAGGGAATATACGGTGATGGGTATTCCAAGGGTAACACGTTATATAGTTTTGAATGATACAATGTAAGTATGTTATGTAATCTATAATTTATATTTATGATTTATGATTTCTGTATATTATTTAGAAATCTTATGATTTCATAAGGTATGTTATTATTGAAAAGTATGGTTTCATTGATTTTTATTTATTAATAGGATAATATTTTAATTCCTTGTTTTATAACCCTCACTGAGCTTTTTATGATCATACCATGTTTTTAAATGTTTTTCATAGGACTTAAATATGATCAGGGTAAAGGATGGGATCAAGAAAAACTTATACTGTTTAAAACATGGAACTAGACATGTTTCTTTCTTTAAGAGTTTTTATTTTATGAAAAAAATGAAAATAGTGTAGAATTGTATACTTTGTAATTTTTGAGATGTAATGTAATTGTTATGGAATATTTCTCAAAATCTCTAAACGTGACAAGATCTTCAATGTGAATTCTTGACTTTACTCAAGATTATGTAATGTTTAAGGTTGGGGCCTTATACTCATGGTGCACCAAACAAATTAATTTTATCACTACAGAGAGGATAATCAGATTTATCATCATCATGGTAATGTGTGGTTGGAAACATTAGAGTACTATATGGATTCATCTATATGAATATACAAATTCATATTGGGATAGAAGTGTTGATGATAGAAGTCTTAAATCCAGTGGAGTTGTATTTCAAGGATAATGGTGTGTGTCATGGAACCCAAAGAAGAAAACATTAGTTACCATGAGTACAACTTAGGTGAATTATATTTCTATAACTAATGTAATATTCCAATTAATGTAGATGAAAAATCAATTATAATATCTCAAAGTTGATGTTAAATTATTGTTTATTTTTTGTTGTGATAATATAAGTCTTAATAATCATTGAAGGAATCCAATTAAGAATTATTGATCATATAATATTACTATGAAATATCATTTTATCAGTGATATAGTGAAAAATAAAATTTTTATGAAATAGTATACTCCTAGATAGAAGCCTTTGGAATTTTTATTAATTAAATCACTACTTTAAAATTCATTTCTGAAAATGAGGTTAATATTTGGTGTTCAACCTCATCAATTTCAAGTCTAATGTATGGTCTTCAATTCCACATATTATTGTCTTTGTATATATATTGTTAACATGGTAGAGATATATATTAATAACTTATTTATATTTTCCTTAATTCAATAGGGGGATAGAAAAACATTGATTCAAAAAATAATAATTTTTTCAAGTGGGGTTTTATTATTTGGCGGAGTTTTAAAAATTTGTAAGTTTATACATCAGTATTTGTTCATGTCTTTGAGAAATTGGAACTATTAAAACATAATTGTTGTGAATATTTGTAGATATATATTTTATATAGATTCAATGATGATTTTGGAGATTTAGAAGAATCGTTATTTCTAATAAATAGATCACAGTTGGTTTCAAGTGTTGTGAAAAAGTGCATCTAAGTCACTTTAATAGACAAAATAACATTATTATTCAATATTATTACATCTAATTATAGTATTATAGGATTTTAATTATTTATTTATGATTCATTTCTACATTTTATATGTTTTAAACGTGACTAAAAATTCAATGGATTCCCATAAAATTAAAAAGGTGGATTTTTGATATCAAAATATGGTAAGGAAGATATTGATATTAAGAGTTATGGTGACATTATATAGATTTTCATGACCCAATGAATGTATTTTGGGTTTAGTAGTTGAAAAGTAATTCTCTATAATTATGATTTTTTTCAAAGGGAACATGAATTAATGGAGAGGTGAAATGGGTATCTTTTGTTGTATATTATTTTCAGTAGATAAACCATTCTCAATCTCACATAAAATAGATTTTAATTCTATTTTCTGTTTTTTTGGATTGTAGAGATTTAAGACGTTAAAATATAAACATGGTTTTATTGTTATAGATTAAATCAAGATCCCAAAGTTTTTATCATATCATGATGAAATATATTTTTTATGGATCAATATATAAATTAATTCATCAAATATTTAATATTATTGAGATATTATTTATTTATAGAGACATTGTGTATGATCATGGTATGACGATTGTGATTATGATACATATAGAGCCACATGAGACTATAATATTTAGAATGAATATTATGTAAGTTATAAATATTATAGAGGTGAAATGATTCATTCCACCACCAAATGGTTCACAATGTGATTCAATAACATAACCATATAATTTTTTTGAACTATATTTTAACAACATGGAATCTACTATACAATGTATAACTATGATTTCATATGATTTTACAATTTATGTATTCTAGGGTGTTATATTGTAATTGTGATTATTACATTGTAATGTAAGATGAAAATGAATATGTTATTATTGTAATCTATATTAATTGAGTGATAATCACACCATATTTATTAGGTAATTTCATAGTATATATTGAGGTGTTACTCAAAGATGGTGTCATGATGTGATGATAAATCATGATATTTACTCTATGAACTATTTCTGTAGTGGGGAGATGAATTATATTTAAACATATTAGACCACTCCACAATAATTTTAACCAATGGAAAATAAAATAATACACTCATAGTGAAGAAGCTAATCATGACAGAAAGGGAGATACAAATTGAGAAGTAATTGGATAAAATTGGATGGTAACACCATGATTTATGAAGTCGCACTGGGATTTATACCAATGTCCAAAATTCAAGATATTGATTATGTATACAATATAATGATTCAAGAAAATCTCCAAATTGAATAATTTAGTCTTATAATCATATCTATATATGGATAGAAGTATTGGATAATTTTTATTGTTGTAGATGATGTGGGAGAAGTAAATGTGAAATTTAAGGAAGATGTGAGTTCTAATAAGAATTTGAAATTAATACTTAAACAAAATGAAGAATCAATTTTAATATAAGACTGAGTTAACAAGGATCCTTCATGAAGAAATAAATTTCAAGAGAAATATAAGAGAATAAAAATAAGAGAATAAAAAAGAACATGAACATTGATTTGGTGACACTATAACACTTGGGTAGTGTGTTAAGGTAGAATTAATCTTACACATATTCTATATCACGAAAAAGTTTTGGAGCACGATAAAATATTAAAATAAATTCATTTAGAATAAAATGGATAATACCAACCACAATAAGGACAATAAAAAATCATCAACAATATTAATCAAGGGACCAACCTTTATTCTTGTGTCTGGAGACTCGTGTGTTATAATATTATAATAACCATTCAAGAATATTACATAACAATTTCATCCACAATGATGAATAATGATGATTATAGTTGAATGTATGTTCTTAGGATTGATCAAATCATACTAATGGTGTAGTTGTTCTTATTGAGTAGTGATCCATATACTTCATGTTTTCTTATATTGTTTGTTTTCCTTGGTGTATGAGAATCATAAAAATGCAGTATTCTCTAAAAAAATGTTGAATGCTAATTTTTTTACAAATAATAAAACAATGAGTATATTACAATTTACTGATTCTCCTATCCTCTTAGTAAACAAACATCGTGCACTTGGTCTGTTATATAATGCATCATCCAATGTAAAATAAGTATTATTTCTAACTAGCCACTGTAAACAAACTATAATACCACTTAGTGGTGAGAATATTCATCAATAAACCATTATTGATCTACTAATTTTCTATTTATGTCTATCTAAATACCATAAATCCCATATAATATCAACATAAATATATCTAGGATATCGTAGTCACCACCTTCGACTACATGAATTTTATTATATATCTCAGAATTGTATTAAGGCTCCTTTAAGTGTTTGAAGTTCCACGATATACCACAATGAGATAAAGAAATCTAGCCACCATGTTGATCCTACTATAACTCTAATTATTGTAACATCATGATATCTAAGAATATCACTAGTTAACAAAAAACAAGTAATAACTAAAAAATCATTAAATAAAACTTTCACAACACTTGATAATGACATGGTTTGTAAAAAGTCACAATGCATGAGAAAACACGCTATATCTTTAATTAGGAAGTGAAATTGTGTTACTTTTTAATCTATTTATGAAAACCATGCCAAAATTAGAGTACAAGGGTAAATGTTCTAAAATTAAAATCATAAATATAAGAACCATAGAAATGTACTCTATGATAAACTCAGGATGAAATCACTTCATCTTGATGTCTCCATATGGGATAGATTCGATTCTATCACATTTCAATGAAAAATTAATCAAATAATTCCACCAACTTCTAAACCTCGTGGAAATACCTTCAGTTAGATAAATAGATAGTCTAATCTCCACTACCTCAGTTCAACCATCCAATGAAAATTCATTCTCTAAATTATCTTCTATTACAATCACATTCACATTTCTAATTCTATAATACCCAAGACTTTATAAAACATTATATAAAAAATACACCAAGAAACTATATCACAATGCACACTTTATCGCAATAAAAAGAACTCTTATTCACTTTTCTATGATACTTTATTATTTATATAATTCATATTTTATAAAAAGGAATTAATTTTTGGATCCATCATCATAATTTTATATTAGGACGATATATTAGATTTCATTAAGAAATTTTTTATTTTGTGGTTATGATATTTTTTTCATATAAAGTAACTTTTACAACATCATTGGGATATGAGCATGTCATAAAAGTTCTTGAAAAAAATTCAAAACCATATATCTATTTAATAAGTAGAATTATAATTGTAAAGTATTAATATAATTTATGAATCTTTTTATAATAATTTTATAACAATATTATTATTTTTTTATTTTTTATTTTTTATACATTTAGCATTTTAAAAAATAAATTTTATCACTTTTATAAATTAAATATTATAAGATGGTTTTAATATTGGGAATTATAATTCCCAAATTATCTAAGAAGGATAATTTAATTAATATTTATAATAATAAGTTACCGAGTGTAAAGAAAAGTTACATTGGTAAGAGTAAATTTTTATAAAGGATAAAACTTAGGATAAGAGGTCAATAATTCCAAAAATACTATATATATGTTTTTTTGAAGGGTAATATATACCCACACTCCTACCCTCTTAATTATTACCTACTTCTGAAGACACATTCTTTTAATAGTGTACACATTTTAGCATAATGTATATCCTCTCACTTATAAAAGGGGTCTTTCAACAACCCACCTATACGGACACTAAAAGACACTTGATTTAACAAAACACTGTTAAATTACAAACCCATCACACTTATCCATTATCTAGTGGTTATTTCATACTGAAAAGACCACCCCTTTAAGGACTAGTCTAATTTTCAATGGATCTATTTCAAAAATTAGGATAAAAATTCCAAAATCAATTAATTCCATTCCCATTTCACCATATAAAATTTTTTTTCCTATAAATTATATTACAATATCATTAATTGATAATACAAATTAATTTTCATCTGTGTTATTATATTGATGGAATAATCATTTTCTATTTCTCCCCTCCACTTAAAAAAAACCAAAATTTCCTATATTTTATTAGTGGACAACTAACACCACGAACAAAGTATTTTATTATTCATAACCACGATATGTGGGTGGCTCATAGTGGGGTGTTTAATGAATAAATAATATATTTATAACATTACTAATGTTGTAAAAAGATAAATCAATTATAAATTTTTAAAAATTCTATACAAAATGTCACTATTGTAAAGGTGAGGATAACCTCTTTTATGGATGGAATGTTCTATATTTCATCATCTCTTTGAATAGGATAATATAAATAAATTAAATTTAAATGATATTAAGGAGTAATATATTTCATTGATATTACTACAAAAGAAAACACCAAAATTAATAATCATTATAATGTAATTTGTTAATATTGGTAAATTGCTTGAAACAATCTCATCGACGATTTTATCTTCATAAATAATCTATAAATTTATCATGGTATTAAAAAAATAATTATAAATAAGTATAAATAATATATTCCAATATATTTTATAATCATTTAACGATGAAAAATTATTTATGAAATGGGGTTCAATTTCTCCAATACAAAACATGCCTAAAATAATTACATTTTCTAACAATTGATGATGGAAGTAAATATAACTAGAAAATAAATACATAATTAATAGTTATAATTTAAAAATATATAGGGTAATAGATGTGGATAATGTTATGTAATTAATGATAAATATATTTTTTATTGTGTTGGAGTTTAAGTATCATTCTTTAAAATCGGGAGTTAAAGGTAAGTGTTTCTCACATCACTTCTATTTTTTTGAGATATATTCCATATTCACCACATGATTTTCATTATGTGGTGTTTAATCTAACCCATGGATATATTATACCATATTTTTCATGTAATTAATTGTATTTACATATCTCATTAGTGATCACTTGTTCAAAGTATATTTATTCAAAAGTTTCCAAAACTCTAATGTTTCACATGTAAAAATTTATTGGGTTAACACAAGTCTTTTATTTTAAAACAATTATTTTTAAAAAATATATAATGACTCTTTAACATATTGTCATAATTGTATTAATATTCATGGTATTTAAGGTTTCATTTGAAATAAACTGTTATGATATCATTCTATTCTAGTGTTACAAAAGTTATAAGTGAAATGTTAACCCAACTTTTATTTGAGTGGTCATAATTATATGCTTGTAAATTTTTCAACCATCTTTTACACCTTTATGATCGAGTTCAAACATCATATTTTCATAATGTAAATGGAAAGGTCTAGAAAATTTTCAATCCTTACATTTTCATTCTTGAGCATTTATTAGTGATTCAGAAGTTCTATAATTTATTGATATTTTTAAAAATTGATTAAACTATTTTGATAATTTATTAATATTATTAAATAAATATAAAAAAATTGGAAGTTTTTAAAATGATTTAATGATAGTATATTTATTTAATTTAATGAAATAAAATATAATTTAATTTAAATATGTTTTTCAGAATTTTAGTTACGTGTGCTATATTAAATATTATATAAAAAATATACATGTGCGTAAATATGAATATATAACTGTGTAATTTTTAATTAAACATTTAAAAAATTATTTGTGTTTAAAAATGTGGTATATATAAACACATATGTATATGTTTATCTGCATGTGTGTATACATATATATTACATTTTTGTATATATATATATATATTAAATAAACAATAATAATTATTATATATCTATATAAATACATATATGAGCGTGATAATATCTATACAAATAAAAATATATACATATATATATATATATATGAATGTTAAATATATATATTTATCATATAATTTATATATTTATGGGGTTTTAAAAAAATCGATATTAAATGTTTTTAAGAATAAAAATAAAAATATGTGAACAATGTGTGGTATTATAATGATATAAGTGTTGATTTAAATTAAATAGAAGAGATTGAATTTGTAATTTAAATGTAATTCTCATTAATAGTTGATGAGTGTGTGAGTTATGATTTTAATTATAGAAAACTATTTGAATATATTCATTGGAGATATAATCATTAAAAGGAAACAAAAGTATTGGATCCCCAAAAACTATCATATAATAATTGTAACTATTTTTAGGAACACAATGTTTAATAAAATTTTAAAGGTTTTTGTTAATGTAAATTTTAAAATATATTAGCTATAAAAATAAATACAATGTGTACAGAGTTTTGATATATTCAAACTCTATGAATATTGATAAAATTTTCACACATCATGTGAGAAGTTATATATGTATTTAAATATATATATTTACATGAGTGTTGTAAATATTTAGTGTTGGAAAATTTATTTTTTTGTGAAATTTTTTATATATAAATATACATATATATACATGTTACTATAAAATTGTTTATATATCACTTTTTGTGTGTGTGCATGTATATATATATATACTCTTTTATATATATCTATATATATATATATATTGTATGATTTATTTATATATAAAATAATATATATACATATATACATATATATATATATGTGATGTAATGAAAAAAAAGCAATATTTTATATTAAAAAACAATGCATGTCTTCCATTTAAAAAACACATGAGATAAATAAACAATGAAAAAACACGGTTGGGGTTTTGTTGGATTTAAAATGATATTGAAGAGAGAGTAGATGGGGGATAAGAGAATATAATGGAAAAATTTGGGGGTAGGTGTTATATTTTCATTATATAATTAAAAGGGTGTAGTTTCGGATTGTAATCTACTAGGCGGTTTCAAAAAACCCCAAAGCACCTACTGAATTTGGTGTTTTGGGGTCCTCCTTTCCCCATTCCCGCGCAAACACTCCCTCTCTCACCCCACTATTTCTATATATTAATATTAAACATAATTTATAGTATATTTTAATAATAATATAAATATATTCATATTTATAATTAAATAATTAAAAATATTTTTTTATACAGATATATTTATTGTTATATTTAGTACATATATATATATATAAGATATAAATATATTTATAATTATTGATGTAGATGGAGATGGGGATCAGGTGTTTCTAGTTTTCCAAAGTGGCACCTCGGGGTTTTCCAATTCGATGTCCTCTTCCCCGCATTTCTTTTGTTAAATCGGTGTTGATGATGGTTTGGATATGAAATAAGGGATGAATGTCATTATTGTCGGGTGTAGAGGGTTGGTGCATGACGATCAACTGAATGTTGTTACTGGTGTTCGAATGGTGGTTTCGAGGTGTGAGGCGGTAGTTTTTTTGGAGTGTCACTATTCGTGTGGCATCTCCCATGATTCAGACAATCAATCATGTGATGAATTCTAACAATGAACTTGTGGTGGTCTTAGGAATTGTTCTGTCTTTTGGACTGGATTTAGGGTCTATTTGTGCGGCGACATCTATTAAAGGCGAGCCTGTCAAATTAGTTTTGAAAACATTCAGAATCTTTAAAGGGTCCTCTAATGGGATGATCTATTAGAATGGAAAAACTGACCATATGTGGAAAGATAATGGGGTTGTCTCTGAATTTATGAAATTAAGTAAGATCATGATCATCACTATACTAATTTTACATATGGGCTCCAAAGAAAAGAAACTCGACTATAAGGTTAATCAGATATCTTCTGTTATGAGGATTCAAGTATTGGAGATGTGTCTCACTTGTAAGAGGCTTCTTTTACATTCTTTTTCCCACATAGGAGCAAAAATTGAAAGCATGGGGGGTTTGGTTCACTTTCCTTTAAGACTAGCATTTTTCAACATTGGAAATGTGACAATGTTTTAAATCCTTTGAAGCTTTTTAATTCATCTGCACAATTATGTAACGATGTATTTGGTCTTAGTTGGTTTTTGTGGAACCGAATGATTCTATATGATCTTCTGCATGACATCATTGTTCCCATAAAACATTATACTGAAACAAAACATGCTCGCTATAGACACTATTCCAGATTCCTTGTTGATGTTGATTTGGGTTCTACCATGATTGATAGAATTTTTATGTCCACTTTCACTGATAATTTAGTGCTAAAAATTGATTATTAGAAAATTCAAAAATTCTACCCGAATTGCAAGACAATTGGTCATGAATTAGTTAATTATAAGAAATCTATGGTGTAGTCTTTTATTTCTCTGCTCATGGCCAAGAAAGTATCAATTTCAATAGGTGGGTTTTCTTGTATGTGCTATAGATGCTAGAGTTTCTAAAAGTAATCTACCTGATTGGAGGCCAATTCAATCATTGGTGTTGGGTTATTAGAGATTGAAGTCATTAGCGAAACAATGACCTGATATAGGTATGAACGATGCCTCTGTGTACAATGAATCTGCATAGCATGATGAAGGTGGATCTTAACATCTTGGTGATGCTGTGGAAAATAAAAATACCCTGAATGATGATTCTCAGTTAGATGTTGGGCATGCTATTGAATATATTGATGACAATATGTATGTAGATATGGGGACTGAAACTACTAAAATTGCAACTGTGCAATGTTGTAGAAGGTTATGTTCAATGATTATTGGGGATGAAGAGTTAGTTGCACCTTGGTAGAAGATTATCCATTCTTCTCTTTCCAGTGAGACTATTGATGCCTCTACTTTTTCTAACATATTGGTTCTCAATGTGTGTGAAGTTGCAGTTATTCCTGATGATCAAAAGATAACACCTAGTAGCAGTAAAGGTATAAATAATGTTGAAAATGAAGGGTTTCAAATGGTTCCAATGAAGATAGTGTTGAGGTTCCGCCCGCATCTTGGTGTTTCATGATTTGAGATAAGATATGTTTTTTGAATATGACATATATTTTATCATATCACATAGATAAGGCTGCATGTGTATCTCATGGGGATATATATCTTATCTATTTAGATGAGATATGTGTTTGAATCTTAACATGGAAGATACATGGTGATTTGGAGATATAAGATATAATATTTTCTATTTTATCTGCATTCTGATAAACTAAACATCAAAGGCGTTAAAAGGGGAAGCATCTAGTGGCAAACATGAGGTTTCCCAGCAAGATGTAGCCGGCAAGGGAGACCCAGGAAGGGGTAACCGTGTTTGCGGTGACCCGTGTTCCACGACGACGATGGCGCGTCGGCATTTGACAGGTGTAGAGCAGTGACTACGGAATTGATGATCATGGCCACATATTGAAAGTCTTCCTAATATCGGTGATCAGGTGGCGTGTCCCGATTGAAGATCGGCGGTACATCATACTGGCGAGATTAATAGGGTGTCGCAGGCTGGTGCGAGGTTGATGCATGTTCGGGTGAAGATCTCTGAGGTAGTGATGTTTCGTCGACAGAAGGGTGACATTTTGTCACAGATTGATACTCTGATACATGGCGTCACCGGGATGTTTATCAGAGAGAAGGAAGAGGCATATCAGGGTGTGGTTTTCACACAGGTTTTTTACGCTCTCTTATTTGTAATTCAAGTTTGGGCATTACATGGATTTTTGTTTTCTCTGATTCATAGTGGATATTTGGGAATTGCCCTGTGGTTTTTTAATCCTCTGCATGGGAGGGTTTTTCCACGTTAACAAAACCTGCATGCTGATTTATTTATTCTGCATATATCGCTTCCATATTTTGATGGGTTTCTCACGAATATTTTGGGAATATTTTTTCAGTCCGGAATTGGGATTCTCCCCAACAAGTGGTATCAAAGGTGATGGTTCGGGCTTGCAATTTGTGGTCAGAATTTTTGGAAGATTTGAAGAGGATCGATGGCACGTGCGTGGGGCAAAATAAATTTTGGAATGCATGTTGAAGGAGGTGTTCCAGATCTTACACGTAATTCTTTTCTTCAGAATGTGTGGCTGGTGAAGAAAGAATTAAAATTTGAAGATCAAGGTGATGCGCTAGGTGATCGAGATTTTGAGCAGGGGGAGCATGTTTTTGATGCAGGTGTTCCATATTTTGTGGCAATCACAATTTTGTGGGAACCAGATATTGTTGATTCTGGTATTGGTGGTGCAGACACAGGTATAACAAAGACTTCAGCGTTTGAGTTTCTTTTATAGGGGGAGCAGTCAGGTTTCTGCTAGAGTTGCAAAAGGGAGTCTTCATTTTTCTTTAGAGGACAATGGTTGGTGCAATACCAACAGGTTTTTTTCCCAACTGAGTTTGTTGGATGGTATCTCCATTGACGGGATGAAGGGGGAGATTGTTGAGGTTCAGGCTGCATTTTGTTGTTTCTAGATTTGAGATAAGATATGTTTTTTGAATATGAAATATCGTTTATCATATCACACAGATATGGTAGCATGTGTATCTCATGGGGATATATATCCTATCTATTTAGATGAGATATGTGTTTGAATCATAACATGGTAGATACATGGTGATTTGGAGATATATGATATAATATTTTATATCATATCTGCATTCTGAAAAAGGAAACATCAAACACTTTAAAAGGGGAAGCGGCTGGTAGAAAACATGGGGTGTTCCAGCAAGATGTAGCCGACAAGGGAGACCCGGGAAGGGGTTACCGTGTTGGCGGTGGCCCTTATGGCACGACGACGATGACGCGTCGGTGTTTGACAGGTGCAGAGCAGTGACTATGAAATTAATGATCATGGCCACGTATCGAAAGTATTCCTGATAGCGGTGATCAGGTGGCGTGTCTTGATTGAAGATCAGCAGTACATCATAATGGTGGTATTATTTGGGTGTCGCAGGCTACTGTGAGGTTGACACGTGTTTGGGTGAAGATCTCCGAGGTAGTGACGTTTCGTCGACAGAAGAGTGAAATTTTGTCACAGATTGATCTTCTGATACATGGCGTCACTAGGATGTATATCAGATAGAAGGCAGAGGCGTATCGGGGTGTGGTTTTCACACAGGTTTTCTATGCTCTTATATTTTTAATTCAAGTTTGGGCATTACTTGGATTTTTGTATTCTCTGATTCATAGTTGATATTTGGGAATTTCCATGTGGTTTTTTAATCCTCCGCATGGGAGGGTTTTTCCACTTTAAAAAATCCTGCATGCTGATTTATTTATTCTGCATATATCGCATTCATATTTCAATGAGTTTCTCATGAATATTTTGGCAAGAAATTTTCGGTCCGAAATCGGTATTCTCCCCAATAGATAGGCCCTAAAGTCTATCAGCACAATATTGATCAGTCATCCAATGTCAAAGTTGTTCACATTTTTTAGGCACATGTTTCTCTTGATGGTCATGTTAGTCATGATGACGTTATGATGCATCCGAAAACATAGAGACGACGTAGGAATCTAGATGGATGAGGATAGTGCTGGCTATGATGATTAAAATTGAGACTATAGGCAAAGCATGTTTTCAGGATCAGCTTATCTCACATCAGAGCACGATAAGATTAAGGATAAATATATTTCCCTTTTTAATCAGTGGAATTTGCTTTCACGGTGGGAGTTTATAGATGAAGCATAAGAGTCTAGTCACAACTACGATCATGATTATAGTGATGCTTGAGTAGTTGTTATTTCTTATGGTTGTGGGCTTGTCCGTTTTTTGTGTTCTTCTTTCCTTCATGTCCTTCTTTACTTTTATTTTTTTAATAATAAGGGGATTAACCCTTAATATTTTCTGTATGTTTAGACACATATTTATAAATATATATTGGTAATTTCATATATATATATACAATTATTTATATATTTATTATTATATTTATCTATAATTGTAAATTAATAATTATTAAAAAAATTATATTTATAAACATTTATTTATAATTTAATATATATTTAAAAATATTTTATATTTATATATATAGATTTATTTATTTATTTATTTATAACATTATAAACATAGATTTATAAATATATGTTTATAATTGTATATAAATATACTATATAAATGTATTTAATGATATAATTTAATTATATAATAAACATATAAATATATAATTATAATATATATCATTATATATGTATAATTTTTAAAATATAAATATAATTAAAAATATATAATTATATACCTTATAATATTTAATTATATAATTTTAAATATATAATTATATATTTTTTATTTATATTTTTATGCCTTATAATATAATTATAATTATATACATTATAATATAATATTATACATTTAAATGTATATAATTATATAATTTAATATATTTTTATAAATGTATATAAATATATTTATAAATGCATATAACTTTAATAATAAATATATATATATATATATAAATGATTGTAAATATAAATATATATTTATATTTATATAAATTATAAAAAAATTTATATACATTTAAATATTTTTTTATATAATTATTTTTTTATATATAATAATTTAAATATATAATTATATAATTATAATTATAATTGTATACATTATCATATGTAATTATATAAATTTAAATTTATATAATTATATTATTTAGTATATATTTAAAAATTTATTAATAGATATTTATAATATTATAAAATTATAATTATAAATATGTATATAAATGTAAAGAAATATAATTATAAATATAAAATTATATATATTTAAATATATTTTTAATTGTCAATAAATATTTAATGTATATAATTATATATTTAAATATATACAAATATATATTTATAATTAAATTTATATTCATATATATATATATAATTATAATTATTTATATATATATACATAATTATAATTATATACATTTATAAATATATTTAAATAAATATTTATAAATATATATTTATAGTTATAATTATATACATTTATAAATATATTTATGTATATATTTATAAATATTTACTTATAACTACACGTATATATTTAAGATTATTTATATATTTATAATTATATTTATCTATGTTTTTATATTAATATGCATTTAAATTAATTTATATCTATAAATATTTATTTATAATTTATTATATGTTTTAAAATATTTTAAATTTATTTATATATATATATATATATATATGTCTAACTGTATAATTATAGATTTATATTTGTGTATAAATATTTTTATATAAATGTATATAGTTATATAACTTAATACATATTTATATATGTATATAAATGTATTTATAAAAATATATATGTGTGTGTGTGTGTGTAAAAATAATTATAAATATATAATTAAAATTATAAATATATAATTATATACATTATAAAAATATAAATATAGATTTAATATATATATATATTCATTTATATTTATTGTTGTAAATAAATATTGAAAGTTATATAATTATATTTTTATAATTATATTTTTATACATTTATATACATATATTTATATTTATATTTATATTTCTAATTATATTTAAATAAATTTATAAATATATATTAAATCATATAATTATATACAATTATATAAGTATATTTATATACATTTATAAAAATATATTTATATATCAATATTAAAATAGTTATATATATATATAATATATTTAAAAATATACTAAATTATAAATAAATATATATAATTATAAATTAGGTAATATAAAAATTTATTTATAATAATAGATAAATTTAATTATAAATATATGAATAATTGTATATATATATATATGTAATTGAAAATATATTTTTATAAATATGTATACAAATATATGTATATATATAATAAATCTAATAATAAATCTATATTTATAAATAAATATATATAATTATTAAATTATAAATATAATTATAATTATAATTATATTGGATATTAAAATATAAAAATAGAGGGCTGAGGGATGGGGCATGGGAATAGGGAAAGGAGGTCCCCAAAGCACCAAATCATTTGTTGCTTTAGGGGCTTTTTCCAAACCTCTAATTCGTTTCATGCTTTGCTAACCCATTCCACTAAATAATCCAACCATACAACATTTTTATTTTTTATAAAAAAATACCCCTACCCCAAATTTTGTCTAATATAATGGAGGATGAAAAAAATTGAGAATTGGTGGGGAATAGAAATAGATTTGAGACAGAGGCCTGTGGTGCTAAAACTATAGTGGGATAGATGAGATATAGATAGTGTAATGACATATAATTGAATGAAATAAGTAAATAAAAATATATATGTAGTGAGAGGTGTGATATGTGGAAAGGGGAGGCTATATGGGGTGCCTTTCCCAATTAGGAAAAAAATAAAAAATTAATAACAAGGAGATAAAACTGCTTGAATAATATTATTTATATGAAAATTTATATATCAAATTAAAATCATAAATTATGCAATACAATGTGAAATAAATAAGAATATTAAATGAGAGAATAAAATGTGATGTAAATGACTTTTTTTATAATTACAAATTATGTAAATAAATACCTTATAAATATTCAACTTATTTCTATCAGATCTCTCTCAATACTAATTATATTTTCATTTAATCAATTTCATTATAACTTTTTTCCAAGCCTAGAAAACATTGTTCCGTATTGTTGTTGGGTCTACAAATCGAGGTAGAATATTATTTCCTTTCTCTTTATGTTAATCATGCTGGATGGGTGTATTATTGTTATCTCCTGGAAATATCGTTTCATCCAACTTAACCAAGGTAATTAACTTTTTTTAAAATGGGGATGGGAAGGGTAATGCTTCACATTTTTTCATATCATTTTATTTGATATCATGATATTGAGGTTATATATGATTTTTGTATTGATGATAGTCATGGATTTTTGTAGCCCATATTTTATGGTTTTTATATATGATATGTTCCTCCTGTTTATGTGATTTTTGTGAAACCACCATAAATAAATGGTATACCACTTATATTTGGTTAATTAAATTGATGCCTCGGTAGGAGGTGGGATGAGAGAGGCGACACTTTCTCCTTAAATGTTTTAGCACATCTAGGTTTTGACATGGTGATTGTACCACCTTCAGGTTTGGACCTTCTTCCTTGGGGTCGGTTCGAGGGCAACAGACATGCTGTGGCGAGGGGTGGTGTGAGCAGCGTGAGTTTGGGTACATCCAAACCCGTGGCAGCGGTTCATGATTCAGCTGACAACGTTATTTGGCAATGGTCACCAATGTGAATGTTGTTGGTGGCATGGATTTGGTGTCATCTGGTGATGTGAGGGTAGTAGCGACCATTGCGAATGGTGGAAGTGGTGAGCCGATGTCCGGTGCTGCGACGATGAAGGATGTGGAGAATCGTGAGGGCGGATCAATGATGGATGGTGATGTGAGTAAGGTGGTAATGCCTAGTGCGGGAGGTGGGACTGTGCCTGAGGTTAAACCCACTAGATCAGACCAGATCCGTTGCTTGATGGTAGTGGATCCTTCGTTGATGGTGGCTGGGAAGGATAGGGTAGCTGCTGAGCGCCCACATCATGAGGCTAAGAAATATGATCTAAGAAAAATATATTTTTCTCACGTTAAAGACATTTCTTCTAAGTGAAGGGTTAAGAAAGGAAAATTTTCTCGTGTGACCGCTAGTAGAGATTCAATTCATGACTGGTTTAAAATTTCCGAACCCTCCATAATAGTAATTCTTGTTCTTCCGGATGAAGGAAAGCCTTGTACGCTTGTTGATTTAGTTCAGAAGTTGACCTCTGTATGAAGTTTTTCTAGCTGGAGGTGCATTCCCCTTGGTTGGGGATATTTTCATATCATGTTTCAATCAGAGCAGCTAAAGTAAAGGGCTTGGGGGATTGGGTCAATAACATTATGGCCATGTATGTTACGCTTTCAAGAGTGGGATTTTTGGTTGAATCCTTTCACTATTAAAAACACTAAATCTCAAGTCTGGATAAAGATTTTTTTCCATTATTGGATATTGTGGCATCTTAAAATCTTATGTGATATTGTATCTGCTGTAGGGATCCCAATCAAGATGGATAAGAATACTTAGAATGTCTGATTTGGTCACTATTTTAGAGTTATGGATGAGGTTGATTTGAGCACTTGCTTGATCTATAATATTGTTTTGTCAGCACTTGAGGATGATATTCCTTTAAAGGTGTAATATGAACGACTTCTTGACTATTTTCCAGAGTTCCAAATGATTGGTCATGTCATGGATAAGTGCCAAAAGTCCGTGTTTTTCTCAATTTGTTCCTAGAAAGGGCACCCTTAAGCTTCTTGTAGAAAGAAATTGAGGATGTAGTTGACATGGAATAAGGCGGACCCAATTAGTGTCAAAAAACCCACTCTTGAAAAAGGTGATGTGTGGATTATAGATGGTTCGTCTAAGGAGTTGACACAAGAAACTCATAGGTCAGGGGAGATGGACTAAGAGATCCAAACAGATGAGGGCCATCTTGTGACTTTGATGCAAAAATCTAATCAGGCAATTGATGGGAAACAAAATCTGGGTGATGAGGACATCTCAAGTATTAAGGAAGAAATCAAAAAATTAAGGGAACCCCAGAGGATCCGTTGATGGTGGTAGGACATTGAGGATGATTCTTGAAAACAATCGTCATATAGTTAGGTAGTATCCAAAGGGAAAGATGTTGTTGTGTACGATAAAGGCCTTCAACCAGTTTCTCCTCAGAAAGCGAGGCGGAGGAAAGACTATTCCTATCTCAAGCCGACTATGGTAACTAGGTCTCATGGTCCATTAGATGACTTTGACTAGTATGATGATTATGATTATTCGTTTCTTTTTTAATATGAATTATGATGTTTTCTGGTTTATTTTGTCATCAAGGCATGATGGTTGTATGACCCCTTCCATCTCCTTCTTATACCTCTTATTATTATAATAAGATGACTCTACCCGAATCTTCTTTTTAAATAAATGCCTTAGGATGTTATAGATCCTGTGAGACCACCCTTATATAATGAAGGGAAGTTAAATAAAATCCCATTTTCTAAATATCAATATGTGTTATGTTTTGGTAGTTGATGTGATGTGTGTAATGGATGTGGTATGGTTATGTAGTGGGGCTCTAAAAGATGTTATGGAGGTAAAATGATGTGAATTTCCCAATTGGGTTGTGGTGTTGTGCTGGTGTTGTATGATTGGATTTTCTATTTTTTATGAAGTATTAATGGATATAAATTAATGCATGGTAATAAATTCAAATGGTCATGTTTAACGGGTTAATAGATGAAGAGATGTGTGGCTAAAATGGATAATGTTTCGATACAAACTAATTTACTAGATATATGAAACAAGGTGTCTTCATAAATTAAATGGAATGATAATGAATGTTGAATGTACAAATTAATAGTGGTATTAAATTGAAATTTACTGATAAATAGGAACTCAAGAAAATGGGTTAAAGACTTTAATATGAATTATGGTCTCTATTTTGTTAGTGTGATTATTTGAATTTAGATATGGAAGTGGTTGTGTGGATTCTGTGAGATGAATATAATTTTATAAACCCATAGGATAGGCCTGTCTATTGTAACTCTATACGAATATAAATTGTATGTTCTTTGGATTTCTATATGCACCCCAACCATCATCGTTCACTATATCCTGACACTCGTATAGTCACATGGGGGTGTTTTTTTATAACATCATAGTGGGATGATGGATGGAGGACTACCTGCTCTTCCCCGGTCCATCTTATATGATATAGAATGACAAGTACAGTCTATGACAACCAGAAGTCAAAAGAGTTGTTGGCAATTCGTTATGTGATGTGATGACCCAGATGTGTGTGGATGAGATATGATGTTTTGTGATGACTTTTGTGTGTGAGAGATATATGTGATTTTGTGTGATGTTATTATAAATGGGTTGGAGATCTAGAATTTATAGTGATGGAGTGTGATAGAGAAAAATCGGTGGGAAAGTGGACTATGATAGCCTATCATTGATATGATTAATATAATATTAGTATTCATAGATTTATTATTTGGTGATAGAGGCTTAGTGAGGTTGGGGGTTTTCTTAGTATATTTGTAAAGGTGTTGTTTGGATCTACTTTTTTCTCATGGGTTCATTAGTATGCCCTTTTCACATGTGCACCAGAAACTTTTGTTTTATTAGTGATTATACTTGAATTCATACCCTACATATATAAAAAAAAATTATCAAAATTATCATAAGACATTTTGAATTGTGCTAGACATTTCTAGTTATGATCTTGGAGTTTTTGGTTTCATTTCCTTTTCATTTATATGGAATTTCTTTTGGATAATTTTACTTGTGTCTATTTTATTTACGCACTCATTGTGGGATGATTTTTTTGTTTCTTATATATATATATATATTATTGATTTGGTTGTGGTTTATTTATCCTATCTTCTAATCCTATTTATTATTAAGGTCAATGCCTCCCATTTCAATATATTTTTAAACCCTCAGTTCTATTTTCCATCCCGGGGCCTACTGGAGGTGAGACTTGGGGGGGCCATTATCACATTACCTTTATTATAGTATCATTGGTGAGAGGGGGTCAACGGACTGGTATCAGAGCTGATTATTGTGAGATAGGCTAATGTTTGGAGTTAGGGACAATGGACATTTCATGGATTGGTAGGAAAATTGTTTCAATTAACATTGGTGCATGACATAACCCAGGGAGACCATTTAAGAGATGGGATTTTATGAGCCCTTGTGATCCAATGCAACGAATCTGAGCCTACAAAATGAAAAAGTGAGGCGGCATCACCTAAAGAGTTGAATCCTTGGAGAGTTTCACGCAAAAAGAAATTTTTATTGTTTAAATTGGGTGATCTTGGGGTTTAAAATGAATTAAATAAATCATGATATTTTATGCATGTTTCTCTAAAATTTCTCATTTTATTATTACTAGTAAATTGTTAGTCTTTGATGAATTATTCATATAAGAAAAAGGAAAGAGAAAAATGATGGTTGAATAGCTTGAGTTATTTTTTTGAAATAATCTATATGTTTTAATGTGTTGTTTCCTTTCCTGTTATAGCATGATTTTTTATGAATTTAAGTTCTCCTTCTTTTTTATAACTTTATAACATTCCATCTAGTTTTCATAATTCTTGAAATTATTTGGGAAGCATGTTTAGTGTATTTGGATGCGATCAATTTCTTAAATTTGAAAACCCTTATAAAGAATGTAACCTCGATGTACATTTCACTCTGTCATCATAAAATATATAATTTTGAAATCATTTTTAGAAGAATTATAGTTTCAATGTTTGTTAATATGTCTTCTTTTACTTTCCATTTGTAAATTTTTTTGAACATGTGTTATGAAACTATTGTAAAGCGTTGTTTTAACATTAAAATTCTAAAATTCTGGAAATTGACCATATTGATTATTGATAATTATACTTAAATTTGAAACATTGAAAAGAATAAAATTCTCTTTATTTTTTCTTGATGGAAAGTAATTATTATATCCATAAGTTATAATAATTTGTTGGGATAAAATGTTTTTTGGCATATATTTATAAATTTTGGAAAATGAAAAGCATGATTTGTAGTAACTTGGTGAGACTTAAAACTGTCTAAATGGTTAAAATTATTATTTTATGACTGATACAGAATTTAATGTACTGAGATAACATTACCTCACATGTTAATTCATGACTAGTTTGTTATGGGTAACATGCCTAAAGTTGAAATCATTTGTTTTGTAACTGGGGAAATTCAAATATGAGAGATGTGAGAAAGTATCATGTTTAATATGTTGCATTTAAATATTTAAATAGAAACATGTTATCTTTATTTCTATATATAATCATATTTCCTTGAGCCATTAAATAGTTGAAGAATGTTTAGTTTGTGAATGATAAAGCATGAAATATTGTTATACAACATGTGAAGTTTTATTTTTTGTTTCAAAAAGCATGTTTTATTTTGATCATTATGATATCATGTTGTTTGTTTAATTTAGTATTTTAATTAAACACAATAACATAACATGTATAAATTTTCAAATGAGGATGGAAACATGAAGTTTTATTTTTGTTTACATTGAAATTTTGGAATTTATGTGTCGATATGACATGCTAAAAATAATTTTTTTTGGAAACATTGATTACACTATGATTAATGTAGGTTATTAGAACATTGATGTGACTAATTGACTAAACACACAATGTGTTAAAAGTACAATCCCTTATATATGGTTAATAAACCACCTTTCCATGGAAAATATGAAATTGCATGATAGTACCAATGGTAAATAATGAGGTGAAGTAATGTAAGCCCCTAAATAATTATAGAAGATAGAACATATTAATTCTATGTGTGGTTATTATTAATATGTTTCCTTATGTGATGTGTTATGAAAAACAACATGTATATTAAGAGGAGGAAACTTGATCCCTAATCCAAAATCGTTATACTTTTATGCATGATTATAATGATGCAAATGAGTTAGTGCCACCTAAGATGATAATATCTTACAAGGGATAGAGAATTCCTTGATTTTTTTATTGGGTATTTGTGTGTCATAATAATGATAATCGATGGTTCGGGCAGTGTTGAGGATGAGATGGAAAATGTGTTTATGTGAAAAGGGTGGTTTCATGTGGATTATAAATTGGTTTGGAGATGTTGTTGTGTGAAATAGATAGTGTAATTATTCGTTGGTTGATAATTATGTCTATTGGTTGTGTTGTGATGTGATTATTTTTAATGAATACATTACCATTCATAAAAGGTATTATCACATAATGTCGATAATATTATAAACTTGTCTTTTTGGAAATCATTAAATTAATAAAATATTGTCTTGGATCTCATTTGTAAATATTTTTATAAAGGAAATGATGGGAATGTTTTACTACTATCTTGGTGATTGGTTTTATTATGACTGATCTTATACTGAAGTCATGTGTTATGAACTTAAACATATGAAGTGAGGGAAATTATTTCCCACATCAAGACGCATTATATTATGACACGTTTTAAATTTCTATGGGTGAGGCAGTGCTACCCAAAGCATACAATATGTTGGTACAATGGAAGATCTCATTTGATTTGTTTGTTTTCATTAGCTATATCTATGTTTATTTTTATTTCTTATGTTGGTTGGGAAATTTTGTGCACGACATTTTTCATGAGTGAGATCCAAATAAATAATCATTTTTTTGAAAACCTAGAACACAAAATAATAATAATAATAATAAATTTTTCAAAGCATTATAAAATGGAATTGTTTAACATTATATTTTTTTTTGTTTACAATGAAAGTCATATAAAAAAATTGAGACACTTAAAAATTTATTTTAAATTGCATGGCATGTGTGACGAAAACCATTAATAGTGAAAAAAACAAAAAAATAATATTTTTTTGTAAAAATGGTATTGATTTGTAATAATGTCTTGAACGAGAATATTGATAAAATGAAAAGGGTATGAAATGTTTTATGATTTTAGTTGGGAATATTTTAAATGGGTGGAATGGGTTTTGAAAATAATAATTTATATTTTTTATATATTAAAGGATTGAAAATGTGTAATAAATCATTTAATTATTTCAAAATATTGGGTGTAGAAAAAAATATTAAAATAATATGTGATTTGATTTTGAATAAATGCTTGCCATGAACTTGTTTAAAAATGTGTTATGAATTTTCTTTGGTTTATAAATAGTTGATAAGTATTGATTTATCTGTTTTCTATATCCATCTATGTTGATTTAATCTTGTTTGAGAGGTATTACCCCATGGAGATTTATTTAAAGCATTGTCTAAATACTAACATTTATACCTAATGGTTGTTATGTTCTAAAAAATTCTAGAAACATGTGATTTATCTCCTGAGTTTGTTGTTCAGACCATCGGTCACTTTTCCTACTGGTTTTATTTTGATTTAGAGGAAGATAATTGGAGAGATATATATAACATAAAGGTCTAGGTGATTCCTGAGCCTTACTATGTCATTCTATATAGAGTTTTATATTGATTTTTTTCGTTAGGTGTTCTTAAAAAATTTTAAATGTGGTTTAAACTATGTTTGATAAATTATTAATATTTTTTAAATTTAAAAATTATTTTGGGAAATGATAAATTGATTTAATTTAGGAGTATTTTTTCAATTGAAATAAATTGAATATAATTGAATTTAAATATTTTTTTAAAGATTTTAATTCTGTGAGATATGTTAAATTTTTTATAACAAAATTTATAGGTTTGTATGTATGTATATTAACATGTGTCATATCTAATTAATCATCTCAAAAAAATTTGTTTTTCAAAATGTGATACACACACATATATAAATATTTATATTTTCATCGTGCATACATATATATTACATTTCCATATATATATTATGATATTATATTAATAATAAGACCTATTATATATGTATATAAACATATATAGTGTGTGAGAATATATATACATACATGAATATAAATATATATTGTCACGTTATATATATGTGTGTATCATTTTATTTATATATTTAATTTGGTTTATAAAAGGTGGATATTAAATATTTTTAACAATAATCATGATAAGTGTAAAACATGTGGTGTAACAATGATTAATGTGATTATTTGAATTAAATATAAGGGATAGAAATTTTAAATGTATTTATCATGAATAGTGGGTTCGTGTGAGAGTTATGATTTTAATTAATGAAAATTGTATAAATAAATTAGTTGGAGAGATAATCGTTAAATGGAAACAAAATAGAGGGTCTATCAATGTTATAATATAATAATTATTAATTTTTATATGCACACAATGTCTATTATATATTTAAATTGTTTTTTTAATGAATGTTTAAAATATATTATACATAAAAGTGAATAGCCTACATAGAGAGTTATGATAGATTTCGACACTCTACATGTTAATAGAATTATCACACATTAGATGACATGTTATATATGTATTAAAATATATATAATTTGATGAGCATTGTGAATATTTAGTGTTAAAAAATGTTTTGGTTGTGAAACGTTTAAAGTATTTATATAGATGTATGTCTAAAATTATTTATATATCACTTTATTATGTGTGTATTATACATATATTGCAAGATTGTTTTATATATAAAAGATTATATATATATATATATATATGATTTTTTAATGAAAAAAATTTATGTAAAAAAACAATGCATGTGCAATATTTTAAATAATGCATGACATAAATAAAGAATAAATAAATAAAGGTGAGGATTTTGTTGGATTTAAAATGAGACGGGAGAGGGAGGGGATGGGGGATATGATATTATAATGGAGGATGGGAAAACATTAGGATGGATAGGGAATAGAAATATATCGGTGAGAGAGGATTCTAGTATTGAAAAATATAGGGAGGAGAGACGATAGAGGGATAGAGTAACGAATAATAATTGAATGAAAGTAAATAAATAAATAATGGAATAAAAATGAACAAATATATGTGGTGAGAGGAATAATATGTGGAAAGGGGAGGAAATGTGGGGTGCCATATCCAGTCAATAAAAAAAATAATAAATATTAAAAAACAAGATAAAAATAGTTACCTAATAATAACAATAATATGAAAATTTAAATAATAAATAGAGTATTTTTCTGAATTAAATGAGTTAATTAAACTAGAGATCTGATGTGAAAATTAAATGAAAATTTTGTTCTGATAATTAAAAATTGGGTAAGTAAACACCCTATATATTCAACTTCTTCCTACCATATCTCCCAAAACACTAATCAGATTTTCTCGCTGTCAGTTTCGTTGGACATTCTATAATAAGAAGACGAAAATAGAAATGTTTTTTTTCAAATTTATTGTGTCTTAATTTACATATTTAATTAAATAAAAATTTCTTATATTTAAATGATCGAATATAGCGAATTAGATAAATTATACCTTTGCGCCGGACCTTGAGAACATTGTTCCAAACATTGTGGGGTATAAAAATTAATGTAGGTAATATTTTCATTGATCTTTACGTGTATCAAGTAGGGTAAGAATATTATTTTTATATCTTGGAACGATAATTTCAGAAAACATATCAAATATAATTAACTATTTTAAAAATGGTGAGGGGTAGGGGAATGCTTCCCATTCATTCATATCTTTTTCTATGATATTTTTATATTGAGGTTATCTATAATTATTATATCGATGAATGTAATGGATTTTTGTAAAACCTATTTTGTGGTGTTTATATGGTGTGTTTTGCCTATTTTTTGGTTTTTTGTGACACCACAATAAACAAATGTTTAACCAATTATTTTTAGTTAATTAAATTAATTCCCCATGATATTATTAATTCCATGATAAAAACCCTTAAAATATGCTAAAATGAATAATCACCCCATTTTCTAAATATGAAAATGTGTTATGTTGTGGTATGAGATGTGATGTGGGGAATGATTATTGTACATTTATGCAGTAGTGCTATGAACGTGGATGTGGACATAAAATGATGTGAATTTTGTAGTTGGGTTGCAGTGTTGTGATTGCACTGTGTGGTTGTATTTAATATAGTTACACACAAAATAATGGAATTGAATGAATTATAATGAATTACGATGTTCATGTTTAATGACTGAATTGATTTTGGTTTCTGTGTCTTAAACTGAATATGTTTCTATACAATGTAATTTTCTATAAATATGAAACAAGGTTTCTTTATACATGAAATGAGATCATAAAGAATGTTGAATGAATAAATTAATGGTGTAGTCAAAGTGTAATTTATTGATAACCAAAATCTCTTGAAAATGGATTAGAGACTAAAATAGGAATTATGTCATCTATTTTGATTTTGTAATTATATCCATTTCGAGGTTGCATCAATTGTATTAATTTTATGGTATGGTTAGTTATTATTATAAACACATATGATGGGCTTATGTTCTATAACACTATGTGTATATACATTGTATATTCTTTTGATTTCTATATGCACTCCACCATCATTGAGAACTATGTGTTGGCACCTGCATAGTCACATGGGGTATGTCTTTTCTGGCCTCATAGTGGGGGTTGGATGGTCGGAATCCTTCCCTTCCCCACTCTCTCTTTGAGGAGATGATAAGGATAATTGTGGATTATGATGGCTATAAGTAAATAGTTCTTCCATTTAGACGTGATGTGATGTGATTAAGCAGGTGTGTATGAGCAGGATGTGATGTGTCATGTTGGACTAGGTGTATGCAGGATGGATTTGATGTGAAGTGATATATTTAGAAGGTGTTGGAGTTTTAGGGACATACTATGTTAGGGTGTGACAACAGAAAATTAGTGGGAATGTGGTGAAGGGTACCCTATCATCAATCTTCTTCATAAAATATTAATATACATTGATGCATTATTGGGTGAGTGATCCCTAGTTAGGTTAGGGTTTTTATTACTATACCTTTATAGGTGCCTTCTAGTTCTACTATTTTCTTGTGGGTGGATTAGTATGCATTTTTCACACACGAACGAGAAACATTGGTTTTACTACTAAGTATACCTGTATACTCACCCTACATATAAAAAACTATTTTCTGGATTCTTGGATGACTTTGTAGAGCATTCTGGACATTTCTTATTCCAACCATTAGAGTTATTGTTGTGTCGTTTCCTTATCATTTAAATGGAATTTCATTTAGATACCATTATATATATCTATTTTATTTACACATGCATTGTGTGATGATTTCTGAGTTTATATAGATATATATATCATGGAAATGATCTTTGTTAATTTATACTATCTTTTTATCCTATATATTATTGGGGGAAATACCTCCCATTTTAGAAGATTTTATTCCATTGGTGCTAGTCTCCAGTCCAGGGCCTACTGGAGGTGGGACCGGGGGTCATTATCTCTCCCTATTCATTGTGATATCATTTATTGGGGGGTCGTTATTGTAATGATGGTATGATTTCCTAGAAATTTGACCCTAATCTATAGAGAAACATGATGATGCAGACTCAGTCATAGATACACCTAGTGGAAATAAACATAAAAATGGCTGGTTAGGAATTAAATTGATCTTTACTTAGTGAGTGAGAAGTGTTAATAATTAAAACCCAGTTTTGAAAAATATATTGGATATTCTTTAGATATTTTAAATTCTTATTTATAACCCCTAATAAGAGTTCATTTATTATTGGTAACCCCACTTCATGATATTACACCTCACAGCAACCTTGGTGTCATTCGATTTATTATGGTGCTTTCTATAGTTTCATTAATATCCTTATAAATTGATATTTACAATGTTAGCCACATTATTCAATTAAAAGAGACAATATTGATAATCCTTATATCTAATATTTCTATATTATAAACTATTGATTACTTTTCAATGATTATGTAGGACATTCAACAGAGAACATTATGATATTTATTGTTTAGGTATCATCATTTTTATTTAGATGGATTATTATAATGTTATTAATTTTATAGAATGGGGAACATATGGACATCCCAAATGATGTTATTTAAACATCAATGTTTATTTATGACTATATAATGTAAATAAAGCATACAATTTTCATTCAAATATTTTATATATTGAATAAATTGGACGTGATGATGTGATGGGTGGGGCATAGTATTATATAGCACCCTTAATTCATTGATTAATGACATTAGAAAAATGGTTTAGGTATTTTTTGTGTGCCTACCTAATTAAATAATGATTTCATGGATATTAATTGGATAGAAATAATGATCTATTGGCTATGATCATTATGTAATGAATTATGTCTTTGTAACACCCTAAAAATAAGAATATTTTCATGGAAAGGGGTTTTGAAGGTGAGATCAAGATGTATGAAATTATGTATTCCATTACTTTGAATTAATTTATTTTCATCCATTTGATTATATACATTTCTATTTTATCAATGTATATATTTAATGCATGTGAAATTTTTTATATGGGATATTTATTTTATTATTCAGTATACCATAACGTTTATGTCATGTGTAACCAAAAAAACATATGTTATACCAACCATTATTATGTATCCTATCTCACATGTTATTTTGTTTTGTTCCCTAGTGAATAAATGATGGATCATTGAATAAATTAATTGATTTATATAAAATAATAATAATGTTGCACAAGTTATTTATAGAATGTGTGATTTTATGCCTCTAATGTAATATTTATATAATGTATATATCTAGTCTCATTAGACTGCTAAACTGGTTGATCCATTTTGAGGTGATCACTTATATATTTTTCTGGTTAAATGAAGAGACCACCAACTTCATGTTAATAGAGTCATAGGTGTTGTAGTTTTTATTAGGGAATGTTTAGTAGGAACCGTATGAAATAGATTTTAGAAGTTTATAGTTGTCAGTGTCATTATGATAATCCCTTTGAAATATCATAAACATTTTCATTAATAGGAATTTTTATCGATTAGAATACAAAATGTTATGTTCTAATAAACTATATTATACTTTTTAGATATGGATCCTAATAAGAGGAGTAGAAATCATATTATCAACAATAAGGAATTTATATTTTTCCTTTCCGATAAAGTCCACATGACTAGTGTTGAAACTAAGAAAATAATGGTTATATTAGGGTAGTTTACTTAGGTTAAGACAAATAATCTTTCCCAAATGCAAAAAATAAATACAAATCCAAAATTTGTTACAATAATTTTGGACAACTCAATGAGAAAAAAAAATCCATCTTTCAATGAGATATCTAATCCATAAGAAGTTTAACAGTGGATCATAAATATAAAGATTAAAAATCTCTCTTAGGGTAATAGTAAAATTGATAAATTTATCTTGGAATTTTATCATTAATCGATAGATGATGGTCAACGATGGTCATTGATTAAAAATAATAAAGAGGATGAGGTGGAGAAAGACTATTTTAAAGGGAAGACCTTCAAGGTGATAATCATTGATAAATAATTTCCATGAGAGGAATGATCTAACATATAATGGAAATTTATTAATTGAAAGGATAAGGGAGAGGATTTTCTTTCATATTATGAATAATTGTTTTCACGATTATCAAGGAATGATGTTGACTAAATAAGTAAACTAAAAAGTAGTATCAACAATTTCTTTTATGGGATTAAGATGTGCTTATGAAGGGAATTCCTCACTCCAACATTTTCATTGCTTTATTATTTAGTATAAACTATCATTACAATATTAAGGGAATTATTAAATTCATAAATTTTTAATTGAATTAATAAAAATATAAAATGGATGAGGACTATGGATCAATAAATATGGAGAATAATAAGAAAGTATGTGACCTCCAATATGGGATAATTTAAAAGGGAATCAACTTGGATCCTTTTTAAATGTTATGGGATTTTTTTACATTTTGGGAGATTAGATCCATCTAGATCATGAATGCAAAGGAAAAAATGTTCCATTAAAATCCTGTTCTTAAACATTAATCAGATGGGGAATTATTTGATCTAATCTTCCATGACTAAAGGGAATACACCTATGATGGTACTAGGGGAAAATTATAAAATTATAAAATCACTACAACAAAAATAAATGTACTTAGAGATGTGAGAGAAGAAAAAGTTATCATAAAATTAAATCATGATAATGCATTATTTGATTCTAGAGCTTCACACACAAAAATATTTATTATTTGATGATAAAAATAAAACATCTCCTAGAACCATATGAAACATATTTTAAATCAAGAATCCTAATTGAAATATTATTGAAATTTTCATTTGTTAGTCATCTTCCATTAAGATGCATGGACATACCATACATGTGAAACTAATTATTAAACATATGGTTAAAATTGAAACATTCATTGGTATGGAATGGATTTCAAAGTTTATGGAAGTAAAATTACCAAAAGAAAATTATGTTTATTCATGATGTAAGAATATAATTCAATTTTTAGAGGGGATATTTTATTATCTATGTTATATCAAGATCCATATCAAGTAGACCACCATAATGAAATTATTAGAGAACATGTAATATTGAAACCTATTGTAGGAAGAGGAAACCTAAGTATGGAGGATGTAAGTATTATATATGAATACATTGATGTGTTTTTTCAAGAATTATTTAGTCTCCTACCTACGTGTTAATTTGATTTCTTCATTGAAATAATCTTATAAAAAACTATATCTATTCTTACCTTAGAAAAGAGACCAGTGGTATCAGTAGAGTTGAAGAAGTAACTATAGGATTTGTGTTATAAAGGATTCATTAACCATATTTTTCATATTTGGAGGACCATTAAAATAAGAAGGATTAGTTTATGTTGTTTTTTATCAATTACAATGAGATAAGTTCTTGTACTATAAATAATAATTATCCTCATCCTAGAATTAATGATGAAATTGGCCAATATTTGGGATAACAATATTCTTCAATGATTGATCTTCACAATAGTTATCATTTTAGGTTTCAGGAATAGATGAAGCATGTGGTGGCGAGTGATATCTTAATATTTCATTTAATAATATTTTATAGAAACCTAGAGAAATGATATTGCACATAAAATTTATAATTAATTAATTTAATATTTGAAGAAATAAATACATGTGATTAGGAACATTCTTCATTGATGATTGTTGATCATATAAAATAGCCTTTCGGATTTCCATCATTTTTCTTGAGAGGATCCACCAGTATAATCCCTCTATTAGTGACCTACACGTGCTTCAATGGTCTTAGAGAAACACTACACTTTCTCCGAGTGCTATCACAAAGAATCATATGTCTTTAATTTTTCTTTATTGATTGATCGTTCTTTGGTATTAAAGAAATATTCTATTGGGGTTCGATTCATGAGAGGGAGATAGGATGAATATGGGGAGAGAGAATTTTATGTGCAAAACAATTCACTATTCAAATACATGGAATTGTTTTTCAAGGAATTACACAATAGATGTTGTCCATTATTTATAGAGATGAGATTTCAATTAAAAATTATAATTTCATGAAACCCATTATATATAATTATAACCATTAATGAAAACCCATTCTGCATAATAATAATAATAATATTATTATTATTATTATTATTTGGTTATTCAACTTGCGCAAAATATATATATAATTTTACCAACTCGTAAATAATTATTTTATTACCATACATGGTCTTAGTCCATCCGGACTCCCATTGTATATATTTAACACCAAAATAAATATTTTATTCTATAATGTAAATATTTTATTCGAAAAATAGTAAATAAATATTAATTAAATCTTCAATAATATAGATACATATATTTTATTCAAAATTTGGGGAATAAATATTTAATTAAATTTTGTGATCAATATAACATTAATAAAATTATTCCTTAGTATTGAGAATAATATTTATCCCATTGATTAAATTCAAATAATAATTAATCAAGAGAATTAGAAACACCTAGTCTGTGATACTCTAGGACTCTTTCATGTTGGCATTAGGCAGGGTTGCCTAAAATGCATGATTACTGTCTAACAATGGTTCAAGGCACCCAAGAGAAAGAACTTACAATCTCAATGACAACAACCACATATGAACACTCATTGTGTAATATAATCCAATTGTATCATAATCTCATCAGGAAGGTTGCATGACGATGTCATGAAACTATATTCTTGATACATCATTCTTTGACTATCCGAAATAAACTCATTGTTACATAATTTCCATGGAATTTAGGGGGATGGATCTATATCAATAAATGGGATGAAATATAAAATTTCATAAAAATGGAGGGAGGAAATAATTTTGTGCCTTATCCATTAATAACATGTCATTCGTGAAGCACCCAACACACCCTGCTTCCCTCCATAATATGGTGTGACTATTTTCATTAGCATATCTATGTGGTAAATTAATGAAATGCATTAATGATACTTTTAAAGTCTAAGGAACAAAACAGATTCTCATAGATAGGACCATCCTATGACACCAAAACAAGAAAAATTCCAACTAGCAGTTATGTTCTCATAACCTCTCATCTTGGAGATTACCAAGTGTGAACTTCATGAGAAGAATCCTCACTTTCTTATGAGTAATCACACATGATATTTAATATAATATTTCTCCCATCATATTATTTTATCCAACCACATAAGTATATTGTAAATATTTTCATAGGACTTCAAGTTTCTCGTTATAGTGGAAAACCACTATGACCTTATCAATACGACAACAAGTCTATGGAATTGTATCATTATGGTCATGAAGAATAATCAATAGTATATAATAAGATGTTTAATATTATATTTAATACATCAAATATTCATGTAATGAATGTCCAAATTGTTTGTTCTATGAATCCAACTCTAACAAACTCCAACATGGACTAAAGCCAACGTCCTACGACATTAAATCCACTAGACCTCACTTGATAACAATATTTCTACCTTGTCATGGATTTCTTCAAGGGGCATTGCATGTTGTCTTTTAGGGAAATAACGATCAATACAATTTCACCTCTTAGTGAAAAATTCCTCAAAAGATGGTACTTCCGAAGTATGTGCTTCATCTGTGGATGTGACCTTAACTCTTTTGAGAGAACCACTACTGAATTATTATTACAATATAGTGTTATAGGATCTTTACTACTATGTACCACATAAATCTCTTGGAATATATAGTTCATATAAACTAATTATTTATCATCCTTTGTAGATGAAATATAATCAGACTCTACTAAAGAATATGCATCCATATCCTACTTCGAGATCTTATTTCTCACATCACAACTATTCAATGTAAATATGAATCCCGATTATGACAACATGTAATCTTGATCAGTCATTAAACTAGCATAAACATATCTTTAATGACTATTCTCTCATATCCTCAAAAAACTAGGAACATATCTTTAATATGCTATAGATACTTATAGATAGTCTTGACTTCCATCCAATGGCAGTCATCTAGACCAGCTTCATATCTACCTACTGCACTTAATTTATAGGTTACATCTTGCATATTATATTACACAACATATAGACTAATACAATCACTAATTCTTATGGAATCCATGCCATTATAATTCCTTCCACATGTGTTTGAGAACACATTTTATTGGGATGATGAATTCCATGTGACGTTGGAAGAAATCACCTATTGGATTTTTCCATACTAAATCCCTTCATTATCTGGTCAATTATTTTACATTGAATGAGTTAGGGAAACCACTTTGATCAATCATGATGTTTCTTGATCCAAAGAATATATACATACTTATCCAAGTCTTTCATTGAAAATAATTTATTTTACCATTCCTTTGTAGACTATACGAATGGTATTTCATTTCCAATAATTAATATGTTATCAATATATATTATTACGAAAACAATTTCACTCCCACTAAACAATTTATAGATACATGGATCACATTGTTTCTTTATAAAAAATAAATTCCATTATGGGTCCATCAGAAATAATGTTCCATGACCTTGATTCTTTATTTAACCCATTAATATATTTTTGTAACTTGGATATCTTATTGGATTCATTTTGAGTCATAAAACCGTCAGATAGTGTCATGTTGACATCTTCTTGAAGATTATAGTAAAAGAAGGTTGTTTTGAAATCCATTTTTAATTTTCATTGTAATGTAATGATGCAAGGTAATATCGAATATTTTGTGGATTTCAGAATTGCAACTAGTGTAATGGTTTCATCATAGTCAATAACTTGATGTTATTAAAACCCTTTTGCAACTATTCGTGCCTTATAAGTACTTATTTTTCCTTACATGTCCAGTTTATTCTTGAATACACATTTACAACCAACAAGATTAACATCAGCTAGTGGATATTACAAAATCTAGACATGGTTTTGGTACACGGTATCCATTTAATAATTCATGTCTTCTTTCCACTTGGACACATCTATGTCATTTACTACTTCCTTATAAGATAAAGGATCATTATTGTCAACTAAAAATGAGTCACCATCCTTGGTAAATAGAAAACCATACCATTCTAGTTCTCTAACCTCTCTTGTACTCCTAAACATTTTAAGTTTCTCTAGAACAGTCTCCTCTTCCACTAGGATTTGTGAATTCTTGTCATGTACCACCTCTTGTGTGACTTTAACCACGACTTCATCAAAGTATATCTCACTCCCACTATCTATTTTGGAGATGTGCTCCATATCAAGGAATGTGGAGTTTCATACCACTATAACCCTTTTCCAAGGGGTCTTATAGGTAATATTCACTTATTTCCTTAGTGTATCCTATAAAGGTATACTTTGTGCCTTGTGGTTAAAGATTGTTACTTCAAGAGGCCTTATCAATTGATTCTCATCCACACACAAGTAAATTTGATAACATGGTTATTATTCCACTATAAAATTCATTTGGAATTCCTTTTATCGATTTAGTTGGTACTTGGTTTAGTATGATGGTTTTTGTTTCTAACACTTATCCCAAAAATGGTAATGTATGAATTAAATTACTTATCATTTATCTCACCTTTTCCAACAAGGTATGGTTCCTCCTTTCTCTTACACCATTCCACTGAGGCGTTTAAGGAGGAGTGAGTTAGAATATGATCCAAAAATCATGTGAGTAATCAATGAAGTATTGATTAAGATATTATCCGCCTCTGTCTGAGTGGAGTGAATTAATCTTCCTACCAAGGTAGTTCTCAACTTCATTATTTTATTCTTTGAATTTCTCAACAGAATCTAACTTATTCCTCATTAAGTAAATATATCCATATCTACTAAAATCATCTGTAAAAGTTATGAAGTATGAGTACCCACCATTTGATGCAATAGAAGATAGTCCACACACATTGGTATGAACTCATTCAAGAAGATATTTAGTCCTTTCAACATTCCCTATAAATGGGTATTTAGTCATATTTCCTTGAAAACATGTGTGAAATTCACCAAGTGGTTTTAGTTTGAATGAATCTAAATATAAATATTGATGTAATTTTTTTATTAAATTTTATTTTACATTACCTATCTTGTGATTCCAAAGTTGGGTGTGGTTTGAGTCATGTAATGTAACTTCATTATCGTTTTCCGCTACATGGTTTATGTAATTCAACATGTAAAGACGGTAATGTAAATGAGACTTACCATAGAAAATGATATATTTATAAAATAAGAAATATTTATTTCCAAATTTGAAAATCAATACTTATGTATCTGTTCTGGTGAAAGAAATAATGTTTTTGGTAACTAAAGGCACATGATAAAATATCTTTAATACCATTATAATTTTGGTCGGGAATGTGAGGTGGTTGTCCCTGATAGCTACAAAAATAAAGTTTATCTCTATTGGATGCCTGTAGATCAACATCAATTTGGTAAATTTTTCTAAAACTACTTCGTTCATGTATTTTAATACATATGTCAGCACCACAAGTTTTATATAATAACCAATTTCGTAGGAACGGGTAAATTTCACTCTATAAATAATGCACCCAAAGATTCCCATTGTTTCTTTAGATGGGTGATAGTTTTCTTCTACTGTCCCTTCAATCCACATGTGAAATAAATAGCATCATTTTCCCTTGCTTCCCCATTGATCTTATTATTCATGGATGGTAATGATGATAATTTGGGATTAAATCTCTTTGCATTACATTTTTTGTATTTTACTATTAAATAATAAGGATTTTCATACATCAAATTTATATATACATGGAAAATGAGGATAAGAATATCTGGAAGAGACGTCTCAACGATGTTCATATTAAAAATCAAATCAAAACTAGAGAATACTTGAGGGATTGATTCCATATTGAGATCGTTTTCCAGTTCATTGGGGAGTTTAATCAATAGAACCTCTAGACGCTAAATGTATCCAATGATCATGACTATGTGAGGACCTACTAGAGAACCCTCTCCAAAATTACTATGAAAGAGCACCTTGGAAATCTCAAATTATTCCTATCTATCTATTTCATATTAAATACCACATAGGTGATGAAGTATGTTATACACATCCTTGTTTTCATGAGACATCATGAGTTCAAAAGACATATATAATAGAATAAAATATTATATGTTGACTGCATCATTCAACTATTTTTCATAGACTATGAACTTTTCATCACTCACATGTTGAGTATGTAGATTCGGAATTGAGAATTATAGCATATGATATTTCTGTACATGGAGTAGAAAAAATTGAAGGGGTCTTGGCTACTTTTGGAAGTTACAGCTAGTGAGGATGTTGTCTTTATGAAATATTGATCATATTGGTAGTGAGATTTTCATTTTATTCTATAATAAAAAGAGTAGATTTTAAGTACATTACTTGATTCTTAATTTTGTGTGAAATAATTAATTGATATTATTAAATCTCCCACTATTTTATCATGTCCCAATATCCATCGCCATTGAATTGGAATGTCTAGTTTCTAGTAAATTATAGTGGAAAGATGTATATTCCTCTTCACATGGAACCAACAATGGTTGGTCATGAAATATTGATGGTATTTAGGTAGATAAGTCTTTTCCAACCAGGAGCTTACATCTCATGGATTTTTTCAGTGGACTCCCCCATCATGAAATATGGACTTCTATTTTCTCAACATTTACCTCCAAATTACCCTATGTCTACTAGGGGATACTCCTCTTGATGTAAAATGGTTATGTAAACCAGAATAATTCATAAAAACACACCTTATAAAAGTAAGTATCTCAACATGGTATGGTCAAAAACATAGTTTTATTGTGTTTTGTTCCTAATCATGTAATGGAAGGCTTTGTCTGACATAATATTATAATGAGAGATTTTATTTTACAATACATAAATTTTTTATCTTGTTTTATCCTTTAAATTTATTATTCATATTTAAGTTGATTTTTACTTAATTAATTAACCATATTTGGATAAAATATTTATGCATAATCAAATTTTTTTCAATTCTGTATTTTGAAAATTAAGTATTCTTTATGTGATCAATTCCTTGAATCAATAAATATAATTCGATATCATTAGACCAAAAATAATTAATTAATTAAATGACATGATCTTGAACATATATAATGGATGATTTGATGAGGGGACATTAAATAAACTTATGACCTTGGGGAAATAACTCTTTATGACAGTCATGGAATTAGCTTTAACATTTCACGTGTCCACATATGTATCACCGAGACTGCATCATTATGATTCTATCGTGAATCATCCCCACGTTCCTTAGTATTTTCCATCAAATAAAAGTATTTATTACTCATGCACAGGTGAGGGGAACCAAATGATTTGTTAAAGGTAATTACATAAATATCCTTAGAAACATTGGTCCTACATAATAATGGAGGGATGGATAACTTGCAGACCATATTTTAATTTAATGTTATATAATCAAACACCATGAAATAAATGTATGTAAATTAATCAAAACACATACATAGGACTTATTAAAGCTCATGAATGGCCACACATACAACTAATTCACAAAATTAAATGGATAACATTCATTTATCCATTATTTTATTATTTAATATAAACAAACTTTCATTAATTAATTAATTAATTCCCTTTTATCTTAATGTTACTCTGATCATATTTGGTGATACCCATTATTTATGGAATTCCTGGAAAATAAATAGAAGAATCGATAATGACATATTAATTATAATAAATTAATTAATAATTTAAAAATAATTTAAACCATTTTTAAATTGTTGAACACAACATAGTGTGTTTCAATAAAATAAAGTTCTCATGCTGCATTTTCAACTTTAATGTATTTTTAATTTTTCCCATTAATAGGAGACTACATGATATGTACAAGTAGTTACACATCATATAACATGGTTATTTTATATCGAATTCACACACCTAGGTATTTGGGGTGTTGACTCAAACAGACTACATGATGTATATATGAATATTACACATCGTGTATCAGTTTGTTGTGTTCTATGTTGGCCTGGTCAATATGTGATGTTCAATAAAAGCATATCATGTAATTAATTACTCATCACATCTAGATACATTATGCATGGGTATATAATTTATTCTCTCTCTGCATGTTGTGTAACCCAGTTTCACTGGCTCTTGATTGGTCACTTACCGTTTCCATCACTGGTCATTCTTCAAATGTTCTCTATCCTTTAAAAAAATGACACAATGAAAAAACGTGATTAATATGTTGATCACATGTTAATTCAAATCAGATTAAATAATAAATTACTGGAAATATAATCTAACCCCCATTGCACGAAGATCAACAATCAAATAAATAATCATAAATTTAAACATGACCACTCTGATACCACTTTCACATTACGGGCCAAGTAGAAACATGTGGTAGTGGGTGATGTTTGGAAATATCTTTTAATAATCATTTCTTGAAACCTAGAGTGAGGATCTTTTACATAAAATTTATAATTAATATATTCAATATTTAAAGGAAAAAATATGGTGGCTTATGAAATTTCTTCATTGATGGGTTTTTATCGTCTAAAACGGCCATTCTGGATTTTATCCATTATTCTTGAGATGATCCAAGGTTAGAATCCCTCTAGAGGTGATCAACACCTGCTTCAATGGTCTCTGAGAAGTTCCACTTGTTATCCGGGTTCTAGAGTAGCGAATAAAATGTTTTGAATTATTAATTCTTGATCTCTCATTCTTTGGTTTTAAAGAAATTATCTGTTTGGTTTCTCATTCTTGTGAGGGAGAGAGGTGGAGGAGTTGAGAGATAATTCATTGTTTCCAACAATTATCTATTCCAAAACATGAATTGGTTTCTAATTAATTACACAATAAACTTATACCTCTATTTATAGAGCTGATACTTTTGTTACAAAATTAAATTTCATAATAATAATTAACTATAATAATAACCAATAATGCAATCCCATTAAAAATTATAATAATAGTAGTACTATTATTATTTTGTGTGAAAACTTTTACAAAATAGATAAATAATATTTACCAACATGTAAATAATTATTTTATCACTGAAAATGGTCTTGGTCTATTCGAACTCCTCTTATATTTATTGAACACTAGAATAAATATTTTATTCTTTTAATTAAATATTTTATTCGAAAACTATTTAATTATTTTAAAATATTCAATAAAATAAATAATTTTTTTATACAAAATCTAGTGAAGAAATATTAATTTAATTTATTCAATCAGTATATCTTAAATATAATTATTTCCCACTATTGAGAATAATATGTTTTCCATTAATTAAATTCAAATAGACTTTAATTGAGACCACTAGAAACACATAGTATATCACCCTCTATAGTTATTTCTAGTAGGAATTAAGCATGCTTACCTAATGTCCAAGATTACTATATAGAAACTGGTCAAGACACCCAAAAGAATGAATTTAAAGTCACCATGACAACAACAAAAAACTAATACAAACAATTTAATATAATCGCTTTATAACATAATCTCATAAATCAAGTTGCAAGAGAGTGTCATCAACCTATATTCTTGATACATCATTCGCGAACTATATGAAATAAACTCATGATTACACTATGGATATGGAATTTAGGGTAGCAGTTCTATTTAAATCAACAGGTCAAGATTTCAACGTCCATAAATATTGTAGGGACAAATAGTTTCTTAACTTATCCTTTAGTAACATGTCATTCTTGTTGCACCCAACATACCCTACATCATGACAACATATGGACAAATGGTTTTTGTCAGAAAATGTAAGTGTAGGAGTTGTGAGATAGAATAATTATAATGATAATGTCTAATGACCGTTACACATGCTCGTATATATTAATATACAATAAAACTAAAACATATAGAATTATAACTAGCAGTTTTATTCTCATAACCTCATATCTTTTAGATTAGCATGTGAAAACTCATGAGAAGAATTCTCATTTGATTATGAGTACTCACAACTAACGGTCTATATACCATGTGTCCTATCATAGTATGTTATCCAAAAACATAACGATATTAAGCATAGTTTCCTAGAACATTAGGTTCTTGTTGTATCCTGGAAATAATATGACCATATCATTGATACAAAAATACCACTCTACACACTTATTAAAGGAACCTCTAACTGCTCCACATTTTGTAAAACCATAATCCACTTTGTTCAATAAGAATATACCAATTTTCCTCCCAAGAAATATTATCCATGTATAATAGGCTCTTTTATCATCAATATGAAACCCCTAAAAAATTAATTCAATTTCAATGGAGTAATTATAATGTGTAAGTTAAAAATTATCCTATCATTTATTTTCATTTCTTATTATTTTAATTCTTTAACTTCTAGATTATAAATCTATTATAAAATTGGTAAATATATACGTCATTATTTTATAATAAATATTTTTTATTATATTGATAGTAAAATCATTATATACCTTCCTCACTTCCCTTTAGAAAAACAAAAATGATGTTCTTGTTATGTTTGCACTACCACTTCAATGAATGATATATTTTATTTTTCTTAACTACCATATCTAGTTGGTAAAAAAAAGTTGTATTTAATTAATAAGTATTATTTATATAAGATAGTTAATTTATTTAAATGATATAAAAATTTCACATTTCCTTTCATTATGTGGAAAAAAATGTCACTAATGCGTACTTGTGGACTACCACCACCATGGAAGACATATTACATTTTTCATCTTCACCTTTTATGGTTTTTTCTAAAAACATTATTTTATAAATTTATAACATATGATTTTGTAATATAATTCCTGTATATGATATTTTTAAGGAAACCAAAACAATTTATGATCATTATAATGTAATCCCATGATATCATTAAATTACACAAAACAAGCACATCACTGATTTTATCATCATAAGTCATAACTAAAAAACTCATTGAAAGAAATTAAAACTATATAAATCATAATAAAACAAATATTAGAGTAAATAAAATAATCATATAGTGATGGTATTTTATTCAAGTAACATAGTTCGACATCTCCATTAAAAAACATTAGTGAAATAACTAAAATTAAAAACATTTGTTTATGTAAATAAACATTACTTGCTAAAGAATTTATAATTAATGATTATAATCTAATAGTATATTTGGTAACAGATATGAATAAGGTTTGGAAATGAGAGATTAATATGTTTAATTTTATTATAAATGATGTCACATAAATTTTTTGAATGATGGGAGAAAAATGTAATGGTTTATCATCTCATATTTATTTCATTATGACATATGCGCTATTCACAACTTCCTTAACATCTTAAACTATATATATTGAATCATGGATGTATTATAACAAAATTTTCATGTGATTCATGGAATTACATATCAAATTCATTATATTTTTTTATATGTTATTATTTCATAGTTACTATAATAGTATCGTTTCTCACCCAATAATATCAATCTTTGAGGAATGTTTTGTATTATTTAGTTATTATCATTAATACACTTTTTATTCTACCTATTTAACATATTAAAATATTTTTATTCATATTAACTGTATTTAATGTTCTATTTTATTTTACCTCTTCCCAGATCATTTGTTTCAAGTGTTACCAAATCCATAAGGAAATATTTTACTCAACCACCATTCATTGAGGATTGATTGTTTTAAACTTATATATTTTCCCTCCATTATGTATTTCACTAATTATAATGATTAAATTTAATATTTTGAGAATGAAATTTTTATTCTATTTCTTAGTAATTACAGCCATTAATCGATTCATATAAGTGGATTTACGCTCTAGAATTGATTCCGCTTGAGGGGAAACCCCTAAAAAGGATTGATGGGTGTAAACACGATGATTTCTTGATACTTGAGAAGTTGGTAAAACTGAACACCTAGTTATAAAATCCTAATATACTTTCCATTAAAAATTTAAATTCTTCAATACAGACCATAATAAATGATCATTTTCTATTGATAGTAACACACCATGAAAGAACAACTCACTCTCACCTGTTATCATTCATTTTATATTAGTAATTTCCATTACATCATGAATATTTATATGATTTGATATTCACAATGTTATCCAAATTATTCCATTGATATTTTAAAAATTGATACGCCTTATATTTACAATTTTTATAGGGATAACTAATGATTTCTTATCTAGGATTCTGTAAGTGGTTCCATAGGGAACATTATTATATGTAATGTTTACACATTCACTTTCTTTCTCATGATGTATTAAAATAATGTTTTTCCATTTATAGACCCGGGAATGTATGGGAGTCCTATATTTTCAAATATTAGTATTATTTTATTATGGATGAATAAGGAAATTTGATTATGCATTGAATTTTTTGTATCTTTCATATGGAGAATGCTTTATAACTAATGTTGTGAAAAGTGGGGCCTCACAATATATAGCCCCTTTATCTATTACTTAATCTCATGATAAAAACAGTTAGGTTATAAATATTATTTATACACAATAATATAATAAAACCTTGTCTATGACCTTTCTATATTGAACGATCTATTATCTATGAGCGTGATGGAAATATTAATTTTCTAGCTATGGACTTTATGGTAAGGATTATGTTTTGGATAAAGTACATGATTTAATGATAAATATGCCCATCACTATACATTCCATCACTATTAATTTGTTTATTATTATATAGGTGATTGTTTACATTTCAATGTTATTTCTAGCTATATTTAATAGTCATGTCATCGAGTATATGATATGTTTATTGATTATTCAATATTCCATAATGTGTATTATATGTGTAATCATGAATTATTTCATTGTATTCAACCCTTACTTTGTATCTAAGATCACCCATTATTTTTATTAATTTTACAATGATACGAATAAGGTCTCATTGAATGAATTTAAGGATAAGTAAAAAAGTATTTAATTTTTAAAGAATTCTACTTTATGAAGTGATTTACGTTTTCCAATGAAATATAGAAATATTCTATGTATCTAGAAACCCATAAATTATAAAATATTTATTCTTTTCTGATGTGATCCCTAATATCTTGGTCCAATGTATTGTTATAATCCCCAGATCATGGATACATGATTTAGGGTTGTTATATGTTCTATAATCACATTCTTTGGCTACATTAGTCGATGCTACTGTTTAAATCATCAAATACATCTAGATTAATTTTCTTTAACTCTATTTGATAATCTAACATAAGTATTGAAGCTCTGAGGTCACTCTTATATAAGAATATATTAATATTATATATCCTCCACTAGAATTAGTTTGCTGCTAAAATCATTACCTTCCACAAATTATTTCACGTGACATATGGAAATCATCCCACTTCACTTCCTCCAGAAATGGATATTGTTTTGACTACCGTTTATGGATTCCTAAATTGAAACATTTATTAGTGAAGGAGAAATTTATCCTTATTGGTTATACAAGTCCTATTAACAAAAAAACATATTTCATAAATTTCAAAAAATAGGAGTTGAAAATAGATCTCATGGAAAAATCCAATATAAATAATTTACATTTTATAAAATTCTTCTTATAGATAAGTGGAATTTAGTTTTAATTTAAATACATTGGAAAATTGTTTTGGTGTGATAATATTTATACAATACTATTACAATGACATTTCAATGAATATATATATATATCAATTATATATACCATGTCAAAATAAGATGTATATTATTTGACAATAGAAAACTATATAAAAGGTTAATTAAGTGGTCAATTTTATATACCATATACTTTATATTATTATTTTAGTGTAAAATATGTAACTTGTTCTTTCAATGTGAAAATTTATTTGTGATGAAAAATTGACATGTAATGTAATAATAGTCATTCACCTGTTACCTTATTCTGTTAAATTATATATATTCATGCCTCACAAAACATTGTTGTTTGGCCATTTATTTTATCATTTCATATAAATAAAATTCCATATGACATTACATCCTCTTTTGTTACTTTATATGGTTATATGTAATAATTAAAACTCTATTAAATCATATATAATACCTTGTTAAAAATGAAATTCCAATAACATAAATAAATCTCATATAACCATATATAAAATTAAAATTATTTATTAGATTAATTTCTATATCATAAAAATATGTTTAAAATTAAATTAAATATAATTTAGAGAATTTTATTAGAAATATTTATTACTACATATAATTTAATAACGACTTATAATTATTATATCATTTATAAAGATTAATTTACAATTATGTCATGTAATAAATATTTTTAAATAATGATCAGGAAAATATAACTAATAAATATGTAAGAAACATAGAACCCATATTCTAAAATATTATAATGTTAAAATAATGTTTCTCATATTTTTTATTTCAAATCATATGTATCATGGTTCTTATATATGTATTTTTATATTTATTTTTTAAAAAAATATATATAATTCCTAATAAAAAATATTATAAAATCATTTTTATCTTATCATTTTATGTTATTCACATATACTATTCATTTATAAGGAATTTATTTATTTTACAGGAATGGTAATATAAAACTATCCATGTTACATATGAATGTTAAATCCTAAAATCTAGAATTTTATAATGATCCACCTATTTCTATAGAATTTCCTTCCTGAACCGAGACCAATTCAACCACACCAACTGCCAAAATCCACAAAAACACCTGACCATGCATAAGAAAATCTCATAGAGATGTCTCAACTTTTGAAATTAAAATCTGATTTGGAATTTTCACAAGACCTGCACTCGAATACTAAATTGTAAATTTTTCCCTAAAATCACTGAATCATTATGAAGTATAGCATTAAATATACCCTGACTATTATATTTTACATATATTATAGATAAATTAATTTTATTTCAATCTTATAACACAGATTTTCTGTAGAAAATATTTTCTATGATGGAATTGTATAATATATTTCTAAAGTGAGGAATTTCCATAAAATCCAAAATGATAATTTTTTGTTAAAAACAGAATTACATATAGTTTTAATCTTCAAGTCATCTCTTTCATGTATAATTTTTACTCAACTCAATGAAATCATCATGTTGCCACTTTTTATATCTCCTATTTTAAAATAATTGAAGTAAATGTAATTAGTTGGGGAGATTGAAGAAGAACATTAAAAAATATAATGAAAAGTTTAAATAACATTTATTGTCTTTAGGAGGACCACCAAGTGTTCCCAAAAATTATTTTACTAAGTGTTTTCATATCTACTATATTAACTAAATATATTAGGATTAAATAACATTAAAAATTCCATCTATCATGATAATATTCATGATCAATAATGCATACAGATTTTGAAGGTGTGTCTCTCTTTTCAACATGGGACTTATAGTAAAATACGTATTTATATCGTATAGTTGAATCCTTGACTCATTCTCTCATCCATTCAAATGACTTATCTTAATAAAATTAAAGATGTCTAATTATCGTGATACTACTCTATACTATCCAATATATGTATTTCATATAAATAAATAATAATTTTAGGAGTTTTGATAATTTATAACTGCCAGAGAAGAATAATAGAATTCACATATAAAGGGGCCATCACCCCACACTTCCAGTTTCACATCACATAATATATTCTAAAAGAGAAATAATTATAAATAAAATGAAACATATAATAATTTATCAAGAAAAATATTCTATTAATTCAACTCTAAAGGATCATCATCAATAGGTTTCACTCTATACAAACGATTTTCATGTTCATAGAGATAAAGTAAAAAAAATTACATCGTCATTGAAATAAAATAAATAATATTACTAAATCCAACAATTTGAATCCCAAAATATCCACCACATAATGATATAATTTCATATACATAACGTAAACATGTCCCGATAATAATTGAAAAAATATATATTCATGAATAAGAGAGTTTATTATAATGTTGGCTGATTAAATATTCACTTTTTCACATTAAATACTCTTGAATAGTCTTGAAAATTGATTTTTTTTTGGAAATGGATAATCAAATTGAGGATGAGAATATCATGATTAAACTTTCAATATTACATATGATTTGTTAAGTCTTTATGATGGAACTATTTATAGTTATGCTTTATTACTTCATGACATAAGTATATTAGTTCATAATGAATTTATTTAGGCTTTTGTAGGTACATATAGATGATAATTTGTGGAATATAAGGTTGAATAATAGGATTATTTGTAGGGGGATTAATTATAAACTATAGAAAAAGTGAGTATATATTATTGGGGTGAGCCATATAATAATGAAATGAATTTCAATGTAATTTTTTTTATTCTTTAAGAACATCCTTTCGTTACTCACTCCAAATATAAATATAAAATTTATTAATAGGGTCACCCCATCATCATCTAATAAAAAAATAATCTAATGATGAATCATTGAGTGATTGATAATGCTTATGATTCATGCATTTAATAAATTTTTTCTTGATGATTTGATGATTTTAAAATAGGGAAATGACATGGATGGTTGAAGAATAGGTTATATTGATTTTTTCTTGTTTAATACATTAAATAGAGTCTTGGATTAATGGTATATACCTACATAGATGGGTTTTAATAAGACTAATATGGTAATAGTGATGAAAGATTTATAGTTCAGACTTATATAAGGATAGTTGACACATTTCTTATTAGATGGTGTATTATTTGTCCATGGTATCCATGGATCAACATGTAAGAGATTGGTAGTGTTTTGCATGCATGTGAAGTTTTTGTAGTCATAGGATGTATATTCACATTAATTATATTTAGAATACAAAAATTTATTTTTCTTGTAATACGATTTCCTGAATAAAAATTTAAAATTTTAATCTAGTCTAATAGTAAAATAAATTTTTTATTTTCATTAAATCTTATTATTATTAACATTAATTAATAATTAAATTTAAAATAAAACATAAATCTAATAAATTATTAAATTTACAAATTATTTTTATGATAAAAAAATATTTAAACATGAAATTCACAAAAAAAATTAACTAATTTTTCTTATTAATTCTTTCACACAAAAAAATTAATACTATGAAAGTAAAAAATATTCAGCTTTTAGAACATTAAAATATATCCCATTTATTATTAATTAATATAATTATTCTTGTAAACATTCACAATCATTTTTTAGTAAACCTTATATAAATCACCAAATAGTACTTAAATGTTGTGGAATGGGTCTAGAATTTTTAGAATTTACACAATGTACTCCCTAAGGAGATTAATTCATTATTTTGAAATATTAGTTTACTAAATATCATTTTACATCACAAATAATATGCATATCCAATATATTAAATGTGATTAAATAGAATACCACTAATGAAATAATCTAATTATTCTATAAAATGATTTTATCTGGATTCCTTTTAGAGATTAATTTCCCTTGATTTAATTTCCTTCTATTCCCAGTCATTATAATTTTTGTTTACATTATTTCCTTATTTTGTAACCTAGCTTCCGTGGAAAAACATTTTCAACTATTCTCAAAAAAAACATTTATATGCAAGGTTATGATACTTCTTAATATATTAACGTTTTTCAATATTATTTCTAAAAATAAGATTATATACCAAAAAATGATATGGATATATATAATGTTGTGGGATTCCACAAGGATTTTTAATTCGATTTAGGATTAGTGAGTGAATTTTAAAAATAAAGGATAAATAATGAAGTTTTATCTTAATTATTGCGTCATATTAAGATCAATATCATTAAATAAAAATTTATTTTTTTCTTTCCCTTATAAATGATATCTCCCAACATAGATCCCATAAAAATTTTATCCCGTAGATTAGTTTGACAATAAATTTTCTGTTATTCAATATTTTTTATGTTTGTAACTTGTTTTTCATTTTATACAAATTTCATAATCGTCTATTTCATTTTTTATGTGGGTATGATTTGAAATATCTAAACATGTAGTTAAATATGTTTTCTTCATAAAAAAATGTTACAGCACCACATTTCTCCCATATATATTTCTCTTATCCCAAATAAAATTTATAAGATATCCCCGACCCACCCCCCAGACACACATTTCGTACAATATAAACATGATGGAAATTATGAGTAGGGTAAAAAAATAGAATTATGTTTATATTTTTATCTTAATTTATAAGTTAATTCTAGGGATATAAGGATTAAAAGAAGGATAAATTATAAGGTTGATCTTAATTGATAATAAGGTCCTTAAAAAACAACACTTCTTCTGTATTAACAGAAATATCTCAGGTTTTTAAAAAAAAACAATGGAATCATCTTTCATATCACTAAACACAGTTCAATATCTTTCAATAGATGAAGTGTATGAAAAATAATATAGTAAATTGATTAGAATACATCCCATTATAGTGAAAATAATGTTGTTTAGTCACTCATGGGTGTACAAATCAGTAATACTCAAACAAAATACAAATATTTGAAAATATATATCAAATAATTCATATAGATATTTATAATTATTTAAAACATTAATCTATAAGTAATCAATTTCTCACTATAGAATAACTAATCAAAAATGATTTCAGTAATCATTTAATCTCAACAAAAACACAAGTAAAACAATAAAAACTCACTAATTCACACAATATAATGAATAAATAAAACCTAAACATACAATAAGTTACACCCACTGTAACACCCCAAGATTTCTTAGTAAATTATTTTCTTTAAATTAATTCAACATCTTTCACAATATGCAACACCGAGTTTGAGCGCACCATGACTTACCAAACTAGCCATTAAAAATGAAGTTATGAATACTATTAACTGAATTTTTTATTTTATGTACTTCATATATTTTTTTAATCCATATTACGTGTTTCTCAAACAAAATATAAGAAGAAATTCATTTTTTCAAATAAAAGCAGTATTTTAAAAAAAATGCGGTTTTTCCACATTTTAATGGAAATCCCTTTATAAAACCAATATTTTACACTTATATGTATTCAATTTAATTAAATTAAATTATATTTTAGAAGAGGGACCAAAAAATTTAGTTTGGATACATTTTTTGTACTTTTCTGTTAACTTTCATATTTTGACGAATAATGAAAAATACTACGTTTTAATTGAAAACAAATTTTTTAAAAGAATTAATTTATAGTTTTAAATTATGAATATGAAAGGTTATTAAGTATAATTAGATTATATTTTTATCATTTAATACAACATAGGTCATTATAAGTAATTTCACATTTAAATTTGACATAAACAAATGTCAGTCTTTTGTTAGTTTTTACTATTTAAAAATCTCTTTTTGGTTTCGACAATGGGAATTAATTTTAAATTAATAAATGAAAATTCAATGTTTTGAATTTGGTAAAATGGATTGCATTTTGGGATTCATAATATCAAGATTATCTTAGGGTTATTTTTTGGTAATTTTCTGAAAAGTATTAATTTTTAATGAATAGTAATAAACACTAAGTTATTGTTTAAAACCGATTTTTTATTTAAATAATTATTAATTTTATTTAAAATTATTTTAGGTCAAAATAGATACATAATACCTATATGTGTTCAATTTAATTCATTGGAGTCATTTTATAATAAGTTTAGATATATAAAAAGTTTATTGAACTTTTTACCATCTTTCACCCACCTCCTATGAGCATTTGCAAATTTGGAAAAAACAAAATTTTACCACTTTCGTGAGTTTAATTTCAAAAATCCTAGAGATATGGTTAATATCATTAAGTAAAATGTGGTTCACTGAGATGAAAATAATTTTTGGTGAAAAAAAACTTTTGACTTTTATTTACAACGGTTAAAAGTAAATAGGGTAATTAAGGGTAAAAATGATATCATAATTACCACAACACATGTTCAAATTATATTGGATAAGTATAATTCTAACGAAAATAACCTTAGTGATAAAATATAATCCTCTTTGGTCCACTTGGATTTGATTAGGACATTTATTTTTTTATTTAAACAAGAGTTAAAAGAGTTAAATTCAAAGTTTCATAACTAAACCACTTTTAATATAATGTTACCCCAAATATAAATTCATCCATAAATGTTTATTATAAATATGAAAATATTTCCTACATAATGTTATTTTATTTATAAATTTTATAAATTAAATAATTTAATTTATTTATGACATAATGATGATGCTGTAATTACATTATTATGGAAATATTAAATTAATTGATATTATGAATATCCAAGTAAATGTAAATCGAGACATCTGATGAATTAAACTAATTTTATAGGTTAATATGACATGTTAGGATTGGTTAAATAAATTTCATTCGAAGATATAATGTTTTTATGGCCTTCAAAAAAATCAAATTCTAAATATTGTAAAAATTGACATAATTTAGTTTTTAAAACAAATACTATATTATTGGTTGATTTAATATTCCTAAAAATCTAAGGGTCGGACAAATGGTTTAAATAATATTATATATGTCATTAATGAACCAATTCGGGTTATCCTAGATATTTATATTAAATTTATTGACTATATAGTGTAAGAATACTAGAAGACATGGTAAAAGACAAACTATTTAACTAAGAGTTAAATATAATAGATAAGGGTACAATGTTAGCCTAAACATTTCTAAAACATATTTGATGAGACGATTTAGACCCATAACCACCTAAGGCTCGAAATAAATTCATTTGGAGCCATTATAAACCGAAAATTATTGTATAATAAACTAATATTTTTATCATTTCCTAAAGTGATCATCACCCCTCTAATAAAAGGGAACTTCCCCTTCTCTTAATTTTACATCTGCAAAGCCATTTGGATCATCCAAAACCAACCCAAATATCCTCCAAACATTCCTCCATTAATCCTAGAGGCCTTCCATTGGTCATTAATCCACCCAGTTTATCCCTTTTGATCAAATCAAAAGGAAGAACCTGAAGAAGAGTTAAATATTTCATCACTACTTTCAAGTTATTTTCTTCTTCCACTTATTATTTCTTTGTTGTTTCCATTATAAAATAATAAATCTAGTATATTCTATATAATTTTTTGTTATAATAAAAATGGAACAACCATATTTATTATTCTATTCATCATATGAATGACAAATTCATCATACGTGCATATGTACGGCTTACCGTCTCCACGTCGTTGAGTTGTTTGTTATTCAAACACATTATTATTTGAATGGGTATAACAATTGGTATAACTGATGTAAATAATAAATATAAAATGTTAATTATTATATATATATGATATACCATCCAATTTCATATGATTTCACCATCAATATAATGATATTGTCTCTCAAATGTACGTACGGATTACCATCTCTACGAACGCGATGACATCCATTCCCCTTCATAATCATTCAAGAATAATTTTAATTTTATGATTCAAAATAATGTTTATGAACATAATATCATTATGTATATAAACCAAATACATCCTATTAATAATAAACAAGGATTATTTAACCATGTATATAAAGTAAAACGAATCAGTTAATACCCAAAACGATGATACATCAAAAATATTATTAATAATGAAATATTAGAAGATCAATTATGATATAATATTTAATACATGATTCTTGTATAATTTGATAACAATTATTTACCTATTATACATGAGGTTAACATACCCTCAACCAAGGAAATGTACTTGGTAAGGGTTAATTTCACAATCTCTTTATTATCCGAGCTTGTTTTTACGTAAGTTTCTACTGAGACCACATTATCATCTGCATCCGTGTTTTCATAAAAATGTATTTCAAATTTTTTTACTATTTTATTGAAAATGGGTTAATGTCAATTATACCCTTATTTGACAGTATATTTTTTTAAATTAATCATTCCGTAATTTTACAAACAATGTACTTTATGACCATTTCGACAAAATTAATGTGAGAATGTTTTTTTACTTTTACAATGGGTGCGTCTATTTTCTTCCATTATAACATTGTAGAGACTTCCCTTAAAATCTTACAATAATATTTTCAAAATAATTGGTTTTTTATTATTATATGACTTTAAAATGACATCTAAGTAGAAAGAGATATTTCTCCAAAAAAAATATTGATTTCATCTATGTCAACATCCTTTTGATGGATTTTAAGATTGTTTGAAGTTGATGTATTATGATACAAATAATCCATAATGTATTGAAGGTTTTGTGATATGTTGTGTTAATTTTATACCATTCAAGGATTATGGATAAAGTATTGACTTTTCATATTCTAGTTTTAACAGGAATGTTTATGTTATGTTTAAACTTTTTCATATGAGGATTTCATTGGACTTTGTAAGTGACGGGTGGATCCCAGTATAGCTCCTAGATGCAACGGTAGGTATCATTAGACAAACTAGTGTCTTGGAATAAGGCCTTGAAAAAATCATATTTTTAGTCTAGGCACAAAGCCTTGAATATGTGGTTATGAAGTCTGGCATTATGCATTCCATCATTATGAAAGTGGCTATTGATATTGCATGTGATTATTCGACTAGTAGAATATCCGTGGAATAAGTAAATGAAATTAATTGATTTATATTGGCCATATAATAAATAAGTTTGTCTTTTAAAGCCTTATGTTTTAGTCTTCTATATTACCTTAAATTTTTATGTTTATTTATTAATTTTTTCACTATATTTTTATCCTTACTAAGCATCTGAGCTCACTCGTTTTTCTGTTTTATATTTCCTAGGATGCGAAGAAGTATATTATGACGTACCTACAGGGATAGTCTAAGGGATATTAATGTGGTCAATATAGACAATTGTTTTTTGTTGTTTTTCATTTTGTAATGTAATGTAAAACTAATTATTGTATCTAGTACATACAAGTCTACTAAACTAATCGGTATTTTGGGACAGGATTCCTTGTATGATGAAAATATTATGTAATAATCAACCAACTCTTGATAACTTGGTTGGGGGAATTACAATTTGTATCAGAGGAAGTTTAGTTCAGACCTTGGAAACTAGATTTAGAAAAATTCGGATTGGAGAACCCAACACTAAGATAGACTTTTGGCATTAGTATAGAAGAACATCTAAGAATTTTGGTACTGTAGATATTTTGTGAGTTTTTCATGAAATACATCCCTATCTCGATACGACCAGGTAAAGGTGGCTCTAGCACAGATGTACCATGGGGTAGAACCAGAAAACACTGCTTTGATCTAGACACGAACGAGAACCGATGCATGACAATGGGCCTTGCTTCACTTTAGGTTACGACACTGCTGGGTAATATGCGTAGCATAATTCTAATTTTATTAAAAACCATTATGAAGGGTTTATGGGTATATACTTCCTCAATTAATATTTTTTTATTATTACGGATTATATATATAAACTATTAAATTTGTGTTAAGTAGTTTACATGTTTGGATTTATGTATTACGATTCATAAACTAATATAGTGTTTAACTTTGTTTTGAAATGGTGCCTAGTAGAAGGAATGGGAATTCCAGAAATACGCATGATCGAAAGATTAAGAAGGATCGTATCTTTCATGAAATTAAGAAAACATATAAAAGGGAAATATTTACCCACATATTCCCATCATATGAAGAATTAGTATCATGTGTTAATAAGATAAGTAAATAATTTCCTATGTCCTATGGTTTTGAAGGGAAGTAAGAGAAGAAAAACATGGAAGAGAGAAAGATGGATAAAGGGAAGATGGGAATGAAATATTTTCTCATATGTGATAACTATAAAAAGAACTACCTTTGTAAATGAATAAAGGGATTGGGAGTTTTTTATATGTGTGTAGAAGAAGGACACCAAGTACCTTATTTAAAGGGCAAGAAAATGGTTTCAAATGTACAATGCTTCATCTCCAAGTATTTGGGACAATACGCGAATCAATGTCCAAATCATCAGAGTATACACCAAATTCTTTTATTGGATAAAAATCAATTTATGATACAACCAAATATAAAGATGGATGATTTGTGTTCTTATGTTGTTATTATAGTATTGTGTCATTTGAGTACTGTATCAATGATGTACATGTTATAAGAATTATAGAGTATATAAGGATTGTACTACAGTACTATTTCATTAAGGACATGAGATTGTGTGGAACCAATAAAAGAGACTCAGTAGCTAGATAATTTTTTTTTGAAAATATATGGTTGAGAGAATGATAAACTATAATATGGTTCGGATACTGAGGTAGTGATTTTGGAATAATATATTATTTATTTGGATAAATTATATAGGATATTATTGACTACCTTGAAATTGAATAATGATTTGTATATTCCATCATTGTTGGAGTTTACAACATTTGTTGGATAGAAAGAGTATATTCAGTCTCCTATAAGTAATAAGGGAGAATTAATGTAATAAATAAGGTTTTGGGGGTAATTTAGGTACTTACAATGTCATAAAAGACTACATGATGAAGGTATTCACATGTTATTATGTGGCAAAAAGGTTCTTCATTGTGTTTCCCTTCCTTATAAATTTTGGACTACGAGTTAGGACAGAAGTATTTTGGTTAAGTCTAAAGGTTGGATTCTATTTAGTTTTACATTGAATACTATTGTTTATGTTAAATCATTTCTTGAGATTATTTTTGGATTGTCATAAAAAGGACAACTCAGAGGTCGGGCGACAACCTGTCGTGTCTGGTAAGGCCATGAGACTTGAACCCACAACCGAAGGGCGATGGGGGTGCATCACCTACCACTGGCCTACTTGATGTCCTGGATTATATAATGTAGTCTTTTTAAATATTCTAACAAATTTATTATATATTAATTATTTTTGGAACAATATATAATTAGGATAAATAGAATATTTAGGAATTCAATTATCTTTTGGAGTGAAACAAGTGTTTGTGGTAGAAATTAGTTAAAGGATGAAACCCTAATTTTCATGTATATTTTTTCCTTTTATTCTATGAATAAATTAATTCTTAAACTTTAGGGAAGGGAACTTAAAATGAAAAATGTGTTATCCAAATACCTTATGTTTTTTTGAACTAAAGATATTTTAAATCATCATCGATTGATGGCTTTGAGGCCCTCAATTTTACACTTGTTTATGATTGAGGACCTCAATCACTTCATATAAATATTTATGTTTTTTCTCCAAATATGTGTCTCTAATTTCTACCAATGTTCTCCAAATCGAGATTATAATTTGGTGGTGAATTTTTTATTCCATTTCCCTCTTATTAAGGGTACATTTTCTTAACCCAATTTTCGGTGTGGGTTTTCCACAAAGGTAATTTTCTATTTAAAACATTTATTTTTGAAGAAAAATTTCAAATTGTGAGGATGAAATTTTTTGAAGTAGGGGAGAATGTAACACCCTAGGTTTTCATAGTAAGTTATTTTCTTTAATGTAATTCAATAGCTAGCGTTATAGGCAATACCATGTACAAGTGCACCACAAGTTACCAAACTAACCGTTCAAAAAGCAGTTAAGAATAATATTAACTGAATTTTGAATTTTATATACTCCATATAATATTAGAATCCATATTATGTGTTTATTAGACATAATATAAAAACAATTTCATTTTTTCAGATAAAAGATGTATTTTAAAAAAAATGCAATTTTACCCCCTTTTAATGGAAAACCCTTTTTAAAACCAATATTTGACACTTTTATGTATTCAATTTAATGGAATTAAATTTTAAATTATAATATGGGAATAAAAATTTATTTTGGATAAATTTCTGTTACTTTTTTGATAACTTTCATATTTTGACGAATATTGAAAAATATTATGTTTTAATTGAAAACAACATTTTTAATCGAAATAATTTATAGTTCTAAATTTTGAATTTGAATGATTTTTATCAATAATTAGATTATATTTTTATAATTTAAAAAATTTTAGGTCATTATAATTAATTTCACATTTAAATATGTCATAAAAACAAGTGAATCTTTTGATAGTTTATACTTTTTAAAAACTCTCTTCTATGTCTTGAATTTGGTAAAATTGACATCATTTTTGGATTCGGAATATCAGAATTATCTTAGGGTGAATTGATGAATAGTGAAAAACACTGATTTATTGTTTAAAACAGAATTTTTATTTAATTATTTATTTAGTTTATTTAAATTTATTTTATGTATAACTATATACATAATACATATATATGTTCATTGTAATTTATTGGAGTAATTCTATAATATGTTTAGATATATTGAAATTTTATTGACCTTTTTACCATCTTTTACCCAACTCCTAGAAGCATTTTCAAATTTTCATAAAACATAATTTTACTGGTTCTGATAGTTGAATTTAAAAAATCTGAGTGACACGGTTAATATCAATAAGTATAATGTGGTTCAATAAGATTAAAATAACTTTAGGTTAATAGTAACTGTTGACTTTTTTTTATCACGGATAAAAGTAAATAGGGTAATTAAAGGTAAAAATGATATCATAATTACCCTAATTTATATCCTAATTCTATTGGATAAGTATAATTATAGAACAAAAACCTTAGGAATAATATAGGATCCTATTTTTTCCAACTGAATTAGTTTAGGACATTTATTATTATTATTTTAAAAACGGGTTAAAAAAGATGTATTCAATGTTTAATAAATAAACCATTTTAATATGGGGATGCACACAATATAAATTCAACTAAAAATATCCATTATAAATATAAAAATATTTCCTACATAATGGTATTTTATTTATAATTTTTATCCATTAAATAATTTAAATTATTTATGACACAATGATGATGCCATAATTACCTTATTAATGAAATTTTAAAATAATTGATATTATAAATATCCAAATAATTTTAAATTGAGACTTATGTTTAATACAACTAATTTTATAGGTTAATATGTCTTGTTAGTATTAGTAAAATAAACTTTTTTCGAAGTGATAATGTTTTTATGGCTTTCAAAAAAATAAAATGCTAAATAGTATCAAAATTGACATAATTTAGTTTCTAAAACAAATACTATATTATTGGTTGATATATTATTCCTAAAAATCAAAGGATTGGGAAAAGGGATTAAATAATTTTATATATGTTATTATTGAACCACTTGAGGTTATCTTGGATGTTTAGAGTATGTTTATTAACCATATAGTGTAAGAATACCAGAAGACACAGTAAAAGTTCAACTATTTAACTAAGAGATAAATCTAAAAGATAAGGGTAAAATGGTAACCCTAACTTTTCAAAAACCTATTGGTTGAAAAGATATCGACCCATAACCACCTATGTCTCGAATTAAATTTGTTTTGAGCCATTATTAGCCAATAATTAATATATAATAAAATAATTTTTTAATGATTTTATAAAGTGACCCTCACCCCTCTTATTAAATGGAACTTCCCCTTCTCTAAAATTCACACCAGAAATGACATTTTTTATTGGAACACCCCTGCATATATATCATCCCTTATTTCCTCCATTAATCCTAGATGCCTTACTTTGGTCATAAATCCCTCTTAATGAGCCATTTTTATCAAATCAAATGGAAGAACTCGAAGAAGAGGTAAATATTTCTTCACCTCTTTCAAGTTCTTTTCTTCTTCAACTTCCTCTTTCTTTTTGATTCCATTATAAAATTATAACTCCAGTATCTTATATATAATTTGATTTTATTATAAATGCAGTTGAACCATATTTATTCTTCTATTCATCATATGAAAGACAAAGTCACCATACATGCGTACGTAAGGCTTACCATCTCCACGTCGTGGTGTAGTTTGTTATTCAAACACATTATTATTTGGATGGGTATAATAATGAGTATAAATGATGTAAATAATAAATATAACACATTAATTATTCTGTATAGATGATATAACATCCAATTACATACGATTTATCCATCAATATAATGATATTGTCACCCATGCATACGTATGGATTACCTTCCCCATGAACGCAATGAGATTCATTCCTCATCGTAATCATTCAAGAATAATTTTCATTTTATAATTAAAAATAATGTTTATGACCATAATATAATTCTGTATATGAATAAAATACATAATATTCATAACCAACATGGCTTATGTAACCAAGCATATAAATAAAAACAAATCAGTTATCACCCAAAACGATGATACTACTAAAACATTATTAACAAATCAACATTAGAAGATCATATATGATAACATATTTATGTATATGGTTCTTGTATTATTTAATAAAAATGATTTAAATATTATAAAATAGTGTTAAAATTACCTCTACCATGTAAATTTACAAGGTAAGGGTTAATTTCACAGTCTCTTTATTATCTGAGGTTGTTTTTACGTAAGTATCTTCTAAGACCACTTTATCATCCAAGTCCTTGTTTTCTTGAAAATTTATTTCAAAACATTTTTAATATTTACTAGAGAATGGTTTAAAGTCATTTATACCTTTATTTACCTTATATTTTTTGAAATAGTCTTTCTGTCATTTTCTAAACAAGGTACTTTATGACCTTTTCGAAGAAATTAAGGTATGAATGTTTTTGTAACTTATACGGCGGGTGCAAATCTTTCCTGTCGTTATAACATCATCGAAGCTTCCCTTACAAGCATATAATATTTTTTTTCAAAATAATTTGTTTATTTTATAATTATATGACTTTTAAATGATTTCATAATAAAAAGAGATATTTCTCTAAATAATGTATTGATTTCATCTATGTCAATAACCTTTTGATTGATTTGAAGCTTATTTGAAGTTGATTTATTATGATAAAAATCATACTTATTGTATTGAAGGTTTTGTTATGCGTTTGACTATGGATGTGTTGTTTTTATACCATTCATGGTTTTTGGATAAATTATTGACATTTCCTATGATAGTTTTTATAAGAATGTTTATGTTATGTTTAAACCTTTTTATATGAGAAATGCATTGGACTTAGTAAGTGACCGGGGGAGCCCAATATAGATCCTCAATACATCGGTCGGTCTCATGAGACAAACTAGTATCTTGGAACAAGGCCTTGAAAAAATATTATTTGTATTCTTGGCACAAGGCCTTCAATATGTGGTTATGAAGTCTGGCATTATGCATTCCCTCATTTTGAAAGTGGCTATTGATATTGCATGTGATTATTCGACTAGTAGAATATCCATGTGAATAAGTAAATGAATTATTTGATTTATATTGGCCATATTCTGCATAATTTTATGTTTAAAATCCTTATTTTGTAGTCTTTTACATTACCGTAAATGTTTATGTTTATTTATGGTTGTTTTCGATATATTGTTATCCTTACTGAGCATCTGAGCTCACCCCTTAATATGTTTTATTTTTCCCAGGATGCAAAAAAAAGTATATTATGACTTACCTGCAGGTATAATCTATGGAATATGAATGTGGTCAATGGAGACAATGTTGTTGTTGTTTTTCATTTTTAAATCTAATGTTAAACTTATGAATGTATCTAGTACTTCCAAGGATACTAAACTTATCAGTCTTTTAGTACATGATTCCTTGTATCATGCCACGTAAATCTAAATTGAGACATCTGGTGAATTACACTAATTTTATAGGTTAATATTACATATTAGGATTGGTTAAAGAAATTTTATTCTAAGTGATAATGTTTTTATGGATTTCAAAAAAATCAAATGCTAAATATTGTCAAAATTGACATAATTTAGTTTTTAAAACAAATACTATATTATTGGTTGATTTAATATTCATAAAAATATAATGTTCGGCCAAAGGGATTAAATAATATTATATAATTCATTAATGATCCAGTTGGGGTTATCCTGGATGTTTAGAGTAAATGTATTAACCATATAGTGTAAGAATACTAGAAGACACGGTAAAAGATAAACTATTTAACTAAGAGTTAAATATAATAGATAAGGGTAAAATGTTAACCTAAACTTGCCTAATGCCTATTGGATGAGATGATTTATATCCATAACCACCTAAGGCTTGAACGAAATTCATTTTGAGCCATTATAAACCGAAAATTATTGTATAATAAACTAATATTTTTATCATTTCCTAAAGTGATCATCACACCTTTTATAAAAGGGCACTTCCGCTTCTCTTAATTTCACACCTACAAAGACATTTGGATTGGTCAAAGCCTACCCAAATATCCTAAAAACTTTTCTCTATTCATCCTAGATGCCTTCTATTGGTCATGAATCCAACCAATGGATAATTTTTGATCAAATCAAAAGGAAGAACCCGAAGAAGGGTTAAATATTTCATCACCTCTTTCAAGTTCTTTTCTTCTTCCACTAATTATTTTTTTGTTGTTTCCATTCTAAAATAATAACTCCATTATATTCTATATAATTTTATGTTATCATAAACATGGTACAACCATATTTATTATTCTATTCATCATATGAATGACAAAGTCATCATACGTGCGTACGTACGGCTTACCGTCTCCACGTCGTTGTGTTGTTTGTTATTGAAACACATCATTATTTGGATGGGCGTAATAATTAGTATAACTGATGTAAATAATAAATATAACATTTTAATTATTCTTTATATATGATATAACATCTAATTATATATTATTTCACCATTAATATAATGATATTTTCGCTGGTACGTACGTACGGATTACCATCTCCACGAATGTGATGACATTCATTCTCCTTTGCAATCAACCAATAATAATTTTCATTTTATGATTCAAAATAATGTTTATGAACCTAATACCATTCTGTATATGAACAAAAAACATCATATTCATAACAAACAGGGATTATTCAACCAAGCATATAAAGTAAAATGAATCAGTTAATACCCAAAATGATGATAGGGGAAAAAAATTATTAACAATGCAATATTAAAAGATCATTTATGATATAATATTTAATATAAGGTTCTTGTATAATTTTATAACAATTATTTAAATCATATACATGAGGTTAAAATACCCTCAACCAAGTAAATCTAATGATACCACATTATCATCTGCATCCGTGTTTTCATAAAAATGTATTTCAAATTTTTTTTACTATTTAAAACGAAAATGGGTTAAAGTCAATTATATCCTTATTTGACCTTATATGTTTTGAAAGGAATCTTTCCGTCATTTTCCAAACAATGTACTTTATGACCATTTCGACAAAATTAATGTAAGAATGTTTTTTTACCTTTATAACGGGTGCAACTATTTTCCGCCATTATAACATTGTAGAAACTTCCCTTACAAGCTTACAAGAATATTTTCAAAATAATTGGTTTTTTATTATTATATGACTTTAAAATGATTTCTAAGTATAAAGATATATTTCCCTAAAAAAGTATTTATTTCATCTATGTCAACATCCTTTTGATGGATTTTAAGACTGTTTGACGTTGATTTTTTTTTGATAAAAATCATCCATAATGTATCAAAGGTTTTGTGATATGATGTGTTATTTTTATACCATGAAAGGATTATGGATAATGTGTTGACTTCTCATATTCTAATTTTAATAGGAATGTTTATGTTATGTTTAAACATTTTCATATGAGGAATGCATTGGACTTTGTAAGTGACGGGTGGAGCCCACTATAGCTCCTAGATGCAGCGGTAAGTATAATTAGAAAAACTAGTGTCTTGGAACAAGGCCTTGACAAAATCATATTTTTAGTCTAGGAACAAAGACTTGAATATGTGGTTACGATGTCTGGCATTATGCATTCCATCATTATGAAAGTGGCTATTGATATTTCATGTGATTATTCAACTAGTATAATATCCATGGAATAAGTAAATTAAATTATTTGATTTATATTGTCCATATTATGAATAACTTTATCTTTTAAAGACTTATGTTTTAGTCTTCTATATTACCTTAAATTTTTATGTTTATTTAATAATTTTTTTGCTATATTATTATCCTTACTGAGCATCTGAGCTCACGGATTTCTATGTTTTATTTTTCCTAGGATACGAAGAAGTATATTATGACTTACCTGCAGGGATAGTCTAAGGGATATTAATGTGGTCGATAGAGACAATTTTTTGTTTTGTTTTTCATTTTTTAATGTAATGTAAAACTTATGAATGTATCTAGTACATACAAGTATACTAAACTAATCGGTATTTTGGGACATGATTCCTTGTATCATGCAAATATTATGAAATAATCAACCGACTCTAGATAACTAGGTTTGGGGTGTTACAGTTTGTATCAGAGGAAGTTTAGTACAGACCTTGGAAAAAAGATTTAGAAAAACTCTTATTAGAGAACCATACACTTCGATAGACTTCTGGCATTAGTATAGAAGAACATCTAAGAATTTTGGTACTATAGATATTTTATGAGTTTTCCATGAAATACAACCCTATCTCGATATGAGTATGTAAAGGTGGATCTATAAGAGATGTACCTAGGGGTAGAACCATAAAACACCGCTTTAAGCTAGACTTGAATGGGAACCAATGCACGACAATGGGCCTTGCTTCACTCTTGGTTATGACACTCTCGGGAAATATGCTTAGGATAATTCTCATTTTATTAAAAACCATTATGAAGGGTTTATGGGCATATACTTCCTCAATTAATATTTTTTTATGATTATGGATTATCTACATAAACATTCAAATTTGTGTTACGTGTTTTACATGTTTGGAATTATGTATTACGATTCATAAAATAATATAGCGTTCGCCTTTGTTTTGAAATGGTGCCTAGTAGAAGGAATGGGAATTCCATAAATACGCATGATCAAAAGATTAAGAAGGATCATATCTTTCATGAAATTAAGAAAACTTTTAAAAAGGAAATAGTCACCCACATATTCCCATCATATGAAGAAATAATATCATGTGTTAATAAGATAATTAAATAATTTCCTGAGTCCTATGGTTTTGAAGGGAAGTAAGAGATGAAAAAAATGGAAGAGAGAAATATGGATAAAGGGAAGATGGGAAAGAAATATTTTTTCATATGTGATAACTATGGAAAGAACTACCTTAGTAAATGAATTAATGGAATGGGAGTTTTTTATATGTGTGGATAAGGACACCAAGTACCTGATTGCAAGGGTAAGAAAATGGTTTCCAATGTACAATGCATCATCTCCAAGGATTTGGGACACTACGTGAATCAATGTTCAAATCATCAGAGTATACACCAATGATGTCATTGGATAATAATCAAGTTATGATACAACCAATTATGAAGATGAATGATTGGGGTTCTTATGTTGTTATTATAGTATTGTGTCATTTGAGTGTTGTATCACTGATGTACATGTTATAAGAATTATAGAGTATATAAGGATTGTACTGCAGTACTATTTCATTAAGGACTTGAGATTGTGTGGAACCAAGAAAAAAGACTCAATAGCTAGTTATTTTATTAAAAAAATATGTGGTTGAGAGAATGATAAACTATAATATGGTTTTGATACTGAGGTAGTGATTTTGGAACAATATATGATTGATTTGGATAAATTATATAGGATATTATTGACTACCTTGAAACTGATTAATGATTTCTATATTCCATCATTGTTGGAGTTTACAACAATTGTTGGATAGAAAGAGTATATTCAGTATCCAATAAGTAATAATAGAGAATGAATGTAATAGATAAGGTTTTTGGGGTAATTCAGGGAGTAATAGTGTCTTAAAAGAATACATGATGAAGGTAGGCACATATTATTATGTGGCAAAAAGGATCTTCATTGTGTTTCCCTTCCTTATAAATTTTGGACTATGAGTTAGGACAGAAGTATTTTGGTTAAGTATAAAGGTTGGATTATATTTAGTTTGACATTGAATACTATTGTTAAGGTTAAAAAATTTCTTGAGATTATTTTTGTATTGTCATAAAAAGGACAACATGGAGGTCGGGCGACAACCTTTCATGTCTGGTAAGGCCACGAGAATTGAACCTGCAACCGAAGGGTGATAGGGGTGCATAACCTACCACTGGCCTACATGATATCCTAGATTGTATAATTTAGTCTTTTAAAATAGTCTAACAAATTTATTATATATTAATTATTTTTGGAACTATATATGATTAGGATAAATAGAATATTTTTGAAATCAATTATCTTTTGGAGTGAAACAAGTGTTTGTGGTAGAAATTAGTTAAAGGATGAAACTCTACATTTCATGTATATTTTTTCCTATTATTCTATGAATTAATTAATTCTTAAACTCTAGGGAAGAGATCTTAAAAAGAAAAATGTGTTATCCAAATACCATATGTTTTTTTAACTAATGACATTTTAAATCATCATAGATTGATGGCTTTGAGGCCCTCAATTTTACACTTGTTTGTGATTGAGGACCTCAATCACTTCATATAAATATTTATATTTTTTTATTTAATTATGTTTTTATAATTTACACCAATGTTCTCCAAATCGAGATTATAATTTGGTGGTGAATTGTTTATTCCCTTTCCCTCTTATTAAGAGTACATTTTCTTAACCCAATTTCCGATGTGGGTTTTCCACAAAGGTATTTTTCTATTTTTAAACATTTATTTTTGAAGAAAAATTTCAAATTATGAGGATGAAATTTATTGAATTAGGGTAGAATGTAACACCATAGGTTATCATAGTAAGTTATTTTCATTAAAGTAATTCAATAGCTAGCGTTATAGGCAACACCGACTACGAGCGCACCACAAGTTACCAAACTAGCCGTTCAAAAAGCAGTTAAGAGGATTATTAACTAAATTTTGAATTTTATATACTCCATATAATTTTAGAGTCCATATTATGTGTTTCATATACATAATATAAGAACAAATTCATTTTTTCCGATAAAAGATATATTTTTTAAAAAAATGAAATTTTACCTCCTATTAATGGAAAACCCTTTTTAAAACCAATATTTAACACTTCTATGTATTCAGTTTAATGAAATTAAATTCTAAATTATAATATGGGAATAAAAATTTATTTTAGATAAATTTTTGGTACTTTTTTTATAACTTTCATATTTTGAAGAATAGTGAAAAATACTATGTTTTAATTGAAAAAAACATTTTTAATCGAAAAAATTTATAGTTATAAATTTTGAATTTGAATGGGTTTTATGTATAATTAGATTATATTTTTATAATTTAATAAAATTTAGTTCATTTTAATTAATTTCACATTTAAATTTGACATAAACACGAGTCAATCTTTCGATAGTTTTTACTTTTTAAAAAACTCGCTTTTTGGTTTTGACAACAAGAAATAATTTTAAATTAATAAATTCAAATTCTATTTCTTGAATTTGGTAAAATTGACATCATTTCTGGATTCGTAATATCATAGTTATCTTAGGGTAAATTTTTTGTATTTCTCTGAAAACATTCAATTTTTGATGAATAGTGAAAAACACTGATTTATTGTTTAAAACCAACTTTTTATTTAATTAATTATTTATTTTATTTTCATTTATTATATGTAAAAATAGATACATAATACATATATATGTTCATTGTAATTTATTTGAGTTATTTTATAATATGTTTAGATATACTGAAATTTTATTGAACTTTTTACCATCTTTTACCCGCCTCCTAAGAGCATTTGCAAATTTTTATAAAACATAATTTTACTCATTCTGAGAGTTGAATTTAAAAAATCTAAGTGACACAGTTAATATCAATATGTATAATTTGGTTCAATATGATTAAAATAAGTTTTGTTGAATAGTAACTTTTGACTTTTATTTATCACAGATAAAAGTAAATAGGGTAATTAAGGGTAAAAATGATATCATAATTACCCAAATTTATTTCTTAATTCTATTGGATAAGTATAATTCGAGAAAAAAGAACCTTATTAATAATATATGATCCTATTGGTTCCAACTTAATTAGTTTAGGACATTTATTATTAATTTCTTTAAAAAGGGTTAAAAAAGTTATATTCAATGTTTAATAAATAAACCATTTTTAATATAGGGATACACACAATATAAATTCAACTAAAAATATCCAATATAAATATAAAAATATTTTCTACATAATGTTATTTTATTTATAATTTTTATCCTTTAAATAATTTAATTTATTTATGACACAATGATGAAGTCGTAATTACCTTATTAATGAAATTTTAAAATAATTGATATTATAAATATCCAATTATTTTTAAATTGAGACATATGATGAATTAAACTAATTTATAGGTTAATATATCATGTTAGTATTAGTGAAATAAATTTTATTTGAAGTGATAAAGTTTTTATGGCTTTCAAAAAAACAAAATGCTAAATAGTGTCAAAATTGACATAATTTAGTTTCTAAAACAAATACTATATTATTAGTTGATATATTATTTTTAAAAATCAAAGGATCAGAAAAAGGGATTAAATAATAATATATATGTCATTAATGAACCACTTGAGGTTCTCTTGGATGTTTAGAGTATGTTTATTAACCACATAGTGTAAGAATACTAGAAGACACAGTAAAAGTTCAACTATTTAACTAAGAGATAAATCTAAAAGATAATGGTTAAATGGTAACCTAAACTTCCCAAAAACCTATTGTTTGAAAATATATCGACCCATAACCACCTAAGACTCAAAATAAATTCATTTTTAGCCATTATAAACCGAAAATTATTGTATAATAAAATAATATTTTAATGATTTCCTAAAGTGACCCTCACCCCTCTTATTGAAGGGAACTCCCCCTTCTCTAAATTTAACACCACTAATGCCATTTGTCATGGAAAACCCCAGTGTATATATCCTCCCTAATTTCCTCCCTTAATCATAGAGTCCATACATTGTTCATAAATCCCTCCTAAAGAGCCATTCTGATCAAATCAAAAGGAAGAACTCGAAGAATAGGTAAATATTTCTTCACCTCTTTCATGTTCTTTTCTTGTTCCACTTCCTCTTTATTTGTTGTTTCCATTCTAAAATTATAACTCCAGTATATTATATATAATTTAATGTTATTATAAAAATAGTACAACCATATTTATTATTTTATTCATCATATGAAAGACAAAGTCCCCATACGTGCGTACGTAAGGCTTACCATCTCCACGTCGTGGTGTAGTTTGTTATTCAAACACTTTATTATTTGGATTGGTATAATAATGAGTATAACTACTCTAAATAATAAATATAACATGTTGATTATTTTTTATATATGATATACCATCCAATTACATATGATTTCTCCATCAATATAATGATATTGTCACTCCTGCGTACGTATGGATTACCTTCCCCATGAACGCAATGAGATTCATTCCTCATCGTAATCATTCAAGAATAGTTTTCATTTTATAATTAAAAATAATGTTTATGAACATAATATAATTCTTTATATGAATCAAATACATAATATTCATAACGAACATGGCTTATGTAACCAAGAATATAAAGAAAAAAAAATCAGTTATCAACCAAAATGATGATACTACTAAAACATTATTAACAAATCAACATTAGAAGATCATATATGATATCATATTTATGTATATGGTTCTTGTATTATTTAATAAAAATGATTTAACTATTATAAAAGATGGTTAAAATACCCTCTACCATGTAAATTTACAAGGTAAGGGTTAATTTCACAATCTCTTTATTATTTGTGGTTGTTTTTACGTAAGTATCTACTGAGACCTCTTTATCATCCAAATCCTTGTTTTCATAAAAATTTAATTCAAAACATTTTTAATATTTACTAGAGAATGGGTTAAAGTCATTTATACCTTTATTTGACCTTATATTTCTTGAAATAATCTTTCCATCGTTTTCTAAACAAGGTACTTTATGGCCTTTTCGACAAAATTAAGGTATGAATGTTTTTGTAACTTATACGGCGGGTGCGAATATTTCCTATCATTATAACATCATCGAAGCTTCCCTTACAAGCATATAATAATTTTTTCAAAATAAATTTTCTCTTTTATAATTATATGACTTTTAAATGATTTCATAATAAAATGAGATATTTCTATAAATAATGTTTTGATTTCATCAATGTCAATACCCTTTTGATAGATTTGAAGCTTATTTTAAGTTGATTTATTATGATAAAAATCATCATTATTGTATTGAAGGTTTTGAGATATGTTGGACTGTGGATGTGTTATTTTCATACCATTCATGGTTTATGGATAAATTATTGACATTTCATATACTGGTTTTTATACAAATGTTCATGTTATGTTTAAACCTTTTCATATGAGAAATGCATTGGACTTAGTAAGTGATCGGTGGAGCCCAATATAGATCCTCGATACATCGGTCGGTCTCATGAGATAAACTAGTGTCTTGGAACAAGGCATTGACAAAATATTATTTGTATTCTTGGCACAAGGCCTTGACTATGTGGTTATGAAGTCTGGCATTATGCATTCCTTCATTTTGAAAGTGGCTATTGATATTGCATGTGATTATTCGACCAATAGAATATCCATGTGAATAAATAAAGGAATTATTTGATTTAAATAGGTCATATTATGCATAATTTTATGTTTAAAATCCTTATTTTTTAGTCTTTTATATTACCTTAAATGTTTATGTTTATTTATGAATGTTTTCGATATATTTTTATCCTTACTGAGCATCTGAGCTCTCCCCTTTCTATGTTTTATTTTTTCCAGGATGCGAAAACGTATATTATGACTTACCTGTAGGTATAATCTAAGGGATATGAATGTGTTCAATGGAGACAATGTTGTTGTTGTTTTTTATTTTGAAATATAATGTTAAACTTATGAATATATCTAGTAATTCCAAGGCTACTAAACTGGTCTCTCTTTTGGGACATGATTCTTTGTATCATGCCAAGTTTATGTAATAATTCATGTACTCTGGGTAACTAGGCTCTGGGTGTTAACCCCCCCCCCCCACATTTACCATTGGAGTCTTCCTTAGTGTATGTTACAAATGAAATTTTATATTTTTAAACAGATTATGTTAAAAAAATCACAAATAATAGGTATGGAAATAAATAACACAGTTTATATTTTCATGTATAACTCATCGTAGAAAGTAATCTATGTTTTATTCTTTAAATAATCTTTATTATTGTTCAAAATTTATTTTAACCCTTTGATTTTATATATTAAATTAAAAATAATTATCAATTCACTAAAATATATATATAAATAAATTGAATAAAAAGTAAAAATAAATTCAGAAAACCATTCAATTGGTGTTTTATTTGTAATATTATAATGTTAGAAAATAATATTATGGTATAAATAGTTATAAAATAGAGGCTGCTTACAAAATATGAAACTCTACATATTATAAGTTTTAATGCTTATCAAAGAACACTAATTATTCAATACATATACCACGAACATATTTTTAAGAACAACATTGAATATTTAGGTCCTACTCTCCACCTCATCACCTTGATACTGAAATAAATTATGTTACAATATTTATACAAATAAACTTTATTGTGTTTTTTTCATATCTTCACATTCTGTTATATTACATGCTTGAAGGTATTTAGTGATCTCTTTCACATGTTCTTAAATAGGTGAAACTTTCATCTAATGAAGAAATGATCAACCACCACCAAAGAGGAATATTCTTCTTATTTACATTCTATATAAAATAGAAAATTGATTATCCTACAATGTCAAATTTGGGGAAGTGATTTTTTAGTTATATTTGTAAAAAAATTAACCAATATTTATTTAAATTTAATTCAATGACTCTTGTTTTTCTGTATTTTTTCTTTAAGTAATTTTATTTATATATTTGAATTTACCATCTGAGGTGGAATAGTGTTAGGGTGTCTTGAGACCCCTACATTGATATATTAATAATGTTAATAAATTTTATTGTGCATGTGTGCATTATTTTGAAGTTTCAAAATTATCTAATGATTGAGAACTCATATGGATAATCTAATACCAAAGTTGATTCTAAAACATCAGGTGTTCCATTTGATAAACTTAATATTGATCAGTGGAAAATGTTATAAGGATAGAATCCATTGGTGGGTGCATTAAATTAAAATAAGTAAATAAATTTTTATTTAATTTATATGAACTAAATCAATTTATATATAAATTCTTAAATATAACTAATTTCTAATGATAGGAAGATAAGTCTAGGTAGATTAGAGAGTTTGACAGAGGGAATTATTTTTTTGTGTATCATATTGAATAATGTGCAATGATTAGATAAAGGTGGATAGAGAGGTTATGAACACATATGATCTTCAATAACATTGGAATACATATTCTTTACCAATGATCGATATTTTTGACATAGGTATCATCAACTATTAGTTCAGCAACATGATTAATTGATTGAGTATGAATTTGTATAGTTTTTATTGATGATTAGATTATGTTTATTCAAAGGATCAATGAAATGTATTAGTTATATTGATCTGATAAAATTCATCCATTTTAGCTTCAATCATAGTTATTACCCAAATTTTGGTATTTTTGTCTAAGAACTCTTATCCAACAGTGGATTACATTTCTTTGTGTAAATTTTACCCTTTCTTATTTATGATAGTCGATGTTTTACAATGAGTTTTTCACTTAACATTTCCTTATAAGGATTGAGAGTGATCAAATCCACAAATTAATAGTTGTTCTGCACATGATGAATGCATTGAAATTTGCAGATGGATCAAGATTGATCCATGGTAATTCATTGTGGATATGGGATTCAGAATGGTGACTGTAATGCCCCGGCCATAGTTGCATGGATCCAGTGCATTATTTTATGGAATTAGCATGATTAAAAGGAATTATATCTTGACGGACCTATCAAGTTATAAATCATGGAATACCATATCACATTCATGATACCCATAATACATTGGTAAATGAAAATAAAACATGATACAATATAAAATGAAATAAGTTGCATCCATGAAAGATTATTCAAATTTTTATTCTTCATAACCATGTGAAAGGAAACATAATATTTTGGTTAGAAGAAATTCTAAATAAGGGTATCTAATACATTAAAATTTATTATAAACATAAAAACTAGGCATGGTGAACAACTAAAAACAAAATCCATTAAAAATATACTTTATAATCAAATGGTAGGAAAGAAAGATGAATAAATGAATCCATATAAATGATAATAAGAGAATAAATATTATCTAGGTATATTATACTAGTTGAATAATCACATGGTTTATCAAATACTAATATAATAATAAGGGAATAAGTAATGATAGATACTTGAAACATTCCATCGATGCATCAGCTAAGACATATACAAATACTAGGTTAAGGACTAATCTAAAACCCAATTCTATTTTGTCTCATTAGACCTTTGAATGCATCGAGGGGATATATAGGGAACCTCCAGTCATTTACCTAGTTCAAAATACTCCTCATATGAAAATGTTGCAACATATACAACATAAACATTCGTATTAAAATACTAGCATACGAAATGTGAATTTTAAATGATAAACTATGAATAGTATCAAATAGTCCATAAAAAGTTAAAATATCATAATACATCAAAAACATTTGGGAGATTGTATCATAATAGATATGATTCGATTAATTAAATTATTAAATGAAGGAATTCAACATAGATGGAGATACCATTGAAAAATTATTGAAGAAATTAATCTTAAAACATCCCAAAGTGTCCCATACCACTTTGAAACATTCAAATCAATATAACTTAGTATATCCTGAGAATAAGAGTACTATTTATATGATATATTAAATGAAACTACAAGCACCATGCAAAAAATGAATAAGTGGTGAACAAGTAATATATCTCACAAATGTAAAAGTGAGATGAGAAAAAAACACTTTTTACTTTGGAAAGAAGCGTTCTTTTTGAAATAAATCTTTTTTTGTCATTAAAAAAGATTGTAAAAATGTATATCATAGAAAATAAAATGGATGTAAATTGAAATTACATTTGAGATATAAATTTTTTCCCACTAGTCTAAAATCATGTAAAAAGTGTTTTTAAGAAACATTAGAAATAAAACTTTTCTATTCTGTTTACAGAAAATATTAAAGTGATTTTAAAGTAGAAAGTCATGTTTGTTAAAAAAATGAACCAAGATTATTTTACATGATAAAATGTTTTATTTTATAAAAAAATATGATATATTAAAACAGATTATATAGGGCACTTCAAAACAGGTTATAATTTGGGAAGATCCCTTGAATTGGGCTTGTTTATCAGTTATAATTGAGAAGGAAAACATTTTATAACATGTATATACCCAAAAAATAAGGATTATATGATGTATATATATAAGTTGGGAATAAATAAAAATAATTAATAATAAATAAAAAAATATCCATTATATTTGATAAAAGGTAGAGAAATAGTAACCTGAAGGAAAAAACAACAGTTTGGGTAGAATCCCTTATGAGTTTATAATCATTCGAATCTTATTCCACATTAATTAAAATTATAAAATGGTAAATTTAATATAATTAATATATAAATTTATGATATTATACATCAATGAGAAGTATACATACCCCATACACAAGAAATAGTGGTGAATAAAGAATATCTCACCAAAATGGAAGTGATATTAGAAACTACTTACCTTCTGTCTGAATATATTCTTGACTGAACATTAATGTCCTAGATAATCAAATAGATTTAATAGATTAATTAATTCATAACTTATTATGTATTTATTTGATTTATTATAATATTATTAAGTTCATTTGAGTCATTTTTGATGAGTTATAGACATTAATTTTATCATTTCAAAGCGTTTGTTTTCTTGTTTTTCATGATCGGTTCACATGTTTATATGTAATGAAGTTCATGTAAAATGGATATAATTCTACATTATTGGAATTAAATGTTATTAATTAAAATACAGAAGTTTAATTAGTTGTATATATATATGTATATATATATATATTTCATTTGGTTAAATGGTGTGACAATGAATCATTAGATAAAATTCTAGTGATAATATCTTTGAATATTTTGGAATTGTTTCGATCGTTGCCCACTTGTTTTGTTTAATTAATAAATACTATGTATATATAATGGTTAAAAACATTACTTAGAATGTAATATATAATTTATAATATTTTTAAATCCAAAAAATATTTGAATGACGAGATTTAAAGGAGGAATTAAAGAATGAATGTTCTTCAACCATGAAGATTGTAAATCAGCACCTCCTAGATGATGATTTCATTTTTAAATAAAAAAAGAGATGGTATGGATATTTATGGTGTATATTACATTAATATGATATCATTCTAGTATATATATGATACTGAATTTATAATTTCCTTCTGGATAGATTAGGTTTGGAGATGATATGAAAAGAAAAATAAATTGAAATGAAATTAAAAGAAAAATGAAGAGGGTTTACATCTTGAATTATCCTCCTTGAGATCCTCCTTTGGGAAAGGTATTTTGGTATTTTGGAAATAATAAGAGATCATTTTCATGGAGGAGAGAAAATTTATGATTATTTAGGTATTATTTAGACAATATTCAAGGCATAGAGGTGTGAGGAGAATAGGGGGTGAGGGGTCGTTTTGATAGTGGAGAAGATGAGTTATTTTTCATTATATTAATATTTTACTTAAGATAGTAAATAGTGTATATTCTTCTGAATAAATAGAGTAATATGTGCATATGAGTTCTAACTAATGGTTCTTACCTCATCCTTATATCAATAACAACTCATAAATTCATGTATTTATTATTTATCATAAATTTATATATTTTAGAATTAACAAAATTTCAAGTGTTTTAGAAAAATCCCAAAAATTAAACCTAACCATTATAATATGTGTAGAATTCAAAAAAACACTATTTTATGAAAATAATTTACTAAATATGAAAAATTTAATCTTTAATTAAAATCATCATTTACTCGAAAAGTAATTTTTTTAAAATGAATAATGATTTTATAACACTTTGAAAAAAATAACTATGGTCTGGTACAACAATCCTAAAATCATAAGACAATAAAATATTAATATATTTACAAATTTTATGGAAATAAATATTCTTTTAATTAATTTTATTAATTATAAAATTTTATTTAAACATTGATGACTCAAAAAATACCAACAATTAATTATTAAATTTCATAATATTCACTTACTTATACAATGATATAATTATATCATGCCTTCATTTATAAGGTGCATAAATTTTATTAGAAATTAATTTGTGAGGATTATATTCATCTGGACAATTTAATATTAATTAAGGTCATATTTTTATTCCTAAGGTTACATTACTATTCCAGAGGGTCAAGTTACTATTCACCAAAAAATTAGGTTTATCCTTTCAGAATCTAAATATCTTACTGATTGCAACAGTGTATGTCCATTTTTAGAAATTTGATTAAAAAAAGTGGAAACATTATGTTTAATTTTAATCTTGCATGTTTAGAAAGAAGGTGGGTAAAAAGGACGTTCAAAAGTTCAATAAGTTTTTATATCTAATTTCAATATAAAATCATTCCAATGATCTACATTGGATTAATATCTATATAATTGATAAATTTTTAAATTAAGAATAATTTTTAATAATTATTAAGACTAAAAAAATATTTTTTAACTGTAATTCTCTAATTTTTTACTATTCAATGAAAAATGATACTTCTCAGCAGAAAATAAAAACATCACTCTAAATTGAATTTGACATTTTAAATTAAAAATAGATGTTTATTTTACAAATATATATATATATTTATAAATATATTACATTTATTTGAAACCATTATAAATAAAATATAATTGTATTTATTACAATTCATATTAATAGGTTTAACGTCTTGGATATAACTATCTCATTAAAATAATTTTAATAACAAAATTTTGTTTCACAGAGACTCAGAGTTGCGTACGTTATAGTATATGTTAAATTTATTGTTAAATCATTGGGGTGTAATGTTATCAACTTATTAAATACATTCCTTCCTTGAATTTTTAAATTTCACTTCAAGAGATAAAGTTTAATACTTGAAAATTATCTTGGGGGAACCCACATCAGAAATAATGTTAATAAAACATCCTCTTAGTAAGAGGGAAAAGTAAATGCATAGGTGTAGTACCAAAATATTTTTTTGGAAACCCTTTCATAATGATTTTAATTATATAATGTATATGGATAATGTTTGGAAGATATTAAAGAATATTAAATGTGATTTGGGGGATAAATTAATGTCACATGGGTTTTGCATGGTTTGACCAAATTGAGAGACAACTTAAGAGAAACCATATGATTTGGAAAAGGCTTTGGTCTTTTGAGGAAGTGGATTTGGCACTGTTTTAACACGGTTATGGAGAATGTATCAGGTGATCGAGTGAGGCTTATCCTAAAGACAATGTCTAGCACACGGTTACAATATGGTTTCCCTAACCGTGCGACTAAACAGTGTGAAATGTTAAAGGCTCATCCAAAAAAGTGGATCTAACAAGTTTTTTCCCTTATGTGTCTTGTTTTTTAATTTTATTGGGCCCTGAATCAGTATTTTTCGTCCCCAATGGTCAAGGAATGGTCTCATGTTGATCTGGAGGTGATCTGAACGTTTCACTTGGTGATTACAAGCCAGTTTCTTGCAAAGTGTGTTCTTTACTTGTTATTCATTCCTGGTTTCTTAGATATACTTCTCTTATTCTCTTGGTTTCTATTATCTATGCCCACAATGTGTATATATATGGTTGTGGTGGTGAAATATTTTTATATTTGGTCTTGGTTGTGATAGAGGAGGATATCTAAAGTGGGTTCATGATGATTTATCCTGGTTTCATTGGTGTTCTTCATATGTGTATCATTTTCACTCGAACTCTCAAGGTAGATTCCTTCAATCATGATTCCTATTGCAAGAATATATTGTATTTTTTTCAAATTGATTATTTTTTGTGAAATCAATTGTGAATTTTCTATGTAATTATTGTTTAAAACCCTCCTAATTAATGGTTTGTGGAAACATTTGAAATATCTATTCTTATAAAACTGATTTGGTCTTGGGTTTTAATATTTTGATTTTAAATTGTGGATTTTCAAATAATTGTGATAAATGGAATAATAAAAAATCAAAAAAATGGTTTATTTTTTTGAAATTAAATGCGTATGGTTGATTTTAATTATTTGTTTAAGGGATATTAATAAAAGAATAGATTTATTAAAAATCATGAAATTGTATTTTCATAGGTTTTTTTTGGAAAATGGTTTCATATGTTCATGTAAATTTTGTATGAATAAGGGTAAGGATTCTCTCACATCATTAGTGGGAGGGGTAATGGTTAGGTCACTCCCCCATCAAAATGGATTAGTAGGTGACATCTTGGGGAAAGGATGACCAACCACTCATGTGGGTAGGGATGTACTGGTTTCATACATGGTTGTATGTATGTATGGGTGGAATGGAATGGATATTACAAAATGCATATTGAAAATTTTATTTAAATAATTGGTTGGTTTTTTCATGAAAAATATATTTTCCTAGAAAATCAGGTGACATGGCATTTTTTTACATAGAGTTATAAACGATTTTTCGAAGTTTTTTATATTTGTTAAAAAATGTTATGGAAATTGTTTTATATAAACTTTTTTATATAAATATTGTTAAATTATATATCCTAGTGTAGTGAGTAGGGAATTCGTTAGAGAAAGACTACTGAGTTTTAGAACACAAAACTACTTTATCACTATAGTACTCTATCAGATGTTATCTTCTGCAACATGGGAAAAGGTAATGTATCACATGTCTTTAGAAATACCATGTGATACTTGTGTTATTTGGTGATGTTGGATCATGTAGATTGTAGAGCATGTAGTCTTGTGGTCATAATGTATTTTTATTAGATATCATCCACTATGGACTTTAATGTTAGTTTAGATTCCACTATGGTACATTTTAGTATGGTTGGATAAATGAAATTTTGAGTTTTCATTTGTTGTTATCATGCATCATATAGTGGTTGTTTGGTTATGGATTATTTGGTTAGTGGATTTATCCTTATAGGTAAAATTTCACCCCACTTGTATTAAATCCCTTTGACGTTTATTTCCAGCCTTTGGCATCATGGGGATGTTGTTGAAGGCCTGATAATGTCTCACTTCCCTCTCAATATAGTTAGAATAATTTGATCATTAAAAATTTTATTAGCTCGGTACATCCTTGTGGAACAAGTGGTCATCAGTTTTATTGGTCCTAGAGATGAATTCCTTCTTTTCTATTCCTTATGTTGGGATCATTGAAAGGATTAGTACTATTGGGAAAAGAGATATAGAGAAAAAAAGTATGTATCTATATTTTTTGTGATGAATTTAAATTTACTATGCAGTGGGGTACCTATGTGTTTTAGAGACAGTTATAAGATTTTCAATCTCATTTTCATGGGTTAATCCATTGAGATGAGCAAGACATGCATGAGAGGAATGACTTCCCACAAGGATTTCATATATCATTTTGAGTAATGATATATGATTTGATGCACTATGATGGTTTTTGAAAAATATTTCATTTGTATTCAAATGAATGAATTTGAAAAGAACATAGTTGGTGTATTTTCCAAATAGATTGATTTTCAAAAGTGAGTAGAAATTTTTTCATAGTTGGTTGAGTATTGAAAAGGATTATATTGGAAAATAATGTTCTGATAGCTGATGTGATAGAATTTTAAATGAAAACCCTTCAGTTGATAGAGAGGGAGACTTATGGCATTTTTTGTATGTTTAGAAAATATAACTTGGAAGGAATTGTAGAAACTAACAAGAAGAATCTATAGAGAATGTTGTCTTACCTGGGAAATAGGCGAATCAACAACATATTAAGATTATGATCCAAGCATTTCAGGCTATGAACACATGTAACCAGAGGTATGATCCAAGCCAAGTGGATCATTCAATGTTGTTCCAAAAAGAGAATCCACCCATCTTCCATGATTACTCTAAACCAGAATGATTAGAAGATTGGTTGAAAAGGATGAATCATAAAATTTATTTAATCAGCACACTAGCAAATCTAAAAGTAAACTTAGCGAAAAATATGCACGAGGATCTTGCACACTAGTGGTGGGAACTAGCAGTAAATGAATAAGTGGATCAAAGCCTTCATTGGGTGTGTTTTTAAGAATTTTTCAACATACAATTCAATCCACACATGTTTAATATTCATAGAAAAAAGGACTTCTTCATCCTGAAGAAATAAAATCCCTATATCACATAGAATTTAGCTAAATTCTTTTATTTATTGTCCTTTGATTCGAAGGATGTAGGTAGAGAGGCCTAGAAAACACATATATTTGAATCTTGGTTAAGGAATGAGATTCACTAGAATACTTCCTTGTTCTATATTAGAGTTTATAATCAGATGGAAAATTGAGTGATGGTGTTGGACATGGACAAATCAGGAGATATGGGAGGAAAATTATCATAATAGTTATGGGAAATGGTGGGTACTCTAATACTGAGGTAAAGAGGAAGAGGGACACGTGCTTCCAAGGTGGGAGTTGGAATCCGAATAAAATGGCTGGATCAGTGAATCTGGCTCTAATACCATAGATCAATCGTGGTTCTTTTCAATGCGGTTTGTTTGAACACATGAAGTGACAGTGTACAAAACCTCCTAGAGCAAGCCACAAATGAAACTAGATAGGGAATATTCAATGCTATTGTCATAATGATCTGTGGTCAGGTGCTCGAGACACTTCTTTGGTGTCACAAGAGTCATATGATTCGATAGGGGGAGGACAACATAACAAATATCCTCAGTTAAATAGAGCTATCCATGGTGATTCTAGGTATACCTTGACTCCTTAGAAAGGGAACTATCATCAAAGAAATAAAAAAAGAGTGAAACAAAAAAGTAACTATATGGAGTTGAGGAAATGATTGTAAATGATAATGCAAAACCATATATGGTTTGTGGTATAATTCATTTGAAATTATACCATTATGAATGTTCTGTTTGATAATGGTGCATCACATTCCTTAATTGCTTCTTGTGCTGTTTATTTCCAATGTTTAAAACATGATATTTTACTTCTTTGATAAAACATAAAATTGATATTGGTTAAAGAGAATGTTGATCCTTTCTGTTTAGATCATTTATATAATCATTGATGCAGACTAGATTAAATGGGACTTCACTATACTTGACATGGAGGACTATGATATAATACTCAGTATGGATTTGTTGAATATATTCAAGGCTCACATCGATTGTTATAGAAAATCAATTTGTTTCATAACTAAGGGTGAGAGTAAGAGTCTATTCAAGGTAGAATGAGTTATAATGGAAAGTAAAAAAAATTAACACCAACTGTGGGAATGATCTCTTATTAGTTGGAGGAATTAACATTGGCATCAATTGAAGAGATCGAGGGTCACAATTTTTTAGTATTAGTGGATCAATTTCTATATGTTTTTTCAAATAATTCATCTATGATAGCACTGGTAAGGTATGCAAATTTTACTATTTATCTTATTTCAGGGACCATTCTTATGTCACTTATGTTTTACAGAAAGTAACCAATAGAATTAATGGAGGTTAAAGTATAGCTGCATGTTCTAGAAAGCAATAGTTTCAGCCGCCCGAGCATGTCTCTGTGGGAAAAATCAGTGTCGTTTATGAAGAAATCATATGGAACTCTAAGGATGTGTATAGATTATATTAATCTCAACTAATTTAAGATAATGAATTTTTATCCACATCCATGCATCGTTGACCGATTTTATCAACTTTGGGGAGCTCAATGGTTCTCTAAAATTGACATGCTATCAGGATATCACCAATTGTGAGTTTTGAATGATGATATTCTAAAAACAACTTTCCATAGAAGATAGGTCCATTAAAAATATGTGGTAATTACTTTAGTCATTATGAATTCACCAGTAATATTTATGGAATTGTTGAATCATATATTTCAGTGATATTTGAATTCGTTTGTCATGGTATTTATGGACAACATTTTGGTGTATTCAAGAACAAATGATGATCATGACCAACACATAGCCACAATGTTCGTCATCTTGAGAGATCACTGTTTTTATTCCAGGTTTTTCAATGTGTGATTCTGGGATATGATAAATACACTTTCATGGCCCTGTAATTTCTGAAAAACTTGTTTCTATTGATCAAAAAAACATAGAAGCTATTATCTCTTTAAAACTACAAAAGAATGACATTGAAATATGACTTTTTCATTTCCTCACTAGTTATAATTATTAATTTTTCATGACTTATCAAGGCTAGCAACGCCTATGACTACTTTGAAAAAGAATAATGTTTTATTCCAATGGACTCGTGAATTCTAGAATTCATTCCATGAGATAAAAGTTCATCTTTTTGGATTTTTGGCCTAGAAACAACTACTTTGTACTTTATTCATTAATAAATATAATATAACATCTTGGCTGTTCTTCTTCAGGAAAATGATTGTAATAATGTCCTAAGGATAGTTATTGCACAAAAGGGTCATTATGGATCCCTACTAGGAAGAGAACCGAGAAGTTCCATAACACTATTCATTAATATATTTTCTATAGCTAGATGAAGTTATTTGAGAGACAAAAATAATACATTCCATTAGGTGTGAGGACTCATAAAACATTGAGGCACCTTCTCATGGTGTGCTTCCTTGGTAATATCTTGGAGGATATTATGAGAATGAGACCCGACAATATGAAATCTACATTTCATAGTGTAATTGGATGTTCATATATCTGTATGTGGGTATTGTTCCTTAGAAATTAAGATTGTTATTAATTGGTATAAAAACATTTTCACTTTGATGTATTGACAAAAACTGTGGGGACACATTGTTCTAAGAAATCTAGGATATGTTGGGTGTGTCCTGAGAAATAATACAATAATAGATACTGGGAGAAAGGATTTTTCCCTTATGTTCCACAATGGATGTAGATATCTCAATCCTTTTTCTGGAATTGATACAGACTAAATAAATCCATGGACTTTTTGAGGAATACGAAAGTTAAATTCTAGAAACTAAAAGAAATATTAATCTTGCAAATGGTCTGATGGAACTAACATGAAACCCACTTGATTCGAGATATCAAGAAAAATGAATTACATTACACATTAAGTGTTTATAGGAGGTGACAAATAATTTCAAAATTATCTTCTTTCTCTATGGGTGCCATGGTATGTTGCTAGATGCTAACCTTGTACTTAGGCAGGCTCCTCCTAATGCCACTGAGAAAGAGGCATAGAGGGTCACACACTAAGTGTGTCTAAGTATAATAGTTAAATATTCATTTAACAAGTTGAATAAATATTATCACCAATTTTGATTTAATAATTATTCAATCATACATGATCACATTTAATTCGGAATTAGTTATTTGAGAGGATATATTGGGGAATAATAATAACTTTATTAGAGAATAATGTAGTGATATTAATTTAATAAATAAATAATCGTTATTCAAGGTCTTGTGAATGTGATGGAGGAAATAAAGAAAATGGAAAAAAAGTATATACTCTGTATATTAATATTCATGTCATGTAGTTTTTCTATGGATTTATGAGAAATAATATTTTTTATTTGATTAAATAATATTAGGTTTAATTCATTGGGAGCACATTAAGTGATAATAATAATCAATTGATATTATTAGATATGGGGGTTTACTTAGAATTAAATGAAATGAATAAATGATTTTAGGTAATTAATTCATTAAAATATTCTACGTAATTTAAATCCCAATTATATTGTTCTAATTAACCCAGACATCCTCTATTTCTATTCACAACAGAACTAGAAAATGCTCTCAAGCTAAGAGAGATTTCTTTTTCCTCCAAGAATGCCCTCAACTTATGAGAGAGATCTTCCTCCACCAGATCAAGGAGATCACTTTGGAAGCTATTCTCAAGGTGATAAAAGGTGGACATTGTAGGAAATGTTTTTTCTACACTACCACCCAAAGATCCCTTCGGTGACGTCCAATGATACGTGGAGAATGTGTGGATCACCACTAGAGGAATCCTTCGCTTAGGTTTTGTGATGCAATGACAAATCACATTGGATAGTGAAATGAAACATAAATGAAGAGGGAATTCCATAAGGATAATTATGGACTTTTAATTAAATTAATTATATTAAATAGTTGATGATCTTCTATATGGTTCTCAGACTCCCCACTTTTATTTTGTTATTCATTCTATACTGAGGATCCGGCATTTTATTATCATGATGGATCTCAGATTGATCATTTTTAACGGAAAAATTCAAGTTATGTACACCCATCCACGCACTTATTTTGCGCCCGAAACCTAAAATTGGCATCATATGGGTAATATCATCGATTATAATTATTTAGTTTTTTTTTGATGATTTGTGAATTTAATAATTTAGTTATTTCAATTTAATTTAATCATTCTTTAAATCTCAATCTCAAGATATGTAGCTCCACATTCATTTCTAATTCACCTTAAAGAAATGATATTTGGTTTTAATTTTGATTAAAATAAAATAGGGGATCTCATCCATAGGTTCCAATGGTTCTGTCCATGAAACACCAGAACACATGACATGTATTAGGCAGTACACATCGTGTATCCAGGTTCAATGCAGCAGGACTGGTCCACCAATCCAAGGCATGTGTTGGAATCTATTGGAGTTTTAAATGACTACATGTGTTGACCAGGAATAGGTGGAATAATTTTTCTTGAATACAAACCATTTGGGACACAGGACAAGGCATTTAGTTCGTTCGAGTTAGGCTTAGACCGTTTACCCCAAACACGACATTCCCAGCTAGAGAACATGTATCTCGGACACTACACAGTATGTGTCCCACTAGAAATCTAATGTACCCTAATGATTTCTGAAGTACATTTACATGACATATCCTTAGGTGTGTACTTAATATGGACAATGAAATATAATACATGCCATGTATTTAGAACAATATGTTGTGTACTCATCAAAATTAAGCAGATTTATAAAAAGTTATTATTATTTTATAAAAACCCTCTAGACGTGTACCATGGTGTGGGAATAAAGCTGAGGAACAATATGTGATAAGTGTTTTATATACGTGTGTTTAATTTGACATATGCATAATGTTGGTTTCTTCTCATTGGGTAGTTATGAATGGGAATTCACTAGGTTGCCTCCAAGGTACAAGTTACATAAAAAGATAATTTTAATTGAATTTATTTTTTTAAAATTACGAAGCATTATAATATCAAGTAAATTAATAAAAGGGATTAAGATAAAAGGTTTGATTAATTAAAGGAAATTAATTGATTTGAGCATGAATTATCTTAAACAAGAAGGATTAATGAATTGAATTCTAGTTTTACTTATGTGTACATATCATTTCTTTTTTGGATGATGAGGATCTTGACCAGGACCTTTTAATATGGATGTTTTTTCCTAATTTATTTATTAAAATTAAATTTATGGGTATAAGAGCCTTCTCCTCAATAATATGTAGGGTTTGTGTGACCATGGATTCTTTTATGTAAAACTCTACTTTAACCGTCACTTTTGAGTGAGATAAAAGCATATGTAATGGATGGATCTCCCACGCTAGGGGAGGCAGCTCAAGTAGGGGTCCATGGTGAACTCAGTCTAAGGAGATACAGAGGTGGACAGGTGGAAGGCTTTAAACACAAACCCAACAGATTCAAGGTGTTTCTCCCCTTGGTCTTACTAGAGTTTATCAACTGCAAGATAAACTAACTAAAAGAAAAAGTTCATGATCTTACTATTTATTTAATTTATTGTTAGTTTCATGGTTATTTTATTTAGGGTGTGTTTTCATGATCACACAATTAATATATTAAACAAGCATGCATGATAGAACTAAATTAAGATAATCTTATGCAAAAATATTATCATAGACAAGGTTAATTACATAAGAATATCCCTATTAATATTTAAAATAATTTAATAAAGATAATAAAATGGAAACTTATATCTAAGCATAAAATACCTCAAATAAATAATAAGTCAGTATAGCCTTCCATATTATTGGTTAGAGTCGAACCATAGTTCAATGTGCTTGAACAACCCTAGTTTGGGTGATTTAAGAATGTATAAACCACTTGAAGCCCTTGATAACAATCCTTCCAATAAGTGGAATATCAATAGGTGTGTCAAGGAATGGTAGGCGATGTGTTTTTGATGTGTAATTCCAAGCCACTAGATGTGGAACTGCATCCAAAAGAGTGAGGATGTTAAAGCTGAATTTGATATCAAGTGTAATCATTCCATTTCAATAAATTGTTTATTATATATAGCTTGTGGGGTTCAAATCTGTATTTAAATTCTAGAACCAAGTATATTTAAAAATATTTCTAGAGGATTGTTGGATCTACGAGCTACTAATGGTGCGAGGTTGGCTTCTTGGCCATTAGTGATTACCATCTCTCATTACCAGCTGGGATGCTTTTGGTTTTACATAACTATTATTATGTGCCTTGTGTTACAAAGAACATTATTTGTGTATCATGTATAGATATGGATAGATTTATTTTCACGTTTGGAAATAAGGGTTTTTTCTTTTGTGAGAACAACATATATTATGGTATGGTACATTTAAAAAATGTTTTGTATGTATTAACTTATGAAAACCAAGTGTTGGAAATCGATAATGAAACAAAATCACATGACTCATACAACACCAATTTGTGGAATAACCATCTTGGTCATGTAAATAAGATGATATTGACAAATATCTTATCAGATGGTTATTTTGACACTATAGAGCTAAAACCACCTGATAGATTTCACACTTGTTAACAAGGTAAAATGACCATGCCACCTTTTAGTGGATTGGGTGAAAGGGCCATAGAGCTTCTAGGATTGTATCATATGGATTAGTGTGGAAAATTTCCTATAAAAGATAGAGGAGGATATTCATACATTATTACTTTTACTAATGATTTGAGTTGATATGGATATATCTAATTAATGAGGTATAAGTCAGAGTCCTTGGAGAAATTTAAGGAATTCATTAATGATGTGGAGAATCATCTTCTTAAGAAGATAATGAATCTTTGATCAGATAAAGGTGAAAATTATTTGAACCAAGAGTTGATTGACCTTTTACGGGATTTTGGGTTTCTATCGCAAATCACTCCTCCTTATACACCAAATTGGAATGGTGTTAGTGAAAGGAGGAACTGCACCTTGATGGACATGGTGAGGTTGATGATGAATCATGTAGATCTTCCACTATCCTTTTGTTGATATGCATTACAAAATGAATCATACACATTAAACTGAGTACCCAATAAGGTGTAAAATTGAATTCCCTCTGTGTTATAGAATGGAAAGAAACCCATTTTTTTGAACACATGTGTATGGGGATGCAAGGAATTTGTAAAGGTCTTATCAGGCAACCAACTAGCACCCCATGGAATGAGGTGTATCTTTATAAGATATCCCAATGAAATGGAAGGATATTACCTATATAACATTTTAGATAATATTGTGACTGTATCCAAACAATCGATCATTCTTGAGAGGGAAAACATCCTCAAAAAAGGTTTTGGGAGCAAGATTGACTTTGAAGAAGTTGTTACTCAGGATACGCAGGAGTTCGTACAGGAACATGCTTCATAGGTCCCTATGGAAGTAGTTCTAAAAACACATGTACCACGTAGGAGATCAAAAGATGTAAGGGAATCGGAGAGATTTGGTTTCCTAGTAATGGAGGATGGTGTATCATTATTATTGGAAATGATGAACCTATATCCTACAAGGAAGTAGTAGAGATCCCAAAATCTACTAAATAGATAGAAGCTATGTATTATGATATGGATTCCCTGTATCAGAACAATGTTTGGGTTCTGGTCGATGAGATAGTGGATGTAATTCCTATTAGATGAAAATGGGTATTCAAGAAAAACCTAGACAAGGAAGGTCACAATATCACCTATTAAGTAAGGCTAGTGGCCAAAGGATTTATAAAATGTCAGGGAATTGACTATGATGAAGCCTCTTCACCAATTTCCATGTTTATCTCTATAATAATCATACTTTACATTGAATCTTACCATGGCGATGAGATTAGTCAAATGGATGTCAAAAAAAATTCCTTAATGCGAACCTTTCGCAATATGTCTATATGACACAAATAGAAGGGTTTGTAACACTAGGTGAAGTCAAATAGCAACGCATGTTGCAGAATTCTATTTTTGGATTAAATCAAGCATCTAGGACATGGAACATTAGATTTGATGAATCCATAAATGAATTTGGTTTCATTAATAATGAAAGTGATTCATGAGGTTATAAGATGCTTAATGGGAATGTGGTGTTATCCTAGCAGTATATGATGATGAAATTTTATTTATTAGAAACAATGTATCGGTCATACAGTTATCTACGGATTGGTTGAACAAGTGTTTCTACTTGAAACACTAAGGTGATGCATCCTATATTCTAGGGATCAATAACATTCTTTATAGATCCAAGAGGATAGTTGGATTAGATACTAAATTGATGTAGTATAGAACAATCCTAGAGGGGATCAATTCTAGTGTCACATGTCCTAAATATTTATAAGAAAGTGTGCCCTTAGACACAACACGGGAAATATAGAAAGAGTAAGATCTAATTTTATTAGGATATAGAATCCATCGTGTATGTCATGTTATGTATGATGACTATTGTAGCCTAAGTACTGAGCATGGTAGGTAGGTATCATGAAGATCTAGTAAAATGACATTGGATTGATTTAAAGACTATCCCTAAGTATTTGAGAAGAACTAAAGATATGTTCAAGGTGTTTGGAGAAGATGAGGAGCTTGTTATAAGAGGATATGTTGATGCCATTTTTAAAACATATGAAAACAATCTAAAGTAATTCATAGTATATGTTTTCTATCTCATCAGGGAAAATATGAGCTGGAAGAGTACAAAGTAGCTAATTTTCACCGATTATACAGTGTAGTCCAAATATAAAGATGCTTCTGATACAGCCAAGGAATCCATCTAGATTCAAAACTTTTTCCATGATCTAGATGTGGTATATATATGTAAAGACCATATCACATTGTATTGTGATAATATTGTGGTGGTGGATCTTTGAAAAGAACCAGGGTCACATCAACAGACAATGAACATTCTTCTATAGTATCAAATGTTGAGGGATTTATATCAAAGTGGTCAGGTTGCAGTGAATAGAGGTCCATGGAAGATAATGTGGTAGACCCCATGACTAAAGGCCTATCTCAACAGAAGCATGAATATCATGTGAGATCTAGCAGGTTAGAGGATGTTATCAATTTTCTCTAGTCTAAGTGGGGGTATCTTGGAGTTGGTGGCCTAGAACCAACAAATTTTTAAATTATTAATTAATAAATACTTTATCACATCATGATTGTTCTTCTTCATGAAAATGCATGTGATAATGTCTTAAGGATAAGTGTTTCACTAAAGGGTCACAATGGATCCCTACTATGATGGGAACCTGGAAGTTCCATTACATTGTTTTTGAATATATCTTCTATGTCTAGATAATGTTATTTGAGGCACACAAATAATATAGGTCGTTATGGATGAGGACTCATAAAAATTTGAGGCACCTTCTCATGGTGTGCGCCCTAGGTAATGTCTAGGAGGATATTATGAGAATGATACGGGCAAGTAGGAAATACACATTTCATAGTGTCATTGGATGTTTCTATCTGCGGATGCATGTATTGGTCCTTAGACTTTATTATTAATATTAATGGGTATTAAAACTCGTGCACTTAGATGTATTGAAAAAACCATTGAAAACACAATGTTCATAGTGCAGTAGGATATATTGGGTGTGTAATGAGTATTACTGCATTAATAGATAATGTGAGAAAGGATTTTTCCCTTCTCTTCCATGATTAAAGTATCTATATTATGCCCTTTTATGTAATTGATATAGCCTATATAAATCCATCTCCATGGTGAGGAATGGGCGATTTCAATTCTGGATAGTCAATGCATGAATAATTGAGCACATGGGTTGATGGAACTAACATGCAAACCGCTTAATTATATATATCAAGACAAAAGGATTACATTATACAGTAAGTGTTCATAGGAGGTGACACATCCTTGTGGCATTAACTTCTATCTATATGAGTGGCTTGGCATGTTTCTAGAAGCTAAACATTGAATTTAGGTAGGCTCGACCTAATACCACTAAGAAAGAGTCTCATAGGATCACACGTTGTGTGTGTCCAAGTATCTCGGTTAAATACTCATATAACAAGTTGAATAATGATTCTTTCATATTGTGGTTTAATAATTATTCAAGTATGCCAGATCACATTTATTTTTACACTAGTTATTCAGGAAAATATATTGTGGGAGAAATAACATATTTATTATCAAATAATGCATTGATATTTATTTAAGAAATAAATTTCCATTATTCAATGTATAATGAATGTTTTGGAGGAAAGAATGAAAATGGAAAAACAATATTACACTATGTGTACAATAATATACACGTGCTTTGATAATAATAGTAAATTGTTATTGTTAGACATGGGGTCTTGCTAATAATTAAACGAAATAAATAAATTATTTGGGGTAATTAATTCATTTTATTAATCTATGTAATTAAAATTGAAATTATATTATTCTCATTAACCTAGCCATTCTATGTGGTTGTACAAAACAGATCTACAAAAATCCCTCAATCCAAGGGAGAATTATTTTTCCTCCAAGAATGCTCTCATGTTATGAGAGATATACTCCTCCACTGGTTCCAGGAGAGTGCTTTGAATGCAGCTCTAATTGAGATCAAAATACAACATCATAAACAATGTCTCTTCTATGCTATAGCTCGGTGTTCCCTTTGGCGACGTCAAGATATACGTGGACCATGTGTGGATCACCACTAGGGGAAGCTTGCAATTGGCTTCAATAACACAATGGCAGATCACATTGGATCGTAACTAGGAGAATCAATGAATAATGAATTCCATTAACATAATTCTTGTCATTTTATAAAATTAATTACAACCAACATATTAAGATCCTATTTATGGTTCTTGAACTCCCCTGTTTTCTTTCGTTCTTTGTTTTATTCCAATGATTTGGTATTTTATCATCCTGAAGGATCTCATATTTCTCATTGTTAACCAAAAAATTCATGTCAGGTACACCAATCCATGTGCTTTTGCTACATCAAGAACCTACACATCTTACATCAGAAACTATCCTGATTTTACCGAAATCAGTACATGGTTATTTGGTGTATTGTTAGGCTTCAGGATTTTGTTAGGATGAATTCTAATGCATGGAGAACACATTTTTTCTTATGGATCAAGGTGTTTGATGGTTTGTGAGAAGAATTTCCCAACACATTATTCGGAGTCACCTATAGTCATCCATGCTTTCAAGACTTGGAACCATTATCTCTAGGTGAGAAATTTATAGTTACCACAGATCATTAGAGACTAAAGCATATTTTCTCATAATGATATTTGAATATGATGAAAATGATATAGAAGAAGTATCACCAGTTGTTTGACATTGACTTGATGTATACCCTAGGAAAAAGAAATACTATGGTTGATGCATTAAATAGAAATTCATATGCATAGTTCTAAAAATAATCTCTAGACAAGTGGAAGTTGATGCCTTCCCTAGCCGACATGCATGTGGAATTTGAGGACTAATTTGATGTTGTTGTTTTCTTTTAAGTTTCCATGGTTCCTGATTTAATGGAAATTTTAAAATAGGTATAGACGTCTGAGGAAGAATGTGTGGATATAAGATCAAAATAAAATGGTGGGGAGGCCATTGAGGGATGGAAATTAGATAAGAGTTCACTGTTGTGGATCAAAATCAGATGGTTGTGTCTATGGATTTTTCAAAAAAAAATCTTCACTTCTACCACAATTAGAAATGGGTTGTTCATCTAGGAATATAGAAAATCTATTAGGAATTAAAAGTGATTTTTGTTGATTTACATGAAACAGGAGGTTGCTAATTTGGTTTCATATTGCTTAAATTGTTGGTAAGTTAAGGTAGAGCATTAGTGACCAGTAGGTATGTTGCAGTCTTCACCCACCATGATGTCGAAGTGGGAGAATATATCTATGGATTTTGTTATAGGTGTCCCTAGAATGGTTCAGATACATAATTCCATATGGGTGATAGTGGATCAGCATACCAAGTTGGATCATTTCATATATATTCATGAAACTCATACAGTAGAATAACTGTCAAAAAATCTATATCGTAGAAGTTATAAAAAGGAACGAAAAACATGTATCGATCCTACTAGAGAGAGATCTAAGGTTCATATCACATTTCTATAAATGCTTATAAAAATCACTTGGGACTCAGTTGAGTATGACTACCATATATCATCCTCAGATGGATGGGAAATATGGAAGGATGAAATAAACGTTGGAAGGTATATTGCAGGATTGTGTAATGGATTTTGATGGATCATGGGAAGATCATGTTCTAAGGGTGGTGTTCATTTACAATAATAACTATCAATCCTCAATACATATGGTTCCTTTTGAGGCATTTTATGGGATTCCATATCATTCCCTACTATGTTGGGTGAAAATAGGTGAGACATCACTAGTGGGGGAAGACATGTTCAAGAAATATTGTATAAGATTTAGTTCATCTAAAAGAAGATAATGACAGCTCGGATTCATCATAAATCTGATGTGAATCATCACCGAAGACCACTATCATTTTTAGTATGTGATCATGTGTTCTTAAGGATATCTATAAGGCTTCAATATTGTCATTTATGATATCAGTGAATGTTATATCCTCGATACATAGGCCCTTTAGAGATACATCATGTGATTGGAGAGATAGAATATCTGTTGGATTTTCCAAAATGATTCAGTTTAGTTTATAATTTGTTCTATGTATCTTAGTTGAAAAATTATCAACCCGATCCTGACCATGTGATCAAATGGGTTCACATTGACTTAGAGAAAGATGCATCTTTAGTGCATATCACAGTGTAGATTTTGCATAAGTAATAGAAAGTATTGCATATAAAAATCATTGGTCTAGTATGGGTTTGGTAGAAACATAGTCATGTTCCAAAAGAGACTTGGGAATGTGATAAGGAGATGAAAGAGAAATGATTGAAACACTTTCAAGAAACTTATGGTTTTCTACTTTATAGGGACAGAAAGACCAATGGTGGGGATAATGTAGAACCCCCCATGTTGAGTAAGTAACCCTTTAATTATGAATTTAATTATATAATGTATATGGGTGATGGTTGGAAGAGTTTTGAAAATATTAAATGTGTTTTTGGTGTAAAAGGGATTGTGAACGATTTTTCCAAACCACGTGACAACCTAGGAGAAATGGTTCTCTTTTAAAATGTTTTGGGTCTTATAAGGAAGTGTATTCATCACAGTTGGAACATGGATATGGATAAAATTTAGGGTATCATTAAGGTATTTTCTAACAACTGGTTAACATAATGTTTCTCAAACTGTTAGACTAAACCATGTATAGGGTCAATGTTAGATCATAAAAAAGTGGATCAAAAATGTTTTTTCCTTTTCGTGTCTTGTTTTCCCTTATATGCATCCCTTATGTGGTATTTTTCTTCCCCAAAGGTCAAGTATGTTTTTTCCATTTATCTAGAGGACATCTGAAGGCTTCCCATGGTAAATAGAGTTCAATTTCTTGTTGTATATCTTCATTCTTCATCATTCTTTTTAGTTTTATTATATCTACTTATACTCCTCTATTATTTTCTTTGATATACCACTATTGTGAATATATATTTGGTTTTTGTGTGAAAATATGTTTATATTTTGTCTTGTATGTGATATGGCAAGAGATCTATGGTAGGTCCATGAAGATTTAACCTGGTTTCTTTGGTGTTATTCATACGTGTATCATTTTCAGAAAAAAATCAAGAGGTATGAGGATTCACTCTCTACTCCTCCATCTAGAATTGATTAGTTTGGTTTCAAATTTATTATTATGTATGAAATTGATTTTGAATTGGATACATAATTATTTTTCAAAACCCCTTGAGTGATGGTTTGTGGAAACATGTGAATTGGTTGTTCTTACAAAAGTTCTTTGCTTCATGGTTTTAAAATGTTGATTTTTAATTAAGGATTTTAATGGTGTTTGGATAAATAGATTTATCAACATGTTTTAAAAAATATGGATTGTTTTAATGAAATGAAATGTCGAAGGTTGATTTAAATTTGATTGTTTAAAGGTCTTAAAATTGTTTTTTTAAATGGTTGAAATGGTTTTTTTTCATAAGTTTTTTTTCATAATGGTTTTCGTGTTCCTATGAATTAGGGATGAATACGTTTACAGAGTCTCCCCTCTCATTGGTGGGATGGATAAGGGTTAGACGTATCCCCAATCAAAAAGGTTCACTAAGTGATTGCTTAGTAAAAGGATGACTCACCACTCATGTGTATAGGGAGGTCCATGTTTCATGCATGGTTAAATGTGTGGATAGGTGGAATGGAATGGTTATGCCAAAATGGATTTTGAGAAATTGATTTAAAGAATTGGTTTTTTGTTTTCATGAAAACTATATTTTTTTGGAAAATATGGTGACATGGAACTTTTTTATATTTAGTTAGAAACATTCTTATATGTTGTTTATATTTTTTATAAAATGTTTTGATATTTTCATAATATAAATTATTTTATATTAATTTTTCTAAATTTATTATCCTGGTGGAATGAGTAGGGAAGTCACTGAGAAAAAACTAATATGTTTTTGTACTCACCCCTACTTTGGTACTTTGGTTCTTTTGTAGAATTCATCTTCCATGACATGGGAAAAGGTGAAGTATCACATGTCTTTAGAACTAACTTGTGATACTTGGGTTGTTTGGTGATGTTGGAGCATGGAACTTATGGAAAAAGGAATCTTTTAGTCATTTTGGAGTATTTTAGTTTTCATCTTCTACTTACATTGATGTTAGTTTTCATTATTTTGTGGTAATTTTGAGTATGGTTGGATAAATGAAATTTTGATTTGTCTTTAATTTTTATCATGCATCATATTGTGGAAGTTTGGTTTTATATTGTTTGGTTAGTGGTTTTACCCTTATAGGTAAAACCATCTCCTATATATATTTAAGCTCTTTGGCATTTATTGCTAGATATTAGTATCTTGTCTTTCTCTCTTAAGGCCTAGTAATGTCTCACCTACCACCCAAGAAATTTATAATAAGTGGTCCATTACAATAGGTTACCAGAAAACAATGCATTTGATTAGGATAACATTTGTGTGAAGTGAAAATAAGGACATTGAAAAATAATATAACAATAATTTTATGATGTAGAGTGATGGAAAATATTTTATATAGAGTGACTACCATAAAATGGTGATCAGTTAAAAAAACATTTATTTCTCATAAATAAAACTATATAGAAAACGTTTTTGTTTCAAAATATTTTTCCATGAATTGAGGGATTCGTTTACTGTTTAAATAGCGGTTTCCATTGTCGCACTTCTATATATGCTGGACGCAACAACTTCCACCCTCCCCAGTCACCCAGATCCGGCACCCACCTCCCACCTACCAAGCGGTCCTACCGCAACACCGACCTCCTCATGTCCTAGTAGCCATCCCACCCAACTAGAACCCCGGCCCCATCAGATTTCATTTACACCTGGGAGGTACTCCTTTAATTTTTCTGCATGTTTTCCGCAATACAGAATTATCACCAAAACCATTGGGGGAGATCTGCGCAACCCGCAACGGGTCTGGGCAGATTGGCCCGACCCAGTTTGGCCCTTGCACCGCCTAGTATGGCCCTCTTTAGGTTTTCCTAGACCCACACAAGTCCTGAATTGATGTTTTGGGGACCGACCATTTAAATTAATCAAAATAAAATGATTTAATTAATTTCATTTTATTATCTATATTAAATTAATTAAAATTCATTGTGGTTATTTATTTTAATACTCAGGATAATAATTATTTTAATTTTGTAATGAAATTAAAATTTTCGATTAATTTAATTTTGACATAAAAAATTAATTAATTTAAAGACTGATATTTAGTAAAATTATTTTAATTATTTAATTCATTAAATTGAATTTATAACCCTCATACTTATTTAATGCATTTTAATTTTATCGCGCATTATTTACCCATCTTCTAGTCTTGACCACCAACCAGTGTATGTTTGTATTTATTTAATTAATTATTTAACTTCATGAGATTATTGTAATTAACTAAATAGACGGTATGTGCATCGTCTTTCTTTTTCAGTTAAAATGTATAAGGGCATGTGCACTCATTTTATACAAGATGTGCATTTATACCCCTACAACCCCTCTCTTGTGCCCAAGTATATTTGTATTTTGGACAAAGATGATGCAAGACCTGACGTGGACCCTGCCCAGATCAGGCAGTGTACATTGATCAAAACTGTGCATGATTACACATGGATCCCTCCAAGATGATGCAGTACTCCAAGATGAGGCATCGACCCCACTAAAACAAGGAGATACTCTAAAAAAGATTAAAACATACAAGACAAGGGGAAAGCTTATAGCATCCCTCCTTTTTATCACATAAACTTTCATTATATTTTACAAAACCGATGATCTTTAATGTTTAGTGTATTGGAAACCAGGAACTTAAAACATGAAAACATAAAACATTATTCTTAAACACTTGGTAGGCTTCTCCTCATGATCATCCTATGTTCATTACTACATCTCATAACCTGGGTACATGCATCAAAAGAAAGGGTGAGCATAAGGCCCAGTAAGGGAAACAAGAGGAACATTTTACAAGTGAACTTGAGATACTTCAATAAGGTCATGAAAAGAACTTTAAGGCATGAGAAAGAAATCATGAGATATATCATAATAAAAATAACATTTTTCATAACTTGAAGATGTGGCTGCAACATTTAATATTGACAATAATTTTGTTTCACCAAGGTTCATCCCCAATGTGTCATTAAAAATTACCGAGGTTATTCACCAAGGTATCAGTCTAAATGGTCATCTCTAGAGATTTAGTATTTACCCAATGCATTGGAGCTCTATCTGGGCGCACCCTGGACATGTCTTTATTATCATGTGAGCCACATATATCATCATCAATCATTTCATAAACAACCCATATAGCATAAAAGAAATGGGTTTCATTTCATAATTATAACGTTTAAAAACAGCTCTAAAGACATGATCTTTACATCACTTTAAACCCACGGAAAGGGAGAGCGGGTCTCATGTATGTAAATACCAGAATTTAAAATAGAGAAACTTGGTATATATGTGAATACCCCTATAGAATAGAGAGATTTGAGTATTCACATAATAAAATAAAAGAACTTCAGAAAAGGATAGATACATTTTAAGACAGAAATTCTGCAGCATAACGGCTATGTTTCAGGGTTTTAGAAAACATTGAAAAGAGAGGGGGCATGGGTCAAACAATCATAAATGATCCATAAAACAGTAGGGAGAAGAATAAAAATTATTTTAGAACATGGTAATGAAATTTGAAAGATATACCATATGAAATGAAGAACATGAAAGGAAGACAAAACTAAGATTTCTCTTATGAAAATTCGGCAGCCTAACGACGTCACTTAAACTTCAAAAAAAAAGAATTGATGAGATCAAATAGGGTCTCTCATCATATGAACATAAAATTTCAGTATGATAGATATAGATATAATACCCCAACATAATAAAAAGGAACTTGAAATACTTGAAATGAAAGTAGAACATTGAAAAATGAGAAAGGTGAAAGAATCCCTTAAAATTTCAGCAGCCTAACGGTGTCACTTAAACTTCAAAAAAATGAATTGACGAGATCAAATAGTGTATCTCATCATATGAACATAAAAGTTCAATATGACAGATATAGAGATCATACCCCAACATAATAAAAAGGAACTTGAAAGACTTGACATGAAAGTAGAACTTTGAAAAATGAAAAAGCTGAAAGAATCCCTTAAAAATTCGGCAGCCTAACGGCATCACTTAAACTTCAACAAAAATTAATTGACGAGATCAAATAGTGTCTCTCATCATATGAAGATAAAAGATAAGTATGATAGATATAGAGATCATACTCCAACATAATAAAAAGGAACTTTAATGACTTGACATGAAAGTAGAACTTTGAAAATTGAGAAAGGTGAAAGAATCCCTTAAAAATTCGGCAGCCTAACGGCGCCACATAAACATTCATAAAACGAAATGATGAGAGTAAGAGGGGGTATCTCATAATATGAACATAAAAAGGACAGTATAATGAATATAAAATAACATCCTTCAACATATGAACATGGATCATAAAATAAATGACATAAAAGAGATTACTTGAAAAGAAAGAGAGAGGTCGGATCCCTTACGAAAATTCGGCAGCCTAACAGCTCCACTTAAAAATTATAAAAATGAATTGATCAGAGTAAGAGGGGGTATATAATCATATGATAATAAAAATTATAGTATGGTGAATATAAAAGAACATCCTCCAACATAATAACATGTATCATAAATGAAATGACATAAAAGAGATTACTTGAAAAGAAAGAGAGAGGTCGGATCCCTTACCTTAAAACGTAACTCTTAAAACTCAGCAGTTTTGACCTTGAGGGATTGGGGGAACCTGGAGAGGACTCCTTGGGAGGTAATGAGACCAGAACTTCGTTAGAGGAGAGTTGGGAGTCAAATGGATGAGAGGATGACTTGGTATTTATAGGGAAAGTGAGGGGACATGGCATTAATGGCCAAGGGACACCTCACAAGTGGTTTTCTCAAAACCATGGGCTCTCCCATGGTATTTCCCATGGAGTTAGGACACATGGGGCCCCCATACAATAATGCATCACTTTTGGTCGGCCAACCCTTAAAATATCTCATGACATCATCATGACACAGTTATGATGTCATTAAACATACCAAAACCCTAAAACTGCATTATTTACTATTCACTGAAAATTCATCTTTCTCAGAAAAATCCCAAAATTTCACCTTAACCAAATATCGATGCTCTGATTAAAAAAATGAACTCCATTTTATAAAAATATTTTTCTAAATATTTTTTTTTAATTTTTAAATAAATACACTATTCGTTGAAAATTCATTTTTTCAGAAAAATCCCCAAAAATTACCATATCATAATATCATTGCTCAGAGTTCAAATATAAAGTCAATTTTATAAATTTAATTTTCTAATTATTTTTAATTTAATTATTAATTAAAAAAACTATTCATCCGAAAAAACTAATACTTGAATAATAATTTATGAAACCGTTATTTATCGATTTTATTGAATCACATTACTTAAACAATGTGTCTAAATTATATTAACACTTTCTTTAAGTGAGATTACTAATCCATTTGGTAACATTACTAATCCTAAGTGAAAAATCACTATTCATAATTTACTATTCATCAAAAAACAATTTGATCTTATTAGGCTCTAAACTTCGTACTGAACATAAATATAGAAGACCATTTTTTGAAAACCATTACACATTTTTAATTATTTAAGGTTTACATAAACATTTTTCTAAAATTCATCAAAAATATGCATACTATATATATCCGGTCATTTAAAAATTCATAAACTTCATCATAAGAAGAAAGTAAATTTTTTATTTAAAACAAAGGATTACACAAGGCAGTTACGGTCTCCTTACATAGCCCCTTATCACACCAGCATAGGACCTAAGTGTAAGGTGTGCTAAGGTGAGAGAATATGAGGGCGGCTCATCCAACATGCACGAGTAGTAATTTCTATCAGTTTGAACTTCTCGCGAAGGAGATTCTGTTCTAGCTTCACATGATGAAGTTCGGCTTGGGTTTGGTCCAAAGCAAATTCTAGTGGTGCTACCTCTTTCCCAAGTTCTATTAGATGGGCTTCGATTGGTCCAAGACAACTGGGTGAGGCTATCAAATCTTCTTTCTATATTAATTAACCAAGAACACTTGTATTTAGAGACAATAATCAAAACGTTTAGTTTCCAGTGGTCATATTGACCAACGATCATATAATAGTCAAAACCCAACAGTCTCATTTTAATTATACTCATATTATCAAATGAAACAGTTTTGTTGAGTATAAAATAACACAAAAAATTAGGAAACAAGATTTATTCAAAATTTCGGATCGTTACAATCCCCCCCCCCCTTAAGAAATTGCGTCCTCGCAATTTTTTATAATTGGGTTTGGAAATTTCATTGAAAGTCCCACATCGGAAAAAGAGTCAGTAGCACTATTACTTTAAAAGAAAGAAAAGCAAGTATAAAGGCCACCCGAGTTTACCCATACTAGGATTCCATGTAGGAAAACATGGACATGGAGGATAAATCAAAGGGTCACGTTCTTAAGGAGTCTGAAAGAAAACATGATTAGGAGAAAGTTAACAACAAGAAAATCACCAACTTATGATGGGTTAAACGGTATTTGATTTCCCTGTAGGAAACGTTAACAGACAACGTTTTTGTTTTACATTCCTTTTCATAGTTTTGAGGAATTCACTTACTACATAGAATAAAACACAAGGAAATACACCTACCTTCAAGTAGATTTTGACCCTTTAATAAGTTTCTACCAAAACTAATCTTTTCTCCAAATGATGAGCATTCAAAACTACTTTGTCTCATCAAAGCAGAAGAATCATATTCTAGATACTCACATAATCCACCAAAGATTAACTATCTATTTCTTCTATTATCCCCCAAAAAAGAAAGGGTAAGATAAAACAACTCTTCAAAAAGAAAGAATCCCATAGGAAGGGAAAGTTATTTAAATCTTCAAAATTTCACGGTACTACCCAAAGTTCATCATAGACCATTCCATTAATAACTCTCCTTAAAATTCCTCAAAATAAACCAAACTAAGATTGAAACCCAAATACAAGAAGGATTTGATAACATAGTCTTCCCAAATTAACATTATTGTTCATCTCCAAACAACATCAACCACTCCTAACATCTTATAACAAAATTAGCTAACCTAAACATATTTTAGCCTAGATAGGTTAATCATTTCCATAAGTAACCTAAATTACTATAATCCCACCTTAAATTCATCGATTCTTCAAAATATAAGTCAACCTTTACTCCTCAAAGAAAATACTGTAGTAATCTATTTACCTCAATCAAATATGGTTCCCAGAATAGTGAATGTCTTCCAAAATAATAATCATCTTTTAATCCCCTAATCATCTCTGTCATATTAATATGGGAATCGTCACATTTCCTATCACATTGGTTGTTGGGACATGTTCTTCCATTTCCCACCATTAACTACAAAAAGAAAGTACAATTAGGGGCTTGAATACTTAGCCAATAATCATTAAAAGGAATCTTTAAGCATAGAAGGATAAACTTGTAGAAGGAAAGTATACCCTAACTTGTGACCCCCTAGGATCCAATCTAGGTTATCCATGATCATATATTCTTATGTGAATATTTATTTTATTTTATCTTCGTTCCTTAAAAAATGGTTCATACTAAGCTTATAAATTTACCAAAGAATATCCTCCGGGAGTGTCGTAACCAAGAGTGCAACAAATCCCGTTGTCATGTACCAGTTCCCATTTTAGTCTAGCTCAAAGCAGTGATTTCGGGTTTTACCCCTATGTGCATATGTTCCAGAGCGACCTCTACCTGCTCGTATCCAGACAAGGATGTATTTTCTTGGCAACCCTTTACTCAATACTCACCAAAATACCAGGAAGATTTCCTATATATAAACTTTTTTATAGGATTTTTCCTAATGTTTTCATATCCTAGTTTCCAGAAATAACTAAACCATCCTTTGATACCAACTATAGCATCCCTCCTACTTATCACATAAACGTTAATTACATTTTACAAAACCAAGGTTCTTTAAGGTTTAGTGTCTTGGAAACCAGGAACTTAAAACATGAAAACGTAAAACATTCTTCTTAAACACTTGAAAGGCTTCTCGTCATGTTCATCCTAGGTTTATTACTTCATCTCATAACCTGGGGACATACATCAAAAGAAAGGGTGAGCATAAGGCCCAATAAGGGAAATAAGAGGAACATTTTACAAGTGAACTTGAGATACTTCAATAAGGTCATGAAAACAACTTTAAGGCATGAGAAAGAAATCATGAGATATATCATAATAAAAATAAAATTTTTCATAACTTGAAGATGTGGCTGAAACATTTAATATTTACAATCATTTCGTTTCACCATGTTCCATCCCTAAGGTGTCATTAAAAATTAACAAGGTTATTAACCAAGGTATCAGTCTAAATGGTCATTTCTAGAGATTAAGTCTTTACCCAATGCATTGGAGCGCTATCTGGGCGCACCCTTGAAATGTATTTATTATCATGTGAGCCACATATATCATAATCAATAATTTCATAAACAACCAATATAGCATAAAAGAAATGGGTTTCATTTCATAATCATAACGTTTAAAAACTGCTTTAAAGACATGATCTTTACGTCACTTTAAACCCACGAAAAGGGAGTGTAGGTCTCATGTATGTAAATCCTAGAATATAAAATAAAAAAACTTGGTATATATGTGAATACCCCTATAGAAGAGATAGATTTTATTATTCACTTAATAAAATGAAAGAACTTCAGAAAAAAAGAGAGACATTTTGAGACGGAAATTCTGCAGCATAATGACTATGTTTCGGGGTTTTAGAAAACATTGAAAAGAGAGGGGGAATGGGTCAAACAATCATAAATGATTCATAAAACAGTAGTAGGACAGAATAAAAATTATTTTAGAACATGGTAATGAAATTTTAAAGATATACCATATGAAATGAAGAACATTAAAGGAAGAAAAAACTACGATTTCTCTTATAAAAATTTGGCAGCCTAATGGCGTCACTTAAACATCAACAAAACTGAATTGATGAGATCAAATAGGGTCTTTCATCATATGGACATAAAAGTTCAGTATGATAGATATAGATATCATACCACAAAATAATAAAATGAAACTTGAAATACATGACATGAAAGTAGAACTTTGAAAAATGAGAAATGTGAAAAAATCCCTTAAAAATTCGACAGCCTAACGGCGTCACTTAAACTTCAACAAAAATTAATTGATGAGATCAAATAGGGTCTCTCATCATATGAACATAAAAGTTCAGTATGATAGATATAGAGATCATACCCCAACATAATAAAAAGGAACTTGATAGAATTTACATGAAAGTAGAACTTTGAAAAATGAGAAAGGTGAAAGAATCCCTTAAAAATTCAGTAGCCTAACGGCGTCACTTAAACTTAAAAAAAATGAATTGACGAGATCAAATAGGGTATCTCATCATATGAACATAAAAGTTCAGTATGATAGATATAGTGTTCATACCCCAACATAATAAAAAGGAACTTGAAAGACCTGACATGAAAGTAGAACTTTGAAAAATGAGAAAGGTGAAAGAATCCCTTAAAAATTCAGCAGCCTAACGACGCCACATAAACATTCATAAAACAAAATGATGAGAGTAAGAGGGGGTCTATCATCATATGAACATAAAAATTACATTATAATAAATATAAAATAACATCCTCCAACATAATAAAATGGAGCATAAAAGAAATTATATAAAATATATTACTTGAAAAGAAATAGAGAGGTCGAATCCCTTTCGAAAATTTGGCAGCCTAACGACGCCACGTAAAAATTCTAAAAATGAATTGATGAGAGTAAGAGGGGGTATATCATCATATGAAAATACAAATTAAAGTATGGTGAATATAAAAGAACATCCTCCAACATAATAACATGGAGCATAAATGAAATGACATAAAAGAGATTGTTTGAAAAGGAAGAGAGAGGTCAGATCCCTTACCTTAAAACGTAACTCGTAAAAACTCAATGGTTTGGACCTTGAGGGCATGTGGGCACCTTGAGAGGAATCATTGGGAGTTAATGATACCAGATCATTGTTGGGGGAGAGTTGGGAGTCAAATGAATGAGAGGATGGCTTGGTATTTATAGGGAAAGTGAGGGGACAAGGCATTAATTGCCAAGGGACACCTCATAAGTGGTTTTCTCAAAACCATGGGCTCTCCCATGGTATTTCCCATGGAGTTAGGCCACATGGGGCCCCCATACAATAATTCATCACCTTTGGTCGTCCAACCCTTAAAATATCTCATGACATCATCATGACACGGTTATGATGTCATTAAACATACCAAAAACCTAAAACTGCATTTTTACTATTCACTAAAAATTCATCTTTCTCAGAAAAATCCCAAAATTTCACCTTAACCAAATATTTATTCTTTGATAAAAAAATGAACACAATTTTATAAAAATATTTTTCTAAATATTTTTAATTTAATTTTTAAATAAATACACTATTCATCGAAAATTCATTTTTTCAGAAAAATCCCCAAAAATTACCATAACATAATATCGATTCTCTGAGTTCAAAAATAAAGTCCATTTTATAAAAATAATTTTCTAATTATTTTTAATTTATTTTTTATTTTAAAACACTATTCATCTGAAAAAACTAATACTTGACTAATAATTTATGAAACCGTTATTTACCCATTTTATTGAATCACATTACATAAACAAGGTGTCTAAATTATATTAAAAATTTCTTTAAGTGAGATTACTAATCTATTTGGTCACATTACTAATCCTAAGCGAAAAATCACTATTCAGAAGTTACTATTCATCAAAAAACAAGTTGATCTTATTAGACTCTAAATTTCATACTGACCATAATTGTAGAAGACCATTTTTTGAAAATCATGACACATTTTTAATTATTTAAGTTTTACATAAACCTTTTTCTAAAATTCATCGAAAATATGCATACTATATATATCCGGTCATTTGAAAATTCATAAACTTCATCATAAGAAGAAATCAAATTTTTTATTTAAAACAAAGGATTACATAAGGCAGTTACGGTCTCTTTATATAGCCCCTTATCACACCAGCATAGGACCTAAGTTTAAGGTGTGCTAAGGTGAGAGAATCTAAGAGCGGCTCGGCCAACATTGCACGAGTAGTAATTTCTATCAGTTTGAACATCTTGCGAAGGCGATTCCATTCTTGCTTCACATGATGAAGTTCGGCTTGGGTTTGGTCTAGAGTAAAGCCCAGTGGTGCTACCTCCTTCCCAAGTTCTGTTAGATGGGCTTCGATCGGTCCAAGACTACTGGGTGAGGCCATCAAATCTTCTTTTTATATTAATTAACCAAGATCACTTGTATTTAGAGACAATAATAAAAAGGTTTAGATTCCAGTGGTCATATTGACCAACGATCATATAACAGTCAAAACCAAACAGTCTCATTTTAATTATACTCATGTTATCAAATGAAACAGTTTTGTTGAGTATAAAATAACACACAAAATTAGGAAACAAGATTTATTCAAAATTTCGGGTCGTTACAAAACTACATTAAGAGTCATGCTTCAACTCAAGTACGATTCCCTTAGGTCATTCAGATGATCAAGACTTGTCAAGTAATAGTTTACCTTTATTCATTTATTTATTATTTTATTCATTTATAAACATCATGAGAAACAAATAAAATAATAGATAATTAAATTCATAAAGAAGTTGTGTATGTTTTTCTATTAATGTGAAGTTATGAGCGCGAAAACATAGATGAAAAAGATTAATAGAAATTTATTACATTTTCGAGAGAAACAAAAAACCCACAAAGTAATATTTAGTCACTAAGACCTTCCATCATTCACGTTTGAACAAAACTGGGTGTTTTGGGTGACAGTCATGCCATAGTTGAGGGTGCCTCTTACAACCAGGGTGTTCATATTAGGGTTATGGGTTGACTTAACTAAAATTTCAGTAATGAAATAGGCATAGTTATATTGTTGTAATTTTAGATGAAAGCATTGAGTATATCATGTTATGATTTTTGAATTTGGGACTTCAATCAACAGATCAAGTAATTGTGATTAAATGTGGTTGTCCTGCCAAAATCCTAACAAGTACCCTTCGAGTAGTGTCATACCCATAACATGTAGACTATGAGGGAGGTTCATGGATCCTTTCCTCTAGAATACTCAAATGATAATGTATTCTAATTCAAGTGAAAAAGGGTTCCTAGAATTTGATAAAATAGTTGGAGACATTTAATGATTAAATTAATCTATAATGTCACATTCAGTTATCAACATAAAAGTACAATCTTCTAATGTTTATTTCGTAAAAACATGGAAAGAAATACAATAAGTAAAAACCAAAATTATTAGTGGAAAAATTTATTATCCAAACAAGCACGGAATTACAAGTGTGGTATTGGCGCTTGTGCACATTACCACTATAATATAAATTCATAGTGCTTCGCCCCAACATATCAATCCATCTTAAGAAGCGGGAGTGTAAAACTACTTATAGGAGACTCATCAATCAGATATATGATGGTTCTATCGTAATGCTATCATCAATGTCTGATGTTAGTTGTGGTCTCTACATAACAACATGGATAATGTTAAATGTAGTCACATCTCCAATATCCTTGCAAGTATAAATCTATGCATGATATGAATGTGATGGTTTCACTCTGTTTGAGTAAAGTGACAGAAAGTTCATGATCATTCATGGCATCACATTCTTATACCTTTAACACCCAGTTAATCTAGTTTCTTTTAAAAATACAAATGAATGGTATAGATTCAGTGATTCATTACCATTAAGGTAACATTCACCAATTAATATGAATATTAAAGAAAGTAACATCTTTTTTTCTTATGGAGAATAAATTCATAGACAAGGCTGAAAGGCCTATGCCAAATTACGCCAAAGGAACCTTTGTAATGTATTTCAAATAAAAGAGGTTTTTTTAACAAGAGGTTCTTTTAATCACATATAATGAAATAAATTTAGGGAATCTGAAAATACGATGAACTGAAATACTAAAAGCAAGTACCCGCTTATCATTTAGGTATATTCATCAATATATATATTAATGTTTCTAATATACTTCTTGGGTATTTAATACAATATTAAAATAATATATTTTTATTTAAATACAGTAAACAAGTATGTATAAGATCATTATAAGAAGTAATGCGTCTTCTCCAAGCAGCTGAGAAAGGGTGATTCATAAGTCATCCTTGGGAAACACATAACTTCTAACTTCCAAGAGAACGATTTTAATCGAAAAATTTGTTGAGTGTAACCAAAAAATTTATCTAATGTTCCCTTTGGAAATAATGATACACTATTCCATGTTTTGGAATGAATGTTGTTTGTGTAGTAACAGACTCAACAAATAGTTCATACATACATTAATCAAAGGCAATACATAATGAATATAAAATGTATGACCTACCCAGTTGTGGATAGATGATACATTGTCTTGTAAAACTAAAAGTGGGAATAAATGAAATACCCATTTTGGTATTTAGGGGCTAAAAATCTAAAAACCTTTAGTATTATTGTCATATTTAGTTTAGAAAAATAATCCTTTAGAAATAAAGGTATTCCACAAAGCATTCGAGGTTATTTCAATAGGCGTGTTTTAACAATTCCAAAGTAAAGCTAGTGGTAAAGATATTTAATAATATTCCATTAAGTTATTAAGGACTGTAATAGTGATGTATATGTTTGGTCTGAAGATATGAGTTGCATCAGGTCGTCTTGTTGAAGAATATCTTGACAAAGCATTAATCGCTCATGACAATGTAGTATGGAGTAATTCCTAAACACATGTTACCTTATCTACATCATGGTTTATATGTTCATAAGGAGGATCGATGATAAAGTCTTAAATGTCAGAATAGATCAACCAAATGTAATGTGGAGAAATTCCTAAACACAGATTTTATACATCAAAGTTGTGATTTATGTAGTTTCAATGTAGAAACTTACATGAACGTCCATTATATTTCAATATGTGCATTGAAAAAAAAAGCATAAACCCATAACCAATATTCAAACTGAAATGAAAAACATATATCATATGAGTCATACTATAATGAAAATCAATAATTTTATAGATCATGTGTGAGGATGTAAAGAGTTTTTTAGGATTTAAACAAACATGCATTATGTATAACCATTGTACATCTATATTAAGTATCCTAAAAGATGAATAGGATGTTAACTAAATCCCCAGGATAGAAAAGTTATAGTCATTTATTAGACTAAATTTCTATATAAGGGTACACATCTCTATTAGAGATAGTAGGAGAGGAATTGACTTGGACTTATATGAAAAAATAGTTGCCATTAGAACAAGTTTCACAAGTTATTGTGGAATAGAATGTTCCAAAGACACATACTGCATAGGAAAAATGAAACCATGGTGAGGGTTTTATATTCACTATATCCAGTGATAAATTATTCATTATGAATAATACATCTAACAAGTAAGAAGTATAGGGAATGTAGATAAGATTGAGAAGATAATTAAAATTCAATAATAGATTCCATGTATCAAATTGAAAAGGGGATTATAAATTGAATATTGCGTTGTGTAATCAAATGAGATGATACTTGGGTGGTACAAGACTGGTATCAATCAGGCTTAATTGGTTATGACAAGTCAGTATACCAAATTCCATTAGAATTTTAGTTGTCGTAGCTAACTTCTATGATAATTAATTTGGCCATTGTTTGTCAAAATCAAATTTGGTGGAAGGTGTTTATATGACTCTAACAGAAAGGGATGATTACATCATATGGTGACAATAAGGGTTGAATGTTAATAAAATCTATTTCTAGATTAAACTAAGAAAAAAGATCTTATAGAATTTTTTAGGAATGAATCTTTTCCTTGTGTCTACCAAAGGTTAGTGTGAGTGCCAATGTTTTCCAATACAGATATATTCAGAAACATATAGAAAACCGATCATGATCTTATAGTTAGACAAGAAAAAGATAAATGTAATTCTCCAATGATTGAATTAAAGTAGAAACATGAGTTCTAAGGACTGGGTTCTACATAGGCAGATTAAAAGGTTTCTTGGCTAGAATCAATTGTACATATAGTTACATTGTATTGAAAAAATACATGTTGTAAAAATTCAAGAGATGAATTGTTTCCTATGTCACAGGGTATAATCTCTCTAGGTTGACAAGTTCGGAACATGGGAAGAGATTAAAGATGTAAATTGAGTTCCATACTCTTCCATGATGAATCAATCATGTATTCCACAATATGTAAAAGTAATAATACTTCCATGATATACATTATAGTAGGTATATATCAATTATATCTAGGAGTATTGCAAGTGAAGCAGTCAGAACTATCATCACGTACATCAGCAAGTACAAATGATATGTACCAGTTATATAGAGAAGAAGGTATACTAGTTATTTTTTGACACACACTAGTAATACATAGATCAATTTGATCTAGTATCATAGTTAGGCAAAGGCGATGAGGGATTCAAGCTCAAAAAAATCTAGTGGTAGACATATCTACAAATACCAAATACGTTCAATCTTCTAAGGCAACTCATATTTTTTAAATGAAACGATTTGATCCAGTTCTTGGAATCAAACCTAGTGACAAAAATATTATCATAATATAAATTATGATATTCTTACTACCCATGTTTGAAGTAATTCAAATGTAAAAAAGTGTTATACTCATCGATACCTCATCTTGAGAAGTTTTAATTAAGAAAATGATGTCACATATAGTAGATATTTTATGTGGTGAAACCGTAGAAGGCCTTGTAGTAAAATCCAATACACAACAGAAGCATGATTTTATCATGTGAGTAGCTAAAACATTTGGTTAGCAATTGTATCTAGTTCAAGTGGGAGGGTTGAAATAGTGGGTTCCCTTGACCCAACTATGTAGTAATTTTGAGTACCATATCTTGTATATAATTAGTTATACATGATTTAATCTTACATTATAGTGTAATCTTTTCTGCGTCCATTAATTAAATGGTAATGTCCAAAGATTAATTATTGTTTCGAGAGGTTATAACAGATCCCATTCTATAAGGTGAACCTCATGATAAAATGACATTAATCATAAATATATGTTCTATGGTCTTGATACATCTAACTGACAGGACACGGTAGTGGTTTGACTATCAGGTGATGGGGGCTCATAAACATTATGACTTCTTCTCATGAAGTTCACACATGGTGATCTCTAGTAGTAAGATCATGAGGATAGTATTGACAATAGGAACACCACATGTTCTGGGTATCATTGGTCATTCCTATCTATAGTCATGTGTATTATTCCCCTGACTTATGACCATTACCAATGGGTATCATTTGATTGTTTACTTTGATGCATGGAAAATACAATGGTATTGCAATATTGGTGAGGTATCTTCTATTGGGTGCATTGTTAGTGGCATGACATTGGTTGAATGCTCAATAAAGGATTTTTTGCTTCCATGTTTATGAAGTTATATATCATTTTCCTAGTTGATCAAGATGGTACTAAAATTATAATGATTTTTACAAAGCAGATGAATGGAAACTCCATCCAGATAGATCATTATATAATAATGTAAGAAAAGGGTGGTGACATAATGGTGCATCCTACTTTATGAGTATTTAATGAAAAAGAAATTATAGTACAAAGACAATGTTCCTAGGTTGGTTGTCGTTTCTAGGCCTATCCTTGTCTCTTTAATGGCCATGAAGGGTTTCAAGGCACTACTCTTGGTATGTGGATTTTATTCAGTGATATTGAGATAATGAACTAGAGGGTCACACACAATAGCGTATTCAATAATCTGCCCTAATCAGTTGAATAGATATATGGACATAGTGGGCACCTCCACGAGGTCTGAGTGTTGTCCCGGTTTTCAATCACCAAATGAATTAAATAATTCCATTAATATTCATGTTATGAATATTTGGGAATGAATATATTTAATGTCTTTATAGGATAGGTAAATATGGTATAATATTAATCGAATGGATATTATTTTAACAATCAACATTCGATTAATATAAATAGGGACAATGAGTCGAGTTAAATCGATCAGTTTTTATCATGTAATATATTTAATATATTTTACAATTAGGTGACAAAATAATAAATAAAATTGATTTAGTTTAGTTTATCAAAATTATTTAATTAGTGTACATTGAATTAAACGGGGGTTGGGGAACCTAACAAGGTATTTTTCAACTCCATTGAAAAATGGAGGATGCTATATCTCTTGGGTGGACATTCTAACTATTCATTCACATTCATGGAATGAAAATTTAGAGAATCTCTCTCCACCCACTTTATTGTGAGATACGAAGATGATCCAAGAACTAGGATCATTTCTTCCTAAATCCTTGAAGGGATCTCGATACGGTGATTTTCAAGATGTCGAAAGCATCATCATATCTTCACACTAGCACTCAGAAGTCGACAATCGATGCTCCCACTAGTTTTTGAATCGCATTTGGATGATTTAGAGGGTTCCTAATATGGATCCTTCGATAAATGATTGCCATCGATGAGATGTAGACGACTAAGGAATCTGATTTGAAATACGAATTCTTTCTATTTATTTTTCTGTGATCTTAAAAATTTACCCAAGATCCTTAGACCTTTCTGGGACTCAGATCATCAGTGTCAACAATTCTCGTGGATATACTCTTGAAAATTTTTAAAATCCTTTCCCAAACAACATCAACTGTGATCCCCAAACCCTTTTATTTACTATCTATATAATCACATGATAAATTAAACATACTTCATTACTTTAAATTTCATAATAATAATATGATCATTTGGTTATGCTTTAATCTATTTTCAATTTATTCCTTATAGCTGAAAATAAACAATCAATATGAATTTTTCATGCCTAATGAATTAGAATTAACATTTATAGATCAAAGACCCCATAAAAGAATAATTATATATTCCTCTTATCTTTATAGATTAACAAAATCCAAAATTATTTGGATATGTTAAGACAATTCCCCTTTTTATTAAAAAACCACTTTAACTTCCTAAATTCAAATGTAAAACTCATAGTTCAAAATATATCATTTTGTAAATTATTATCATTCCTAAAAAATATTCAAGCCTATGACGGTAAATTCAATAGGATTTGTTCATACAGTCTTTAAAATATCATAGATAATTCTAATTCTATTTTACCAAAAATTTATTTTCCCCTATCACATTATCTCTAATATATTCTAGCCATTTTTATAAATACCATAGATCACCTTATGTTTATATTAATTTCTTATTTGACTCCAAATACAATTCAACATTTATTCCTCAGAATATTATATTTTACATTGTCATATAGGATTCAAAAGATTACGAACGTCTTCCAAAATAACATTAATCACTTACAAAAAAATCATTTTCTAATCCCAATGTTATCTATTTGGTAAAAAAAAGTCCATAAAAAAATTATCCAATAGATGTATTAAATAAAAATTAATTATTACTGGGACGTCATATAGGTTATTTTTAGGTGTTTCCCCCTTACCGCCTTTAGGTTGTGGATTCAAACTCTACAGCCTTGTCAAACGTGGTGGGTTATCACCCGACATGTGGGTTGACCTTTTTCTAAGACCACATAACATTAAAAATAAATATAATGGATGTCATTGAAATAAAGACATTCACTAAACATTCTTTTAACAAGGATTTTTAATACAACCTCAATACATAAATACATTATACATTTATTTCCACGGAGGGCTTCAATGGCCTATAGGCTATTCTATAGTATAGGAAATTGACTCAAGTAATGCCTAGGTGCCTTACATTTATGTAAAGTAACTACAAACAAATTATTTGAATCAATTTTGTTTCCTTCCATTATACTCTTCAATTTTCCTCCATAATTATTTTTTATGTCCTTATTTCTACCACATAAAAAAATTTTCCATTACATTGAGTCACTTTACTGGGTTTCTCCCTCCACATTTTTTTCATGATGGAAATAGAGATTCATTGTCTCCATGGTCTCCACTACCGGAGCTCTTTGTAAGATCTATTCTTCTGTTCTTCAGTGGGTTCAGGTGTTGGTTAAGTTATATGTTGTTAATAATTTTATTTGAAAACTGATTAGGCATGAACATTATATCTTTCACTTTTATCAACAACCAATTTGGTTTCCCACCACCACTATATTTTCCACCAGTTTCAATTTTAACATGACCCTTTTTGGTTCCATCCATTTTCTAAAACCAGAAAGCATAGTGTGAGTAGTATTAGTCACAGTGAGAAAAATGCATAGTCATTTATAGAATATCATGAAACATTATTTTCAACCTAAAACACATTTGATTTAACATAGGTTATTCATTTACATTTTATATTTAAATATATAATATTGGTTTGTAATGGAAATGTGAATTATACTAATGATATCCCATGGGTGTGTCAAACTAGGTGCACAGTAAGGAACATTTTCATGTACCAGGTTACCCCGATTCTGCCCCGGGACTCCTTGTTAGAGTTGTTACCCCTAGGTACATCTATTATAGAATGAAAACCACCTGTAGTATCGAGACATTGATGTATTGTTAGAAAGACTTTCATAATATCTACCTTACCAAAATTCTTGGACGTTCTTGTATGATTATCCTCAAAGTCTGTCTTTTGGTTTTGTTCCTAATCAAGGTTTTCAAAATCTACATTCCAAGGATTCTACTAAACTTCCTTTGATACCAACTACAATACCCCGACCACAGTTTCCCAGATATGGTGCATTGTTTTATTACATTTTTGTGATTATGAGGAATAAAATACATAATTATCAGCCAGGTAAGCAGTCTTAGAAGACTAGATTACTTTAATGATACCCATAATAAATTGGGAAAAGAATATAAAATATTATAAAATATAAAATGAAATAAATTTTTTCCATGAAATCTTGATTAATTTTTTCGTCTTCATAATATAGGGAAAATGAGTATTAAAAATGGGTAAGCTCATATGCTTAGTAAGGGTAAGTAATAAAATTCGAGTTATTGAAACATAAATAGTATGCATGGTGAACAATTAAAAACACATGCCATTAAAAATATACTTGAGTATAATATCGAACAAATAAAATATGAATAAATAAATTCATATAAATGTTCAAAAGTGAATGGAACATAACCATGTATATTTTACTAGTATAATATTCACATGGTTTGTCAATTAATAATATCAAAATGAGGGAATGCATAATTCCAAACACCTAAAACATTTCATCTAGGCCTCGACCAAGACGTCTGAAAATAATAGGGTAAGGCCTCAACCAAAACCCAATTCTGTTTTGTCTCATGTGACCTATCAATGCATAGTGATGATATAGAGGGTCCCACCCATCACATAATAAGTCTAATACGTTCTTCATCTGAAAATGGTGAAACACATACAACATAAACATCGCATTGAAAAACAAGCATACTAAATGTGAATACTTCAATGATAATATTTGAATGTTATCAGATGGTCCATACAATGTCAAAATGTACATAAGACCTTCAAAAAAATGTTATATGGTATCATAAGAGGTAAACATAAATTAAATTAAATATTCAACATAATAAGTTGACATAAATAGAGATACTATTGAAACATTCTTGAGGAAATTGGTCTTCAAACATTCCAAAGTGTCCCAAACCACTTTGAAACATTCAAATAAATATACCATAATATTTAATTGGAATATGGATATTCTTGATTTTATATATTAAAGGGAAGTAAATAAACCATAAATATAATGAATAAATGGTGATCACGGTATATATGTCACAGAATTAAAACTGAGATGAATAAAAACCCTTTTTGACTTTGAAAAGAAGATTTATTTTGGAGAATCATTTATATTTATCCTAAAATAAGATTATAAACAAGTACATACAAGAAAATAAAATGAATGTAAATTGAAATTATATTTGATTCATAAATTATGTCCCACTAAATTGAAATCGTGTAAAAATATTTTTTAAGAAACTTTAGAAATAAAACATTTTAGTGCAGTTTAAGGAAACTATTATAGATATTTTAAAGAGAAAGGGAATGTTTTCTTTTTAAAATGAGAAATGAATGAAGAAAATTTTCATGAATTTTTTTTAGATAAAATAATTATGTATTAAAATTTATTATTTAGTGCACTAGAAAATAAGAAATAATTTGAGAAGTTCCCTTGAATGAGGCTTATTTAACAGAAAGAATTGACAAGGATTCTATTTTAGAAAATGTATATACCCATAAATGAAGGATGATATTATAGGGACATTATTTTAAAACATATACAAAAAATATATAAGAAATATACCAAAATAATGAATAAATACATTAAAGTAAAGGTAGATAAATACTATCCCAAATAAAAAAATGGGGGTTCAGGTAGAATCCCTTACAAATTTGTAATGAATCAAATCATATGTCACAATATTAATAATAATTAAATGATACATTTAATATCATGAAAATAAATATATTCATGATAAGATAAATCAATGGGCAGTATACATACACCATACTCAATAATTATTGGTGAATAAGGAATATCTCAAAAAAATGGAAGTGAGATGAGAAAATCCTTACCTTATATCTGAATCTGTTTGGCACATGATCTCAATGTCCTGTATAATAAAATAATATACTTTAATTAATTAATTAAGAACATATTATACATGTTTTTGATTTATTATAAATCTATTTTGTTTATTAATATTTATTTTTCAATGTTATTGACTTTAAGTTTATCGTTCGAGAGCGTTCATTTTCTCATTTTTCATTACTAGTTCACTAGTTTATAAGGATTGAAGTTCATGTAAAATAAATATTATTCTAAATAATTGAAATCAAATGTTATTTTTAAAAATATATAAGTTTAAATGGTAATATATAAATATATATTATTTGGATATATGGTGTGAGGATAAATCATTAGATTAATTTTTAGCGTTAATTGGTTTGATTAATTTTGCATTTTTCTATCTTCACACATTGGTTTTGATTAATTAATTAATAATATGTATATTTAATGGTTCCAGAAAATTACATAGGATGTAATAATATTTTATAATCTGGTTCATCCATAAAAATTGTTTCATGACCATCATTGAAGGATAAATTAATGAATGAAATTTCTTCATCCACGATGAATGTAAATTGGCACCTCCCGAATGATGATTTCATTTTTAAAATAAAAGAGAAAAAAATAGATTGATGATTTATATTCCATTAAAATGATATAATTCCAGTATATTGATGATACATGAGTTATCAAGATCATTTGGACAAAGGTGATGAGGAGAGGATAAGAACAGAAAAATAATTTGAAATGAAATTAAAAGTAAAAGGAAGAGGATTTAACTCTTCAATTATCCTCTATCAGAACCTCCTTTGGGAATGGGTTTTTGGTGTTTAGGAAACACCACGAGCTCCAGGATGTGGGGGAGAGACTAAGGATGTGGTTTTAGGAAGAATCTGTACATGCAGCAAGGAATAGAGGTGTTGGGAGAACAGGTGGCGAGGGGTTGTTTTTATAGTGGAGGAGAAGGGTGATTTCAGATTATTTTATTCATTATTTTATTATATTGCTCTAGAAAAGAAATAGTGTTGATTCTCGTGACAAAATAAAGTAATGTGTGTATCTGAGTTCGAAACAATGGTTCTTACATCATCATTACATCAAAAATGACAAATAAAAATCATTAATTTAACAGTTATCATAAATTAATGTATTTTACTATTCACCAAAACATTCAAGTATATTAGTAAAATCCAAAAAATTCACCCTAACCATTTTACGATTTTTAGAATTAAAAAATGAAATCCATTTTATGAAAAATAACTTTCTAAATATGATAAATTTATTTGCTAATTAAAATCCCCGTTTACTCAAAAAATACATTTTTAAAATTGTAAACTAATTTTATATCACTCTGAAAAAATAACTAATGTATCATAAAAATATTTTAAAATAACAAGACTACAAAATATTAATTATGCACACATATTTTGAAATAAATATTCTTTTAAGTAATTTTATTAATTATAAAATTGCAATTAAATATTTATGACTTACAGAAATATAAATACTTATTATTAATTTTCAAAATATTCACTTAATTATACTATGATAAAATTATATCATAACGTCATTTATAGTATGACTAAATTTTTTTATACATTCATGGGTGATGTTATTATTCATTTGGATGATTTATTATTCCTAAGGGTTATTTTACTATTCATATGGGTACATTATTATTCTAAAGGGTCAAGTTACTATTTGACCAAAAATTAAGTGGATCCTATCAGACTCTAAAAGTAGTAATGATCAAAAATGTTTATTTAAATTTTTATAAATTCAATTCCAAATGGTGGTAGAATTATGATTAATGCTACTACAATATGTGTAATAAGAAGGTAGGTAAAAAGGACTTTCAAATTTCAATAAGTTGTTATATCTAATTTCAATTTAAAATGATTCCAATGATCTACATTAGATTAAGATATATATAATTGATGTATAGTGACATTATGAATAAGTTATAAACATTATTTAATCTAAAAACCCGTTTTTAACTACGATGCGGTATTTTTTAACAATTTATCAAAAAATGAAACTTCTCCAAAAAAATAAGAAATAATAACCCAAAATTAATTTTCACATTAAAATTTAAAAAATTATGTTTATTTTACCATAAATATATATATTTCATTATAAATATGTTTAATTTATGAGAATCCATTATAAATAAAATATAATCATAGTTATTATTGTTCATATCATTATATTTAACGTCTAGGTTAAAACTATATGATTTAAATAATTATAATAACAATGCTATGTTTCATAGAGACACAGTGTTGTATGCATTACATTATATAATAAATTCATTTTTAAATCATTGGGGCATTACAGTGACATGTGATGGTAGGATTATGAGGAACATGGTGGAACATCGGTGGGGTATCAAATTATAGATATCCAGCCAGTGGAGGTTGGAGATCAATGACTAGTGTCCTATCATTTTATTTTAGAAGATTTCCAATGTTAAAAATGTTCCATCGGGAGTGAAAATAGTGTATCTAGTATATGTCTTATGAAAACATGGTTTCTAAAAAAATAAAAACAACATAGAACGTATAGTGATGAACACACATCATGTACTCCTTAGGCTAGAGATTCTATGGTTATGAGTGGAGAAAAATATCACACGCTGTGTGGAGACAACATATAAAGAACCAGAAATCTCAGAGAAATTTTTTTCTTAATTTATTTGAAATTTTATGAGTCTGTAGCTTTTGACGGCGCTTGATTTCGAGTCCCGGTGTGCGAAGAATCAATTTTGAAAGTTTAGCTCAGGTATGTTCAGTGAACGAACGTGCTGGTTTTTCTATCTTTTGAACCGGTACATGGAATTGAAATCCGAGGACACCGATTAACTCACAGCGCCGGTAATTTCTTAATGGGACCTTTACCACGATTACGTTTTCACGGGAGGAGTAGTTAAAATTTGGGGATTAAATGATAAGTGAAAAAAAATTGTGGAACAATTTTATTTTTATATCTAAAGTGGTTATATCGTACATGGGGGAGTTGGGGTGGGACACACAAGCTTCTAACTACCCATGTAAGGAAATTTATGAGGTGGGGCCCACATGAGCCCCAAACTTTCACATTCCCATAACTCTCTTTTAACTCTCATAATTTCCCCCTTTAAACTTGACAACTCCTCTAAATTAATGAGGACTCTTCCTCTCCCTCTATCACTTTATTAAAATTTTCCAACCTATCACATAATTAATTAAAAAACTCTTGATTTAATTAATTAAGTGAAATGGATTTTGAATTTTGAAATTCATGGAATGTTAAATTAAAATAAGGGGTGGCCTTATTTTAATTGTTTTTGGCTTGTTGTGTGGGGAGAAATTTTGGGAGAGAACTCTTGTGAAGAAGAGGAGAATTTCTCCTTTGATGAAGAACACCAACTCGGTGACCACGGTTCTTTATCCTCTTCTTCCTCCATGGCAAGGGAGGAGACAAAAACGTGGGAACTCACTAGCGAAGACACATCTTCTATTTTTCTCTCCGTGACAAACGAGGAGACGTCTCTTCCTCGGGTGCACACCGATGAAGACGGAAACAGCACCGTCATCCACATCGCTTTTCAACTGCGAACCTTAATCGAGGTAGGGGTTTAATTTGAGAATGTTAATATTCCCATTATTGTTACCTTATAAAACAATGAACGTGGATCAACTCATTGACAAGTTCATCCGTGAATGTTTTTATTTACGAGTTGGGAATAATTATTTGCGGGGGAATTGTAGGGGAATTTTGTTTATTTCTCATTTGAGTGGTTTAATCTCACAAGCATGAGCATTTGTTTATATGATGTTAGTATAATTTATTATTGAATAAATTATACCCTTTTCAATGTTGAAATCGTGTTTTCTATTATTTCCAATCGATAATGCCTAACGAGGAGGGCGTGGGCCGAACAAACACGGCCCGTCGACCCTCCTCTGGTTGTTCTATTATGTGTGGGTTGATGGAAAATGATGAAACAGGACTGCAACAGTTTATGTAAGCTTTCACAGTGAAGGGCGGGGCCCGAGAGAGCCATAGATGCAGACGACGAGAAAATTGGACCACTGAAGCGCGTCTGGTGGTCCGCGGAAGGAAAACGCGGCGCGCTGCGCCGGCGCGGCGGCGTCGGCAACTGGAGGCGGCGGCCGAAGCCCTCCGACCGCCTGGAGGTGGTGGCACCCCAGCGGGCCACTGGAAGAAATCCTCCACGACATATCCACGGCTGCGAAGCGCTGGACACCGTGGCCGCGCCGGATCCGGGAGGCGGGGCGACGCTAGCTGGAGCCGTCGGTTACAAACGGGGGGCCACATTCCCCCCCCCCCTCGGCGCGATGCGATCGGCCAACTGTCCAAGCCAGATCCCCCGGATGGGTCGGGGTAGGCAACGTGGAGCGGACCGCGCCGGCCGGGCTGGACCCGGACCCGGGTCGGGTCTTCCCGGTTCGGGCCGACCACGGGGTATTGGGCCGGGTCGGTCCGGGCCCAAACCCGTTATTTTCGGACCTTTTTCAGTTAAGCGCCCATAACCTGGGTTGTGGACCTCCAGTCGATACACCGTCAGTTACGTAGGAGTTCTCACATCTAGATGGTCATTTCGGTATATTACACTCAATGTTTCGGAATAGTTTGTGTACAGCCGGGTTGGTTTGAACCGGAAACCAATCGGGCCATCGGAGCGGAAACGCCTGTAACATGAGCTCCAGACGTCTGATTGATGTACCTTAAACTTTGTTGGATTCCTCTTGGTGATATGGTTTTTTGGTATACTTCACCTGAGGTTTGGACGCATTTGGAGTATGTCCGGGTTGGATTGTACCCGAAATCATACCGGGCCCCAGGAATGGAAAAGCTAATAACTCTTAGACCGAATGTCTATTTGACGAACTATCAGAGGTATTGGTAATCATGTTGTGAAATGGTTCTTTTGAGTATCCCCCATGAGAGTTCAGGGTATAGTTGAGATACGGTCGGGTTGGTTCGTACACGAAACCAACCAGCCCCCCGGGACTAAAAAGTTAATAACTCACACACCGGGCGTCTGATTGATGGGCCATCTATTGTGTTGAGAACCCTATGATGAGGAGGTACTTTGAGATACATCCACCTGATATTATGTGAAAATTGTAAGTATCGACCAACAGCTCATGGAGCGGACCCTCCTAGAGGCGAGCGTACGGAGTACGGAGGCCTTGTAGTTGGATGAGACCTGATGACTGCTTGTTCGATTCGAGTCGGAGTGACTTTTATAGCCCAGTGGTGAGTGATAATCTATTTGGATGGAAGAACCATGACTGAGAGAACTACTGTGTTTGGGTGGCAGGCCCGTGGTACTCGACAGAAGGAGTACCTTAGTAGGCTATGTGGGGGAGCACTACTTTGTGAGGGGGCATGCCCATGGCGGAGGAGCACTACTTTGTGAGGTGGAAGACCCACGATACGTGACAAGAGGAGTACCTCAGCAGTCTAAGGTTAGTGAGCAGTGCCTCGGAGTTTTGACAGGATCACTGTACTCGTCAGAGGGGGAGCTATTCAGCAGTTGTGGTTTCGATATCATTAATGAAAATCCAAGTTTGATCTGAGTCAATGCCCTTTGTGTTTACCTCATGATTGAGATGGGTCACTTGATAACTTAGGTATATTTATGGGCATATACCTACGTAGTGGTTATCCGTTGATTTCTTAACCTTTGTGTTTCCTCATGATTGAGATGAGTTACTTGATAACTTAGGTATAAGTATGGGCTTATACCTAAGTATGGGTTATCTATTGAGATCCATATTTGTGGTTATCCTTGTTAGATTTAGTGATACCTTGAGGGTCTCGGGGTCTCTACTATGTATCATTATACTCACCCCTGCACGGGCTATGCCTTCACCTCATTGTGTTGGATGCAGACGATAGACAGTACTAACAGAGACCGAGTGTACGAGGATTGGACGGTACCCGGAGGTGGGCCTCATGACGAGTAGGTACCCAGAGGTGGACATCACGATGAGACGGTACTCGGAGGAGGTTGGCTGGTGAGAGAATTGAAGAGGATATCTGTACCTACCCTTCAGGTAGGATTCGATGTGGATGACCCAGGATCTAATTCTATCCTCCAGCTGTTTTTCTTTTCTGTTGTACTTTTGTTCAGTTGTAGATATACTTTTCAGTTGGGTTTGTATTCTGGCCCATTTACCTTTCAGCACTTTCTTTTGTACTTAGTGTATTACTTTCACTTGTACTCTGGTTAGATGTGTTTATGTTTTATATAGGAAATGTCTTCCCAGTTATTGGGGTTTACGCCTTTGGTGTTAGGCACCAGCCCCTGGCCTATGGAAGTCGGGCATGGGGTAGTCACGACACAAGCCCCAAGGATAGGTTGTGACAAATTGGTAACAGAGGAGTTGGTTCTACCACAGAACTCAGGACTCTGATAATTCTTTTCGGTGATGCAATAGTGTTAAGGGTACCAAGTGTGGTCTTTAGATCAGGGAGTCCAGTGTTGGTGCGACGGCCGACGTAGCCATACACCATGACCTTGACTACTGATTTCCGACCCAGTGCACGAAAACACTAATTGTGTGTGTGTTTTTAAAAGTTGTATTTAAATTAGATCAAACCAGGTTAGCTCACTAGGTATAATCATTTGACCATGTCGCATCTATTCAGGAAGGAACCACGCAGACAGTCAGTTAAAGTTCTGAGAGAGTACTTGATTACGGCCCACCGAGCGATTAGACTCCGGTGCAGGGCCCTCTTTCTATGTTGGAACCTTCGTGTGGTGTACCAGCAGCAACACCACCCGTTAGGTAGCATATGGCACCAGTCGTACTAGTGGATGGTGCATGCTGACAGAGCGCGTTGCACGAGTTCCAGCAGCAGAGGCTTCCGATGTTATGAGACGAGGTATATTCCTAGGCAGCAGTGGACTGGATGGAGGCGATTGCCAGAGTTCTAAACCTAGTTTAGACACTAGTAGAGAATATGGTGATCTTAGCTACATGTATTTCTCAGTGAGTGACCATGAGGTTGGTCTGCATAGTGATGAGGCTTCGGTACGTGGACCGATGCCTAAGATAGTACTTTCAGGTAGTGTCCCAGCTATATCACTACCTGTTGGTCAGCAGTTTCAACCGGCGGTACCGATAGATGACACATGTAGGTTTAGTTCCTTACACATGTTTCAACATCAGATACCCCTCAGGTTCAGAGGCTAGCCTCACTCACAGGCGGCTGAAGACTGGCTTGAGGAGGTGGCTGAGAGTTTTCTAGAGCTATACAGCTTTGACAGGATGACATGTCAGTAGATGAGTAGTCATCGAGGCGTACCGATCATTCCTGGTACTTGATGACTGTGATTTTATCAGTTCTTTAGAGCTCGGAACTCTGAGCGAGGTGTGTTTAAAGGATATCTGAGCCATCACTTTTCTTCTATGCATTCCTACTTATGTTAGGGTACTAGAGAGAACCATTGTGGTTGAGAATTCATTGGTTGAGTGCATAAATCCAGTAAATGTTAGCAGAGGGAAAGTAGGAAACTGGAACCAGTATCAGAGACATGGGCGTGTAAAATGTTTTAAGAGGAGAATGTTTTAAGGACAGATGAATCTACAGAGCAGCAGAAATAGAAGCAGAGCTAGGAGAGAATCATATGGTGATGTACTTTTCAACATGTTACAACCATCCGCCTTTGTAGTCCCTTCCAGGCTCAGGGAGATGTAGGGAAGGGGAAAAGAGTAGATGCATTCGGTCAAGGAGTGTGACCGAAAGGCTCTATGGATGATTCGAGGAACGATCTCTGTCTAATACAAGCTGTCATAATAGAAGACATTGATACGAATCATCCCTTCCTTCCACGAATCTTTTCCTAGACCTAGAGTTTCTGGTTAAGCTGTTGACTTAACCCTCAGGTCTGGAGATACCTTTGGGAGGAGACTCGATAATCACACTTATGTCGAAGGTGTGAAATGACACTTGAGGCGAGAGTTTCAGTTGGAACCTCTTGGTGGCATCATTGAGGCATTACGACGTTAGTTTGGGTATGGACTAGGAAACCACAGTTCATACACAGATTGACTGTATTAGGCAAAAAGGTTGTAGTTTATCTACAACGTTGGGATACGGTTTTTCCTTGGTCGGTGAAAAGGGAAACCCAGGAAGCAGAGGATTAACTCATGCATTGGAGGGTGCGGCTGATCACTCTTGAGTCAGCCAACCTTACCCTTGTGGCAGCATGAGTTTTGAGTTTGGAGTTCCAAACAGAGAACAAGGGCCTCTAAAGTTTGAGGATGGCGACCAATTCTTTATACGGGTATCACCACGATGAGGTCTACGAAGATGTGGCTGAAGCAGAGAGTTATCTCCAAGGTTCATCGGACCCTTCTAGGTCCTCAGCAGGGTAGGCGAGGTGGTTTACTACTTGTCCTTTCCACCTCAGTTGCACTGGGTGCACAACGTCTTCCACATATCTCAGCTGAGGAGATACGTGCACGACCCTTCACATATCATCGACCATAGGGAGCTGGACATCGATGACGGGGTGACATTCACGGAGGTTCTAGTGGGGATCGAGGATTACAGGAGTGGGCCCTACGAGGATTGTTGATTCCTCTGGTGCGCTTTCGCTAGAAGCAGGAGAACCTTCAGAAGAGAATAAGGGAGTGGAAGGCTCATATGCATACTCAATACCTCTTTTTTTCCTACTGTGGGTTGAATATTTACGGGGACATAAATCCCTGAGGTGGGAGTATTGTAAAGACCCAGAAATTTCAGGGAAATTTTTTTCATAATTTTTTTGTAATTTTACGAGTCTGTAGCTTCTAACGGCGCTTGATTCCGAGGCCCGGTGTGCCCAGAATCAATTTACAAAGTTTAGCTCGGCTATGTTCAGTGAAAGAATGAGCGGGTTTTTCTATCTTTTTAACCGGTGCTCGGAATTGAAATATGAGGGCACTGATAAACTCGCAGTGCTAGTAATTTCTGTAGGGGACCATTGCTGTGGTTGCGTTTGCATGAGAGGAGTAGTTAATATTTGTGGATTAAATTAGAAGCGAAAAAAATTGTGGAAAAATTTTATTTTTATATCTAAAGTAGTTATATTTTACATGGGGGAGTTGGGGTGGGACACACAAGATTTTAACTACCCATTTAATGATATTTGTGAGGGGGGTCCCACATGATCCCCAAACTTTCACATTCCCATAACTATCTTTTAACTCTCATAATTTCCGCCATTAAACTTGAAAACTCCTCTAAATTAATGAGGACTCTTCCTCTACCTATATCACTTAAGTAAAACATCCCAACCTATCACTTAATTTATTAAAAACTCTTGATTTAATTAATTAAGTGAAATGGATTTTGAATTTTGAAATGCATGGAAAGATAAATTAAAATAAGGGGTGGCCTTTTTTAAATTGTTTTTGGCTTGTTGTGTGGGGATAATTTTTGGGAGAGAACTCTTGTGAAGATGAGGAGGATTTCTCATTTGATGAAGAACATCAATTCGGAGACCACGGTTCTTCATCCTCTTCTTCCTCCATGGAGAGGGTGGAGACACCGACGTGGGAACTCTCTAGCGATGGCGTGTCTTCTAATCTTCTCTCTGTGACAAAAGAGGAGACCTCTCTTCCTCTGGTGCACATAGACGATGACGGAAACGACACCGTCATCAACGACGCTTGTCAAATGTGAACCTTAATCGAGGTAGGGGTTCAATTTGAGAATGTTAATATTCCCAGGATTTTTTCCTTATAATATAAAGAACATAGATCAACTCATTGACAAATTGATCTGCGAATGTTTTTATTTACTGGTTGGGAATATTTATTTGTGGGGGAATTGTAGGGGGATTTTGTTTATTTCTCATTTGTGTGGTTTTATCTCACAAGAATGAGTGTTTGTTTATATGATGTTAGTATAATTTATTCTTGAATAAATTATACCCTTTTCAATGTTGAAAGAATGTGTTCTATTATTGCCAATCGATAACGCCTAACGCGGAGGGTGCGGGCCGAACAAACACTTCCCAAAGACCCTCCACTGGTTGTTATTTTGTGTGCGGATTGATGGGAAATGATGAAACGGGACCGCAAAGACATATAGAAGTTGTCACAGTGAAGGGTGGGTCACGGGAGAGCCATAGGCAAAGACGACGGGCAAATTGGACCACCAGAGCGTGTCCAGTGGTCCGCGGAAGGCACTGTCGGCGCAGCGGCGCCGGCGACCGGAGGCGGCGGCCCGAGTCGTCCAGCCGCCTGGAGGTGGCGGCGCCCTAGTGGGCTGCCAGAAGAAATCGGCCATGACAAAGCTGCAGTGACGATGCACTGGACCCCGTAGCCGCGTGGGATCCGGGAGGCAGGGCAGTGACAGCGGACGCCGCCGGTTACAAACGGGGGGCTGCATCCCCCCCCCCCCGGCGCGATGCACTCGGCCAACTTTCCGAGCCAGCTCCCCCAGCCAGGCCGGGTTGCACCCAGCCAGGCGAGACCCGGGTTGGGCCGACCCCGGGGGTATTGGGTCGGGTCGGACCGGGCCCAAACCCCTTATTTTCGGACCTTCTTCAGTTAAATTCCCATAACTTGAGTTTTGGACCTCCCATCGATGCAACATCAATTGCGTAGGATTACTAGGACCGAGATGGTCATTTTGGTATATTACATTCAAGGTTTCCGCAAAGTTTTGGTATGGCCGGGTTGGTTCGAACCCGAAACCAATCGGGCCTCAAAGTGGAAACGCTTGTAACTTAAGCTCCGGACGTCCGATTGACATGCCTTCAACTTTGTTAGATTCCTCTTGGTGAGACGGTTCTTTTGGTATACATCACCTAAGTTTTGGAAGCAGTTGGGGTATGTCTGGGTTGGATTGTACCCGAAATCCAACCAGGCCCCTGGAGCGGAAAATCTAATAACTCTCATACCGGACGTCCGTTTGACGAACTGTCAGCGGCATTGATAATCAAGTATAGAAACGGTTCCTTTGAGTATCCCCCAAGAGATTTTGGGTTACAGTTGAGATACAGTCGGGTTGGTTTGTACATGAAACCAACCGGCCCCTCAGGACTAAAAGGGTAATAACTCACAGACCGGGCGTCCGATTGACACGCTGTCTGTTGCGTTCAGATCCCTATGAAGATTCGGTCCTTTGAGATAATTCCACATGATATTACGTGACACTTGGAAATATTGACCAGTAGCTCATGGAGCGGACCCTCCCGGAGATGAGTTTATGGAGTACGAAGACCTTGTAGCGGGTGGAGACCTGATGACTGGTTGTCCAATTCGAGTTAGAGTGACTTGTATAGCCCAGTGGGGAGAACTTCTGTGTTTAGGTGGCAGACCCATGACAGGGAGCACTACTATTTTTGTTTGGCAGACCCGTGGTACTCAATAGAAGGACTACCTCAGTAGGCTATGATGGGGAGCACTACTTTGGGAGGTGGCAGACCCATGGCAGAGGAGCACTACTTTTTGAGGTGTCCCACCTGTAGTACTCGACAAGAGGAGTACATCAATAGTCTAAGGTTAGTGAGCAGCACCTCAGAGTTGTGACAGGATCATTGTAATCATCAGAGGGGGAGCTCTTCAGCAGTTGTGGTTTTGATATCATTAATGAAAATACTGGTTTGAGCTGAGTCAATGACATTTGTGTTTAACTCATGATTGAGATGGGTCACTTGATAACTTAGGTATATGTATGGGAATATAACTAAGTAGTGGTTATCCGTTGATTTCTTAACCTTTTTGTTTCCTCATGATTGAGATGGGATACTTGATAACATAGGTATATGTATAGGCTTATACCTAAGTAAGGGTTATCTGTTGAGATCCTTCTTTAGTGGTTATCCTTGTTGGATTTAGTGAGACCTTAAGGATATCAGGGTCCCTACTAAGTATCGTTATACTCACCCCTGCACGGGCTATGCCCGCACCTTTTTGTGTTGGATGGAGACGACATATAGTGCTGACAGAGACCGAGTGTACGAGGATTGGACGGTACCCGGAGGTGGACCTCACGACGAGTCAGTACCTGGAGGTGTACTTCATGATGAGACGGTACTCGGATGATGTTGGCGGGCGATATCGTTGAGGAGTCTATCTATACCTACCCTTCTAGTAGGATCCGAGGTGGATGACCCATGAGCTGCTTCTATGTTCCAGCTCTTTGTCTTTTCTGTTGTACTTTCGTTCAGTTGTAGTTTAACTTTTCAATTGGGTTTGTATTCTGTCCCATTTACCTTTTATCACTTTCTTTTGTACATAGTGTATTACTTCCGCTTGTAGTCTGGTTGGATGTGTTTATGTTTTATAAAGGCAATTCCTTCCCAGTTATTAGGATTTACACCTTTGGTTCTAGTCACTAGCCCCTGGCCTATGGAAGGCGGGCTTGGGGTAGTCACAGCACAGGCCCCGAGGACGGGTTGTGACACAACACATGCCATGCGAACCCATGCTGGTAGCATGGAATGTACACAGAAGATAAATCTTAATGGGAATGACTATGTTAATGGTCCTTAACAATGTCCATAAAAATTAATATGTACATGGACAAGAATAGGACACCTAGACACTTCCATGAACATCAGCCTTGGTGGATGAACATTGACACATCTAGAAGAGCATGGGCATGCCTCAGGTGGAAATACACACCATTTTAAACCATTAAATTACATTTACTGTAAAATGGAATTCGAATCCATTTATAGATAATAACACTAACATGAAATGATGTGAGGTCACATGCCATGTGAACCACCATACACATCTTGTAGTTCCCCTTGAAACTTATTCCTCTCAGGTATCCTTATTTGGGACGTAGATTTTGGCTCAAGAGTATATGATATTATATTTTTTTCCGTATTGAATGGGACAATATCCTTAATATTGGAATGTGATATATGATGTGAGGTATTAATATTGGGATGATTCTGTAGGAAACACTTCAGGATTGTAGTGATCAGGGTAGTATATTATAAGATATTTCAGGGTCTACAATCCCCTTATCGTACCATGGTGTGGGAACCCCAAATTCCACTCTATCTAATGATTGGTACCCCCACTAATGAACTAGGGATTGTTTCTTATATTTACTAAGTGGTACCCCCCTGACAGACTAGGGTGTGGGTCCTATAACAACCATGTGTCACCCCTCCCCCATTGTACTAGGGTGTGGCTCCTCCATTAAATCAATGGAAGCCCTCTAATAGATCGGGATGTGGTACACTATTTATCTATATACTAAGACATAATCATATTGTTTTATGTTTTGGTTCCTCCATCAGCTGATTAGTACCCCCCCCCCCTCACACCCAGGTGCACGTCCTCTATCTGTTGACTGGTACCCCTTTATCATACTATGGCGTGGGTCCTCCATTAGAGATTGTTTCCCCTTGGACTATAGAGTAGTGGTAATGTGCAGATCCTCTCCATGGATTTATTTTGTAGACACATGTGGTACTTGTAATTAGTGAGGGACCTTTGTATCTATAGGAACAATCCTCATCTTGGGTTGGGCTTGAGAAATAATGTTCAATTTTATCTCTAGTCTAGGATTCTTTTTCATTATAAATATATGATTCGTTTAATTTCCCTCTTGTTAAGGGTTGAGCTTTAATTTACTATGTAGTTATATTTCATCATTTTTAGTGTTTGGGGATTCCTATTGGATTTGTAAATACTCACCCCTGCATGATATTTTTCTTCATGTGTCATGCCTTATGAAGGTAATGGATAGGTTAGGGGTGACATCGATAGAGAATAGTGATACCATAGTGTATTGATCATAAAAAATGGCTATACATAGAGATTAGAAGATAGGATCTCTGTATTTTCATTTATTCCTATTTTTATGTTGGGACTTCATTTCTGGTTGGGCATGTATCTTTCCCCTTTACACATTGGCTTACTTTTTTATATTCTTATGTATTCCATATATAATAATGAATAAATGAATTTACATCATATTGTACTATTCTAATATTATTTTGGTACACTTTTTTCATGGTGATTGTAACACCCTGAGTTTTGATGAAATATATTTTTTAATTAAATATAATTTCTTTGATAGATTTTAATAGATTCCACACTAAGATTTAACAAAACAAGACATACTATTAAAATATTATTATTTAATATGAATGTTATCAACATGTTGTTTGAATTGTCAGTATGAATTGTATTATCTAAATTATGAATTTATATGGTTTACAAAAGTATATTAAATAAATTCTATGATCACCAATTAAATTGAAATGAAAATAAAATCCATCGAAATTATAAGAAGTCATTTTTCTAAAAACTACATTTATGGGCACTAATGAAATTTATATATTATTCAATTAATAAAAAAATTATCATTTTTCATATGTTTTTTCTAGGCATGAGATAAGAATAAGTCCAATATTTTTATTAAAAAATATATTTATCTAAAAAGTGGTTTTTTCATATTTTTTACAATTATTTTTTCATGTGCGTGCTTCATCAGCTACATCACGTGGAAGTCTTTGTGTACCCATTCTAACTAAGGAATTAGATCTAAGAATTAGTCCACCTCACCAACTATATGGTGTATCTATAAATGGATAATGAATTTTGGAGATAAATTTCCACTATGTCCAAATATCTATAATCAGTGATGATTTGAATCCAATTGGAACTCATAGCCTCATTCCTTGAACTCCAAAGGCCACTATTGTATTTTTGTATAAGACTTATGGAAGCTCTATCCAGTCATCAACTACTCCTGGATGATTTCCACCTTATAGGTAGTGGCGCACACCAACTATTATCCCATGAGTACCAACTCTCTTGGGTTAGTCAAATGAAGTGGTGTCCTATAAGGTGGCATATAAAGACCTCAAATGGTGACATACTAATGGTGGAGTGGTATTTTTTATTTTATGAAAACTCTAACTGTGGTATGTGATCCTCACGAATATGAACACAATCGAACATGAAATCTCACCGCATGTCCTCCAAAACCTAAATGGTCTTCACATTCTGGCCATCAGATTATTGGAGAAACACTGTGTTCAAGCATAAATTATTCCCAATTTCCTTACACAATACCTTCCATTACAAATATGGGAAGCAATCATCGTAGATAGAAATGATCATTTATGGAACTCCATAGAGTCGGACTACCTCCTGTACATATTGGAACCCCATGTTATCCACTAAAATCTTCTCACATATTTCTAGGAAGTGGTCTAACGTGGTGAATTAGTCCACGATCACCCAGATGGAATCATATCCCTTGTATATATATGGGAAACCTAGCACACATAAAATGGAAATTCCATTCCACTTCCACATATGAACCATAAGGGGTTGAGCTAAAACCATAATAATTTGGTACTTAGCCTTCACTTGTTGGAATGTATGGACTCCAGAGATAAACATTACAACTCACTTTTTCATTATTAGACACAAAAACCAATGGTAGAGGTCGTGTTTAATCTTTTCCTCTCATGGATTCTCTACCAATGGAGATGTATAAAACTCCCTTAGAACCTCCAACCACAACATCCTTTGTACGATTGTTCATCCTATGAAAAAAATGACAGGCTCCCCAACTTCGAGAAAACCATCAGGAGCATTTCCAATGTATATATGAGTTTATAGGGCATCAAAGTCAGTATCCACAAGCTCTATTACCCCAACTCACTACAAGTGCATAGTATTAACAAACATCCACTAGAGTTAAGCTAATTCATGATGATCCACAAAGGATAACATCAATGTAGCTAACTACTTTGATTAATCCTACATCAATTGAAAACATGATATTTTACTAAGATCATATTCTAACATTTCCCCTTGCCAGAGTATAGAAAATATCATAGTCATAATCCTACATAAACTCTATCCATCACCTCCATCACAATAAAATATACTTCTTGGATAATATGTAATTAAGAATCTTGTGATTAGATTAAATGATAAACCTCACACCCATTAGGTATTTTTTTCATAACTTTTGTGAGAATATTAATTCTAAGAACCCAATATTATTGTTCATTTAGTTCTGCTAATGTGGTATCAACTAATGTGAACCATAGGAAATCACCACCTTCCTCTTAATTAAAGAAAATCCAAGCCCAGTCCTTGATGAGTTGAAGAAATATACACACTCAAAACCCACCTATATAAATTTGAAGATAATAGTGCTCGTCAATCTATAAATAAACTCATAAAACACTTATTGGAATATATTTTCCCACATGAAAGGCTTCCCCTTTCGGTTCCAAGAAATCATGGGATCTGGTATTCTAGAGAATTCATCTTTAAATCTCAGGTAATAACTTTCCTACAAAAAGAAGCTCCACACCTCATTCATGATTTTAGGTGGCTCCCTATCTAACACTACCTTGACCATGGTTGGGTCCACTACCACCCCATCCACTAATATAAAATGTCACAGGATGTGGACATCCTATATCTAGAACAAACACATAAATTAATTTTTGAAAAGTTACTTCTCTTGGAGTATATTCAGAAAAATTCAAAAGTTTCTTACATGATCCTCCTCAAACACATAGTACAACATTATATAATTAATGAATACTACCTTGAACTGGTCTAAAAGGCTGAAATATCTATTTCATGAGTCCCATGAACACTAATTGGTATTTCTTTCACGCCATAAGAAATCACCATGTACTCATAGTGACCATAGGGACTCCTGAATGTCGTCTTTAGTATATCTTCATCTGGTACAAAAAACTGGTGATATCTTGACCTAAGGTAAACATTCAAGAATCATAGTTCCTTTATCAATTGATTGAAGAGTTCATAAATAATTGGTAGTGTATGATTTTTATTCATGGTCACAAGGACCTAGTACTAGTAGTCCACAAATAACCTAAAGATTATGTATTCATTATTGGCAAAACAATTTGGGATACCATGGGTGAAAGACTAGGGCTAGCCATGGTTAAACAATGGGTCTAATAAATACCTTCATATAAAAGTCCTAAAACAAGTCCGTAAGATCATGAATGTCTCCATGATCCATCTAATATGTATTCACAAATATTGGTTCTATCCTAGGGTTTATATCACTTAAAATTCTATCTCTCGGTAGGGAGGTGAGCCAGGAACATCCTCAAAGATGACATCCACAAACTTTGGCACCACTATATGGAGCTATAAACTTAGAAATATAATTTCACTAAGGTTAATTCCATCCAACTAATAATTAATAGGCTTAAACTACCTATTAATGAGTACATCCTACACTTCTTGGGATTCATTTTCACCTAAAAAGGAGAACATGGTTCGATCACTGTGGACACAACACATTCTCCACCTATAAATGTTAATCTGGGATTCAAATATAGATAACCATTCTATTTGTATGATGATGTGGTAAGGCCTCATCACTAATATAATGTGATCACAATAGAAACCATGTCTTCCAAGAGTCATGTCACACTATTTACAAAAGTGTGTGATCACTGGGTCATCTCCAGTAAGAGTGCCAAAATGGAAGGGTCAAACCAAAGGCTCCACAAAAATGTCTATGTCTCAAACCAGATAATTAGAAAGAGAGAAATGATAGGAACATATATCTCATAATACAAAATATATGGTATAAAAGATGCATATCATATCTAGAATCTTCCATGGAGCCTCTTGGTCATAATACCCAATTGCCTATAGTTTCCCCCACCCCTCTCTTCTAGCACTTTGAGATTGGCGTGGACCACCTTGGGGTGGTGGGGGTAACATTTCAAAGATTATACAACCTCCAGCCATTATCCCACATCCTCTGTCTCATCCTCCACCATGTGGACATATTATCTTCTACCATTTCCTTTCCCTCAACATCTGATCCATGGTTTTCCTATCATCTGTACATCAGATCGGGTAATAACATGCAAGATGTATCATGTTGTCACATGAGTAGAACCGCATCTCCTTGGGCTAGCTCGACCCTTTATATGATCCCTAACCCACAATAACTGTATCTTGGGACCTCCTACTGAACAATATCGCATTTATAGGTCCCTGATACTGGAATAGGACAACTGTTGCTGAGGTCAATTCTCATTCTATCCCACTTTTGGCATCCACTAGTTATGAATTCTCATTCAAGAAAATCTCAACCACTAAAGCTCACTCTATAACCCCAACATATGTAAAAATTCATAGGGTGATAAAATTGGATCTAATGTATATTCATAGTCTTTGATCGATGGTACATGCATGAAATAATGGACCCGGAACCATATCTATCAAGTACCTGGAGAGTCTGGTAAACCTCAATGAATACTCATCTATTGTCATGTTTATCTACTGATGCTACAAGTGTTTCGAGAAATGTACAACCCTAAACATATATGGAGAGATATTCTCTCATAAAACTCACTCAAAATATAAACATGCTAGATTCACCACATTATAATATTGTGTTACAAAATCCTACAATCATCATTTTATTCAAAGATGAATTCATGCCACTGGAACCACAATCTGATCTACTGGTGTCCTGAATATATAAAACACTCTTTTCAGCACCTCAACCAATCCTCATCCCCCTATTGGTAAAGATAACCTTTTAAATTAAAGGATATATATCACTAAATCCCATGAACTGCACTCATCCTGCACACCTCATATGCTGGTACTTCAGATACTATATGCCTCTCCACATGAAGTGGTATAGCTAGTGCATCACTTGAAGGTAACATCTATCAAACCGGTCCCAATATCGATGCCTCATCACTGAGGAAATCTTCTTCATTATATTTACACATAATCCTAGATATGTTAAATTGTGTAGGAATTCTAAATGTAAATAATTAGTACAACTGTTAATCAGTATATCAAGAGAGGTGACCCCATAAGGACATGGAAACTACAACACATTATTATACGATGCATGTAATATTTCCCCCCCCCCTCAACCAATGTTCTCATATAATACATTGAAATTTGGTTGATTAGAGTCATGGTGTATGGATATGTTTGGTTTTTTAATATAAATAGAGTTTATGGCCTGAATGATGGACTCAAATCACATAACACTATTTCCCCAAACCAATCTCACAGACTCCAGTCCTTAGGTAGAAATTACTACTCTGATACTGCTATGTAAAAACCCATCCTAATAGGGCCCATTCCACAAATACCCAATCCCACCTCTAATATGACAATTTCTAGCGACTAACACTGAGTAGACATACCACTTACAGGGTAGAACATAACGTAATTAATTGTACACACTAACATATCTACAAGCCATACAATGTGTTAATGTGAAAACAATTAAACACCCATTCATGCATAAATATAAATACTACAACCAAAGGATGAAATGAAATCTAGGGAGAGTAAACATGTCCAAATACCATCCCACCATAGAGTTTGAAATCAAGTCTAATGTAAAAATATATTTGGGGCTAGTGTCAGGATGTTGTAGGAAGACACCATGGTTTTTCTGGTCTCACTAAGCATTGTCTAGTCTTTGTCTTTCTAGGAATCTATCAAAAGGTCAATAATCCACAAAATACACAACACATGGGACAAAATTTTGTGCATTGTTATTTATAACAATTCCAAGTACCAAAAATTGTAACTGCAAAGCATACTACAATAGAATACCATTTATCTATACACATGTATACATCATAAATTCATATAATATCAATATCTATATATACTCAATAGAGACACACAGTCTAGAGGTAATTTAAAACCATAAGGTCAGCCTAGAATTCCATCTCAAAGATTCCACAAAGCAACCATCTGGGGTAAAACACTCCATAATTATGATATCATCGATGGCATCCATCTAAGAGGTAGTGCTTGTTGGGTCTCTCCATGAGTAGTAAAAAATGAATGATTACAGGGACATGTTACATATATGTGGATCACAAACAGGTCTATGGGGGTACTAAAAACTAATCTGGAATAACGCACTACGTAGACGATCAATTCCTGTGTTGTGTTGGTCATGATGATACTAATAAAACAACCTAGGAAAAATGATAGAGGATATCACTACATTCCTCATAGAAGGATCCAACAACTCTATCCAAGAAGCCTAGCTAAAGTGATCACTATCCTATGAACAAGAGTTGATTCAATACTCACCCTAAAAGATAGGATGTGGCCAACAAAACCCAATGGAACTTCTCCAATATACGAAGGAAAATAGGATCCAACCAAAAATTTAAAGAGTACACGGAGTGTAGAAGGAGTACAAAACATTTTCTTTTGACCATGGGTCTTGCCTATGGAAATGGACTATGACCTTGTCCATGTAATAGTATATGGTGTGTTGTTTCCCATCTATTTAATCCCATGTAATAGTACATGGGTATACCCATGTACACATGGAAATGTTATGTTTTTGTAGGAGTACGTGGTGTGTGTCTACCCACGCACATCATCCGATGTAATATTACATGGGTGTTCCCAAGTACACCTAGCAAAGCAGTGTCCACGTAGATGTATAGATGTTTTGGAGTCTGTGTACTCTCATACCATGCGTGTATACTATATGAGGTACACAACATGCTAGCCAAAACGGGACCACACACCATGTGAAAAGGTCATGCACAATGTGATACATATCGTCCTTTGTAAACTGTGTCCAACTCTAAGAGGGACCCATACAATGTTTACCTCTACATTATAGGTTGTGTACTATAGAAATTTTTAGAATCTCAGATTTGGAACCCACATTGCCATCCACCTCTTTGGCCACTGTTCTAGCGTCACACTATGTAGGAACTAAGGTAGAACAATTTATAAAACTCATAATCTTAAAACATTAATATTCGGTCCCTGAATGTTCTCAAAAAATGGATCAATAATTTTTTTTCCATTGTGCACTGAAGAAGAAGAAGAAAATTTGCCATCTGCATCACCCAATTTGTAGCAGCTTCAGTCGTCACACCACTATCTTGTCATTTTGATATATGATTTTCAATATCTAATTTTTTTCATCATGAAACTGGTGTGAAATGATTGATTCCTCAGGGGATTTCTAACCCCATTACAACAACGAAATCCCACAATGAACTAAGAAATCAAGGGAGAAAAGCCTAAAGAACTATCATGAGTAATGGAAATCATTAAATTTTCATGTCAACCTTGATTCATTTCTATTATAATTATTAAATAAGTGATAAAAAAATATCCAAAAATAAATTCCCCCAATAAATCCCTATAATAATACCATCCCAAAATATACATGATATGTGGGTCAATGTGTTTGTTGATTGATCAGTGTTCATCATGTAAATAAAAAATGGTGATAGAAAGAAAATAAAAAAACATCCTTACATGAGATAGATCATTCACTTATGGTGAATGGGTATGTGTAGGGATCATTGGTTAAATCCCATTATTCCATCTCTCACCAGTCACCAATCTTCATCCTAGTGGTCATCAGCAAAATTAATCTCCTTCAACACTCTCCAATGGAACTCCAAAAATTTTAAAGGTTATACTACTAACCCTACTACTTTTCTTTTAGAGTGTATTTAAATAGAAACCTTAGGTAACTATGTCAATGGTTAAATAAAATCATTTCATTTATTTATTTTATTTTTTTATTCCCACTATAAAATTTCCACAAATAGCTCTCACTATAAATGGTTACGTTTTTCCTATAGAAAAACTCATGTTCTAAACTCCATGGTTCCCTTAGAATTATAATTTGATTTCCCATTTGTAATATATTCCTATTTTTCTTGAAAAATATAAATTATTTCTATTATATATATTTAATATATTTTGAACATTTATTTTGAACACACCGGGCCTCGGAATCAAACGCCATCTTAGCGATTGATCATGACAATAATCCATACAACATTAAAAAATGATACATGAAAAATCCATATCATTAAAGAGAAAGTAAATCTTAGTAAGGATTAAACAATGTGGTCCCTAGAAAATTCAATATAGAATTGTATATCCATGTGATATTATATGTTAAATAAATAAATATAGAAATGAAATAACATAAACACCATTAATCCTTGTATTCTAAGGTGACAGAAATGATGAACCATACTTACTTCTACCAGTGCTAGATTGTCTCTAAAAATGACACATCATCCAATGTTTACCACATCCTTCCTTGAAACCTACGCCCGAATACAGAAATGGGGAACCAATATTTACCTAGGTAACTATGTCAAAAAAATATACTAATGGAAACCAATTAATACCCCAAATCCGATATTATAAATACCATTCCCTAGGGGAACCATGCCTATCTTGGAAGCATCATGACATATACCTAGGATTACATCTCACCTAAAACCAATATATATCTTACAACTAGGGTTATAGATAAACCATAAATAGTATATCATACACTCAAGGAGTGTCCAACATCTGAACCATATATGTATACACATGGGATCACACCCACTCCCCAAAAGATGATGATACTACACAGAGAAACCCTTGTTTACCCTTGGAACACTGAAATAACTACATAGTGGGATTTATATATTATCTTAAAATTAAATAAGGAGTATGATTTTTGGGTCACATCCCCATCCCAGTATATGCATGTCACTATCATTACATGTATAATTATATCTTCCCCGGTGTTTGAACACTCATGTACATTTGGGGCTACAGCTCACCTGGGACCCCATATAGTATTCACATTGGGTACTCCACCCTAGAATCTCAGATATATCACACACACAAACTCATACAAACACACACAGACATAGACACACACACACACATTTATATATATATATATATATATATATATTACCTAAATCATAAAAAACAATGGGACATATATTACATTTCACCTCAAAACATATCACATGTGAAAACCTATGACATTCCTCTTAAGCTAGCCTATCTAGATCCCAACAGTCCCTATCACCATATCCATTCAAGGATCAGACAACTAATGTTCAACATTTAAGGTTATAGGTAAAACTGAAATCACAATCATCCCTTCACAAACCCAATCTAGGGTAATAATAAAACTAGAGTAACTTTCAGGGAACCCTTAGTCACACCATAATTTAGCCACTCGATATGGGATCCTCCCTTGCATTACCAATCCCATGGTTATAGCCCATAATTCCAGGGGCACAATATCCCATGAAATAACCATTATATTATCATTTCCTACTCAACCTCATATGAAAAACCCTACGGAATAACACAAACAATATTTAATCACACTCAAGATATTACGTAATTCCCATCTCAATTCCCAAGTCCACTTGGTTTGTCCTCGGATAGACATCCAATAAATTTACCTTCCTATGAAGTAAATACTTAGGTAATCTGATATATATGGGGGTGGAATCCTATCCCCACATATCTTCATTCATCCATATTCATATAGAACTATGGATCCTATCTTAATCCTATTATATGTTATATTCATCTTTCTGGTACCCCACTTTGGACCATGTATCTTAGGGCACATATTTATAATTGGCCACTATTCTATTTTTGGTTTAGATATAGAGATAGTGCTTAACGATCCATTATGGACCGTAGAACACCTATTCTTTCAATATAAATCATCAATAAATTTACTTAATTAAATTTTCAACAACCAACTATTTTGAGACCACATATCACATTCATATGACAATATATATAAATCAAAAGGAATGTTCATGGACTACCTACCTCATATGGAATTATTTACCTTATGTGGAGCATGGCCACCACTTCCTAATATTGTCCATGTTTAACAAGACAAAACCCATGAGTACGAGTCCCTATATCATGCCAAAACAACAAATTCAATTAATTATATTAATTTATGATTATTTAGGTTGTATAATTTAAATGTGAATAATTCCTAAATTATCATTGAGCTACATACTATCGAAAAAACCTTGAGAAATATGGTGAGATCCACTCCTGACATAAACCCAAACCTAATAAACAAAAAAACACCCACACCAATATTGATTCAATAGAAAAATCTATTTATTTGAATAAAAAACACTAAAAAATGTAGGAAATTTACTTTCAATTATATTGTTAGAAACGATAGGTGTTTATCATTTGAGTATTTCATTATTAAATTATGATGTAAAACCTATTATATTGTAAAGATTTTACCATGATCTTGTGGAATAATCAATGAAACCCTATTTCAGAACATCTAACAATTGTATCTCTATGGAAAGAAAAATTATTGAGTGGAAATGAGGATATAATTCCATTTATTAACATAGAAACATAACCAATGTCACCACATATAGAAGAGGATAAAAGGATAGTAAATGGGTTTATTTATCCCTTATAATGTTCTCATGAGAAAATAGGAAGAGTGGAGTGGGGCTAAAAAGACCAGGGGTGAAATGGTCTTTTCACACATTTCAATGAATTTGGGGAACCATATGTTTTCCCCATGTTTTATTAGTTTGTTTAAAATCCATGAAGATCTAATTATACAAGGTTGAACACATTTCCTGGTATGGTCACAAAGTTCACCAAACTGTGCACCAACTATATAGTTGGTACTATCTAACCTGAACACCCTCGCATAAATTATTTATAACATTTACTAACCCTTAAACATACCATGAAAAGACATATAAAAATATATTTATATTTTATTTCATGGTTTCTTTTAGACTAAGAACCAACAGCGTATGAAAAAAAACCCCATGGTTTATTTTCAATATTTCCCTTAATTGTGTGGTAGGGAAAAACTCGTTCCAAAATATTAACCTTCAACCAAATTCTCTCAGCATTATTTCGACCTCCCAAAATTAATCTTATCACCCAATAAATCTCCAATAAAATCTCATTATGACTATATATATCTCAGAATCCAAATATGAATCTCAATTCTCAAAAAAGTCTACACTTCATAATGAAAATTAATATGTGTTTTGAGCTTTACGACCTGTAAAGATTTAGTTTTTTATTACCTCTGTAATGTAATACTTCCCGTCCCTAATAAGTCTAAGTGTAATTTTACCATTAATAATGGTTTATCATAGTCATAAATTCATGATCATGTCTTTATGTTCTTCTTAATATTTCCAAACAATTTTTGGCTACAATACCCCATAGGAAAGGTTAAGTATTAATTAAAAACATAGATAACTACTTATCAGTTATTTCCAATCACAATGATGGAACTTACCCATGCTAATCAATCTTGAGAAACCTATGTTTCATCAACAGAATTATATCCAAAGCTTATTGTTCTCCCAAAATAATACTTTTATCATAATGGATGATTGCAATCCATGGTGCACCCCGCCATAGGAATTACCTACAAAAGAATCATTTTTATTTATTCATAAAAAATTATTAATGTGGTTTCCATATCACCACACACAATATTACAAAAAAAATGGTTCATACATCTATCAACTGAGCATTCTGAAAAATTTTCAATCATACATACTTGCACTTTATCACATCACATGACAATGATTCCATAATTGATCAAAGAATCCAATAAACAACTATATTCCCACACAGAAGTCTAAAAACGACACATGATGTAATTACACGTTTGTTCTTTTACAAACCACACCATCCATCACATTCTAACCATAAGAAAAAACGAATCTCTAATATGAAACTCTATTAGATCTCTCCAAATGAATCTCTATCTCGATGCCATCATTCATACAATATATGATATCACATAGAGACCTCAAATATTCTATTCCCTAAGGATCTAAAAAAAGGACACATATGCACACTATAATATCAGTTTCATCTCTATTTTCCAATTACTGGTCTCACCACACCCACAAACCTTCCATCATGAGATTCATACCTCTATGGTACATTCATATATTATTATTTGAAATTGTTTTTAAATAATTTGACATTTTTATTTTTTCTCAAAGTCTACTCTCATTCAACATTTTATTAAATTATCTTTTTAAAAATTCAAATGTTTCAATTAACATCTTATTATTTTCTCTTGTTTTTTAATTAAAACTATTAAATTGTTAAGTGTTCTAATTAATTAAATATTTTTTAATTAAATTTATTATTATATATTAATTAAAATTCCAACTCTATAAAATTTTCAAGTGTTTAAATTACTGAATATCTTTTGATTATTGTACATAAAATATTTTTTATTTATTTATGTTAAAATGCATAATGATAATTCATGTTATTATTTTTTTATTTTGATGTATGTAAATTTTTTAATCATTATGAATGACCTTGGATTTACCTCTTCCACATAGGGGACCATATAAGGTCAACCCTGTGGGAAGAACTATCTATGGAAGCCCCCGAAGGAGGCTGGTTCTAGATGTGTATAGTGCATGCACCATGTGTATGAGGCTGTGAACAAAGACCATGGGTTGAACAGGCATTTCACATTGTTGAGATAGGTAATCCAACATATATGAATATATTCTATTTTATTTTCAACCAAGGTACACCACATTTTTATTGACGTACCATTTAATAGTCATGTTGGGATATTTATGTGGGGCACTCATTTTACCATTAATGTTAATTTGAACACTAAAAATCAGAAATATTATTACACACATGATATATTCACTTCAACATGTTGGATCTAAATTGAACTCCCATGATTCCTTTAAAATGCCAAAATTTATTTATTTCTTCAATTAAACTATCTTATTCTTTGGAATATCTTCCTCCTCAGCAAACCAGATTTTTAGTTCACCAGTAATCCTACTTGACATCTACTCAAATTTTTGTAACTCTGGAGTTCTTAAATGTTTCATTGATGTTTTTAACCCAGTCTCTTCAAGATAATATATATTTAATCATTTAGGTTTTATCATATCCATCTATGTTTGTATACTCGGTTAATCTTGGTTCAAGTTTCAATAGTTTATTATATTCATCTTCTTAGCCTCTTTGTTTTTTATCTTTTGGTTTCAAGCCTTCCCATGTTGCTCACTTGAGTAACCAATGTAAAATACCAATGGTGGGTCATGATTTACTATTGGATACCAACACTAGGTTAATTTACTAACCATTAGAAATAAATACTGAGTTCATTATTCCAAAAATATGTTATAATCCACCATTATCTATTCCAAAATTACATCACGAGACACCACTCCCTATTTTCATCAGTGGGTAATGAGTCATAACTAGAAAATTTAAGCCCCTGTTAGTAAAAAATAATTTCTAAAATTTATTTTATTAATTTTAATCAACGGTTATAATATAATTTATTTTGTTAAAATATTTATTAATTTAAGTTAAAATATATATTAATAGTGTTAAAAAATAATTATAACATTAGTAACATGAACAATCAAACATGAAGAAAATATTTCTTACAATGCCCTATTTCAATAAACAGTCTACCATCATTATATTCTAGAAGATTATATATTTATTTTAATTGGTTTATAATTTTTAATTTTTTGAAATTTATTTACTAATAATATTAATTGATTACTTTTAATATTTAGTGGATAAATATAAAGCCTTATTTTAATTCAATTTCATTTCAACATGGCATTAAAAAACAAAAGAAATTGTCTTATTATTACAATGATTTTCACTAAAAAGTTTCCTGAATATATTGGATATGTATAGACTCTCATTGATTATATTTTTATGGATATTGGAGGTCTCATAAAGGTTTAAAACACAACCAAGAGTAGATTCATTCATTAAAATTTCATGTACTACATCTTCAACATTCTTGCTGCTCTAAAATTGTTCACATTATTCTATGACTTCTACACTCTTTTTGTGACCATCGTAGGAATCAAACATTGAAATGTGTTCCCTAAAATTGATCAATGTTAATTGATATTAATTTACTTCAACATTTTGATCATATTCTACATTACTTATATTTGTTTTATTTGAATAATCTTTATTTCAGCTATTTTTTTATTCATTTCAGGTTTTTTCTTTTCCACAAAAAACATTGGTCTTTATTTTCTCTAGTTATTCTGCCACCCAAAAGGATGTTTGTCTTGTGTATCCTAATCAAAATTCAGGATAAATTCATGGTTAAGTATCCTATAAAAAGACTAGGTTGTTCCTCTAGTTTGTTTAAAAGGAAAATATTTTAAATAAGGTTCTCACACATTTTAAAGTGTGGTTCATAGTGGGTACTAGTCACCTTGAAAAGGAGAAGATATTGAGGAGTGGACTATGATCTTTATAATACAAACCACTAAAAAAAATTTTTCTATAATTTTTATTTCCAATTTATCTCAACTTAAGAAAACTTCACTCTCTTGTGTTTAATATTTTACAAACGATGATTAAGTTTCATTGATCCTTTAAATAAACTATTCACCCCTACTAAAAATTTTCTATCCATCAGGATGAAACAATGGGTATCATATCTATGTAAATATTTCTATGGTTATGATATCAAAAAATTGATATCTAAATGTTATAACTGATAGGAAAATACTTCAAGTACTTATTTTTAAATCGTTGTGCTAATCTATATCATAGACATAATACTCTGTAGAAAAAAACCAAAATTATCATTTTAATATGGCAGGTATAAATATAAATGTTTTTTGGATGCCATAGAAATAATCATCATATTATTAGAGTGATTTTGGTCACTATCAAGATAGAATTCAAGAATACTTAAAACAAGAAACTATTGATCAATGGACCATCATACAAAATCTATATGAGCTTCCCTTGGTTCATCTGGAGACATTAGTTTGTAATGAAGTGGTAAAATGTGTTTGGATATATGAAGATTAAAATATTTAACAATATTCTATTAGTATAAGTGTCTATATCCTTATTTCACTTGTAAGATTACCCATGAAATATGGAAGATATTTCAACTGAATCATTATGGTATTGAAAAATTGAAGATAACCAAGCTAGAAATTCATTGAGAAAAATACCATTAATTTATAATTGGAGATTAAGAATTTGTAAATTTGAGGCTCCATTGGTTCAAAAGTATAACCAATGGTATTATTTCTCTTAGAGATGCTTTGTACAACACGACTCAAGTGGAGAGAGTATAGAGATATTTTAATGACCCAGAGTTTTTCAATGGCAATTACCTTCTTATAAATATGTCATAAAATCACATGAAAACACAACATAATGAACTAATATGTTCTAAGTGACCTTTAAACATTAGTTTGTCACTTCTATGTTTGGAATTTTGAAAATTCGACTTAAACGGTTGTGTTCAAGATGATTTTTTTGGTATAATAAGAAAATTTTAATTTTTGTTGAATAGTAACCTAAACATATGAATAGTAACCTACCCATATAAATCGTAGTACAGCCCTTATAACTATTAAATAATCCAAAATAAGAGTAACCTTACCGATGAATATTTAAATAAAATTTTGGCATATTATTAAGTGACAATTTGACTATAGTAAACGTTTTGGTATTTTTGTAAGACAAATAAATAATTATAATTAATTAATTAATATAAAAGAAAATTTATTTTCAAAAAAATTGTTCATAAATATAAAAATCTATGTTTTATTGATTTAATCTAATTTTATAAGATCTCAAGTTATTTTAGAAAGCATTATAAAATCATTTTTAATTTTAAAAACTACATTTTTCATGTAAGTTATGAATTTTATTAAATATTAAATTAATCATATTTCAAAAATGATTTTTCAAAAATAGACTTCATTTTTGGATTCTATAGATCGAAAAATGTTTGGGTTGAAATTTTGGGATTTTTCTGAAATACTTGAATTTTTTAATGAATATTGAAATACCGTAATTTACAAAATAAGCTAAATAAGAAATTTATATAGTCATGTGTGATGTTTTGCTGATGTAAGCCAACTTCGTTCTGGATCACATTATAAAAAAACTATTCTCTGTTATCGAAGACTCGCTATTATTTTTATTGTGTAAAAATAATAAATTAATGAATTTTATATTAAGAAAACCCCTCTCCCCTCCACTATAAAAACCACCCTTCAAACCCTCATTTCCTCACACCCCTCAAGCTACAATCATTGTCTCTAAACATACCAAACATATTCCCTATCCCCTACCCCACATCCAAAATCTTTTGGTATCATCAAAATTCCAAGCATAGTCCCCTTAAAGAGGATCTCAAGAGGAGGATTCAAGATGTAATTTCTCTCCTTCTTTTCCATTAAATTCCTTTCAATTTCATGTTCTTTTCTTATTCTATCCCCAGATATCTTTTTTCAAATGGTATGGTGACTCCAGTATCATACATATAATTTAATTATTTTATACTAATGGGATATTATATCATCTAACCCCCTTATCCTTTTCCTTTTATTTTATAAAATAAAATGTTGTTCTTGAGGTGTTAATCTATCACCTTCCAGAACGACATGTTTTCTTTTTTTCATTTATACCTTCAGGTCTGGTCATGAAACCATTTTTATTTTTGAACCAGAATATGTTATGTGTATTAAGTTCTATTTAGTATTTTGGAACAAACATATGTACATAATACTAAATGATTAATCAAAACAGGTTCGTTGTGGTCGAAAAACCGTCCAAATTAACTCAAACAATCATCATTTAATTCTAATCTATTGATTCATCCACATGGTATATAATATAATTCATTATAATATTGTTAAAAATTATTTAGTATCATTAATAACATTTAATATCATTTATGGATTTTTACCCATGTTCTACATGAACATCAATTCATGAATACATGTGAAACACTCAAGAAAAACCATAAAAACAAACATTCCTGAACAATGTTTTTAAACTCTATAACTCATCCAAAAGCACATAAAATAACATAATGAAACCATAATGAACTATATTAATGTACAAAAAGTTCTTTAATTGTTAATTAATAAATCTAATGTAATTATATAGGATATTAATGTGAAGGAAGCATTCAGATACAAGGTAAAGGGAAATTTTCGAACCCAACTTTCATCCTTTGGGTTCTCCCTCTTTCACTCCATTTGATATGGTTTTTCCTTAAAAATATTTTTTTCATCATTGCCTTTCCTTTTCTGGGATATACATGTTTTTCACTGGAATTTATGTCCAACAAAATATTTTTCAAAATAACTCTTCTTTTAAGTACACCTATTTTACGTAACATTCAACATTGACGGGTCTTGTAACATGTATGTTATTCCCTCCTTCTTTTGGAAACCCAATCTTTATGAATGTGTCCTTATGAGATGAAACCAATTATTTTTCATGGGTTAGTTATTTTCATTTTTGTTATATGTTCAATGTAGAATTCATGAAAAATGATAATGTAATGATGTGACCGGTGTGCCCGGAATTATATAATGCAATATGAATGTTTCAATGTGACGGGTGCGCCCAGAATTATACAGTGCTCAAACACATTAGGTAAAGCGATTAATCTAATGAGTAAATGTGAAATTATTTTCAAACAATATTATAGGTTTTTTCACATGTATGTGTGGTATTTAACCACTAAGACATGACATTTCATTTTTATGCATTACCACATTTCAAGTCTTTTATTATTGATTCTCTCATTTTAATGATCTTTTTCCTATGTTATGATTATGCTCACCAATTGTTATATTGTTATCATATATCCTCTTATTGGGATTCTATATCACCCCTTTTTATGCATATCATTAGGTGACTATATGTACTAAGGAGTAGTCAAGTGCCAGTAAGAAGTTTGAGAAGAAGAAATTAAATAAATGTTTATGCTCGATGTTTTAATAGTTATGTATGGTCATAGTTTTCCCAAGACACTTAACCATTGGATCCTCTATGTGTAATACTGTTATTTTATATATCTTAAAAATTAATTAATGGTAATTTAAGAAAAGGTCGGGCCACTATAGTTGATATCAGAGAAAAGGTTTAGTTAAATTGGGAATTAGGATTAGTGAACCCTAGAGAAAACCTCTAGCATGAGACTAAGTACAAATATGCACACAAGAATATTTACATAGGGATCCCATATGTTATGATTTTAGTATAAATTGTGCAAATTAATATGTGATTTATTCATTACTTATTGACGTATGTTTTGTTCTAAACATTTCTTTTTTAGAAAATGGTGGAAACCAGGAGAAGCTAGGCCAACAACTCATGGGAGGGACAATACAACGATTGCCCGAATGACATCCCCTATGTTTTGGGATGTCTAGTTTAAAAAATCATCGATATTATTACCCAATTATCTCATGTTATGAACAATAACCATAATAATGGGGATCATCCTTCTTCCCCAAAGAGGGAGTACCTGGATATCGAATGTTTTATAAGGTAATGACCACTGATGTTTAGTTGATATTCTGATCCACTAATTGCATTATAGTGGGTCAAGTCCATGGAGAAGATATATTCGGTTCTTCACTATTCTAAGATGATAAAGGAGACACTAGACATTTATCGTCTACTTGGAGAGGCTGATCAATGGTTGTAATTGATTAAGAACACCATGCCAAAGGAGGAAATTAAAGAGACAGAATGGAAATAATTTAAGATAATGTTTCTTAATAAGTATTTCCAACGAATTCTTCGCAAAAATATGCAGAGAGAATTCATAGTGCTCATGAAAAAAGAAGGATAATCTTTCACAACCTATGAAGATAATTTCATAAGGGTTTCAAGGTACGCTTCGTGTTTTGTTATCAACAATGATAGAAAAATTGACAGATTCTTTAGTGGATTAAAACCACACCTTCGAAAGGATCGTGCAATTTGAGACTTTGTGAGTTATGATGAAGTTTAATGGTGTGATCCCAAAGTGGAGAAGGAGTTTGGAGAATGGTCCAATGGATATGGTGGTAGAAACTAAAGATGGATTTTCACACCTGTAGATCTAATGAAATTGGTAGGAGAATAACATAATGACCCACATGCCAAAATTGTGGGAAGTTGCACCATGGGAACTACCTCAAAGGGATAAGGAAATGATTGAATTTTTGGAAATAAGGACACCATGATAAAGAGTGTTGAAAAGACATGAAAATAAAGGAGAGTTTAGAAAAACAAAGGAGAGAACTACCCATGGTTCAATACTACTACTGTAGTGATCTAGGGAACTATGAAAGCCAGTGCACTAAACCTTGAGTTCTCGAGTGTAAGCATTATCAACAGCCACCAATGTTAAAAGAACAAGGGAAGGTTTATGCCATCACTACTGCAGTTGTGGATCATGATAATGAAGTTGTACAAGGTACACTTCCTATTCAATCAAGAATGGAAAAAGTCTTATTGGATTTTGGTTCTACGCATTCCTTTATTTCTAGAAAGTTCTTTAGAACTATAGAATTGAATCCCCAAAACCATGAAGTTGAGATATCTGTAAAAACCCCAGGTGGTGCAATCAGTGCAACCCAAGTGTTTGAATCTTCTCCTATTAGAGTATGTGAGAAGAGTCTTCCAGTGAATATTGTAATACTTCCCTTGGTGGAATTCGACGCTATATTGGGAATGGATTGGCTCTTGCTATATAGGGAACATATCAACTGTCTAGAAAAGGAAATATCTTTTAATATTCCGACCCTTCCCATGAGCCTCTACAAATGCATGTAAGATCAGGAATCTTCTTTTAAAAATCCTACAATGTTGTGGGTGTTGATTTTCTATGAAGAATTATATATTTCCCAAATGGATGAGTCAAAGTAAAGTTCCAACCTTGCAGAAATTCCCATCGTGAGGGAATACCGTTATGTATTTTGTGAAGAGTTACCCAGAATTTCCCCAGATCATGAAGTAGAGTTCTCAATAGAACTCATACATGGATCCACTCCTATCTTAAAGTGTCAATATAGGATGGCTCCTATCGAACTGGAGGAGTTAATGAAGCAGCTGCAAGAGCATCTGGAAAAAGGGTTCATATACCCTAGTGCATCACCTTAGGGTGTGCTAGTGCTCTTCATGAAGAAGAAAGATGGAACAATGCAGCTATGTATCGATTATTGAGAACTCAACAAGATCACCATAAAGAACAAGTATCCTCTTACAATGATTGATGATTTTTTCAATCAGTTATGAGGATCTCAATACTTCTCAAAGGTGGATCTTCATTATGGAAATCATCAGGTAAAGGAGAAAAAGGAAGATATTTAGAAAATTGCCTTTTGTACAAGGTATGTGCACTATGAATTTCTGGTTATGCCTTTCGGATTTACTAATTCCCCTAAAATGATCATGGATTTGATGAATAGAGTCTTTAGACATTACCATGGAAAATTTGTGGCAGTTTTTATTGATGATATTCTCATCTACTCCAAGAGAAAGGAGGAACATGGAGATCATATAAGACTTGTGTTGGCGACATTGAGAAAGAAGAAGTTGTACGCCAAGTTCCAAAAGTGTAACTTTTGGATAAATCAAGTCACTTGTTTGGGTCATGTGATCACAAGTGAAAGAATTTCTATGGAACCTTCAAAAAGAAAGGATATTGAAGAATGACATATGCCCTCTAGTGACACTGAAATCCGTTGTTTTATTGGATTAGCTAGGTACTACCGACGTTTTATGAGAAACTTCTCATGATTGTCAAGCCCACTAACTATTTTAACAAGGAAAGGGGTAAAGTATGTCTCGACGGAAGAATGTGATGGAAGCTTCAAGGAGAAAAAGAGAAGGCTGATCACTGTAACTGTACTCACACTATCGAAAAGTGGAGAATGTTTTGTGATATACAGTGATTCTTTAAATAAAGGCATGGGTTGTGTACTCATGAAAAATTACAATGTGATAGCATATGCCTCATGACAGTTGAAGATAATTGAGAAGATCTACCCGAAACATAATCTAGTGCTAGTAGCCTTGATTTTTTCCTTAAAAATCTGGTGGCACTTCCTTTATGGAAATAAGTGTGACATATACACTGACCAAAAGAGCCTAAAGTATATATTCACTCAAAATGAGCTCAACAGGCATAAATGGAGATGTCTAGAGCTAATCAAGGATTACGATTGCACTATTCACTGCCCTCCTGGAAAGGAGAACAATGCAGATGATGCTCTATATAGAAATGAACATGCTACACTATCCATGATGAAGATTGAGAAAGACCATATCTTCTTGTATATGCCAAGGATTAACTAATAAATCATAAGGGAAGGGTATACATCCTACCTTTCCCAAATTATTGTGCAACCATCCATCCAAGAGAACAATAAAGGAATCACAAAGGGTTGATGTGGAGATACAAAAAAGGGTGAATGCCGTAAAGGAAGGGAAGCTGCCTGAGTTCCATATCGACAATAATGGTGTGATTTGGTTTGGAACGTGCCTTTGTGTGCCTTCGTCACCCTTGATAAAGAAGGAGCTATTGGAAAATTCACAAAGCTCAACATTCTCTATCCATCCTGGTAGCACCAAGATATACAGTGATCTCCAAGAACACATCTAGTGGGATAAAATGAAGAAGAAGATTGTAGAATATATATCAAGGTTCTTGGTATGTCAGCAAGTTAAAGTAGAGTGACAAAATTCCAAAGGGATGATATAGCTAGTGCTTATACCCATGTGGAAATGGAAAAATGATACTATGGACTTTGTCACAGGTCTCCAAAAGATGTCGAAGGGAAATAATGTGATATGGGTTGTGGTTGATTGACTCACCAATACTACCCATTTTAACTTTATTCGGGAAGATCTCTCTCTTGAACAACATGAAAATATATATGTGATGGAATTGGTGAAACTGTAAGGTGTTCCACTCTCAATTGTCTCTGATTATGATCCATGGTTCACATCTATATTTTGGAGGGCCTTCAACATGCTTTGAGTACTGTATTAAATTTCGTCATGACCTATCACCCCCAAACTGATGGCCAATCTAAAAGGACTATTCAGATGCTTGATGATCTGATAAGAACCTGATATCTAGAATTAAATGGTGGATGGGATCAGCATCTCCCATTGGTTGAGTTCTCATACTAAACTAGCTTATACTAGAGTATTCAAATGGCTCCATTTGAAGCTCTGTATGGAAAGCGATGTAGAACTCCAACATGTTGGGATGGATTTGGAGAAAGAAAGCTACTTGGACCTGATCTTGTGCAAGAGATGACAGAGAAGGTTCAAGTCATCCAGAAACACATCAAAGCTGCTCAAAGTCAGAAAAAGTGTTATGTTGACAACCGTCGAAGGGACTTGGTGTTCGATGTTTGAGATAAAGTCTTACTTTTAATATCACTATGGAATAGAGTCATGTGATTTGGTAAGGGAAGCGAAGACCATGGTACATTGTCCCCTTTTAAATCCTTGAACATATAGGAGTTATGGCCTATCGACTTGCACATCCACCAAACATGGCTCAGGTTTATGATGTTTTTCATGTATCACACTTGAGGAAGTACATACATGTTCCCTCACATGTACTAAACTCAGATATGGTATAGCTAAAAGATGATCTCTCTTATGAGGAGGAGCCTATAGAGATTTTGGACCAGAGAGATAAGGTTATATGCAACAAGACCATCCACCTTGTCAATGTGTTTTGGAGGAACCATAAGTTTGACGAAGCAACTTGGTAACTAGAGGAGGTGATGAAGGATAAGTGCCCTCACATGTTTGTGTAAAACAAAATTTCGAGGGTGAAATTTCATAATGGGGGAAGAATGTAACGATGCAAATATTTTCAATGGAAATTACATCCTTATAAATATGTCATAAAATCACATGAAAATACATCATAATGAACTACTAAGTGCTAAGTGACCTATAAACATAAGTTTTTCACTTCTGTGTTTGGAATTTCTAAAATCTGACATACACGGTTGTGTTTAATATGATTTTTGGGGTCCAATAAGAAAAACATAATTTTTTGGTGAATAGTAACCTACCCTTATAAATAGTAGTACGACCCTTATGAATAGTAAATTGTCCAAAATAAGAGTAACCTTACCCATGAATAATTAAATAAAATTTATGCATCTTATAAAATGACAATTTGACCATAGTAATCATTTTGGTATTTTTTGTAAGCCATAAATAATTAATTATAATTAAATAATTAATTTAAATGAAAATTAATTTTTTTAAAAAGTGTTCATAAATTAACAAATCTATCTATTCTTGATTTGATATAATTTTATAATACCTAAAATAATATTTGAACGCATTATAAAATCAGTTTTAATTTTAAAAACTGCATTTTTCAAGTAAATTATGATTTTAATTAAATATTAAATTAATCGTATTTAAAAATTTATTTTTGAAAAATTTGCTTCATTTTTGGATTTTACACATTTATAAATGGTCGGGGTGAATTTTTTGGTATTTTTTGAAATACATGAATTTTTTATCAATAGTGAAATACCATAATTTACAAAATAATCAAAATAAGCCAATTATATAGTCATGCGTGATGTTCTACTGATGTAAGACCACTTTATTTGGGATCAAATTATAAAATTACTATTCTTGGTCATAGATGAATCACTATTCCTTGACTTTTAGAGAAATAATAAATTAATGAATTTTATATTATGAAAACACATCTCCCCTCCACTATAAAAACCACCCTTCACACCCTCATTTCCTCACACCTCTCAAGCATCAAGACATGTCTAAAAACATCCCATGAATCTTCCCTAGCCCCTCCCCCACGTTCAAAATATTCTTTTATCATCAAAAGACCATGCTTAGGCCCACCCCTTAAGAAGGATATCTAGAGGAGGATTCAAGAGGTAATTTCTCTCTCTCTTTTCCGTTAAATTCCATTCAATTTCAAGTTCTTTTCTTATTTTATCCTGACTTATCTTTGTCCAAATAGTATGGTAACTCTAGTATCATACATATACATTAATTTTATGTTACTAATGGGATATTATATCATGTCACCCCATTCTCTTCTTCCTTTTATTTTATAAAAGAAAACGTTGTTCGTGAGGTGTTAATCTATCACCTTCGAGAACAACATGTTTTCTTTTTTGAATTTATACCTTCAGATCTGGTCATGAAACCATTTTTATATTTAAAACAGAATATGTTATGTGTATTAATTCATATTTAAATTTTCAAACTAACTTATGTGAATATTAAAAAATTATTAATAAAAAAAAGTTTACTGTGGTCGAAAAACTGTCCAAATTAACTCAAATAATCATCATTTAATTCTTATCTAATGATTCATCCACACAGTATATAACACAATTAATTATAAGATCATTAAAACTCATGTAGTATCATTAATTCATGTAATATCAATTCTGGATGTTTACCCATGTTCTATATGAACTTCAATTCATGAATTCATGTGAAACACTCAAGAAAAACCATAAAAACAAACATTCTCAAACAATGTTTTTAAACTCTATAACTCTTCCAAAGGCACATACAATAACTTAATGAAACCATGATGAACTATATTTAGGTACAAAATGTTCTTTAATTTTTAATTAATGAATCTATTGTCATTATACATGACATTAAAGAGAAGGAATCCTTCAGATACAAGGTAAGGGGAAATTCTCGAACCCACCATTCATCATTCGGCTTCTCCCTCTTTCACTCCTTTTGATATGGTTACTCCATAAAAATATTTTTTATCATTGTATTTAATTTTATAGGATATACATGTTTGAAACTAGTTTTTATGTTAAACAAAATGTTTTCCAAAAGAACTCTTCTTTCATGTACACCCCATTTACTTCTCGTTCAAGATTGATGGTTCTTGTAACATGTGTGTTATTCCCTCCATCTTTTGGGATGACAATGTTTATTAATGAGTCCTTATTAGATGTAACTCATTCCTTTAAATGGGTTATTTATGTCATTTTTGATTTATATTAATTGTTTAATTCATGATAAATGATAATGTTATGATATGACGGGTGCGCCCGGAATTATATAGCGTAATATGAATGTTTCAATGTGATGGGTGAGCCCAGAATTATAAAGCACTCCAATGAATTGGGTAAAGTGATGAATCTCATGATTAAATGTGAAATTATGTGCTAACAAGATGCATTATTTGTTCACATGTATGTTTGGTAGTTAACCTATATGACATGATGTTTCATTTTTATGCATTGCCACATTTCAAGTCTTTTATTAACGATTCTATCATGTTCATGATCGGTTTCCTATGTTATGATTATGCTCACACATTGTTATATTGTTCTCATATATCCTCTTTACTAGGATTCTAGATCACCCCTTTTGATGTATATCCTCAGGTGACTATATGTACTAAAGATAGGTCAAGTTCTAGTAAGAAGATAGAGAAGAAGAAATTAAATAAATGTTTATGCTCGACGTTGTAATCATTATGTATGGTCCTAGTTTTCCCAAGACACTAAACTGTTGGATCCTCTATGTGTAATTATATTATATTATTTATCTTTAAAATAATGTAATATTAATTTATGAAAAGTTTGGTTCACTATAGATATCTTCTAAATATATAAAATGCAATGAAATTTTCCCTTAATTAGAGTGAGAATTTTAATTATTATAGTTTAGATGAACTCATAATCCCTATAGATCAACATGATTTAGAGAGGAAGAATATTTCTTATGAGGAGTATACTAAAAGGAAAGGTATTGAATTTAAGTCTAATGTAATTGATACCATTAATCTCTATGATTCTATGTTCTAGGAATGTGATACTGATATAGATCTCTTCAATAAAAACATTACAAATTTATGAAATGAAATGGTGGTAGGAGACAGTTTGGGAGGAATGATCGGAAGGATTTAAAGACAGGTAATTCAACTAAGAATAATGTTTTCTAGATTTATCTTGTAATGAGTGTAGTAATGAAGGTCACATCACACCTTATTTCTCCAATATCAAGCGTTAAAACAATTATAAGGATAAATTAATGAATGAAAAATAAGCTCTATTTAGAGGATGGGACTACTAAGACAGTTCTGACTCTAATAATGATTATGGAAGTGAAAATAAAATTGGTAACCTTGACTTGGTGGGTATTACAAGTGATTTAAATGATTCCATTTTTACCCAATTGATAATTACATCAATTATTTATCATAATGAAATATCTAGAATTTAAATATATATTGATTTTGATTTTTATTGTTATTATAATTCAATGAATTATTGATTTAAATAATTTCTTAAATAGAATGATGATTTCATGAATGGTAATTTTTAAATATTTTGAAATTCTATATAATTTAAATGAAAAAAATAATAATTTAGTAATGAAATTCAAAAACTAAAAAGGAAATGTAAAAATGTGAATATCATTGTTTCCTAGCATGAAGAAAATAATAAAAAATTTAATTTTGATATTTTGAAACTAAATAATGAAAAATAAAAACATATAGACCTTATGGAAGTAAATGATAAATACCAAGACAGAATATTTAATTTACTTTTTGGTGATATAAATAAATTATAAAACGAAATTAAGAAATTAATCAATGAAAATAAATAATTATGAAACAAATGTTTTGTATATAATGAAATGGTTTATACAGATTTAGAAACTATTCAAAAAGATATTATAGATCTGAAGAATAACGTTGTTAATCTAAATGATAATTTCTCTATTTATGTAAAATTTGATGAAAAATATGATAAAATTTAGTAATTGATAAACCATATAGAAACAAGATAGGATTTTTTTATAACAACTTTTTACCAAACATGAATAATACTTTTTTTATAATAAGTTCAAATGGAAACATTTCTATTTTATCTTTTTTAAAATGTAGAATGAAATGGAATTATTCTACTAAGTACTAAATGATATTCACTCAATATTTTGGTAAAACTAGGACATTACTATCTATGATTTTGTCATCATATTCACCAAGAAACCAATATTAGAAATTATTTTCTGTTTTCAAAATACCTACTACAATTTTTTTGTACTTATTACAACATGGGTACCAAAAGGATGTTCCTTAAATCATGTTAGACTTAATCCGTTCACCATGCCGAGATAAATATTCTTTTTTTAACCCACAAGAAAAAAAAATTAATTTCATATAATTTCATATGATAGTATGAAAGTTATCTAATATACTCTTAGTAATAATTTTTTCTCATATTCATGGAATCTGCATTATTTTCAATCTGATTATTTATTTTGAAAAGAAAATTATTTATGTTTACATAGTAAAATTATTATTTTTCAATATGATGATTATGTGATTTGTTTTCTATAAAGTGTTTTCACATTATTTATTTATTTTTTATTAAATATTTATGAATTTATTGGGAGTTTCCCCTTATTTTAATTGAAATAATATACATTAATCTAAATATATAAATATGTATTTAATAATTTACCTTGTGTAAACAAAATATTATTGGTTGTTTGAAATATTTTTTAAACAAATGATCCATGGTAGTATTTTATATAATTCCAAATATCTTATATTATTTAATACTCTTTTTCATATTTTCTTAGTAATGATCTATTTATAATCCGGAAATGTTTTAAATAATTAGTATATTTTAAAATAGAAATAAATTTTCATAATTATATTATTATTTATATATATTTAATAAAAAAAATTTATACTTAAACTCATGGGTAGATTTATTTTAAAACATCTTATGAAAATAAATTATTCAATTCTTTACTATGTAAATTTATCATTCTGTTGATAGAAATCAATTTTATTTGTTCATTGAATATACCAATATTTTAGAATATGATAGTGTTTTAACTTTACCTGTATGAAGCTAGACAATTTTTGAGTAAATCTTATATTTTGATAAATATTGTTCACTGTGATCTAAATAGTAATTAGTTCATACCGTTTACAAGTCAATTGTAAAACTTTTACCATGTATTAATATATTGGTTCATTTAATATTACAATTAAGGTATTAAATCAATCTAAAAAACTACATTTTTACTTTTTAAATATTTTTTCATTAGTTTTAAAAATATGAATTTATTTAATATAATAAATTGTAAGTATAATTCATGGTAAATATAAAAAAGGGAGATATTTTTTATTAAAAATTATCATATGGTTGTTTATTTTTAAAAGGTGAGTCTGTTAGTATTTTTAATTGTTTTTAATTACGTTAATAGTTTTATTTTTTGGATAAATTATTCTCAAAAAATATTTTATTAAATTCTTTTATTAAAATTTCAAACTGTTTAGCATAACATATTATGATTTTCTCAGGTGTTTTAATTAAGAGATTCATTTGTTTTTTATTAAATAAATAAGGCATTAGTCTTGTAAAAAAATACGAAAGAATCTAGGGGGGTATCAAATAGTGTATCCTGAGTGCTTCCCCTTATACTATGTCAACACCCTCAAGAGGAAAAGAGGACAAACTAGGAAAACATGTGACAATCGCACCTTGGGATGACCTGAATTCAATGAAATCTATGACATCAATTTCCTCATGCCATGTGTGATGGATGTACATGATGATATTGATGAGGAGGTTTCCCATGAGTATATATTAGGTTACATTCCACGAGCTTCTACATTTTACAAGAAGAGTGTTTTGGATAATTTTAGAGTTTGTTTCAACTGCTTCCAGACCCATGTTTTTATAGATACGAAGCTCAATAATTATCACCATCACCCCCTCTTCATTCTATACGAAATCTTCATAATCAAAGGATGAATTTAAGTTGAAAACAACAGATCCCCTAACATCATGTTTTTTAATTAACATTATTAAATTTTTAAGTATTTTAAATAATTATAAAAATTAATAACATGTTTTTTTTGTTTTTATTAAATTTTCATGTTTTTTAAATTCTCAAGTATTTCAATTAATGAATAACATCTGATTGATGTTCTTAATATAGTTTATTAATATTTTTGGTTTAAATGTATTATGATAAATCATGTTATTATTATTATTTAGTTCATTTGTGTAAATATTTTCCAATATATATGAAGGACCTTGGCAAGACCTCTACCACATAGGGGACCCCTTAGGGTCAACCCTATGGGAAGGTATTCTTAAGGATGCCCCATAATATGGTTTGTTTATGTATTCTATATCACACACACTATGACTTTAGGACCATGGGTTATGCCTGAAATAATCATAGATGGGTTAGGTCACATCCATATCTATATGGATCCAGTTATAATTTGAAAATATGGACAAATCATCTTTATTGATATGTCGTTTTCTCAGTGCTTTGGAATTTCAACAATGGATGCTTATTTAAGTGTTACTATTCATATAAACATTAAAACATGGATATAAAATCATCCATATTATCTCTTTGCTTCATTCCATTCAATAAAAATATAAATCACATAATTCATTTAAAATCCTTCACATTTTTCATTTCTTTGATTATCTTACCATCTTCATCGATATATCTTCCTCCTTGGATGACTAGATTTCTAGTTCATCAACAATCATACATGGAATACTAAAAACATTCAGAAACTATGAAATTTTTCAAATTTTACCCAATGTTTTTTACATAGACACATCATGTCTATAGATATTGAATCATTTTAGTCTCAATGTCATATTTTTTTACTATGGTCATCTTGGATCATGTTTCAATAGTTTCTTATATTATTCGTATTTGTGTCCAAATATTGAATTCTTCTTGTTTGAATCCTTGACATGTTGTTCAATCAAGTCACTATTTCAATATACATGTAGTGGGTCAGGAGACACCAATGGATACTAATGGGGAGTCATGATCCACCATTGTAGCATAACTGTGGGTCAGTAACCTACGTCAATGTTATCAATGGTGAGATAATTTACCCAGCCTTAGACATCAATGGTGAGTTTTTTTCACCAGTTTATTCTTCTTTATACTATTACGTGCCTTGAAATATGTTTATTAATGAACCGTCATGGTCTCTTTTATACTTCTCATTTGTTCTATTGGCAATTTTTTATTTTTCTTGTATTAACTGAATTTTATTTCTTCTGATATTTTCCGTATTTTTTTCTTTCATAATCTTTTGTACTTTTATTTTCTTTTAAGGTTATTTATTAAATTCTCATAAAACACATGGTATAACATTATTAAATCTTCAGTAGGAGCTCATTATCCCTCTCGTTTTCTAAAATTGGTTTCTAGTAATTTTATTCTATATTATTTTTTTATCAATCATTTTTTATGTTTGAAATTTATTTTTATTGTTATCTAAAGTATTATTTTTATATTTTATTCTTCCTGATTGGTGATATTTTCATCCTTTTTTAATGGAATAGTCACTCGATATATTAATTTTTTTATATTTTTACAGCACAATCCAATTGTTCTTTATGTTTGGTTTTATTTTTTATACATCATTAAGCTATATTAATTTTTATTTCCTCTCTTATAATTTCATTTTATTTTTTGTAAATTTATTTCACTGATTCACCAACATAAATATCCAATATTCATTCATGAGTAACAATTTTTTATATAAATATGATAAAAATTATATTTCATCTTATGAAGCCTTTGATTGTTCTGTAATGTGAAATATCTTTTATTTTGGTTGGATTTAATTTTTTTGGGAAACATTAGGTCATGCTCTATTTTTCCAAAATGGAAAATATAAAATTGTAGGCCATAAGTCACCATTATATATTTCACTAGTAGGTCATGATCCACCACACTCTATTTTCAGAGGTGGGTTAGGAGTCACTGCTAACAAATTTAAGCAACCGATAATAAAAATTTATTTCTAAAATATCTTTTATTATTGTTCAGTTGATTTTTCTAAAACAAATTCCTTTCATTAAAAGTTTAATTGTTTTATATTGAAATATATATGTGGATTTTTGAAAAAAAATTGTAATATTATTTACATGAACACTCACACTTGTAGAATAATGTTTTTACACGACTCTGTTTTTACAAACACTCAACTGCCATTATATTATGGGAGATTATATCTTTATTACAATTGATTTATAAATTTTAATTGTTTATAATATATTTAATAATATTATTTAATGCTTTATTTTAATATTACATTAATAAATATAATTTCATATTATAATTATATATCTTTTCAAAAGATATTTGACAAACAATGGTAACTATCTTTTTATTGCATGGATTTTCACAAAAAGTATTTTGTAGATATTGAATATGAATAAACTCTATGTATATCCTAGTTTTAATAATTTTCAAATCTCATAAAGGTTTTAAACATGTCCAAGTGATTATTAATTCATTCATATTTCTTGTGATACATCTTCGACACCCTTACTACTCTAAATCATTCACAATCTTATGTGACTTCTATAATCTTTCTATGATCACCAAAGGAATCCACCTTAAACATTTGTTCATTAAAACTAATCATTTTTTTTTAAATATTGAATTGGTTCATAATAAATATAATATACTAAATTTCTTTTATTTATTTTATTTATATAATTTTTATTTTTTCTTTTTTAATTTTCATTAGGCCTTGTTTATCTTTTTTCCCATAAAATATGGTATTGAATATCAATGGTTATTCTTCCACCTAAAAAGTTGTTTGGGTTTTGAATCTCGATAAAAATTAAGTATAAAAAATAGTTTTAGTCTTATATAAAAATAATGGGTTGTGATTCTAGGTTTTTTAAAATATACTATCTATAAACAAGGTTCTCACACTTTTAAAAGTAACATTCTTAGTGGATACTTGTTTCCCCGAGTTATATAAGAGATTGTGGAGTGAACTATGATATTTTTCATCTAGATCAGTATAAATAATTTTATACTTTACTTTTTTATTTACATTTCTCCTCAATTTATAAACACTCCACTAAATTATATTTAATACTTTATAAAATATTATTGTTTTTTCCATTAAATTTGTAAAGAGGTTATTCAACCCCCTAGTCATTTTTTCTATGAATAACGATCCATCATCTATATCCATTACTAAAAATAATTATTGGAAATAATTAAATTAATCATTACTTAGAAATAATATAAAATATATAACACCACCATTCCCATATCATGTGAATTCTATCCTCAGCATCAACTAAAATTTTGTCCATAGTGGGGATTACACACTCCTCTGACCAAAGGTGAACTTTAAACTACATGTATTCTCTTTTACGAATCCTTTATTACCATCTCAATATGTTCTATAATAACACATGTGTCTAAAATATTGTTCCACACTCACCCATCATGTCATCCATAATCAAGGAACAACCTTTTGTCAACAAGAACACAACACCCTAGTCCATATATGATATTAGCTCTCACCATAGAGGGGAATCCATCACTCTCATAAAATTATAGGACACCATGACCACACATTAAATTTCATTTACCCATAAAAACTATGAATCATTCATAAACAGTATTCACTTTCCCTAAAACAATGATTCATTTCATAAAACCCACAGCGATAGTCACACAACTCTCATGAGATAGAACGATCTCTATGACCTATTTCAAAGGTTATTTTCCACTTTTCATATTAGTATCACTCAAACCCAAAAAGTGTAATGTAACAACCCAAGATTCCATAGAGGTTACATACCCTCGACCAATGAAAAGTACAAGTTAAGGGTTAATTTCACAATCTCTTTATAATCCGAGTTTTTTTCATAAGTATCTACTACGACCACATTATCATCCACATCCATGTTTCTTAAAAATGTATTCCAAAACATTTTTACAATTTAGTATACTATTAGTTAAAGTAATTTATACATTTTTTCTAATTTTTATAAAATGGATTGAGTGTAATCATTCCATCATTTTCCAAACAAGGTATCTTATGACCTTTTCGAAAAAATTAATGTAAGAATGTTTTTTTAACTTATACAGTGGGTGAAACTACTTTCTTCCATTATAACATTGTCAAAGATTCTCTTACAATCTTATAAGAATATTTTCAAAATAAATTTTGTCTTTTATAATTATATGACTTTTAAATTATTTCAAAATAGAATGAGATATTTCTCTGAAAAATGTTTTTATTTCATCTATGTCAATATCCTTTGATGGAATTTAAGATTAATTTAAGTTGATTTATTATGATAAAAAAATTCAATACTGTATTGAAGGTTTTGTAATATGTTTGACTGTGGATGTGTTATTTTCACACCATTCATGGTTTATGGAGAATATATTGTCATTTTGTATGCTAGTTTTAATATGAATATTTTGTTTATCTATGAACCTTTTCATATGAGGAATGAATTGGATTTAGTAAGTGATGGGTGGATCCCTCTATAGCTCCATGATGCATCAATCGGTCTCATGAGACAAACTAGTGTCTTGACACATGGGCTTGAAAAAATCATATATGTAGTATTTTCACAAGGCCTTGACTATGTTGTTATTAAGTTCGGAATTATGCATTCCATCATTATGAACGTGGCTATTGATATTTCATGTGATTATTCGACTAGTATAATATCCATGTGAATATGTAAATTTCATTATTTAATTTTATCTTTGACATATTATTCGGATGTTGAAGTTTAAAAGTCATTTGTTCTAGTCTTAAAATTCCTTAAATGTTTATGCTTATTTATGAATATTTATGCTATATTGTTATCCTTATTGAGCATCTGAGCTCACCCATTTCTATGTTTTTTTTCACATGTTGCAAAGAATTATATTATGAATGACCTGAATGGATAGTCTATGGGATATGACTGTTGATTATGGAGGCTGTGTTCTTGTAGTTTTTAATTTTATAATGTATTGTAAAACTTATGAATGTATCTAGTATTTCCAAGGCTACTAAACTAATCAGTCTTTCAAGACCTGATTTTTTTATCATGCCAATGTTATGTAATAATGCATTGCCTTTGGGTAACTATGGTTGGGGCATTACAGTTGGTATCAGAGGAAGTTTAGTACAATCCTTGGAAGCTAGATTTAGAAAAACTCTGATTAGAGCACATTATCCTATGATAGATTATGAGGATTAGTGTAGAAGAACTTCCTATAATTTTGGTATTGTAGAGATTTTGTAAGTTTTCCAAGAAATACATCCATGTCTAGATAAGAGCAGGTAGAGGTGGATCTGGCACAGATGTACCTAGGTGTAAAACCCAAAAACACCGCTTTGAGCTAGACTCGAACGAGAACTGGTGGATGACAACGGGACTTACTGCACTCTTGGTTACGACACTCCTGGATGATATGCTTAGTATAATTCTCATTTTATTTACAATCCATTATGAAGGGTGTATTAGTAAATACATATGCAAAGAAAAAAAATTTATGATTATGAATTATATCAACAAACTGTTCAATTTATGTTAACTATTTTACATGTTTGGAATTATGTATTGCGATTCATAAATTAATCTAGTGTATGCCATTGTTTAGAAATGGCGCCTAGTGGAAGGAATAAAAACTGTATCAAGGAACGTAATCCGTGTAGGTATTTCCCTCATACTCAATATAATTATAGTGGAGATGGTGAAACAACTGGTGCTAATCTTCTTATCACCATACTAAGACAACTCGCTCTGGTTTTGAATAATAATATTACCCGTATGGAGCACCCTGATCCACAACATGGAGGATCAATTTTAGACCGCTTCATGATAAAAAAACCACCAACATTCAATGGGAGTACAAATACATTATTTGTTGAGCAATTTATAAATTCCGTAGAGAAAATATTTCATGCTTTGGGGAGTATCAAAAGGGAAAAGTTGTCATTGCAGTTTATCGCCTCACAGGAGATGCAGATCAATGGTGGTCATTGATTCAAAACACAAAGAAAGATGATGAACTATCTAATATATAATGGAGGGAGTTTAAGGATATTTTCTTAGTAAAAAAATTTCCTCATGACCATTGAGTGGATATAGAAAGGAAATTTCCGAGTCTAAGGAAAAAGGAGGATCATAATGTCGCAAAGTATGAGGCTAACTTTACAAGGTTAAAAAGGCTTTCTGCAGATTATATATGTAACATCAGAAGTAATATTGATCGATTATTTGATGGGTTAAAACCATATCTCTGGAGATCATTAGTCTCACAATCTTATTTTCATAATAATATATTGTCTCATTTTCTATCAATAAAGAAATGAAATTCTATAAGTCTTACGACTTTAAAGCAAATCAATTGAAAAAGAGATCTGCTAAACACTCTATAAATGGAAATATGGTGAAGAAGGAGAAGGTTTAATATCCATCCTACAGAAAATGTGGGAAGAAACATTGTGTTACTTTCCTGAAGGAAATGGGATTCTATTACAAGTATGGTGAAAAAGTACATCATGCTCGTGATTGTAAGGGGAAGAAAGATGCTATCAATGTTGAATGATACAATTGTAGAGAAAGAGGGAATTATGAAAATGAGTTTCCTAATCACCAAGGAATCTTATCTCTGAAAAGGCCAAGGGATCAAGGCCAAGCTTATACCATCAATACTGCTAAGGTTGATGCTCGGAAAGATGTGCTGGAATGTAATTTAGTGGTTTCCTCAAGTTTAGAAAATGCATTATTTGATTCTATATCATCGCATTGTTTAATATCTTCCCAGTTTACTAATAAAAGTAGATACTTTCAATTTGACTTAACAAATGAGTTTTCAGTAAAAACACATAAGGTAATTATCATTGCAAAAACGTTTTGTGAATCAGTTCACATTAGGGCATAAAAATGTTCTTTATCTGCTGATCTCATCGTCATACCCATGATTTAATTTGATATAATCCTTGGTATGGATTTGCTTCCAGACCATGAGGTGAAAATTTATTGTAAGAAGAAAGAGGTCACAATTCTTAATGATGATAAAGAGTACCTTATCTTTAGAGTAGAAACGTCACAACCTATTTCTTATCTAGATCCACCCCCAGTAGCCCAGCTAAATTCAATTATTGTGGAGGAAGAGAATAAAATAACTATGGGTAAGGAAAGGAATGTTCAAATAGAGGACGTACCTATTGTGCAAGAATATGTTGATGTGTTTCCAGAATATTTACCGGGACATCCTCAAGAATGAGAAATTGAGTTTTCCATTGATTTAATTCCAGGTTCATGGCCCATATCGAAGAACCCTTATAGAATGGACACTGTGGAATTTGTGGAAATATAGAAACAACTAGAGGAATTGAGTAATACAGTATTTATTCACCCCAATGTTTCTCTATGGGGAGCCCATGTTCTTTTTGTTAAGAAGAAAGATGGATCTATGAGGTTGTGCATTGACTACATGGAGATAAATTCTATAACAATAAAGAACAAGTATACCCTACCTCTCATTGATGATTTATTTGACCAACATCATGAAGCTCAATAATTTTCAATGAATGACCATCAATCTGGATATTATCAGTTTTGTGTGAAAAAGGAAAACATTCCGAAAACAATATTTTGAACTAGGTACGGGCATTACGAGTTTACAGTAATGCCTTTTGGATTGACTAATTCACCGTCTCTCTTCATGGATCTATTGAATACAGTTTTCAAGAAATATCATGATGATTTTGTGGTGGTATTTATTAATGATATCTTTGTATACTCCAAAAGCTACAAATATCAGGAAAATCATTTGCACATTATTCTAAAGACTCTTAGATAAAATGAATTATATGGGAAATTTAGCATGTGTGAATTCTGGCTTCAGGAGATTTATTTTCTTGGCCATATTGTTTACATATGGAATCTTTGTTGATCCATCATTGACCAAGGCAATCCAAGAATGTCCAACACCGACGAGTATAACTGAGGTATGTAGTTTCATTGGTTTAGAAGGTTATTATCGACATTTCGTCCAGAATTTTGACCGGTTGGACAACCCATTAACAAAGCTCACACGTAAAGGTGTTAATTTTTTTTGGACAGAAGAGTGTGAAGAGTTTTTTGAAGAACTGAAGAGAATATCAGTCAATGCTCCTGTCGTGACTATACCATTAAGGAATGATGGGTTTGTTATTTATAGTGATGCTTCAAAGAAGGGTCTTGGTTGTGTCCTTATGCAGAATGATAGATTTATTCCCAATGCATCACGGAAGCTAAAAATTCATGAGAAAAAATATCTTATTCATGATCTTGAGTTAGCAGCTGTAATATTTTCTTTGAAGATATGGAGACATTATCTCTATGGGAAAAATGTGAGATATATACCGATCACATAAGTTTGAATTATATTTTATCATAGAAATAACTCATCGTGAGGCAAAGGAGATTTCTTGAACTACTCAAGGATTATTATTGCACAATAAAATACTACCTAGGAAGGAAAATAAGGTGGAAGATGCTTTTAGATGAATGGATCATGGAGTTTTGAACAAGATGACGGTAGAAAGGGGTCCTATTTTCATGGAGCTAGAGAAAATGTAAATAAGAATAATCATAGAAGGTGAAACATCAATACAAAATTAGCTGGATTCCAAACTATCTTTACGAGAATGGAAAAAAAGTTCTTAGGCTGATGATGAAGAGTTTCAAAAGAAAATTAATTCTGTGAACAATGGGAGATTGAGTGACTTCATAAATGAAAATGGAATGTCAAAATTTTGGAAGATACTTTGTGTTCCTAACATACCTAATCTAAAAATGAATTCTTAGATAATTCTCATAGCTCTAATTTCTCTATACACCCTGATATCACTAATACATATAGAGATTTGATGGAAAAATTTGGTGGGACAACATAAAGGGGGATATTTCTAATTTTGTGTCAAAATCTATGGTTTGTCAATAAGTGAAAGCTGGAAGACAACAGCCAGGAGGAGTCATGCAACCTCTTACCATACCTAAATGGAAGTGGGATAATATTACAATGGACTTTTTCCGGGGGCTACCAAAGTCACCTTGAAGGAATGATGAAATGTGGGTCATTATTGATCATCTTACCAAGTTAACAATTTTTTTTCTATAAGAGAAGACTTACCACTTAAATTTGTAGCAAGACTATATATTAATGATGTTTTAATACTCCATGGTGTACCCATATCGATTGTTTCTGATCGTGATCCCCATTTTACATCAAGATTCTCGAAATGTCTTCAGAATTCCCCAGATAATAAACATCGTTTGAGCACTGCCTACCACCCCCAAACTGATGGACAATTTGAACGGACTATTAAAACCTTATTAGACATGTGGAGATCTTTCTCACTTGATTTTCAAGGTTCGTGGGATTAATATTTACCTCTGGTATAATTTTCCAATAATAATATCTTCCATTCAAATATTTAGATGGAACCATATGAAGCATTATATGGAAAGAGATGTTGCACACCGACTTTTTGGGATGATTTTGGTGAAAGAAAACTCGTAGTCCTAGAACATGTTGAGGAAATAATGGATGATGTGAAGGTTGTCTAAATCCACATCAAAACATCACAAAGTAGGCAGCAGAGCAATGCTAATAATAGAATAAAGGATTTTGAATTTTAGGTAGGAGATCGTGTTTTATTGAAGGTATATCCATGGAAGGGAGTTATACAATTCGGTAAGAAGGGTAAACTATGTCCTAGGTACATCAGACCTTTTGAAATTTTAGAGCGGAATGGAGTTTTAGCTTACCGATTGGAAAATCCTCCAAGTCTCTCTAAAGTTCACGATGTGTTCCATGTATCATTTTTTAGAAAATACATGTCTGACCCAACACATGTAATCACCTAGGATAAAATTGAAATAGAACTTGATCTATCGTATTATGAAGAGCCTGCCAAAATTCTTGATACTAGAGAACAAGTGCTGAGAAATCGGAAGACTCATCTGGTAAAAGTTCTATGGAGAAACCATAAGATGGAAGAGGGAACGTGGGAACCCGAGGAACATATGATGAAGAACCACCCGAACATTTTTATGCAGTAATATTATATAAATTTTGAGTAAGAAATTATTTGAAGGAGGGGATAATGTAACACACCAAGATTCCACGGTACATTTCCCTTTGAATAATGCAATAGCTTTCATTGTACGAAACTTCGAGATTCTAACACCCCACGACCAATCAAATTAGCCGATATGAATAGTAATACCCAATTTTTGAAATATTGTAAATTTTATCTTTCAAAATGGTCTTCATTTTTCGATTTGGAATATCGAAATTGGCTTAGGGTGAAATTTTGGTATTTTTCTGAAAACTGCTAATTTTTTATAAATAGTGAAAAACACTGAGTTATTGTTTAAAACCGACTTTTTATTTAAATAATTATTTGTTTTATTTAAATATATTTTAGGTCAAAATAGATACATAATACCAATATAATTTCAATGTAATTCATTGGCGTCATTGTATTATGAGTTTAGATATATAAACGTTTATTGAACTTTTTACCGTCTTTTAGACACCTCCTAGGAGCATTTCCAAATTTGTATAAAACATAATTTTACTACTTTTATGAGTTGGTGTAACACCCCGACCCCAGTTACCCAGAGTCGGTGTAGTATTACATAACATTGGCATGATGAAAAAAGATCTAGTCTCGAAAAACCAATTAGTTTAGTAGCCTTAGAATCACTAGATACATTCATAAAGGTTACATTACATCATAAAGTGAAAACTACAACAAAATCTTGTCTCCACACTCATATCCCCTTATACTATCCCTGCAGTTCAATTATAAAATACTTCTTCACATCCTAGGAAAAATAAAACTTAGAAAGGGTTGAGCTCAGATGCCCAGTAAGAATAACAATATAGCGAAAACTTTCATAAATAAGCATAAACATTTAAGGCAATGTATAACAAAAACAAAAGCCTTTTAAACTTGAACTTCAACATAATATGGAATAAATAAACTTAAATAATTCCATTTACTTATTCACATGGATATTCTACTAGTCGAATAATCACTTTCAATATCAATAACCACTTTCATAATGATGGAATTCATAATGCCAAACTATCATAACCACATAGTCAAGGCCTTGTGCAAGAATACAAATAAGATTTTGTCAAGGCCGTGTTCCAAGACACTGGTTTGTCTCATGAGACCTACCGATGCATCAAGGAGCTATAGCGGGATCTACCCATCACTTATTAAGTCAAATTCATTCCTCATATGAACAGGTTTAAACGTAACAAAAACATTCATATTAAAACTAGCATACGAAATGTCAATACTTTCTCCATAAACAATGAATGGTATAAAAATAACACATACATAGTCAAACATATCACAAAACCTTCAATACAATATTGAAGTTTTGTATCATAATAAATAAATTTCAAATAATCTTAAAATCCATCAAAATATATTGACATAGATGAAATCAAAACTATTTGAGAGAAATATCCCTTTTTTTAAATCATTTAAAAGTCACATAATTATAAAAGAAAACATTTAATTTGAAAATATTCTTATAAACATGTAAGGGAAGCTTCGACGATTTTATAACGGCGGAAAATAGCCGCACCCGCTGTATAAGATAAAAAGACATTCTTGCCTTAATTCTGTCAAAAAGGTTAAAAAGGACCTTGTTTGGAAAACGACAGAAAGATTCTTTTATAAACTTTTTATAAAAATTCAAAAAGGGTATAAATGACTTTAACACATAGTCTGTATAATAGTAAGAATGATTTGAAATACATTTTTAGGAAACATGGATATGGATGATAAAGAGGTCCCAGTAGATAATTACATATAAACAACCCCGAATAATGAAGAGATTGTGAAATAAAACCTTAACTTGTACTTTTACATGGTTTAGGGTAGATTAACCTCCTGTATAATGGTGAAATAATTGTTATTAAATTATACAAGAATCATATACATTAATATGATATCATATATGATCTTTTAACATTACTTTGTTAATAATATCTTAGTATTATCATCGTTTCGGGTGTTAGTGGATTCGTTTTACTTTATATTAATTATTATGTGAGCCATATTTGTTTTGGATGGGATGTATATTATTCATATCCATAATGATATCATGTCTCTAAAATTTTTTTAATCATCAAATGAAATTTTGTCTTGAATGGATACGATGGGGAATGAATCTCATCTCGTTCGTGGAGACGGTAATCCGTACGTACGCACTAGCGACAATAGCATTCTATTGATATTAAAATAATATATAATTGGATGGTATATCATATATAAAGATTAATTATCATGTTATATTTATTATTTACATCAATTACATATCATTATTATACCTATCCAAATAATAATGTTTTGAATAAAAATTACACCACGACGTGAAGACGGTAAGCCGTACGTACACACGTATGGTGACATGTCATTCAAAAGATGGATAGAATACAGAATTTGGTTGTAACATATTTATAATAACATAACAGTATATATAAGATAATGGATTTATTATTTTATAATCGAAATAACAAAGAAATAGGATGTTGAAGAAGAAAGGAACTTGAATGAGGTTGGTGAAAACATTACCTCTTCTTCGGGTTCTTACTTTTGATTTGATCAAAAGGGTTCCATAGGATGGCTTTCTGACCAAAGGAAGGCCTTTAGTATTTAGGTAGGATAGTTTCGATGGTATTTGGGCAGAGGTTGGTCGAACCAAAAGGCTTTTATGGTATAAAGAATTGGGTAGAAGTGGTGTCTTTTTATAAGGGGGAGGAGGGGCTCATTAGAAAAAACTTAAACTATTAATATATAATAAATTCATATTTGGTTTTTAATGGCTCAAAAGTGTTTTATTCAAAATATAAGGTGGTGATGGTTCTAAATCCATTAATACAATATATTTTAGACAGGTTTGGGTTACTATATTAACCTTATCATTTATATTTAACTCTTAGTTAAATATTTTGACATTTACCATGTCACTTTGTATTTTTATAATATATTGTTAATAAACATACTATATACTTCCAAGAGACCTCAAAGTGGTCCATTATTAATAAACCTATCATTATATAAGTCCTTTGGCCGAACCTAATATTTTTAGGAGTAGAATATGAATTAATAATATAATATTTGTTTTAAAAACTCTTTTATGTCAATTTTGAGACTATTTAATAATTGATTTTGGTTAAAGTCTTAAAAAATTTAGAAATTAGAAAAAAAAATCATTTAAGAAATAATAACATGTAATATTCACCAATAAAATTCTTGGATGTCATCAAAACATTTAAATTATATTTATTTTAACATTTATAATACTAATTATTTGATTCATTCATTAATAAGGAAAATACTACATCATTATTGTGTCATAAATAAATTTAAATATTCAATGTCGAAAAATTATAAATAAAATACTATTATGTAGGAAATATTTTTATATTTCTAATGAATATTTATAGTCTAAAATATAACATATATAACCCTATGTAAAAATTGTTTTTCTAAAAGATATATGCTTATGTCATTTTTGTTTTTACTTTAACTTTATTAATATAAATTGTCATTATCACTTAAAAGTGGATCCATGGGGTCCCAAAATAGACGTAAATATTCCCATGGTCAGACATGTATCAACCAATAGGGTTAGGACACGTTTCACGGTAATTTAATATTATTATAATATTATTTTTACCCTTATTTACCAGATTTACCCTTTAACCATGGTAAAAAAAATATTTACCGAAGTAATTATTCAACATGTCTAAAAATAAGAGTTACATATTTACACAATTTGGGCATCTTGATTCCAAATAGGGAATCCATTTTTCCAAATTCAATACACAGAAGTGGCAGAAATTAATTTAAAATTAATTCCCGCTATCAAAACAAAAAGCATGTTTTCAAGAAACAATAACTATCAAAAGATTGACACTTGTTTATGTCCGGTTTAAATGTTAAATTATGTAAAATTTCCAAAATTGGATTAAGTGGTAAAAATATATTCTAAATATACTTTAAAACCACTAAAATCCATAACTTATCACTATTAATTGTTTCGATTAAAAAAGTTTTTTTAAATTAAAATTTAGTAATTTTCATTATTCATCAAAATATGAAAGTTATCAGAAAAGTCCCAAAAATTCAACCTAAGCTAATTTAGATATTCAGAATCCAAAAATGAAGTCCATTTTGAATGATAGAATTTATAAAATTTCAAAAAGTGGGTATTACTATTCATAACGGCAAGTTTGATTGGTTGTTGTGTGTTAGAACTCGACGTTGCGTATAACACTTGCTACTGTATTATTCAAAGAGAAGTGTACTATATAAGCTTGGGGTGTTACATTCTACCCTCCTTAAAATAATTTCATCCTCGGAATTTCTAGAACACTATCTCATGAAAAGACTCATGTGGTTCTTCATCACAATTTCCTCAGGTTCCCACGTTGCCTCTTCTATCTTATGGTTTCTCCATAGAACTTTTACCAGACGAGTCATCCAATTTCTCAAGACCTATTCTCTCGAATCAAGAATCTTGACAGGCTCTTCGCATTAAGACAGATCAGGTTCCAGTTCTAATTCCCCATAGGTGAGTTCATGCATTGGGCCAGGCATGTATTTTCTCAATAGTGATACGTGCAACACATCGTGAACTTCGGAGAGATTTGGCGGCATTTCCAGATGGTAAGCTACAGCCCCAATTCGTTCTAGACTTTCGAAAGGTCTGATGTACCTGGGACTCAATTTACATTTCTTACCGAAACGTATAACTCCCTTCCATGGATATACCTTCAAGAAAACATGATCTCCCACCTTAAATTCCAAATCCTTCCTTCGGTTGTCAGCATAGCTCTTCTGCATACTTTGAGCTTCTTTGATGTGGTTTTGGATTGCCTTCACCTTCTCCATCATTTCCTACACCAGTTTTGGGCATACAAGTTTTCTTTCACCAATGTCATCCCAATAGGTTGGTGTGCAACATCGCTTTCCATATAACGCTTCATATGGTGCCATCTAAATACTTAAATAGAAGCTATTGTTATAGTAAAATTTTACCGGAGGTAAACATTGATCCCATATACCTGGAAAGTCAAGTGAGAAAGATCTCAACATTTTTTCTAAGGTTTGAATAGTCCATTTTGATTTTCCATCAGTTTCAGGGTGGTAGGCAGTGCTCAAACGAAGTTCAATATCCAAGGCCTTCTGAAGACTCTTCCAGAATCATAATGTAAAATGGGGATCACGATCAGAAACAATTGATAGAGGTACTCCATGAAGTCTCACAACCTCATTAATATATAGTCTTTCTAGACGTTTAAGTGGTAAATCTTCCATTATAGCAAGAAAATGTGCTGACATGGTAAGACGATCAACAATGACCCATATTTCATCATTTATTCTAGGAGTCTTTGGTAGTCCCATTACAAAGTCTATCGTGATATTATCCCATTTCCACTCAGGTATTGGGAGAGGTTGCATGACTCCTCCAGGTTGTTGCCTTCCAACTTTCACTTGTTGACAATCCATACATCATGACACAAAATCTGCAATATCCCACTTCATGTTGTCCCACAAAAAATGTTCATTCAAATATCTATACATTTTGGTGCTCCCAAAGTGTATAGAGAAATTGGAACTATGAGAATCATCCCATAATTATCTTTTCAGATCAGGTATATTGGGAACACAAAGTCTCTTCCCCAACATCAAAATTCCATCTTCATACACAAAGTCACACAATCTCCTATCATTCACAGCTTTAATCTTCTTTTTAAACTCTTCATCACCGGTCTAAGAACTCTATATCCTTTCTAGAAAAGATGGTTTGGAAACCATTTGAAAAAGCATTGATGTTTCACCTTTCATGGTTATTCCCATATCCAAGTTTACTAGATCCATGTATATAGGATCCTTTTCAAATCTCATATTGTTCAAAACTCCGTGATCCTTTCTGCTCAAAGCATCTTCCACCTTATTTTCCTTCCCTGGGTGGTAGTGTATCGTGCAATCATAATCCCTGAGTAGTTGAAGCCATCGCCTTTTCCTCATGATGAGTTCTTTCTGTGAGAAAATATACTTCAAACTCTTATGATCAGTATATATCTCACATTTTTCACCATAGAGATAATGTATGCATGTCTTCAAAGAAAAAAATGTAGAAGATAACTCAAGATCATGAGTAGGATAGTTTTTCCCATGAATTTTCAGTTGTCGTGATGCATAGGCACTGACCCTATCATTCTGCATAAGGACACAACCAAGACTTTTCTTTGAAGCATCACTATAAATAACGAACCCATCATTCCACGATTGTAGAGTCAATATAGGAGAATTGACTAATCCTCACTTCAGTTCTTCAAAACATTCTTCACAATCTTTTATCCAAAAAAATTTAACCCCTTTATGTTTAAGCTTAGTTAATGGCTTAGCCAATCAGGAAAAATTCTGGAAAAAATGCTGATAATAACCTTCTAAACCAATAAAACTACGTACCTCAGTTACATCATCGAGTCTGGTCATTTTTGGATTGCCTTGGTCTTAGAATGATCAACAGAGATTCCATCTTTAGAGACAATATGGGCAATAAAATAAATCACCTGAATCGATAATTCACACTTACTAAACATTCCATATAATTCATGTCTTCTCAAAGTCTTCATGTAACACCCCAGGTAAATAAAGTATATGACATTTTCATATTTATCCATATTTTTGAATAATGTATTAATATGACTTTAAAGGGGACGCTATGCTCGATGGCGTACCCAACACGCAACAACGAGTTTCTTGGGAATCTTACATTGCACTCTAATAATAAAATAATATTATTTTAAATGGTAGTTAACATGTAGCCGTTGTATTGGCAGGAATGGATAGAAATAACTAAAATATGATTATATAAGTTTTTTTAATGTCTTTACATTTATCCAATAAAAGATAAAGGCATAAAATACGGAAATAATTCGATTTTAGCCATATATGCCCTAGTTTTCACTAAAAGTTCACTTATCTCCTTTTGATGGAGAACCATCATTAAATATAGTTTTGTTCACTCTTATGCATCCTTTTAGACCAAATAAAACTCTTCTTAAGAATTGAGACATCAAAATTTACTTTGTGTAAATTTTTGGTATCTTTCCGATAAAGTTCATTTTTTAATCAATAGTGTAAAATGTTGTATTTTAATTAAAAACCTCTTTTTAATCTATTTTATTTATATGATTAGATTATCTTTTTAATTGGTTTAAAAGTGAAATTAGAATATATTTTTACAATTTAATCAAATAGTGGTCGTTGGAATTAATTTCACTTTGAAATCAGACTTAAACTAGTGTCAAACTTTTGATACTTATTGTTTCATAAAAACACGCTATTTGCTCTGACAGCGGGAATTAATTATTAAATTAATTAATTTGACTTATATGTTTTTAATTTTGTAAAATGGTCTTCATTTTTGAATTCGGAATATCAAATATAGCTTAGGTTGAATTTTTGGGATTTTTCTGAAAAACTTCAATTTTTGATGAATAGTGAAACCACTAAGTGGTACTTATAAAAACTGATTTTTCCGTTTAAATGAAATTTTTCCATATTTGTGTTTTTAATTTCAAAAATCCGACATACATGGTTGTCATTAAGAAGTAAAATGTGGTTCAATGGGATAAAAATAATTTTTTGGTGAATAGTAACTTATTATGTTTTTAATCGCGATTAGAGGTAATTAGTGTAGTTGAAGGTAAAAATAATGTTTTAATAATATTAAATGAACTTGACACATGTCCTAACCTCATTGGATGTGTCAAGGCCGACCAAGAAAACCCATGGGTCATCTTGGGGACCCCATTAAGCCACTTTGGTTGGGAAATGACATTAATATCTTTTTATTTAAAGTTAAAGTAAAAATGAGACAAACATGAAATGTTTTACTAAAACAATTTTTACATGGGGTTATACAAATCATCATTTTGACTATAAATATTAATTGGAAAGCTGAAAAGATTTCCTACATCATCGTATTTGTTTTATAATTTTTAGACATTAAATAAATTAAATTATTTATGACATCATGATGATGTAGTGATGACCTCATTATTTAACGATTTAAATAAAATGGAAAGATAATGTAATATCTAAGACCTACACATGTCCAAAACCTATTGGATGAGTGGATTTAGAACCCTTATAACCTTAACCTCTAAAAACATCAATGTGTGACCTCTTAAATCCAAATACCATTTTAAAATAAAGAGACTTTTCTTTACCTTCCAAGAGTGCCCCTCCTCTCCTCTTATAAAAGGCCCCCACATCTACCTCCTTACCCACACTCCCAAAGCCTTTGGCTCGGCCAACCTCTGCCCATATTGTCTCTGAACTTCCCTCTCTTACTCCTTGAAGCCTCACTTTGGGCAGAAGTCTTCCCAAGGAAGCCTTTGAGCTCAAACCCAAGGGAGTTACCCGATTTTAAGGTAATGTCTTCACTTGATTCCTTTTGTTTTATTTTGCTTCTACAACCCCCTAAACTCTTTTTATTCATTTCTTTTGTAACAAATCAAGTATCATGAATATACTAGTATGTTTTTATAAGAATTATTAGATCTACACTTTCACACACCTATATCTAATGGTTAAAGAACATACTGTTTCCGTGGATGGCGAATTTCGGCCTCCTGAAACGATGATTGTTCAACATTATTTTAACACCTTCAAAGGTGGCCATTAATATGAAACTATATTTATATGTGATATATAATATTTTTAGGTTTTCCTTAAGCTTCTGTATTTTTTATTTTGGGCATACCTTTATGGTTTCCATTATGGGTAAACGCGATATCTTCATTTAAGGAAGTGCGGACTACCGCCCCCTCAAAGTGATTTGATTTGTTAAAACCATATGTGGTACGTATAAAGGATATATTTAATAATATTATATATGATACCATACTGGAATTAAAATACTATTATGTATCATTATTTTTTAATTCCATTAAATATGAAAGAGAAATGGAAGTAGCATTCATGCGTACGTACGGCCTACCATCTCCATGAACGGTGATTTTGGTTTTTTATCTCCAAATGATATGGAATAGTATAAAATGAATATTTACTGGATATATATGATATTTTAATCATTAATAATATTCTGGAAATTATTTACTTATAACTACATGGGCAATCATTTTTTCAAACAAGTTCATTATTGACTCATGTACCAAACATCGACAAAAACGTCTGATATGAACTAACATTATTAAACAATTATTAAAAACATTATAATATGTGATATGAACTGAATAATAATCTCTAAAGGAGGTACTTAGGCAATTATTAATTGACCAAAGTTTACTATTCAGGAATATAAGGAAACGAACAAGACAAGTTGGACTTGAGGTAAGGGATCCTACTCCTCTCTTTCTTTTTAAGTACACTCTTTTATGTCATTCCTTCTAAGCTCATATTTCTTGTTATTGGGATGTTCTTTTATATTACTCTTACTATAATTTTTATGTTCATATGATGAGAGACCCTATTCTCTCTCATCAATCCATTTTGGAAGTTTCGAGTGGCGCCGTTAGGCTGCCGAATTTTCGTAAGAGATCTAACCTCTCTCTTTCTCTTTAAGTACTCCCCTTTATGTCACTTCTTTTATGCTCCTATTTGTTATGATGGGGGATGTTCTTTCATATTCCTCTTTCTGTACATTTTATTGTAATGTGATTAGATACCCTATCTGATCTCATCAATCCATTTTTGGATGTTTTAAGTGGCGTTGTTAGGCTGCCGAGTTTTCGTAAGTGATTTTTCATCTCACTTTTATTCCCATGAGATTTATGCTACATTTTCCACAATTTACTTTGAGTGGTGTATGTACTGCCCATTATTTTACTCATTGTGTAATATACTTTCTTTTATGAGTATTTACATCAATGTTGTATTGTCCTTCTTTCACGAGGTGTATGTTTTGAAAGATACCCATGTCGGTAGGGGAACCTTTCACCCTCCTCTTTTTAAAAGACTTATTTTGTTGGGTCTTTTAATTTACATATTGTTCTGTTGGGATATGTTCTCATATATCCTTATTGATGTAAAAGTTTATGTCCAAGTGATGAGATACCCTTTTTTTATCTCTCATCAACTATTTTTGATGTGACGTCGTTAGGCTGTCAAAGGAACTTCTTAACCCAATTTCGATTTCATTGGGTTCAACATGTAGCTATTGAATATGTCATCCTTTGAATATGTGTGAATGACCTTTGATTATTTTACACTTAATATCCACTTATATTTGGTGTATTCCTTTGTCACACATAATTATGTAATTGATTTATCCTTAAACCAAGGATACCATCTTTGTATGGGACTTCGTCTCAATATCCTTTCATTGAGGCATATTTTGTTTTATACACAACCTTCTTTTATATGGTGTATAAACCCCTTTGACTTTTACGTTTATCCAAAAGCAATCTTTTTTATACTAAGTGTTTTACTAAACGACAAAAGGGATTGTTTTTTGTCGTACATATGTGGCGACAACGACTTCTCCGCCGCCATGACCGTTATTTGAGTTTCGACTTCCTCTACAAGCCATACCTTCTTTTTAAAAGAAAAATAAATACCATGTTTTAATTTTCTTTTAATTTGGTATTGAAAATGGTTTTCATAATTTTTTTATATCAATGTGTTGTATTGATATCTTGTGATTGAAAGGTGAAAATGTTATGTTTCCTTTATGCATGTTTTATGTGATACGATTATGTTGAGGTTCTTGGGCATTATTAAAATGACGGGTAGTTCCGTGATAAACTAAGGGCGGGTGAGCCCAATATAGCTCTCCAAAGCATTGGGTAATGTGAAGGAGTGAAACATTAAGGTTTCTCCGAAGATATTTAGGGAATATACTGTGATGGGTATTCCAAACGTAACCAAGAGGGTTACTCCCTACGTATGAATGTTATGAATGCCTCAAGTTACCTTTATGTCTTATGTTTTCTATGATTTATTCATGGTTTGATGAGGTATGTTAAAGTGCCTATGTTTTATGGGTAAAGTATGATTTCATTCTTATGTATATATGAACTCATGTTTCCTTTCCATATTTTTATAACCCTTACTGAGCTTTTTATGCTCATCCCAAGTTTTTGAAATGTTTTTCACAGGTCAAGGGAAAGGTACTTGATGTGATGATATTGTCAAGGATATGTCAAGAAAGAATCCATGTTTTATTTTCAATATTTTCCGTTGATGGGAAGAATGAATACTGTATTTTATGTAACCACTTTGTTTAAATGTGGAATGTAATGCAAGTTTCATGATCTAATTCTCTAAAACTCTAAACCTGAAAAGATCCTCAATGTGTAATCTTGTAATAACTCAAGATTAAGTAAGGTTTAAGGCTGGGGCCTTATACTTCAAGATAATACACAAGTTATTTTCATGATCTTCTTATCTTTTGGAGTATACCAAGATATCATCAATAAATACCACTACAAAATCATTGAGATATTCCTTGAAAACAATGTTCATTAGATCCATGAAAATAGATGGTGCATTAGTCAGCCCAAAAGGCATTACTGTAAACTCATAATGCCCGTACCTGGTTCAAAATGTTTTCTTCAAAATGTATTCCTTCTTCACACAAAACTGATGGTATCCAGATCGATGGTCAATCATTGAAAAGTACTGAGATCCATGAATTTGGTCAAATAAATTATCAATACGAGGTAGGGGATACTTGTTATTTATTGTTATTTCATTGATTTCTCTGTAGTCGATACATAACCTCATAGATCCATCTTTTTTCTTAAAAAAGGACTGGGGCTACCCATAGAGAAACACTAGGGTGAATAAATACCTTATTACTCAATTCATTTAGTGGTTTATTTAGTTAAACTAATTACACAGTGGCCATTCTATAAGGGGTCTTCCATATAGGCCTTGAACCAGGAATTAAATCAATGGAAACTCAATTTCTCATTCTAGAGGATGTCCAGGTAAATATTCCTGAAACATATCTATATATTATTTCACAATAGGTACATCATCTATCTGAACATTCCTTTCCTTACCCACAGTTATTTCATTCTCTTACTCCCCAATAATTGAATTTAATTGAGCTACTGGGGGTGGAGCTAGATAAGAATCGGGTGGTGTCGATTCTGCTCTAAAGATAAGGTGTTCCTTATCATCATCATCAAAAATTGTAACCTCCTTCTTCTTACAATAAATCTTCACATCGTGGTCCGAAAGCCAATCCATACCGAGAATTATATCAAATTCAGTCATGGGTATGATGATGAGATCACCAGATAAAGAACATTTTTATGCCCTAATGGGAATTGATTCGCAATAAATTATTACAATGATACTTCACATATTTGTTTTGACTGACAAATCCTTTGTTAATTCAAATTAAAAGTATCTAATTTTCTTATCAAACTGGGAAGATATTAAACAATGTGATGATCTAGAATAGAATAATGGATTTTCTAAACATGAGGAAACCATTAAATTACCTGCCACCACATCTTTCGGAGCATCAACCTCAGTAGTAGTGATAATATAAGCATGGCCTTGATTCCTTGGAATTTTCAGAGATAAGTTTCCTTGGTGATTAGGAAATTTATTTTCATAATTCCCCATTTCTATACAATTGTAGCATTAAACATTGATAACATATTTCTTTTCCTTGCAATCATGATCTTGATGGCCTTTTTCACCACACTTGTAACAGACTCACATTCCCTTCAGGAAAGTAACGCAATGTTTCTTCCCACATTTTCTGCAGGATGGATATTCAGATTTTCCCTTCTTCCCCTTATTTCCATTTCCAGAGTGATCATCAGATCTATTCTTCTCTTTATTTTCTTTCAAGTTGTAATACTTAGAGAATTTTTTCTCTATTGATGGTACATGAGAAAATATCTTCGTATGACAAGAAGGATTGGGACACTAATTCTCGACGAAGAAATGGTTTTAACCCATAAAATAAACAATCAATCATACTCCTCGGGTTATGTCTATAATCTGCTGCATGCCTCACTAACCTTGTAAAGTTAGATTCATACTTTGCAACATTCTCATCCTACTTTTGCCTCAAACTCAGAAATTGCCTTTCCATATCTCCTCGATGTTCATGAGGAAAGTATTTTTCTACGAAAATCTCTTGGAACTCTCTCCATTCCATATTTGATTCTTCATCATCTTCCTTCATGTTTTGAATCAATGACCACCATTGGTCAGCATCTCCAGTGAGGCGGTAAACTGCCATGATAACTTTTTCCCTTTCACTAATCCCCATGGCATGGAATATTTTCTATAAAGAATTTATCAATTGATCAGTTACTAAGGTATTTGTACTCCCATTGAATGTTGGTGGTCGTTTCATCATGAAACGATATAACATTGATCCTCCACGTTATGGATCTGGGTGCTCTATACGGGTAAGGTTATTATTCATAACCTGAGTGAGTTGTCCTAGTATGGTGGTAAGCTGATCAGCACCAGTTGCATCACTAGATACACTATAATTATCTTGAGTTGGAGGGCAATCCCTACATGGAGTGCGTGCATTGATACGGTTTCCATTCCTTCCACTAGGCGCCATTTCCAAACAATGGCATAAACTAGATCAGTTTATGAATCAAAACACATAATTCCATATTTGTAAAACACTTAATATAAATTGAACTATTTATGGATATAATCCATAATCATAAAAAAACATTTATTTGAAGAATTATATACTCATAAACCCTTTATAATTATTTGTAATGAAAATGTGAATTGCCCTAAGCATATCCCCAGGGAGTGTCATAACCAAGAGTGCAGTAGGGCCTGTTGTCGTGTACCAGTTCCCCTTCGAGTCTATCTCAAAGCGGTATTTTCGGGTTTTACCCCTAGGTACATCTCTTCTAGATCCTCCACTACTGGTTCGTATCCATAGAGGGATGTATTTTTCAGGAAACTCATAAAATTTATAAAATAATAAAATTCTAGGAAGTTCTTCTATACTAATCCTCAAATTCCATCTTAGGTCTATGTGCTCTAATTATAGTTTATCTAAAAATAGCTTCAAAGGTTTGTCCTAAACTTCCTTCTCATACCAACTTTAATGCCCTGACTCCAGTTAATCAGAGCCAGTGCATTATTACATAACATTGTCTTGATTACAAAAGATCAAGTCTCGAAAGACCTATTAGTTTAGTAGCCTTGGAATCACTAGATACATTCATAATAGTTACATTACAACATAAAGTGAAAACTATAACAATATATTGTCTCCACACTCATATCCCATTATAATATCCCTAGAGGTCAATCATAAAATACTTCTTCACATCCTTGGAAAAATAAAACACAGAAAGGGGTGAGCTCAGATTCCCAGAAAGGATAACAATATAGCAGAAACTTTCATAAATAAGAATAAACATTTAAGGAAATGTATAACTAAAAGAAAAGACTTTTAAACATGAAATTTAGCATAATATGACAGAAATAAAATGAAATAATTAAATTTACTTATTCACATGGATATTCTACTAGTAAAATAATCACATGCAATCTCAATAACTATTTTCATAATGATGGAATGCATAATGCCAGACTACCATAACAACATAGCCAAGGCCTTGTTCCAAGACTACAAATACGATTTTTTCAAGGACTTGTGCTAAGACACTAGTTTGTCTCATGATACCTACAAATTCGTCGAGGAGTTATAGCGGGCTCTACTCGTCACTTATTAAGTCTAATGCATTCCTCATTTGAATAGGTTTGAACGTAACATAAACATTCGTATTAAAACTACAATAAAAAATGTAAATACTTTCTCCATAAACATTGAATGGTATAAAAATAACACATCCGTTGTAAAAAATATCACAAAACCTTAAATACAATATGGGAGTTTTTTATCATAATAAATAAGCTTCAAATGAGCTTAAAATCCATCAAAGGATGTTGAAATAGATGAAATCAAAACTATTTGAGGGAAATATATATTTTTTTTAAATCATTTAAATGTCACATAATTATAAAAGAAAAAACATTTACTTTGAAAATATTCTTATAATCTTGTAAGGGAAGCTTCGATAATTTTATAACGGTGGAAAATAGCCGCACCCGCTGTATAAGTTAAAAAGACAATCTTACCTTAATTTTGTCGAAAATGGTAAAAATGACATTGTTTGGAAAATGACAGAAATATTCCTTTATAAACTTCTTATAAAAATTCAACAAGTGTATAAATGACTTTAACCCATAGTCTGTAAAATAATAAGAATGATTTGAAATACATTTTTAAGAACCAAGGATGTGGATGATAAAAAGGTCCCAGTAGATAATTACATATAAACAACCTCGGATATTGAAGAGATGTGAAATAAACCCTTACCTTGTACTTTTCCTTGGATGAGGGTATGTTAACCTCCTGTATAATGGTGAAATAATTGTTATTAAATTATACAAGAATCATATACATTAATATGATATCATATATGATCTTTCAACATTTCTTTGTTAATAATATCTTCGTATTATCGTCGTTTCTGGTGTTAACAGATTCATTTTACGTTATATTCTTTGTTATGTGAGACATATTTGTTATGTATTTGATGTATATTATTCTTATATAAAATGATATAATGTCTATAAAAATTATTTTTAATCATCAAATGAAATTTAGTCTTGAATTGATACGATGGGGAATGAATCTCATCGCGTTCGTGGAGACGTTAATCCGTATGTACGCACGGGTGACAATATCATTATTTTGATATTAAAATAATATACAATTGGATGTTATATAATATATAAAGATTCATTATCATGTTATATATATTATTTACATAAATTACATATCATTATTATACCCATCCAAATAATAATGTTTTAAATAACAATTACACCGCGACGTGGAGACGGTAAGCCATACGTATGCACGTATGGTGACATGTCATTCAAAGGATGGATAGAATAATGAATATGGTTGTACCATATTTATAATAACATCACATTATATAGAATATACTGGATTTATTGTTTCATAATGTAAATAATAATGAAAGAGGATGTTGAAGAAGAAAGGAACTTGAAAGAGGGTGGTGAAAACATTACCTCTTCTTCGGGTTCTTCCTTTTGATTTGATCAAAAGGGCTCCTTAGGTTGGATTTATGACTTAAGGAAGAACTATAAGATTAAGGGAGGATGTTTTAGAGGGTATTTGGGCGTAGGTTGGCTGAACCAAAAGGCTTTGAAGTTATGAAGAATTGGTTAGAAGTTGTGTCCTTTTATAAGGGGGAGGAGGGGCTCTTTAGAAAAAACATAAAGTATCAATTTATAATAAATTCATATTCGATTTTTAATGGCTCAAAAGTGAATTATTAAAAGTATAAGGTGGGGATGGGTCAAAATAATTTTATCCAATAGATTTTATAAAGGTTTGGGTCAATATAATAACCTTATCATTGATTTTTAACTCTTACATAAATAGTTTGACATTTTCCATGTCACTTTGTATTTTTATATTATATGGTTAATAAACATACTATATACTTCAAAGAGACCCCCAAGTTGTCCATTAATAATACACCTATCATTTTATAAGTCCTTTGGCTGAACCATATATTTTTACAAATATAATATGAATTAATAATATAATATTTATTTTAAAAACTCTTTTATGTCAATTTTGACACTATTTAATAACTGATTTTGGTTAAAGTATTAACAACTTTATTAATTCAAAAAAAAATTAATTTAAGAAATCCTAACATGAAATATTCACCAATAAATTTCGTGGATGTCATCAAAACTTTTAAATTAAATTTATTTTAACATTTATAATACTAATTATTTGATTAATTCATTAATAAGGAAAATACAACATCATTATTGTGTCATAAATAAATTTAATTATTAAATGTCTAAAAATTATGAACACAATACCATTATGTAGGAAATAATTTTATATTCCTAATTAATATTTATAGTCAAAAATATAACATATATAACCCTATGTAAAAATTATTTTTCTAAAACATATATGTTTATGTCATTTTTGTATTTACTTTAACTTTATTAATATAAAGTGTCATTATCACTTACAAGGGGATCTATGGGGTATCAAAATTGACCCAAAGAAATACATGGTCTGAAATTTATCAACCAATAGGGTTAGGAAACGTTTTATGGTAATTTAATATTATTATAATTTTATTTTTTTACCCTTATTTACCAGATTTACCATTAAACCATGGTAAATAAAATATTTACTGAAGTAATTATTCAAAATGTCTAAAAATAAAATTTACCTATTTACACAATTTGGGAATCATGATTCCAAATATAAAATCCATTTTTACATATTCAAAACACAGAATTGTCTGAAATTAATTTAAAATTAATTTCTGCTGTCAAAACAAAAAGCATGTTTTTAAGAAACAATAACTATCAAAAGACTGACACTTGTTTATATACGGTGTAAATGTGAAATTATGTCCAATGACCAAAATTGGATTAAATTTTAAAAATATATTCTAAATATAATTCAAAACCACCCAAATTCATAATTTATCACTATTAATTTTTTCGATAAAAAAAATTAATTCAAATTTAGTAATTTTCACTATTCGTAAAAATATGAATGTTATCAGAAAAGTACCAAAAATTCACCCTAAGCTAATTTAGATATTCCAAATCTAAAAATTAAGTCCATTTTGAAAGATAAAATTTATAAAATTTCAAAAAGTGGGTATTATTATTCATAACGACTGGTTTGATTGGTTGTGGTGTGTTAGAACTCGAAATTGTGTACAACACACGCTACAATATTATTCAAAGAGAAGCGTACCGTAGAATATTGTGGTGTTACAGTTGAATTTCAGAAATCTGAGAGACACAGTTGATATTATTAAGTAAACTGCGGTCTAATAAGATGAAAATAATTTTTGGTGAATTGTAACTTTTTACTTTTATTTACCACAATTAAAAGTAAATTTGTTGATTAAGGGTAAATATTATATTATTATTACCATTTCACTTGTCCTAATTCTATATTATAAGTATAATTCGACCAAAAACAACCTTTGGAATAAAATATAAACCACTTTGGTCCACTTGGATTAGATTATGACATTTATTATTATTTTATTTAAAGAAAAGTTAAAAGAGTTAAATTTAATGTTTAATTACTAAGGCATTTTTAATATAGTGTTACACAAAATATAAATTCGACTATAAATATTTATTATAAATCTAAAAATATTTCTACATAATGGTATTTTATTTATAAATTTTAGATATTAAATAATTAAATTTATTTATGAAACAATGATGATGAAGTAATTACTATATTAACGAATGATTAAAATAATTGATATTATAAATATCCATATAAATCTAATTTGAGACTTTTAATGAATTAAAATAATTTTATTGGTTAATATGACATGTTAGGGTTGATTAAATGTATTTATTTTTATGTAATAATGTTTTTAGGACTTTACCAAAAATCCATTATTAAATAATGTCAAATTTTCCATTAATGAGTTTAAAAAATATACAGTATTATTGGTTGATATAGTAATCCTAAAAATATAAGGATCGGAAAAAAAGACATATATAATGATAGGTGTATCATTAATTAACCAATTGGGGTTTGCTTGAATGTTTATATATATTTCATTAACAATATAATATAATAATACAAAGAGACATGGTAAATGTAAAACTATTTAACTAAGAGTTGAATCTGAAAGATAAGGTTAATATAGTTTCCCAAACCATTCTAAAACCTATTAGTTGAGAGTTTTTTGACAAATCCAAACCTTAGACATTACATAATTCATTTTGGATCCATTATAAACCGAAAATGATTTTATTATAAAATAATATTTCAATCTTTTCCAAAGGTGCCCCTCACCCCTCTTATAAAAGGGAACTTCCCATTCTATCAAATTCACACCTTCAAAGCCATTTGGCTCGGCCAACCCCTACCCAAATATCTTCCCAATTGTCCTAAATTCATCCTATATTCCTTCCTTTAGTTAGAAATCCAACCTATGGATCCCATTTGATCAAATCAAAAGGAAGAACCCGAAGAAGAGGTAAATATTTCATCACCTTTTTCAAGTTCTTTTCTTCTTCCACTTCCTCTTTCATTGTTGATTCCATTTTAAAATAATTACTCCAGTATCTTCATTATACTGTGATTTTATTATAAAAAATTTACAACCATATTCATTATTCAATCCATCAGATAAATGACAAATTCACAATTCGTGTGTACGTAGGGATTGACATCTCTATGTCGTGGTGTAGTTTGTTATTCAAACACATCATCATTTGGATAGGTATAATAATGAGTATAACTGATGTAAATAATAAATATAATATGATAATTATTATGTATATATGATATAAAATCCAATTATATATTATTTTAATATCAAAATAATGATATTGTCGCTCGTGCGTACATATGGATTAACGTCTCCACGAACGCGATGAAATTCATTCACCATCGTATCCATTCAAGAATAATTTTCATTTGATGATAAAAAATAATTTTTTAAAGACTTAATATAATTCTGAATACGAATAAGATCCATCATATCCCTAACTAAGATTACATAATTAACAAATCATATAAATGAAAACGAATCAGTTAGCACCCAAAACGATAATACAACTGAAATATCATTAACAAAGAAATATTAGAATATCATATATCATATCATATTTATGTATATAGTTCTTGTATAATTTAATAGAAATTATTAAACTTTATAAAAGAGGTTAAAGTACCCTCGACCAAGGAAAAGTATAAAGTAAGGGTAAATTTTACAAATCTCTTTATTATCTGAGGTTGTTTTTATATAAATATATACTGGGACCTCTTTATCATCCACATCCATGTTTCTTAAAAATATATTCCAAAACATTTTTAAATTTTACTCGACTATGAGCTAAAGTAATATATACCCTTGTTTGACTTTTTATAAAATGTTTTGAATGGAATCTTTCAGTTGTTTTCCAAACAAGGTACCTTATGACCATTTCGACCAAATTAATGTAAGAATGTTTTTTAACTTATACAGAGGGTGCGGATATTTTCTGTGGTAACAACACCGTCAAAGATTATCTTACAATATTATTAAAATATTTTCAAAAAAAATGTTTTTTTTTATAATTATATGACTTCAAAATGATTTCAAAATAGAAAGAGATACTTCTCTAAAAATGTCTTGATTTCATCTATGTCAACATTCTTTGATGGATTTTAAGCTTAATTGAAGTTTATTTATTATGATAAAAAAATTCCATATTATATTGAATGTTTTTTATATGTTTTACTACGGATGTGTTATTTTCACACCATTCATGGATTATGGAGAAAGTATTGACATTTCATATGCAAGTTTGAATTAGAATGCTTATGTTATGTTTGATCCTTTTCATATGAGGAATGAATTGGTCTTAATCAGTGATGGGTGGAGTCCACTATAGCTCCTTGATGCATCAGTAGGTCTCATGACCCAAACTAGTGTCTTGGCACAATGCGTTGACAAAATCTTAATTGTAGTCTTTGCATAAGGCCTTGACCATGTGGTTATAAAGTCTGGAATTGTGCATTCCATCATTAAGAAAGTGGCTATTGATATTGCATATGATTATTCAACTAGTAGAATATCCATGTGAATAAGTAAATAGAATTATATGATTTTATAATTGAAATATTATTAGGAATTTCATGTTTAAAAGTCTCTTGTTCTCGTATTACATTGCCTTAAATGATTATGCTTATTTAAAAATGATTCTTCTATATTGTTATCCTTACAAAACATCTCATCTCACCCATTTCTATGTTTTATTTTTCATAGGATGCGAAAAAGTATATTATTACTGACCTGCAGGGATAGTCTATGGGATATGAGTTTGTCCTATGAAGATAATGTTGTTGTTGCTTTTTATTTTATAATGTAATATAAAACATATGAATGTATCTAGTATTTCAAAGGGTACTAAATTAATCGGTCTTTCGAGACTTGATGTTTTCTGATCATGCCAATATTATGTAATAAATCAATGAATCTAAGTAACTAGGTTCGGGGTGTTACATGGATAATGGGAGGTGAGGATATAAAAAGAAAATAAAAGAAAATAAATTGAAAAGAAATTAAAAGAAAAAAGATGTTTTTACCTCTTCAATTATTCTCCTTGAGAACCACATTAGGTTCATTTTGTTTTGTATTTTGTTAAGAAAAAATTCTCTTTGACACGTGGGAGTTAATTTGGAAGAGTATTTTGTCTAATTTTTTAAAGATTCAATGATTTTTGGGCTTGAGGATAAGTGGTTGTATTTATAGTAGAGCATATGGATGTTTCTTGATCATTTTATTCATTAGATTATTATTTTGGTTCCAGAGTAATAATATTCTCCACTATCATGACTAGATACTTAAAATAGATAAATATAGTTCGAGATTATTGTTATTACATTAGTATCGACTCAATAAATGGTCTATTTAACTTATAATGTTATATACCATAAATTATCATATTTCAGTATTAACCCAAAATGAAACTATTTTTGAAAAATCCAAAATAATAAAACACACCATTTTTTTGACAAGTAAAATTAAAAAATTAACTACATTTTATGAAAATAATCTCTTAAATATGATAAATATAATTTTTAACTAAAATCATTATATATTCGAAACAATTTAATTTTAATGTTATAACTGATTTTATGACATGCTAAACAATTAGTAAAGGTATCATAAAATTATATTATAATAATTTGAAAAAAAAATTTATTTATGAATCTATTTTATGAAAATAAATTTTCATTTAAATCATTATATTAATTATAAAATTGTCAACAATCATTTAGATTTTTTAAAAAAACCAACACTTAATTTTTCATTTCTGAAACATTTATTTACATATGTCAATATATAAATATATCATATTTTTATTTATAAGATTCCAAATATTTCAGTTATAATTTCATAGGTGAGGTTAATATTCTACTGGGTTTATTACTATTTATAAGGGTTATATTACTATTCCCATGGTGAAGTTAAAATTATTTTAGTATGAGTTCCTTAATTTTTTGAAATACCAATTATTTTATTCATTCTTTATTTATGAAGTTTGTATTGTGTTATCTATGTGATTTTATGTGATTTATACTATATGAAATAATTATATGAAGGGAATATTTTCATTTATAGTATTCTGGGTTGTAACATCCCCCCCTATGAAACTTCCCGATCCAATTTACATTTTACTAAGGAGAAAATATGTTAGGGTACTTCTCTTTCATTGCTTCCTTTTGATCCAATATTTACTCTTCAAACTTCTAGTTCTCCCATAATACATTGACTAGGTGAGTAGTATTTTTTACATAGAAATTTATCTCTATGGTCCATGATAATTAGAAACTACTACATGTAAGAGAGATCAGCTCCCATCTGTACCACCCCTGAATTTAGTAACTGTGATGGATATGGTATGAAATTCGTCAAGAGAGAAATATGGAATACGTCGTGTACTTGAGATACTATGGAAGGATGTCCTAGTTTCTTTTCTACTGCTCCAAAATGATTAATAATCTATAAGGGTCCAATATACCTGGAACATGTCTTTCAAATCTTCCAAAATCTCATGATCCTCTTCCATAAGGATATGGGGAGGAATACCATGTCTCCAACCACAATCTCAAGGTATCATTGATGATTATTTTCATATCACTTCTGTTGAATTTGGGATGCCAATATGTTTTGATTAATGGTTTTCACTTTTCCCACATTTTCATTGTCCATTATGGGTTCCATCTACTTACGGTCATCAAAGTCATCCCAAAACCATAGTGTTTGGAATCTTTTCCAATAAAGAGATTCATATAGATCCATTTGGAGGATCTAGTGAAAATTAATATTTTAAGAGAACTTGATCAGAGGTAAATGATGGTCCCATCATCCCTCTATGTTCATAGAACATGCTCTTAACATGTCTTCTAGTTTTTAAATATACTTCATGGATTGGCCATCAGTTTGTGGGTGGTAGGTGGTAATGACACTCAAATCAGTGTTTTGGGAATATTGGAGACTTTTCCAGAGCATGGATGTGAATTTATGATCCGGATCAGTTAAAATAGATAGTGGTACCCCATGTAGTATTTCTATTTCTTGGATGTATATCTTTGAAAATTGATCTAGTGGGAATTCCTCATGAATTGAGATAAAATTAGATTTCTTTGCAAGATGATTCACAAAAAACCATATAACATTGCATCCTCTAAATTTCATTAGATATCCAGTGACAGAGTCCAAGGTGATGGTTTCCCATTTCATGGTTTGTATGGATAATGGTTACATAATCCCATTATATTTTTTTCTTTAATCCATTACATGTTGACTTGTCCAAAACATTCAGGTATATTTTGTGATCACACTTTTCATTTTGTCCCACCAATAATTATCTCATATATCCTGACACAAATTTATGATCCCTAGGTGAATAGAGAATATTTATCTATGTGCATCATTTAAAATCACTTTATTCATCTCTAGAATGCATGGTATACACAGTCGAGAACCCACTCTCTCAAATCCTTTAATATCCATTTAGAACATCGAGGATTTATCATTTTTGATAGCATACACATTTTTCTGAATTTCTACATCATTTATTTGAGAATCCATTATTTTCTATACGAGAGAAAGTTGATATGTAATTTGAGAAATGATTGAATATTTTCACCCCTTAATGATTCCCATGTCTATAAATTGATTGTCTATGAATATTGGATCCTTCTAAATTCTCATCATTGAAAAATTCATAGGATCCTTTCGACATAGAGAATATACCACCTTATTTTCATGATTAGGATGGTAGTGGATTATGTTTTCATATTATTCGATGATCTATAAACATCATAGACGGTGAATATTAATCTACTTCTTTGTGAATATATATTTGAGGATCTTATGATCAACATATAGATCACACTTCTCCCTATAGATACAATGGTGCATGATTTCAATGAAAATATCACATTATCAACTCCAGATCATGTGTGGTATTGTTTCACACATGAATTTTCAACTTTTTTTTAGGAATATCCTGTAAATTTATCATTTTTCATTAGTATACAACCTAATCTCTTCATTTTTACATCATTGTACACCACAAAAGTTTCTCCACTTATCGATATTGTGAGAACTGGTTTTGTTATAAGCCTTATATATTACTTTTTGAAGCAGTGTTCACATTCATCATTCCAGAAGAACTTCACTCCCTTTTGATTAATCATTTTTATTAGAATTTTCAATCATTATATTTTCATAAAAATCCTTAGAAATACTCAGATAGACCATGGAAAATGTGTATCTCTTTTATCGATGTTGGACTTCTCCACTCCTCAATTTTATTTGTCTTGTATGGGTCCAAATATATTTTTTCGGACGATAACATTCCCCAAGAATTATTCTTCCTCCATCAAGAAAAAACATTTATTGTACGTTGCATTAAGTTATAGCATTCACAAAGTTGTTATAACTGTACTCAAATTCTCCTCATGTTCCTTATTTATGTTGGAGTATATCATGAAATAATCAGTAATGACTACCAATGTTTTTTGGAGGAAATATTTAAAGAAAACATTAAATAAACCCATGAATTTTTTTGGAGAATTACTATGTCCTAAGAGCATCACTATTTACTCATAGTTTCCATACCTCATTTGAAAGGCAGTCTTTCCAATATCTTCCATCCTCAAGTTTAATTGTTGATATCCCAACTAAAGTTCAACCTTAGAGAAATACTTGTCCCCACATAGTTGATCAAACAATTCATATATCTAGGATATGGGATATTTTTTCTTTATCATGATTTTTTTGAGCTCATGATAATCAATGCAAAGGCACATTGATCTATCCTTCTTTTTTATAAAGAGGACTATCGCACCCCATGGTGAAGTATAGGGGAATATAAAACCCATGTCCATATTCTCTTATATCATATTATTTAGTTCTTACATCTCAACAATGACCTTTTTATATGGTGAATTTGATATATTCATAGATCTACGAATATGTTCAATTTAGAAACAATCTTTTGGGTCAATATGAAGATCGATAAACTCTTCAGGGAACATATCAGTGTTTTCCCTAATAAATAAAATTTCATAGATATTGATCCTCTACTTTGTCTCAATGATTTGATATAGATATGTTTTCCCATAATGAAGTAATATAGACAATTTTTTAAAATGATTCCAATCTGTATTCATTCTACTCCTTACACTTGTACATAATTAAAGGATACCACGAGAAGTGAATAGTGATATCCCTTTTCGAAAAGTCAATGTTGGATTTTTATAATGATATCCAATCTATTCCAAAAATACAATCAAAATCAACCAATGGAATTAAGAAAATATTTTCTAGGAGGATCAACCAACAAACATTAACGATGGTGGAGTAATATACATTTGATGCAATAATTACCCAATTTTATATTTTCACAAACAAATCATCCTCCATAATTCGGCGTGGTGTTTGCATAGTTCTACTAAACATTCATGAAATGAAATAACTAATAGAACCATAGAAGATAATGTAACCTTTACGAATTTGAATCTAGTTTCAATATTTTTTTCATCTAAAATAGAATATTGGATGATAATTTTAAACAATTTAAGTACATAAAATGAAAACCCATTACATTAATGAAATAACATATAAGTTAAGAGTTTATCCTTTCTTGTGAAACCCTATGTTTCATGGTATGTTATCCATAGTGATATAATTATCCATGAGGTTCTTAATAAAGTTCTATACTCTTAATATCAAAAAATTACGGTACCCTGCCCTGATAGAATCTAAAATGACACCAACTTTTTACACATAATTTTATAATATTTTAATGATAATTAAAAATCAAATAAAAACCAAGTATTGTAATGTATTTTGTAATTAAATTATTAGGTACATTATTAAACAACATGAAACATAAAAAAAATTCATTGAATATCCATAAAGAGATCCTAACATTCATTGAGATCTTAAAGCTACATAAGATAACCTAGGAAATACATGGGTAATGTGATGATCTAAACAACCTAGTAAGGGAATAAACATGGTAATAAATCATAGCACAAGGGTAAGAATAAAAAACACGGTGACATGAAAAGGAATGGAACATAAATAAACATTTGGAATCATAACATACAGAACATCTGATCATTCAATCATTGAATCATATATATGTTGAAACAAAATAAAACATGACATAGGCAAGATTTAAGGATACCTATAAAACCATTTCACACATAGAATCATGGGTAAAGGTTTTCCACCAAGACCATTTCACAAAAAATAGAAATATTCAAGGATATCCTTGCACATAACATATCTTGAGACTAAAAATTAACCAATGAATTGGAGTGTTATCTGGGATCACTCATCATAACATGTTCTTGAATATTTATTCCACATTATTAATCATACAAACACATAGTGGTTGCATATGGAAATAGTTAGTTATCATTATCATGTTATAGAGAATATCAAATGGGTGTATAATAAATGTTTCAATTAAATAATGGATATCAATCATACATGAAAATTAATAAGCTTAATATGGCATATATAATGATAAAATATTTCCATCTTAAGTGGAAATGAGTAAAAATAGTGTTTAAGAAAATTTAGAAATGAATCATTCTAGTGTGGTTTTAGGAAAATATAATAGAGTATTTAATGTGGAAGAGGAAAACTTATTTTCATAAAATCAGAAATGAACCATGTAATGTTTTCATGGTAAAATTAGTGATTCTAGAAAAATAAAGGTAGATTAAAATAGGTCATGGAGTGATCTTCAAAATGGTTTAGAAATTGGGATGTTCCCTTTAATCGTGCTTTCTAATGAGTAAGAATTGAGAATGGAACCTTTTTAAAACATGTATTTACCCATAAAAGAAGGATGATATGATATAGATACATGATTTAGGAACATATAAAAAGAATTTAGAAGAGTTACATAAAATGAATGAATAATTTCAAAATAGTAAATAGACATAAAGAATAATTTAAACAAAAAATGGTTGTTCGAAAAGAATCCATTACCTTATGTACAAAAGTGTTCTTCATATAATCTTAATATCTTGGTAATAAAATTAAATACATTAATTAATTAATTCATAACCTTTTATACCTTATTTATTATAATTTTATTTATTTCATTTATGGACTTTTTGATGAGTTATAATATATAATTTTATCGTTCGAGAGCATTCGTTTCGTTAGTTTTCATGATATATTTACTTGTATGGAAAATCATGTAAAAAGAGAATAGTTGTAAATAATTGAAATTATATATTATTAATTAAAAATATAATGTTAAATGGTATTATATGGACTTTTTCAGATTTTATGATGATTTCATAGAAAAAATGTTAATGATAACTATTTAGATTATTTTTGACACATTATCAATCTTCACGAAATAGTTATGTTTTATTAATGTATACCATGTATATATAAGGGTTCTATAAAATTAAATATGATTTAAAAAATATATAATAATATTTTTTAACCCTAAAAATGATATTATTACACAATTTTAGGGAGGTAATGGAAATTGAAAACTAATTGTTCTGGAGTGTGATAAATTAACACATCACAGACAATATTTTCATATTTAGAACAAAAGAGGAAGGGAAGTGGGATGATGATGGGTTGTTCCATTAAAATAAGAAAATTTCAGTATATATAATATATTATATTTATCATTTTAATTTCATAGGGAGGATGTGAAGAGATAATAATAAAAGAAAATAAATGAAATTGAAAAGAAATTAAAAGAAAACAAACTGGGTTTTTACCTCTTTGATTATTCTCCTTGAGAAAATCATTAGGGGAATAGGGTTTGATATTTTTTAGAGAAAAAAGTATCCTAGGTAATGGGTAGATACATGGGAAGAGTATTGGGTAGAATTTGGACAACATTCATGGCTTTTTAGGTGTGAGGAGAAGAGGTGGTTAGGGGTGGTATTTTTAGTAGAGGAGAGGGGTGTTTTTATTGTTTTATTCATTAGTTTTTTACTTTGACTCATGATTATGAATAATTTTTATTCCCACAAAATAATATAGTAAATAGAGAATTATATTTTGATATTATTATTCTTACAGCATTAATGACAGAAAAATAGTGTATTTAACCTATAATGTTATATATAGTAAATTATTGTATTTCACTATCCAACAAATAAAAAACTATTTTAGAAAATTACCATAAATTTACCCTAATTTTTTTCAAAGTTTATAATTACTATATGAAATATATTTTATGAAAATAATTTTATAACTATGATAAAAGAATTTTTAATTTAAAAACCTCATTTATTCAAAATTTTCTAATTTTTCAATTATAACTGATTTTATGACACAATGAAAATTAGTTAAGGGAAAATAAAATTAGATTATAATAACTATAAAACCAAATATAAATTTAGGAATATATTATTTATAAGAAATTTTTTTAAAATCAATATATTAATTCAAAATTTTAAATAAAGATTTATGTTTTATAAAAATACCAACACTTGATTTTTCATTTCTAATACATTTATTTTCTAATTTTAACTTAAAAATATATCATATATTCATTTATAAGATTCCAAAATTTTATTTATATTTTCATTTTTGAGGTTACTATATTATTTTCAGGATTACTATTCATAAGGGACATATTTCTATTCCAAAGATCAAGTTACTATCACATCGGTATATGATTATTAATTTCTATAAATACCACTTATCTTATTCATCATTAATTTATAAAGTAACTATTGTGTTCTATATATAATTTTATTTTATTTAAAATATATATAATAATTATAAGAAGGGAAATTTTTCATTTATTGAATTCTAGGTCGTTAGAGTAATCATATCAACATATAAGGCATCACACCATAATGATCTATGTTAAGTAACCATAGTCATATGGATTGGTTACGTATAATTCTGAAAGATTATATATGGGAAAACAAAATATGAGTTATTTTTAATAAATTAAGTAATTGTAACCACATCACAAGAACCCACAAGGATTCTATCACCCTTATATATAATGATTTTACTGATCGAAAATGGCTCACCACACATCCCTTACATGGGGAGACATTATATACATTACTAATGAGAATATCATCTTATAACCCACATAACATACCATCAAATAAAATATATCATGATTTTGGTAATTATAATTCTTCCATTAAGTTTTATATGACAATTCCATATATGTTTTCAAGGAAACATCAAATAAATAAAATCCAATCATCATTGAAATAAATCACATGAATTCTTCTGAATATCAAGTGCATACTATGTGAAAAAAACATGCATGTCATGATTCCCATTTCCAATACATGATAGTAGAAAAAAATATCAATATAAAATATACACAATTTAATTTAATAAATATCTCAATTATAACAATTAAAACCATGGGAATAATTATAATACCCTTGTAACCCAGACTTTGTATCCAAAATGGTTTTTAGAAAATAGTTGTAAGAAATCCATCATAAGATATTAAATGTTCTTACAAAACATGCCCATCATCTCCCGAAATATGAAAGAAGAAACAATAATCCCCCAATACTTCTTTCAACACCTCAACATTTGATGATATCATGATATTTTCTAAACTAGTGGCACATCACAATACCCCAAGAGTGCATCCTCATGCACCAGAGGAAACCAATTTTTAATTAAGGCCTAGGTTCTCACCATATTAATATGATACCCACATACTAGAGTAAAAATTAATAAAAAACACAAAACATACTCTATAAAAAATAATAAAATTATGAATATAAATTAACAATAATCATGAAATAAATAATTATAATGTGGAATAAAATAATAATAAAACCAAAATGATCTCCCACCTAAATGATCATATATAAAAAATAAACAGAAATAAAATATAGAAGGATGGAATAGATTATTTACATATTATGAAATCCTAAACTCTGAATTGTGATCGAGATAAACAATCAAAATTATGCCACACTAGGACTCTACCTAACTTCAAACTTTGAAAAGTAAGGTTTTATGAGTAGTAAAGTTCTAGGGATACCCAATCAGGTTATGGTTTTAACTAACTAGGTAAAAAACTATTTGGTCTCCAATATAACCATTAATGAATTGTATGCACATGTGATACTCTCATTTAAAAAATTATACACAAAAGCATAATAATATAAATTAGCATTGATACTTCAGTTCTAAGGTGACACTTAGGATCGACCATATATTATTTATCTAGTTATAGTAAATTGATCAAATATAAACATGACTTATATAGTAAAAGAATTTCACGATTTAGGTAATTCATCTCACAAATACTCTCACAACCCAAGGACTAAAATTATTTCTTTCTTGAATATTTTCTACATAAAAATAAATTTTAGAAAAAAATTATTAGAATTACTACATAATTGAACTCATATAGTCCATTTTTTAAAAAAATTAACATGATATGATTATATCCCTAACTCTAGTAATATAAACATACTAAAGTGGTGATCTCATAATCTTGGTAAGGGAAAACACATCATAATCTATCAGGTCATAAAAATAAGGAGAACTCAGTGAAGAGGATAAATAACTTATTGAAATATCATAATACCATAATAAAAAAACAAGATTGACATACATAATTACATGAATATTTTATTATGGAATAATAAACGGTAAAACATGGCTCAAAATACATATCAATTATCATAAATCATATATAAACAACATAAAGGTGAATAATACATTATAAATAAGGCATATTCATGAATGTATAAAATATCATGAAAATGAGATGAATCATTGAAATGTTTCATTCCTTGACAAAAAATGTAAATTTGGAATATAGAAAACCATAGTAAAACAATTGATAGTAATCTAAGTATGACGACACCAATTGGAACAAACTCATTCTCTCCATGACTGGAAATATGAGCAAACCCACTATTCTAATTCTTGTGTGTATAAACTGATTATATCCAAAACTAACTATATAGTGACATATAAACATAATAAAATGCATTTGATAGTGATATATGACAGACCTATCATCATCCATACATATGTGTTCCACTTAAAATCAATGATAAAAATATTTAAATGAACCCACAAAAAAGAATGGGTTTCTTAAACATGAAACAAAGCATGATCATAATAAATATTGTGATATCAAAAAAATATAATTTGAAAATTTTAATCATATAAAAATATCATAAATAGGGTTATCAACACATTACATCAGGAGATATAAACCCTAGAGAAAAATAAATGTGATAATAAAAAAAATATCCAATCATTTTTTAAAATATGGAGTTAGAATCTCATTCAAAACTATTTTTACTTAGGGTAATAGAAGAAAAAGGAAAAACCATATTATATAGTTTTATGAATAATGTAATATTTAAAACAAATAAAAAATAATTCTAATCATTTTAAATTGTTAAATGATGAATATAAATGTTATATTAATAGTTTTTTCTTGTTTTCAAGAAGTATGTTAGAAGAGGAAAATTAAAAGTATTTAATTTAATAAAGGTTATAATAGGAAATATAATGAGTATAAAATTGAAAATTCACAAATATTTCATTAAATAAAACAATTTCAATAGAAAAAACATAAACATGGGAGAAAAATATTCATTGGTGTGAATGGGTGTAATTATTTCTGACACTATGCTTTTTTCAAGAATAAATAATCAAATGAGCCATTGCTGATGATGAGAAGTAATTTATGCATAAATAGTAAATATAATATAAAACATGGTATTTAGGATCAAATAAATATTGAAACAGATAATATAACAAGAAATAAAGACCAAATTAATCCTAAATTGAGTTCATGGGACCTTTATTACTTTTTTGATCTTTTGAATGAGAGCCCCATGTGAGGGGAAACGTGGAATTGAAATTTTAATTTCATTAAATATAATATAGTCGTGATAAAAAAATATTAAATATGAATTATAAAAATCATTCCAACTAAAAAATGGTGAATAATAATAAATTTGTCTCAAGGATTGAAAATTGAGATAAGAAACCATTACTTTTATCCAAATTTTCTCTCCACTTAAGGCTAATTTCTTAATTAAATAAATTAAGTCTATTGATAACCATATAGAAAATATAATATATATATATATTAAATTTCATAAAGTGAATTTATTTTCATATTCCATATAATTATTTTATATTTTTTTATATTGGTTTCTAGAGGTGGTTTGAACAACTTCTCTGTAACACCTTTTGTATATTGACCATGATTAAATGTGTTATAGAATAACTTCGTAATCTATAAAATTTTATAGTTTTATGTATTTTATTATTTTATTTGTATATAATTTATATAGTTATATAGTATTTTTAAAAAATTACTTAGATTAGGAATTCTGCATTGATATCTTCATATTGTGTGTTTAAATTTATTATAACAGTTTAGTGTTAGTATCACATAAATAATATATAATATTACCATTAAATAATATTATTAGTTTAACTATGAAATTTTTTATTCTTATACTTTTAAATTTAAAAATTTAAAATTTTTAGGGAATATTGAGTACATAATCTCAAAGAGTCGTTAGTCCACACATATGCATGAGTGACATGTTCATTTTCAATATAATGGAAAAAAGTAATAGGAAATGTTTATATGATTTACAAGTCTTGATAATGTTATAAATGTAATATTAAACTAAAAATTTCCACCTCTAATCCATCCATAAAATGCATTAAGGAAAAAAATAAAATAAATCAGGTATGGAGATGGTAGTCTACACGTACACATCACGACATTTTTCATTATTCTATGTGTAAGGTATTTAGTAACTAATGAATATTCCATATATATAATAGAATTTAAGTATATTGTTAATAATAATTTCATTATAATGTAATGGTTAAAATTAATATTAATGTGTTGGAAAAATAAAGGAATGATTATTAAGATATCGATAAATAACATTACCTTCCTTCTATAAATGATATCAATTTTTTGACACATTAATGTGCCTAATATTTTTATTTTTTAAAGGAAAATGATTTTATGTACGTATGAGGATGTTGGGATGTTTCTTTCATAGATTTTCAGTCAATACCAAGTCTTTAGAAAGATTGGTGAAGGGAAAGGTTTAACAGTTTCTTTTGTAATGGAGAAGATAGGAGCTTTTATAATAATAAAAAATAAAAAACAAATTTCAATGGTCAATGTTTCAAATATTTTAAAAAATTATTGTTTTATGTGATATTTTATCTTGTAATACTCAAAAAAATAATTTAACAAAATTTCTAAAAATGATTCAGGAACAATACCCTTAGGTTTTGGAATTTCACTTTTTTAGTTTTAACTAAGGTAACTATTATTTTAACCAAATAATATTTATTTTCCAAAAAATGTTAAATTACCCATCATAAAAAATTGAATTTGATAATCCAAAATTTAATCATAATTTAAAATAAATAAATTTATTAATAAAAGAAATGTAAACGTAAAATTAAAACAATATATATATATATATATAAACTCTTTTTTGTGGAAATATGATGTTTTAACCATCATATGATCTTAATGTTATTTAAAATTTATTTCCATTTAAATTTGTGTTAATATAATTATATACATATTTAAACGACATATTTTATCAATTATTTTAAATATATCCATTTAATTTATTAGATAAAAATTAAAAAATATTAATAAAACTATTTTTTGAAAAGAATTGTTTTTCCATTATAATGTTCATTAACATTAATCTTAATAATCACACTTTTATGAAAAAATCGTAATTGACCTCATTACAAAATATGATAATTTTTGTCAAATTTTTTTAATAAATTGTTATTGATTATATTTATATAATTTTTAATATCTATAAATAAAAATAGTTTTTAGGGTAAAATACTGTGTATATTTTTGAAAACATTAACACGGGTTTAGTAAATTCAAAATAGTATATTTAAATAATTTATTTTATTTTACAAAAATATATTATATATATAAGGTTACAAAAACATTAAATTCATTCTTGTGTCATAATGTTGACTGTTTTTTGTAAAATATTTATTTCTAATATTCAACTGAAAATAAATTATTTTACTAAAATATCAAAAATTATTCTTTGGATAATTTTAAAATGTATATTTAAAAAATAAATTTAAATTTTAAAGTTAAAATTCTCAAATTTTTTATTTTTAATTTTAAATCAAAATTCAATATATAATGGAGAATTGTTTTTATTAGAAAATGAAATTTCAAAAAAATAAGTGTTTTTAATATTTTTTCATATAAATTTAAAATTTATATATTATTAATATATTTGTTCATGTATTTATATATCATGCATTTTTACAATAATCATTTAAATTTTATTTTTTAAATTTATATAAACTTTAATGTTTTTTATAAGAAAGAACTATCTTTTTTAATATTATGTCATATTTATTATGTATCCTTTAAATGTAAGAAATATTTATTGATTGTGACATTTTTACTTAGTTTAGAATTTATCTAGATTATAATTTCTTAAAAAATTTAACATATTTTTTTGCGGCTCATTTTGTGTCAGTGTTGTATGTGAAGAAATATTTCATAAATTTAATAAATTTAGAATATATATGCATTCCAAAATCTCAAGGAATTAATTTCTCCCCCTTATGTAAATTACATCTTCATAATTTTAATAATTGTTCACTAATGGAATAATATAAGGGATCTATATTAAACACATGATATATCATCTATTTTTATATCCACCTCGCTTTTCTTAGTAATGTGAGAAGTCTATTTATCTTAAAATATGTTTCTTTTGAGTACTTATGGACATAACTTTCATAGATTCATTTTCATGATCCAAATATCAACTGAAAAAAACAATGAATGATTTTATAATGATATCATATAAAATTGAATAATATTACCATATGAGTATAATAAGACAATCCTATGGTGTATTTGATAATGACCAATTCATATAAGACTATTATACTTTCAGTTAAACTATAATATTATTAAGCCAACAATTCACTTCATAAATTAGACCAAGGCGTTGTATAATCATTTCCCTACAAGGTGATCTAACCAATCAAATCATAGAATTACAATATATTTAAATCCTTCCTGTAACACCCCAAGTAAATAAAGAATATGATATTTTTATATTTATCCATATTTGTGAATAAAATATTAATATTACTTTAAAGGGGATGCTATGCTCGATGGCATACCCAATACGCAACAACGAGTTTCTTGGGAAGCTTACGTTGCACTCTAATAATAAAATAATATTATTTTAAATAGTAGTTAACGCATAGCCGTTGTAATGGCGGGAATGAACAGAACTACCTAAAAAATGATTATATATGTTTTTCAAATATTTTTACTCTTTACAATAAATGTTATAGGATTAAAAATGCGAATGAATCCAATTTTAAGTGCAGACATTATAATATTCTTAAAAAGATCGATTAACCACCTTTTGAAGGCGAACCTCTTTTAAATCCACGTTTTGACAATTTTATGTGTTATATTTGACAAAATAAAATTCTTATTTAGAATCGGGACATCAAAATTTACTTGGTCTAAATTTTTGTTATCTTTCTGATAAAGTTCATTTTTTTAATGAATAGTCAAAAATGTTGTATTTTAATTCAAAACCTATTTTTCATTTAGTTTATTTATATGATTAGATTATCTTATGGATGCTTTTTTAGTAAAATTAGAATATATTTTTACTATTTAATCCAACAGTGGTCATTGGAATTAATTTCACTTTGAAATTGGACTTAAACTAGTGTTAATCTTTTGATACTTATTGTTTCATAAAAACACGCTATTTGCTCTGACTACAGAAAGTAATTATAAAATTAATTAATTAAACTTATATGTTATGAATTTGGTAAAATAGAAATCATTTTTGAATTTGGAATATCAAATATAGCTTAGGGTGAATTTTTGGTATTTTTCTGAAAATCTCCAATTTTTGATGAATAGTGAAACCACAAAGTGGTGGTTAAAAAATTTGATTTTTTGTTTAAATGGGTCTTCACCACTTCTGTGATTTGAATTTCAAAAATCCAATTTAAATGATTTTAATTTTTAAGTAAAATTTGGTTCAATGGGATGAAAATAATTTTTGGTGAAAAGTAACTTTTAAGTTTTATTAATCGCGATTAATGGTAATTAGTGTGATTTAAGGTAAAAATGATATTATAATAATATGAAAATATATTGACACCTTTCATAACCCTATTTGATGAGTTATGGCCGACCAAGACAACCCATGGGTCCATTTTGGGTACCCCATGGAGCCACTTGGGTTTGATAATGACATTTATGCCTTTTATATAAAGTTAAAATAAAAATGTCACAAACATGATTTGTTTTACTAAAACAATTTTTACATGTGGTTATAAAAGTCAGAATTTTGACTATAAATATTCATTGGAAAGTTAAAAAGATTTCCTACATCATAGTATTTTTTTATAATTTTTAGACATTAAATAAATTAAATTCATTATGACATCATGATGATGCAGCGATGACCTCATTATTTAACGATTTAAATAAAATGAAATGATATTGCAAAATCTAGGACCTAAACATGTCAAAAACCTATTGTATGGGTGGATTTCGAACCCTTATCACATTATCCATGAATAAAATCAATTTGGGACCATTATAATCAGAAAACCATTTGAAAATAAAGTAACATTTTATACTTTTCTAAGAGTGCCCCTCCTCTCCTCTTATAAAAGGCCCCCACCTCAACCACCTTACCCACACCTCTCAAACATTTGGCTAGGCCAAGCTCTGATAATTTTGTCTCTCCAAATCCCTATCCTCATCCTATAAGCCTTAAATTAGGCAGGAAGATCTTCAAGAAACCCTTTTGGTTCAAACCAAAGGGAGTTACCCAATTTTAAGGTAATGTCTTCACCTGTGCTCTTCTGTTTTATTTTGCTTCTCCAACCCCCTAAAATCCTTTTATTCATTTATTTTGTAACAAATCCAGTATATTAAATATACTAGGATGTTGTTATAATATTTATTTTAGATACACTTACACACACCTTCATCTAATGGTTAAAGAACACACAGTTTCTGTGGATGGCGAATTTCTGCCTCCCGAAACGATGATTGTTCAACACTCATATAACACCTTCAAAGGTGGACATTAAGATGTCAATATGTTTATATATGATATATAATATTTTTATTTTTTACTTAAGATTCTGTATTTTTCATTTGTGGAATACCTTTATGGGTTCCATTATGGGTATACGCGATATCTTCATTTTAGGAAGTGCGGACTACTGCCCCCTCAAAGTGATTTGATTCGTTAATGCCATATGTTGCATGTATAAAGGATGGATTTAAAGTTATTATATATGATTTTATACTGGAATTATAATATACCTTTATATCATTATTTTTTTCTTTCCATTAAAGTTTTAGATAGAAATGAAAGTAGAGTTCATGCGTACGTACGGATTACCGTCTCCATGAATGGTGCATTTCATTTCTTATCCTCAAATGTATTGTACTATTATAAGTACATATAATGGATATATATGATGTATGATACATATAAAGTATGAATATAATTGTGGAATTAAAAATATACACATCTCTCATTTAGTTTTAATTCCATTAATATGACATAGAAATGAAAGTAGCGTTCATGCGTACATACGGCTTACCGTCTCCATGAACGGTGCATTTCATTTCATACCTCTAAATGATTATGTAATATTATAAATACATGTATATGCTTGATATATATGATATATATGATATCGAAATCAGGAATGTAATTCTGGATATAAAGAACATTTGACCACACGAACAACATGTAATTGTAAGAAGTCCACATTTGACTTAAGAACCAAATATCGACAAAACAAACATTATTAACTTAAATGATTACATAATGTTTATAACATGTCAATAATTGATATAAAAAGAATAATTAACTTTAAAAATGTTCTTAAGAAAGTATAAATTAACTCATGTTTATTATTCAGGACGTTAAAGAACGATCGAGTCAAGTCGGACCCGAGGTAAGGGATCCTACTCCTCTCTTTCTTTTTAAGTATGCTCTTTTATATAATTCCTTTTAAAGATCATATTTCATGTTATTGGGATTTTATTTTATATTACTCTTACTGTAATTTTTATGTTCATATGATGAGAGACCCTATTCTCTCTCATCAATCCATTTTGGAAGTTTTGAGTGGCGCCATTAGGCTGCCGAATTTTCATAAGAGATCTAACCTCTCTTTTTTTAAGTACTCTCTTTTATGTCACTTATTTTAAGCTTCTATTTGTTATGTTGGGGGATGTTATTTTATATTACTCTTTCTGTAAACTTTATGTTAATATTATGAGATACCCTATTTGATTTCATCAGTCCATTTTTGTAAGTTTTATGTGGCGCCGTTAGACTGCCGAGTTTTCGTAAGGGATTTTTCATCTCACTTTTATTCCCGTGGGATTTATGCTACATTTGCCACAATTTACTTTGAGTGGTGTTTGTAATGACCATTATTTTACTCATTGTGTAATATACATTCATTTATGAGTATTTACATCAATGTTGTATTGTCCTTCTTTCACGGGGTGTATGTTTCGAAAGATACCCATGTCGGTAAGGGAACCTTTCACCCTCATCTTTTTAAAAGAATTATTGTGTTATGTCTTTTAATTCACATACTATTATGTTGGGATATGTTCTTTTATATCATTATTGATTTAAATTTTATTTCCATGTGATGATATACCCTTTTTATCTCTCATCAACTCATTTTCTGAATTTTGTAGTGATGCCATTAGGCTGTCAAATTTTTTCAAGGGAACTTCTTAACCCAAATTTGATTCTTTGGGATAAACTTATACTCCTTGAATATTTCGTTCTGTGAATATGTGTGAATATCCTCTGATTTTTTTACACTTAATATCCACTTATATTTGGTGTATTCGTTTTTCACACTTAATTATGTAATTGATTTATCCTTAAACCAAGGATATCGTCTTTGTAAGGGACTTCGTCTCAATATCCTTTCATTGAGGCATATTTCATTTTATACACAACAATATTTTATAGGGTGTATAAACTCCTTTGACTTTTACTTTTATACAAAAGGAATCTTTTTCTACGAATCATTTTACTAGACAACAAAAAGGAATGTTTCTTTTAACTTATGCGGTGAGAATGACCTTTTCCGCCGCCATGTGTATTATTTGATCTTTGGCTTCCTCAACAAGCCGTAATGTTTTTAAAATAAAATAAATACCATATACTATTTTATGTATTTTGGTATTTAAAATGGTTTTGATAAAGGATTCTATTATGTCAACATATTTAAATGATATATTGTGATTAAAATGTGGAAATGTTATCATTCCTTTATATTGGTTTTATGCTTTATAATTTTATATTTGTACTTGGACATTTGACGGGTGGTTAGATGATAAACCATATGACGGGTGGTGCCGTGAATACCAGGACGGGTGGTTACGTTATAACCTCCAATGAATTGGGTATGGAAGTCGGCCGTATGGCTATTCCATTAAGTATGAATGGAAGTTGGCCGAATGGCTATTCCATTAAGTGATATGTGTGGCAGTCGACCTTATGGTTATTTCACTTAAGTATATTTATGTCCCAACTTACCTTTATATGTTATGTGATCTTTATATGGGTTTAATGGTAATCTTTTGGTTACAGAAGGGTAATTAATGAAATTTTATTCAGTGAAGAGTTTTTACTACTTCGAAAAGGTGAAAAGTATTACTTTGATAAAGTATACACGGTTTACTTGTTGTTTTGAAAAACTAACAGTTTTCATTCTTTGTGTATCCCTTACTGAGCTTTTTATGCTCATCCCAGGTTTTTGAAATGTTTTTCACAGGACTTAACGTGGAATAGGGTCAAGGATGGGGTCATGGGAAAGTCACGGAACCTAAAACATGGAACTTGACATGTTTCTTTTTAAGTGTTTTTATTTTATGGAAACTTAGTAAAAGTTTCTACTTTGTAATCTTATGAGATGTAATAGTTATGTCCTAATTCTCTAAAACTCTAAACCTGAAAATATCCTCAATGGGAATTATTCATTTAATTCAATATTATGTATGGTTTAAGACCGGGGCCTTATAGTTGGTATCAGAGGTCAGTTTAGACAACTTTAGGGATTAGGAGTTTTTGTTAGACACATTATTAGTCCCTATATCTATTATTTCAGTTAAATCCTTGTTTATAACTTTTTTCAGGTCAATAAAGTTGGTTACGAATGGAAGGAGAAGGATCTCAAACGACATTCTTATCTCTTCCTGATGACATGCTTGCAATAATTATTGTAAATTCATGTTTCGATGATTGTGAAACTTTTTCTAGCATACAACTCACTTGCAAGCAGTTGTTTGAGATATCAAACACCTCCACTATACCTCGTTATCATCATGGATCATGGGTTGTCTTTTTACCAATACTATTTTTACAATATTCTCATATTTTCAAGAAAGGTAAATATTATCAAGTTATTTTCAAATATTTTACCTTATCACAAGAATTTGAAGCATATTATGATTTTAAAGATGGTGCTGAGGAAGGAGACCCTTGCGCAACCTATTTATATTTTATTTTAAAATATAGTCTCTCAGCACATACTTATGGTATTTTAAAAGGACCCCTAATAGAAAGTTTCAACTCAAATTCTGTCAGACTATTTTATAGAAATCATGTTTTATCAGATGTTTTGGAATTATATGTCATACATGATTATTTTCCAAAACTGTTTTTCTGTGAACACCCATATGACCCATGTTGTACAAGGTGTATTTGGATGGATGAAGAAAATGATTTTGAAGGATCTCTAAATCATTATTGTAAGGCATGGGACTTCTACCTACGTGAGCAAGATGACGATGAAACCGAGTGGACGCCATGATCAAGGTATGATGTTATTCATTTTGGGAATTGTTTTATTTTATCTTATGGTGGTGAAATAAGACTTCAAGAATTAAGATGTTGAGACCGTAACAAATTTGGACGAAAATGAGAGGTATAAGGAAACTATTAAGGATAAAACATGTTAGGGTTATTTTTGGAGTTTTATAAAAATGACAACACACAGACCGTGTGAAAACCCGTCGCGTCGGACAAAGGTGCGAGAATCGAACCCACAACCAAAGTGAAATGGGTATTTATCGCCTACCACTGGACTACGTGAAGTCCCTGGTTAGTATAACTTATTCTTTTTAGTTAGGTGACTTTATGAATTAAGAGTAAGTTGATTTTGGGTTTTTATGAAAATGATTAACTTATCATGGAGGATATGTGATTAGGTTAATTACTTTTCAATTCGAGACTTTAGGAGCAACTGATGTTTTTCTGGAGATAAATGTTACGACTTAACTTTGAAGACTATGTGACTAAATCCTTAAAATATTTGGGATTAAATCTTAGTTTGGTTTACATTGAATAATTTTATGGACAAATTGTTTATCGAATGGTCCTCGTTGAACTTTGGGTTTTGTTGGGAAAATTTTGGAGATTAAGAATAGATTTTCTTTTTATAAAGGGTTATCCTTTTCTAGATTATCTGGTCTTGTACTAACATTTTTTGTTTTGGTTTTGGTTAGAGTCTAAAGACATGGGAAGTATATAGTTATCTTTTGTGGATTAGGTGATTCTCTAGAAATTGATTATAGTACTCTTAATGAAAACAAGTCTTCCTAAATACTCGTTTTTTAGAGAAAATATGAGTTTGATTAAGGAATCTAGTAAAAGTTTGAAGCCTACATGACAAGTATGTATGTTTCATTATGATTTAGTTAGGCTCAAAAATAAATTCTTCAATGAAGAGTATCTTAAAACAAAAATGTTGTCTGTTATCTTTTCCTACTGGGGAATCGAATACCGTTTAACCCATCACAAGTTTGTGATTTTATTGTGGTTAACTTTCTCTTAAACATGTTTTCTATCACTCTCCATCAGAACATCACCCTATGTTTTCTCCTCCATGTCCATGTTTTCCTACATGGAATCCTAGTATGGGTTAACTCGGGTGACCTCTGTACTTATCTTTCTTTATTTCAAAGTGATTGTTTTACCGACTCTTGTTCCGATGTGGGACTTTCAAGGATATTTCCAAGCCCCATTTTAAAATTGCGAGGACGCAATTCCCAAAAGGGGGGAAGGATGTAACACCCCAGGTAAATAAAGAATATGACATTTTTATATTTATCCATATTTGTGAATAAAATATTAATATTACTTTAAAGGGGATCCTATGCTCGATGGCGTACCCAATACGCAACAACGAGTTTCTTGGGAAGCTTATGTTGCACACTAATAATAAAATAATATTATTTTAAATAGTAGTTAACGCCTAGCCGTTGTAATGGCGGGAATGAACAGAACTACCTAAAAAATGATTATATATGTTTGTCAAATATTTTTACTCTTTATAATAAATGTTAGAGGCTTAAAAATGTGAATGAATCCAATTTTAAGCGTAGACATTCTAATATTTTTTAAAAGGTCGATTAACAGCCTTTTGAAGGAGAACCTCTTTTAAATCCACTTTTTGACAATTTTATATTTTATATTTGACAAAATAAAATTCTTATTTAGAATCGGTACATCAAAATTTACTTTGTTTAAATTTTTGGTATCTTTCTGATAAAGTTCATTTTTAATGAATAGTGAAAAATGTTGTATTTTAATTCAAAACCACTTTTTAATCTAGTTTATTTATATGATTAGATTATCTTTTGGATGGTTTTTTATTAAAATTAGAATATATTTTTACCATTTAATCCAATAGTGGTCATTGAAATTAATTTCACTTTGAAATTGGACTTAAACTAGTGTCAATCTTTTGATACTTATTGTTTCATAAAAACATGCTATTTGCTCTGACTGCGGGAATTAATTATAAAATTAATTAATTCAACTTATATGGTATGAATTTGGTAAAATAGACATCACTTTTTAATTCAGAATATCAAATATAGCTTAGGGTGAATTTTTGGTATTTTTTCTGAAAATCTCCAATTTTTGATAAATAGTGAAACCACAAAGTGGTGGTTACAAAATTTGATTTTTCGTTTAAATGGGACTTCACCACTTCTGTGATTTGAATTTCAAAAATCCAATTTAAATTATTTTAATTGTTATGTAAAATGTGGTTCAATGGGATGACAATAATTTTTTATGAAAAGTAACTTTTTTGTTTTATTAATCGCGATTAAAGGTAATTAGTGTGATTTATGGTAAAAATGACATTATAATAAAATGAAAATATATTGAAACTTTTTCTAACCCTATTTTATGAGTTATGGCCGACCAAAACATCCCATGGGTCTATTTTTGGTACCCCATGGAGCCACTTGGGTTTGATAATGACATTTTTGCCTTTTATTTAAAGTTAAAATAAAAATGTCACAAACATGATTTGTTTTACTAAAACAATTTTTACATGTGGTTATACAAGTCACAATTTTGACTATAAATAGTCATTGGAAAGATAATAAGTTTTCATACATAATAGTATTTTTTTTATAATTTTTAGACATTATATAAAGTAAATTCTTTATGACATCATGATGATGCAACGATGACCTCATTATTTAACGATTTAAATAAAATGGAAATATAATGAAAAATATAGGACCTACACTTGTAAAAACCCTATTGGATGGGTGGATTTAGAACCTTTATCACCTTATCCTCGAAAAACATCAATGTGGTACCATTAGAATCCGAAAACCATTTGAAAATAAATTAACATTTTATACTTTTCCAAGAGTGCCCCTCCTCTCCTCTTATAAAAGGCCCCCACCTCTACCACCTTACCCACACCTCTCAAACCATTGGTTCGGAAAATCTCTGATCATTTTGTCTCTCCAAATCCCTATCCTCATCCTATAATCCTTAACATAGGTAGTAAGATCTTCAAGAAACCCTTTTGGTTCAAACCAAAGAGAGTTACCCAATTTTAAGGTAATGTCTTCACTTGTGCTCTTTTGTTTTATTTTGCTTCTACATCCCCCTAAACTATTTTTATTAATTTATTTTGTAACAAATAAAGTATCTTAAATATACTAGGATATTTTTATAATAAGTATTTGAGCTACTCTTACACACACCTTCATCTAATGGTTAAAGAACATACAGTTTCTGTGGATGGCGAATTTCTGCCTCACGAAACGATGATTGTTCAACACTCATATAACACCTTCAAAGGTGGCCATTAAGATGTAACTATGTTTATATATGATATATAATATTTTTATGTTTTACTTAAGCTTCTGTATTTTTCATTTGTGGCATACCTTTATGGCTTCCATTATGGGTATACGCGATATCTTCATTTTAGGAAGGGCGGACTACCGCCCCCTCAAAGTGATTTGATTCGTTAATGCCATATGTGGGATGTATAAAGGATGAATTTAAAGTTATTATATATGATTTTATACTTTAATTATAACATACCTATATATAATTATTGTTTTCATTCCATTAAAGTATGAGATAGAAATGAAAGTAGTGTTCATGCGTACGTACGACTTACCGTCTCCATGAACGGTGCATTTCATTTCTTATCCTCAAATGTAATGTACTATTATAAGTACATATAATGGATATATATGATGTATGATACATATAAAGGATGAATATAATTCTTGAATTAAAAATATAAACATCTCTCATTTAATTTTAATTCCATTAATAGGACATAGAAATGAAAGTAGCGTTCATGCGTACGTACGACTTACCGTCTCCATGAATGGTGCATTTCATTTCTTACCTCTAAATGATTATGTAATATTATAAATACATGTATATTCTGGATATATATGATATATATGATATCCAAATCAGGAATTTCATTCTGGATATAAATAATCTTTGACCACACGAACAACATGTAATTGTAAGAAGTCCACTTTTTACTTAAGAACCAAATATCGACAAAACAAACATTATTAACTTAAATGATTACATAATGTTTATAACATGTCAATAATTGATATAAAAGGAATAATGAACTTGAAAAAGGTTATTAAGCAATTATAAATTAACTCAAGTATATTATTCAGGACGTTAAAGAATGATCGAGTCAAGTCGGACCCGAGGTAAGGGATCCTACTCCTCTCTTTCTTTTTAAGTACGCTCTATTATGTCATTACTTTTAAAGATCATCTTTCTTGTTATTGGGATGTTATTTTATATTAATCTTACTGTAATATTTATGTTCATATGATGAGAGACCCTATTCTCTCTCATCAATCCATTTTGTGAGTTTTGAGTGGCGCCGCTAGGCTGCCGAATTTTCGTAAGAGATCTAACCTCTCTTTTTTTAAGTACTCTCCTTTATGTCACTTATTTTAAGCTTCTCATTGTTATGTTGGGGGATGTTATTTTATATTACTCTCTCTGTAAACATTTTTTTATTATGATGAGAGACCCTATTTGATTTCTTCAATCAATTTTTGTAAGTTTTAAGTGGCGCCGTTAGACTGCCGAGTTTTCGTAAGGGATTTTTCATCTCACTTTTATTCCTGTGGGATTTATGCTACATTTGCCAAAATTTCCATTGAGTGGTGTTTTTACTACCCATTATTTTAACCATTGTGTAATATACTTTCATTTATGAGTATTTACATCAATGTTGTATTGTCCTTCTTTCACGGGGTGTATGTTTCGAAAGATACGCATGTCGGTAAGGGAACCTTTCACCCTCCTCTTTTTAAAAGACTTATTTTGATATGTATTTTAATTCACATACTATTATGATGGGATATGTTCTTCTATATCCTTATTTATTTAAATTTTATTTCCATGTGATCAGATGCCCTTTTTAACTCTCATCAACTCATTTTCTAAATTTTGTAGTGACGCCATTAGGCTGTCAAATATTTGCAAGGGAACTTCTTAACCCAAATTTGATTATTTCGGATAAACTTCTACTCCTTGAATATGTCGTTCTATGAATATGTGTGAATAACCTCTGATTGTTTTACACTTAATATCCACTTATATTTGGTTTATTCGTTTGTCACACTTAATTATATAATTGATTTATCCTTAAACCAAGGATGTCGTCTTTGTAAGGGACTTCATCTCAATCTCCTTTCATTGAGGCATATTTCGTTTTATACACAACTATCGTTTATACGGTGTATAAAACCCTTTGAATATTACTTTTATACAAAATGAATCTCTTTCTACGAAGCGTTTTACTAAACGACAAAAAGGAATGTTTCTTTTAACATACGCGGTGACAGTAACCTTTTCCGCCGCCGCGAGTATTATTTGATCTTTGGCTTCCTCAAGAAGACGTAATGTTTTTAAAATAAAATAAATACCATATAATCTTTTATGTATTTTGGTATTGAAAATGGTTTTGATAAAGGATTCTATTATGTCAACATATTTAAATGATATATTGTGATTGAAATGTGGAAATGTTATCATTCCTTTATATTGGTTTTATGCTTTATGATTTTATATTGGTACTTGGACATTTGACGGGTGGTTACGTGATAAACCATATGACGGGTGGTGCCGTGAATACCAGGATGGGTGGTTACGTTATAACCTCCAATGCATAGGGTATGGAAGTCGGCCGTATGGATATTCCATTATGTATGTATGGAAGTTGGCCGAATGGCTATTCCATTAAGTGATATGTGTGGAAGTCGACCTTATGGTTATTCCACTTAAATATGTTTATGTCCCAAGTTACCTTTATAAGTTATGTGATCTTTATATGGGTTTAATGGTAATCTTTTGGTTACAGAAGGGTAAGTAATGAACTTTTATTCAGTGAAGAGTGTTTACTACTTTGAAAAGGTGAAAAGTATTACTTTGATAAAGTATACATGGTCTACTTGTTGTTTTGAAAAACTAACAGTTTTCATTCTTTGTGTATCCCTTACTGAGATTTTTATGCTCATCCCAAGTTTTTGAAATGTTTTTCACAGGACTTAAGGTGGAATAGGTTCAAGGATGGGGTCAAGGGAAAGTCATGCAACCTAAAACATGGAACTGGACATGTTTCTTTTTAAGAGTTTTTATTTTATGGAAAATTAGTAAAAGTTTCTACTTTGTAATATTTTGAGATGTAATAGTTATGTCCTAATTCTCAAAAACTCTAAACCTAAAAAGATCCTCAATGTGAATTATTCATTTAATTCAATATTAAGTAAGGTTTAAGGTCGGGGCCTTATACTTCCTATTTGATTGTAAAGAATATATCATTAACCATAAAATATACCATGAGAGTGTAACAATATATATGTAGTTGGTCATAACTATCATGCAGTAGGTTACATTCAAGTTGAAACCCAATCCACCATTTACAGGGTTATTAAAACTAGGTTTATCTATGAAAATGACTGCATAAACATGGAGTATCTAGATATGGATTTTATTTTTATTAAAACTAGAAAATCACTACATTACTAACATATTAGATTATTATCATATACTTAGACTTTTCCTTTAAATTTAGCCATAGGGTTTTTCTGATGTTTTTGGAGAATAATCTCAAAAATAACTAAGCTAATATCTGGAAATAACTAAACCCTAGTGTTATAATAAATAACGTGATCTTAGATATTTATAACATAAATTGTACATTAATTTTTTGACTTAGATAATACATCTCACAATTTTCCACACATTACAAGGACTGAAAGGTTTATTTTCTTGGATATTATGTACATAATCATATTATTTCACAACACTTACACAAATTAAACCATAATCATTCACATATAGAAAATTTTCTAAATATTTCTCATGGTATATTCATATTCATATCCTATGGAATGTAAAACATAAGAAAGGGGTTAGTTCAGAAACTCAATATGGGGAAAACATATAATAATGTATTAGATCCTAATCATATAGAAGAACTTGTAGAAGATGAAAAATATATTATTGAAATATCATAAGACAATATTCATCAAACATGATATAGAACCATATGTTTATAAAATTATCATTAAATAATCATAAATGTTATGGAATGTCTCAAAATATATCTCAATAATCATAAAACATGTGATAATAACATAAATTTGAGGAATACTTTAAATCTAATTCATAATCCTAATAATAGTTCATATCTTGAAAATGAAAAGAATTATGGAAATGTAGCACACCTAGAACCATAGGAAAAAAATTAGGAGAAAATATATTATTCTTTTTTGTGAATGAACTCATGATATAGTAACATGTGATTTTAGATCCATTAAATTAATTTTATATTTTATAGCTTCTTCCACATTAAACACCAAACTAAAATGAAACATTAATACATTTAGTTCATGGAAATCAATCCAATGAATTTTGATGTTTCAAAATGTGTAACAGAATTATGATATATATTAATAGGTATATATATAATTTATATAAATAAATTTACGTAATTCATTATTGTGTTTATGAATATTTTATTTAATGAGTTCTTATTTTTTTAAAGAAAACTAGTTATATTATTTGTAAATGATGATTTTAATAAAATATAACATTGACTGATTAGTTATTATTTTACTATGTTTGTATATATATTTTGAAAAAGAATAACTACTATTTATAAAATTATATTTTTATATAAAAAATATTTCAAATTTAATTTTATGATATTATTTTAATGATAAAATAAAAATTTATAGAAATTTAAATAAAATAAAAAATTTATTTTGGATTAATAATTTCAATACCATTTTAATAATTTTTTATTATTATTTTTAAAAATATTTCGACGTGAATAGTAATAAATATCGATTTTATTAATACCACCACCTTAATAAAACTTTTTAATAATATGAATAAATTGAAATTTCTTCAAAACAATTTTATATTAAAAGTTATAAAAATAATTTTATAATAATATGTTGAATTTATAGACTCATTCTAAACATTTTGAAAATTTATGTAGCTTTTTGATGAAAAATATTTCTTCAACTATTTTGTTTAATTAATTATAACTTATGTAAAATATTTTGTTCATTCCTTTTATTATCAAATAAAAAATAATATAATATTAATATTTAATTAAAATTAATTATATTTTATTTCATTAGTGATACTATCATAACCATATATATTTTTCATAAAAATACACTATAAAACTGGGTTTTTTTGTTTTACATGATCTTGGGTGAAAAATAATTTTCTTATAACCGAGTTTTTTATTTGATATTTTGAATTCTAAATATTGAATTAGTTTTTCTAAATTATCCAATAAATATTATTTTATTTTTTGCATTAAATTTAAATTTCCAAGGTGAAAATTAGTTACATCAGTAAAAATAGGATATAGAAAAAGTAACAATTTAAGAGTAAATGTTTTCGATAATGTTAAAAATATGTGTAGAAACTCTTTTTTGAGACTTTATAGAACCAAAAATATCCCAAACCTATTATTTTTCAATATTTGGTTTATTTAACCTTATGTAGTAACATTACATTATTGAGAAAGTAAAATCTGTTCCTAAAACTAAACTTATCTTGAGTTATAAAAGTATCCCTGACCCATACACCTCTCCAAAAATCTTAAGAATGTTAATATCAACCCAAAATATACCAATAGTATACCCTAACCCATATACCTATTTCATAGATTCCATTTTCTTTCTAAAATATGCAGAATTGGTTCCTTGAGTTGGTTAACAAATGAGATCACTCAAAGCGATATGTAATATTTTTCACCATACCTTGTTCATTATATTCTACTTATACAACCCAAAACCTCTCTTACCTATTAAATTATTAGAACAAAGAACTTACTAATGTGTTGTTATACTGTTATACTAATGAAATATTTCATTTATACATACCCCTAAAACATTTTGAAAATGAATTTTTTCTCATGCTTATATAGAAGTCCACCATCAAAAAAGATGTGTTCTATTTTTAACTGCAACCATTAATGGATGGTTAGAGAAATGTTATTTAAAAATATAATATTATATTTGTAACATTTTAATGGTTCTAAAATTTTAATATATTTTACTTCTTACATTCATTCCATTCCCTGTTATTGGGAGCGATGTTCGTGTGTACGTGTGAACTGTTGTCTCTACAATATGATGTATTTAATTAATTTTTCATATCAAATGAAATGAATGGACTTATAGTGATAATATTATAAATTAAAAAATTAAAATTTATGATGATAATATTATAAATTAAATAAGTAATATTTTCAATAAATGATTATTGTAAATTTAACAACAAAAAAGGATATATTGGAGTCATCAATGTAGAACCTATTTTGCTGTATAAATTATTTGATAAATTAATAGTGAATAAAATTTAAATATTCAATTATAGATATTACGAAAATATTTTACAGCACCATTGACCATGTCCAACAAAACGTATTTTTTATGATGAAATTTAACAAACTACTTCATGTAACCACTCTATGGGGAAAATATGTAATAAATTAGTGAAAACAATAAAATGATATATATATATATATATAATGTTCATAGGAAATTATTTAATGAAAACAATGTTTATTACTAATGATATTAAGTGAAAGTGTAGAGAGCTTTCAAACATGAGGTAAGGGACCCCCTGAGTATATTTCCTTAATTTTGGGTAAATTATTCACATTATGTTTCTCACTTATACACTATTTCATTACCAAGTATTCCTCTTATATTCTATATATATATATTACTTAAAAATATGAGTAGTTTAAATTACCTCCCTTTTTGGAGATAATTGATGGGCCTAAGTTGTGTTTTGGTTGTCAATAGATCAATATAAATTTTGATTTTGTTGAAGAACGAAATAATATAGATAGTTTAATGGAAATATAAATTGAATAAGGGTGTATTTTTGACGTTTTCAATAAGATATAGAACTATCAGCATGAGAATTAGAACTAGAACAATCGACATGAGTATAAGATCCATCACATTAGCATGTTTCATTAGGATTCATTATATTGAGTTGTTGATAAATCAGAGACTACTGGGAATCAGTCTCTGGATGATTTGGCCTCAGAAAATATTGTGTGAGACCAAAAATTTTGGATGTTATTGAACATCAATGTATTAAATATTAGGATTCATTGATGTTTTTTATTTCATAAAAATATCATAAGTCATCTTGGAATCTTTTGATGCAAGAATTATAAAATAAAGAGAGATAGTTTCCAATCATATTGAGACTCGGATGGAATGAAATTATTTTATGGAAGTCAAGGAAGTTACAATAAATCTCAATGTATGTCATCAAACGATGAATCCAATAATTAACATATTAAAATTCATAATGGCATCATTTTAGAAGATATAATTTTTAGACGATATGAAAATATGATGCAAAGTATCCTGGATACTGCTCATCAGTGTGAGGAACACTTGAAACAAAATGATTAATAACATCGATATAAGAATCATAAATGTGGAAATATTCGAATACTGGAAAATTGATCTTTCTAAATTAATGAAATCCCTACCAACACTATTCCATTGGACATGGTTTACCCCTGATCCATCAAAATTGTTTCGGACACCGATTCATATTATTGGAATCCTTCGTATATCATATTAATAGTTTTATCATAGGTTGAATGTATGAGAAAAGATGAATTGTATTTCAATTGGGTCAACAACAAAAAAGAATCCATGCATTGTTATCTTATAATTGGGTTAAGAAAAAAAGAAAAAAAGTATTGATTGTTTATGAAGAATAGGTGAAGAATCATCAGACTGGTACTGATAATGGTTATTGGAGTGAATATTAGAATGATCAATCAAAAATAGACTATTATTGATAAAATAATTAGATGAGGGATCATTATACTAATTAATATATTAAAAGGAGAAATACTTGGATGATATTTTAGAATGGGTTTCAATTTATTGCATTTAATAGTTGATTTGATGCATATGACTGAGAAGAATTTAAACATTTATAAGAATTCATAATATTTGGATGTATTTAGTTCTATATATTACTTTATTGTAATGGAGAATCCGAATGATAAAAAATATTGAAGATTATGACTAAAAGAAAATGATTTTTAACTTGAATAATTCTAACTATTTGAGTATATTTGAAAAAATTCAAGAATTTTCAATAAGTATTGAATAGAGTTGAATAATTCGAAGATAAAGACTTAAATGAACAAGAAATTTGGGATTATGAATTTTGTTGAGCGTTAAGGGAATTTTTTTCCTGCCTATGAAATTATGGGGTGCTTTTAAAAGAATATCACATGATATTCATACGATGCATGAAAACTTGAATTGTAAACATGCACCAAGAGCTCTAATATTTGTTTTTTAAAATATTTATTTTCAAACCAAATTCTATTTTTTTGTTCATATTGTGAATGTTTCATCAAAACATCTATATCAGAGTGAGGTTCAATGTAGACATAAGATCATGTTCCAATATAAAACATTCAATTTCAAAAAGTCTATAAGAGTGAGCCCATTGAAGTGAAATACCCCAGATTGAGTTCCATTGGACCAAGTTCCATTAGATTGTTTAATTGTGAGCATCCAATTGAGTTTATCATTATTGATGTTGGAATAGAAGAATATGAATCAAACTAGACCAACCATTTTATGGAGACCATCAAATATAGGTTCCATACTGAGGAAGATCATATTGAATTGTTCTACGGAAGTTATCTAGAAAAAGTTTCGATAGAATGGTTAAAGACCAAAAAATTCCTTGTAAAATTGTTTATGTTATTGAAGATTATACATATGTATAGTTTTATTGATATATATTATTGAGGATGTGAATAATTTTTGATGTGGATAAGAAATGTTGAAGAAAAGTGAAGCATATAACTGTGGATAAAAACTAGTTTCTAAAAACCCTTGATTATTTATAGGGGGTGTGTGACTTGCTAGGGGAATTTGGATACTAAAAATGATAGTTGGGGTGTATAACCAAATGTATTAGAAAATTTTACACTTGTATAGTAGAATTATTCACTACATGTGTCTTTTGTATTCCAGAAAAATGATAATGAAAAAATCCATGTTGGTGGTACTATCTAACCTGGAAAGGAGTATGTCTTTGAATTGAACTGACTAAATATCTTGTGATACCTTCTAATTATATTTTTTCATAAAAAAGGTGAATATTAGAAATTTTATTTGAGTGTATTATGAATTTAAAAGGGTCCATTCGTTATGAGACATTACTAAATAATATAAGAAAAAAATTCTTATAAAAAAAGAACCATTGTCTCACCCCTTCAATTGCCTTGATCCTATTTTTTATAAACAATTAGTATCAAATCTTAGGTTCCCATTAGAGGATCCATAAATGTTAATAGGGAAATTTAATTCAGTGAATAATAGGGATGTTCTTATTTTTAAGGGAATGAACTATAATAGTTGGAATAATGCGATGTTAACAAATTTTATTTTACAGGGCTATGAATTTCAACATTCAAAAATAGTTGTATTTCCTCCCCTCAATCAAGTTATTACAACATCTATAGAGAGAATACATATAGAAGATGATATAAAATATTAGAATTTTTTTTGATGACTCTCACTTATAGTTATTATTCATATTTTATGGGGATTCCAATAGCTATGAAAATATGGGATATGTTTAGAGGTAGATATGAATGGAATGAAAATGTTAAGGAATATAATTTACAAATATGGACAAGTAGATTTGAATATTTTAAAATGATTGATGACAATGGCGTTGATAGTTACTTTAAATAGGTTAATGTTATTGTAAGTAACATCAGATGTTTTGGTGAGAAGCTAGAAGATTATACAATTTTCATGAAACTGGGGAGAAACATTCCAAATATATTTGATGGAAATAAGTTATACATAGAGGATCATGATCATTTATCCTTGGATGAAATTTATAATATCCTTGTGGCACCTAAAATTATAAAGGCTCGTGATTTCCAGAAAATTATAATAGAGATATGGATTTCAAAGATTTGTTAAAAGGTAAATACAATGATAAATATGTGAAAGAATAATAAAGTGATTCAAAATAAGAGGAAGAAACTAAAAATTTCAACACAATTATTACCTTCCTTTATATGAAATTCAGTATGGAAAATGGAAAACTAAAACTCTTGATTGTTGGAATTCTGAAGGGAAAGAACATTTTTTTTATAAATGTCCAATGAATAAAATTGAAGATTATGTGTTCACAGAATATGATGGTAAATCTAGGGGAACACGTGGAGTAATCATAAAGAATTATTTCCTTATGGAAATAATAAGGACAGTTATCTGAGTTGAATAAAGAAGATTGATTCCTCATATGGAGATAAATCTAATGGAAAACTCAACCAGATTACATAAGGTGGAAATGAAAGTAACTATTAGGACAATGATGATGACAAATAAATTAACATAATGAGGTGTATTATCAAAGGTATTTTGTAAAAATAAATTGATTATAGTACTCAACTCTAGAAAGAAATAATGAAACTAAATAATGATGCTGAAATAAAGAATTTTTTGAATAATGACTGGATGAAAAAAGAAGGGAAAATCAAAATTTTATTTGATATCAGAATTTGGTGATTTTTGATCATGAAAGAAAACTAATATTTTATAATTAATGTTAAATTTATAATAATAAGCACAACATGAAATAATCCCCACTCATTGAATAAATCAAGAAACACAAGTTGAAGATAGATGAATATGAAAAAATGATATAGGTTTTTAATGTTAGTATGGATAAGAAAGAAATAGAGTTGTTAAAATACTATCAATGCGTCTAAAAGTGTTAAATTAGAAATATAAGTCAAATTTTCCGCAATGTAGTTGATGTTAAAGGTGAAACTTCAAAATAAATTAAAAATAGATGTTTAAATAATATTTTCAGAAAGAAAAAATTTTTCATCAAGAAAGATAGGCATCGTTATGGGTTATCTCCTCCAAAGAAAAGTTTCCCAATATTTTTAATGAGATAACGACACCAATTTTCTAAAAAAATATTTATTTATTTGAAATATCACGATTTAGAGTTCATAGTTAGTGTTGTGGATTTTTCAGACACCAAACTTATTCATAATTGTATAACATGTCTCTACCAAGAAATATGTATGAATAAAATGGGATGTATGATGTGAAAATAAGATTCAATATTCCTAGAAATTATGTTGAACCAAAATAAAGAACTCTGAAGATGAAGAGAATTGAATATTTTAGGAAGTGGAGAAAAAACATGCAAAGTTCAAAAAAAGAGTGCTTAGTTATCTAGCCATAATACGATGACATGGGTAAAATATAGAATATGTGAAATGAACCAGTAAAGAAAAGGGGAGGGATTTTTTTAGATTGTTGGAAATATTGATAAAAAATTTCATTGTATTTTGATTTGAAAATTTAGAAAAGTTGCAACAAATGTGAGAAAGAAGGGAATGTTACTAAAAGATGTTCGACTATCCATTTGGAACAATAGGAAGGCATGAAATAGGTGTGAGAAACTCACTATAATAAAAAGTATATTAATGAAGAAAATATGTTGAAATCCATATCCAAAGAATCTGTATTTTTGAATAAACTTGTAATGAAATATGGTAAGGATACACATAAGTAATAAAATGCATCAAATGAAAAATTTAAGTAGAAGGTGAAAAAACCAAGACTAAGAGAGAACTCTCAATCAATGATATGATTCTAAAAACCTACTAAGGTTCCTCTAAATTTCCAACATATTTTTATTTATACTAACTAGTTGGTAACTGAAGACATTGAGGTAAAAAAGATGATATATGAGTCTCTTTGTTTTCTTTCAAAAAAAAATTAACGAGGTTACAAAATATGAGTTTTTAGAATTTTTTGTCTATACACCGGAAATTTCAGATAAATTTATTTAGATGGGTATAGGTTACTATTCTAAACAAATCATATCATTAAATTCCCCCAGAAACTAGAATGGTAAATGAAATATTAAACTTCATTTCATGAATGTTGTGTTATTGATAACATTGATAACCTTGATGATACACACTTTTTTTCTACATTGGGTTCTCCCAAAAAAGCATAAGTAAATTTAGTTAAATTCTCTTTATTAAAAACTCATGTGATAGTTATGTTCCCCTGGAAAAGTTTTTTATATTTTTTCAATGAAAAGTTTCAACCCTTGGAAATGAGATGATTTGTCAATAATATAAAAACTTTTATTGAGGACCCTATTGATTTTTATTGTCAATAAAGGGGAGAGAAATGGAATTGGTGAGAGATAATAAATTAGGGGAGAAGGAATATAATTGCGATAATAAAAACTAAATAAGATATATTTATAAGAATTTTATAAAATGGGTATTGAAAAAAACACAAAGGGTTAGCTTATTAAGAACAAAAAGTGGTTTGGTTGTCAATAGATTAATAGGTATGTTAATTATGTTGAAGAAAGAAATAATTTTGATAAGGTAATGGAAATATATATTGAAGAAGGGTGTATGTGAGAAGTTTTTCAATCAAATATAGAACCATTAATATTAGAATCATATCCCAAACCATCAATATGGGAATTGGATCTAGTAAATTTTCATGATTTAATATGATCCATATGATTTGGATATTGATAAAAAATAATAGACTGATGGGATTTGGTCTAAAGATGAATCAACCCTGAAAGATGATAAGTGGGATCAAAAGGTTGGATTGTTATAGAACTTACAATTATTAAATAAAATGATGGTTTTCTATTTTCAAATTAAAAAAAATCCTAAGTCATATAGGAAACATGTGGTATAATTCTTATGAAATAGAAGTGGAGTTATGCTAAGAACATTGAGGATCAATTGGAAATAAAGAAGTGTATAGAATTATAAGAATTTATAATACATCCCAATGTAAGTTAGGTGATTTTGAACCTGATCTTCAATGTTTTAAAATTCATTAAGAAATAATGATTCATGTTGGAGTTTTTGGAATAGATGAGAATATGATTTAAAGTATTCTAGATGCTACCCATCGGTGTGAGTAACACCTGTTATAGAATGATGATGATACCAAATATGAGAACCATTAGTGCGATGATATCAGACAGCTAGATTATTGATCATAATTATGTAATGAATTCATTACCTTCATTGGACCATTGGATGACGTATGCCACTGATCCATTGTAATTGATTTTGAAACCAATTCATAATGTTGGTATCCTTTGTTTGTCGAATGCAGGGATTTATCAGTGGAATAATTTTTGAGAGAGAGGTTGAATTGTAATTCAATTTTGCCTTGAATACAAGAAGTAGTAATTTGTCCTCTCATAATTGGATTAAGAGAATATAACTAAATTATTTATTGTTGCACACTAATAGGTGTAGACTCATCATACTAGTGCTGATATCATTCATCGGAGTGAAGCTTAGACCAATCCATCATGCACGGACTGATACCTATAAATTCATCAGATGAGAGATCACCGGATAGATAAATTAAAGAAAAGGATAAATAATTTGAAAATTATTCATAATTCTTTTTAATTAATTACATTTAACATTTGGTATTTAACATCTAAATGATAATGCATTCAATGCATACAACAACTCATCCTATTGGGCTGTCTTTAGTTCGTTATATTTCATCATCATTATGAAGAAATGAGAATGATAAATTATATTAAAGAATCACACTAAATAAATTTTAGTTAACTATAAGAATTATATAAATTTGATTATATTTATGAAGATTTGAGAATATCACAGAAGAATAGATAAGTTATTAATTATTTAAAGATAAATACCTAAATAAATGAGAAATTTGGGACTATTAATTTTATTTGGTGGGAAGAGGACTTTATATTCTGGCATTTACAATTCATGGGATAATATAAATGGAGAGGACATGATATGTGTACGATGCATTACAACAGGAATTGTTAATATGTTCCAGGATATTTGACATTTGTTTTATTTAGCTATTGAGTTTTAAACAGATGTTTTTTCCTGGTTGATACTGAATAAGGTCCACCAGAATGACTCCATCAATGTGAGGTTCAATCTAATCATTAGAGGACGTTCTAATAGATAAAAGTCCACTAGAAAAATTCTATTACAGTGAGCCCATGAGAGAGACATCCATTATAGAGAGGTTCATCAGAACAAATTCCTTTGGATGGTGCAATTATCAGTTTTGAATTGAGTTTCTACTTTATTGATGTTGGACGAGTATAATAAAGACCGAACTAAAAATATGACGGAGACCATCTAACAGAGGTTTCCAAACTGAGCAAGATAAGACTACCTTTTTCTAAGGAAGCCTTCTGAATATATTTTCTGGAGAATGATTCAAGACTAACTTGTTTCTAAGAGAATCATTAAATTTCTTAAAGATTGTACATGTTTTAATATAGATTCATCATAGTTGTAGAGGAAGTGAAGAATTTCTGATGTGGATCATAAATTAATAAAAAAAGTTAAGCTTCTTATTGTGGCTAAATAATTGTTGCTAAAAGGTTTTATTATATTGAGGGGTGTATTAATTACTATGGGAAAGAGGATATTAAAAATGCTAGTTGGGGGTATAACCAACTATGGCTGGAATGTTTCTCCCAGTACTATATAATTGTTCATTAGGATTTACTTTTTATTCCTAAAATAAAACAGTGAAGTAATCCATATTAGTGGGACTATCCATCGTGTAAAGGAGTATGTTATTAAAAAACATCTTGTAAATATCATTTTATACCATCTTTATATCTGTTATTCATGTTGAAGTTGAGGTTGGGATGTTTAATTTGTGTGGTTCATGACATTAACAGTTTTCATAGGTTAATAAATTTAACTACAGAAAATCCAAAAAAATTATTATAAAATAAAAATGAAGCACTAATTAACCCCCACCCACAAGTGGTCTTGATTCTATTTTCGAAAAACAGCAATACACATTTTATGTTCCTTAATAATTCCATCTCTTAAGTAAACATGGTTTTTAAGGTATCATCCCTTTGTCTGCAATGATGTCATGTATCGCACCCAAAACATTCTTTAGCCTTGAATTTTATTCTATAATCCTTATAAATATCAATAAATCCATTTTTAGTTTATTTATGGGTTTAAATGAAAAATTTGGAAATTTTCTTCTTTAAAAGTTCCTTTACTCATTTTGAAAATCTTCACCTTAGAGGTTCTACATATTATTACTTCTTAGACTTGTATAGGAATTCATTTCTCATGTTCAATACCTATTTTTATTTTAAATAAAAAATGAATATCCAATTTAAATTGATTCAATCATCTCTTTGGAATCCATGTCATATATACTTGAGTAATTCAATAATAAAAGATTGTGAATCCCAGTTTTTCTCATCAGTATAATAATGATTACTATTTATTTATATTTTATTTTTTCTATTTGGGTCACACATATTAGTATAAATATTATGATATAGGATAGACTTTTTTATGATGGATGGGTCCACTAATGCCCTCCATTGCATTGGGTAATGTTAATGTCTTATGAAATTCCATTTATGGTGCATAGTATGTTAGCTTATTCACTCCATGTATGTTTACATGCAGATAGCCTAAGCATATGCTGTATTGTGAAGGAGATGTTTTCCTCTGAACAGTATGTTATTATTATAATTTTTTTTGGATCATAAAATTTCTATGATAGTGGTTAACCGATATTATTTTTTCTTTAGCTATAATCTTTATCATATTATTATGATGTTGCATTATCTGATATTGTCACACGCTTATGATTCCATGATATTATGATGTCATTCCATTTGGTTACACTTCCATGCATTTGAGTATCCTCATAAGGGTTTCATGTTATGACCCCTAACCTATTTACTCCCTAATTATTTACTGGATTATTTACTTGTTAGATATTTTAACTCAACCTTTTCTTTTTGTATGTTCCCAATGGAATCTTATGTAGTTTTAGAAGATAAATGAGAGTTAGGAGTGCTAGGTAGAGTTTTAAATAATAATGATGTTATTTTAAGTGAATTTATTGATATATATAATCATACAAAGTTAGTATATGTTACACTCCATGATTCTAATAGAATAACATTTTGTTCTATAATGTATATAACACACAACACCAAGTTTAAATGAACTGTGAAATATTATTATTCAAATGTTATAGTTATAACCTAGAAATTAAATTAGAGAGTATGGATAGTTTTAACCACATTATGATGTTTTTATATTTTTCATACTCAATAAACATTTATAGATTAATTATTAGGAAATTAATATTTAATTTTTTAATAATGTTAGTTTATGATTCAAAAATACCTTTTCCTTCAAAGATGATTTTTTTTGAGAAAAACTATTTTATTTTCATTATAAATTTTATATAAATTTAATTTAATAAATTTTACATCATTTTATAAAAATAATATCAAAATTATCTTATGGTAAAAATTTTATATTTTTTGTAATGATATATTTTTCATTCATTAGTGAAAATACCATTTTTGTACGTTGTTTTCAAATACTACAATTTATTTTCATTAAAAATAAAAAATATATTATAATTTTTTTCTTAATGTAATATAAGTTTTTTTTAATTTTATATGGCATGATTAATTAAATTTGAATCATCATTATACCAAATTTTTTTATAAGTTTATTTTTGATTTTAAATGCATTTTATTCAAAATAATATCTTATTAATTGTCTTTTTTCATTTTAGTATTATTATTATTAATGAAACATATCAAAATTGAATCAGGAAATATGTATTCATATTTTGAATTAGGATGTTGAAATTTTCTTAAATATTCCACTATTTGTTTTGAAATATGTAAAAAATAACTGTAAAAAATATGTGTCATGTTTGAATGGTTAAATAAAATAGTTAAGGTTAAGAAAAATATGACAAGGAATAAAAATATCTATTACACATACCTTCAATATAATTTATTAGTATGGTTTTAGCATCCTCTTCTAAGATTATATTTTATCAAAATTGTGTGCCATATGTATTTAAAAATTACTTATATGTTATTTAAGGATAATATAAAGTCAAAAAAGTAAATATATTAATTTAATATCTATAAAATAATGGATAGGGATAAAAAAATATATATTCAATTTTAAATTTTAATTTTAAATCCATCTGATTTTTAACTTGGTAATTTATTTTAAAATTTTAGTGATAAAATAATTACCATAAATACTAATGCAATACTGACACAGTTCTCGTGCAAGTAGTAAAAAAATACATTAATCAATTTTAAAACTAATAATGTAATTTTCTTTTAGGAGTTATAGTTTCAAATGAATTTCATAGATAGATATAAAATATCAGTGTTTTATTAATGTATTATTTTATAATTCTGCTTTTTTTATACTGTTTTGAAAGTAAAATTAAATGAATAGTTCCAAAAATGACATTAATGATATTTTATAATAAATATTATTTTATTTAAAGATTTAAAATACATAATATATTGTCTCCAGAGATGGTAATAGGGTATTGTTGAAATTATCAAATTATGCTTCATCTATAGGTCACATATCCTTTTACAGTTACTTTCTTGACCCATTATGAGTAAAAAACATTGATATCATCATAATTGTCAAAACGGCTAATGATTGGATAAAACCACGAGATACAAGAAAAATTACAATCCAAAATTTTGAAAATTAAATTTTATGGGAATATTTAAACCCATTATAATATTATATTTTAATAATGGGTCTATTGTTTCATGAAAAATTACTTATATTTATTTAATACATTAATAAATTCCCAAACTCCCCTCCCTCAATTATAGTAGATTGCCTCCCCCCTCTCATATTAACTCTTCTTATACCATTTAGATCCGAAAATACCGACCATAATACTTTTCAAATACCCATTACCACTTTATAGAGGTATTGTTTATTGGAATAATACCACACATAAAGGGAATAAGGTGTAGAGAAAAGTCATTTGATTTAAGAAGATGTATAACTTTAAACCAAATGTTTTACTTTTATTTAATCTTCCATATCATTAAAATATTCTTCCACCATTTTGATATAATATAATCAGTATCTTAATTATATTTTGATTTTTTTATTGTATTGTAATAAACTAAACCTAATTTCTCTTCCATAAAATGGGAAATGAAATTATCTTTCATGTGTACGGGGGACCACTACCTCATTAACTGATGTAATTTTTTAAAATCACCACCGCTCAAAGTTGTTTATAATAATGGATTTAAAGTATTTATATTATAATCATTATATAATTATAATTCCATAAGGTCAATATATAACCTATTTTCATGACTTTCCATCCATAAAAAATATTAACATAATTCATGCATACATATGGACTACAATCTCCAGGAAGTGTTGTGATTCATTTCATAATCACATAAAATGGTTGATATATATTAGTGTATTTAATGAAATTTTAACATTTTTATGATATAATAATCATTACCTAATGATAAAATAATAATTACCTTCTTTAAATTATGTTCATTGAAAAATAAAAACGTTACTCATATGTATGTACGACCTACCATCTCTATGATTATAAACTAATTCATTTTTCATAATAATATTTCATGGTTAAATTTAAAAATATAATTTATGACAAAAATTATAATTATATCTAGATTATTATTATGGATATAATGGAATAGTAGCCCCATTTACATTGGTCAACACATCAGAACTGTTTTGAAATTTTGAACCAAACATCATCAAAAAACTCGACATGAACATAACTAATTATGTGATTAAATATGTCATTAATAAATGAAATTAATGGTTTAATGATAATGTATTAAAAATGAAAAAGGATTTGACGAAAAAAATAAATGATATATTTTTATTATACATTTTTGAAAATACCTAAATAGAAATTATAGAATTTTGTAAGGGACATTGTCTCTATTTCACTTAATTGAGTTGTATTTTAATGTTATACAACTAATATCATTAACATTATGTATTTACTAAACATATACATTAGATATCATGATTACTTCATAATTAATTTTATTTTAATTTTCAATTAAAATTATTTCATCCAAGGCCATTTGATATGGTAATTACCAAGTGGTAAAGGATTTCCTAGCTCAATTTTCATTCATTAAATAATACCAATATTTAATTGATTATATTATGTAAATATTATGTTTTAAATGAATTATTATTTTTTATTTATTTCATTTACATTTGTTACACATAATGACCCAATTGATTATTACTCAATTCAATGATATGATCATTGTAATGGTTATTCGTCTCAAATACTCTTTCATCAGTACATACATTTATATTATACAATGGTATTATTTTATGAGGCTTATATAAAACCCATTTGAAATATTTTATCTTTAATCTTATTATTTTTATTATATTAATGGTGTAATTAGAATTTATTCTTTTACGGGGTATATGATTTAAAATTTACCAAAGTGATACGGGATATAGGTTTCAGTCCCATTTTTATTGTAATTGATTATGTTTGAATTTACTGGGTGAAATTTATATTATGTTTTCTTATGAACCCATTTAATTATTCTTATCCTTTAGATATTGTTATAATTTTAATGTTTTATTAAAATCTTAATCTCTTTGGTACTCAAAATGGTTCAAAAATGTTTTTAAGGAAAGATGGCCTAATTTCACTTTTTTAGTTGGAAAATATTTTATTCCATTTACATGTTTTCTAAATCATTTTAAATAATATTTTTTATTATTCTAATTTTTTTTACAATCATATTTACAAAAATTTTACTTTTTAAAAAAAAATTATTATTAATCGTATTTCCATTTTTAGAAAAAAAGTAATTTTTATTGAATGCGTGAACAATATATTTATTATAATAATTCAAACATGAATAAAATTTCCCTCTATAGAGACTAATCAGTGATTTAAAGAGTTATATATATGTTTCAATAATTATTCTTTTGTTAATGGTTTCCCTAATAGTAAAGAAATTTTTAGTTTTTTAATGTTATTTTCCATGTGAAATGGATATTTTCCATATGAATTTTATTAATAATATGTTAATTATGTTTCTACTAACCAGTGACAAAAACCCTTGATATTGATTATGATTTTATAGGGATATTTTATAATTAGACCACACTAAATCCTTTCCTTGATAGATTTGGATTATTTCAAATAGATTGTTACGAAACCCATTTCTTTTTATGTGTTATTCAAGATGTGAAATGAATAATTATTGTCTATTTGACTTTTATGATAAAATGAAATATATATATTATTCATTAATTTTATGGTTATTGGTTATTAATTATGATTATTAGTGTTATATTTATAAATCAAGGAAGGTTGGTTTCATCATAAACCAATAATGAGTGGTCACATTTTAAACGATGAATAAGTGGTTCTATTATAAACCAAGGATGAGTGGTTATGTTCTGATCCAAGGATGGGTTGGTCCATTATAGAAATATAATGTAATTATTACTTATTAATTTCTCTATATTATTATATTGTATTTAGACCATAATGATTTTTCAACTTTAAAGGGTTATTGAAAGGATTCTATGAATATAATTTTTCTATAATACCGATATGTTTTCCAATAATTTATAACAGTTTATAATAGATCTTTTACTTAAAGATTTGTTCACATTTATCATAAATACTTATTTATATGACTCTTATCTTTTGTTATTGTTTCATTCCATGTAACATTTTCTATGATCTAGGTGTTTATGGGTATGAATTCTCTTATTTTAAGATCATGCACTTTGATTATGTTATCGTACCCTTATTATCAACTTATGCTCACTAATGACATTCAATTATTTATGTTTATGTTTACCCATCCTATTAGTTTGAACCCACCCTTATTATGTTTCCTTTTCTCTAGGTTTTGAATAATGTTCCTAAGTACATTATTCCAAATAAGGTTACTATATTGGATGAATATAGTAGGAAATTTCATAGATATTTGTGAATTAGTTGTTTATGTATCAATGCTATTATAAAAGAGTCTTTCATAATTCTAAAAAACTATAAATTTATATCGTCCATTGGTATCTATGTAACATGACGATTCAAGGTTCTACCCATTGGTACCCCAAAACTGGTTGGTCACATGACCTCAAGTGCATTTCCCCAAATTCCAAAGGCAGCCAACTAACAGCAATGGCCACAGTGTGATAATGGGGAAACTATGACCTCATTGGCAGAGTATACACAGCGAAAAGAAAATAGTAAAGAATTGTGGAAGTAGTAATACCATAAAAAAATTAAGGAGTGTAAGAATGATACTAATATAACAATTGGAGCATATATAAATGATGCAAGACACATGTATCTAGTAAATCAACTAAACAAGTCACAATGCTGGAAATACAATACTGAAACCGAAGTTCAGAAAAGTAGTAAACTCTAACAGCATCACAAACCCCATCTATGTCCCATGCTCTCCAGCTCCAACATCAATCAAGTATCTGGTGAAGAAGGGTTCTTTCCCTTATCTATATATGCAACAATATAACCTATTTGGGTCCAAAAAAATGACCCAAACAGGGTGTGTGATGAATCCGAGTAGGCAACCAACAAGAGATCTATGCCTAACTGTCCATTAATATATATATCAGGTAGTACATGTAAATAAAGTAATAACCTATGAAGTACTCAAAAGTCAACAATCTTAAGATTTTCAATTACATTCAATTTCATCATTTATTATTCAATTCATTGAATCATGTAAACCTTGGGATATGGCCTCAGCTCTGAATCCTCTATGTAATAGTAACAAAAATATGTCTCAGAAGACCATCTAAACCATCATTTAAGGCAGTTTCCAAGATTGTTCTTTATCTTGGAAGACTTGTAAAAATAATTCAATAAATCATAAACAACCCTCTGAGAAAACTCTCACTGTCTGACACCTATGTTTTATAATAGCACAAAAACATTAAAGAATGACCCTTTGGGAAAGCTCTTATATTCTAACTCCTTTAGTCCCACATAGTAGTAAATAAATCATTAACGACATCTTGTGTAGATCTCATAGTCAATACCCCTAAGTCAACATAGTACAATGTAAATGTAAACAAAATCATGGGTTGCTCTCATGGTCAATATCCTTGGGTCGAAATAACATTATAAATTGTAAACAACATCCTGGGTTCTCTCATGGTCAATAACCCATGGGATAACATCTAAAAAAGGATCTCATGATCCTTTGTAAATAATATGGAAACCGTCATAGTTTTCTGGGTCCAAGGCTCTCATAGTCCATTGTAAAAACAACATGGGTATCATATCAGAGTATAACATGAAATCTATAACATCTATATGGATAGACATTCACAAAGAATACCACATGAATTTTATATAATAAAAAAACTCAATCATAATCAACCAAGACTTAGAAAATAAAGTATTTAATCATACACATGAGAAACCCACTATTTAATCAATCAAACCATACAAAGTATTAGATAAGGGAAAATTCCAAGTCATGAGAAACCCCAAACGTGGGTATGTGGCACTTTTAGCACATATAATCCAAGAAAAATTAATTAAAGTCACAAACCACCTACCTAGATGTCATACAATCAATACTCGTGAATGACAACCCTTGAATCAGCCTAAAACAACATTGATCTATAAAAAATTGAAAACATTCAACATTGGATAACTCACAAGATAGGAAGAATGGGGAAGAAATGATGTAGTTAAATTGAGATCTCACTGGTGGGATTCCAATGCACCCAACGACATCACAATCAGTGGTATGATGATGAATCACGAGGGGTTCTAAGTTCATCATCCATTCTGTCGCTCTCTTGTACAATCCAAGTGAAGAAAATTTTATTTCTAAATTTGAGATGGGACCCCGCTCCGATTTTTCAAATAAATAGAAATCTACATGGGGTGTTCATTAAATGTCCACACCATGTATTATCCTTAACTAGTCCCCACCTTAAGTAGTCTTCCAGGTCACCTACACAGCCATGTAATCGGTTGTTACATGGCTAGTATGCAATTGTATGTGGTTCCTAGGTACATAGTGTGAAATCATAAGCACACAACGTATACATAGAAAATTCACATTTCTCCCTTTTTCCTAAAAAACATCCCAAAATCAGGATCCCTACCTGAAAAGAAGATCTGGGATCTTACAAACCTCCCCCCTTAATGCAATTCATCCTTGAATTTCTATTCCAAGGGTGGTGAAGAATAAGATTCAAACAACTCTGGACAATATGATCGAATGTTGGCATCCCTCTCCCAAGTCTCATTATGTACTCTCTCGTGATACCATAGCACCCATACCAGAGAAATAGATTGGGCACCGAGAACCTTCATGATGCGATCCAAAATCCAAATATAGTTCTCCTCGAAGGATGCATCCACCTCCAACTAAAAGTCCTCGGGTTGAAGAAAATGAGATTGGTCTGAAAATTAACGTTGTAGCTAAGAAACAAGAAAGATATCTTGCATATCCTAGTACCACTATATTAATTACATGTAATAGGAAACCATCACGACTCTCTCTAAAACCATAAACAGCCCAACATATCTCAATTAAAGCATCCCCTGTCTCTTAATCCTCTTGTTCCTAACCTTGCTGTGACTTATAGGAAAACATGATCTCCAACATCAATCTCCATAGTTCATCTTTGCTGATCAACATAATATTTCTAGCGATATTGTGAAGTATCTATCCTCTTCTCAATCAAAACCTCATGCTCAGTGGTCTCCTTGAAAAGATGAGGTCATACCATAGATTTATCTCTTAGTTCCATCCAATATAGGGGTTATCAGCATGGCCTACCGTAAAAATCCACATAAGTTTCCATTTAAATCATTTCATGAAAACTGTTATTGTAGGTAAACTCCACTAGGGATATGTTTTTCTCCCCAGAGCCCCACAAATCGAGGATGCATGGTCGAAGCATGTCCTCCAAAACTAGAATCGTGCTCTTGGACTGGCCATCTTTCTGGGGATGGTAAGATATACGTAGAAGTACCTATGTACTATAATCCCTCTATAGACCCTTCCTGAAATGATAAGAAAACAAGGCAACCATATCTAAAATGATAGAGTGCAGAACAATAACACTCCAAGATTTTATGAGGTATATTATTTTTTATTTATTTGATGTATTCTAGTGTACACTACACCAATATTATCTTGTACTATACGCAGCACTGTATTAGCTTGCAGTATACGCAACACTATTCTTGGCTCATGTTACACACAATTTCAAGTTCGTTTTGTGGAAATTATTCTACACAACATTAAGTACAGATTTAGTTTAATATATAAATTAAATAAGTGTTTGATTATGTTATATGAATCACCAAAGGGAGATTTCAATACATGAAGACCAAACATGGCTTTCATTACACGCAATCGTGACCTTCCTCGATAGCGTGTGTAGTACGTAATATCGGGTTTCAGTAAACAACAATATGTTATTAAAATATTATATAAACTAGCTGTTGTAAATACTAATACCCACTTTTTGAAATTTTATAAATTTTATCATTCAAAATGGACTTCATTTGTGGATTCTTAATATCGACATTAGCCTAGGTTGATTTTTTTTATTTTTTTGAAGACATTCAATATTTGATGAATAATGAAAACACTGAGTTATTGGTTAAAACCGAATTTTTATTTAAATAATAATTTATTTTATTTAAATTTATTTTATGTCAAAATAGATACATAATACCTATATATGTTCAATGTAATTCATTGGAGTCATTTTATAATAATTTTAGATATATAAAAATTTTATTGAACTCTTTACCGTCTTTTACCCACCTTCTACGAGCATTTGCAAATTTACATAAAACATAATTTTACTGCTTCTGTGATTTGAATTTCAAAACTCTAAGAGAAATGGTTGATATCATCAAGTAAAATGTAGTTCAATGTGATGAAAATAAGTTTTGGTGAATAGTAACTTTTAATTTTTTTTACCACGGTTAAAATTAAATAGGGTAATTAAGGGTAAAAATGATATTATTATTACCCTAACACATGTCATAATTATATTGGATGACTATAATTCGACCAAAAAAACCATATGAAGAAAATATTACCCATTAGGTCCACTTGGATTTGAGGAGGAAATTAATTTTTATTTTATTTAATGAAAAATTAAAATAGTTAAAATCAAAGTTTAATAACTAAAACAATTTTAATATAGGGTTATACATAAGATAAATTCGACTATAAATATTAATTAGAAAGATAGAAATATTTACTACATAATTTTATTTTATTTATATTTTTTATACATTAAATAATTTCATTTATTTATGACACAATAATGATGCAGTAATTACATTATTAATGAAATATTAACAAAATTGATATAATAAATACCCTATTAAATGTAATTTAAAACTTTTTATGAACTTCGCTAATTTTATAGCTTAATATAACATATTAGGGTTGGTTAGAAATTGTTTTCGAAGTAATAATGTATTGGCCCGGACCTCTCCAGTCCATTACTTTGTGAAATGTTGGTGTTGGAGGTGTTCTGGGAGGTCAAGGGGACTTATCCCCAACACTTTGCCAATTTTTTCCAGTTCTGTGAATAGTGTTTCCAGTTTTATGAACAGTAACAGATCGGTCTCACCGATCGGTCTGACAGATCGGTCTCACAGATCGGTTTCATAGAACGGTGTGACAGATCGGTCTGACAGATCGGTTTCACAGATCGGTCTGACAGATCGGTTTCACAGATCAGTTTCACAGATCGATGTGACAGATCAGTTTCACAGATCGGTGTGACAGATCGGTTTCACAGATCGGTCTGACAGATCGGTTTCACAGATCGGTGTGACAGATCGGTTTCACAGATCGGTCTGACAGATCGGTTTCACAGATCGGTTTCACAGATCGGTGTGACAAATCGGTTTCATAGATCGGTTTCACAGATCGGTCTGACAGATCAGTTTCAAAGATTGGTGTGACAGATCGGTTTCACAAATCGGTCTGACAGATCGGTTTCACAGATCGGATTCACAGATCAGTTTCACAGATCAGTTTCACAGATCGGTGTGACAGATCGGTTCCACAGATCGGTCTGACAGATCGGTTCCACAGATCGGTCTGACAGAACGGTTTCACAGAACGGTCTGACAGATCGGTTTCACAGATCAGTTTCACAGATTAGTTTCACAGATCGGTGTGACAAATCGGTTTCAAATATTGGTTTTATGTATAGTAACAGTGGGTGAACAGTGTTTCCAGACTCCTACGGTTTTGCCCCTTTTGATGTTTCCTTTGACATAAAATACATTTAAAGATTAATTTCAAGGGCTCTTAAGGCCGTTTAAAATTCCATAAATCCTATATTAATTATTCCTAAGGCTTGGAATGTTTTACTTGGTCAAACCGCGTGGGTTAATGCGATCCGTTTTTAATGGAGAATTAACCGGATCTTAAACCCTTGCCCCATTTAATTTTAAAAAAGGGACGAGATATCATTCTCCCTTGTTCTTTCCCTTTGTTCTCAACTAGGAGGCACTAGAACCTTTCAATCCTTTCCGTAGGATTTGTGCAATCAATCTTTAATCCTACGATTGGTTCTGCTTTGTTTTGATGCAACCAAGTTGTGTTGATCAATCTTCGATATAAGGTATGTTGTATCGCCGTTCTTTTGGGGTTCATCTTCTCCTATCCTCCTTTCCATAATTATACCATGTATTCTCCAAGATTATAATGGGTTTTTCTTGGGTTTGGTTGGTACTGTCTTACCATGGCATCCTCCGGTGGATGCAGTTGTCGTGAGAGGAGGATTGTGACCCGTTGTGTGGATAAAGGATGTCAAGAACCCTTCGAGGTATGAGATTCATGGCTTCTCTAATTGTATATGTGCAATCGTATAATTAGCATGATTTATCCCTTTGGATCACAATTAAATTGACCTAATTAAATACTTGAACCGGATTAAGATAATTGGTTGATCGCATGTTGTTGCTTTAAACCGTGATAACGGTTTGCCTCATGTTTTCCTAGATATAGTGATATCTATGTTTTCTTTGATTTTTTTGTTCCTTCATGATAGAAATTGATAAAGAACGTAAATCCATAATTAATTGTTAATTAATTGGCTAAAGAAAAAGAGGCATATAAATTAATCTGGTTATTGCAGTTGTTGTAGTTGTTCTAATTTGAGGATAATCAAATTAGGGAAGTAAGGATGGTTATTTAATTTTGATAGCTTGCTGATTAGTTATCCATGATTGGAACCTATGAATAACAAATCTGTTAATTCAATATAGATTAGAGAACAGATTATGTGGGAATTTCTAAAAGGGTTCTGAGTTACCCTCTTGTGTGTTAAAGGGTCAAGAGCCCATGATGTGATGTTTGTTTTCCTGCTGCTTGTGCTGTGATGTGAGCCTGGATGGCTGTTGTGATATGTGGAGGCATGGAGGCCTTGTGGTTGTGGCAGTGGATGACGCCTAGAGTGGCGATATGCATCAGTTATGCATGTGGGTGTCAGGGAGGACACCAGGGGTGATGGAATGGGATGGATGTGGTTGCTGGTTGCTAGCGGTTTTCTTGAATGTTAATCTGCTTTGCTTTTCCCCACTGCTCAAGGAAGCTGGTCTTGCTACCCTTCTTCCGAAGGAGGCGAAGACGCGTGGGGTATGCCACGTGCTTTCCGTGTTTAGCCTCTCGAGGGAGAATGGTAATATGCTCTTTCTATAGGCAGCAAAGACTCGACGGGTAGTATATCTATTCACCGTGTTGAGCCTCCATTGTGTTTATAAGCATAGGATGTTTTTCTATAATGCCTGGGAATGTGGAAAAGTAATTCTGTAATGAATGTTTGATTAAATGGTGAAAATCCACAGGGATGGAGATGCTGGAATTTAATAGTGATGTGAATCCTAAAAAGGAGCAGTTTTTGAATGTGATGCCAATTTAGTTTAATGTGGTAAATTGTTCATGGTTAATTAAATAATTAACGTACAGTGGAACTAATAAAATGATAATGGAGTAATCTAATAAATCTCTTCGAATGTTTGTGTTCTTATAGTATACCTAGTCTTAGAAGTAGCGGCCTGGAGTCTGAGAGACGTTAGCTGCAGTTGTATCTAATACTAGGTAATGCCCATAGTGTAGATGTGAGTTACTTATATATTCTGTACTTTTTGTGTTTCTATAAGCTACTCCACCCTGTTGGTAAGGGAAACTGACACCCCAGTGATTCTGAGCCCTGGGGGGTGTTTTCCCCAACATTCTGATGGGAGGTTGAATGGCTGACTACCCCCTTTGGCTCCGCTCTCTTCTCTTGGTAGATACTTGTGCCATGAGGCACAACGGTTAGTTACCCCATATATGTGTGTAGAGGGCTGTAATGGCTTGTGGTTATTCACACACATATATTCTGGATATAGTATCCTACGGACTACTATAGGTGTAACGTGTATAGGCTATGATGGCTTGAGGATCCTTACTCGGCGTATGGGATGTAATGGCTTGAGGTATTATACCCGACGTATGATACACGTTATGCGAGCTGTGGTGGCTCCTGGAAATTACCTGGTTACTTTTGGTTGTGAGGACGGTGTGGTGCTTCGCCCAGGTGTCTGCAAGCAAGCCTTTGTGGTGCACGAGGTGAAGATTGTGGAGCTTAGCCCAGGTGTCTGCGGGCAAGCCTTTGGAGAGAGATGCACAGGACGTATGTCGTTGGGAAAAAGCAGAAAAGCAGTGGGGAAGTAGTAGCAGGGTACCCTTGATATTCTTTAATATATTCTATATTCTTGTATGTGTTACTTGGTGAGAGTAGCCATGGTGAGGTTGGGAACATTGTATACCTATTTAGGTGACGAGATAGTTTCACTTGTTGTTCACTGGGCTTTAGCATGCTTTCTTTACTTTTGCAGGAGAGGCTTGGGGAGTATCCTACTAAGTATACTGTTATACTCACCCTATGTATATATAAACTGTTTTTCAGGTCACTTGGAGCAGGTTGGAGATCAAGCTGGTTACTACTAGCTTGCAGTTGGAGGAGTTGTTCGGGCTTGTGGTCGCTGTCGTTTTACTTTATTTTGGGTACTTTTAGTTTCCCCTTTCAGTTGTAGTACTTTTGCATGACATTTCATATATTTACTTGCTTTCCTTTTATATATCAGTTCTAAGTTGGAGTTGATTGGAGTCTATTCTATCTCTCTCTTCGGCATGTGTTCTCTTAGAGGGTAATGCCTCCCATTTGTATGTTATTATACCCTCGGTGCTAGTCGCCAACCCAGGGCCTACTGGAGGCGGGAATCGGGGGCCATTATCTCCCTTTTCACATTGTTGGCCTAGGAGAGGTACACTTTGTGGGGAGTGGTTCATGACAAAGTGGTATCAGAGGTCTGGTTGAGGGATAGGATGGAGTTCGGAGTTAGGCACAGGTGAGGATGCATGGGATGGTAGGGCAACGGTGTCATTCATGTTTAGCAAGTGGGGTAAACACTGGAGACCGACAGAGACATAGGCATTCAGGGCCCCCTATGATCTGTTGCACGGAACATTATGTTTATGATGGCTACTAAACAAAGTGATATTGGTTGCAGGGTAGAGACCTAGGAAAGGATCATGCATCATTATTTCTTTGTGCCTGTGTTTGAATGGGTAGACCTTAAGATAGGTAACCTGAAATTAATAAAACAAAATAATTAATTAATTAATGTCGAGTCTTCCATATTCCAGGCTTAGGAGCTCTAACTGTTGTTATTTTACAGGTACGGCTCCAGGTTGACGTCCTCGTCAGGTTTGCGCAGAAGGTGCCCAGCAGGCTGTTCCAATAGATCGCCGCCGGGTAGAGGTTGACGAAGATGACACTTGGAGGAAGACACTCCGAGAGTTTCAGCGCCAGAGTCTACAGAAGTACGAGGGCTCCGTTTTAGATGCAGTTGCAGAAGACTGGTTGGAGGAGATCGAGATAGGCTTCAATTCGATTCGTGCTCGGAAGGAACAATGGGTGTCCTTGGTTGTGACGATGCTGCGTGGAGCAGCGAGGCAGTGGTGGTTCTTGTTCCTCGGTGATCGTGAGGAGTCAGCTATCTCATGGGAGGAGTTTCGAGACAGGTTTAGAGTCAAGTTTCTTTCATCGACTGTGAAGGTGTCCAGTCGCCAGGAGCTTCTCACCCTTCGGCAGGGGAGCTCTAGTGTTCGAGAGTTTGGAATCCATTTTAGGAACCTTCTACGATATGCTTCAGACCTGTTACCAGATGATGAGGCCAAGGCGAGGCATTTCGAGGAGTCTTTGCGTACAGAGATCCAGAGCCAGGTCACCCCATTTATGCTGAAGACATATCTTGAGGTGCTGGCGAGGGCAGAGGTTGTTGAGAGGACTTTGGCTAGGACCGGATCGTCACGAGATGGGAATCGTCATGATTCCCCACGAAGCAGAGCTGTGGTCCGGGGTTCCCGGTTTTTAGGACAGAAGAGTTTCCGTTCACCTAGGAGTAAGTCTCAGCCCTTCCCATCTCGTTTCTACGGAGGCAGCAACTCTCAGGCCTATGCCAAGGGATCAGGCGCTTTTTTTTCTTGTGGTGGTCGTGGTCATCAGCAGCGGGAGTGCCCGACTTTTCAGAGCAGTCATCGTGCACCTGGCGCTCCACTCCATGTTCCTCCATTGAGGCAGTTCCAGCCGAGGCAGCAACAGCAGGTTGCACCAGCTTTAGATCACCAGAGGGTAGATGGAGCAGGAAGAGGACAGCCCCATGACGCTCCCCGTCCTCAGAGAGCAGAGCGCGGCCATGGTGGTGGTCGTCATCAGGGTTAGAGAGGCCATGGAGGTGGTCGTGGTCATCTTCATGCTCTAGCGTTGCCAGCTCCAGGCGAGCCAGACGTCGTCCGAGGTACCCATTTCTTGTTTTCTACCTTGGTGTATGCCTTGTTTGATTCAGGAGCGACACACTCCTTTATATCCCCTACCCTTGTCCACGCTTTGGGACTTGAGGTGGAGAGGCTTCTAGTGCCCTTGGCGTTGACTACGCCAGTTGGAGGTCGAGATAGCTTATTTGAAGTATGTAGAGACTGTGAGCTAGTGTTGGGGAAACACCGCTCTTGGGGAGATTTCCTATGTTTATGAATACAATCATATGATGTCATACTCAGCATGGATTGGTTGTATTCGGTGTAGGCTATTGTGGATTGCTACAGGAAGAAGGTCGTTTTCTTTGATGAAGATGGAGAGGAAGTGGTGTTTGTTGGTGAGAGAGATCCTCGAATGAGTCATAGACGAGTTCCTTCCTTATCATCCATGATGGCTGGGATGATGCTCAGTTCTTCAGAGGTTATACAGTTGGCGTTTCCTAGGGTCCAAGAGGAGTACCATAATATCTTTCCAAGAGAGGTTGTATCCTTACCCCCTCGACGAGAGATCGAGTTTGGGATCGAGCTACAGCCAGGAGCGTCTCCTATCTCTATGCCTCCATATAGGATGGCCCCTTCTGAGTTACGAGAGCTACGTATACAGCTCGATGGTCTATTGCAGTGTGGTTTTGTTCGGCCAAGTGTGTCACCGTGGGGTGCACCAGTTTTGTTTGTGAAAAAGGCTGACGGCAGTTTGCGATTGTGCGTCGATTATCGTCGATTAAACAAAGTGGCAATAAAGAATCGTTATCCTCTTCCACGGATTGATGACATATTCGATCAACTGAATGGGGCAAGTTGGTTCTCAAAGATCTACTTGCGGTCAGGATATCATCAGATGCGTGTAAAGGATGAGGATATCCCGAAAACTGCTTTCCGTTGTCGTCATAGGAATTATGAGTTTGTTGTAATGCCATTCGGCGTGACGAATGCTCCAGCTGTTTTCATGGGGTTGATGAATGCTGTGTTCCGTGAATTCCTGGACAAGTTTGTTGTGGTTTTCATCGACGACATCCTTGTGTACTCCACATCAGAAGTGGAGCATGAAGAACATCTACGAGCCGTTTTGGGAGTTCTTCGCCAACATCAGTTGTTTGGTAATTTGTCCAAGTGTGAGTTTTGGGCACAAGAAGTTCGTTTCTTGGGGCATGTTGTGTCCCAACAGGGAGTAGCTGTGGATCCATTGAAGATAGAAGCAGTGGTGTCATGGGAAGCCCCCAATACCATGTCAGAGGTGCGAATTTTCCTTGGTCTCGCAGGCTATTATAGGAGGTTTGTATCCAATATCTCCCGAGTTGCGACTCCTCTGACAGCTTTGACCAAGAAGGATCAAGCGTTCATATGGACTGATCAGTGTAAGGCAGCTTTCGAATATCTAATGGAGAAGTTGGTAAGTGCTCCTGTTCTTTGTCTTCCAGCTGAGGAAGTCCATTTTGACGTCTTCTGCGATGCGTCACATCTGGGGCTAGGCTGTGTACTTATGAAACAAAGGTCAGTTGTTTTTTATGGGTCCCGAAAATTGCGTCCCCATGAACGCAACTATGCCACCCATGATCTTGAGTTGGCAGTCGTGGTGTTTGCGCTGAAGTTTTGGAGACATTACCTCATTGGCGAGCGCTTTGTGGTTTTCACTGATCATAAGAGTTTGAGGTATGTTTTCTCCCAACGTGACTTGAACTTGAGGTAGCGTTGGTGGATGGAGTTCTTGCAGGAATACTACTTCGAAATATCGTATACACCTGGGAAGGGAAATGTTGTTGCTGATGCGCTGAGCTGAAAGTCACGTAATGATGTTGTGCATGAATCTGGTGATTCTTGGAGAGTAATGGAGGAACTGTCAGCATTACATCTTGATATGGAAGAGGTTGGAGGTAGAGGTTGTCTTTTCAAGATGACGGTGCAGTCATCTCTGATGAAGAAGGTGGAAGAGTCTCAGTTGGGTGATCTAGAGGTGGAAGTTTGGAGAGACAGAGTTGTTTGTGGGGAGTCCCCTGATGGTTGGTCGGAGGATGAACAACACCGAGCGTTGTATCATGGCAGGCTTTTTGTTCCCTTGGAGATGCGTGAGAAGGTTCTCCGAGAGTTCCATAGCTCGCCCTTATAAGTACATCCTGGTGTGAAAAAGATGTACCGGTCCTTGAGGAGTCATTTTTGGTGGCCTGGGCTGAAGCGTGCAGTGGTAGAGTTTGTCTCTCGATGTTTAGTTTGTCAGAGGGTGAAGGTCGAACACCGTGTTCCTGGTGGTCTTCTACAGCCATTAAAGATTCCTCAGTGGAAGTGGGAGGACATATCAATGGACTTTGTTACAGGTTTTCCATGAGCTCCGATAGGACATGATGTTATATGGGTGGTAGTGGATCGTTTAACTAAATCGGCCCACTTCATAGTAATCAAGGAGTCGAGCTCAGTGGAGGTTTTATCAACGAAGTATCTAGAGGAGGTGGTGAGGCTTCATGGAGTACCTAGGACGATCATTTCTGATCGAGACCCTCGTTTTACCTCAAGGGTGTGGAGAGGTCTCCAGCATGCTTTTGGTTCTCAGTTATCCCTTAGCACTGCTTTTCATCCTCAAAAGGATGGTCAGACAGAGCGAACAATCCAGACTCTTGAAGACATGTTGTGCTCTTGTGTTCTTGATTTTGGAGGTTCATGTACAAACCACTTACCCTTGGTAGAGTTCGCTTACAATAATAGTTTTCACTCTACCATCGGTATGGCGCCATTTGAAGACTTGTATGGACGGCCATGCCGTTCTCCATTGTGCTGGACTGGGGTCGGAGAGTCAGCAATTCTCGGACCAGAACTAGTGCAGAATACAACAGAGATGGTTCAGGTGATTCGTGATAGGATGAAGACAGCACATGATCGTCAGAAATCATATGATGATCAAAGAAGGAGACCGTTAGAGTTTAATGTTAGGGATCATTTGTTTCTAAAGGTGACTCCCCGTCGTGGGCAGCGAATGTTTGGTCGTGGAAGTAAGATTTCTCCCCGGTTTTTTGGGCCTTTCGAGGTGTTAGATCGTGTTGGAGCTGTGGCATATCGAGTAGCACTTCCCCCTCATATGAGTCGGATACATGATGTTTTCCATGTATCACAGCTCCGTCGTTATCTTCATGATGAATCTCATGTTATCGATTTGGGAGAGATCGATATTGATGATGATGCAACCTTCGAGGAGCGACCTGTGGAGATCCAAGACCACAAGGAGAAGGTGTTGTGTGGGCGTTCTATCCCCTTAGTTCGTGTCTTGTGGTGACACGGTGGCATGGAGGAGAGTACCTAGGAGCGTGAGTCACAGATACGTGCTCAGTACCCATAGTTGTTCAATGTTTAACTCCTTTCATGTAATGATGTTTCCTTTATGGTTAGACCTTTCATGTTTTATTTATATACCTTTGATGTGATGTTATGAATGAATTGTTTGGGTATGGATTGTTTGTTCCCGGATGTCGTAGTTTTGTTCCAGCTTTCGAATAACTCATGGTGGTTTTCCCCTGAGAGGTATCTTATGGGGTGTTTGTTCGGACCCCTCTTTTCTTCTGGGATGGTTTTTAATTCTCGAGGACGAGAATGTTTTGAGAGGTATCTAATTTAATGGCCCGGACCTCTCCGGTCCATTACTTTGTGAAATGTTGGTGTTGGAGGTGTTTTGTGAGGTCAAGGGGTCTTATCCCCAACACTTTGCCAATTTTTTCCAGTTCTGTGAACAATGTTTCCAGTTTTATGAAGAGTAACAGATCGGTCTCACCGATCGGTCTGACAGATCGGTCTCACAGATCAGTTTCACAGATTGGTGTGACAGATCAGTTTCACATATCGGTCTGACAGATCGGTTTCACAGATCGGTCTGACAGATCAGTTTCATAGATCGGTGTGACAGATCTGTTTCACAGATCGGTGTGACAGATCTGTTTCAGAGATCGGTCTGACAGATCGGTTTCACAGATCGGTGTGACAGATCGGTTTCACATATCGGTGTGACAGATCGGTTTCACAGATCGGTGTCACAGATCGGTGTGACAGATCGGTGTCACAGATTGGTGTGACTGATCGGTTTCACAGATCAGTGTGACAGATCGGTTTCACAGATCGGTCTTACAGATCGGTTTCACAGATCGGTGTGACAGATCGGTTTCACATATCGGTCTGACAGATCGGTTTCACAGATCGGTTTCACAGATCGGTTTCACAGATCGGTTTCACATATCGGTGTGACAGATCGGTTTCACAGAACAGTCTGACAGATCGGTTTCACAGATCGGTCTGACAGATCGGTTTCACAGATCGGTCTGACAGATCGGTTTCACAGATCAGTTTCACAGATTAGATTCACAGATCGATGTGACAAATTGGTTTCACAGATCGGTTTCATGTATAGTAACAGTGTGTGAACAGTGTTTCCAGACTCCTACAGTTTTGACCCTTTTGATGTTTCCTTTGATGTAAAATACATTTAAAGCCTTATTTTAAGGGCTCTTAAGGCCGTTTAAAATTCCATAAATCCTATATTAATTATTCCTAAGGCTTGGAATGTTTTACTTGGTCAAACCGCATGGGTTAATGCGATCCGTTTTTAATGGAGAATTAACCGGATCTTAAACCGTTGCCCTATTTAATCTTCAAAAAGGGATGAGATATCATTCTACCTTGTTCTTTACCTTTGTTCTCAACTAGGAGGCACTAGAACCTTTAAATCCTTTCTGCAGGAGTTGTGCAATCAATCTTTACTCCTAGGATTGGTTCCGCTTTGTTTTGATGCAACCAAGCTGTGTCGATCAATCTTCGATATAAGGTATGTTGTATCATCGTTATTTTGGGGTTCATCTTCTCCTACACTCCTTTCCATAATTATACCATGTATTCTCCAAGATTCTAATGGGGTTTTTCTTGGGTTTGGTTGGTACTGTCGTACCGTGGAATCCTCTGGTGGATGCAGTTGTCGTGAGAGGAGGATTGTGACCCGTTGTGTGGATAAAGGACGTCAAGAACCCTTCGAGGTAGGGGATTCATGGCTTCTCTAATTGTATATGTGCAATCATAGAATTATCCTGATTTATCCCTTTGGATCACAATGAAATTGACCTAATTAAATACTTGAACCGGAATAAGAGAATTGGTTGATCGCATGTTGTTGCTTTATACCATGATAATTGTTTGCCTCATGTTTTCCTACATATAGTGATATCTATGTTTTCTTTGATTTTTTTGTTCGTTCATGATAGATATTGATAACGAATGTAAAGTCGGAATTAATTGTTAATTAATTGTCTAAAGATAAAGAGGCATATAAATTAATCTGGTTATTTCAGTTGTTGTAGTAGTTCTAATTTGAGGATGATCAAATTCGGGAAGTAAGCATGGTTATTTAATTGTGATAGATTGCTGATTAGGTATCCATGATTGGAACCTAAGAATAACAAATCTGTTAATTCAACATGGATTAGAGAACAGATTATGTGGGAATTTCTAAAAGGGTTCTGAGTTACCCTGTTGTCTGTTAAAGGGTCAAGATCCCATGATGTGATGTTTTTTTTCCTGCTGCTTGTGTTGTGATGTGAGACTGGATGACTGTTGTGATATGTGGAGGCGTGGAGGCCTTGTGGTTGTGGCAGTGGATGATTCCTAGTGTGGCGATATGCATCAGTTATGCATGTCGGTGTCAGGGAGGACACCAGGGGTGATGGAATGGGATGGATGTGGTTGCTGGTTGCTTGCGGTTTTCTTGAATGTTAATCTTCTTTGCTTTTCCCCACTGCTCAAGGCAGCTGGTCTTGCTACCCTTCTTCCGAAGGTGGTGAAGACGCACGAGGTATCCCATGTGCTTTCCGTGTGTAGCCTCTCGAGGGAGAATGGGTATATGCTCTTTCTATAGGCGGCAAAGACTCGACGGGTAGTATATATATTCACCGTGTTGAGCCTCCTTTGTGTTTAGAAGCATATGATGTTTTTCTAGAATTCATGGGAATGTGGAAATGTAATTCTGTAATGAATGTTTGATTAAATGGTGAAAATCCATGGGGATGGAGATGCTGGAATTTAATTGTGATGTGAATCCTAAAAAGGAGCAGTTTTTGAATGTGATGCCAATTTAGATTAATGTGGTAAATTGTTCATGGTTAATTAATTAATTAACGTACAGTGGAACTGATAAAGTTAGAATGGGGTAATCTAATAAATCTCTTCAAATGTTTGTGTGCTTATAGTATACCTAGTCTTAGAAGTAGCAGCCTGGAGTCTGAGAGACGTTAGCTGCTGTTGTATCTAAGACTAGGTAATGCCCATAGTGTGGATGTGAGTTACTTATATATTCTGTACTTTTTGTGTTTATATATGCTACTCCACCCTGTCGGTAAGGGAAACTGACACCCCGGGGATTCTGAGCCCTGGGGGGTGTTTTCCCCAACATTCTAATGGGAGGTTGAATGGCTGACTACCCCCTTTGGCTCTGCTCTCTTCTCTTGGTACATACTTGTGCCATGAGGCACAGCGGTTAGTTACCCCATATATGTGTGTAGAGGGCTGTAATGGCTTGTGGTTATTCACACACATATATTCTGGATATAGTATCCTACGGACTACTATAGGTGTAACGTGTATAGGCTATGATGTCTTGAGGATCCTTACTCGGCGTATGGGCTGTAATGGCTTGAGGTATTATACCCAACGTATGATACACGTTATGCGAGCTGTGGTGGCTCCCGGAAATTACCTGGTTACTTTTGGTTGTGAGGAAGGTGTGGTGCTTCGCCCAGGTGTCTGCGGGCAGGCCTTTATGGTGCACGAGGTGCAGATTGTGGATCTTAGCCCAGGTGTCTGCGGGCAAGCCATTGGAGAGAGATGCACCGGACGCATGTCGTTGGGGCAAAGCGGCAAACCAGTTGGGAAGTAATAGCGGGTTACCCTTGATATTCTTTACTATATTCTATATTCTTGTATGTGTTACTTGTTGAGAGTATCCATGGTGTGGTTGGGAACATAGTATACCTGTTTAGGTGACGAGTTAGTTTCACTTGTTGTTTACTGGGATTTAGCATGCTTTCTTTACTTTTTCACGAGAGTCTTGGGGAGGATCCTACTGAGTATACAGTTATACTCACCCTATGTATATATAAACTATTTTTCAGGTCACTTGGAGAAGGTTGGAGATCAAGCTGGTTACTACTAGCTTGCGGTTGGAGGAGGAGCTGTTCGGGCATGTGGTCGCTATCGTTTTACTTTCTTTTGGGTACTTTTAGTTTCCCCTTTCAGTTGTAGTACTTTTGCATGACATTTCATATATGTACTTGGTTTCCTTTTATATCTCCGTTTTAAGTTGGATTTGATTGGAGTCTATTCTATCTCTCTATTCTACATGTGTTCTCTTAGAGGGTAATGCCTCCCATTTGTATGTTATTATACCCTCGGTGCTAGTTGCCAACCCGGGGCCTACTGGAGGCGGGAATCGGGGGTCATTATCTCCCTTTTCACATTGCTGGCCTGGGAGGGGTACACTTTGTGGGGAGGGGGTCGTGACAAATAATGCTGTTATGAATTTAGAAAAAACAAAATACCAAATAGTGTCAAAATAGACATAAAATAGTTTTTAAAACAAATATTATATTATTAAATGATATTCTATTCATAAAAATATAATGTTCATAAAAAATACTTATATAATGATAGGTGTATCATTAATAAACCACTTGTGTTCACTTGGATGTATATAGTATGTTTATTAACCATATAATATAAAAATACAAAGAGACCTGGTAAATGTAATACTATATAACTAAGATTTAAATATAAATGATAAGGTTTATATAGTGACCCAATCCTATCTAAAACCTATTGGTTGAATGTATTTCAACAGATTCCCATCGTAGAATCGAAATAAATCAATTTGGAGCCATTATAAACTGAATATGAATTTATTATAAAATAATATTTTATGTTTTTTCTAAGGTTCCCCTCACCTCTCTTATAAAAGGGCACTCCCCCTTCTCTCTAATTCAAACCTCCAAATCCTTTTGGCTCGGCCAAATCCTGCCCAAATACCCTATCAACTGTATAAATTCATCTTATAGGCTTTCCTTTAGTTAGAAATCCATCCTAAGGAGCCCTTTTGATCAAATCAAAAGAAAGAACCTAAAGAAGAGGTAAATATCTCACAACCAATTTCAAGTTCCCTTTTTCTTCCACTTCCTACTTCTTTGTTTTTTCCATTCTAATATAATAACTCCAGTATCTTATATATACTGTGATTTTATTATAAAAATTTGACTACCATATTAGTTATTTTATCCATCCTATGAATGAAAAAGTTACCACACATGCGTACGTAAGGCTTACCGTTTCCACGTCGTGGTGTGGTTTGTTATTAAAACATTTCATCATTTGGATGGGTATAATAATGAGTATAAATGATTTGAATAATAATTATGACATTATGATGATTCTTCATATATGATATACCATCCAATTATTTATGATTTTAATATAAAAAGAATGATTTTGTCGCTCGTGCGTACGTATGGACTACCGTCTCCAAAAACGTGATAAGATTCATTTTCCATGATTAACAATTAAATTATGACTATAAAGTATATATAATAAATAATCAGAAAATATATTACAAAATAATGATACTGTATTTAAGTACATATATGTTTTATTTAGTTAATTCCATTCAATTCAATAAGGAAATGAAAATAGTGTTCATGCGTACGTACGACCTACCGTCTCCATGAACGGTGTATTTCATTTAATTTATCGATCTATCATATATATTTATATGATGAATATATATAATATATAAATCATGTTTTAAATTATGGAATTAATTAAATCAGGATATATGTAATAATATCAAGAACAACAAGTCGAAACACGTACGATAAATGAAACGATTTTACCCAAAACGCGGCTTTAACATAGAATTTACAAAAGAATGAGTAATATAAAGTCATAAGTGAATCATATATGATATCATAAAAATTATTATGGTTATGTTACATCTTAATATTATGTTTAAACCCACTATACAGGAGTCTTAGACAGATACGGAATAAATTGGACATAAGGTAAGGGATACTTTTGAAAATCTCATTTTTATCCGAGATTGCTTATACGTAAGTATTTACTAGGGTTATATTTTCTATCCATGTCCATAAAAATGTTTTCATAAAGTGTTTAATATTATTACATGTATTTTTAAAGTCATTTTTACCCCTTTTTTCTTTTACTTTGTGTTATGGATGGAATCTTTCTTTCGTTTACCATATGAGGTACTTTTTTGACTATTTGAGTAAAAGTTTGAGGAGAATGGTCTTATTAACTTATAAGACATGAACGCATTTTTATGGACTCATAACGTTTAATTTTCATGAATATTACTCTACAATATTTCATGATTATTTTCATCAAAATCATTTTATTTTAAAATTGAATGGCATTTTGTGGAAAGAAAATGATTTTGAAGAAGAAAGGATATCTTCCTCAAGAATTCATTTCAAGTGTTTTATCAAAACAATTTTCCATATAAGATAAAATTATTTAGCATGATTATGTTTCAAGTATAATTTTTCTGTTATTTATATGGATTGATTCTTCTTATGATGAAATGATATCCATTTGTTTTATATGGATTATGTTGTTATCGGATGATGTTTATGAAACCCATTTCATTCTTTGGGTTATGATGAATGATTTATGTTTATTTTGTGGCACAAGTAAGAACGATTTCATTATGAGATGGCTGGGACCTATATCTCCCTCCAATTCATTGGGTAAATATTTATATCTCAAGGGATAGACATGGATAGAACCGATATTTAATATGGTTCAGTGATACGGGGCTGGAACGAGGAGTGAACTTGGTTCAGTAATGGACTTTGTCTGCTGTCATAGTCTTGGAAATGAGTCTTGACTAATACAAAATGATTTTCTATGATTATGTGTGTATTCCAAAAAGGTTAATGTTTTATGTTATGATTATTGGGATTACATTTCACTACTATGATTTTCCCCATGTTATGATATTGTGATCTCTTTTTCAGGTTAAGATTTTCAAAATTGTATGTTCTTATGAATATGATATGATTGATATTTCCTTTGTTTACCCATGCTGAGCACTTGAGCTCACCATTTTTTATGATTTATTTTCCCTTGGATATAAAGAAAGTTTTTAGGTAAGAAAACTAAATGGGAAAATCTTTATGGGATATCTTGAAGATATTTCACAATGATTAGAAGATTATGTTTTGAGTTTTAAAAGACACTAAACTAATTCAGTCTTTGGGCATCTGTTTTTGTAATGTATTATGTATTCCAAAAAAGTAATTTAATGTCTATGTACATCATGTATGGGTCTCTATAGTTGGAATCAGAGCCATGTTTAGTTTACCTTTGGAAACTAGGATCCGAAAACTTTAGTGAGATCCCTAGAGATATTTCTATGGTATATCTTGGGATGTCACTAAGGTTTAATATAACTATAGGTTACAGTCCTAGAATTATTTTGGCGATCATGAATATCCTAGGGTGAACCTAGGGTTCATGGATTAAAGAATGTGTGATAAGTTAGACATCCCATAAGTGACTTTTTATGATTATGTGGTTCCTTGTTATTTTAACTATTTATTGCACAATGGTTTTTGGTTTTAGTCAATGGAGGGAACCAGAAGGAATTGGGTCAAAATTTAATCCAATGGACAAATTGGTGACTATGAGCAATGAAATAGCATAATTCCAAGAAAAAAGTATTTTCTGATTATGCTGAATCAGTCATCACGATATATGATTAACAAGGTGAACATTAGTGGTATTCCAAATTCATCAAATAAGAGGAAGATGAACTTTTATGCATTTTCGCAAGGTGAGTAGCATAGAGAAAAGAATATTGAGATTTCTAATGAAGGGAAGAAGAGCCTTGATGAATACATAAAATGGAGGGGGAGATGTTATTTGTGTTAAGAGAAGTATCATAGATGGAAAAACTATTATCAAGTTCAAAGTCTTATCTGTGGAGAACATGGGCATTACCCAACTAAATTACCTGACCTAAGAGGTTACTTCTAAATCAAGGAAGGACTTATTCCATGACAATAATTAAAGAGGATGTATTGAAGTGTTTATGTATTGGTATTGATGAATAATGTTGTTGAGGTACTTTTATGGTATATTGAAATATCTATGTATTGGTACATTGTGATTTTCCATAAGAATATGGCACCGGTTACCATGAAAAGTGATTGAAATATTTTTGGAAAGAAGATAATAAGCGCATAATGAAGGATAAGAAGAAAATAATATGTTTGATAGTATTCATGTGCTCATGATTGAGAAAAGGAGAAAGTGACATCATGGTTTGATTATATAGAATTTTTGGGATATTGGTATGTGGAAAAAGTTAACTTTTGATAACATTCATGTTTTCACTAAGTTTCTATGGTAATACTTGTTTCAAGAGAATGCATGCTTAAGTAAATCACATTTTAGGAATGTGAACAACAGAATATATCTTCTGATATATGAGGGATAAATGATGGTATTCATGTGCTTGTTATATGACCTTCTTAGTAATCATTCGCTTTATACTATGAGTTTGGAAAGAAGTATTTTGGATAAGTCTTGAGGTTGGAATGGATTAATTTGAACATAATATAGTATTGTTTAAGGATATAACTTTTTTTTATTTTATATCTGGCATGTTATAATAGTATAGTTTAAGAAAAGGGACAACCTTCAGAATAGGCGACAACCTATCGTGTCAGACAAGGATGCGGGAATCGATCCCACAACCAAAGTGCGACAGAACTTTATCACCTACCAATGGCCTACATGATGTCCTTGGTTAGTCAAAATAAGTTTTATTTTATTAAGCGGTGTCATAGTTGGTGTCTAAGTCCATTTTTTGAATCCTATAAAATTAACTTCACCATTGATGGACTTATGTATATTTAATAACTTTTTCTAACCATTGGATTGATACAGATGGAATGACCTATCATTCTATCGCATGATCTTATAACACTTCACGAATGACAAATTCAACTTCATTTCTTTAATAAGTGAAGTGGAAATTGTTCAAGGAATGACCAACAGTGAGATTGTACCAAAATCAATTAATTATTTATTCTAATTCCATTTTTTTCATCTTTAGGGAAATGATCTTGAAAACCAAAAATTTTGTCCTAGATGGTACCTTAGATCATTACAAATTTATGGCTTTGTTATTTTTAGATTTTTCATAGCCATGTTCTCTGCCACTCTCTATCAGAACTTGATGGTTATATTTCCCTTCCATATCCAAATTTTCACCTATGTTCTCTTATGTGGAAACCCAGTGATGAGTTACTTTGGGTATCCATTATGTTTCTAACGTTCCTTTTTAAAATGATTATTTAGTATTACTTTTTATGATGTGGGTTTCTCTGAAATAATCTTTCAAGTAGAAAACCATTTATAACCCCTGACGAATTTCGTGGGAGAAATTCATTTTAAGGTGGGTAGAATGTAACACCCCGAGATTTTATGAGATATATTTTTTTTATTTCATTGATGTATTCTATTATACACTACACCAATATTAGCTTGTACTATATGTAACACCGTATTAGCTTGCAGTATACGCAACACTATTCTTGGATCGTGTTATACACAATTTCAAGTTCGTTTTGGGGAAATTATTCTACGCAACATTAAGTATAGATTATGTTTATTGTATAAGTGAAATTAGTTTTGATTATATTATAAGAAACACCAAAGGGATCTTTCAAGACACTCATCCCTGACATGGCTTTCATTACACGCAATCGCGACCTTCCTCGATAGTGTGTGTAGTACGCAAAAATGGGTTTCACTAAACAACAATATGTTGTTAAAATATTATATAAACTATCCATTATAAATAGTAATAACAAATTTTCAAAATATTTGAAATTTTATCTTTCAAAATGGAATTCTTTTTTTGGATTCGGAATATCGAAATTAGAGTAGGGTGAATTTTTTGTATTTTTCTAAAAACATTGAATTTTTTATGAATAGTGAAAACACTGAGTTATTGGTTAAAACGGACTTTTTATATCAATAATAATTTATTTTATTTAAATTTATTTTATGTCAAAATAGATACATAATACCAATATAATTTTCATTTAATTCTTTGAAGTCATTTTATAATAATTTTAGATATATAAAAAATTTATTGAACTTTTTACCGTCTTTTACCCACCTTCTAGGAATATTTGCAAATTTAAATAAAGCATAATTTTACAACTTCTGTGACTTGAATTTCAAAAAATTGAGAGACAAAACTGATATAATTAAGTAAAATGTGGTTCAATGAGATGAGAATAATTTTTTGTGAATAGTAACTTTTAACTTTTATTGACCACGGTTAAAAGTAAATAGGGTAATTAAGTGTAAAAAGAATATTATTATTACAATAACACATGTCCTAATTCTATTGGATAAGTGTAATTCGACCAGAAAAACCTTAAAAATAAAATATTACCCTTTAGGTCCACTTTGATTAGATTAGGACATTTATTTTTATTTTATTTAAAGAAGAGTTAAAATAGTTAAAATCAAAGTTTAATAACAAAAACATTATTAATATAGGGTTATACATAAGATAAATTCGACTATAAATATTAATTATATATCTAAAAGGATTTCGTATGTAATAGTATTTTATATATATTTTTTAGACATTAAATAATTTCATTTATTTATGACACAATGATGATGCAGTAATTACCTTATTAATGATATATTAACATAATTGATATTATAAATACCCAAATAAATGTAATTTGAGACTTTTTATGAATTAAACTAATTTTCTAGGTTAATATAACATATTAGGGTTGGTTAGATAAGTTTTTTCAAAGTAATAATACTTTTAAAAAATTATCAAAAACAAAATACCAAATAGTGTCAAAATTGACATAAAATAGTTTTTAAAAAAAATATTATATTATTAATTGATATTCTATTCCTAATAATCTAATGTTAAGCCAAAGTAATTATATAATTATAGGTGCATCATTAATGAACAAATTGGGTTCACTTGGATGTATATAGTATGTTTATTAACTAAGTAATATAAAAATAGAAAGAGACATGGTAAATGTTAAACTATTTAACTAAGAGTTAAATATAAATGATAAGTTTGATATAGTGTCCCAAAAATGTCTAAAACCTATTGGTTGAGTGGAATTCAACCCATTACCAAATTTAAATTGAAATAAATCAATTTGGATTGATTATAAACTGAATATTAAATTATTATAAAATAATATTTTAAGTTTTTCCTAAGGTGCCCCTCACCTCTCTTATAAAAGGGTGCTCCCATTCTCTCTAATTTACACCTCCAAATCCATTTGGATCAGCAAAACCCTTCCCAAATATCCTCTCAACTATCCTACCTTCATCCTAGAGGCCTTACATTAGTCATAAATCCAACCTAAGGAGCCCTTTTGATCAAATCAAATGGAAGAACCCGAAGAAGAGGTAAATATCTCAAAAACCTATTTGAAGATCCTTTCTTATTCCACTTCCTCCTTCTTTGTTGTTTCCATTATAAAATAATAAATAAAGTATATTTTATATATTTTTATGTTATTATAAAAAATTTACAATTATATTAGTTATTTTATCCATCCTATGAATGAAAAAGTCTCCACACGTGCATACGTACGACTTACCGTCTCCACGTCGTGGTGTTGTTTGTTATTCAAACATTACATCATTTGGATGGCTATAATAATGAGTAAAAATGATATAAATAATAAATATAAAATTATTATGATTCTTTATATATGATATACTATCCAATTATATATGATTTTAATATCAAAAGAATGATATTTTCACTTGTGCGTACGTATGGACTACCATCTCCACAAACGCGATGAGATTCATTTTCCATGGTTAAACATTCAAGTATGATTATAAAATACATATAATAAATATTCATGAAATATATTACAAAATAATAATACTAGATTTATGTATATATATGTTTCATTTACTTAATTCCATTCAATTCAATAAGGAAATGAAAATAGCGTTCATGCATACGTACGGCCTACCGTCTCTAGGAACGGTGTATTTCATTACATTTATCAATGTATCATATATATTTATTTTCTGAATATATATTATATATAAAACATTTTTTACATTCTAGAATTAATTAAATCAGGATATAATTAATAATATCAAGAACAACAAGTCGAAACACGTACGATAAATGAAACTATTTTACCTAAAACGCTGCTTTAATAAAGAATTTACAAAAGAACGGGTAATATAAAGCAATAATTGAATCATATATGATATCATAAATATTATTATGGTTATGTTACAAGATAATAATATATTTAAACCCACTATAAAAGAGTCTTGGACACATACAGAAGAAATTGGACATAAGGTAAGGGTTAATTTTGCAAATCTCATTTTTATCCGAGATTGCTTATACGTAAGTATTTACCGGGGTTATATTTTTCATCCATGTCCATAAAAATGTTTTCATAAAGTGTTTAATATTCTTCCATGTGTGTTTAAAGTCATTTTTACCCTTTTTTTGTGTTACTTTGTGTTATGGAAGGAATCATTATTTTCATTACAATACGAGGTACTTTTTGACTATTTTAGTAAAAGTACGAGGAGAATGTTTTTTTAACCTATACGGCATGAACGGATTTTTAAGGATTCGTAACGCCTAATTTTCATGAAGATTCCTCTACAATATTTCATTATTATTTTCAAAAAATTTATTTTCTTTTAAATTTTAAGGAAATTTTGTGAAAAGAAAATGATTTTGAAGAAGAGTGTATATTTTCCTCCAGAATTCATTTCAAGTGTTTTGTCAAAACTATTTCCCATATAAGATGACATTATTTAGTATGATTATGTTTCAAGTATAATGTCTATATTAATTATATGTTTTGATTCTTCTTATGACGAAATTATATCTATTTATTTTATATGTATTACGTTATAATGGGATGATGTTTATGAAACCCATTTTATTCATTGGGTTATGATGAATGATTTATGTTTATTTTGTGGAATAAGTAAGAATGATTTCATTATGAGATGGGTGGGACCTATATCTCCCTCCAATGCGTTGGGTCATGAGATAGAAATGGCTGGAATAGAAATTTAATTTGGTTCAGTGATACAATACTGGAACGGGGAGTGAACTCGGTTCAGTAATGGACTTTGTCCACTATGATAGTCTTGGAAATGAGTCTTGACTAATATGAAATGACTTTCTATGATTATGTGTTTATTCCAAAAAGTATCATGTTTTATGTTATGATTATTCTGATTACATTTCACTACTATGATTTCTCCCATGTTATGATATTATGTCCTCTTTTGCAGGTTAAGATTTTCAAAATGTTATATTCTTATGAATATGATATGATTGATATTTCCTTTGTTTACCTTTACTGAGCATTTGAGCTCACCCAATTTGGTGTTTTCTTTTCCCCCAAGTCAAGAATAAGGTTATTAAGTAAGATATGCTAAAAGGGAATCTATATATGATGAAATAAATATGATACAATTTAGATTCTTTATGAACCAGTTGTTTTTGTTTCCCTATTTCTAAAGACACTATACTTATACGGTCATGTCATGGTTTTGTTATATGTTGTAATAAGTATGCTTAATTTCTGAAGTAATAACAATGTTTGAAAAGTATGGGTAATTATAAGAACCCCATGTAAATGTAAAATCTCTCAGATTTAAAACCTTCCGAGATCATTAACAATGAAGGTTTACTTATTAAGAAAGAAATGTGAAACCTTTCGATGCCTGTTGATAACAACCCAAACTGCAATATTCCCTCCAGGTGACCTCATTAAACTGGTCAAAAAATCCATCACGACGTCATTACACTTCCACTCGGGAATGGGTAACTACTATAAAAGTCCTAATGGTCACTGATTCTTAGCCTTAACCTACTGATAGGTGGAACATCTCATAAAAAATCCAGCTACATATTTCTTCAAACATGCCCTCCAATATTGATGATGTAGATTTTAGTACATCTTGGCCACTCTAGGGTGAACTGCCCATTCTAAGGCAATAAAATCCCACATCAAATCCTCACATATATCTGTTGACGCCGATACATTCCCATGAAAATGAAAAACCTAATCCTCATCTATGGTGTACCTAGGCAAAAGGTACCAATCCTGAAAAACTCTCATGTTTGAATAGGCCTTCAGAATCTTATATCTACCTCAATCTAGTCCGATCAAGTAGAGTATAGGAAAAAACTATAAAGGAAATAAATGTCTTCACATGTAGGCCTTGCACCTCCAAATGCTTCTTAGAAAACATATCCATAAGCTTCCACTCACTACTAGCCTACTAAAATGCCTGTATTTGAGTACTCCAGCCCAACCCATCAGCCACTGTGTTTCCTTTCCCAAGTGTGTAGGAATACTCAAAGTCAAATGACTGAAGGTACTCAACATACCATCAACATATCAAATTCAAATCATGTTGAGTAAACATATACATGATAATTTTGTTTTCAGTGTATACCATAAAATTATTTCCCAAAAGATAATGTCTCCAAAAGAACTAGGCATGCACAACAATTGCCAACATGAGATTGTGTGTTGGGTAATTCCTCTCATGTGGCCTCAACAGATATGACCCATAAGAAATGACTTCTTCACCTTGCATAAGCACTGCTCCCAACCTGATTCCCGATGCATTGCAGTAAATGGTGTAACTCTTGACCGGTTTCAGAAAAAACAGAATCGATGCTAAAGTCAACATCCCATTCATCTATAGAGAGGTTGAATTTCAAGAATCTGTCCACAAGTACTTTTCAACCATATTATTCAGGATCATCAATTGTGCTACAAATCATTAAATGTCCAAAATAAAGCACATGTACGAACCATCCTTCTCCAAAAAACTTTGTTCCTCAAAGATGTTCTTCAGCTTATCCCAGGAAACTACTACTCTCACATTCCTTATTTCTACTAATAATCATGTCTCTGAGATGAAATGACCCTAGAAGTGAATCATATGCATCCAAAAGGGGCATTTTTAAAGCATAGGATTCAACTGATTCTCTCTCAGTGTACTCAATCTGACATGGAGATGGGTGGCATGGTTGTGTCGATTGTGAGATTACACAAAGATATCATTGATGAAGACTTCCAAAAAAATAATCCATATAAGGATGGAACGCCAGGTTCATCAGTGCCATAAAAAATACCAGCATGTTTCTGAGACCAAATGGCATAAAACAATATTCATATAGACCATAGCAGCTCCGAAAGGATGTTAGTGGAATATCTGGTAGTCTAATGCATAAGTGATGATAACCGGATCTCAAGTCAAAATTCAAGAACACTCGTCTTCTTCGATTTTGATCAAAGAGATCATCAATCCTCATTAAGGGATATCGGTTCTTGACTGTCAAATGGTTCAGCTTCTGATAATCCACACAATTTCTGAGGTTACCATCCACCTTCGTTGCAAAAAGGACAGGCGAACCCTAAGGAGAAGTATTTGGTTAGATGAAACCCTTTTCCAGTAACTACTATAAATTCATCTTGAGCTCCTATAACTATATTGTAGCCATCCTATTAGGAGGAATGGACACCAGTAGAGCTCCTGGCACAAGATTAATAGAGAAATACACCTCTAACTCTATAGGTTAACCTAAAAAGTCATTTGAGAAGACATCTCTGAAATGATCCACCACTTGAGGAAAGTCCATATTTTAAGTTCCCTGGTCATCCATATATAACCTAGAAATATGGGTTGTAATCCCCCTCATCCCATTATTCTCATATCCAGATATTCTCTCCTTAACATCCCATTCACCCTTGTGTTGAAAATACCCACCTTCTGGTGATGTAAAATTCACCCTACGATGATAGAAATCAAAAAAGTCCTGGAAAGTGACCAACCATTCCATTCCACGAATGACATCAAATCCTATCATATATAAGAAATAGATATCCCATTAGAAGTGTAACCCATCAACCGCAAGAGGGAACTCCTTGCACTAACGTACACTATCCATCCTAATCCCAAAAGGAGTGTCTAACATAATAACATCATCATAAGTAAATATGCATACCTAAATCCTCTTCATAATAGAAATGTATATAAAACTATTTTAATCCCCTATATCAAATTGATAAGAAGCTAAAAATATGGAAACTGGAATCATACCGTGAACTGTAGAGGGTATGGGATCCTACTCCAACTGGGTCTGCTCCACGACAAAAGACTGACTTGTACAGTGACCATGCAACCCTTCCTGACTACCCTGAGTTATCCACCCTGTTGTCACCAAAATCCTATCACCAAGCTACCATGTCCATGACCAATTCCTTAGCCTGAACATTTTGACGAACTCTAGTTCCCTTACTAATGAGTAACCAGTCGTCCTACTACTGAATGCAGGGTTGAAACAGATCCCCTCTCACCATATACTAGTTATAAAAACCCGAAAAAATTGAAGGTGACCCATCTTGCAGCAAGATCGTCACATAAATGGGTCACCTGAGCACTAAGGTATCATGTTCCTACTCTTTCGGAACTGGAATCACCTCACATTGATACCTAAAGATACATACCTGCTACTAGAATCACTGCGTGAAGGATCCCTATGGCGATACATGTTTTCAAATGAAGGAGTACCAGTCCTAGATGATGAATAGCCCTATATCATAGCTCAAAACTCCATAAGATTATGCTTGATAATTAGCGTATTGTTAACTATAGTCGTCACTAATGTCAGGCTCAAAACATTCACCAGTGATCAGATGTCACACCTAAGACCTTCCTAATATTTCCTATCCAAATATAAATTTTTACCCTTTAGAATGGATGCAAAGTGCTGATTCTTTGTACTGAGAGACAAATAATCCATCACTAAATGAGCACCTTGTTCTAAATTCATGAACTCTTAGGGATTTATCATCCCTCAATTTCTCAAGGTAGAAGTAATCATAAAGGGTTTTATAAAACCCTTCTAAATCCATATCATGATGATGTTCCACTTTGAGATAACATCCCACCATCTCTTGGTTGAATCAAGTGGCATGTACCTTGTGAGCTTCACCCTCATATCTTGAGGCATCTATAGATTCTTAATGATGGAAATCATGGACTCTAACCATGACTCTATAGCTTGTGGTCCACAATACCTTGAAAAGGTGGGAGGATGATGCTGATGGAACACCCTCATCAACTCCCCCATAGACTGGTCATGATGCTGTGGCCCATGAATAGTCTGATTCATCCTAATAAAGCCTTCACAGAACTCTACCTCAGAACCAGCATCTGGTATAAGTGTGGGTTCCATGATAGGAATGATGGGAGGATATGGTGGTAGTCCCTAATCAGCCATTTCAAGTGTCTGATCATTGTCATGTACCTGTAATACTACAAGAAGTTGTACTGGTGGAATGACTCTGCAATTTCAAGGGAACACATAAGTTTATGATTATTAAGGACATCAACTTATAGGATAATGAATAGAATATGAGAAATAAAAGCATTCAGTTTTAAAAAATAGGTTTACAAGGCATGTGGAATCACTACATAACATGTTTCGTTAAGAATTTACATGGGTGTGTACCTTCGTCTACTTGGTTAGGTAACACCACATACACATGGCGTGTTTATCCTTTAATACGGTGTGTACATTAATTTTCCCTCCAATTCAGTCACTAATACATAGCTAGAACTACACAGTTCTACTGGTGTAACACTATATGGCATGTTCACCATTTACATGGCGTGTACTACTTTTGTTCCATCCCCCCATGTTTTTAGTCACATGGTCAGATACATAGTTTATCTCTACGCAACATGTATAATCTAAAAACATCATGTACAATACAAGTTTCATCCACCCATGTCATTATTACCATGTCTAGATATGTGGTCTCTTACATCACGAAATGTACTCCCAGTACAAGACATGTTCTACGAAGCGTTTATCTACCCTATGTTTCTTCTCTCATAGTCATTCACATGGTTTACAACTACACAACTTGTATATATGGTACACGATGTGTACTTAAGAAAATTCATTTCATCTAGTACAGAGGAACAAATTGTGTGTGTTCATAACATCACATGTCGTGTTCTCTGGATTTCTAGACATTAATCCTCTAAAACTTCTCCAAAACCCAAAAAACAAAAATTAGTCCAATGCATGCATTGTTATGACCCATGAGACCCTATACTCGACAAAAATAAATGATTTTCATTCTTTTCCATGTCTTGACATAACATAATTTAATTAATTTTCAAACATGATCCACCAAATTCTAATCCAAGAAAACCCATAACACATCATGAACTAAATTTTGGAATCCACCCAAATGAAATATTACATACATAAATACCCTAAAAATATTAGATATTTCTATCACAAAATATATCACAATAAGATGCATATCTACCACAACATCCATCACAATTTCATGCATTCAGTAATTTATCCAAAATGGCATGAAAAGAATGAAAATCTTATAGTGTTCTAATCAAAATAAAGTGTCACTAGATATAAATCATCGTAGCACAAAATAAGTGAATCACCCAATGGTGATATCAAACCAACTATAACAATTTCAAAACCAAAAAATTACAATATTTGAGGTAACATGGATTTTATCTATACATGGGTTAGCTACTCCTGACCACTTATTATTACCAACTACACATTCCTTCTTATACCAGTATATAGGCACCAAATAGTTCAGAAAAGTAGAAACGAAAAACCTACCTTTGATGCCACATTGTAACATCCTAGTTCTGGGTGTCGCCCAATGGTGCCCTGAGCCCAGTTGGTCACATGAACTCAAGCTCATTTCCCCAATTTCTATAGACTCCTGACTAGTAGCAAGGTCCATGGTGTGATAATTGGGAAACAGTTCCCTCATCGGTAGGGTATACACATCATAAAGAAAATATTAAACATTAGTGGAAGTAGTAATACCATACAACAAAAGTAAACAGTTGAAGAATAATAGTAATATAACAACTGGAACATATAAAAAATATGCATGTCACATGTATCTACGAAATATCCAAAAAATTCACAATGTTGTAAATACAATACTGAAACCAATGTACAGAAAATAAGTAAAATCCAATAGCATCGCAAGCCTCAACTTGGTCCCATGCTCTCTAGCTCCAATAGTAATCAAGTAACTAATGAATATGGGTGCTTTCCATTATCTATACCTACAACCATATAATCTATTTGGGTTCAAAAACATGAACAGAACATGGTGTAAGATAAATACCAGTAGGCAACCTCCAAATGATCTGTTTCTATCCATCCATGAATATATACAACTGGTAATATGAATAAATTATGCAATAAACTTGTACTCAAATGTAAACAATGATAATGTATTTAAAATACATTCATTTTAATATTTTATTATAAAATTCATCAAATAATGTAAATCTTGGGATCTATCCTAATCTTGGTATCCCGTGTGTAATAGTAACAAAAATGTTTCTCAGAAGATCATCTAAACAATCATGTAAAACTGAGTCTGATCATGTGCTTTGTCTTGGATGTCTTGTCACAATCATTCAATTAATCATAAAAAACCTATGGGAAAACAGTCACAATACAACCCTAATGGTTTAACATAACACCAAAACATGGAATAATGACACTATGGGAAAGCTCTCATGGTCCAAACCCTTTGGTCCCACATAGTACTAAATAAATCCCGAATGACTTCCTAGGTAGCTCTCATGGTCAATACCCCTGGTTCAACATAGCATAAGTTAAATATAAAAAACCACATGGGTATCTCTCTTGGTCAATTACCCTGGTTCAACATAACATCATAAATTGTAAAAAATCTACTGGGTTTCTCTCACAGTCAATACCCCCTTGGTCAATAACTACACAAAGTCTCTCATGGTATTGTGTAAATAATATGGAAACCCCCACAGTTTTCCTATTCCAAGGCTCTCACGATCTATTAGAAAAACAACACACATATCATATCAAATTAGATCATGTAATATATAACTAATACATGGAAAAACATTCAAAAATAGTACCACATGCATTTCATATAATAAAAAAAACTCTATCCTAATCAACCATGTCATGGAGAACAAGGTAATTAACCTTATAGAAAAGAAACAACCCATTTTTAATCAATCAAACCATAACATTTATTAAACATGGTTAAATTAAAAATCCTACAATAACAAAAATGCAGGATTGTAGAAATTTTAGCACATATAATCCATAAAAATTCAATGAAATTCACAAACCCCCTACCTTGATGTCGTACGATTAATACTCTTGAATATGGGCCCTTAAATCTATATAAAATGACACAGATCTACCAAAAAGTGAAAACTTTAAACCTTGGATAACTCACAAGAGAAGAAGAATAAAAAAGAAAGGCACTAGGGGAATTTCGAACTCATAGGTGGGATTCCAATTCTCCCAATGATGTCTCAATCCAAGGTCAGAGGAAGAATTGGGAGGGGTTTGGAGTTCATTGTTCGTTCTGTCACTATTTTGTATAAATCTAGGGGACAATGAAATATTTATGAAGATGAGATGTGACCCTTCTCTGATTTATAAAATAAAAATGAAAACTGCATAGCATGTCCGTGAAATGTACATGTCGTGTAATAAACATAACCGGGCTATGCCTTAAGTGGTCTTCAATGTCACTAACACAAACATGTACTTGTACACTATACAGAAAATATGTGGTTGTTTGTAATACCCTAGTACATGGTCTGTACTCATAATTACACGATGTGTACATAGAAAATTAAAATTTCTTCCTTTTCCATCAAAACAACCTGAAATCAGGATCCATACCCGAAAATAAAATCTTCGTTCTTGCAATAAAAGCGATCCAAAAATTTAGTAAGATGTTAGGTTTTTTGAAGGGAAAATATTGGGTCACATTTGTTATCATAGAAGGTAGTAACATAATGATTATGCTTTAACACAAGGTTGGGGATTATGGGTTCATGTATATTATACTATAACTCTACATACAATGTTTGTTTTTTAGGAAATGTTTTTTATTAATCATGAATTTATCTATGTTAAGGGATTGGGTGGCTATACATTATGTCCATGCCTGAAAAGGAATGAAAACACGTTATTACCATTCCTCTGTGAACAAGATCATTATTTCCATAATTGACTATATCATGATATATAAAGTTAAATCAATGATAAATAGGGACATATAATACCCTACCTTTTATCATCTATAAATTTTTGTGCCGAATAAATTAATCATAAACATATATTAATGAAACCATAGAAATCAAAATAGGTTTCTGAACTTATCACACAACATGAACTTATGAAAAAATATGATATCATAATAGAATATCATTTCCATATGAGATTATATAATTTTATCATATATAGGGTTATTAAAACATCTCTTCATGAGAGATAATCCTTAGATAAAAATATAAATGAAAATATAAAATATTTCACAAAATCATTTGAATTATGTTTAAAATGATTAATTGAACATTTATTTCAAAGCAATTAGGAATTAAAAGGGAAAATATTTGAAAAATATTATTATAGATAGTAAAAAAGGGAACCTTGAAATTAAATGAATAATAAATCACAAAAATTTTTAGTGGTAAATGAAGATAATAAATTATTTATTAATCTCTTTAATCACTTTTTAGAAAAACTGCATCAAAGAAGCATTAAAATGCATTAATTTAATAGCAGTTGTAGATGAAAATATTATTATAATAAAATAAAATAATGAAATTTATTTCTATATTGAAAAGACATCTGATATGAAAAATATGGACATAATAGAAATAGATTCATTATTATGAATGAGAGTTATTCTTACCAACACTGTACATTTATTTCAGAAAATATTTTATCAATGGGTTTATTAGTAATGATGATGTGTAATTTCCCCACATAAAATAAATTTATATAAAATAGGGGAATTTGTGATTAAATAAATCATGAAAATTATAGTCAATTAATAAATTCCCTTTCCCAATGATTTGGAAATTGATTCGATGCAACCTTTACAGGTACTGAAATTGTTTAACCAAAACTCCATCAGAAACAAAACAATACTAGAGCATTGAATATTAGGAAGTATAATATAGTCATGGCATAATATATTAAATGGGTAGTATATACAAAATTTTAAATAATAACAAGGTTTATAATATGAAATATGTATCAAGGGGAGAAAATTGATATAATAAACTCTTTCCATGGTTTGGATTCACTCTGAACTTGAACCTAACTTATGGAATACCAAATTTAAATATATTGAAATTCTTATTAGGAATATTATTCATTGGTATTTATTTTTATATGTTTCATATATTATCATATTCTATTTATGTATTACATATATTTTATATATAAAATTAATGATGTTATTTGGGAAACATTCTGTAACACATTAGGTATTTAGATCACGGTTAATTGTGTTTTAGAATTACCTAATAATCTAAAAAAATATACAGAGTTTTTTTTATAAATTTTATATTGTTATATATTTTATTATAATGTGACCCTAGATTAGGAAACATTTCATCATATGATCACCTTAAAGGATTAAGCATATTATGATGATTTAATGTAAGTATAATTTATATAATTCATTGTATTATATTTCCATAATATTAATAGATTTATAAATTATTATTTTTTAGTTTAAATAAAATTTTATTTTTAACTATTTTATATGGATATGGAAAACGATGTCCATCATCTCATGGAGGTTGCAGTCCACTTATAATAACAGGTGACAAGTTCATTTGCCATTTAAAATAAAGAAAGTGGTAAATGGAATTATTATTTATGAGTTATAATTCTATTAAAAATATAGTATTAAACAAAAAAAATTCCATTAAAAATTTCCATGAAATTCAGGGGTAATTTGAACATTTTGGTCTTGGAGGTGGTAATTTACATGTACGTAGGATGATGTATTCATTTTCAAAAGTGAAAGGGATAAAAAATATAATTAATGGTCTATAATCATATTATAATTTAATTAATTTTTAAATTACATATTATATTACAATTTAATTTAAAAAATTGAAATTTAATAGGTAGTAAATGAAAGGAATTAATTATTAGTGATTAAGAGAGAATATTACCTTTCTCCTTGTGATGATATCCCATGAGTAACAACTTAGGGTGCATAATATTTCCCTTTTGGAAAGAAAATGCTTCTAAGACACAGGGAGGTTGTTTAGTTTAGTATTGAGTATATTTTTAATCAAGAATAAGGCATTTAAATGAGTCAATAAGTCAAGGGTGAAGGTTCCTTTTACAATGGAGAAGAGGGGTACTATTGTAAAAATAAAAAGAAAAAAAATTATATTTAAGGGTCATTCATTCTAATATTGAATAAATAATAGTTGTGGTGATATTGGGCTGATAAAGCCTAAAAAATTGAACATATTTTCTAAACATATTTCGTTACCTTTACACATTTTTTCAATAATTTTCCATTTTACTTTTAACCTTGGTTACTAGTTTCATAATCAAATAATATATGTTTTACTGAAAATATAAAATAATCCTTCTTAAAAAATTTGGTTGTTATATAAATTGATTTATTCCCCATTTAATATAATTAAATATCTAAATAATACCACATTTAATTTCATATCAAATTAGTATACATATATAAAAATTGTTTTTTTGAAACATTTTACTTTAACCATTATGTGTTCTTAATATTATTTTCCATTGACTCCCAATTAAATTTATTTTAAATTAATTATATATGTGTTTATAAATTTTAAATTATTAAATATCTAAAATATATTAATTCAATTAATTAGATATAAATGAAAAAATAGTTATAAAAAAATTCGTGGAAAATGATTTTTTACCATTATCAGGTTCTTTACCATTAATATTAGTACTCACACTTTTATAAATAATTGAAATTTGAATTATTACATAATATTATCAATTTTATCTTAAATATGAAATAAATTTTGATATATTTAATTTCTATATTGATGTAATATAATTTTAAATATATGTTAAAAAAAATTAGAGTGAAATATAACTTAATTTTCCAAAACATTACACATGGGTTTTATAAATTCCACATATGAGTTCTAATTGATTTATTTCAAATTTTAAATAAATAATTTATATATAATTTGTTTCAAATAATTTTATTTCATTTTATTTTCATACAAGGTTATTTTGGAGAAAAATTAGTTTTTTCAATTTTCACTTAAAAAAATTATTTTTGAAAGATATCAGAAGTTCACCTTAGGTAAAAAAATTATGTGAAATTAAAAATTAATTTTTAATTATTATAAAGAAATTTATAAAATTCAAAAAATTTATTTTAAATAAAAAAATTACATCTAGAGGAAAAATCATTTATTGGATGGAATGTCCAGAAGGTCATATTTTTTTTTATTTCAGGATAATCCCATTTTAAACTAGGTTAAGAGAGAACCCTTACATCACTCAGACAAAAATTCATATATCTAAGGGTCATTGGTTAATAACATATACATATTTTAAGAATCTAATGCACTATAACATCCCCTCCCCAAAACTTCTTCAAGTTTGCAGCTTTCTCACCTCGTGACATTGCTAAAAGATTTAATTTCCCTAGTGATGAGTTTTATGGGAGAATGGTTAGGTTCATTTTAATAGTTAAATAGTTGTCCTAATTTTATTCTACAGTTGGATTTATTCTTCTTTAATTCATCTTCCCTTACCTTCTATATTAATTTTACCCTTCTCATCACTGTGTCCTGAGGGCCCTGTGGCTCAAAGGGAAGAATATTTTAGCATGTTGTCCATACGACCTAAAATTACATGGGTGGACTAGGGGCCAAGTAATATGTTATTCCGTATATTTTAACATCTTATATTATCCTAATAATCATTTAGGAGTTTTCACATTAATTTAATATCAATTAAAATAGTTTTTTTAGATTTTTAAAATCCTTCTAAAATTTAAATCATATTAAATATTTATCCTCTAAATAAATGAAATTTTAATTGATTACTATCATTTTATTTAGTATAGGTTTTATTAATAATATAATTTCTTAATAATATTTATCCAATATATCATGAATCATTTTGTTAGGGTGTTATGAGTGATGAAATCTATTAAACGTTGTATAAATTTATAATATTTATATGTTCTAAAATATAGGGTCATTATATCCATAATGTCTCTAGGAATATATCACTACCAATGGTTAACCACGTTCAACTCCAAAACTAGTAGAATATTGCATAAGGGGAACAACAAAATACCCTATAAATTGTATTAGAATAACACTAAAGGAGACCATGACTTACCCCAAAGACTATATTGAAAAAACAATCCTCCTAGTGAGAACTTGTCCTAACCTATAGAATTTGGTAGGGAATCCATCAACTAAGGGAAATAATACCCATCTTGAAACCATTATATCACACAGATAGTGTAAATACATACCCATAAATAAATAATAAATCATATGAATTCAAGGAAAGGCTGAAAATGACATGAAACATCATATTGCATGCTTCAAGAGTATTCCTACCACAAAACATAGATATATCATATATATATATATATAACAAATCATACACACTTGGGGGGCCAAAACTCACCCCCAATACATCAATTTGTACTACACGGGTCAGCTACATACCCAAACCCATAAGGTTCCTTTTACGATACCCCCTCAAGAGAAAAATGCATCCCAATCACCACTAGTATGCTAGGCTCAAAAAGTAAATCTTCGGGTTTTGAAGTGACACCCAAAATCAACAACACTAACATTCATGAATTAAACCTATATGTGGTAACCAACACACTAGGGAACCCAATAATTCTCCCTTGGTCCCATGAGATTCCAGACAAGTTACATGGGTTCCTCTCTCAAATTACACATCTGATGTCCAAATAATATTACTCAAGAGGAAAACTTCCCAACACACAATCCTAATCACAACATAGCTTCCTCAGTCTCATACAAAAACTATAAGATGTTACACTCATGATATGGAATAATGTATATCTCACTTCCCATGAAAACAAGGTCTATCCTTTCACGTCCAATAAACCCATAGTCATTACCAAAGAAAACATGCTCACATACTCATGTATATTCTGGGGGACACTCTCTCCACTCAGTCACTCATTAATATTTAAAGGGAAATAAGTTACCTTTCAAAGGACCACTATATTATATTCACAGCCCTATGGTACCCCTCAATGGATCTGAGGTCACCCCATTATATGATGCGTGAGATGGAATACGGTCATCTTACAGTGTTGCAATATAAATAAAATTTCAATGATATAAATATTCATAGCACAAAATAAGTGGATAACCCAATAGTTATATCAAACCAAATCTAATAATTTCAAAACCAGAAAAATTGCAATATTTGTGGTAACATTTATTTTATCTGTACACGATTTAGCTACTTCTGGCCATTGATTATTTCCAACGACACATTCCATCTTATACAAGTATATAGGCCCTAAATAGTAAGGCAAAGTAGAAAATAAAAACCTACCTCTGATGCCACATTGTAACATCCCAGTTCTGGGTGCCGCCCAATGGTGCCCCGAGCCCAGTTGGTCACATGAAATCAAGCACATTTCCCCGAATTCCATAGATAGCTGAGTAGTATCAAGGGCCACATTGTGATAATGGGGAAACTATTCCCTCATCAGTAGAGTATACACATTGGAATGGAAATAGTAAACAATAGCGGAATCAGTAATATCATACAACAAAAGTAAACAATTGAAGAATAATAGTAATATAACAACTGGAACATATAAAAATGATGCATGTCACATATATCTATGAAAGATCCAAAAAATTCAAAATGTTGTAAATACAATATTGAAAACAAATTACAGAAAATAATTAAACTCCAATAGCATCACAAGCCTCAACTAGGGCCCATTATCTCTAGCTCCAACAGAAATCAAGTAACTGATGAAGATGGGCGCTTTCTATTATCTATACCTATAACCATATAATCTTTTTGGGTTCAAAAACATGAACCAAATAGGGTGTGAGATAAATACCAATAGGAAACCTCCAAATGATCTGTGTCTAACTATCCATGAATATATATAGTGTGTAATATGCATAAATGAAGCATTGAACATGGATGTACGCAAAAGTAAACAATCCTAATGTTTTTCAGTTACATTCATTTTAATAGTTTATTATTGAATTAAATTAATAATGTAGACCATGGGATCTATCCTAATCTCAGTGTCCCATGTGTAAACGTAATAAAAATATGTCTCAGAAGACCATAAAAACATTCATGTTAAACCGAGTCCAATCATGTGATTTGACTTGGCAGACTTTTCACAATCATTAAATTATTTATAAACAACCCTATGGGAAAACAGTCACAATATAACCCTTTATGGTTTAACATAACTCCAAAACCTGGACGAGTGACCCTATAGGAAAGCACTCACATCCTAGCAACATTGGTACCACATAGTAGTAAATAAATCCTGAATGACAACCTAGTTAGCTCTCATGGTCAATACCCCTTGGTCAATATAGAATAAGTTAAATATAAAAAACCTCATTAGTAGCTCTCATGATCAATTACCCTGGTTCAACATAACATTATAAATTGTAAATGACCTACCAGGTTGCTCTCACAGTTAATAACCCCTTGGTCAATATCTACACAAAGTCTCTCATGGTCATGTGTAAATAATATGGAAACCCCCACAGTTGTCCTAGTCCAAGGCTCTCACGAACCATTAGAAAAACAACACGCATATCATATCAAAGTAGCACATGTAATATATAACTACCGCATGGAAAAACATTAAAAAATAATACCACATGCATTTCATATAATCAAAAAACTAAATGCTAATAAACCAAGGAATGGAAAACAAGGTAATTAATCTTATAGAAAAGAAACAACCCATTTTTAATAAATCAAACCAGATCATGTATTGAACAGGGTTAAATTAAAAATCCTACAATACCACAAATGCGGGTTTGTGGAAATTTTATCACATATTGTAACGCCCGGACCCTAGAAGCCCAGAGTCGGTGCATTATTACGTATCATTGGCATGTTCACAAAAGATCGTGTCTCAAAAGACCGATTAGTTTAGTATCCTTGGAAGTACTAGATACATTCATAAGGTTTATATTACATCATAAAATTGAAAACTACAATAACATTGTTTCCATAGATGACACTAAGATCCCATAAACTATCCCTGTAGGTCATTCATAATATACTTTTTTCCATCCTAGGTAAAATAGAACATAGAAATGGGTGAGCTCAGATGTTTAGTAAGGATAACATTATAGTGGAAACTTTCATAAATAAGCAAAAACATTTAAGGCAATGTATAAGACTAATGCAAAAGCCTTTAAACTTGAATTTCGGCTTCATAAGGAAAAGATAAAATCAAATAATTCCATTTACATATTCACATGGATATTCTACTTGTCGAATAACCACATACAATATCAATATCCACATTCATAATGATGGAATGCATAATGCCAGAATTTCATAACAACATAGTCAAGGCCTTGTGCCAAGACTATAAATAAAATTTTGTCACGGCCTTGTGCCAAGACACTAGTTTGTATCATGAGACATACCGATGTATCGAGGAGCTATAGCAGGCTCCACCCATCACTTACTAAGTCCAATGCATTCCTCATATGAAAAGGTTGAAACATAATCAGAACAATCGTGTTAAAACTAGCATACGAAATGTCAATATATTAACCACAAACTCTGCTTGGTATAAAAATATCACATCCATAGTCAAACACAACTCATTCAATACAATGTGAAAATTTGTATTATAATAGATCAACCTCAATAGAGAATAATGAATGATATTGACATAGAATAAAATAATCATCAAAACTATTTCAGAGTAATATCCAATTTTTCTTAAAAACATTTAAAAGTCTCACTATTTATCCAGAAGCTATTTAAAATATATTTTTGAATCAAAGTGTCCCATACCACATTGAAACATTTAAAATGAATTTTAATTTTAAAACACTAATTTCCTTATAAAACAATCCTTAAACCCATTTTTAAAACATGGACATTAATCAGAAATATTTAGAATAATAAATCTTTAAAACATTTTAAAATGATATTTTAGTTAGAGTTACTAACCAAAAGAGGGACACTTGAATACAAATAATTGTGGTAATCAAAACATTATGATATCATGGGAATAAAGGGATTCATGATATACTATGTCAAAGTACATTATATACACCATATAAAATTGAATTTGCATATAACAATAAAGAAGTCTCAATGGAATGCAAATTGAGATGAAATCTCTTATAAAGACGGTATCCTTAGTTTAAGGATAAATCAACGAAAAAATTATGTGTGAAAAATATAAATACACTCAATATTATTGGATATTCACTGTAAATAAATCATAGGACATTCACACATATTCATGTAAAAACAAAACCAATGAATTGGATGTTTAACTCAATAAATGGTGATTGAGTTAAAATTACTCTTATCAAGTTCATATCGGTGACTTGAGAGTTTATCAATGGAGCGATTATGTGTATAAATAGTATATCCAGATAAAGGGGAGTAGAAATTACAAAAAAAATAATAAATAGTGATTCCACACATAATCATGGAGTAAAATAATCAATGAAGTATGCGTAAAGCTGAATGAGTGGAAATTGAAAATTGAAACCCCGTTACCAATTTGGTAACTTATGAAACATACATCCAATGAAATATAGATCATAAAATGAAGATCTAATTACTCATAAATTAATTTATATTACACAAATACAATCATTGGGTAGTACATACACCACACAAAAAGAAATAGTGGCAGTATGGTATGAATTTCACGGAAATAGGAAGTGAGATGAAAACCCTTACTTCGTTGTAATCAATCGAGCCATATGACCAAAAGTTAATGACAACCAAATGAATCACAGAATACCATGAATATAAATATAATCATGATAATATATATATATATATATATATATATATGAAATTATAGTACACAATACACCACATTTTATAAATAGGCGGCAAATAATGAAAATCTCACAGAATTAAAAGTGAGATAAGAAAACCCTTACTTTGTACTTTTCCTTAGTCGAGGGTAGGTTAAACTACTGTATAATGGTGAAATAATTGTTATTAAATTATACAATCATCATGTACCTTAATATTATATCATATATGATATTTTAATATTGCTTTGTTAATAATATTTTAGTATTATCTTTGTTGCGGGTGTTAACTGATTCGTTTTCCTTTATGTGATTTGTTTCATTAGTAGTGTTTGTTATGAATAGGATATATCTAATTCATATTCAGAATTAAATTTAGTCTTTAAAAATTATTTTTAATCATCTAATAAAAATTAGTCTTGAATGGATTATGATTGGGAATGAATCTCATCGCGTTCGTGGAGATGGTAATACGTACGTACGCACGAGCGAAAATATCATTCTATTGATATTAAAATAATATATAATTGGATGATATATAATATATACAGAATCATTATAATGTTGAATTAATTATTTACATCAATTACACATCATTATTATACCCATCCAAAAAACAATGTATTGAATAAAAATTACACCATGACGTAGAGACAGTAAGCCATACGTACGTACGTATGGTGACATGTCATTCAAAGGATTCATAGAATAATGAATATGGTTTTACCATATTTATAATAAAATAAAATTATATATAAGATACCTAAGTTATTATTTTATAATGGAAACAAATAATAAGAGGGAGTGGAAAACTAAAGGAACTTGAAAGAGGTGATGAAATATTTACCTCCTCTCCAGGTTCATTCTTTTGATTTGATCAAAAGGGCTCCTTAGTTTGGCATTATGACTAAATGAAGGCTTCTAGGATGAAGGGAATACAATTTATAGGGTATTTTGGTAGATTTTGGTATAGACAAAAGGCATTGAAGGTGTTAATTTGAGGGAAGGTGGAGTGCCCTTTTATAAGAGGGGTGAGGGGAACCTTAGGAAAAGCTAGAAATATTATTTTATAATAAAATTATTTTCAGTTTATAATGGATCATAATTGAATTATTTAAAGGATAATGTGTTTATGGGGAGAAAAAAACTCAAAGAATAGGTTTTAGACAAGTTTGGGTCACTATATTCACCATATCCTTTAGATTTAGCTCTTAGTTTAATAGTTTGACATTTATCGTGCCTCTTTATATTTTTACATTTTATGGTTAATAATCATACTATATACTTCCAAGAGAACCCCAAGTGGTTCAGTAATGATACAACTATTACTATATAATTATTTTGGATGAACCATATATTTTTAGGAATATAATATCAATTAATAATATAATATTTGTTTTATAAACTCTTTTATGTCAATTTTGACACTATTTGGTATTTTGTTTTTGTTAAATTTATAACAACATTATTACTTTAGAAAAATTCATCTAACAAACAATTATATGTCATATTAACTAAGAATGTTAGTGTAATTTATAAAAATTATAAAATTACATTTATTGGGATATTTATAATATAAATTATTTTAATATTTCATTAATACCGCAATTATTGCATCAACATTGTGTCATAAATAAATTTATTTATTTAATTTTTAAAAAATATAAATAAAATACCCTTATGTAGGAAATTTTTTTTTATTTCTAATGAATATTTATAATTGAATTTGTCTTATGTATAACCCAATCTTAAAAATGGTTTATTTATTAAACATTGAATTTAACACTTTTAACTCTTCTTTGAATAAAATATTAATAAATGTCCTAATCTAAACCAAGTGGACCTAAAGGATCATATTTTATTCCTAAGTTTGTTTTCAGTCGAATTAAACTTATCCAATTGATTTAAGACATGTGTTAGGGTAATAATAATATCATTTTTACCCTTAATTACCCTATTTACTTTTAATCGTGGTAAATAAAAGTCAAAAGTTACTATTCACAAAAAATTATTTTTATCTTATTGAACCACATTTTACTTAATGATATCAATCATGTCTCTCGGATTTTTAAAATTCAATTTACAGAGGTGGTAAAATTAAGTTTTATTCAAATTTGCAAATGCTTCTAGGAGGTGGGTAAAAGACGGTTAAAAAGTTCAATAAAATATCTATATATCTAAAATTATTATAAACAAACTCCAATGAATTAAATTGAAATTATATAGGTATTATGTATCTATTTTAACATAAAATTAATTTAAATATAATGAATAATTATTTAAATAAAAATTCGGTTTTAAACTGTAACTTACTGTTTTCTAACTATTCATAAAAAATTAAATGTTTTCAGAAAAATAGAAAAAATTCAACCTAACCTAATTTCGATATTTTGAATCCAGAAATGAAGTCCCTTTTAAAAGATAAAATTTATAAAATTTCAAAAAGTTGGTATTACTATTCATAACAGCTAGTGTGATAGGTCGCGGGGTGTAAGAATCTTGAAGATCCGTATAATGCAAGCTATTACTTTATTCAAAGGGAAATGTATCGTGGAACCTTGGGGTGTTACATTCTTCCCCACATTTGGAAATTTCATCCTCGCAATTTTCAAAATTGGGATTCGGAACATAATTGAATGTCCCACATCAGAAAAAAAGTCAATAAAACTTTCATTTTAAAAGAAAGAAAGGTAAGTACAAAGGTTACCCGAGATAACCCATACTAGGATTCCATGTAGGAAAACATGGATATGGAAGATAAAATAGGTGTCAAGTTCTGATGGAGAGGGATAGAAAACATGATCAAGAGAAAGTTAACAACAAGAAAACCACAAACATGAGATGGGACAGATGGTCATTAGTTTCCCAGTATGAAAAGTAAAAAGACAACATTTTTTGTATTTTAGGTTAAATTTCATAAAGATGAGGAGTTTATTTTTGAAATTGACTAAGAACATAAAGATATTTACTTACTTTTTAAGTATATTTTCATCTTTAATAAATTTCTACCACTAACTCATTTTATTTTTCAAACGATGAGTATTCAAGATGACTTGGTCACACCAGAAGAGCTAGAATCAACTTATAGAGAATCACATGATCCAAAAAGGATAAACTATATATTTACCTTTTCTTTAGAGATTAATAAAAACCAAAATGGTTTGTACAAGATCAGATGATCCCCCAAAATGAAATTTCTTTAGAGAAAGAAACAGTAATCTTAAATTCTAAAATTAAACCAACAATACCCCAAAGGTAAATAAATACCATTCAATAAACAACTGTCCATAAAATCCTTTAATATAATCCAAACTAATATTGATACCCAAAACATAGAAGAATAGTCCTCCATGTTAAATTGTATCTCCAAATGACATCGACTACTCTTAAAGTCACATACTTAAAATTAATTAACCTAATCCCATATTATCTATTATAGGTTAATAATTTCCATAAATAACCCAAATCACTATAAATCCACAATAAAAACATAGATAAAAATAAACCATTACTCCTCAAATGAAATAATATAGTATTCTTTTTTCCTTAGGCATATAGTGTTCCCAACAGAGAGAACATCTTCCAAAATAACAATGATCACTTAACCACAAAATCATGTTACTATACTAAGGGTATTCATTTCATAGGACATAAGATCCCAAATCAACTTATTATTGATCAATAAAATCATTTAACTAAAAATAATTAGTCACACTAACTAGGGACTTTACGTAGTCCATTGGTAGGTGAGAAATCCCAATCGCACTCTAGTTGTGGGTTAGATTCCCACATCTTTGTCTGATGCAATGGGTTATCACATGGTCTGCATGTTGTCTTTTTTTAAAAACTATATTTTACAACATTCCATAAATGAGATATATTCATCAAAATAATCATAACATAATTTAACCACCAATGTTATCTCCTACCTCTAATTATCATCCCAAATATTAATAACCTGTAATTGGATCAAATTCATGATCTATATAAACCCAAATGGTTATTTATAACTATATCCACAAAAGAAAATATATCAATTCCTCAAATATAATTTTCACATAACAAACTCCAGGGTTACACATACAATAGAAATGTCTTCCAAAGTAATCTCATCAACATAGAGTACTAATACCTTTAAACATTTTTCCATCCATTTATTTCCACATAGGTTCTTCCTTGACCAAGATGATATCCTATAGAATAGGTAATCGGATTGGGTGATGACAAGGTCCCTTACATATACGACAAATGGCCATAATTGTATTCTTAGGATTATTTTTATTTTCTTCCATAGTACTATTCATTTTTCCTCGACATTTCTTTACTTTTTTCCCTTCTTTCCCACACATAAAGAATTTCTTTGTTCCATTAAGACACCTTCCTAGGTGTCTTCTTCCACATTTCTGGCATGATAGAAATTGATATTTCTTTTCTCCATGGTCTTCACTGCTATTGTTCTTATCATTTACCAATTTTCTATTCCTTGTTGAGTATTGGAGTTGGTTAATATATATGTTTTTGATCATATTTTTTTAAAACTGATTCGGCATGAAGATGATATCTTTTACGCCTATCAACATTACATTGTTTTTCTCATTTCCACCACTTTTCCCACCATTTACATCATGCTCAAAGTTACCATGACATCCTTGGAATCCAGCCATTGAATAAAACCATAAATCATTGTGTGAGTAATAATAGTCATAAAATCATTTAGAGAGTATCATGGCACCTTATTTTTAATTTAAATCACCTTAGGATTAACCAAGGTAATTTATTCTCATCTTATATTAAAATCCACGAAATTGTTTTGTAAATAGAATGTCAATTATCCTAAGCATATCCCCTAGGAGTGTCATAACCAATAGTGCATCAAGGCCCATTGTTGTGTACCGGGATACCCCAGGTCAAGCCAGAAACTCCTTGTCAGAGTTTTCACTTGTAGGTACATCTGTGCCAGAGCCGCCTCTATTTTCTCGTATCCAAACAAGGATGTACTGTTTAGAAAATACACAAAATCTCTACATTACCAAGATTCATAGAAGTTATTATATACTAATCCTCAAATTCTATCTTAGGGTAATGTGATCTATTCATAGTTTATCTAAATCTAGTTTCCAAGGATTGTACTAAACTTCCTCGGATACCAACTGTAACGCCCCGACCCCAGAAGCCCAGAGTCACTGCATCATTATGTATCATTGGCATGATCACAAAAGATCAAGTCTCAAATGATCTATTACTTTAGTATCCTTGGAAGTTAAAGATACATTAATAAGGTTTACATTACATCATAAAATGGAAAACTACAACAACATTATTTCCATAGAAAACACTGAGATCCCATAGATTATCTCTTTAGGTCGGTCATAATATACTTGTTCGCATCCAGTGAAAAATAAAACAAATGTAGGGGTGATCTCAAGTGCTCATTAAAGATAAAAATATAGCAGAAACTTTCATAAATAAGCATAAACATTTAAGGTAATGTATATGACTAAAAAAATAGCCTTTTAAACATGAACTTCAGTATAATATGGAAATGTTAAAATAAAATAATTCCATTTACTTATTCACATGGATATTCTACTAGTCGAATAGTCACATGAAATATCAAGATCCACTTTCATAATGATGAAATGCATAATGAAATACTTTCATAACCACATAGTCAAGGCCTTGTGCCATGACTACAAATAAGATTTTGTCAAGGACTTGTGCCAATACACTAGTTTGTCTCCTGAGACCTACCGATGCATCGAGGAGCTAAATCAGGCTCCACCCATCAGTTACTAATTCCAAATGCATTCCTCGTATGAAAATGATGAAACATAATCTGAACATTCATATTAAAACTAGCATACGAAATGTCAATATTTTAACCACAAACCAATAATGGTATAATAATATTACATTCACAGTCAAACATAACTCATTCAATACAATATTGAAAATTGAATTATAATCAATCAACCTCGATAGATAATAATGAATGATATTGACAAAGATGAAAATAATCATTAAAACTATTTGTGGGGAATATCCCCCTTTTTCTTGAAAACATTTAAAAGTCTCACTATTTATCAAGAAGTCGTTTAAAATATATTTTTGAATCAATGTGTCCCATACCAAACATTTAAAAGGAATTTTAATTTTAATACTTTAATTTCCATATAAATAAACCCTTAAAACCATTTTTAAAACATGGACATTAATGACAATGATTTAGAATAATAAATCATTAAAATATTTTAAAATGATATTTTAGTTAGATTTACTAACCAAAAGAGTGACACTTGAATACAAATAATTAAGGTAATCAAAACATTATGATATCATGTGAATAAATGAATTCATGATATACTATGTCAAAGAACATTATATACACCATATAAAAGTGAATTGGCGTATAACAACAAAGAAGTCTCAATGGAATGTTAATTGAGAGGAAATATATTATAAAGACCGTATTCATAGGTAAATGATAAATCAAAGACATAATTATGTGTGAAAAATATAAGTACACTAAATATTATTTGATATTTAGTGTAAATATATTAGAGGACATTCACACTTATTCTGTTAAAAACAACACCAATGAATTGGATGTTTAACTCAACAAATGGAGATTGAGTTAAAATTATTATTATCAAGTTCATATCGATGACTTGAGAATTTATCAATGGAATGATTATGTGTATAAAAATAATATCCACAGTAAGGGTAGTGGAAATTACTACACAAATAATAAATAGTGATTCCACACATAATCATGGAGTAAAATAGTCAATGAAGTATGCGTAAAGTCGAATGAGTGGAAATTGAAATTTGAAATTCCCTTACCAATTTGGTAACTTACGAAACATACATCCCATGAAATATGGTTCATAAAATGAAGATTTAATTTCTCATAAATTAAAGTATATTACACAAATAAAATCATTGGGCAGTATACACACCACACAAAATAAAATAATGGTTGTATGGCATGAATCTCACAGAAATAGGAAGTGAGATGAAAACCCTTACATCATTGTAATCAATCGAGTCATATGAAAAAAGGCTAACATAACCAAAATTAATCAAATAATACCATTAATATAAATAGAATGATGATAATATATATATCAAATGAGAGTACACAATATACCACATTTAACAAATATGTTGCGAACAGTGGAAATCACATGGAATTAAAAGTGAGATAAGAAACCCCTTAATTTGTACCTTTCCTTGTATGAGGGTAGTTTAACCACCTACATAATGGTAAAATAATTTTTATTAAATTATACAATAATCATATACATTAATATTATATCATATATGATCTTTTAATATTTCTTTGTTAATAATATTTTAGTATTATTGTTGTTTCAGGTGTTAACTGATTCATTTTTCCTTTATATGATTTGGTTCGTAAGTAGTTTTTGTTATGAATAGGATGTATCTTATTCATATTAAGAGTGATATTTAGTCTTTAAACATTATTTTTAATCATCAAATTAAAATTTGTCTTGAATGGATTACGATGGGGAATGAATCTCATCGCGTTCGTGGAGACGGTAATCCATACGTACGCGCAAGCGACAATATCATTCTATTGATATTAAAATAATATATAATTCTATTTTATATCATATATACAGAATAATTATCATGTTATATTAATTATTTACATCAATTACACTTTATTATTATACCCATCTAAATAATAATGTATTGAAAAACAATTACACCACAACATGGAGACGGTAAGCCGTACGTATGCATGTATGGTGACATGTCATTAAAAGGATGGATAGAATAATGAATATGGTTGTACCATATTTATAATAACAACACATTATATAGAATATACATTATTTATTATTTTATAATGGAAACAACAAAGAATGTGTACGTGGAAAAAAGAAAGGAACTTGAAAGAGGTGATGAAATATTTAGATCTTCTTCGGGTTATTTCTTTTGATTTGATCAAAAGGGCTCCATAGGTTGGCTTTATGACTAAAGGAAGGCCTATATGATGATTAGAGGATAGTTGAGAGGGTATTTGGGCATAGGCTGTCTGAGAAAAAAAGGCTTTTGAGGTGTGAATATGAGGGAAGGGGGAGTGCCCTTTTATAAGAGGAGTGAGGTGAACCTTAGGAAAAGCTTGAAATATTATTTTATAATAATATTATTTTCGGTTTCTAATGGCTCCAAATTGAATTATTTAAAGGATAAGATATGGATGGGTCGAAAAACACTCATTAAATAGGTTTTAGACAGGTTTGGGTCACTATATTAACCATATCTTTTAGATTTAACTCTTAGTTAACTAGTTTGACATTTACCATCTCTCATTGTATTTTTACATTATATGGTTAATGAAATTATTATATACTTCCAAGAGAACCCCAAGTGGTTCATTAATGATACACCTATCATTATATAAGTAATTTAGAGGAACCTTATATTTTTAAGAATAGAATATCATTTAATAATATAATATGTTTTTAAAAAACTCTTTTATGTCAATTTTGACACTATTTTTTATTTTGTTTTTGATAAATCCATAACAGCATTGTTACTTCTAAAAATATTAATATATCCATCCCTAATATGTCATATTAACCTATAAAAGTATTAGAATTCATAAAAAGTCTAAAATGAAATTTATTTGGATATTTATAATATCAATTATTTTAATCATTAATTAATATGGTAATAACTGCATCATCATTGTGTCATAAATAAATTTAATTATTTTATGTCTAGAAATTATAAAAAAATACCCTTATGTATTATATATTTTTATCTATCAAATTATTATTTATAATTGAATTTATCATATGTATAACCCTATATTAAAAATGGTTTAGTTATTATGCTTTGAAATTAACACTTTTAACTCTTCTTTGAACTGAAAAATAATAAATTTTCAAATCTAATCCAAGTGGACCTAAAGGATAATATTTTATTCATAAGGTTATTGTTGGTCGAATTAAACTTATCCAACAAAATTAGGACATGTATTTGGATAATAATAATATCAGTTTTACCCTTAATTACTCTGTTACTTTTAACCGTGGTAAATAAAAGTCAAATGTTACTATTCACCAAATATTATTTGTATATTATTGAACCAAATTTTACTTACTGATATCAACCTTGTCTCATGGAATTCCAAAATTCAATTCACAGAAGCGGTAAAATTATGTTTTATTCAAATTTGCAATTGCACCTAAGAGGTGGGTAAAAGAGGGTTAAAAATTTCAATATAATTTTTATGTATATAAAATTATTATAAACTGAATCCAATTAATTGTGTTGAACTTATATAGGTATTATGTATCTATTTTGACATAAAATAAATTTAAAAAAATAAATGATTATTTAAATAAAAATTTGGTTTTAAACTATAACTCAGTGTTTTTCACTATTCATCAAAAATTGAAAGTGTTCAAAAAAATACCAAAAATTCACCCTAAGATAATTTCAATATTAAAAATCCAAAAATGAAGTCCATTTTGAGAGATAGAATTTATAAAATTTCCAAAATTGGCTATTACTATTCATAATGGCTAGTTTGATTGGTCGCGGTGTGTTAGAATCTCGAAGTTTTGTGCAGTGCAGACTATTACATTAGTCAAAGGGAAAGGTACTGTGGAAGCTTGCGGTGTTACACATATAATCCATGGACAATCAATAAATGTCACAAACCCCCTACCTTGATGTCTTATGATCAATACTCTTGAACATCGACACTTAAATCGACATAAAATGAAGGAGATCTACCAAAAAGTAAAAAAGTTCAACCATAGATAACTCATGAGAGAAGAAGAATAAAAAATAAAGGCACTATGGGAATTTAAAACTCACAGGTGGGATTCCAATTCTCCCAAATATGTCTCAATTAGATGTTGGAGGATGAATTGGGAGGGGTTCGGAGTTCTTCAGTCATTCTGTCACTTTTCTTTATGAACCTAGGTGAGAATAAAATATTTATGAAGATGAGACGTGACCCTGCTCTGATTTGTAAAATAAAAATGAAAACTACATAGAATGTTCATGGAATGTACATGATCTGTAATAGAATTAACCGACCTCAGCCTTAAGTGGTCTTCCAGTTCACCTACAAAGTCACGTACTTGGCCGCTATAAGGCCAGTACGTGGTTGTCTTCAATACCCTGGTACACAGTGTGTAATCATAAGCAGACGATGTGTACTTAAAAAATTCACATTTATTCCTTTTCACTCAAAAAAACCAGAAATCAAGATCCATTATAGAAATAAGATCTATTTTCTTGCAATAAATGCGATCCAAATTTTTTTTATGATGTTAGGTTTTTTGAAGGGTTAATATTGGGTCACATTTGTTATTATAGAAGGTAGTAACATACTGATTATATTTTAACACTAGTTTGGGGATTATGGGTTCATGTATATTATACTATAACTATAAATTTTTTTTTTGTTTTTTAGGAAATGTTTTTTATCAATCATGAATTTTTCTGTGTTAAGGGATTGGGTGGCTATATATTATGTCCACGCTAGAAAATGAATGAAAAAAACGTTATTACCATTCCTCTTTGAACAAGGTCATTATTTCCATAATTTACTATCTCATGATATATCAAGTTAAACCAATTAGTTGAAGGGTGATATAATACCCTACCTTTTATCATCTATACATTTGTGTGACAATAAAACTAGTCATAAACATATATTAATGAAACCATGGAAAAACAAAATAGGTTTCTGAACTTATCACAAAACATGAACTTATAAAAAAATATGATATCATAAAATAATATAATTTCTATATTGAATCATATTATTTTATCATATATAGGGTTATGAAACCATCAAATCATGAGAGATAAACATTAGAAAAAATTATCACTGAAAATAAAAAATTTATCCACAAAATAATTTAAATTTTGTTAAAAATGATTAAGTAAAAATTTGTTTCAAGAAACTTTTTATCAATAAAAAGGCCAAAATTTTTAAAAATATAATTATAGATATTAAAAAAGGAAACTTGAAATTAAATGAATAATAAATGACACAAATTTTTAGTGGTAAAGGATGATAATAAATTATTTATTAATCTCTTTAATCTGTTTTTTAGAAGAACTAATTCAAAAAGCATAAAAATGGATTAATTTAACAACGGTTGTAGAAGAAAATATTATTATAATAATATAAAAAATAGATATTTTTTTCTATAATGAAAACACATATCATATGAAAATTATGGACATAGTAGAAATAGATTCATTATTATGAATGAGAGTTATTCTTACCAATACAATACCTTTATATCTAAAAATATTTCATCAATGGGGTTATTAATAATGATGATGTGTAATTTCCCTATAGATTTTTTATAAAAAAAATAGGGGAATTTGTGATTAAATAAATTATTAAAATTATAGTCAATTAAGAAATTCCCTTACCCAATGATTTAGAAATTGATTCGATGCAACCTTTACAGGTACTGTAAATGTTTAACCAAAACCCCATCAGAAACAAAACAATACTAGAACATTGATTATTATGAAATATAATATTTTCATGATATAATAAATTAAATGGGTAGTAGATACCAAATTTTAAATAATAACATGGTGTATAATAAGAAATATGTATAAATGTTAGAAAATTGAGATAAGAAACTCTTACCATGGTTTGGATTCACTCTGAACTTGAACCTATCTTCTGGAATATGAAATTTATATTTATTGAAAACCTTGTTTAGAATATTATTCATCTGTATTTAATTATATAGGTTTCATATATTATCATATTCTATTTATGTATTACATGTATTTTGTATATCAATTTAATGATGTTTTTTGGGAAAATTTTCGGTAACACAATATGTATATTGATCCTGGTTAATGGTGTTGTAGAATAAATTAATAATCTAAAAAAAATATAAAGTGTTTTATTTTATTTTTATATTTTTATAAATTATATATTGTTATATATTTAATTATATTATGATACCAGATTAGGAAACATTCCATCACATGTTCACCTTAAACGATTAGGCGTATTATGATGATTTAGTGTAAGTATCATTTAAATAAAGAATAATATTATATTTCCATTATATTAAGAGTTTTATGAATTATTATTTATTAGTATAAATAAATATATTTTTAACTAATTTTGATGGATATGGAAAAAAATTTCCATCATATCATGAATTTTACAGTCTTCTTATAATAACCGTTGAAAAATTCATCTGCCATATAAAATATAGAAAGTGGTAAATGGAATTTTTATTTATGAGTTATAATTCTGATAAAAAATTAATATTAAACAACATATTTTCCCCTTAGAACTATACATGAAAGGTAGGGGCCATTTGAAAATTTTGGTCTTAGAGGCGGTATTTACAAGTACATGGGATGATGTTTTCCTTTTCAAAAGTGAAAGGGATATAAAATATAATGAATGGTCTATAATCATATTAAAATTTAATTATTTTTTTAATTACATATTTAATTACAATTTAATTTTCAAAATAGAAATTTAATAGTTAGTAAATGAAAGGAATAAATTATGAGAGATTAACAGAGAATGATACCTTTCTCCTTTTGATGATATCCCATGAGTAACAACTTAAGGTGCCTAATCTTGGACTTTTGGAAAGGAAATGCTTCTAAGAAACAGGTTCGTTAACATTAATATTAGTACTCATAGTTTTATAAAAAATTGAAATTCAAATTATTACATAATATTATCATGTTTATCTTAAATACTAAATAAATTTTGATATATTTAATTTCTATATTGATGTAATGTAATTTTAAATATATCTTAATAAACAAATTAGAGTGAAATATAAATTAATTTTCCCAAAACATACACATGGGTTTTATAAATTTCACATATTAGTTTTAATTAATTTATTTTAAATTTTAAATAAATAATTTATATATAATATTGTTCAGATAATGTTATTTCATTCTATTTTCATAAAAGGTAATTTTGGAGAAAAATTGGTATTTTCACCGTTCACCTAAAAATAAATTATTTTTGAAAGATCTCCGAAGTTCACTTTAGGTAAAAAATTTATGTGAAATAAAAAATCATTTTTCAATACTTTAATGAATATTATAATATTCAACGAAATTAATTTGAAATAAAAAAATAACATCTACAGGAAAAATTCTTTTATTGGATGGAATGGCCAGAAGGCCATATTTTTTTATTTTAGGATAATCCCATTTAAAATGTGGTTTAGAGAGAACCCTTACATCACCAAGAAAAAAAATGCATATCCCGAAGGGTCATTGGTTAACTACCTATAGATATTTAAAGAATCAAATACACTATAACATCCCCTCCCCAAAACTTTTTTAAGTTTGCAACTTGCTCACGAAGTGACATTGCTAAAAGATTTCATTTCCCTAGTGATGAGTTTTATGGGTCAATGGTTAGTTCCATTTCAATAGTTAAATATTTGGTCTAATTTTATTCTAATGTTGGATTGATTATTCTTTAATTCACCATCCCAAGCTTTCTATATTAATTTACCCTTCTCATCATTATGTCCTAAAAGGCCCTATGGCTCGAAGGGAAATATATTTTAGCATGTTTTCCATACGACCTAAAGGCCCATGGGTGGACTAGGTGCCAAGTAATATTTTATTCTATATATTTTAATATCTTATATTATCATAATAATCATTTATGAGTATCCACTTTAATTTAATATCAAGTAAAATAGTATTTTTAGATAGAAAAATCCTTTTAAATATTAAATCATATAAAATATTTATCCTTTAAATAAATGAAATTTTAATTGATCACTATCATTTTATTTATTAGAGGTTCTATTAATCATATAATTTTGTAATAATATTTATCCAATATATCATGACTCATTTTTGTAGGGTGTTATGAGTGATGAAATCTATTAGATGTTGTATAAATCTATAATATGTATATGTTCTACAATATAGGGTCCTTATATCCATAATGTCTCTAGGAATTTATCACCACCGATGGTTAACCATGTCCAACCCCAAAACTAGTAGAATATTGCATAAGGGGAACCACAAAATACCCAAGAACATGTATTAGAATAATACTCAAGGAGACCATGACTTACCCAGAGCCTCTATTTGAAAAAAAAATCCTCTTAGGGATACCATGTCCTAACCTACATAATTTGGTACGGAATCCATCTACTAATAAAAATAATACCCTTCTTGAAACCATTATATCAGAGAGATAGTGTAAATATATACCCAGAAATAATTAATAAATCATATGAATTCAGCGAAAGGCCACAAATCACTTGAAACATAATATTTCATGCATCGAGAGTATTCCTACCATAAAATATAGATATATAACACACACACACACACATATATATATATATCAAATCATACACACATGGGGGGCCGAAACTCACCCCCAATATATCACTTCTTACTACAAGGATTAGCTACATACCCAAACCCATAAGGTGCCATTTAGGATAACCCTTAAGAGAAAATTACATCCCAATCACTACCAGTGTGCTAGGATCACAAAGTTAATCTTTGGGTTTTGAAGTGACACCAAAAATCAACAACACTAACATTCATGCATTAACCCTAGATGTGGTAACCAACTCAATAGGGAACCTAACAATTCCCCAATGGTCACATGAGATTCCAGACAAGTTACATGGGTTTCTCTCTCAAATTACATATCCTATGTCCAAATCCTATCACTCAAGAGGAATACATCCCAACACATAATCCTGATCACAACATAGCTTCCTCAGTCTCATAGAAAAACTATAAGATGTTACACGCATGATATGGAATAATGTATATCTCACTTCCACTAAAAACTAGGTATATCCTCTCACATCCATTCAACCCATAGTCATTCCTAAAGAAAAAATGCTCACATACGCATTTATCTAGTGGGGGAAAATCTCTCCACTCAGTCACTCATCAAAATTTAAAGGGAAATAAGTTACCTTTCAAATGACTATTATGTTATATTCACATCCTGCTGGTACCCCTCTAAGGATCTGAGCTCACCCCTTTATAAGATGCGAGAGATGGAATACCCCCATCTTATAGTGTTGCAAATGAAATAAAATTTTAGTGATATAAATCATCGTAGCACAAAATAAGTAAATCAACCAATTGTGATATCAAACCAATAGTAACAATTTCAAAACAAAAAAAATGAACTATTTGAGGTAACATGGATTTTATCTATACACGGGTTAGCTACTCCCGACCACTAATTATTACCTACTAAAAATTCATTTGTATACTAGTATATAGGAAAAAAATAGTAAGTCAAAGCAGAAATGAAAAACCTATCTCTAATACCGCATTGTAACATCTTGGTTCTAGGTGCAGCCCAATGGTGCCCCGAGCCTAGTTGGTCACATGAACTGAAGCACATTTCCCAAAATTCCATAGACTGCTGACTAGTAGCAAGGGCCATAGTGTGATAATGGGGAAACTATTCCATCATCGGTAGAGTATACACATAATAATGAAAATAGTAAACAATATCGAAAGTAGTAATTCCATACAACAAAAGCAAAAAGTTGAAGAATAATAGTAATATAACAACTGGAACATATAAAAATGAAGCATGTCACATTTATCTAGAAAAGAGATAAAAAAATTTACAATGTTATAAATACAATACTAAAACCATAGTATAGAAAATAAGTAAACTCCAATAGCATCACAAGCCTCAACATGGTCCCATTCTCTCCAACTCTAACAACAATCAAGTAACTGATGAAGATGGGTGCTTTCTATTATCTATACCTACAACCATATAATCAGTTTGGGTTCAAAAACATGAACCAAATAGTGTGTGAGATAAACACTAGTAGGAAACCTCAAAATGACTTGTGTCTATCTACCCATGAATATATAATGCAAGTAATATGCAGAAATGAATTAATAAACAAGGATGTACTCAAAAATAAACAGTACTAATGTATTTTAATTACATTCATTTTATTAGTTTAGGGTTAAATTCATTAAATCATGTAAACCATGGGATCTATCCTAATCTCAGTATCCCATGTGTAATAGTAAAAAATGTCTAATAAGTCCATCGAAACAATCATGTAAAGCTGAGTCCAATTATGTTCTTTTTTCTAGGAAGACTTGTCACAATAATTCAATTATTCATAAACAACCCTATGGGAAAATAGTCACAATATAACCCTTTATGGTTTAACATAACACCATAACATGGAAGAATGACCCTATGGGAAAGCTCCCATGGTCTAACCCATTTGGTCCCACATATTACTAAATAAATCCTGAATGACCTCCTAGGTAGCTCTCATGGTCAATACCTCTTGGTCAACATAGAATAAGTTAAATATAAAAAGCCTCATGGGTAGCTCTCATGGTCAATTACCTGGGTTCAAAACAACATCATAAACTGTAAATAACCTACTAGGTTTCTCTCACAGTCAATACCCCCCTTGTTCAATATCTACACAATGTCTCTCCTGGTCCTGTGTAAATAATATGGAAACACACACATTTTTCCTAGTCCAAGGCTCTCACGATCCATTAGAAAAACAATATGCATATCATATCAAAGTATCACATATAATATATAACTTATACATGGAAAAACATTCAAAAATAAGACCACATGAATTTCATGTTATTAAAAAAATCTATCCCAATCTACCAAGGCATGAAAAACAAGGTACTTAACCTTATAGAAAAGTAACTACCACTTTTTAATCAATCAAACAATATCATGTATTAATCCAGGTTAAATTAAAAATCCTACAATACCATAAATGTGGGTTTGTGGAAATTTTAGCACGTATAATCTATGGAAAATCAATTAAAGTCACAAAACCCCTACCATGATGTCGTACGATCAATACTCTTGAACATAGGCCCTCAAATAGGCATAAAAAGATGTAGATCTACCAAACAGTGAAAAAGTTCAACCTTGGATAACTAAGGAGAGAAGAAGAACAAAAAAGAAAGGAATTAGGAGAATTTAAAACCCACATGTGGGATTCCAATTCTCCTAAAGATGTCTCCATTGGAGGTCAGAGGAAGAATTAGGAGCGGTTTGGAGTTCTTTAGTAATTCTTTCACACTTATGTATGAAACTAGGGGAGAAGAAAATATTTATGAAAATGAGATGTGACCCTGCTCTGATATATAAAATAAAAATGAAAACTACATAGCATGTTCATGAAATGTACATTTCGTGTAATAGACTTAATTGGCCTCTGTCTTAAGTGGTCTTCCAGGCCACCTACACATCCATGTACTTGGCTGCTACATGGCCAATATGTGGTTTTCTACAATACTCCGATACACGGTGTGTACTCATAAGTACACCATGTGTTCTTAATAAATTCACATTTATTCTTTTTCCCTTAAAACAACCCGAAATATAGATCCATACTAGAAAATAAGATCAAGGTTCTTGCAATAAAAGTGATCCAAATATTTAATACGATGATAGGTATTTTGAAGGGATAATATGGGGTTACATTTTTTATTATAGAATCCAATAACATAATGATTATGTTTTAACACTAGGTTAGGGATCATGGGTTTATGTATATTATACTATAACTCTTCATAAAATGTTTGTTTTTTAGGAAATGTCTTTTATTAATCATGTATTTATCTGTGTTAAGGGATTGGGTGGATATACATTATGTCCACACCTCAAAAGGTATGAAAACACGTTATTACCATTCCTCTATAAACAAGCTCATTATTTCCATAATTGACTATCTCATGATATATAAAGTTAAACCAATTAATTTGAGGGATAAATAATACCCTACCTTTTATCATCTATACATTTTGTTCCAAGAAAACTAATCATAATCATATATTAATGAAACCATGGAAAAAAATAGGTTTCTGAACTTATCACAGAACATGAACTATGAAAAAATATGATATAATAAAATAATATCATTTCCATTTGGAATCATATTATTTTATCACATATAAGGTTATAAAAACATCACTTCCTAATAGATAAACCATAGATAAAAATATAACAGAAAATAAAAAATCTTTCACAAAATCCATTAAATTATGTAAAAATGATTAAGTAAAAATTTATTTCAAAAGACTTTTTATGAATGAGAAGGAAAAAATTTGAAAAATATAATTATAAATAGTACAAAAGGAACCTTGAAATTAAATGAATAATAAATCACACAAATTGTTAGTGGTAAATGATGATAATAAATTATTAATTAACCTCTTTATTCTATTTTTAAAACAACTACATCAAAGAAGAATTAAAATGAATTAATTTAAGAATGGTTTTAGAGGAAAATATTATTATAATAAAATAAAAAATAGAAATTGATTTCTATAATAAAAACACATCTAAAATGAACAGTATGGACATAGTAGAATTAGATTCATTATTATGAATGAGAGTTATTCCTACCAACACTATAATTTTATATCCAAAAAATATTTCATAGATGGGGTTATTAATAATGATGATGTGTAATTTCCCCATAGAAAAAAATGTAAAATATGGAATTTCTGATTAAATAAATCATGAAAATTATAGTCAATTAATATATTCCCTTACCTAATGATTTGGAAATTGATTTGATCCAACCTTTATGGGTACTGTAATGGTTTAACCAAAACCCTATCAGAAACATAAAAAACACTACAACATTGAATATTATGAAATATAATATAGTCATGAAATAATATATTAAATGGATAGTAGATACAAAATTTTAAATAATAAAAAAGTGTATACTAAGAAATATGTATCAAAGGGGGGGGGGAATTGAGATAAGAAACTCTAACCATGGTTAGGATTCACTCTGAATTTGAACTTAACTTCTGAAATACCAAATTTATATTTATTGAAAACCTTATTAGGAATATTATTAATTTTTTTTTAATTTTATATGTTTCATATATTATAATATTCTATTTAGGAATTACATATAATTTTTATATCAATTTAAAGATGTTGTTTAGGAAAATTTTTAGTAATACATTAGGTATATTGATCATGGTTAGTGGTGTTGTAGAATAACATAATAATCTATAAAAAATATATAGTGTTATATTTTATTTTTATATTTTTATAAATTTTATATTGTTATAAATTTTATTATAATGTGATCCCAGATTAGGAAACATTATATCATATAATCAACTTAAAAGATTAAGCTTATTATGATGATTTATTTTATGTATCATTTATATAAAGCATAGTATTATATTTCCATTATATTAACAGTTTTATAAATTATTATTTATTAGTTTAAATAAAATTTTATTTTTATCTATTTTTTTGGTTAGGGAATGATGTCCATCATATCATGGAGGTTGCAGTCAAGATATAATAATGAGTAACAAGTTCATTTTTCATATAAAATTAAGAATGTAGTAAATGGAATTATTATTTATGGGTAATAATAATGATAAAAATATAATATTTAACAAAAAATGTTTCCATTAAAACTACCCCTAAAATGTAGGGGGGGATTTGATCATTTTGGTCTTGGAGGTGGTAATTTACACATATGCAGGATGATGTTTTCATTTTAAAAAGTGAAGGGGATAAAAAATATAATTAATAGTATATAATCATATAATCATTTTATTATTTTTTAATTACATATTTAAATACAAATTAATTTTAAAAATAGAAATTTAAAAGGTAGTAAATGAAAGGAATGAATAATGACAAATTGACAGAGAATATTACCTTTCTCCTCTTGATGATATCCCATGAGTAACAACATAAGGTGCCTAATCTTGTCCTTTTGGTAAGAAAATGCTTATATGACACATATATGTTGTTTAGGATAGTCTTGGGTAGATTTTTTGTCCAGAATAAGTCATTTAAATGGGTGAATAAGTAAAGGGTGGAGGATTCTTTTATAATGGATATGAGGGGTACTATTGTAAAAATAAAAGGTAACAATTTGATATTTAAGGTTAATCCATTCTATTATTGAATAAATATGAGTTTTTGTGATATTAGGTTGATAAGGCCTCAGTAAATTGAACTTATTTTCTAAAAATATTTCATTATATTTATCCATATGTTTCTATATTTTACCATTTTATTATTATCATTGGTTACTAGTTTCATAATCAAATAATATATGTTTTACTAAAAATATAAAATAATCCCTCTTAAACAATTTGGTGTTATAGTAGTAGATTTATTCCCTATTTAATATAATTAAATATCTAAATAATATCACATTTAATTTCATATCAAATTAGAACACATATAAGATTTTTTTTTGAAACATTGTGTTTTAACCATTATGTGTTCTTAATATTGTTTAGCATTGACTCCCAATTATATTTATTTTAACAAAATTATATATGAGATTATAAATTTTAAAATTTTAAAAATCTAAAATATATTAATTTAATTGATTAGATAAAAATTACAAAATATTTATAAAAAAATTCGTTGAAAATGGTTTTTTTACCATTATCAGGTTTCATTAACATTAATATTAGTACTCATACTTTTATAAAAATTGAAATTGAAGTTATTACATTGTATTGTTATGTTTATCTTAAATATGAAATACATTTTGATATATTTAATTTCTATATTGATGTAATGTTATTTTAAATATATATTAATAAAAAAATTAAAGTGAAATATATCTTAATTTTCCAAAAAAATTACACATGTGTTTTATAAATTACACCTATTAGTTTTAATTGGTTTATTTTAAATATTAAATAAGAAATTTATATATAATATTTTTCAAATAATTTTATTTCATTCTAATTTCATACAAAGTAATTTTGGAGAAAATTTGGTATTTTTACTTTTCACATAGAAATAAATTATTTTTGAAAGATCATAGAAGTTCGCCTTAGGAAAAAAAATTTGGAATAAAAATTCTATTTTAAATACTTATAATGAAAATTATAATATTAAACAAAATTTATTTACAAAAAAAATAACATCTAGAGTAAAAATATTTTATTGGATGGAATAGCCCGAAGGTCATATTTTTTATTTCAGGATAATACCATTTTAAACTAGGTTGAGAGAGAAGACATACATCACCCAGAAAAAAATGAATAGACTAAAGGGTCATTGGTTAACTACCAATACATATTTAAAGAATCAATTACAATGTACCATACCCTCCCCAAAACTTCTTCAAGTATGAATCTTTCTCACCACGTGCCATTTCTAAAAATTTCATTTCCCTAGTGATGATTTTTATGGGTCAATAGTTAGTTCCATATCAATAGTTAAATATTTTGTCTAATTTTTTTCTATTGTTGGATTGATTCTTCTTTAATTAATCATCCCAGGATTTCTTTATTAATTTTACCCTTCTCATCATTATTTCTTGAAGGCTATATTTCTCAAAAGGAAATATATTTTAGCATGTTTTCTATAGGACCTAAAGGCCATTGGGTGGACTTGGGGCCAAGTAATATGTTATTATGTATATTTTAATATCTTGTATTATCATAATAATCATTTATGAATTTTCACATTAATTTAATATCAATTAAAATAGTTTTTTTAGATAGAAAAATCCTTTTAAAAATTAAATCATATTAAATAGTTATCCTCTAAATAAATGAAATTTTAATTGATTACTATTATATTATTTAATAGAGGTTTTATTAATCATATAATTTCTTATTAATATTTTTACAATATATCATGACTCCTTTTGGTAAGGTGTTATGCGTAATTAAATCTATTAGACATTGTATAAATTAATAATATGAATACATTCTAAAATATAGGGTCCTTATATCCAAAATGTCTCTAAAAATATATCACCACCCATGATTAATTACTTCCAACCCCAAAACAAGTAGAATATTGTATAAGGGGATGCACAAAATACCCTAGATCTTTTATTATAATAATACTCAAGGAGACCATGACTTACCCCAGAGCATATATTGGAAAAACAATAATCTTAGGGGGACCATGTCCTATCCTACAGAATTTTGTAGGGAATCCATCAACTACGAGAAATAATACCTATCCTAAAACCATTACATTAGACAGATAGTGTAAATACATACCCAGAAAGAAATAATAAATCTTATAAATTCAGCGAAAGTCTTCAAATCACTTGAAAAATCATATTGCATGAATAAAGTGTATTCCTACCACAAAACATAGATATATTATATATATATATATAATCATACACACTAGGGGGCCAAAACTCACCCCTAATACATTACTTCGTACTACATGGGTCAGCTACATACCTTAACCCATAAGGTACCTTTTAGGATACCCCCTCAAGAGAACAATGCTTCCCAATCACTACCAGTATGCTAGGCTCACAAATTTAATCTTTGGGTTTTGAGGTGACACCCAAAATCAACCTCACTAACATTGATTCATTAAACCTATATGTGGTAACCAACAAACTAGGGAACCCAACAATTCCCCCTTGGGCACATGAGATTCCAGACAAGTTACATGGGTTCCTCTCCCTAATTATATATCATATGTCCAAATCCTATCCCTCAAGTGGAAAACATCCCAAGACATAATCATCATCACAACATAGCTTCCTCAGTCTGATAGGAAAACTATAAGATGTTACACTCATGATATGGAATAATTTATATCTCACTTCCCATGAAAACTAGGTCTATCCTCTCACGTCCAGTCAACCCATAGTCATTCCCAAAGAAAACATGCTCACATACTGATGTATCTACTAGGGGACACTCTCTCCACTCTATCACTCATCGATATTCAAAGGTAAATAAGTTACCTTTCAAAGGACCACTATGTTATATTCAAATCCCGCTGGTACCCCTCTAATGACCACATAACTTTAGGAATTTATTCATTATAGATCCCATGACCATCAGTGTTTGAGGCATAAAGTGAGTTCTTAAGGGTTAGTAGTGGAACTTTAAACCTCTATTGCATATATTGGAATCATCAAAAACATTATATAAATAAATGTCCATTCACCCACAATGGAGATAACACATATCCCATGTGTATGAAAAGATTAAGGAACTATAGTGTATGATCGAAGACCATTTACCACATATGGAGTTACTTATTTAACGAAGAGCCTAACCACAACATCCAAATTTAATCCAAGTCCAGCAAGACATCATCCATCAACAATATTTCTTATTTCATGCCAAAATATCTTACATAGTTTATTTAAATAAAATTATGTATATATTCAAATAATTTAAATATACATTAAACCTATAATATCCTCGAGCAACATCCTATCACTAAAACCTCAAGTAATATGGTGTGGTACACTCCTAAAACACACCTGAACCAAAGTAATGAATAATACGCAACACCCATCACTGATTAAACATCCAAATAAATTTAATTTAATAAAAAATTTATAAAATTCACTTGGAAACATACAATCAATTAAATGGTGAGATATAATTTGGGTTCATTGTTAGGGGATGTCCTCTTTCCACACTAAGTAAAATCCCTATAATATTATGGTGATTCCAACTTTATCCAGTGTAATCATCATTTAAACCTTAATTTGAAACATTTTAAATTAGTTTTGAGTGGGAAATAATAAGGAATAAGGGAATAATGGGACATCATACCTTCAATTAAAGTGAAAGATGCCAAAAAAATTACTCCATTTTGAAGGGTTTTAATGGAGAATGTAGGGGAGGAGCTACCACTTGTTAATAACATGTCAGAGAATTAGAATAGAGAAGTGATCCATAATCAATTGGGTGGGATATATTTTTCCAGAGTTTATAAATAATTTTTTTTCCACTCAGTTGCTACACAGTTTTTTAAACTATATATTGAAAATGAAAACTGCTTTTTACAAGGTTTCACACCTCATAAAGAATTTCCATTCAATTTTATAAACCATGAAACAACCATGCCGTGTTAACTATCTTTATCACACCCTTATCAAGAATTTACATCATGGTTTAAAAAACCATGCACGAACCATAATTATCCATATTAAACTCAAATTTCAGGTTTTTCATAGTTTCTATTCACCAATGTGCCAAATATGGTCTAACACCCTGTGAAAAACCAACCCATATGATTTTCTCAAATCGTTGACTCTAATCATGTAATAATAGAGAAATATGGAAAAAACCTTCCAAAATTTCAAACCTCAACTCAAAACTCCCAATATCCACTTAAGAACATTAAACACCTCTCAGTCCTTGATCTTTTTTAAAAAGAATCTTTGAGTTTATCTAAGTCTCATAATCCATATATAAATCTAAATTCTCAAAAATCTTCTCAATTATTGGACCAAAAAATCAAATTCCTTCTAAAATTTAAACCTTTATTGATGTGGGTCATTAAACTATTTATAATTGGTATCCCCAAATTATTAATGAAAACATTCCACAAGGTGAAAGTACTATTAAGAATTAAAAACCCTTCAAATTAATCTTTAATTTATTATTTTATTATAATATATTTTAATTATAACTTTTAACTATATTCAAGTATGATATATGTTATAAATCTTTAATAATATTCATATAATTTTAGAAATACTGATTTATCTATAATTTTAATTAAATTACTCTAAAATATCATTAGTGGATGAATAAAAATGAAAATAAAATGAACAATGTGTTAATAGTTCATCATTGTTAGACTTAAGATATTTCATTATAAATAAAATCCTTAGATAAGAATAGATATATACTTCTAGAAGATGAAACTCAAACATAATAATTCTATCACTATTATAAGAATGAAATTAAAATTCTTCCCAAATATGTGTCTCAGATTATTCTAGAAATAGAACTCTACAAAACCATTCAATATATAAAGTATAATTCATGGGGAGAAATAAAAATATATATTGATGATGATATATAAAGAAATTAATATCTTTTATTCTCATATAATGGTGTTATAGAAATAGAAAAAGTGTGTGTTTTAAATTATATGGGATGACTTAGTATCGGTTTGTTTTTAATGTTTGTGTAACTAATCGTGAATTTTTAATTTTGTTAATTTTAGTGGTAGTCTTATATCAATGATTCAAATATATTCATTATTTTTGTGGTTGTGACAATGGATAAATGATGGTGATACTTTCTGTATGATTAAATTTTCTATTTTATAGTTTTAATACCTATTGAATTTCAATTCATGGAAGTGTTTTTTTGAATCCTTATATATATAGAATGTGCTACTTAGGATTAGTGTTAAGGCTTGTGTAAGTATTAAATATGAAAATAATGGACTTGATTGTAATAGTTTTTAATAATTTTATTTTTTATTTTTAAATATTTTTGAAGGGTTATGTGTAATTTTTATGAGTTCACCATAATGTAGATATCATAAAAAATATAAAAAATGAATTAGAAGGAATAAAAATTCATTGTTAATTTCATTATAAATCATAATAATACATAGAATTTCATTTGTTTATGAATCTATAAATCACTTCACCATCATGAATAATATATATTTACTATTCTATAGTTGGAGAAATCATGAACATCTAATTATAATGGAGATCACCAAACTAAAGAGAGAATTTAACATTTATATTATTAACACCCAATGGACAATATTGACTATGAAAAACTAATGAATAATTAATATATGAATGAAAATTGTTATTAATAAATGAAAAAAACATAAAAAATATTTAATAGAAAATTAATAATATAGTATATTAAATTGGGGGTTTGAGTTCTTTCAAGCCTATCAAAAATTAAGGTAATGGATTCTCTCTCGATCTATATTATAAATATAGATTTTATATATATGGTTACCCTTTTTACTATTTTATCTAGTTTCCATTTAATTTACTATATTCTTTAAAATATTTCAATTTTTAGGAATTTTAATACATATTTATTATTATTTTAGTTATTTATGCTTAATTAAGTCTTTATGTCATTTGTGAGGGAATTATTGTATCGATCCACATTTTTTTAGTTATGTACCCACATATTAATATATATTCATATATTTTTTCATATATTTTTCTATTAAAATATCCTATCATGTTATTCCTTATTTATAGAAATTAACATGCTTGTTTATTGTACTCATAACTATTAATTCTTGATTCATAACTTAAGATATCATAAGGGGAGATTATTTAAATTGGATCCAATATCCAATTTGTTAGTATTTTTTTATTTAAATAATTAAAATTTATCATAATCATGAAAATTTTGAAATGTCTTGATGTGATCTTGAGTACTGATTGTTTGTAAAAATTTGACAGTGTCTAGATGTGACCATGAGTAACGACTATGAGTGAAAATTTCCCAATGTTTGGAAGTGACAATGAGTACAATCCATGACACTAAATTTCGAAAAGTTTTTAAGTGATTGTGAATAATAACTGTGTTTGAAAATTTCAAAAAAAATATTACTGACAAAAATTACTAATAGTCAGTTATAATTTTCATATGTTAGGATATTACCATAGGAACTGACTGTGATTGAATTTTTTTCTAATTCTATTTGTACCACATGGACAAAAATGAACCTAAAACTGGAACAAAAATTTATATTCCGCATGAAAAAAATATCACTGACTAAATGAAAGAAATTATCCTAACCCATGAACAAAATATACAGAGCACATGAACAAAAATACATCTACCAATTGAAAAAAAATATACTGACCATGTGGTAGCAGTGCAATCAAGAGACATATTATTTGGAAGAGAGGGTTCACAGGAGGTTGATCCATTACAACATAGTTATATGGTGTATCCTTAGGAATGTAAGGAAGGGGAATATTTCTACATGTTTTAGGATCTACATGTTATATAGTGTGGGGTAATGATAATTCCATGCCCCAAAAGGTATGATCCAACTATTATGCTTGGAAATTGATTTGAAGGTTTGGCGAGTGAACGGGTGGATTTAAGACATAAATCCACTCGGGTAGATATTCTCAATAAATAGAATGTATTTCTAGGTTAAGAGTATAGTTATGAGTATTCTTGTCAATTTTTAGGTGATAATTCATTTGAAATCTTTGGTAGTGTGCTACACAGTCCAAGGAGGGGGAAGTGCCTAAGAGGAAAACCTGGATTCAGGGAGATCTATCCTAATTAAAAACAAAAATATAAATGGGGAAAGGACTAATCCTGCTTACCTCAACAAATGGAGATAATATATAACATAAATTAAATGTCCATGGTGATGTAATGTGATCCCGATTTTTCTGGACACAAATTGACTGTTTCTGGTTATTATAAGGACCAGAAGTAGGGAAAAGGTTGGTTGGTGACATTGAATTAGAAGCAGGATGGCTTGGTGATGGAGAACATATCTTTTTTACATTATAAACAATTATCATGGAGAGGATGTAGACAATTGGGAGTCATGGGAACTTATCATTAAATTTGATGAATAAATGTTAGAGGAATCGTTCCTAGTAAATGCCTCATATGGGGGGATACTGAGAAGATGTCTAAGAGATTTCTACATGTGGAAACTAATAAAGTACATTCAGACTAGATCAACAAGAAAGATTATATATAAGTAAGAGGACTTAATGTTTCAAAGATTAAAATGGAGGATTACATTAAATTGTGGGACAATATGGATTATTGGTTTGAAGACCTTATCAACGATGATCCAGCAATAGAGGTAAATGGAATTCCATTAAAATTATTTTAGAATGTTGCATCTAAAAAGTTTAAATAATATTTAAATGGTTCAACTATATATTATGGAATTTTATGTTTTTTATTTTGTACCTGTATGGGTTCTCACTTTCCCTTATTTTTTATCAAAATAAAAACCGACATTTCAATCAGTACATACTATATGAACAAAAATGTACTTACAGTAAAAACAAAATCTATTGACCATATGAATAGAAGATTCACCAAACACATGAAAAAATGTACCTAACACATAAAAAATATAAGTTAATCTAAGTTAAAATTTGGGAAAAAATTTAACCTAATAGTTGACCTATTTATATTAAATTATTGTTTTGATGTATTATCTTAAAACATGCTCTGCTTTATTGATATTTTTTTCTTCGAATAACTACATGTCTTCTAAATGTTTTTATTGACTATATTTTCCTTGATTAATTATTAATTAATTTAATAATAAAATATTTGTAGGAATTTTATATATGATTAAATCATCATCACATTGGTTGATGTTTAAAGATGCATTTTTGGAAAACATGAGTTTTAAATTCATAGTGGATAGATTCTGAATAGTTTATCTAACATAATATATGTGAGTTTTCCATGGGACTTATTGATGATTACAGTAAATTATTAGTGATATATTAATTAAGATAATGTTTTATCAATATACAATATTATTTTTTAAATTTTATAGACTATCCATGTAATCCACATAGGTTTATTCAGAAGGGGAATTTAATGAATAAATCATACGCATATTTATGAATCAAAAACTAAAACATGTTTCAAATTTTAAATCAACAGTGAAAAGTGTAAGTCTATATTCATTGAGTTTTATATATCAAGATTATAGTAACAGAGGTTATAAATATTCTTGATCTTTATATGTGCGACATACTTTGGGGATCAACTTCAACTTTCTGGTGAACTACAATTGTTTGACCCTTTTTATATTTGAAGATGTCATTGTCACTTCAACTCACATACTATTATAATTTCATCTAGTTTTATGTATTTAATTCATTATGAATCATTATAGATTCATAATATTAAAGTGTTATATGATCCATTTGAATATAGAATTTTGGGTTATGACTCCCCAAAAAAAATCTAGGCATCGGGTTGTGCCTTTAGGTGGAAAAGAAGATAAGTTCAGGTTGTTCCTCTATTTAGGAAAAGGTATGTGTTTTTTGTTTAATCCTATAAGGTTAATAGTATTTTTAGTTTGTTTGTAAATCCATGTGGGAATAAAATAATTGTAAAATTACATTATAATGGTTACAGTGTTTTCCATCGCATTATGTGAACTAAAGAGGTAATGAGTGAAATATGGTCATTTCGATCTAAACTACTAAAATAATCTCTCGATATATATATTTTAAATTTTCAAAAATATAACATTAAAAACTCTAATATAACCATATATATAATATAATTTTAAAAAGTCATATTCACCCTTTCTTGGATATTATATCATAACTATGAACCAAAAATATTCACAGTCATCCTCTTCCATTTATGTAAACAATTTATCTCTTTATTAATCAAAATTTTTGTATTATGTATATATGTCACCTAATGAAGGTGTTATATTAATTTTTCTATTTCCTTATAATTATTTAAATGTATTCTTACTCTTTACTTTTTACTGATTCATTCTTCACACATTATAACTTTTGAATGGAAACTATCGCTCAGTCTCCCTAGGTTTATTTCAATTAACACTTTTGCATCTATCCTTTATTATGTTGTTTATATTACTCAATTTTTATTTTTATCTATACAATTTCCAATAATTTTATTATTATATACATTTATAATCACTATAAATAATCACTCAGTTTTCTATGATTTTTCCTGGGATATTCCTATTTTATCTCTTTTTGGTTTTCTATTTCAGACTCATTTTTTTCATATTGTATATTTTTCATAATTTATATGTTTTATATTGATTTTATTATGAATTTTTCATATTAATACTTATTTTATATTTATATAAAATTTCTTCCCCTTATTTATTATGGATAACATAAAACATTTTAAAAATTATTGGAAAATATTTCTTTCATGCCATAAAATTTCTTCTCTTCATCTTCAATATTGTTCTTCAATATATTAATTTCATTTCTATGTGTCATCATATGGATATCTATTATAACATATAACTTTTTATAATAAGATGAAAATTATTCGATGTATCTTATAAAATAGAATGACCATAGACAAAATAAAAAATATATTGATAAGAAGAATAATTCATAAACCCGACTCCCAAACTATTGTTCATAAATAAAATATATATAGTAAAAAATTTCAAAGATTAAAAATGAATTGTACCTGGATGTAGTTTCAAATAAAATTAAAAGAAATAGTTATGGGTAAATTATAAAAACCAAAATACCAACATGTCCCTCTGACTAAGAACATTGTTCAATGCCAACATAATAAAACAAAGAAACAAATAAAAACCCACAAAAAATGTTTCTTAAAGGGATTCCTCATTATTTCTCATGTTTAAATATAGAGGAAATTAATTATCTATATCAATCACCATTGTATTCCTCTATTTGTAATAAATATTATTGGAATTTTTAATATCTTAAAATCTATAAAAATTTTAATAAAAACCTAATTTCTCTCCCTAACCATATTACATGGGTCACCATTCTACAATCAACCTCTTTCTTATTCCTAACACTACCAACATACATCACCTTTATTTTATATGAAATTATTGATGGAAAAAATGGAATAATAATATCATGAATTAAACAAAGTGATATATCATTATTAATATATAAAGAACCATAATATTTAGAGTTATAATATGAGAAATCCTCTCAGGAAACTATAGGTAATGACTTCATAGTATATCTAGTAACCATAGTTATCTCTCTATGTGAATAATCATTCATTATTTCCATTTTCCAATTTACATGGGAAGTAATAAACCTATCAATGTCCACTATTGAGATAAATTATTTTCAATATCATGGAGATATTTTGGTATAGTTATAAGAGAGTTAACAGAATAAATAATTTTAGCTGTCTGGCCATGTTCTATCCATTTTTATTAAGTGGGTATATTAATATAAGATCCATGATTCCCACCAACCAACATGGCTATTTTATGTTGTGTAAAAGACAAAATTCTCACTAAATTGGTAACCTCACCTTTAATATGTTTCTCAATATCCACCAACAAACTCGTAGTTTTGTATAATATGGATCAAACTCTTTTATTCTTGAAAATTATTCTTTCACATCATTATTTTTTAATCTATGGGGAATTAAACCCCCTCCTTATTTTGGTGGCTATTATCTACCTGTATTAAAATATTGGTTTTTGTAGAAGTTGTGATAAAATACTAATTAAATCATCCATTATTCCTCACCAATAGTGGCATTGGGATATTGAATATGAAAATAATTATTTACATAATAATAATTAACAATATCTAATTTTCTACAAATTAGTAATGAAAAAAATAATGTTTTCTTCAATTTGAAAGTTGAAAATGAATTATAGAATCAAATGAAAAAATTTGGAACAAAATATCATTATGATAAATTATCTTTTTTAGGTTTTAAGAAATATTTTAACTCATAATAAGGAAATAAAAATTCTTTGAATTTTATATATTTAAAATATAGTGAACAATACTAAAAAATATATGTAAATCTATAAAGTGGGACACTTGAAATCCAAAATTCCAATTTCTTTCAATAAAAAGAGATAAGAATTTTATAATTTTTATGCATGATTATACACAATTTTTTAATTTTATTTGTATTGAGTAAATAAGAGGATATATATGTTTTTAAATGGTGTAGAAGTGAATTTTAAATTCATATATGATTACACGTTTAAAATTTTATGCCTAATAATGTATTTGAGAATAAAAAGGGGGAGTTTGAATAAAATATTGAAAATTATGCAATTATAAAATAATATATCTCACCATACATGAATTAACAAAATATTATTTTAGGATAAATGAATTTTTGTTTGTTAAAAATTAGAATAATGTTTTTATTTAATCAAATAATATTAAAGTAATTTTGATGAAAAGACCCAAAAGTTATTGTCCTTATAATAAATCTCTACTTAAAGTGAATAAATTTAATTATCACACATTATGGAATATTGTTTAGAATGAATTCATGTTTTTAGATATAGAAATTGTTTAATATTAAACATTTTATAAAGGTTAATGGAAATAATATGGTAGAATGTTTTGAAAGAACTGATAAAGATAATTTGCAAAAAAATATATATAATGAACAATGTTTAAGGTGTTCCAATATTATTATGAAGAACTTAATAGATATATTTGATATTATTATTATTATAATTCATGATGGTTATCACAATCATCACTTACATTCGATTATTCTATTCCAGATATCTTGACATGTAGTGGTATATAATGTATAAAATCAGTTGGGGCATGAGGTTTCCATGATTCGTACATGAAAACTAAAATATTTCAAGTGATCATGAAAGAATGAAACATATTAAATCTTTGTTTTAAAAATATAAAAAGTATGTAGGACCTAATATTTTCAATATATATGGTATAATTATAGACTAAAAATGATGGAATTTATGATGTTCTAACCACACTTAAATACTTTTAGCTGTGGGTTGAAAAATTATTTATTATTATTTGTAACATAATGATTGGATTAATTATTAAATGGAAGAATCTAATCAATTCAAGAATATTGAACAAGGGATTTTTTATCCCTTATTGGAAAAAAGTGTTTTATAGGGATAATATTTTTTGGGAAAGATCGATGAGGATGGTGTGGTTTAATAGAAATAATATCATTTAGTTTATAATTAATATTTGAAAACTAAGGGTATCAATTTTGAAGATACTTTTACTGTAGTTTCAAGGATTAAAATGGTAATAATGTTTTTTTAAATTTATACTCAATGGAATTACGTGGTTTTCAATATGTAAGTAAAATTTAAAAATTTAAATGGATTTTATAATTTAGAGGAATGAATTAAAATAATTTACATATATACCCTTTTTATTAATGGGACATGAGTGAAAAAGTCTAATAAGTAAATTGTGGGGCCGAAACAACATCCCTTGGAATGGTATTGAAGTCTATAATATACCATAAATAAAATTAAATCCCATAGTGGAAAGGTGTATAATAATATCCATGTTAAAGAAAATAACATTTTATCATTAGTTATGATACAATGTGATAATGACATTACTTTTTAAGAAAATAAATTGAAATAATTCATAGAAATTATTATCCAAATGAAGAAAAGCATTAGAATGCTAATAAACAGTGAAATAAATTTTTTATTTGGTTTTATTATTTTGAAAATATCATACTATAATTTTTCTTTTGATGAAAAATATAATCATGGGTTTTTAAAGTGGTTTGGAATTGATAATTAAAGAGATGTAAAGACACCCATATCTATTTGGGATAAATTTTCTATGAATGGGGAATGAAGGGGTCTAGACTAAAAATTATTTAGGATGTTGATAGAATATTTTCCATAAGTTGTGTCATTATATCTATACATTTTGTTTTTTCAGATAATGTTCATAATCACAAATAAATCTAATAAATTCTTGTAACACACTAACATTTATTTATCTATTATACTTAAATAAATTTGAAATGTTTGATATATTGTTTCATACGCAACACCAAACACAAATGAATAATGATAAAATATTCAAAAATTATCATTAAATGTGACCTTTATCAACTATATATTATATTAGAGGTTAAGAATAAGTCTAAATAAATAATGGAAAATATGTATATCATTTTTTTCTATATGAAAAAAATATTTATTAATTTCTCTAAATTTGGTAAACAACTTTAAATGTTAAAAATAACACCATTTACCACCTTTTTTAAAGTATTATATTATTATATATTCTATATCTTAATTAAAAATAATTTAGTATTTTTATAAAATATCTTTTAATTTACGTTAATCAAATGAATAATTTTTCATAAACTGCTTATTAATTTCGTGGAAGATAATATAAAATCATTTGAATATACAAAGTGTAATTTTCCTTAGAAAAAATTTATTTGCACAATGTGTTTTTTAGCTTATTAAATCAAATTAATCACTATTTATTAATTATGATTATGGATTTTTTAGATAATTTATTCAATGATATAAATTATCATTTATATAATGGTGTTTACTATTAATATAATGAAAGAAAATTAAATTTATGATTAAAAAATGCATTTTCCTTCTAAATTATTTTTTCATATTTTGAGTATTTACATTATAATTAATATTAAAAAATAGGATTAGAACCTAATAAATTGGATTTAATATTTTTAATTATCATAAATAAAATTAGCTAATAATTTCAAGTTAATTTTTTAATAATGAATTGTTACCATGGTAAAATTCAGGTTTCCATTATAGGGGTTAAATGAATTAAATTTTGGTTTAGCTTAAGATATAAGATATAATATATCACAAAAAATTGAATTTTTTTATTTTAATATTTTATTTTTACCATACCCTTATTATTTTTTATTATATATCAATTTGGAGTCCAGTTAATTGATTAAAACATATATTATTTAATAATGTTCCATGTTTTTACATGTATTCCACAAACCTAAATTATAAAAAGAAACCTCATATTCTCTCATAACCACACCACAAGAGCCATTTATCATGTCTAATTTCTACGCAAATACCCAAACAAACCATGCACAAGAACTTGATGTTTTTTTCATCCAGAATACCCATTTAAATATGTTTGGGGTAGTTTTTATAATATATGTATAATAAATCTATATGAATTATATATGAATTATAAACACATATGAATCAATATTGGTACTGAGGTAATGTTTTATATTACAATTAAATTACTTTTCTGGATTATCTGTGTTAAATTTATAATGATAGAAATTATATTATCCTTGTATATAAAAGAAATATATTTTATTCTTCTCTAGATATTTTTTTATGGATTTCACGATTTCCTTAAAAATTATAATCTATGTCGCTTAAAATGATTCAGAGTTTTTTTATAAGAAGAATCCATATTTCTTCTTTATTTTTTGAGAATATTTCTCAAGAAATTAAATGTATTTCCAAATATTTAATTAAGGTGTATATATATAATAAAATTTTTAGAATGGGTTTTTAGTCCCTTTGATTTTATTTATATATTATAGAATGGAACATTTCAAAAAAAAAATTCATATATGAATCTTGTTTTATTTTTATGATTTTTTGGAAGGAAGTTTTTATTTGATCATATATGGCATGAAAAAATTTCATGTTGTCAAATATTTTAATTTTAATAGAGATTTATTTCAAGAATTCATTACTTTTCAAATAAAAGTTTTTCCCAAAATATTATATAGTTCTAGTATTGAATATTTTTAAAATAAATTTATGTATTAGAAAATTTTTGTAGTAAATGATTAATGGTTTTACTTAAGATATTTTTCATCTTTGTTAGTATCTTTTAAGGATTTTTTTAATATGTTAGTGATATCAATTTATGATATCATCTGGTTTCATTGAATGGAAAGATTATGATGAGGATTTTTTAAGAATTTTTTTTGGAACTCTGTACTATCCTAAGGGAAAAGTATGTTATGATGAATCTTTATGTAACTCATTAATTTTATGTGGGTTGTAATTTGAGGAATGTTTTTATAATCATGTGAACTATTTTTTATTGCTTACATTATGTGATGGGTGTGAAACAATTTATATATTCCTCTAACACAATGGGTAATAAATTATATGTCATGATATATTATAAAACTGAATGAGTATTGAACATTGATAAGTATGGGAAACTATCTATTATGATAGTCTAGGAAGTGATCCTTGAATATGGAAATAATGGGAATATGGAGTAAACCCAATACACAATGGGACTCTATCTAATTTTGTTCATTTTAAAGTGATCCTTGATTATGAAAATGATATTATTTTCTTATATGGATACCAAAAAGATTTTTCATGTTACTATAATACGATCTCTTCACTTGTAACTTATTATTGATGATTCCTCTATCATATAACTTATGACATTTGTTATGAAAAATACGTGTTCCATGACTCATGATTTGATATCTTTAAATGATTGATTGTGACTTCTATATATTCTAAAAATCATCTCATCCCCTTATATTTATCTTATCCTCACTTATGCCCACTAGTGGATATCTCACATATTTACCATTACTATGTTTCTCAGTTTTACCATTCTTCTATTTCTTTTTTCTCAAGTTATGAACAATGCTTTGAGTATAGACTATCTAATATGGGTAATATATTATAATAAAATTTCAGGAGTAATGGAATATCATTCCTTAAATAAATTTACTATGTATCTAGTATCATAAAATAATAATACCACAATTTTTGGGATTGTTTATTATTATGAGATTTATTGAGTATTAATATAAAATAATATAACATTTACATATGTAACACATGGATCCCCTCATCTAGAATTGGATTATGAATTTCATATTTTAAAAAATTAGGATTACAAAACATTAAAAGAAAAAATTGATATAAGACTATGTATAAGATAATATCTTGATGTTTTGGTGTAATATAGATAGAATAGTTTTCTAGAAATAAAATACATCTCTAAATACAGACATAATGATGGATTATTTGGTATAGATGCACATATTTGTAAAAAATATGAAAAAGGTAGTTGGACATTTACTAGATCATCACATGGTACAAAACAAACAAGAAAAACTGTACACCTGGTTTGACACTCTCAGGGTTGTACTTTTGTTAAGGAAAAATATATTTAAAAACCATATTTAAGAATAAGAGAATAGAATCTATAAAAGCCTGTGGTGATCTGAAAGAGATATATAATGATATTCATGTTTTATAGATTACTAATAAGGTAATATAATTTAGGAAGTATTTTTTATTTTATTTATATGATTTATCAATATTTTTAATGATGATTGATTCCCATAATATTTTTTTTTGTCAATGTATAGATCCAGGATAAATAATTTGAACAGATAATGTCACATACGATGAAATAAATATCATCTTACAGAAAAAAATGAAATTTGAGCCGGAATGTGATTTCATGTGGCTATATTCACCAAAATCCTACAGTCTTTTAATGGATGCGTGACTCATGTTGAGATACAAAAGAAATAAATAAATGAAAAACACACTGTTTAGTCGTTTATAAGAAAACAACCACCATTCTTTTGTGGTTCATACAATCTACGTACTATTAAGAAATAGATCAAACAACGAAAAATATAACATCCACCCTCTAGTGTTCATAACATTAGAATATTATTATCGTTATGTATTATTTATAAGGTGATGTAGATAATGGTGAATTATTATAAAGAATATGTGGTAGGATGAGTAAATGGAATCTATGACTTGGGAAGAGATTAAGAAGGTGCTTTTTGTAATTATTTTCCTCAATGTATTTACACTAAAATATAGAGGGAATTTCGTGAACTAATTTTGATGTCTGATAAATCTATCTGTGCTTATGAGGTAAATTTTATGATCCGAGCTAGATATTCATATTTTTTATTATTGTAAAACCATGAGATTCAATAATTTATTATTCATTAAATATATATTATATTTATATCTTGTTACACACACTAAACTGGTATTAAATGAAAAAACATGATATATTTTTAACATTAAATATAAAAATTAAAACATTACCAATAAATTAGTTGTTATAAATCAAAGTAATCATATCAAAAAAATAAAAAATGAAATAATGATGAAATGGAATCTGGGAGAACATGTATTTATTATGAATCCAATTTTCCTGAGATCATAAGTGATTCAAATTCAAAAGGTATTTCCCTAGGCCAATAATAATTCAAACTCAAGAAATTAGAGTCTAAGAAAAACATTATATTATATAAGTTCATGCTCATGCAGATTTCTACTAGATATATGCTAGCTAAACCACAACCTTAAACTAAAACTAGATATTTTCTGATAAACATGTATTATGATGATACCATATAGGGTCTTGTGTGTATAAATTTAGATTATATCAAAATTTAATGAAATATTTATATGTATAGATATACAATTATATTTTATACATTCCAACAAATCATTTTTCTTTAATTCACTTTATGCATAAAAATGTACTTTCATGAAATTGTAATTTTATTTCAACGAATTAAAATTATTTTTATTTAATAATAATATGATATATTTAATATATAAATAAAAATTTAGCACTATATTAATTATTAATTTATAAGTAAAAAGGATAGTTAATATACCAAGACTCACTTTCTTATTAAAACAATTACTTTCAATATTTTATGTTTTTAAATAAAAAATATAAAATATAAAATTTTGGATGTGAATATGATAAAAAATTACATCTATTTTTTATTTATAATAGAAATATTATATTAAGTTAAAATTTTAATATTTTTTTAAAATTTGAATTTTTAGGTGAAGAGTGAAATAGAATATTTTTATAAATTATGTAACTTTTATGGAAATGTTAGTTTATAATAATCATTTTTTAAATATTAAAATATATTTTATAAAAAAGTAGTCATTTTATTTGTTTTATTATAAATTTACAATTACTTATTCTTGTTTACAATCCTCTATAACAGGTTTTTGGAACTCAATTAATATTTTTCTCATGAAAACTTTTATAATAAATTATATACTTATTACTTACAAATTATTTATTATTCCTTATAGAAATTGATTTAAACTAAAATAATTCCATGTTTTTAATTATTATTTTCAAATAATATAAAAATGATAACTTTATTTTTAAGAATATTGTTAAATTTATATATGTATAAAGTATTTATCATGGTAAATGATAAAATGATATAGGTAAAAACATAAGAGTAAATGGATTCAAAATTGCTTAAAAATATGTGGGAATGTGTGGTTTAGATTTTTTTAAGCTCAACCCTCCTCTACTCAATCATAACCCTATTTTTAAGATAAATTCCTTGATGGTGACTTCCCATTATTAAAATGTTTTGGGTAATTATTAACATGTCATCCATTTTAAATAATAAACGTGGAACTCCTCTTATTATTTACATCCACACAATAACCAACATAGTTTGGCCAACATATACCCAACACTATCATAAAGAGTTTCAGGTATTCTAAAAATACCATCCCTGAAAAGCATAACAATATATTCAACGGAAATAATCCAAAATTTGAGCTATACAACTAAAATTTTTCCTTTATCATTTATATTTATTTATGTGCACTTAATTTTCAGATTCTATTACAAAATCATAAAATTATAATAAAATTATCATTACTATACTAGTGTGTTAGTATAATGATGGAAAAATATAGCTACCCTGCTTTTTCATATGATACTATTACATAATGTTTTTAGATAAGTAATATAACATGAATACAATCCATGATCAAAGGTTTTGAATCTTGGGAAAATTAGGCTCATAAATTACTTATAAAGAATATGAAATAATTTTTTTATCCGTATTTCATAAACCTCCTAAAAAACTCATTTTGTACTTAGTCCTTTTTTTCCACTCAGTATATACATCAATGAAAGGAAGAAGCTCAAATCCTGGTAATGTGAGGTGGAAACGACGTAAATAAGTGCCATGAATCAATAATACATGGGTGATCATAATCATAGTCAACATATCGTAACAATAGTATCATAATAACAACCATGAGGGAAAAAATTTATAATGTTATGTAATGTTTAGTATTTATAATAAGGAAACATCATAACATATTTTTCAAATAACATACATTATTGTGAACAAAGATAGTAGCATGTTCATACATGAGATATGTGTAAAAAAAACTACATAATAATTTTTTACAAATATAAATTCATTTTTATGGATAATTCAAATAATATAATGAAATATATCTCATTAACCAATTCATTAGAGGAAAACATAATTTTTGATTAACTTTTCACATAATAACATATTCATATTCATGTGTACCATGTGGAAAGAAAACAAATAACAATCTTAATCATGAAATAAACTCACGGAAATGAATGGGTTTTATAATGGTTTTATAAATAATAATTTCAAATATCATAATTTGGGTAACCAAAAAAATAAGGGAAATCATATTTTGGCATAAAATATTATCATTCATGAGTGGAGAAGAAACAATTCATGGGGTGTCAATAAAATGTTTCAGAAATTAAAGCCTCTTGAAATACTATATTTATTTGGAATAGAAAACTTTTTTTCATATTATGAATATTAATATCCCAATAAAGATAATGTAAATAGTTTTTAATTGAAATTTTAAAGACAATAGAATAACATTCATACTAAGAATAATATGGAAATGAGATGACCCAAAAAATGTTTAGATTGAGATACCCATGATAAAAAAATCCAATTTTGTTTCTCCAATTTTACAAATATTTTGTAGTAAACTAATTTTTAAAAAAACATGTATCAATAATATAATTATATTCATTTATGTGAATATTTTTCCATTATAATTATTGAATTCCATTTTTCAGTAATATTTGTTAAACATGAATTGTTTTGATGTCACATTTTTGTTTATTTGTCACGTTTTATTTCAATTTTTATATTTTTAGGGTAATGTTTAAATAACTAAAATTATTTATATAATATTAAAATATATATAGATATATATTTATTCATTATATATAGCTCATATTAACTATCTATAAAGGTGGGGATAAGTAGAGTGTTTGGAATATCCTCATAATTCATTAACAGACCATTAATAGGACATTGTCAAAAGTATAGGAATATAAATATAACTTCATTAATAGAATTTCAAAATACAAATCAATTAATAATAGATTTAATTAAAAATTGATATATAAAAATAGTAAGATAATATTAAAATTAGAGTAAGTGTTGATGAAACGTTACCCACTTCTTGGTGTCGATTCTTTACTCTACCACTAAACTCATTTAATATATGGTGTCCATTACTATAGAATTTCACAAAGGATTAAAAAGTTATTTAAAGAGGGGACGTGAGTATAGAATTGGCTTCTTTAAAATAGGTATTGATGTATTTCCAAGGGGGTGAGGGGTAATTGAATCTTTATGAGAGTGGTATTTTGTGGATAAAATATTGAATAAAATGTTATATCTTATGTAAGCAATTAAATAGTAACATTTTAATCATTAAAACATATTTTTGAAAAAATTACATTATTTTATGACTTAAAAACACATTATAATTAAATTTTTTTAGTTTAATCAAACTGAATGATGAAAAATGAAAAATAAATATTTACTTATAGGGACTCTTTAGCCATTTAGATTTTGGAAAAAACTTTTTTTCTTTGTAATTTTAATTTAATATATTATTTGACTTATTAAACATGTTTTTGGTCAATCATAAAATTCTATACATGATTAGTTCAATATTACATTATGAATGATTTCATTTAAAATGTATTTTTAAAAAAAATAGTATTTTTACTATTCATCTAAAAATTAAAGTATTTAAGAAAATTATAATGAAAATCACGCTTAAAATTTATCAAATTATGATTATAAAAACAAAATATATATTATGAAAATAATTTATACCATTGATAATTTTAATTTTCAAAATAAACATTACTATTTTTTTGAAATACCTAAAATTACAATATAATAAAAAAATAATAAAAAATTAGTTGAGTTTTTCTGTTTTTGAATTTAGTTTTTAGCATTAGATTTTTCATATAACATTAAATTCATCAAGATAAATATTTTTTATATTAAATTTTATTATTTTGGGACACATTAAAATTTTTAAACTTGTTTTACTATTCCCAATAGTGTGGTAACTCTTCATAATGGTCAAGTTGAAAATATAATGGTCATATTACTAATTCAGTGATCATATATCCTCAAATAAATACCTCATAATTCTTTCATATATAATTAAATATAATAACTTATAAAGTTCTTTATATTCTTTTTTCTAATGTTCAATGTGTTAACTAATATTTTATCACTTTTCTGATGTTTTCTTCATCAGGGTGATAATTCTAGAAGATAAAATTGATCCAAATTAACCCGTATTACTTTCCTTATTTCCTATATTTTATCCCATTTTAGTAATTTCCATTTTAATTTAGTTATTTGTTGACTTATGTATGGATCTATATTAGTGAAATAAAGTGTATTTGGTTTTTATATTTACTGTATTTTTATAAAAATTAACAAAAATAAACCAAAAATATTTTATGAAAAAAACTATTATTTATAAATTATTGGTTGTTAAATTTTTAACCCATTTATAAATTTCATCTTTGAAATTTAATCCCATATTCTCAATTAGGAATATATAATTATATTTCTGTTTCAGTGTTTCACCTATTTCTCATGTCACCTATTTATATTTATAGTTCTTCCATAAATAATTGACATGCTATATTATCCTATTGCATAGAAAATTGTCTCTATGGTCTAATATATTCACTTTATTGTCCTTATAATAGAGTTCATACTCTAGTTCTACCACACCCTTTATTTAGTACATGTGTGGGATCATGTATGTACTCCCCCAGTTAAGATATGTGGAACACATCCTGAAATTGAGCAACGTTTGGTGAAAGTGATAATCTATAATCCACTTATCTAATGAAATCTAGGATCTCAGTGGGTCATGTGCACCTAAGGATACTATTTCCTTTCTCTCCAAACTACATGACTCTCTTTCATAGTGATAATAAAAGAAAATATTTTTCTAGATCATCAGGCTCTAATCCCCATTGATTTTTATCAGAATGGCACTCCTTCCTACTTGAGGAACCATTTATATGTTGTTAAATGGTTTGCACCTAATTTATAATTTATTTCACAAGATTATTCCCAAGTATAATATATTCACTAGTATCATGAAATCATGTAGGATTTCTACATCTCTTCCCTTATATCTCTTCATATAAGTTATTTTAATGCTTCAGTGGAAGATTTTTTATATGTGAACTTAACCAATGGAATATGTTGATCTAATAATCTATAAAGAACAATGAATAATATCTCAATATTATTTAAAATATATGAATAGTCATTTAATATTAGTCATTAATTAGGGGGATATTGTTCATACTAACAAATATTTTAGTATTAAGAGGATTTTGTTTAATTCCCTAGAATATAGAGATTAACCATAGATAATTATCACAAATGAAAAAAGTGGTTCTCTATGATACCTCACCACTGCCTTTAAATATATTCCACAATTTTGGTTAATAGATATATATTCTTAAATACTGCAGAAGTTAGATTCCATGGTTAGTCAATCCCCAACAACCCATATCAAAATTCTTCTATTGGAGGTCATTGAGGGACAATAGAAAAATTATATGGAGATCTTCTCCAATAACCATGTGGGTTTTGGAAATTATTTCATCATCCCCTTGGATGTATATTCCTCTAATTTAAAATGTTTTTTTTAATAATGAAGTTAATATGTACTCATCAATAAACTTTATCATGTTTTCCAACCATAATTTCTATTCATGATCATGATACTTCTTGGATGGATAGAGGAATATGATATTTGAGAATTTTCTAATAGCTCTTTAATTATCTAATCTAATGATTAAAAACAATTTCTATTTCCACATTTAATGAATCCATCTTCCTTAGTTTGGGATTCATAATGCTTTCCATACGTTTTTGTATCCACCATCATTTAAATATCTTGATCATCATTTTCTACTTTGTTTATGTTCTCTTGGGTAGATAGTTGGGTAAAAATTTTGGAAAGGATGGATGCCTTCTAGAGAATTATGAGTTATAGTTCCATAATATTTTATATCAATGATGATATGGTCTTTTTAAATCCCCAATATAGATATTAAAGAATTTTATTTTCATTTAAGATAATTGAAAAAATTATTTTTCATTACTGGTTATTAGTGAAAAGAGAAATCATAGACCTTTATCATTTCTAACCATCTTTTATGAATCATTTCAAAATATATATATATATATATATATATATATTCATTAAACTCTTTCTATTAGTATAAATTTCCCCCTATCTCAATAGTTTTAGTTCTTCTAAATATTAAATGTAAATATCATAGAGGCTAAAACTAAAACCTGTGACATGTAGTTATTATCAATGATCATCAACTACTTCAGGCATTAGTTATCACATTATCATTATTTAGTAGAAACTGAACTAATAATTTCATTGAAGACTCATTTAATGTCACATAACCTTCGCTACTTTATTTTCGTTTGATTACAAGAATAAAGATTAACCACTTATGGATCTCCTTAAATATTTCATCACATTCTTCCATCAAATACTAGTTTATCCCTTTTGGGTTAACATAGTTTGTGGGCTTGAAAATTTTGATAAATTTATCATAACACATCAGTTTTACTCATCTAAGCCATCAAAAGTAAGGATTTCTTTTACACATGATGGTTAGGGCCCTTTTTCAACTACCTTTGGATTTAAAGGGTCCACATAAAATCCATCATGTGTGATTATATTCCCTAATAATATGAATTTCTACAAACTAAATTCTAATTTATGAAGAAATAACATATTTTGACTTTTATTAATTTCAAAAACACAATCCCTATATTATCATTATGTCCCTCTTTCATTTTGGAGTAAATGATAAATTCATCAATGAAGAATACAAAAAAATTATTCATAGTTTCTAATGAAACTGTTAATAAAATATAGGATGATTAAAGGGGAATTATTATTCTCTAAGGGAGTTAGTTTGATAACATAGTGTACATACATTGTAATGAAGGTTGTACTTGAAATATATCCCTTCCTCAACATAAGATAAAGATATAGAGAAGGAAAATCTACCTTTTATAATTATGAATCTCCTCTAAGTTGATCAAAAAATTCATCAATCCATATAAGTGTATAATTATTATTTATATTGATTATGTTGATCTCCTAGTAGTCAATATCCATGCACATTTATTCATCCATGTTCTTGGAAAAGGGTATTAGCACACCCTATGGTGATCTACCAGGGTGTATGAACACTCTATCTAAATTCTCAAGTTGATACTTCTTCTACACATCTAGTTAGATCAGGTCCATTATATTAGGGAATATGGATATATGATTAGATTTCGGTATAAGTTGTATTGGGAACTCTGTTATGACACCCCAACCTGAAACACATGGTCTAAGTTTGAGAACTGCAAGACTATACTCTCATATCCCATACTTATGTGAATTTTTACTATAAGTTATAGTAAAAAATCCATATTTTGATGGGTATTCATGATTTTATACACATGTAATCTCTCAAGAGATTGGATCCTGATTCATTTCTTATTCTGAGTTTTGAAGAAATTGAGTTGGAGCCAGATGTTTTTGTTGAAGAGAAACTAGTGGAGATCATTTAACTTCAACTGAATGTCTTGTGTTAGAAGTTTATTTTATTTGATATATTGTTATGAAGAAATGGATTTTATTCCCAATAGACATGGAAGTGTGAGACATTGATGAGGGAGTTGTGGCCTCACCTATTTCTGTACACCATTCATCCACATAACTTCCTGAGGATAGAAATTATTAAGTTGGGGATTTTGTAACGTCGCATTATCTTCTTTAAACAATCTCAAAATTTTAAGTTCATTCTTTATATGTAGGTGTTTTTAGACATTTGAGGATTGAATGGATTTAGTGGGGAAAATTTCTTAAAGCTCAAGGATATATTTTTGTTTGAATTAATGGTGTTTGTTTATAAATATAAAAAGGTCTTAAGAGGATGTACTATAGGTTGCTATTTGACCCAAGGGGTTTTTATAAGTGTTTCTATAGTGTATTATAGGTGAAATATTTCATGTTGGGAAAAGTTACAAGACATGAATATGTTTCTGAGTTAATGTCATGAAATGGTTTTGACTATGAAATGCATGCATTGCATGAAACTAGTTATATTTTTGAAATGGTAGATCATGTTTTCTTTATATAGGTTATTCATTTTACATTGTATCTCAGAAAAACAATAATACACAAAATGAAAATGTTTTCATGTTGGGTAAAGTTTAGTTTTAGAGGTTTTTACCACAGAACACACGTGATTTTATTTTCATTCCTCATGTATTATTTTCTATCAAAACATTGGATCTATCTCTGGCGATTGAGGAGATCATAACTCCTTCTGGATTATTTCATTCAATGATTGATCTTCATTGTGGTTGTGTTGTGTCTCTCCATGTATGTGATATTTTTTCTTATTTATTTCCTCTAGTTGTAATAACATCATTGCACTTCATTTTCAGGTTCGTTAATCTTTTTGTATACATTCTAATTATTCCATTCAAGATATATTGTGTGATATTACTACATACGATAAACATTGTTTTTGTTGTGGTGTATTGTGTGGGTTTATTTAGGATCATGTTATTTTGTTTTATCTAAAAATAATTTTTATTTTATTTTGAGATATAGGGATTGATTTTGGGGCCTCTATCATTTTCATTTAATTCATCCATAGTGGTGGATCCTATTGCAGCTGTGTGGGTCCTATGTTTGAGGTTGCTGGTTCCATATCTAGTATATGTGGGATGAACCATATTTCATTGGTTTAATATTTTTTTTATAAATGAAGTTGAATTATTTAATTTTATGTTTGGAAATGGATTTTTAATGAAAAGTTGACTTCCTCCTTTTTTGGTAAAAGAAAATATATTTTCAATTCATTGAGAAATTCACTTATTAAATGGTTTTCATTGAATTATTTTGATGAAATGGTTTGGAAATAACATCACATGGGAACCCTTGGGTACTAAGGTGGATGGTGTAGTAATATGCCTCGTATATTGATAATCTTAGGGGGCACTCATGGTGTGTTCCTATAATCCCTAGGCCTATTATTTAAGGGAATTGTTAAACCAATTGAGAGGTTAACCCATTGGTGTGTTCCTCTTTGACCTAGATTTGATGTATTTACCTATAGGTTTGGTGCACATGATTTTCTATGTTTGGGTATGAGTTTTCTAGCTCAACTATTCAATTGTGATCCTTGGAATCATGTTTCATGTTATTTTGGTTTGTATTATTTAATTTTTGATATAATATATGATGCACGATTTCACAAATTTTATATATAAAATATTATTTGAAACTTATTTATCTAGATTATTTGGATTTTAAAAAAAAATTGTTTTACATTTCTTCAAAAATAAAATTGTTTTTCTAATTGGCATGCCACATTTTCTTTAAAGTTTTGAATGTTTGGATTTTTTTTAATTAGGCTATATATGGAACACCTAGTTGGGATTATGTTACTTATTTTTATCTCACACCATGCACACACCTTCTCAGTTGTGTAGAACATGTCATGTATTTTGATGTATGAAATGGAAAGGAATTACATTTAAGTGGTGGGTTCTATGTGAGCTATTTATATATATCTGGTGGTGAGATGGTGGTATTTTATCCATTAAATCACATGAAGAATATATTTATCATTATTTTTCCTTTTATATTTTACTTGTACATTGTATATGTTTAGCTAATTTTATGTATTCTCTCTTATTTGTTTTCCTTCATTCTATGAAATATATTTCTTGTATTACACTTATGATGTTTTATTTATCTTCTTTGTATAAATTTCATGTTATCTCATTCTATTTGGGAAAAATCGATCTATATAATTTTTTTGATTCCAAGGTTGTAGTTTTTAGCTCAATGAGATCCGAAACACCCTTTAGGCATGTGATTGTTTGGGTAAGGTACCAGTTTCTAAAGGTATTTGTGTTTAGTTAATCATATTTTGGTATCCGATGTATATTTTTTTAGAATTTAGAATATTTTATACTAGATATAGTATTGTTGGAACTTTAGATGTTGTCCTATAGTGAGTTTCTAGCCATGTCTTGTAATTAAGACACTCATGTTACCATTGGATGTTGGGATTTGTCTTCCCTATTTTGAGTTATTCTTCTTAAACTATGTTTTTTAGTATGGATTTTTTTTTTCAATTTTTTTCATATGGGATGATCATTTATTATTTTTTAGATGTGTTGTGGTATGCCTCTGATACATATTATATTTGTTACTCTAGAGGGTTCGATAAATACACTTTAAGGGAATCCACCTCCAGATCAGAATCTTATCAAGGATATCATGCTTGTAGTTCATAATGTACCCTAAAATATACAAAAACTATAGAACATCATTATTGAGGTACATCTAGTAGTTTCAAGATAAAGGGATCAACCATGGGAGTTATTACCCACGAATCCACTATCATATAAGGGTATGATTGAAGCTCATGAGTTGGAGGATAATATGGAAAAGATTTATTAAATATTTAACATTCTAGATACACATGATAATATCAAGTTTATGTGCATGAAATTCAAATGTGATGGTCTCATATAATGATTCTATAATTCCATGGTATTAGAAAATAAAGACATGATCTTGGATTGGAAGGTTTTCAAGGAACATATATTTTATAATCCTTTCCAAATTCACTGATGATGGTGAAATAATTGGATTTAATCTCTTTTTTGAAAAGAGAAAATTTTGTTTTGGTGTACACCAATGAATTTGTGGTGCAAGTTTTTTTTTTGAGTTAGTGAATAATGAGTAGTTGAAGGATCACAATTACCTATAGGGTTTGTTATTTGATATCAAATCATATGTATTTATTCTAAATATTTATACCTATGAAGATAAAGTAGATATATAACTGATGGAATAGATATATATGGAATGAATGGATGGTAATTATGTCCCTTATATTATATAAAGTAGAACCTTCAGTGTTGCATAGGGGAGGAAGAAGAAGTGCCATGATCATCAAATGAGTATTTGGGTGGTTCTCAACAGCAAGCCTCCTCTATGCCTTTAGTTAAATCTAGTAGTGTGACCCTAAATTTTTATGAGGGTGGTATTTTGTGGAATTAAAAATGTATATACTCTTTTCCTATGAGGATGTGAAATATTTACAGAAGTTATTACCATTTGCAATGTTTCTTCAAATATATGTGTACACATTGATATGTTCAAGGATATTTAACTCCAAAGGATACTAATAGGGTGTTAAAAATAAAAAATTTTAATAATTTTTTATAAAACATTTACATGGGAAAAAACATTCCCCACTAGAGAGATAAGCATAATCAATTTCTAACAATGATGAGATTGTGAAACTATTCATTACCTTAGGATTTATTTTCTTCAGACAAGTCCAAAAATATTATACAATAAATATAGTTTTATTATAAATCTATTTTATAATCATTATCAAATATATCAGGCAATATATGATTTAAATATAATATTTTATCCCCAATTTTAAAAAAACATTATTAAATTGCTATTCTGATGATAAGGTCTTCATTTTTCATTTATGTTTTGATTCAGAAGTCTCATTCAATGTATGTTGACAAAGGATAAATCATATAAATATTTTTAATAATGATATTAATATCATATATATTCATCATATATGTATATATTTTAATCTATAAAATATATAAAAAATGGAATAACACCATTCATAGAGAGAGTCCGCCATCTGTAGGCATGAATGTTGCTTCAATTTTTTTATGAAATAAATGAAATAAAATTGATTATTAATTAATATTTACATAATAATTATTTAAAAAATAGAATATATAATCCTAATTTATATATTTCTAACAATCTATGTATATTGGTGATGAAAAATGAATCACATTGTTTTATGGTGATGGAAAACTGTATGTATTCATGAGTGATGTATTCAATTTTATAGGATAGAGAAGAGATGGAAAATGGTCATTTCATAAACATAATAAAATATTATTATATTAATGGTGTCGAATTTATTAATTTATAATTGTTAAAACATACTAATATGGTGTAGAAGAAGAAATAAATTGGAAAGATCCAGTAAAATGATTTCATTCTCAGAAGGATTCCTCCTTTGGATCTCCTCTTATACACACTAGGGTCGGTCTTTTTAAAGGACCCGAACCTACAAAACAATGATAAGGATGTTGGGTATATATTTCAGAAAGATATGGGTAATTTTTATAGCTCAATATGGCGTGAAGAATTTAGAGATGAGGTTCTGTTTTGTAATAGAGATGTAGTGGTTTTTTGGAATTTCTGAAAAGATTAAATTTTAATTTACACAATATAACGATAAATTCCTAAACAATGGAAGTGGATTCAAGTCTATGATAGTATAGGTTTCTAAAACTATCATCCAATATAATTTATATATGATTATTTTCATTTAAAACTTTATCAATTTGATTAACACATTGGTTTTTAGTTTTTTCCATAACCATGGTAACAAATATTTTAATCATAAAAGGGTTATTGATGTTACTATAAATCAAATAATGACACAAAAAATGTAAAATTAATGATTTTTAAACTATATTACATACACATGGATTAATTTAATAATATAAAAAATATTACATGATTTAATAAATCATTATCTTGATTAATAATCATTAATAAAAATTTTGACAGTATTCATTTAATTTCACTTATAATACAACATGAAAATGTGGAAATTAGAATATAATTATCTAAACCCACTGTAATTTTAAATATAGATTTCCAAAATTTGTTTTAGACATTAAATCATTAAAAATATATCAAAATTTATATTTTTAAATTCATATAATCTTTTTCACTATTTCTTAAATAAATATTGTATTATCATTACTGGAGAATTTATGGTAATAATATAATTTATTCAAAAATTGAATAAATTAATAAATGAAAATAATTTAAGTAATATCTAAATAAACATTTATATTAATTCATATTTTCCATTTTCTATAATGTGGATGAATAGAATATTTTTATAGACAATAAGAGTGACATTTTGTAACAATCAATGATTTAAATAAAATATTTTTCGTTTTCATGAACAAGTGTCCATTGAAAATAATTCATGGATAAGATGATAGGAGTAGAATCATCTTAATATAGTAAAAATGAGGTTGAATAATTATGGTCTTTTCACTAAGTATTAACCTAATGTAACTCAATTGACCCTTTAACAAGGTGATAAATTTGACTATGGTTACTATGCATTTTGAAAAAAGGTTCACAATTACCTAATTTGAACCACTTCACTATAAATATGTAAATCATTTTATAAAATTCAATAACAATAATTGGATGAAAAAAAATTAATATAGGTTTAAAATTGTGATAAAAATAGCATTTTAGAAAATGCTATTTTTATAATATTACTGGGTTTTTTATTATCCCTTTCATAGAAAATATATTATAGGAATATTAAAAAATCGATTAACTATATATAATATAGGTATATAATTAAAATTATTCTATAATTGTGTCCATTTAAATTTATTATAATGTTAATATATTGTGCACAAATAAATTATATTTTATAAAAACACATCTTTTACTTTTTTTACTATCAGTTTTTATATAAAATAAATTGATAATAAATGAATTTATTCTACACATTTATCAACCATATATTTCTTAATGGTTAGTTTATTATATTTTCTCTAACCAATTTAATAGTTGGGTAATAAATTTCACATAATAAGATATCATGGTTCATTTGAACTTGTTTTTACAAGGAACACAATATATTTAAGATAATACATTTTATTTAAAATGGACATAATGTAAAATCATCAGATTTTACATTTCTAAAAACAATTTCCCACACTTTCAAAAATTGGGATGTTTTACTTTCTTTACAACATTATATTTCTCTATCAAACCACTAGAGTTAATCTTTATTTTCCACATCTTAACCCCACAAGAGCCTTGAGATTCACTAATCCCTATATAGACTTTGATGGAACATAAGAATATTTCCTCACATCTATTGAAGTATCAAATTTATATATATTTTTGGATACTTTTATATATCCCAAAAAATTAGTGGTTAAATTTACTTTCATGGGATATAACATAGCCAAACATGTATCATGCAAGTCTTGTGAGTTTTTCTTTCTGTGCGCTAGTGGATTTATCATTCTTTTTCTTGAGGATATATAAATTCCTCTCTAATCTAATTCAAATTGTTAGAGAAAATTTTTTATTGAAAATTTTTTATAGTATTCCCTCTACTCTATCTCTTATATATCGTCCAAATTATTTTTATATCAACATCCACTATTGATTGGTTTCTCCCTCTATTAGAAAAACATCCAAGACAATATTATCTTAATCATAGAATTGAAGGATATAAATGATCATTTCAAAACATATGATCCATTTTTACAAAACTAATGTATCATAATGTCCAATTAATTTTAGATGCCTTTGTTGAATCATGATTTTAATTAAAATTGGACCTTTCTTGGCAGGATTTATTTATTTCTCATAATTCATGTATCATTTGAAAACATTAGTTAGTTAAGAAAAAATTGTTATGATGTTCCTGAAACATTCTTTTATTAGGTTATGTATCTAATTTTGGTAGTTATCACATTTCCTCTCACAATGTTTGTTGACATAGTTTCTCCTACATCCAATAATTTGATTGATATAAAAGGATAATTAATGATTATTATTTTTTATGTATTAATAAAAAATATTAAAGACAATGAACCTTAAAATAATAACCATAAATGACATATATTCCTTAACTTTTGAATTTCTTGGTTTCAACCTAATTTATGCATATCCTATTTCATAATATAAAATATTATGGGAATTTTCATTCCCTTAATAATTTTTAATATAGAGTTTTTGAATTTATAAAACATATTCTCTAGTAGTGTAAATCCATGTGAACAATAAGGTGTGTTATCATGTTCTAGGTAGAACTCATGTCAAGATCGATGAACCTTCTTCAGAGGTATTTCCCCTAGGTACATATTTTACCGAACCATGTCCTCTTTTAGAATCTATACTGGGATATAATTTCTCAGAAACCATTTCTTATTTAATTCACCAAAATTAAAATATATTTTCTTATACCTAGGCTGATCATTAGATTTATCCTTGGATTTACCCCTAGGGTTTCACTATATTGTTTTAATCATATTTTAAAAAGGTTAACTAAACCTTTCCTATGATAAAAAATATAAATACTTTTTCCTTCAACACATATTATTACATGATTTCTAATAATAAATATCCATTGATACAATACAAGGATAATAAAGGCCTAGTGTCTTTGGAACACTCTGTTTAGAACATATCAAACAAAACTAAAACATGGAATCACTAATTTATTCTATATAGTGAGCTCCTAAATTCCATTTGAGCTCCTAGATCTTCATGGGATAACCTTTTTAATACATGAAAGAAATAGGTGAGTTTCAAAAATCAGTAATAGAATAAACATGATAAATAAACTTAACATGTTAGTCAAAGGTATAACATGAAATCATAAAAGAGAAGGTGCTTGAGTAATCATTTGGAAGAATAACATAAATATCATCATATCATAAGTTTATGGAAAAATTGAAATTTTTAAATTACATAAAAAATTTAAATAAACACAATTCAAGGCTATCTTCTAAGAAAACATCACATTGTGGAAAAAGTCCCATAATGGATTTGGTTCACTCCTTAATCCAATATACAATGCCTCGTGATAATTAAATATTATAAAATGCATTGGTGGGAATAAAAATTCATATCCCACCAATAAAATTGATTTACTGTAAATTCATATTCATTCTATATAATTATATCAAATAAAATACATAAACATAATAATTACCCATTGAAATAAATATGTTGCATAATCATATGTGATAACATATTCTAGATAGATTCCTTGACACAAAATTTGATAGATGATCATAAGGAATGTATTACCCCATAAATATATGTATAATAAATTATATATACATGATAGATACATATTTATATAATTTATAAGATTTTATTTCCTTTAAAAGAGAAAATTTGCGTTAGAGATAAAATGGCCCTAACTCAATGAAAGTGGTGGGTTGGAATGATCACTTCCAATGAGATTGATCCTTCAATTTTTTTAATTATCACACTTAATAAAAAAATTAAAATCATTTTTTACATTATTGAAATATTTTTTTCAAGTTTTATTATTTTTTTATTTTATTCAATACCATGTCGTATTAAATTTCATAACCAATTAATTTCACATCATACATATTGACAATATGTGGTTCATATGTCCAAAATCACCATTGTAATCATACTATTGTTGAAGGGATAGTTAATTCATCATATCCATAATTTTAACCATGAAATTATTATAGTTTTTATACATAAATTTAACTTGTAAAACATCTATGAAATATGTTATGAAAAATAAACTATGTTACAATCATGTAGACAGTAGTCTGTACGCACGCAAGAGTAATGTTTAGATTTTTAAAAGAACCTAATAGAAATTATGTAAGAGTTATTTTCTACTTAGATTATGACCATTATATTATAAATAAAATATTATTTTATTAAATTAAAATACACATATAATTCATGTGATGTGGTAATAAAAATGAATCGCATCGATTCGCAAGGCTGTTGTCTACCATACACAAGAAGGATACAATAATTCATTCAATGAATGATAAGGTAATAATGTACATGGTAAATTATGTTTTTATAATGGATAATTGTTTATTATTATTATATATAAATATCAAATTAACCATTATAACATGTATATCATAAATAAAAAATGAGCCATATTACATCGCAGGGCGGTAGCATGCTGTAAACACAAGTGTTGTTATCATATTCTCTAAGAAATAGAAATAAATAAGGTATATAAGATATTATAAATCCATAAAAATAATTATATAATAAAAAACGATATAATAATTAGATACATAATTATATGCATCCATGATAATAGGTGATGGAAAAAATATGTATGTTTGCGAGGCTCCAATCCAATGTACACAAAATCAACGATTTCATTTCCTATTTGAGGGAGGAGGAGATTATTGTATTTCATACCCATAACATAAAAATATCACAGTATATGGAATAAAATAATGTTATTATACGATTACGGTGTAAAAATATTTTATGTAGGTTGAGGAAGAATTAATATAAAATGCTTTTTTAAGGTTGTTACCGCTTCTTCAGAAAACTTAATTCTGTTTTTACCAAAATCCTTCCTAGGATTGACTTATGAACAAAACAAGGATTCTAGGAAGTTTATAAGGAATTATGGGAGTGTATTGGGTAGGTAATTCCTCGTACAATGGGTTTTGGATGTATGTAATGTATAGGATAGTGTGTGAAATTTTATAAGTGGGTGAGAGGACACACATTAGAAGTTTTGAAAAGAAAGAATTTCACTCACTTTTTTTCAATCCATAAGGATCCAAAATAGAAAACACTAAAACCTTATAAGTCTTAAGGTCTTAATATGAAATTAAAATATGTATAATAATAGGTTTTCCAAACCCTTATCTTTTTAGTTTAACCTCTTCCAATCCCATTTTTACCTTTAACGCAGTAAATAATTATTACTCGGTTCACTATTTATTATTGTAAAAAAATAATCTGAAACTTTATATAAAATTAATAATAATGATATTAAATATTTAATTAATTTTTTCAATTTAAAATTATATAGATTTCATAATAAAACATGACACTAAACATGCAAACGTGTCGAAAAAATGATTTTCCAAAAGAAAAACATTCAAAAGTTAAAAAAGTTTTTATATCAAAATTCCATATAAAATTGATTCCACTAGCCTAATTTGGATTAATTTATATATAACGGAAATATTTTTTACTAATAAATTCACATTTTAAATAATATGTGTCTTTAAAATTATTTATACAAAAAGGTGGGTTTTAAGAGAAAATAGTATTTTCATTATTCATAGAAAAAAATACCCTTTTTAAAAAATCTAAAAAATTATCCCAATGAAATTTTTGATCTCATGATTTTAAAATTAAATTTAGTGTTTTTATAAAAAAATTATTAAATTACTAAAACTAAATTTTATATCATGTGTTCAATGCATGACTAATCATTCTTTTAAAAAAATACATTTTTTTTGAAAACATTACAATTTAATTCAAATAGTTATTATTTTATTTGTAATTAATAGGTAACCACCAAATTTATTTTTTAAATTTTTAAACCATTTAAATTTTCATTATGTTTTTATTCTTATTCATACCCTCCAACGTAACAGCTAGGTTGTAATATCCATGTTAAAATAATAGAGTATCATTTTTGTTTCAACCTAGTGGTGTGTACATCAAAAGATATAATAGAGATCTAAATTATTTAGAAATAAATATGTCATAAATTCTCAAGTTGTTACAAAAATATTATTACTAATGTGGGATAGGGGCTGGAAACTAGCACCGATTATACATATTAAACACATGGGAGGACTTGGCCTAATGTATATGTACAAACAAAAACACATCTCCAAACACCAATATAATTCATAATGAAAAGAAATATATAATAAAAAATATTTATTTGTATAAATATATACAAATAACCGTACATAAGAGGGTGGGATGAGTGTGTGAATGAAAAAATTGCCAAATTAAATCCCATTAAAGCTGAAAGGATTCAAACATTTTAGTAAAAATTGGACTATTTTCATATTGAAAGTCATAGGACCATCTATGGTCTGTCTAGGGAAAATAAGCTCCATATGTTCATATTACTCATAAGAATATTTTTTATGTACTATAATCTACATAATAAATTACATGCTCATGAATATACCATATAGGGGTGAGTATAATCATACCCATTATAAAACTCTAAAATCACTAAACAAAAAGCATCATAGAGAGTCATATCAAAAGAAAGGATGATAATAGCCCATATATTCTAAAAAATTACTCATTGTTTAAATATGAGGTCACCTATATACCACCAACTAAGAATTCTACTAGAGAATCTATGGTAATGATCACTTAATAGAACTCACTCTTCAAGACTTGATGACACTGATGTTGCTCATCTGATAGGTCATTACAAGTAGGCCTTTGCTTAATGTGGTACATGTTAGAACCTTGAATATTTTATTTGAATGGTCAGGGATCACAACTAGAAACATGGGGTATATCGAACCATATCCAGAATAACCCAATACTATGTGGATCACTGGCCATGAATGCTAGTAATTGGATAACTAGCCCAACCTAGGGAAAAATGATTGACGGTCACACCATAAACCACATAGAGGAATACCAAACTCTATCTATAATTATTTTATAGAAGGGATTATTAATCTTATTCTATTGATGTGGCGACTCACTATAACCCCATTGGGATAAGCCAAGGGAATATACCCAAATTGACACACAACTAGACTAAAGAAAATTAGGGCTCCAAACTACACTAGAAGTGGTAGATAGAATGTATAAGGAATACATAGCATGTCCCACAGAACTCAAACCAACCAGTGTTTGTGTCCATGAATGGGTCCACCAGCCTGTTCTAATATAAAACAGTCTTGTAAATATATATTTTTCTGGTTCATGCATGTGTATCTTTTTCATGAAAGTGTGTACCGGTAGAACCCATGTAACTTGGACGAGTCTATTATAATGTAACCAACAGTACATCCTAGGTTTCTAACTCTCGGTCCCACCATGTGTGGATAGGTCACATGATGTGTGATATTTATCAATACATGTAACCCTGTCAAAAATGAATGGGGTAATCATGGTGTGTGATCTTTGAAATTATATGTTGTGTATTTGAGGATTTTCTAAAATCCCATTGAATTCATGTGTACGCATCAGAATCACCTCCTACTCCTCCACTATAGCCAAAAATCATGTTAGAAAAACATGAATATAGGGTTCACTAATACAGATTCATTACTTTGATTCAGATTTCATCCACCCATCAAATCATAAATCGATTCTCATAAAATCATGTCACTGAAAACCTATCTCAGGGAATGAACTCCCTCTATCTTCCATCATCACCATTACACTTAAATAATTCCTTTTATATAGAATCTGAACCTATATTAATGATCCATTTTACCAATGATTGATTTAACATTATTCAGTTTCTTGGTTTAGTCAAAGCATTAAACAAGCCTAATAAAAGTGATGGACATTCAAGGAATGAGTGCAGAAAACCATGAAACAAAAAAGTGAGGAAATGAACATCAGATATTGTTTGATTTTGACCAAATATGTTGATGTTGAAAATGATGAATGTGGAAGAATTATAATAAATCCAATTTTTTTTACCAATTCCTACTTTGTAGAAGAAAAATCACACTACATTAATTTAAAAATGTCCCATGACATTATTCTCTTAAAATTAATTCTTTTTCATCATAAAAGAATAAAAAGGGGGATTAATCAAACAAAAAAACATCCTACTATTAAATTGGATAGATCTATTATAATGAATTATATCCAAAACATTTCCATCGATGAGATCTATGCTCTCTATAGATGATGACAGACTACATGGAAAACTGAAAGTCGATCCACAATTCCATTGTCATCCACCAAGTCTCTCCTAAAAAATACCCTATAATATCTAGTCAAATACAAAAACTCTATAAAATACTAACAAAAGATATTAAATAGAAGAGTATTATATCATAGCCTATTTGTAGATAGTGAATTATATTACTAATTTATATTTTTAATTTTCATAATGTGACTTCTCCTAAATTAAACACGTCATGCTCATAAAGATTATGTTGAACCTTGGGTAAAATCTATATTTTTTATTTATTGGTATAATTGATTTTCCCATCAGATGAACCATTCAAAAGATACTCTATTATTATATAATAACATCATTTTTTATATTTTATTTAATATTTTTATTATATCAACATTATGGATCCACATTCCCCAAAATCAAATGCTAACTCCATGTATAAATTTGAAAATATTTCATAAAGTATTTTATACTATTACAAGGAAAAAAAGTGTCCTTAAATACAATATATGATTGATGGGATAAAAATTGTATATGTATATAATGAATTGGGAAATGAATGATTACTCTTCAGATAATATGAACATGAATGAGGAGTGAACCTATTTTAATAAGGGACTATCATTTATGGTATTCATATAAGTGATCCTTGAATATGGTGATAATGATAATGGTGAGTGACCGAAATACAAAATGGGACTCTATTGACTATGATAATATTGTTAGTGAGAAGTGATTACTAAAATTATTTTTGTATAGTTTATGTATTTGAAAAACTAATTTCTTATACTTATGATATGGTATCATAGATTATGATTGATTATTTATGAGTCTTACCTATTATGAATTAGGACCTTTTTATCAAAAATCGTTATTCCATGACCCATTATTAATGATGTCAGACTGATTGAGCATGAATTTAATAATTAGTGATCATGTTCTCATTCCCTTATTTTTATCATATGTTCTCTTATGAATAGTAATTAATATCACCTATGTTTACCCTTACTAAGCATATGAGTTGACCCTTATTTATATTTCCTAATTCAATTTTTATAATGAATTGTTTTAAGTGGGATATTCCTAAGAATTTTACTATCTAAAAACTATTTTTTTGTAGATATTAAATATTTTTCTTAAAATTGGTTGATTTTATATCTATTCTATATATAAATAAATCATTTACAGTTCAGAGGCCACTATTTTATTTTATATATTTAATATTAATCTAAAATAATAAAATATTTATGTAAATAAATTTTTTTTAAAGTAATATACTTTTTAATAAATAATCTATTAGTATATTTAAAATGGGAATCTTTTGTATAGATTACAGTAAGATAAAGGTAAATCTATTCAGTGTAATATTTTCTCTGATGTGGATTGTGAGTGAGATGATTGATCATAAAAGATTACTTATAGAGTACCATTATTTTTTAGAAATATATTTTTTTGTTTTCTATTTAAGAAGTTAAATTTGGTAAAAATAAGAATGATAAAATATTAATATATTGTCTCATGAGACAATATTTCTCAAGTTATTTTTATGAAGTCGCTAGTTAGAGATATGATAGTGGAAGTTTCATATCTATTAGTTATTTAGAATGTTAAAAAATTGTAAATAAATTTTCAAGGAATCCTACAAAAAAATTCTTTTAATAAAAGTTGATATGAAATACATTTTCATCCTCGAGAATGGGGATTATAGAGTTCTGAACATGGATTAAATTTTAATTATAAAGCACTTCACATATATATTATTAAAACCATAATTGAATTCTTTGTTATATCACATAATAGTGTTTTTCAAATTATATTATCTATCAAACTAAATGTGTGTATATGCGGCACATTTTTCATTTTTCATTATCATTTTTTAATAAAAAAAGTAAATTATTTTACGTTTTTATCATAAAAATAAGGACAATTCCAAACTAATAAGTAATAAAATATGGGAGGAAAAAGGCCTAGTGGAGTTTCCTTTTTCATGTAGGGGCATGAGTTTATTTTTGTTTATAAATTTTTCTATTTTAGTTCATCTTCCTAAAAAAATATAAAAGAGAATAATCAATATTGAATAATTATTCTAAAGAATTTTGTGGTGAGATTGATTTTCCTTCAATAAAACATCATCAATATAGTAATTCTATTTACACCAAGAGTTAAAGAAAGATTAAAAATATTATTATATTTTGTAATGTTGTGTCCAAATGATAATTCCATTCAGATCTCACTATGACATGGTTTCTTGAGATTATAATTTATGATCTAGAATCCTATTTTATTATTGTACTTATTATCAATATTATCAATAATTATTTTGACTATAATTGGAGTTTTATAGGGGTAAAATTGATAAATTTTACATGAAAATAGAAAATAAAATAATGAATTGTACCAAACTATGTCATAAGGAATTCTATAATTAAATTGTAAAAGGGTTTCTTATGTAAATGGGATGAGTTAAGATAAAAGGGGAAGGTTTGTTACATAAAAAATAAAATAATACTAAAATATTTTATATTTATTATATGATTATTAAATAAGTGTTTTTTCTTGACTATTTCATGATCAAAATCAATTGAAAATAATCCGTTAACAAAATATTGGTTTTATTATTAGATTTGTATTATGAAATAATTCATTTTAGGAATACTAATAAAGTATATTTAAAGAATTGGTGAAGATAATGAAGAAAAAATGGTTTTACCATGATGAAATCATTCAACCCCTTTCTATCTTATATTATAGTCAATTAATCTACATTATAATCTATTCAGATAATAATTTTTTTATTTTCAATGGAATTGATATGAGAAATGGTCAAATAACTATATATAATTCATGTAATAGTTTTCATTACTCCACTAAAATCATTTATCATTATATAAGATTATATTTAACTTTTTTTATTGAAATTTATTCTTGAATAATCATTTTGTCGATTCAATAAATATGACATAATAATTTTATAGTGGTCTCTCTAACTGACATGAGGAATTCATTTTATTATAATCAAGGATTATGATTTTTAGGGAGTAAATGTATCACAGTGTGGTGAATTTCATTATTATATAATAATTATTAGATCATTTGAAATTTTATAGACTTAGTTGAGTATTTTTCAATGATGATTAGGATATTTTATAAATGATTCTTGGATATCTGTTTAACTAAGGATAGTTCAATAATCTCTATTACTACACAAGGATTTTTTTGACAGTATATAAAAATAGAGTATTATTTGAAAAAATAGATAAATCCACTCAAACATTCCTAAAAGGGTTCTCGAGAGTAAGTTAATTGCTTTAAATAATAATAGGGTGTAAATATCATCTATTTATCATAGTAACATGAGGAGGATGGGAAAAAGATCATTCACATATACTCATGCTTGTCATTGAGGATTATTTACATAGTACTGAATATTTAATATTGCATAGAGTCCAAGGGTATCATAAATATCTATTATAATTATATTTATAATACAATAAAGGTCATGTCAAATGGTATACCATGAGCCTTGCACAATGGACTTCCCACTCATAAAGATTTGGTGAATCATGTAATAATATATTTTGTTCATGTCCTATTATTTCTTGATTTATATATCTCATTAGTATATAATACTTCTTGAATAAATTAAAAAATAAATTTATAATAAAGGTAGTTAATTTTGGAAAATATTTTATAATAATTTATTCACCCATCCTCTCATGTTTGGTGATTTTCATTCTTAAACTAGGGTACATCACATTTAGTATATTATAATTATGTTATAATTAGATATATTTTTTTCTCTAAAATTAAAATAAATTAAAAAATTAATTTACAAAAAAATTAGATTGAAGTAATAAAATAATTAATTTATTCATGATAAAAAATTTATACAGAAAATATATTAAATGGAATAAATAATATATTAATTATAAGATAAATTAAAAATATCACAATTTTAAGCATATAATTTAGTGACTCATAGTCCCTCATAAAAACCAATGTCATTAAAAATAGTTTAGAAATGGTGAAGATGAATACAAATATGATAGAAATTATGGATAATAAATGAACTGAATGAGATTATTAATGTGGAGGAAGTATTTTAATTAATATATTTAGAGACAATGTGATAATTTTTCATAAATAATAATTAAATGAATATAAATTGGTTAACATTACATTAGGAATATAATAGTTTAGTTTTACAAATATGTAATTATTATGAGTTGTGATTATGTAAAAGATAAAAAATATATATTAAAAACTATATATATTATATTTTGAATTTATAGAAAATTAATTATAATATATGGAAAAATTATTTAACGATATAAAATAAGAGTAAATAAAATCATTGGTAAAAAAATATTTTTACATCAAAATTCCATTATTTATATACATGAATTTCTTATTTTAATATTAAATGTGTTATCTATATCTAAAATATGGATTTCATTTTTTTAATCTTGATGTCAAAATTAGGTAATGTGGTAAAAATAATTTTTTGATAAAAATAAATTACCACAGTGAATATTTGAATATGTCGATGATTATGGTAAATTTGATATGTTATAAAAAATTATTATTATATTATTAAAATAACATAAATTACTTTACATAATCTTTTCTAGATGATAAATTAAAAGCTCTCCTTTATTTGTTTCATTTTTATATCACTTCTCACACAAAATTACATTCAGTAGTCATTAAATTATTAGTATTTATAATGTTTTAATTATATTAGTTTATATGAAAACTCAAACGACATCCTTGAAAAATAATCCAAAATATATCCTTATTACATAAAAATATTACTTCTCTCTCTCTGTCCTATCCTCCATGATTTTAATTTTTGGTTATAAGAGGAATCCCCAAACTCTTTATGAAACAATTTCTCAAGTTCCATTAATAATGATCATTTACATTACTCTATTCTTTATTATTCTATTATTATATACTACTAATATAAATAATAACTATATTAAAATAATATAAATATGATAAGTCTTGTAAAATTTGTATATAAAAATTAAATAATTACTTATTTACAATTATCCTTCCATTTCACATAAACATGTTTGGGTTCATTTAAAAACCTTAATTAAGGATGGTAATTCGTAATCCTAACTATCATCATGGAATGTTATTAAAATGGATATAAATTTTTTTTAAAGGATTAATAATTAATTTTTGTTTTGTTTTTTGGTTTCATAATGGAATTATATAAATTAAAAAAATTATTAAAATAAATCATCAAGGTTGATTGAACCTCCATGAACTATGGAATCATTGAAAATATCTTTAAAAACCACAATTATGAATATAACATAATATATTATAAAATAAAAACACATTTTAAAATCATTAATCCATCACTTTGACTATTTTGGATATCCATAATGCTAAAAAATAAACTATAATTAGGATTTGAAAACTAAACTAAGAATACGTCTTTTGGAACGATTATCATTTGATAATTTATATTGATTATCTATAACAAATAATTAATTATTTTATGAAAATGAATATCTGATTAATATAAAAATAAATAAATATAATCAATTAATTTAGTAGATATTTATTTCACTAAAGTTTATTATATACGGTTTTGGAGTGTGTTTGATAAATTTGGAAGGTAATATAATAGGCCCTCGCTTGATCTATATTTTTTTATTGGAGATTATTTTTATGTAATATCTTTTTGGAATATTTTCATATAAATTAAATTTAATATATCGTTTTATTTCTCCTCTAATTAAATTTTTTTATTTAAAATTAATAATTAGTTTTTTGGATTAATTATTTATTCTTAATTAATTCCTTATTTTTTTGATAAGGGGGACCATGTATCATTGAAAATTATTTGAGTTATGTACTATGTTCTTAAATAATCACCCAAAAGTTTATGTGTATAATATCTTATTATAAAATGTTATTATATTTATATTTGTTTTTATTTTTTATACCAATTTATTATTCTCTTAATTGATGATCCACCATTCATAACATATGATGTTGTATAGGGAGATTCTCTCTCACTAATCCCTTTTAGTTCACGTCTTCGCTTGTTTATCTTCCTTCTTATATTATTTTTATATATTATAAAAATAATTAATTTTATTACATTAAATATTTTAATTTCATTTATAAATAATTTTACTCTTACTCTCTATTTTAATTATACATTATATGTTATGAATTTTTTGACTAGAATATTCTAAAAAATCCTTTTGTTTTTTTAATTTATAGTGGCTGCCTTACTTTGTTTAATAGCCATGCTTCCACCTTAAAATTGAAATATTCTATTTAATTCCTTTAAAAAATTTCATTTAGTTTTCTCTTTTTGTTCTCAATAATTATTTTCAAAAATAAAGATCTTATTTTTCATAGGTTTTCTTTGAGTAATGTTTCGTATGGCTATGGTATTTCTATGAGAAAATGATTCAATTGATTTCAAACATCTTATCTTTTTTTAACTTAATTTATTATTATAGTTTTGTTATATAATTAAAATATTTTAATTTATCCTTGTTTTTTAATATTATATTATGTAGCAATGGAATGCATTTCATTTTTTAATATTGAAAAAAAAACCTACTTAAATTTTTAGAACCTTAATTGTTCACACACACATGATATAGAAATTATGAGTTCATTATAATTTTATCTGGAAAATAAATATCTAAAAAAATCCTGAACCTGATTGAAATTGTCTCTATTTGTTAACATTATATATTTTTTGTGGTATTTATTGATTATATTCTAAAAAATCCATAAATTAAAAATGTTAATAAAAACAGTCATGTATTGTCTTAAAGACACTAAAAAGGGTAAAAATAAAAATAATTCTCATGTACCATATAGATATAGAAAGTGACATTTTTAGAGCATATGATCACTAAAAATTGAATTTATATCGACCCTTTAATTATAACTTTTTTAATAGTGTCCTTGATAATTAACTTTAGAAGTGATATATATATTTCATTGATTACATGGAAACTATGGATACATTGTGTAAAATTTGTCTTGATTCATTGAAGAAAAAACAAAGATGACCTTAAAGGAAGTGAATTATCTCTAGATATAGTATTATAAGGGATAATTTAATGAGCTTAAGAATTTTCTAGTCAATGAAACTATACTCACATTTCAAATGAACTATCCTTCTCCATCCTTGAATCATGCCATCTAACCGCATGTGTCTCCAAAAATACCATGGTTTGGAACGCGTTTTCATAACACGTAAAATTGATTATGTTTTAAGGTTTATTTATAGTATATCCTAGACCCTAGTTCATATCTAAAATATTGTTTATAGGTTTATAGTATGTGTTTTTAATAAAAATTACTAAAAATGGGGGTAATTTTTAAACCATTATTATGAAAATAACATAACATAAAGAGTTTAATAGTTGACAAGTAACGATGTTGTTTTAAGAATTATCATATAAGATAGATCATTTCATTTTCACTAAACATCTTGGATAGTTCATTATTCTAAAAATTCCACAAGGTTTTGTTTAACTATTTTTTTGAGGGTTGTAAAGATCATGATACCCCTCTTTCCCCTTACAACAATGCACAAAAAATAAACCCTTTACACAAAGACCGTTTAATCATTAGTTGGTCCAATATCATTGAAAAAGGGATACCAAAAGATACTGGGATCTTATATATGTGTTATATTGTATGGATTATTGTGTTTTCCAATCAAAACAACCCATGATTCCCACTTGAAATCTCTACCCAATCAGTGTAGAAAAAAGGTATTTCACTTAAGTATATCAAAAGAAATGAAATCAAGGGAGAAGAATGTTAAGTTAAAAAATAATTTAAATATTTAAAACCCAAATTAAACAAAACTAGTAGAATAACTTGTGATGTAACTCCATATTAAGGGTTTGTATCTCCCTCGATACGACCGTCCACCATATAGCTTTCCATTGAGAGGAGGAGGAGGATTGGGTGGAACATCGCCTTAATCCTTGATCCCCTTATGATTATAGGGTCCAACAGAACTTATTGGACGAGGATAGGACTCCTTTAAGTCTCCAAATACCAGATATTTTATCTGTGGACTAAGATTCAAGTGATGATCCCAATGTTCCATTTTATATTCAAAGTGGAAGGTGGTTTTGGGAACACAAATTTCTTAAAACCACATAACACATGGTTTTCAACCAATAAACATCCTCACCTCTCTTCATAGATAATTAAAAAGTAGTATCCCCACCATGTAACAATCTCCAAAGAAATTTCATCTTCATTTAAATAATTACATATCGATATATGTATATAACAATTCACACCACTTTTGACTTCATGTAGATTTGGTGTGCTAGCCAGATTAATCTGGATAGGCCAGTAGATTGAATAATTAGGCTTTTTTATCTAAATAATAAATTTATCTCATTTAATTTAGGACTATCCAATATAATATAATCCCATTTGGATGCAAGATTTAGTAGAAATGTGTGGTTATTCCATTATTGTGCTCGGATCCCGCAAAATTTGGCCCATTTTTCTTGAACTTCGTCATGGGCCCTCCAAATCACCTCCACCTTCAATTAATTTATCAAAACAATTAACATTTACCATTTTAATAGTTACAAATATTAAATAATTCAATACAAAATAATGTGAAATTTGATATTATATTATGAATTTACCGTGAAAAATAAATTTAAAATGGTTGTGTAATTTTTAAAATAAAATAGTGAATCATGGTTCTATCACACCCCCACACATAAAATTTTTTACTCTTGGAAAAAGTCACATTTCTAGAAATTATGAATATGAATATTTAAAATTCATAATGATTTAACATTCAAAGAAAATTTAGTTCCCGAGAGAAATGTGACCATTGAAAAAACACACTGAGGAGTTATTATCAGTTAGAATAGAAAATGGAATATCAAAAAATTTATCCAAATGAAATTCCAAGTGATAAATGATACCAATCAGTGGTAATAATTAAAAAGTTAATCATGTCACTAATTCTCCACATGTGTGTGTGTGAAATCTGTTTTATGCTATTCTTTCCACTTTCACTCAAGTAAATATAATTTATTTTAAAAATTGTCTACATACATGACCCTTTCCAATGAACATGCCCAACATCCTTTGTAATCAAATTTAAAGACCCACTCAATTAAGCATTACCAAAATTCAAACCAAAATATCTCACCATAAATATCCTTATATATTTTACATTTCATCACTACCCTCATTTATTATTTTTTTCAAAAGTTTCAATTAGAAAAAATATCACACTCTTCCCTCAACCCATGCTTTATCTCCCTAAACACAAAATGTAATAGTTATAACAAGATAAAATATCAAGGAAGGTTGGTTTTTGAGATGTCCAAGACACAAACGTTTTTTATGGCCTACAATAGTTGGATAATAGGTACACATGCATAGGTCAATCTGGTACAGTAATGAAATAGATCAGGTAAGGAATGAACATATGGAAAATGATTTTGTAATGTATAGAAAAAAACAAACTAACTAGTATTTACCTTCTATTAATTAAAAAAAGTTCACACTTCCTGGTAGGGTTCAAATATGTGTGGACAGATTAAGTGAAATGATTTTCCCTTAAACTATTCACAAAAAGGATAAAATTCTTCTCAAAGGTATCAAAATGATACAACAATTTATATCATTGTAAAAGAACTAAATTTCAAAATAAAGTCACACCACAGTATTGAATTCTTGTTGAATTTCATATTTCATTAGAATTTTTTTTGAATGTGACAAGAACACTAAATATGGAAATTCCACATGTATTTTCAATAACATTTAGGATTAAAAGGGCATAATTCTCCATGATAAAGTGGTATAAGAAATAATATACCAGAACAAATGGGAGGGGAAGGAAAATGGGGTATGTAACAATACTAACCAACATGATAAAAAGTAAAATGATTAAAGATAATGAAAATTCCTAACTAACATAGGAATATACCCATACCCACCCCCACACTTAATGTGTGTAGTGTCCACACATTCTTAAAAGTGAATATGGGAAGGAAGGATAAAACATTGTGAGTTTCATTTATGTATTTCTTCTTGAACATGGAGTTCCACCATTAGGGACTCTAGAATGGATTCATGGAAGTGCTTCATCCACTACCCATTGAAAACGACCGTTTTATTGGTTTTTTTATTTTAATCCTAGACAACACTAAATAGAGAGAAATTAGTAAAATTTTATGGTCCAAACTAGTTGTATTGATGCTTAACTAGATACAACTTTACCCTTTAATTGTAGAGGAGGGCCATCTTCCCAATGTAAAACTAATGATGTAGGATGAGATATTTGGGGGAAGCATCAGTTTGGTACTTATAAATATGGGAGTTCTTATATGAATCTCTTCCCATTTCCTCCATCTCCTGAATCTACAACTTCCTTTGAGCACCTACACCAGAGAGATTATAATTGTGTTGTTTAATGCCCCAAAAGGCCCATTGATCAATGTCAACATGGTGGTGAAAACTCTTACCAAAAACAATCACGTAAAGTGACATTATAATGGGTGTTTTAATGTCAGTACAGTTAGCCCATAATGAATCATCAATTCAAAGAATCTAATATTCTCTATTGGGTTAAACTATTTTTTGATGATTTTATTTGAACTCCCTATTCGAAACCATGGCTTGACCATTTGTCTATGGGTGATAAGTAGTAGATACTTGATGTCTGGCCCCATACTAACAGAAAATGAGAATGCATTGTTCAGTTGTGGAAGTGAGAACCCTGGTCACTGATGATAAACCTAAGTAATCTAATCCTATATATTACACGGGTTATCAGAAATTCAACCACTACCTTAGAATCATTAGTCCCTGTAACTCATGCCTCTACCCATTTTGATACATAATCCACTGCCTAAAGAATGTAAAGTTTCCCAAATGAATTGTAGAATAGTCTTGTAAAGTTAATGTAGCAAACATATAAAATTACATGGAAGAGCAAGGGTTGTTTTGGAATTTCATTTCATTTAGATACATTACACATTATTTGACAGAGGAAAATATTTTCATAAATCATGGGAATCCTAAAAAAGTTTTATCCAAAAGAGACTAGAATTAGGGACCTTATGAGTAGTCTGTTGGGGACCAAAGTGGCCCCCACAAGAATGAGTGTTATAGAGCCTATAGACAAACTAAAACTCACTATCAGGAACACATTTCTTGAAGACATGATCATTAAAAATGTTCCAAAGGTAGTTGTCATCCCAAATGTTCCAACGGGTCTAATTTTTTAGATGTTTGGCTAGTTTTGTTCTGAAATCAGCAGGAATTCAAGATGATAACAATTAATTTACAATTTCAGCGTACCAACTAATATATTCTTCTACTCGTTACAATTTCTCATCTAGAAACATGTGATTTATAGGAATATGGGGGGGATGATTCAATGTATGAGGATGGTTGGATCCTACTGATATGGTCAGCCACCATATTCATTAATCCATTTTTATCGCTAATTTCAAAATTGAATTATGGAAGGAGGAGCATCTAGTGAATGAGATGTGGTTCGGCTTCCGGTTTAATAAGAAGATACCGGAGGGTTTCATGGTCTAAGAACACAATTACTTTTGACCCAAAAATGTATGACCTGATTTTATCCAAGGAAAACACAATGAAAAAATTATTTTTTAGTTTTGGTGTAGTTTTATTGGGCAGGGTTTAGTGTATGTGAGGCGTAGGCTATGACCTGTGGATCTGGATAGAACTATTGTGATAGGACTGCTCCAACTGCATAGTTGGAGGCATCACACATGAGCTCAAATGCTAAATCCCATTGAGGTGGTTGTATTATCATGGGTGATTTAAGACTCCATTTTAACTTATTAAAAACTTCCTCACATTCTTTATAAAAAATCCTTTTCTTTTTAGAGTAATCAAGAGAGTGGAAGTGAAATCTTACTAAAGCCATGAATAAAACGTCGATAAAATCAATCTTGACCTATGAAATATTTCACATCCCATACATTTTTATGGAATGGTAGGGATGAAATTAAATCCAATTTTGATTTATCTACATGGAGACCATCCCTTGAAATTATTGGTACCAGAACTATACTTCGTCACAGCAGGAAAAGTAATTTCACATAATATAATGTGATATTCCTCTCAATACAGCGATGTAGGACTAAAGAAAGACTACTTAGATTTTCATCAAAACTGGATCCATAAACAGTGAAATCATTCTTAAATACTTCAATGAAATTATCTAGGTAATTCTAAAAAGTACTAAACATGCATCACTGGAAAGTACCCAGAGCATTGCACGGACCAAATATAATCCTTCTATAAAAATTGTTCCAAAGGGGCAAGTGAAGGTCATATTTTCCTAATCCTCAGGGGAAATTTGGATCTGAATGTGTCCACAATCCCCATCAAGAAAATAGTAATGGGTATTCCCTACTAACCTCTATAGTATTTGGTCAATCAATGGAAATGGGAAATGTTCCTTCCTAGTGTATTGGTCTAATTGGATATAGTCTATACAGACGTGCCAACTATTCTACACATGAGGTAGAACCAATTCATTATTTTCATTTTTAATTATAGTGAGACTAGTTTTTTTAGGAACCACTTTTACTGGACTGACCCATTCCTTATTAGAGATGGGGTAAATAATTCCAGCATCCAATAATATTGTTACCTCCTTTTCAACCACATCTTAGAGGTTTCGGTTCAGTCTTCCTTATGCCTATGTCACGGGTATAGCCACATCATCTAACATTATATGATGTGTCAAAATTGAGTGGATAATACCATAAATGACTGCACTTTTCTATCCCAAAGATTGTTTATAATCCATCAAAAGTTCATGAAGTTTCAATTCATGTTTAGGAGGTTGTGAACTATAAATGATGACAGGCATCTTGTTTTCATTCTCAATATATGAATATTTAAAATCTTTAGGAATTTGTTTAATTCCAATTCAGGTTGATTTTGGATTTAAGGTAATGTTTGTGAAAGTTAGGGATCAATAAACTCAAATAATATCTCAATAGTATCATCCTCATGTGAGGAATGAACTTTTACAAGCTGAGCAGTATCATCGATTGTATTGTGATCCTCAGTGTTCATAAAATCATTAACTAATAAAAATGAATGAAAATTTTCTATACCAATAAAATATTATTCACATGATAAATTTCCTATAATTTCAATCAATTATTAAAACTCATAAGGGGGTTCATGGGAATTAAAATAATTGTTTTATGGGAAAATAAGTACATCTATTAAATTAATAGAGAGAGAGGAATGTTCTTTCAAGGGGTGCATCAGGGCATCAAGGATTTTGAAGTGGAAAATTTCACCACTAAAATCTATAGATAATGTATCATTATTGAAAATAATTATGGTTTAGGAGGTTTTTAAAAAGGTATTCACAAATAAAATTGGGGAATGTCCATTCATCATATCATCTTCCATTTTAATTACATAAAAATTTAGTAGGAAAAAATTAAATTTCTCCCCCTCACAAGAACATTCTCTAACACACCATAGGGGTGTGAAGTACCTTAGTTTGAAATTTGAACAAAAATTCCTATGAGATTAAATTTCCCAAACTAAAATGAATAGTAAATAGAGGGATGCATCACATTTATTTAGGCACTAAAATCAAGAAAAACATTGGAAAATGAATACTCCCCTATGATGGATGGAATTGAGAATATTTATAGATACATTAATTTGTTAGGAAGTGATGTCTCTATCAATTTTTAGATGTTTCTCCCCAAGTTCACATTCTCATCACCTTGTATTCACCTTCTCCTTATACATATCACCTTCAGAAACATGGTGTATCATGGTGTTTTCATCAAAAAATCAATCAAATGAATGTTAAACTACACTTTTTTAAAAGTTTCCAATATTTCTATATCATGTTTGTTTTCCTTTTGTTTTTTGGAAGGGTAGCCCTTTGGGGAAATGGAGGAGTAATGGTTGGGGTAGGCAACCCACCAATAGACACACTCATTCCTTTAGAAGGGCTTCTCTCAGTACAATGATTTTTTTCACTTGGACTATTTTTAGTTGTTGGGATGGTGGTTTCATTAGGATGAGATGACTCAAACGGAGCATTCATTTGGGGTTAATGTTTTTTCCCACTCTTTGGAGTTATATAACTATCATTTCACTTATTTTTATGGTTTACTACTGATTAAGAGGGTAGTTTACCTGATACATGACTTTGAATTTCCCCCCAAGAGATAAATAGATAGTATAATTGGGTTATAAGGCCGTGTATTGTAGTTTGGGAGGTTTGTTGGAAATGGATATTGTTGGCATCCATTTGTTTCTTTATATTTTCAAGGCTAGGCTCGGGTTTTGGAGGGGTTTTTTAGAAATTCCATTTTTTTTGTGTTTGAGGATTTTTGGGTTTTGGGGGATTACTACTCTCCCATGGTTGGTTCCATGGATGTTGAGGTTGGTTTGAATACCCCATTTTCAATAATCTTGGTATTATTTCCACCCAGGTTTGGAATGATAAAATGGTTCTTGCCTAAAAGTTTGGTTATATGGTTGATATGGAAAGACTTCCTCACAACTCTCAAATGCTTTTCTCAATTGATGACATTGGCCAGATTAGTGGGTGTTAGAGAAACATATACCATAATAGGTGGGAGGATGATATTGGGTTTTCCCTTGGGAAAGATCATGTTGTCTTATAAGGGTATTACCTCTTAAATATTTGTGTTTGTCGTCTTCTCAAATTCGGTAGATTGCACCTCATTAACACCTCTAATGGGTACATAGTACCATGAACCTAATTGTTGAGTGATTTTAATCCATTTTCTCAATTAGGTTCCTTATAAAAATTTGTGTTTTATCAACAAGTTCTTCCCCAGTAGTAGCATCACTCATATTTTGATCAATATAAATTAAACCTTCATAAAAATTCAGAATTAAAAGTTGATCCCTTATTTGGTGGTGTGGAATAATTGAAAATAACCTTTTAAAGCATTCCCAAAATTCATGTAATGTTTCCCCTTGTGATTTTATTATACCACAGATTTATTTCCTAATATTTATAGTTTGGGAGGCTTGGAAATATTTTTCAAGAAAAAGGTGATTCATGTCCACACAATCGGTGAATTAACAAAATACAACAAATATTTCACATTTTCTTCTAATGGAAATGGGAATTCTCTAATCTGTACTTGTTCTTCATCCACATTTTCAGGATTTAGGGTTTAACATAGATTATAAATTTTTTTTACGTGCTTATGTGGATCTTCTCAAACAAGTCCATGAAATCATTGCAATAAGTGAATTAGACGAGATTTTAGTTCAAAATTAGGTGCTTAAACATTTATTTTAATATATGTGGGTTGGATATCAACATTAGTCCAGGTTAGTTACATTAATTTTTGGATACGTTCGTCCATGTTATTCATGTTTTTTCCAGTTTTAATTTGATATTTAGTGGAAGAAGTAGATCGATCAAGAAGAGGGTTGATATTTTGTATGTCTTCCTTCAAAGGGTTTTCTCTTGTGTCTTGGTGTTACTGACATAGTATCCTCTCCGGTTCGGGTTCGAAAAGTGGTTAGTCTCTTAAAGAGGAATTATTCCTACATCGAACCTAAAAAATAAATAAATCAGAACAAAATAAAATAGGTAAATGTATAATATAAAACAAATAAATATTCCTAAAATTTACAAAAATGTGGTAAATACATGACCTAAAAACCAAATACCTCCCTGGTAATGGTCCCAAAATTTTAATGCATTATTGGGACTCATCAAATTTATTATGTTTTTATGGTTTATTTATAGTATAGGGTAGACCCCAGTTTATCTATAAAAGATCATTGACAAGATTAGAGGATGTGTTTTTAATAAAAAGTAAAAAAAGGGGTGATTTTAAAAAAAGTTTTAAGAAAAAAACATAAATTAAAGAGTTTAATAGTTGATAAATAAAGGAGGTATTTTTATAATTATGAGAGAATGAGATCATTTTAGGTTCACTACAGATCTTGGATAGTTCAATATTTTAAAATTTTAATTTTTTGTTTAATTTTTTGGTTGTGGGTTGTCATGATCTTGATTCCCCTTTTACCCCATAAAATGATGGACAAAGAACCAACCCTTAACAAAACAATCGTGTTTTCAAGTTTTGTTCTTAAATAATAGAAGAATAGATACCAAATCATAACGAAATATCATATATGCATTAGAGAGAATTTATGATTGTGTTTTCCAATCAGAACAACCCATGATTCCCACATGAAATCTCAACCCTGTTAGTGTTGAAATAAAAAGTGTTTCACCTAATTATATTAAAAGAAATGAAATCAGGGGAAAAGAATTTAAAGATAAGAAATAAGTGAAATATTTGATTCAAAAATTACACAAGTACAATCGAATAAATTGTTATGGAACTCCCTAACAAGTTTTTTTATGTCCCTTGAAATGATTTTCCACCATTTTAACTCGATATCAAGAGGAGGAGATGAATCGGGTGGAACATCACCTTCATCCATGATCCCCCTAAGAGGATAAGGGCATCCAAAACATATTTAATGAGGAGGGGAATCCTTTTGGTATCCAAAATACTAGATAATTCCCTCTTGACAAAACTTGAATAAAATGATCCCAAGGTTCCAATTTATAGCTAAATTGGAAGGTGGTTTGGGGAACACAGATTTCTGAAAACCACATGGCATATAGTTTTATACATTCAGATATCCTTATATGAATTTGGAGAAAAACAAAAGTTGTATCCCGACCTCCCAACTTTCTTGATCAATATTTTTCCTTCATTTGGACACCTACATCTCGAGATATGAATAGATCACAACACAACACTTTTGACTTCATGCACATTCAGTATTCTGGATAGATCAGTTTGGATGGGCCACTAGATGGCTGAATTAGGCTTGTTATACATAATATGAAACGTATCCTACTAATGTTTTGACCATCCCACAAAATATCATCCAACGTGGGAGCACTGTTTATTATTAGTGTGTGGTTTAGTCCATTGGCATGCTTGAATCCTACATAGTTTGACCCAATTTTCCTGATCTACATCACGAGCCCTCCAAATCTTCTCCAGATTCAATGAAATTATCAAAAAAGTAACATTTACCTTCTTAACAATGATAAATATTAAATAATTCAATTAAACATGATGTTATTTTTGAAAAAATATTTGTAATTTATGATGAAAAATCAGTTTAAAACAGTGTTTTAAGGGTGAAAATGAAATATTGAATCACGATGCGATCTGTTTTCTTCAGAAAAAAATTGTAAACTATTACCCTATGGGTCACATATTAGACTAATTATGGTCTTCACATTTTGACACATTTTCGTTCAGTGTGATTTTAATCACTCAAAAATAACCAGAGAAACTTCTTAGGTGGTCACCCATCCAGAATCAAGTACTGGCTAAACACGCTTAAATATGAATTTCTAATCATGTTGGATCTAAAAAATATTGGGTTTCTTGATTAACATGGGTATTAATAATTATTATTTTAAATTCCAGTTCTTGATGTGTTTTATTCTCCCCTATCAAAACCAATGCATATGTTGTAGACCATACAACTCAACCCTAGGATCTGCATCTGTAATTCATTCTTGGTATTGGATATATTAATATTTTTTAAAAAACTAACTCTTCGATCAATGATCCTAGTCATATAACCCCATGGGTCTCCTATAATTTCATGATTTCATTCCCGTCATACCATATACTACTTCCCTATAGGCTACTTATTAGACAAATTATTTTAAAGAACACTTAACTATAGACTTATAAACAAGTAGGATCCCAAAAATAATGGTAAACTCTTTTACTATTTGTCAAAAACCCACCTACTTGAGATATGAATCAAGTTATATGACCCCATTGGTATCTTATAATACCAAGGTATAATTCAAAACACATCATAGGATATTACCCATTATGGTTATTAGATTAATAAATGTAAAAAATTCTTAACTATGGATTTTTAATCAAGTAGGCTCCTAAAATCAATTTTTAACCTTGTTGATATGGGTAGAAATATTAAATATTTTAGATATTACATTTCTAGAGGCATTACTATCCCATGCCACATAAATCACAACACTTATATTATGGACCTCACACCTCAAAACATAGAAGTGAATCTACACTTCATGTTTCCTAATTTATCTATTTCCATTTTTCTTGAACCAACCCCCTCAAGAAATGGACCTAATCTAATGACCACATGTTTCTCCCATAATAAGATTATTTATTTTCTAATAAAACATATAATATAACCCTATTGGTTTAGTAATTAAATTAATGATGATTGAGTATGCTTAAATGTTTAGTTATGACCATGTAGGCTCCCAAAAATAAAAGTTCACCTTATTAACATTGGTTATAATATTTTAACTCACACTTATTAAATAGTCATAATACCACTCCTTCCAACCCACCACCCCACTATCTTAAAGAAAAAAATATTTGTTTTGGATGCCACACCTCAATCCCAAAAAAAGATCCTATACTCCTCAGGTTTGGTATTAGTTTTTATATAACTTTTCAAGAACAAACCACCTCATGCCGTGAACCTGATCATCTAAACCATGGGTCTCCTATGATACCTTGGTTATCTTCCAATCACATCATATACTATTACGATATGGGGTCACTTTTTAGACTAATTATTTTCCCCATATTCCAACATATTTCATTTTATTGTACATTATCCATTCTCACACATACCCCAAGAAAATTCCCAAAAGTTTATCCATATTTAAACTAATCCAGTCCTAGAATGCTTAACTATGGATTTTTTTGTCAAGTATACCCCTATAATGAAAGTAAATCATGTTGACATTTTTAGTAAAATTTATCAGTTTAAATCTCATATTCCATAGGGTGTTATAATTCCCCCTAAATCTCAATGCCAATGTTTTGTACCCCACACAAAAAACGATGATAAATTATCTTTGCATTAGGATGGGTAATTTATCGAATACCATTTATCACAAACCAACCTCCTAGGGCCATGAACATTCTAATTTGGCCTCACGGATCTTCTGTAATGAAATGGTTTCATTCCCAAAACAACATAAGATACTAACTTAAGGGCTCACATATCATACTATTGATTTAATACACACGAACCCAAATATTATTTCAACGTGTTTTTTCCTCACTCACAGACACCCAGTGAAACATTTTAGATTCTCATCCATCCTAATGCTTGTTCAGGTCATGAATTCATAATTATAGATTCCCAATCCTATTGGAACCCAAAAATAATGGTTCACCTTATTAACAAGGATAGTAGCATTTATTTTTTAAACCTCACTTTTCTAGGGGTGTTACAATATTTGTAACACCACATTCAGGACAGCCAGAACAGTTCCCACAAAGGAATTCTACAAGACCTCCGGCATGCCTCCACATTTTCTTAAGGCATTCAGCTAAGAGAAATGTCCTAATAATGTAATGGGGAGAATATAAACAAAATTCGAGGACAGAAGGGTCATGCTCAAACCTAAAGAAATAATTATGAACCAACCATATAACAAAACTTCCCAAAATCATGTTGGCATAAAACATGGATCCAAACATGCCCGAAAAATCTAGAATATAACATATTAAACAATTTTTATGAAGCATACAAAAAATAGCGTCATTAGATAACAATTTCCTTGAAATCATATTATAAATGAATTATAAACTATAAAGTATACATTCTTACAAATAACTAAAAAAAATACATTATCTTCTGTCCCAAATCTTATAATTCAACTGTCAGTGTCCTCAACCTCTATTAATTTATAACTGAATCATGTCTCTAGATCTTTGTGATACTGATGTCCTAAGAGAAAATAAAAATATCAAAAAATATACGAAGAATCCCATGATATATATTCATGTAGTGGTTGCATCCCATGACCATGTGGGAATCAGAAATGTCTCAGAAATACTATGTGTTACTAGGATTAAGGGGATGTAAATGTATTATATATTATAATTGAATTCATCCCTATGAAAAAAGGCCATATTGTAATGATATGACAGAATGCACTTATAATCACAAAATTTAGTTCCTCGTGTGATTAACAATCCACTTTGAAAACAAATCCTACCTAGTTTTCCTCCATGCTAGAAGGAAGAAGTCACATCTTATAATAACTCAATTCTATACCTAAATATGTAGGATAGAGAATCATATTGTTTCATCACCTATATCAAATGTTTAAAGGTAGGGTTTCATCAATAAATGACCCATATATTCTCACTCAAGGGAGGTATCAAAAAAATATCGTATTTTTCTTTTCCCATTCCCAAAGAGTTGGTGTAGGCATCAAGCAATACCTCAACCCAGAAACCAATAGAACATTGTATGATCGAATATTTAAATCTAAACCAATTTCATTATCACCTGATGTAGGGTCTCATGTTAAAATCTCAATTCACATCATGAACAAAGCCTCTCACCCAAGGAAATCCACGATTGAAACTGGTTAGCCATGTTATGGTATATTATATAGACCAAAGCCTTCTCACCCAATGAAAGGGAATACATTAGGATCCTAGTACCTAATGGGATCCATAAATTATAACAACCACATAGTCAGAACATATAAACACCATCAAATAGAGAAAAATCCCATTTATTAGTTCCTCAAATCATCTCGAGAGAAATAGTACCTAAGGACCTAGTCCCTCTCACAAGGACACCCAAAAGGGTCCTTCAGACCTGTCCCTACTCCACAAGGGATCTGTATCATCCTTCTAGATCAACTTATCACTTAAATACCAAAATAACCATCTCCAAAAAACACACGTAAAACATCATCATGCATCATAAAATCTATATGAAATAACAAATAAGAATTACAAAGAGACCAAAAGCATTGGAAAATAAGGCATCTCCCTCATGAGGTCTTATAGACCAAATCATGTTCAATCAACCCCTTCTAGTTTTTCTTTTGGAACCACGTCCTATTCCAAATTTCATACCATTTCAAACTTCATTTATTTCAATATTCATCTTGAAAGACCCTGGGATACAATCCAACAAATAAATTATTTTAAAAACCCATTATTAATTAAAAAAATCCAAACCCAAAAATCAAATAAATCATTTCCAAATAAATTCCACCCAATTAAAACCCATTTTTAATACATTTTAAAAAGAAAAGTCTCCAAATATTTGAAAATAACTAAAGATATTAGGAAATCCATAGAGAGGGCCACCATCACTAATTTGACCAAGGAACCACCATCATAGTATTTGACAATCTATATGGTCCTTGTTGGCCATAAAGATAAAATAAGGACATCATAGTGTGTATAGGAAAATATAATGTCATCTTAAAATATGATGAAAATTTTATTAATGATGGAACTTTAACATAACAAACAATATAATAAGAGACTCATATAATGTATATACCGGCTACCAAAACTGGTGATACACAATATATCCCAAACTTATAATGACCTCCTTTGTGTCCATGAGAACACATCTCATCAAAAAAACCCAAAAACTAATAAATTTACCATTTTAAAAAACCATAATTGTTATAATTTATGTGAAACTCACAAATAACCCTACAGTTTGGAAATCATATTCCCTGTGGTGTGGTCCACTCCTAACACAAACCTATCTGAAGGACACTCAAAATCTTGAAATTAATTATAGTAATTAATGGTTAGATCAACACAAAATAACCAAACCCCAAAATTAAATACATCAATAAACATAAATAAAGAAAAGTCTTGAATTATGAATTAATTTCTCCTTCTTGGGTAATCATCATGACCCATATTAAAAACCAAATATGGTTATGATGAATTCTCCATGATTTGGAGAAATATTCACCCAAAACATAACTAATCAAACTAAAAATTATAGAGAAATAAAGAAGATTGATGAGGGTAAGATATGGAGGGATCATACTATGAATTGTTGTTATAGAACACCACAAAACATGCTTGATCAAAGGGATATGATATGGTAGAGTGAGAGAACAAAATAAGGGTTCTCCTCTCTCTTTTTAATAAACAAAATAATGAAAAAATGATAGGTTCCATAAAATGGACCTTGTTATGATTACCAAAATTAACACCAAAAAAATCACTCTGACACTGGCTCACAGCATGACCATCTATATAATTCCATGAATGGTCCCCATCAGATAGTCCATACTTAGAACTCATTTATTTCACATTATAAACTCTATTGTTATAATAAAAGTAAGTAGGAGTAGAGTCCCTTCTCTAGAACCCCCCCCCCCCCTCCACTAAATCCATGGACTAGATGTTCCATGATTAGGTCATTAATTGCTTGACCAACATCATTTACACCATGAATCACCTACTAAAATAATTTTCAACATCATGAAATCATGTACATTGATTTGAAATACTCTCAAAAACATGAGGGATATACTGAGCCTCAAACCAAAAGTAAAAAACACATCTTAAGGATGTAAAAATACTCAAATTGAAAATCTATAACTAGTTGAACAAAATGAACCCCCCATAAAAACAAAACATCTTATTTATTATAAGAAACACAACCCATAATAATAATATTATTTAAAAAATACCCTCCATAAACATCTCATCCTAGAGAAGCCATATATTTCTCATTCCACGGACCCTGACTTACCTCGTTCATCAATCTTGAACCAACACACCCCAACCCATCTCTAATCTCCCAACATTGTCCCACTACCCATCTCCAAAAATAAGCCAAGATACACTGAATATTACCTAAACATTTTGATATAATCCTTAAAAATCCTCAATTGAATCCAAAATTATCCTCTTGATACGGTTTCCTCCTCCCAAATAAAACTCTATGAAACATCTCCTAGTGTTCCTTAAATGGTTTACATATCTAAAAAATTAACAGTATCACCTTCCAATGAATCACTGCCACATCACACTACTAGATAATGATTCCTTAACACCTGAATTAATTTTTGAACCACTCAAACACCACACCAAATCCCAATATGACTTCCATTTAAATTACATAGATAGTTCCTTAACCATCCATCCAACTTATATGTTATATCCTTACGCTAAAATAGGCACTGATCTATATCACTCTAAAATCATTCCAAACCAACCACAGTCCTGATGTTGATTCACCGAATCCATATGATACCGCATCTAAAATAAGAATATGGTATTTACCAATGAAGTAGGTAAATTCATATCCTCTTTCACACATCACCACACATATAAATGTATATCATTCCCTATGTATGCCACTATCATGAAGCCTGAATGACTTAGAAAATTTAATATTATCCATATTACTCATCCCAAGTGTCATCTATTCTATATTGGAATTCAAAATCTAATCCAACACCCCAATCATCATAGAGAGCATAATAATAAAACTAAACATTCTATAGAATCATAGGTTTCAACCAATGTCATGATTATCATGAATGAACTTGATCTTCCTCTAATGTAATGAAAACCTAACTCCAACTATAACTGCACTACCTTATCCAAAAAAATATCTAATACCAAATTTTAATACTCTTATACAGACTACCCAAATAGTTCACACATAGGGACATTACATGACCCCATATGTTCCTTATAGTATTCCACATGCTACCGTATAATGGATATATACTACTGAAATCAAGGGGAGTCTATTCTCTTAATAATAATACCCAAATGTCATTCCTGAACCTAACAAAAATTCAATATAACCCATATGTATAAAAGATATCTTAAAACATAGAGACATAAAACATATATTCATTTAGTCCATCATAGTCTAAAATAAAAATTAGTTAACAATGTATATTATATATAAAAAATGCAGAGGTAGAAGTAAATTACCCTATATCAAGAATAATATAAATGAAATTCACACTGGCTATTATACATGGTAAATAATAAATGAAAATAAAATTTTCTAGCCTCTATCCAAAATAAAAAATTCTAGCATACTTAATACTCATCCACTATGACATGGGGATGGAACCATGAGTTAATCCCAAATTAATGCATGTATCTTGAGATTAAACCACAGGGTATATAAATGGACATCAAAACCAAGTAGATATAAATGTGAAGTTGATAACTCTAGAAACCTAAGAGATATTAGTAATTATATGATATTTTTGTATTAATTTAAATAAAATGATGATAACTTTTTTCCCTTGAAACTTTTAACAAAAACAAAATTGTGATTCTATTATTTTGAAAAAAATTATAAGTGTCATTATTTTATCATTATAATGTATTCATTGAATTAGAAGATATAAATTGAATTAGTCATGTTATGAAATCAATGAAGAAAGTATGATTAATAGAATTAAGTATTATAATTCATCATTATATGTTTCTATTATCAAATCATAGAAAGGTGGTAGCTTCACTAGTGTTTTCCCTGGTCCAGGTCCAATCCGAACTACAACAAATATGGTTCGTGTGAAATCATTTTTGTGAAAATTTCAAACTAATTTAAATTTTCGTGAGATCAATCCTAGATTAATTTCATCCTTGGACATCCCAATAACTTATCTAATCCTTCATTATTATTTGGAAATATTAATGGTTTATGGAGGTATATATAAGGATGATATAAACATGTAGTTATTAATGAAATATTTTATTTATATATGTGTGTGTATTTTATGAAGTTCACATTTTGAATTTTTAAAAATAACTTTATTTTTTGATACATAAAAACAATATTATACCATGATTAGTTTTTTTTGAATTTTTCTAAAAATATTGGTTTTTAGTTTTATGTTAAAAAATAGCGATTTTTAAAAATAACATGAATTTAATGATATCATAAGAATATAACCATAAATTAAAATTTTATGAACCCTTGTTCCTTGTTAAATATATTTTTAGTAAGTAATATTATAAATTTAAAATTATAAATTTTAATTTATATTCAAATATTTGGAATTTTATATTACAAAAAATATTTTTTTATTAAAATAATTTTTATGAATTGAATAGTTAATATTTTAGAATTAATTTTTACCACCCCTATAAATTTAATATTATTAAATTAGATTCATATTTGGAATTATTATATTAAAATTATCTAACAAGGTTATTTTTATTTTTAGTTTTAAAATATGTAATCTAGGTTAAAACAATTATCTTGGTAAAACAAAACTTTGGTAAAATTTTAAACTATGGAGAAAAGGCCTAAGTTGACTCAAATATTACCTCTAAATGTGTGTTTGAGAGGGGTTTTAACCCACACTCATCCTCATTCAACTATTTTCCACATTTGGAACCACATTACATGAATAGGGACCTCAACTTTTATATTATTAATAAAATTATACTCCCTTTACTTATAAAAGAATAATTTCATCAACACTTTAATTACACCCCAAAATATTTGTTTCTAGTTGAGCCACTAGTCTCTCCCAAATTTACACATGATTTTTGGGTTTAATCAATCACTTATAGTGTATCGTGGGTTTCCAAATAATTAGATAAGTACAAAGAAACCTAAAGAAACATATATTCTAAGACAAGGAGTTGGATATATAAGCGGACAAATTAGGATTTATTTTATATAGTTTAAATACTCATAAAGAGACCTATGTGAATTTGATTTATGAGAAATGGTTCATCAAAGATTATTACAAGGAAAGGATTAGATGAAATTATTTTTAACAGCATCAAATTCATTAACATGAGAATGAACCATTCAATGAAATTATACTATCCTCATCACGTGATTCTTTAAAACCTTCACATGAACTTGAAAATCTCATATAAACATGGAGGATCACATTCATGAGAACTAAAATGGAAAAGGATATTATGATAACAAAGAAGGTGTGTTGATAAAATTCAATAAGTAAGATAAAGAAAGAAAATTGTTGAATGAAAAATGCAAAAAAAAAAGATAAATATTTAAAGTGTGACAAATAACATCCAATTTAGCCACTTGTAACTCCATTTGATTAGTAAATGAGAGGTTTATCCTTCCATTTTCACAAATTGGTCAAATTTAAGTTGAGAAAAAACTTATTAGGGTGGACTTGAATAAGAAAAATAATGAAATAATGATCACTCCATTATTGTGTGAAGAATTTAAAAAGTGTTGTTGTGAATAAGTTCAAAACATGAGGAAGAAGTATCAAAATGATATGAAAAATAAAAAAATGAGATAATATGAAAAATATTTATTAAGAAACTTAATTTAATTTTGAAAAAATACATTCAACGAAACAAACACATGAATAAAAAATGGTATCAAAACATTACAAATGAAATAAAATAAAATCCTCCCATATCATTCAACAACACTTCCTTCAATTATTATATTGGAAAACATGGGTTTATCCCCCAATATTCCATTTCACCCCAATTAAAAAAGGTTTGAAAAGGGGGTGTAATGTTAATGGGTGGTAGATTTTTCCACCCTTGAAACACATCTGACCTAGCCTGCATCCACCTGACAGAGGTACCGAAACAAGCTTCTATATGGCTGAATTAGGGTGGTATATAGATGAATAATTATAAGAATATTATTTTATATAAAATACATTAAAATTAAATCATAATTGGTTATTTGGTTTAATATTTATGATCATTGTGTTGGGATGTTTTTCTGGGACATGGAATCTGCACTAGAATTTCATTTTTAAAATTGGGCGGCCTAGAACACCCGTCAAAACTCAGAATTGGCACTGATAACAATTAAATAAAATCATCCTTATGATTTCATATATCTCCATTTCATATTATCTCTTTATTTTAAGTATATAATGGATTCTATAATTATATTATTTGGATTTTATCTGGAACAATTTATCTAGAATGTCAATGGTTCGGGGAACACGTTGGTCATCATCCCAAATGAACCCACAAGATCTTCATAAGTATATAATGTTATTAATATCATGATAAACCATAAAATAAAATATTTAAATTAAATAAAACCCATTATTATTTTATTAGGTGTTCAAAAATGTACCATGTGGTAGTTTATTTCTAGAATTAATTTTCCAAGATGATAACAATAGAATTTCAAATTGTAAAATGAACTAATATAACTATTTTTGGACCTTGAATTACATGAATATTATAATATTACATATGATTATTAGACTCTTTTATTGTCTAATAAAACCCTAAAACATTAGTATATGTATTCCCGAGCAATCAGTATGTCATGATAATTTAAAATTAAATTCTAGTTTCTAAAAAAACAATTAACATAAAATTCTGAAAAATAGGATATATAATAAACAATTTTTAAACCCCTCAAAATAATTTAATAAAACATAGTTTCAAAATAGTATACGAATACCAAACATGTTCCTTTATTAAAAAAACTTCACCACATATTATCCAATTTTAATTAATTACAACAATGTTTTGGGCATCACAATAGACAAGAGGGTTAATTTTTATTCAAAGAGAACATATGGAAGCTCTAGGTGGAATCACATTTTAATAATAATATGAGTATTAATTTTTATTTTTCAATTTTTTCATTGTAATTTCAATTTCAATCAATTAAGACAACACCTATAGTGAGACATTGCTGATGACTCCAAGTCTCAAAGACATTAGGGAATCAAGTGAAGTGCACATACTCAAGAATAATATCATGTTAACTCAATCAAATAAATATAAAATTTCAAAAACATTACAGATAAAATTCCCAACATTGGGGTAGAAATATTTGGTTTCAAGATGCATAGGTGATTAAATCCACACTTTAGGTCAATCCATTACACTATGTCTAATTGTTTTCCATTTTTTGATGTTTTTTTCGTTTTTTTAATAATAATTTTAAAATTTATACAATCACAAAACCTATGATATTTATTACTGAACTCAAAGAACTCAAACCAATTACCCACAATCCAATGGTTGTGCATTGTTATTTTTTTTACTTAATTTAAGAAAATATAAATGGTGAAAAATCACATTGGATTGACATAATTTAGTAACACATTTCTCATGAACATAATCATGGAAAAAATAATAATCAAAGCATGAAAAATAATTTGATATTTAGTTTCAATGTTTATAATGAGTATTATCATGTTTAAGGTTTGAGATATTTTCCATTCCATTTATGCATAAAAAAATTTCCTTGACAATGATATTTTTTTCATTCAACCCCCCACTTAGAATAACATTATTCACATTTTTTTAAGAAAAGACAATTTATAATGGAGTAAAGGTATAGGAATGGAGTTCCAAAATAAAATTTTGAAATGAGGATCATGGAATAAATTGAGATAGTTGTTGATGTTGAAGTTCATGCTGGTTCTATTTAATCCCTTGATCTATATGTTACCTATAGAAGCCACATCAATTATGATGGTTTCTATTTGTAGTTTTGGAATAAATGTTATTTTATTAAAAATTAACATATCTTATTAGCCCTTGAATCTTAAAAAACAAAAACATTATAACATAATGGAATCTAATTTAGGTTCCCATAACTAAAAACCAAGAAAACAATGAGAAAAAATAAAAAATGTACCAATTTATTTATAAAATCCAAATTTGATTCAATTTATTGATAATGGTTTCATTACAACCTATAACTAACATTTTTTAATGTCATTATATTAACATGGACCCTGAATCTTTTAAATTTTATCTAGTTCATAGGTTGGCTTAGTTAACTCCACCTATATTTATTTCTTATTAAATGATTCAATGAATGGTATTAACAAATGACCAATAACATTGAAATATTGACCAATAGTAGGATTCTGAATCTCCACGTCCCCCTGAGGGTACAAATGATGCACTTTGTAAATATCAAACCATCTAGACCTTAACATTCTGAGGATTAGATGATCTTTGGTACTATACGAGAGCATGAATTTTTTCTATTTTAGAGTGTTTGACTTTGATATTCCTAGATTGGTAGGCATAAAATTTACATTTATTTTCCCTTAACGTTTCATAAGCCTCTATAATATGTCCCACATGTTTATTAGGATTTAATTTCATCTTTTTCAACCAAGGAAATTTCATTTTTAATTTTTCTTATTTTCCAAAAGGCCTTATATTCAATTTCATCTTGTAAATGTGAATATTTTCCATTAACTAAACTATATAGTGACATGATAATATGGTTTTTAAGGAAGTAAAATATTTTCATAGGGAATCTATGTATTTCTCAAACTTGTATTTCCTAGAGGTATTTACTATTTTTCAAGAGTTTTATAAATTTAACTATTTTCCACTCACCATGACCATTAGTATGAGGATGGAATGCTATTTAAACATTATGAGAAGTATCATACATAGAAATTACTATAATAAATGTAAAATTTACTAAATGTTTTCCATGAACATTGATGATAAACCATGAAATTAAAAATCTACAAATGATGTGTTCTTTAAAGGATCAGAATGTGACTTGATTGTCATTGAACTTTGTGGGAATGGATTCTATCACTTTTTTAGACATAATCAAGCTCTATGATGATTTTGAGATATCCCTTAGTGTTTGGGAAGGGTCTCATGAAATAAATTCCCCAATAATAAAGAATTTCAACAACTTTAATGGGATTTTGATGCATTATGAATTTGACTGACATGCTTGATCAAGGCTTTACATCTTGTCAGTTTCCATGTTTTAGATTTTTTTGTTTTTTAATTTTCATTTTGAATATTTCATGTTGTTGTTTATTGGATAAAATTGATGGTGTTTTGGTTAACACACAACCATAATGAAACTTTCTATAAAATAATAATAAAATTATGCAGTAAGGTGAATTCAATTATTTTTTATTATGGATCCTAATTGTTATCATCATGAAAAACATTTGTAGAATGTGTAGGAATATATAATAATGTTAGGACTAAATAAATCATGTTATAGGACCTTTATTGTTTTTTTCTTTTTAGAAATGATACATCTATATGCCTCTCTATGAACATTTTTAAGATTGGACTCTTTCTCAGACATGAGAACACATCTACTAGTCACTTGATCGAGAAAAAACAAGATGAGATCATCAAAAAAATAGTGTTTGACATTAAAAATTAATTCCCTCTTATATTGAGTCATGAATTTTTTTTAATGAAACATGTAACCATGATATTTTCAATGTCATCATACCATGGGTAATCAATCACAGAATACAAGTTCTCATTGGGAATTAAATATTACAATGAAATGTTATGTGAGATATATTTTAATTCCATCCTATAGAGGCGATCAGCTGCAAAATATTGGAAATAATTTTTATCCATGATTATATCAAACTCTTAAATAATAATAACACACCTAATCGATCAAACCATGACATATATTTTTGGATAATGTATTATGGATCAAAATGATCAATGAAAAAAATTATAAGGGATCCTAGGATATTGGAAATAAATTTTTATGAATAAAATTAACAAAAAAACCATTATAACTAGTGGTTCAATTTATCTATTCATAATATAATAATTTACATGAATAAGAAATTAATCCTATAGTTTAATCAAAATGTTTCTCTATGAAATATTCTTTAGTGATGACACTCACATCACACATGAGTTTGAATGTATGTTTCCATTTGGAAGCATTCATGATAGTAATAGGGGATAAAATATGAATTTAGTGTTTATAATGATCACTCATGTGTTTATTTCCAAATAAATGGAGAATCTATTACCATTAGCAAACAAAGTTATCATACAATAGAGCTAAAATTCCAAATATACTTACTATGATTACATTGATTCCATAATAAGTACCTCACTACTTTGATATTGGTTTTATAGGTAATGTTAATAATTATATCAACCTTACCTTTATCAAATTTTATACCTCTATCATAGACTAGATGGGCCAAAAGAAGACATTAATTTACCATTAAATAAAAAGTTTCTCAGTTTTGGACGAGATTCATATCCTCACATCTTGACAAAAACCTTTCTAAATTTCTCTGTAATCCCATAAATGTATCTATATATATGGAGAAGTTGTCCATAAATACTTCTAAAAAATCCCCCACAATGTCCTAGAAGTATCATGTCATGCACCATGAGAATGTATGAGGGGAATTACAAAAACAAAAGAGCATGATAATGAAGGAAACAAGTGTCGAATAGGCAGGTGATGTTTTTTTACATGATCTTTTAAGGATACCTAAATTTTAATTTATTCTTAGTATTAGTATAAGAAATAGTATAATTGATGTCATTCCACTCACTAAAGGAGTTCATAAATGAAGGGAAAAGGGAAATGGTCATTCTTGGTACATGAGTATAACATCCTATAATCAATGAAAACTTTCCATACATTTACCATCTATGTGAATTATTGATCACCATCCTCATTTTTGATCACATGGATACCATTAATATTTGGGACCACATGGATTGTTCAAACCCACACACTCTCATTAATTTGGTATATTATACCTGATTATAATAACATTATATGTTATTTCCTTACAAAATCCTTGAGTTTGGGATTGAGTCTTCTATGAGGTTGGAGAGATGGATTAAAATTCAATTATAGAGAAAACCTATAGGTTATAATTAGTGGGTTAATCCCAAAAATATAAAAAAAATATCCACCAAATTTCATTATCATGCCTGTTGAAGACATAATGAAACATTATCTCTTGATTGCCTTTGAAAAGGGAGAGATGAAAATGAGATGTGTTTGATTGTACCCTAGGAATTCAATAAATTGAATTAAAATATAGTTTGGTTAACACTTTATAAGAAAGGATAATACGTTTCATCATACTCGTTATCTTTGTTTAATTGAATTGATATAATTTGTATAATTTGAACCAAAGTTTCAGATGCCATATTAGCCAGATCAGTGTCATGAATTTGTATGATCTAAAGGTTTTTTTATTTCATCAATGGATTCATTTATTGTGATCATGGAAAATAATTAATGGATTTTTTTTATATATATTCAATCCGAGGATAAAATTTTCTCTCATTTTAAAAAAATAAAATCAATTTCATTAATCCATAAATGTTTGAAGTAGTCATTCATAGTTTGAACAATAACATTCCTTGTGTTTAGGGCTACCTCATTTGGATTTTTATTTTTGTTCCTACCTGTTTTTATGAGATGGTTTCATTGAAGATCCTATATTAGAAAGGAATAATCTTTATAATACAAAGTATTCTGAATTTTTGGATAAAAAGGGAACATATAAATAGGAATTCATTAATTCCCAAGCCCATATTATCCACCCTAACTAGACGGTTTGATTGGTCAAGCGTATAGGATGAAATGCACCAAGAAAAGTGGAAAAAATAAACTAGGAAAAGACAAGAAAAATGAGGTTATAATTGTGAAATGGGGATGAAAATAATGTGTTCCTAATTTAACATACATGGGTCACAATAAATGGTTCCCAAATTTGGTCTCACCCAAATTTAGCCATATTTTTAGGGTTTCTTGTGGTCACTTGAAGTGTATCTTGGGTGGTCGAATTGTTATAATCTTAGGGAGTAACCAAAATACAAATATAATCTATGAGAAATATTAGGCTTTGAGGTGGAATACATTGGTTTGTGTTTATATGGATTAAATTAACACTAAGAGACCAATGTGAATTAAATTTAAGAAAAAGGGTTGATCATAGATGATTATAATGGATTAATAGGATGAAATTCTATTTGTCAATTTAAAATTCATTAACTCCTGAAGGATTCATTCAATGAAATCAAAATAAACTCATCACACAATGGTTTGACGCCATAAAATAAAAATTATAGAAAACTATACGCATCATATCATTCTCATGATCACTCCATGGTTAAGGGTCTTATTAAAATATGAAATGTTTGGAAATAAAATTCAATATGGTAGAGTAAGAAAGAAAATCATTGAATTAGAAAATCAAATAAAATATTTATTAAAGATATAATGATTGATAAATAACATCTTATCCCACCCCTTTATACTCCCTTGGATCAACCCACGAGAGTGTTATCCTTTCATTGAAGAAAATCATTAGATAGAGGAATAAAAAAGACTAGTGAGGTAATAATTAAAGAAGAAAAATAGTGAAATAATGATCAATCCACTATTAAGTGAATAATTTAAAAAGTTTTTCAGTTAATAAGTTCACAGAATAATGAAAAGGATTCAAAAATATAAGAAAAATATAATAATAATATAAACATATGAAATTTTATTATGAAACTAAAATCAATTATAACAATTTATATGTGAAACAACAAGAATACGAATTCAATATTACCACATAAAATTATTATTAAAGTAAACCAAAATCCTCTCAAATCCTTAAAAATCGATGGATTAAATAGTTATCTTTGAATCCTTGGGTTGATTAAACTACAAAAAGTTATCCCACTTAATGAGGGTAGGAATATGTTGGTGGAATGTTAATGGAGGGTGAACTTTTCAAACTTTGACAAAAATAATTTCCATCTTGCATCCATACTATAGAGGAACTGAAATTAGAATCTAGATGGATAAATTTTGGTGTGTAATTTAAGGATAAATTTTACAGAATGATTTACTATAATAGCTTCTAATATTTCAGACCAATTAGATATTTCATTTCGGATAAATGATAAAAATGGTGGGATGATAATATCGTCCATAGAATATGACCTATAAATTCATCATCACCATTGGACACCTGGAAGTCCCTTCAATACTCAGAATATTCTCAAATCACTATTGAATGAAATTTCCCCCTGATTTTCTCTATTTCTAGTTCATATCTTACCTTTATTATTCTTATATCATGTCCAATACAGTTATTTTATTGGTATGTTGTCCAGTTGATTTCATCCATAATTTATAATGTTCAAGGCCCTCTTTGTCTATCATCCCAAATGAATCTCCAATATCTCTAAAAGGATATAATATTCCTTATATAATGGTAGAACTGAAAATAAAATATTAAAAAAATTATGATCATTGGGTATTTTATAAGGTGTTAAAAATTCACCATATAATATCTAATTTTAAGAAGTATTCACATACATGATAAGAAAAGAAGTTCAAATTTTAAAATTCAAAAGTACATGTGTTTATGAAAATTGAATTGCATAAATATTGAAATATAAAAATGAATATTATCCTATAAAATTTTCTAATAAAATCTATCAATTTTATTTATCATAGATCCTTATCGATATTTTGGAATACCATTGATATACAATAGATCCCTAAATCCTCCATTTCAAAGAGTTACTCCAAGGGAATGTACAAAATATCAATGTCAGTACAAATAACAGCTTAAATTTTTCATTAACTAAATTATTTCTCCAAATATATTTTTACCATTATAATATATTGTTATATATATTGTTATAATATTTAAATTTTATTTTGTTTATTTTATAATGATTATTTACCTTTTCCCCTTCCATAGAAAAATAAGGATGACATTTGTGAGTATGTGTGGACTACAATCTCTTCCAGAATTGTTTTTAATTTTATAGAATAATTTTTTTGGATGGTTTTAAAAGGGTATTAAATTTCTAAACCTAAAATTTATAAATTTTTTGTTATTCTAAAATGAAAAACCATTTTCTACCTATATTAATTCTAGCGAAAACAAAAAAACATTGTCTTTGTGTACGTGTAGATTACAACATCAATGGAGAAATGTTGTTTATTTTTCATCACCACCCTACGTGGATAGTTCTAAAAGTTTTATTGATGAATAAATATTATAAAAAAATTATTTTTATTTTTTTGATAATTTCCATATTAATATTTTCATGTTCTTAGGATAACCATATTTTTTCATCAAAATATACCAAAACATTGTCGTCATAGATTTTATCTTCATGAATCCAGGATAAAATTATCATGGAATGAAATAAGAGATTTAAAAATAATTATAAATAATATATTCAGGAAAATTGTATAATATTGGAATTAGGAAATTGGTATAAATGAACAGGTCTCGAAATAAACATTTTAAGACAATAACTAAGCAATCAGAATCATTAACCGTCATTGAAAAAAACATACAATAAAAACGAATAATTTAATAATAAATTATTATAATTGTAATATTTATAAGGTCACATATATGAATAATGTTTTTAAATATTTATTATTATTATTTTTTATTATATAGTAGGTTAACTCATTTTCACAGAATTTAAGATTTAATGTAAGCCTTCAATATAAAATTTCATTCTATGGGTCCTCTTTTGTTTTATACCCTAATATTTTTTTAAGTTGTGAATATTGCACATATTTCAAGTGTTATATCATTATTAAGTATTTATTAATGTTATTTAATGTCTCATTTCAATTTTATCCTTATTTAGATATATGTCATATCATCAACTATTTTTATTATATATTGTGTTTATAGATGACATTGGAAGAATTTTACAAAAAAATAATTAAATTAAATGAATTTAAAATATATATAATTCTATTTCATTCAATGTCTTTCGATTAAAAGGATATCAAATCTATAAGGGTTTCCTCATCTCAAATTCACTCCGCTGAGATATACTTAGTATTCACCACCTTTTTTATTTTTTTACATATACTATGCATGGATTTATTTTCAATATACCTATAATTAAAGTAAAATTATTATGTAATACATATTTTATTTTACCCTTCAAATGTTTTCCATTTGAATGGTAATTAAGTTGTGAGGGTTTCATCTTAATGTCAATTACTAAAGGCATGTTTTATATTTTTCCCCTACATTTATTTATATAGTATATTTACTTTTTCATTGAAATATTTTGTCATGATTTTTTTATTTATTTTAATTTAATATGTTTTACATGCTTTCTAGTTGAATTTTGTTTATTCAAATGATACCAAATACACAAGGGATTTTATCTCAATTATCATTTATTGAGGTATGTTTTCATGTTATGGACCCATTATTATTTTATGTGGTTTACTTACTACCCCATTGTATTGAATTATTATTATTAATGATTATTTCACGGTATTTAAAATTATTTTCATTAATCCGTCTTTGAAATCATTTTGATTCAACTATTATCCACTTTTTAGGGGATTTTTGTGGCTCAATTTATTTTCTTAAGTAAAAATAATTATTATTTGGATATAGTTATAGAAGATATTTTTCTTATATCCTATGATGATTCTATAAATTTTTTAATTCCTTTCAAGGTAATTAAATTTTCAATTCATGTACATATTCTTCAATTGATATTTTTATTCCAAAATTTTTTTGATGACACGTGTAATTATAATCCTCTTGAGATGTGCTCTTTCTAATCTAGTTCTTTTTTCAATATTCCTTAAAATGTTAACCATTTTCATTTAAAAAAAAACTAATTAATTAATATTATCTACAAATTACCCATTTAATTTTTTCAAAATAAATATATATCACTTTTTTATGATGTGGGTTTTAATAATGGTTTTCTTTAAAATGCATTAATAGTTTATCCTTTTTGATCTAATGGTTTATCTTTCACTCAAAATTTCCATTAGAAAACTATAGTGTATTATTCAGTGTTAAATTATTAATATTTATTTACATATAATGTTTGATATTTTTTCCTTTTAAACTTATCAGTACCAATTTTTCTATGTTAACTTTAACTTTGTTTATAATAAAAAATGGTAATAATGATTTTCAATACTCTTTTCATGATATCAAATACATTTGTCTATTTAACCATAAACTATCTTTCTCCATTAGAGTTATGATTTATAAATAATTTTATAAATTCAATTATGAAATGATCTATCTAGTTTATTGAATTTTTAGTACCAACAAATCTAAATTCTTGAAGTCAATTTATGTTTTACCATTTGAAAATGACAAGAAACCCAATTTATTTCCATGTTTTTTAATCATATGATGAATGGTTGATATTTAAGGGCATACATATGATTGTATGTTAATGATTTTAATATTATTTAGATTATAATTTATTGGTTTTGGTTATATATCTCATGAAATATTAATGGACCATGATTTATGATACTCACTTCACTAATAGGCCACAGATTATGACTCTCAAGTCACTAATAGGCCATGAGTTTTGATGTTGTAGTCACTAATGGGACACTAGATGTTTTTATTGGATTCCAAGTGATTTTTCAATACATTTTGACACATTCACTATAATATAATGACTTTTTATGATTATTTTTATTTTATAATATCTTACTATACTATTTTTCAATGATATTCCATATATTTATGTCCTATTATAGTGATTACGCTTTATTGTTCATGTTTATTATCACACACATTTATTCCATGATAAAAAATTTATCATTTGAGATTATTTTTCCATATATCTAGATTTATAGATAATATTATTGGTCTATATTATTCTTAATAAGATATTTATGTCATGCACCTATATTCTCACATGCTTAATATCTAATGTTTTAATGATATTTTTAATTTTTTTAATACGAATGATTTGAGATCAATACATTCTTCTTTTTTTTATTACCATTGTAATAAATATGATAATGACTTCTAATAACTCTAAAAGTTTTTTTAGAAGGGATTTCTTGTAGAGGAATATTCCTAAGTTCCTTAAAATATATTTATTAATAGCAAATTCTCATATAAAACCAATATTTTTTTGTTGGGAATGAGTGATTATTTTTGAGATATCATGTTTAAATTATATAAGTGATGTAATATAAATATATACTTATCTTGGGTAATATCAATTGATATAAAATTTAAATTTTAAAGATGTGATTTTATCACTATATCCAAGAGCATGGGATTGGGGTTCTTTAGAATCCACAATGCCATGAGAATACCCAGTGCTAATTTGACAGAGTGGATGTACGTTTAGTACACATGTAATAAGTGATTTCATTCCAAGCAAACACACCAACCAAGAATCATAACACACAATTCACATAAAATTATAAAATTATAGTCATCATGTGTTAACTATGCCACCATAACACTTGATCCTACTTGGTTTAGAACCATTCTGGAGGATGAAGTCACCTCTGACCATTACCAAAACTCATAATTGATGATTTAGGGTAGGTAATAATAATATATCTCAGACCATACCCAATGAATCTAGGTGGGGTGTCATCAAGTCTAGACTCATCCATTCTTACTCATGGGAGGTAACATTCCATATACCTCAATCATCTGTACACATACCCAAAGACTAAGCATATCCATTATATGAGACCTTAACATAATAGCTTAAGGAATATGGAATGGTATAATATTTGAATCCTAACACACAACTTTATAACACAATGTATATATCTGGTCCATATCTCACCTAGAGGCAACACCCATACTTTTTACCTAGGTTGGTTTATGACCCAATCTAGATCAACCATATAAAGGTACACTATCTAAAACTAATCCTTCTTGATAAATGAAAGGTCATTCCCATAGTGGCTCTTTCCAATCATAATCGTAGATTTAGAACATGTAGGCATCATGAAATAGGTAATTTCACTTATCTCATAGACCTCAAACTCATCTCCATGGCACTATTCCCTCAAGACCTATTCAATTGCATAAGGAAATCCACTTCGGTCCTCCATACCTATCTCTATCCATATAAGGGTATATCTCATCTATATAAATAGACACGTCACTTAGATAATGAATTAAATATCACCATCATAAATACAAAACTAGAATTATCAAGAATCACATAATACACATGAAATAATAAATGGGAAGAAAAAATGGAATATAAGATTTATAAATTAGGGAATCACCCACATTAGGTCAAACATTCTAAAACCCACTCAATGAGGACCTTCAGGATTTACTTTAGAAACCATGAAAAAAATCCTTTTTTAAACCATATAAAAATAAGTCATATGTCAATTTAAATATGTTAGGTCTTTGTTAAAAATCCCATCAAAACATTATTTTGAAAACCCCTCTCCCATTTTGAAAATCCAATAAAAACCCACTTATTAAATCACCCATTTTCCCTAAAAGTTTCTCTCCAGTTAGACCACTTTTTAAAATCATTTTTAAAAATGGAATGCGCCTTTCTAATTAAAAATCACACACAACACCACATTATCTATAGTGAGGGGCACCTAAAATCATTTTTACAAGTATCCACTGTCAGTCCATTTATTATGTAATGTGGTTCATATTAACGGTCAGGTAAGAAGAATCCCATGCTAATATATATGGAAAGACCAGAAAATCATGATATTTGTGAAATTATATAACAATTAAGTAACATTAATATAAAATCACTAATTAAACAAGAGACCAAATAAAGTCAGGGGAACCTTCCTTAATTAATTATTATAAATCTATACCAAACACGTATTAGCTTCCTCCGAGTCGAAAACCACTGTTCTCATAAACAAACACCATATAATTATTAAATTAGATATCTAAAACCAAAATTCACAACTGGTAAAACTGATTGATAACATTAAGTAAACCCTACACCACTAAAATCATGAGTAATGAGGTGTAGTTCATTCGTAAGACACACCCAAACCTAGTACACATAATATGAACAAAATAATTAAGTAAATATATAATAAAATCAATAGGAAATATCTAAAACCCCAAAATAATCCCATAATAAAACATAACTTTAGGTAACCAATGAAAAATATTCTAATTTTTATCTCCTAATATATTCTCTATAAGTTGTATGCAAAAACCCGATGAGTGGGATGATTTTATCAGGATCAGGATAATATGTCTCTAAAAAACCAAGTTGGTTGAAATCAAAATTATGGATAAATGAATAATATAAAAAATGGTAATAGAGGGATGGATTTTACTATGACTTTTCAAATCAAAAAATATGTAAATATTTCTAATTATTGGGAGATTATAAGAGATTGTGGGTTAGTTAAAGATGGATTATCCCCAATCCTTTTCTAAATAAAATATATGGAAAGAAATGGGAGTTTATTGAAATGAACCCAAATAAAAAATAATAATACCCTAGATATAATCTGGAAAAAAAGTTAACAGTGTCACACTATGTGTCTCACTCGGACTAACCACTAAGCAAAGGGACAATCACTCTACACCCATGATTTAATGGAATGACCGATGTGGTCAATCTTTGAATACTCCTTAGATAAATATCTTCTCTTGTACACCTTATTCATGACCTCAATGGTCTAAATTAAGGTTATTGATGGTGTTAACGTCACTTCTCAACCCATGAATGGCCTTTTAGGGTCATTTTCATCAACCTCATCTCACAACAACTTCTTTAAGATCCTATAAAACACATGAGGAATCTATATAGCCTAATTTGTTTTCTAAAATACACATATTCATATTTCCCAAACAATTAGATTATAAATCCAAATATAGGCTCCCAAAATGACCTCCTCGCTAAAAATTTGTACAAATTTATACAAAAATTCACAATAAGTAACAACACGGTTCATTGCAACACTACCCTCAATTGTATTAGTGATTATTATAAATAATGATACTTTAATGTAGTTCATGGGTTGTTAACCCATCTTAAATGAGGATGTGATTATATGGGAATCATAAAAACTAATGACACATGAGAAAAATTAATTAATATATAATATGTAGTTATAGTTAGTGTTATTTTCATTATAGAATTCAAGGAATTATATCTATAGAAGTAATTATGATATATATATATATATACTGATAGCACAATCATAAATTATATATTTACACTGAATGAGATAAACATGAACTAATAAAAAGTTTAAGAGTTAATCAATGTATATGAATCCTCAATACATTACAATCCATCAAAGATAAATATTATTGATAATGGTATTAGAAGAAAATACCCCAATACATATACATAATAATTTTTGAAAATGGATAAATAAATATATATATATATATATATATATATATTCAAAGGATTCATCTTGAATTCATAAATGTTGAAATGTGATATGTTGACTCCTTTGGGTTATAAAGTGAGACCCAATCGATAATGGCAGGGGTTGAATTTGCGTGATTCCCAAATTTATATTCTTCCCATAAACCATAACAATCATTTGATTTTTTCCATTTCAACAATAATATGGCTCTATTTATCATTCTCTAAAATTAATCAATCATAAATATAATTCAGCTAATGAATCTAAAGTACAAAATGATACAATGATAAACATGGTACACCCAAAATGGGATACAAAAAAAATAATACCCATAGTGATGTGATATAATATCAAAAATCAATTATAATGTGTTTTTTGTGGCGATATAATGATTTAGGCCACACCAGTCCCCAAAAAACCTCACTACCTTTTCCAAATATTTAAGGATGGTATACTATGTCCTAAGGAACAAATCAATTTAATTTGTCTCCATACACTAATTCATGGAGTATCTTTATTATTTTAAAGGCATGAAAATATCATTAAGATTAGTTTTTGAAAATTGATCTGACTATATCAGAAACATCATGTTGTGATTCATTGATTTCATCAACATTTGTGACATTTTCAATCTACACACCATTTTTATAGCACATATTAGGTCACCATATGGCCCCGCGTTCCCATTCATAAATACCATAGTTTAACAACTTTATATGATGGTTTATCTATATCATGGGAAGTCTATAAACTATATTATATAATTTTAAATAATAATTAAATAATAAAAAACACTAACCATTATGTCACATCATAATATGTAAATTATAGTGTTGGGGTTACTATAAAAACACATCCCATTATATAAAAAATATAAACCCATATAAATTTTATACAATCTATATATCTAATGAACGATATTTTAGTGTATTGGAAATAAAAAAGGCATATTAAAAAAATAAAAAACAACTAATATTTAAAAATAGTGTTCTATGAAATTAATCAATATTAAAATCCAATTGAATTCACCTTAGAATAGCCCACCCATCAATCATTATTCCCTAGACCCTACTTGCATCATGAAGCACCAATCTTGTATCCCAATCATCGTACACATATATAGTATGAGAAATATACTCTATAGACATATACAAATAATTTTCCTAAAATAATCTATTATATATGGTATCATGCATAAAATGGTGTTTAAGAAATATGAACAAAAATAAAAAACTCCTCACATCATTGGACACTAAACTATCAACTACAATGAGTGAACATACCCTGTTCATCCATTACAATTTAAAAATTGAAACACACCACATAAAAGGATTGGTAGATAAATATAAATCCATAAGGTCATAACAATATTAGGATACTAGGTTAGTCTTTAGAATCCTAACCATACTCACATAGAATCCTGATATTAGGCTAGCCCCCACTAACCAATCCATACTCAAATATTATAAGGATACTAGATAAGCCTCTTCTTACTTTCCTATACTTTTTAACCATCTAATAATAAGATTTCATCCCTTAAATCATCTATTCATAGACACTAATGTGATGTTAGGTTGACCGCCACCAAAATATCCACACCCTGCCACAATTAGAACGTCTCATAATCACCCATCATACCAATATTGATCCATATGACTACTAAAATACCTCAATTCAAAAAAAAAGTATAATTTTTCACTACTCTATGACATTTTAAGACTATTTCCTCATATATAAAATCATTATAGTTGAACAATCATGGTCAAACAATTCAATTTTGATAAGGGGCACCATATTTGGATTAATTTCACAAAATCCAAGGATTCAATGGGTAAAAATATCCATTAATGGCTATATAATCATTAGTTTACCATTAAATTATAATGAGGACTTTATAATTATAAAATAATATAATAACACATGATGTAATTTGATAATGGGGAAGATTAATGAATAATTATGGAATAAAATTACAAATTTCTAGTTTTCATTGGACTTAACTGTGACATGGTGAATAAATTATTGATCTTTTTAAAAAGGGTTAAAGAACTCAAAAAAACACTTTATATGAGTATTTCTATATGATCATAGTCCATGATATTTATATATTAGGTTTATTTTTGGATTTTTATATTATCATTTTATATGTTTCTTACCACATTTGAAATAAATATTTCACACCACATGTCAACTATATCAACATGAATTGTTTTAGTAAGACCTAATCAATTTTGAACTTCAATGCCATAAGTCCTCTCTAGAGATAAAATTTTTAATTTTTTCTATATGATTACCTTAAAAAAATGTTTCCTTTGATATCCGGAGACAATGTTTAATGAGGGGTTAAGTTGTTGTGAACTTCTGTGCATGGAAAGTTTTAAGGGATATTTATGAGTTATCATTTAAATAAAAAAATCCCATTATTATGGATAGAGATATATTCTAAATGGTATCTCATTTATAAATTATTTAACTATTTTAGCGTAAATAATGTTTTTTTCTTATATGATGTGCACATCATAAGTAGGGGCATCAGATGATGGACTGGTTATTTTCAGATCATTTGTTAAAATAATGCATTAACATAGATGATAGGATATAAAAAACCTATCATATAATTTTCATTGAATGCAAAAAAATTGTAACAACCTGATATTTTAATATTTTTATGCTTTTAAATAATTCATCCTTTTTTATAGCTTTCTCCACATGAAAAATAGATGATAAACAAAACAATTATATATTTAGTTATTTATAAATACTATATTTAGAATGTTAAACTTTTTCCAATTAATAAACACAAATAAATTGGAGTAACAAATTTATAATACAGAATGAAAATAAATTCCAAATTTATTAGGGATGAAATTAAATTGGTATATCAAAAATGAAAAATACAATTATTTTATGATTAGAAAATGAATTTTTGGAAATATTTGTTTTTTATGAAAAATGAATTTCAATTTCAAGAAACATGTGATTAACGATGAAAAAATATATTTTAAATGAATAATTGGACTATATTAACTTTATAATAAATTATTAGAAATATGAGTTAGAATATTTAATATTCTAAAAAATATATTTTCTTATAAAATTAGTTATTCAATATTTCTTAACCTTTTATTAAAAAGTAAAATTTCTAAATTTTAGATTTAGAATTTCAAAATTTTATTGTTATTTATTGATTAATCATATTAATCTATTATTAATATTATTTCTTATGATTTTTCACAGAATACGCTTTTGGTTCACAATGTAAAATACCATTTTATAAATAACAAAACTTTTATGATATTATTAGTCTTTAAGAGTGAATAAAAAATTCATGAAACCTTTTTATAAAAATAAATATCTATTTTAAAAGTGAATATATAATTTTGAAACTATTTTTTAATTTATATACTAATATTTTAGAATTTTTAACATGAGTTATACTTCACAAAAAAATTTAATAAATAATACCATTGATATTTTAAAATTAATTTTTATCAAAAGTATAAATTCAGTAAACTTGAATTTATTTCCCATTTGAAAAAAAATTTAAAAATTATGTAATAAGTTCAATTTTATTTTTATTAATATAGGATAAATTATGTTGTCATAAACTAGTTTTTAGGAAAAGCGAAAATTGGGTTTTAATGGGTTTAACCAATTTTAAAAGGATAAAACATGTAAATACATGTTTTTTAATGTTTGGTTGAGGCCTTTACCGACCGTATATATTCCCCCACCCCCTCCATTATTTCTCCAAATTTTATTAAAATTTCATAAAGAGTGGATTCCCATTATTGGAATATTGTGGGTATTTACCAAAATGTCATCCCTTATCACTTATAAAAGGGGCACTCATCACCCCACCTCCCCTCACAACAAAACACACATAGTTAAGAAAAAAATCACTAACCTCCACTAAACACTCCTATACAAATTCAAGAGGTCTCTATCTTTTCAAAATAAATTCCATCAAAGGATTAACAAACATTAAAAAGAAGATTATCCAATAGGTGAGGTGTAAATTTCAAACCAATCCATTCTCATTTTTATTTCTTCATGTGAAATTATTTATCATTAAATTATTCTAAAAATATCAAAATAAAGACATTAAATTAATAATTATACTTGTATATTTTTATAATTATGGTATAATAATTAACCATATACCCATTTTCTATTATAAAAAATAATATCAACATTCATTTTTTGTTTAGACTATTGCCTCAATAACACAATGTTTTTTTTCTGTGACCAAAATATAGAGATGGTACTAATAGGGAATTTAATATATAAATATTTAAAATAAATAGAATTTTATATTTCAATTTTATTAACCATATTACTTAATTTCTTTTTTCTATGGAAAATAAAATCATCGTCTATGCACAAATGTGGACTACCACCTCAATAAAATGATTTCTTCAAATTCATTTTTTCATCACCCCCTTACATGGATGTTCAGGATAATGGGTTTAGTACATAAATATGATATTTATCATATCATTAAAATCACGGCATTAAAATTTTGAGAAACTATTAATTATATGATAAGAAAAATATTAAATTTCATTTAATCGTCTAAAATAATCGTAGTAATTGGAAAAAATTATTCATATTATATAATATTTTATTATACATTAAATATTCATATAATTCATTAAAATCATGTTATATAAATACCAGGGACAATAAAATTTCATTTTTCTTCTTCTATAAAGATATCAGAACTAAACCACCACACAATTACCTAATGATCATGGTCTGTTTATGTTTGGGTTTGTTTAACCCCTAATTTGAACACTTCTATAAATTTATATCATAGATAAATATGGGAATCTATTTACTTGTGTAATATAATATAAATATGTAAATAATTAATTTTTATTTGGAATATAATTTTAAATTTTTTATCATTTCTGGTAGTAAATAAAAAAACTATTCATTAGTTAAAAATCATCAAAACATGATCATCGTCGATGTCTTCTTCATAGTGGGTGACCAAAACAACCATAAAATTAAATTATACCTTTATAAATATCATGGAACATATATTATAGTAAAATTAATGTTCTTTAAATAATTAACTTTTAATTGTGAAATAATACCAACTCTGCTTTTATATAACTACAAAAAATTATCGAAGTACAAACACCTAATGTGGGAAAATAGATAAAAACTAACAAGAATTTATTATGGTAATTAATATATATGAATATTATATGTTAAAATTGATAAGTCTAAGGTTATGAATTATTTCATTTTGATATATATATATTTTGATATATCAGGTAAATATGTGTTTATAGAATTCAGGATAAGTTGTGCTAGTTTTCTTTGTAACAATTCTGATTCTTTGAGATGTCTTACATGTTATGCACCATGATTTCTTGGTATGGTGTTATATTTATTATCACTAAATTTATTTTCTATAATTTATTTCATTTTAATTCAAGGGATGCACTGATCCAAATATTTTTCTTTAATTTGAATTTCTTTTGATTGATGTGTTACCCCATTCATAAGTCTTTTTTCTAACTTAATTTTTATTTATTGAGTTGTGATAATTATCTTGAACATATTTCTTATAAGATGGATAAATTTATCCCATTTATTTTATTATGGGTTATTTTATAGTTTTTCAATTTATACAATAAAAAAATAACTTTCAAATGTTTCATTATTCATTGAGTAGGCCTCCCATAGTTGATATTGATAAATCAAATCTTTTTTCTTTGAGTAACAATGATTAATCTTGATATTTTCCTTCACATGCCAATGTTCTCCCTCACTAATTTTTTATTATATGGTATTTTATAATTATTTTAAGGGAAATTATTTTCTAATATATAGTAGGTGTTATATATATATTTTTCCAATGATATTTTTAAACCAATCCATTTTAAAAATAATAAAAACAGTTTTTCCTTTCACATTTATATTATTTTTCTTTTGTCCATTAATTATACAAGATAAACTTTATGACCGTCAAGGATAACTTATTTGATTTTATTTATGTAATTAAATTATTTAATGATATTTTAGATCAACTTTTCAAAATATATTTTTGAAAGATGCATGAATATATTCATTTTATGTTAATGGGAATGATGTTTCCTAAAAGCTCATTTAAGATATGGCTTCTATTTCCGTTATCATTTTCGAAAGTATTTACCCAAATGGGATTTATATTACATAATTTTCCCTCAAATATATATATATAATATGTGGGATTTAAATCACAATATTAAATAATTTAATTTTTGATCCCTTCTTATATGATTTCATTTGATGCATTCTTTTGCAAGATTTTTTTTAATTTATGTAAACATCCTTATGTGTTTCCATCACTACAATAGGGATATTCAGCTTTTCTAAAATTGGTGATATACTCTATTTCAACCATTGACTTTATTTCTCTGGATATCATATTAAATATTTATTTCTATATGAGGAATGATCTGTCACAACCTTCTCCTTTCGTAACTGTCCAGTGTGAATAAGTATTAATATTCTTACAATTCTATTACATTGGGAATACCTTGTTTTCTATTCCATTTATTTATTAATTTTCACTATTATTTTATACATATACATATTTGGGAGATTATTTACTTAACCATTTACTATTACTCCATTAGATTCTACATTGATGGACTCTTATATATAATTATTTTCTATTTATTTTTTTGGAAACTATTGAAAATATATATTTTTTATTCTAATACATATGTTTATAGATTAGTCATTCATGTTGACTATGTATTTCTTAAATATAAACCATCATTCTTCAGTTAGGTTATGATCATTTTAATTCTGTGATTAAAGTGGGAAAAATAATTTTTATTCTATAAGAATTTATGTAATTATATATGATTATAGTCCATATTGATTTAGAATTATTAATACATTTTCTCATTTGATGAATGTATTGGACATAAATAAGTGAAATTTTGGTATTTACATTATATATCCGTCTGATACATAGATAGATTTCTGGATAAAATCATGGTTATTTATTTTGGTGTATGACTTCTCAAAATAAGATACTTCCTTGATGGTAAGAACAGGATGTCTATGATAATGATGTCATAAATTATGGTGTGGATGTAATAATCATGCAGTATACATTTCACTGCTATGGAATTAGTTATTGTTATTCATGTGATATTTTCATTTCATTATTATCCATTGAAAGATTTTCTTCAATTTCTATTCCATTATATAATTATTTCTAGTTATCTATTTATCCCATAATATTTATTCCATGTTTATGACATGGTTTCTTTAGTTTTATGTCTTCCCTTACAACAAATTTTACCTCACCCCTTCTTCTGTTTCCATTTACATAGGTTGTGAAGATACGTGTTACACAATATATGTCGAGAAAGGTAGTGTTATAGAAAATTGTTACGAGTTGTTTATGGATTATTTGGAGATAATTAGTTTCTTATATTGTGAAAATAAAATATCCATTAGTTTAGAATTACAAGGGTTTTATTAGTTTATGTTTTTTTCCAAATTATCTAAATTTTTAATATTAAATGGTCTTTGGAATGTTGGTAGTGAAATATTTTCTCTATTTTTTTTAATAATTAGAATGTTATTCGTGGAAATATATAGTTTGAATACAATACAATTTATAAAATATATGTTATTTTAACCAGTTCAAGTAGTGAAGGTTTGGGGAATCACAATTTGTATTAGATCAGAGTTTAGATATCTTGGAAGATTATAATATTTCTTCGGAATAATCTAAGGATTCAAATGTTAAGGTTTATCATAATTTTAAAGGTATAGATAACAAGTTGGGATAAGAATATGATTTAATTTTAAGGTAATATTTCACATATTATTTTGTAATTTTTGTTAGATAACCTTTGTAAAAATACTAGATATGATTTGATGTATATAATGCTATCATGAAATAATTTTAAAGCCTTCAGTTTGTTTGTTTTTTCTATCATTCCATACCTATCTACATACTAGAATGTGGTTATGTTTATAGTATAGATTCACTATGGGGTAATCGAGCTAAAAAGGGATGGATGTGAAATGACTCAATAATCACTCTAATATCAATGAGTGGACTTAACACTAAAAACATTGTAAGACACCCTTGAAATATATTATTTGGCTGATCATATTCTCTTAATACCCCACTATGATGGATTGAATTCCAAGTTACATTATGGTATTAAGATAATAAGTACTTGAAAACCTAACTTAAATCAATTTATATTTGACAAAATGTATCAAATGATGAAATGATGTTGATATTACATATTATAATCGATTTGACATATTGTAAAAATATTTTACTCAGTTATTATTGATAACTATTTTGGTTTTGGTATTTCATGGAAACAATATCAAGAACATATAAATAATAATGGTATGTATTTAGAAACCACTAGTTCTTATAACTGGATAAGGGAGAAAACATAATGTTTTTATAATCTTGGTGCATTCTTGTTATGATGGAAATTATGATTTCCTTGTACTACCCAAGGAAGTGAGGTTTACATCATAATGAAAATAAATTCATGACACTATTAGCTATTTTCACTAATGAGTAATATTTTTCGATGATATTATGATATGTTCTAAATGTTATGAGGGTTATGTGAAACATATAAGGATTAATATATAGTAACTTTTCATAAAAGGTATAAAAACCTAGATTAAATTCAATCAATAACCATGAAGATTTATTATATGAAATGTCTATGTTTTTAGGGATTAATATTCAAAAACACATAATTGAGGAATGAATAACTCTTAGGATTAATATATTCTTGATATTTAGTTAGTAATGGGTAAATTGATTTTGAGAAATGTGGGCAAGATAGTACTGGAATAGAATATTTATTTACAGAAAAAATAGTTCCATGATATTTTGGGAAATTTTTATCTAATTATTAATATTTTAATGTATATTGACTAATTTGTGACTTCATTTACTAGTCATTAATACATGGATGATAAAATATAGAGTTAATTTCTATAAGAATATATAATCTCATTTCTGTTTAATGTATTATAGATTATAATTATTTTGGGAAATGTATGTTATTACGAATATATAATAAGTGTATATACATACATTTCATTAGACTATAGGAATGATTAGTGTTTTTTGAGGAAGGAAAAGTATCATTATATTGCCCTAGAGGGTAATATAGATGACATTTTATAAGTTATACTGTGGATGATAAATATCATATGAATACCCTGGCCTACTTTCATTAGTGGGTAATAATTAAAATTATGGGGCATTAATTTATTTATCAGGGTAAAAAGTAATTCCTCGAGAAAATATTATACGGTTACTAATAAATATGTCAATTTTTTATATGTTTCTCCACACACAACATAGAACTTAATAAGAACTCCAATATATTTAGAGAAAAAATAAATATTTAAGAATGACCATTAATACCTAGTTATTTAATTAATTAGATTTAATAATATTAACCTCAACATGAAATATTTATAGAATGAAAATAGATTATAGTTTTAAAGTGAATTACATTTATTTTTTATAGAAAAAAACCTTGTTATGATCATTTTATGATTAAAAAGAAAATTTTCATAAAATTTCAGTTTTATTATATTTTCAATACCAATTCATGAAAATTGTGATTAATGATGTTATATGGATAATTGGATAATAAAATATTAAATAGTACATTATATGAAATATGAAAAAAATGATTAATAATCTAAATATATATATATTCCTGACATCAAATTTTTCATTATATCTCATTTTTTATGAGAATTTTAAATTTCAAAATTTTATTACTTGAATATGAAAAAATTAAAATATTTGTGGATTAATCATTGTAATATTTTCTCAAAATGAGTTTTTGGAATTTTTCAAAAAAGATTATTTTTTGGTAAATAGTGAAGAATAATGTTTTGAAAAATAGCAAAACTTTTATGACATTATTAATATATATATATGAATTGAAAATTAATGAAACATTTTTCAATGAATGTGTCTATTTGTATATGTGAAATTATAATTTTATAAATTTTAATTTTAGTTTAAAAACTCATTTTTTATAATTTAGAACATAATTTATATTAAAAACTGTTTTAATACCTAATACATTTATTATTTTATAAAAAACATTAATGCTTCTATAAAACTAATCAAATAAAATTGATTTAAAAATTTGAAACAGTACATCCAATTTATTTAATAAGGGCAATTTTTTCATAAATTATAAATTACTTAGGTAATAACGAGTTACTGGGGTAAGTGTTTAAAAGGGTTTCACCTAGAGAAAAAGGCCATATCATGTTAAAAACATGTTTTATATTGTGTGGTTGAGAAATTTAATGACCTTATCTCTTACTAAATCCATTATTTACTTATTTTTTGATCTAAATTACCTTAGAGTGACTCTCCAATACAATAAATTTTTTGGTATTCACCAAGAGTCGTCCATTTTAACTTATAAAAGTAGCACTCCCCTCATCAATTTCTCCCATGAAACAACTCACCTAGTACCTCCCAAAATCATTAAAAAATATTCCCTAAACCATCAATGACACCATAATTAGTTTTTTGGTATTCTAAAAATACCATCCATTAATGGCAGAACTATTTTTGCATAGAACACAATCTAAGAAGTGAGGTATAAATTCTTAACCACTCTTTTCTCATTAATATTTATTTACGTGAACTTATTCATCCTAAAATTACATTGAAAATTTAAAATTAAAACATTCATATCATTAATATACTATTATTTTATTTTAATTATTGTATATGAATTAACCACCTTTTTCTTGTCTTTTTAGAATAATAAAACCCTCATTTTTATATTGTGCAGACTACCACCTCCATAACGTGATGTGTTTCACATTCCTTAATCACCCTAAAATTATGGTCCTCTTAGTGAATTTAAAATATAAGTATTATATTGGTTAAATATTATATATTTTGAAATAATAAACCGTATAAATCATTTTATCTAATCTATATAAAATGAAATCATTCTTCATGCATACGTGTGGACTACCACCTCCATTGAACAATTTATTTATGCCTCTCTTTTCATCATTGCAAAATATGCATGGTCGTGAGAATGGGTTTAATAGATAAATACGATTTTGGTTATATAATTATATTTTTTGTATGATAAATTGGAGACATTATTGATGATATAATCAACAAATGATCATCGTTAAATCAAATTTTCAATAAAAGAATACTCAGAGGAAAATATTTTCATTCATATTATGTAATATTTTCATAACTATTAATTCTTCTTATACATCCTTAAAACATTGACATATCACACCAATAAACATTAAAAAATATCATTATTCATCCGTTATAATGATATTAAAAAATATCACAAATTATCATCTAATCACTATATATTTATGTTTCTTTCATTTTAACGATTTAAAAGTACAATGAAAAGAATTTATGTCATATATTACTATAAAAAATAAAATTAATATTATAATATTATATAAATATCTAAATAATTATTTTTTCTTATTTTTAAAATTGTTACATTTTAGTTAAACTCATTAATTAAGAAAACGCCTTTTTTAGTTAAGAATGATGATAACATCAGAATAAATGATTTTATCTTCATGGATTGTAACCAAAGATACCGGGGGAATAAATTTATACCTATATTAGTATTTTATAATATATATTATTATAAAAACATGTTATTTTATAAAATAAATTTGTTTTAAAGTGTGTTCAATGCACAATACTGAGCTTAAAAGATACCTGATATATATAATCGTTATAACCTAGACACTAAATTATAGGGTATGAATAGTATTAATAAATTTATTAAATATATATAAATTTTATTTAAAATATAAATTTCCAATAAATTTATAGTAAATAATCAATCAATTTCTAGTAATGTAATTTTATTCATCTAAAAAATGTTTCTCCAAAAATTATTTTCATTTTTATATAATGAAATATTATATTTAATTTTAGTAAATTTATGAAATGAATTTGATAAATTGAACATAATATTTTAGATAATAATATAAATATTTATTTAGTGTGAAATGTTTTGATCTTTCATAATATATTTATTTTTCAAGGAATAATGAGAAAATGCTAATTTTTCCAAAAAGTCGTTTCTTTTTAATAAATTACGTTATTTAATAGTCCCATTATCTATTTAATATGATTTAAAGTAAAAATAAATTATTTATTTATATTAAATACAAATAATAACTTTCGAATCAATTTTATAGTATATTTTAGTACAAGTTTGTTTTGGGGTCTAGAAATTGGATTTTTTTTAAAATCTTTTTTAAAGTGCATAATGTTTCTCTATTTTAATAAATTATAATAATACATAATGATCTGTGTTGTAAATGATATACCTATATTATTTTAATAAAAATTAATTTATAATAATATAATAGTTATTATTAATCATAGTGGTAATATAAAATAACATTTTTCTTGGAAAATGCACTTCTTTAAACTTGTTTTGTTTCCCCATTTATGGGATTAATTTTACAATAAATTTTTACTCATTTCTGAATATAATTTTGTAACATGGATTTAATATTTTCAAATAAAATAATTTTTTTATAAACTAAGGCAACTAAATTTGTTGTCATAATGAATAGTAAAAACATAAAAATTAATTACTGTAGTTATTGTAAAAAAAATTTTGGGGGTAAAACTAAAAATATATTGGTTAAATTGAAATAAAACATGACCGAAATATATATTAATGACATTTTATTACATTATAATGAATAATTCAAGATTTCGAAATATTTGGGATCCTTGTTTTAGTTGAAAAACATTGGAACAACTTATTCTTTTCAAAAATTAAAAGTATGCCACTCATCTCACATATAAAATGTTACAACCTCTCTTCTCATATACACGCCTTCAAATCCCTTTAAGTCATCCAAAAACTATCAAAATACCTTATATAATTACCTAAAATAAAATTATATTCATTTATCGATAAAAAAATCTAATGCAGGCTCTTCGTGCTTACCAATAGATGTTTCCTAAATAAGAGGATTCATACTTAACCGAGAATCTTTATTTTATTTGTTCATGCAACACATTAATATATTATCCAATAATGATTATATAAAAAAATATATCCCATATAATATTATTATATTAGGTTAATTAAATAAAAAACACACATCAGATTCTATCAAATAGAATATAAAATCATTATTTCTGTGTACTACGGACTACCACCTCACGAACCGATGTCATTTGTTTTCTTACATCATCTATATTGATGTTTTTTTAATTCTGGGTAAAAAGTATATATATTATTGTGTGTGTGTGTGTTTTTGTTATTAATATTTCAAGTATATTTATACTTAATGAGTAATAATATTACATATACCTTCATACATTTGATTCAATGTGGGTATGATAACACCAATCTTGTGTATGGCGAACTACCACCTTGCAAAGTTGTGTGATCGATTTTTCACTAAAATATTACATTGACGTTAATAAATATAAAGGTAAGGAGTATCTTTTTTTATAAATTTAATAATATTAATATTCATATAAAATTTTTTATTCTGAAAATTTAATATAATATTTTCCTACTTATATAAAAAAATAATAACGTCAGTTGTGAACGTAAGGAATATAGCCTCCATAATGTGATATTGTTTTCTTTTTCATCACCATATCTAAAGAATAAAATATATAAGTATAAATAAATAAATAATATACTATATATTATATTATGATAACTTAAAAAAGGAAAAATATTAATTACTTCCTTTCTATAATGACCGTTCAAAATAGAAATGTTATTGGTGCGTACATACGACTTAATGTCTTCATGAACGTAACATAGTTCATTTTTCTTAACTAATATTCCTCATTGGTTTTAAAAGAATTTTTTTAATAAATTTGATAATTATTTAATGAATATTATTATAGATACATTGAATAATGAACACTTTAGAAAATATTCACCATAATAATGTAATTTTTGACACAAAAGTCAAATATAAACAAAACACAGAACATAAACTTAATTGAGTAGGTAATTGTATTTAAAATAGAAATATGTGAAATAAAATTAATAATAAACATAAAAAATTTGTGAAATTAAGGAAATAATTTTCAAATCTATATTATTCATGAAGATAAATAACATAAGTCACATGTCAGACTCAAGGTAAGGGACTCCATCTCAATTTCTTTTCATTGAGGTATATTTTTATGTTTTGTGCCTATTTTATTTTATATGGTTTATATAAAGACCATTTGACATTTTATATCATTAATTTCTCTATTCTAATTGTTTTTAATTTATTATTTAATTTTATTCTTTAATGGATGTTATGATTTAATTATTTCTAAGTGACTATGGGTTTTTCATTTAAAAATAATTTTTTATTGTTTTTTTCTAACTCATTATATTCCTAGTCCATGTTTTTAAAATAAATTTATGAAATATTATATATTAAAATAAAAAAATTTAATGTAAAATTTATATAATGTTTAACTTTATTTAAATATTTTTCAAAATTTATCTTTTTATGTCTATTATATGTAACGTTTTGACAAAAATTAAAATAAATGTTCTACTTTTAACATATACGGTGATAAAAACCTTTTCCAGCACCATCATAGTTGTTTTATTTTTTATTTTTTATTACATTAAATGATATGATTTTTTATTCAATGGAAATCCTTCTTTCCATTTTTATAGGGATTTTGGTAAACAAATTTTTTTAAAAAAAATCTGTTTTGATATCTAAAATTTTTATTCATATGGGTTTAAAAGTGTTTTCTAAGGGTTCTATTATAAAATGTGAAATAATAAAATGTTTTATTTATGATATAAAGCATGATAATTATACGAATAACGGGTAACCCTCATACAGCTTATATAATGGTTTGATCCCCATTATTTCACTCTGGTGATCCTAATATAGCTTCTATGATGGGTTGAGCCCCATTATAGCTCATTAAAAATTGGTGATCCTAATATAGATTATACAAATGGTTGAGCCCAATTATTTTTCATGGGTGATATTGATATATCTTTTATGAATGTTGAGCCCCATTATAGCTCTCTAATTTATTAGGTAATTATTTTATTATAAGATAGTCGTATAGTTATTCCAATTAAAAGTGTTTTGACACTGTTTTATGAATATGATGCTTCATGTTACCAGAAATAGTTTTTAATTTCCCTCTATGGGGTTTAATTATTTTATTTGTGTAAAAATATTGATTTTTCATTCAAAAATAATTTATTTCATTCCCTCAATGAACATTGATATAAAGGTAAAATGTTTCATGGGATTTTATGTTTTTCACTAGAAAAACGATTTTCTTTATTTCCATATACCTTTATGATATTTTTGTGATTATCACACATTTTAAAAATATATTCCTAGTGTTTTCAGATTGTTAATGGTAGGGAATAATTAATTTTTATAGTCAAAAATATTTTCCATAAAAATAAATCATTATTTTTTTTTAAAAATTATACTATTTTAAAAATTAATATAAACCAAAACTATCCAAATTATATTGTATGTTTTTTTTATATATAGGGTTTTTCCTAATTACCTAAAAATATAAACCTAAAATGTTTCTCAAAGTGAAAAAAATAAATTCTTCACTAAAACACAATATTATGTTCTATTTAAGGCTATGTCCTTATTGTTGGAAATAGATGTGTATTAAAATAAATTTAGAGTTTAGGATAATTATAAAAGAATTCAATTTAATGATTTTACATTATTTTTAATTTAAAATGATATATTATTTTAATATAATCATGTTAATTTTTCAAAAATATGCCTATTAATATTGGGTTTTGATAGAGTAAATTGGGAACATGATCTTAAGTTAAGAAATATGTCTATAATAGATAATTTCATGAGGAAACACCCCCATAATTTAGTGGATTATCTGACCTAGTGGTAGCCTAATGATAGACCAATTCCTCATAAAAGATATTAGAAGTCAATGTTATGTTCAGAATAACAAATAGAATCCCATGAACATTGTCATTTTTAGGGTGATGTTGATTGATGTTGTTATTTTGATAATAAAACATTATATAATGATGATATAGATTTCATGGAATTGAAAATATCTAAGAATCTATTTCTTCAGAAATATTTCCATAAGGTCTTTTATATTTGGATGGAGAAACATTTCATGAAATTGAATCCAAATAATTAATATTTTGTGGTCGAATATAAAGAAAAATTCACAATATTAGACGAGTATGGATCAGATTTCATTTTGGACACTGACAATAAAATTAATCAGTTTTCCTCTAGAGTGAAAGCAATCTTAAAAATATTATTTCCAACAAAATAATTTATATTTTATGAGAATTGTTTTAATTTTTATGAGAATTATAAGATGGTTTTATAGGAACTAATATTCCATGGGTTGATAATAGTAAGAAATGATCAATGTGGAAGGAATTGGAGATGAAAAAAACTAAAAATCCGGGTGGTAATCCTAAATTGTATTACAATATTTGTAAAAGGAATTTGGTTAATGTTTTTCATGACATGGAAAGTTCTACTAATGTGGTAATTTTTTCACCTAATTATTTAAGGTTAAGAAAAGGGTTACGAACAATAACGAAATGAGATATTATATATCTATTCAATGGTGATATGTTTTAGCTGGAATGAGTTGGGACATTATGATAACATGTGTTTAAATTTTCATAGTCATGGTGAAAATAATCTTGATTGAATACAAAAAAGTGTGGAAATATATTTTGTTGCTACTATAGATAATAGAGGGCCACATGGTGAAGTGTTGAAAACACCTAGGAACACGATATTTTTCAAATTTTAATCATAGTTTCAATGTTTTATGCAACGATTTTATGTTTTAAGTGATGGGATATTATTGTGATTAAAGAATTTTTGGGAGATGTTTTATTGGGTTTAGGTATATGTACATCTTTTGTTTAATGTGAAGTAAGCATTTACTTTTCTAGAATATGATTTTTAAGAAGATTCTAACCATTGGAGTTTATATTATCATTGATGGTTAATCTTATTTATAAGTATTTTGATTATATTTATGGGAATTCTATAAAGATTAAATTTTTTGAAAATTATTGGTTGGAATCCAGGTGATAACCCATCAAAACTTGCAAGGCCATGGGGCTTGAACCCACAAACGAAGGTCAGTAAGGGTGAAACACCTAAAATTGGCCTATGAGATATCCTATTTTATATGAATTGAGTATTTTAAATTAAATGGTTTTAAAAAAAATTATATATTTTATATTTTGTAATATATATTTTATCACATAGAAAACTGTGGTAATAAAAAGTGATTTGGTGATTTGGTGATTAATGTTGTTTCTGATATATATTGTTATAATTTAAGGAAATATCCTACCTTATGCTAAAAATTTTGGCAATAATTAATTTCTTTTTATATGTGGAATATCTCGATATCCTTTTTTGGATTATTTAATCCATTATATGTTGATTTTAGTGCTTTATCCATGAAAAGTTCATCTTGGATACTCATTGTTGGACAAATGATGAGAGTGTGGTGAAAATTAATTAACTGATGATATTGTAATAGAAATTAAATTATATTTCCTTATTATTTTAGTCAAAATAGTATTTATTTAATAAAATAAAATAATAAAATTTTTATATTAAAATATTGTCCTATTATTTTCATTTTCAATGAATTAGACGACCTTTTAACTCGTCACAGATTTTTGGTTTTGAAGTCTTTAACATTTTATTTATCATTTGTATTATTTTAATCAATAATCCATATCAATCCCCATGTTTTTTGGGAAATTACACATTTCATTCACGTCCAAATATTAACTCCCTATATTTCTAATCCAGCTCGGATGCCCATTTATACATTTTTTCATATGAACATCATACTTTTTTCTCTCTCTTATCAAAACGAATTTTTATTGGACCTTTAGACGATGTGCATTCCCAAAAAATGAACTTCCAAATGTATTATTTTATTACTGATAATTTTTTTATAAGGATTCAATTTAGAAAATGGTTTAGGATGCCACAACATTATATTTTTGAGAATAAAACTATGCTTGATATTGTGTTAACATTAAATATTAATCTTAAACAACACTTGAAATATATAACTATTATAACCTAGTCATTAATTTAATTTTTATGAATAGTATTAATTAATTTATAAAATATATATACATACATGAATTTATTATGTAATATAAATTAGTTATAAATTATTTATTAGATAATAAATCAATTTTTACTACAATAATTTTATTCTTCAAAAATGGAATATTTTTTAGAATGATTTTCATATCTTTTTTATGAAAGTATTAAAATTAAATTTTGAAAAATTTAGAAAATTTATTTTATAAAATAAAATTAATTTTTAAAATTATTATATAAAAATTTATTTAAGTTGAAATTTAGGGTTTTTATGGAACATATTTAGTTTTTTAGTGAATAGTGAAAAAATAACGTTTTTGTACAAATTCCATTTTTTCAATAAATTTTGTAATGTAAACATATGGTTATATTTTTACTATTAATTAAATTAATATAACAATATTTAATTATATTCCATCTACATAATTAATTTGGAATCAAGTTTATATTGGATTTTAGTATAAGTTTGTTTTTTTAGGTTTAAAACTAGATTTTTCTCAAAGAAATTTTAAAGTGTATGATGTTTCTCATTCTAATTAATAAAAATAATTCCAAAAGACCAATGAATAAAAAATTATATAATCCAAATAAATAAGTAATAAATTTTTTAATATAATGATTATTATTACACTTATAGTAAATATAGAAACATATTTCTCTCAAAAAATAATCTTCCTAAAAACCCATATTTTCATCGACCCTATGGGTTCATTTTAAAATCAATTTTTTCCAATTATGTGAATTTAATTCAGAAAAATGGCTTAATTATTTGGAAAAGAAAGAAAAAAAATTCTTTAGAGTAATGAATATTTGAAACAGTAAAAATTAATTATTATAGATGCGGTAAGGAATTGGATTTGCATTGGGTTAAACTGAAAAGATATGCATTAAAATTACATTAAACTTATATTAAATATACTTTATATACATATTTATACTTTAACATGCTTATGTAAATTTAATGTTACATTTTTGATACTTTTTTATGGGAAAAATGTTTTTACACTTTTTTAATTTTAAAAATTTTATGTGCCCCACTCACCTCACTTATAAAAGGCCACCACCTCTCTTCTTCTAATAAAATATTAAAATCCATTTATATCATAAAATAACTACCCAAATACCTTCCACACGTCACTATAAAAATTATATACTACTTTTTATGTCATAAATCCTTTTTATTTGGTTTTTTTCTTACCTAATGTGGTTTATCGAATAATAGATATTGTGCTTAACTGAGCATACTTATTTTATTGATTCTTCCACTGCTATAAAATACTATCCAATTATTTATGTATAATAAAAAAATATACCATATAATAATATTTCATTATGATATATTCATAACCTAAATACATATCATCTTCCATTAAACTAGATCTAATGTCATCATACATGTGCACAACTGACTACTGCCTCAAGAACCATTGTTATTTATTTTCCATCACTGACTCACACATTTTGTTGAAATAATTAATTTAAAAAATATATATGATATTTTTTTTATTTTTTTTATTTTTTATTTTTAATATCACATATAATTACCTAATTTTTAATCAATGTTGGATACAATAATATCTCACGAGTGTATGGAAAACTACCTCCACATGAAGAGATGGTAATTGTTTTTTAATAACAATTTACAAGGAAGAAAATAAAGATAATATTAATAAATATATGAAATATAAATTACATAATAATTATATTAATGAAATATTTTACATAATTAAAATATAATACACAAGCCACCTACTTAAACAAAAAAAATAACATCATTCATGTACATGTGGACCATCGCCACTACGAAGTGATCTGATTCATTTTTTCATCACCATATCAAATGAATGATATATGTAATTATATTTAAAGAAGTAACATTTTATATATGATAATATTATCAATATTGAAAATAATATATTATTTAACTTCATTCCATAATGACTGTTGGATATTGAAACATTACTATTGCATACGTATGACTTACCATCTATATGATCATAACATATTTCATTTTTCACAACCATATATCATTATTGAATTTAAAATTATAATTTATTTATAAATAAGATAATTTTACCATGATTATTATTCTATATACATTGAATAATTACCTCTTTTACCAATATTCAAACTGCCAATGTAATTTAAGACACATAAGGAAAAAGTAGTCGAAACACCCATCATAAACATATATGATTATGTAATTATATATAACATGGTAATGATTTAAATAAAAGGAAAAATAAACATGAAAAAGGGTCTCAATAAATTAAACTATAAAAATAAATTTATTATTATAGAAGAAAAATAACATATGTGACAAGTCTAACATAAGGTAGTGGACTTCATCTCAATTTTCTTTTGTTGAGATGTTTTTTATGTTATGCATATATGTTATATCATGAGGTTTATATACTTACCTATTGATATTTTATATCATTCTGTTCTATATTCTAAATGTATTTAATGTTTGGTTTAATTTTATTCTTTTGTGGGGACTATAACTCAAATATTTCTATGTCATAAGAGATATTTTAATAAAATACTCTTTTAAAGTTTTTCTTAAAAATCTTTATCTTCCATGCCCATGTTTTCAAAATGATTTTATGATGGTTTTATTGTTGGGTACTGGGATGGCGCAGTGGAATCTGGTGGGTAGGGAATTTAAAATTTTCTGTATCACCAGAGTGACATAACCTTGTTAACTCCAGTGACCTTGTCCCAGTTTGGTCTGAGGATCTCGCAAGGTTTAAACAGGGCACGAAAATAAACTGAACATGTACCTAGTTCTCAATTGACATGTGAAAGTCCACCGCAGGACTCCGGTGATCGGTTCTCGAAGAATCTAATGTTTAATCCCTCTAGATCATCCACACACTCCTCTTGAATCTGCTCGTGTGTCATTCGTCATGATCTGAGTGCTAGCGCGAATCATCGACACTCACTTCAGTGCAACGACGATCACCACAAGGGAAGAAGCTTCAATCTGAGACAGATGAACTTGTAGATATTTATTTTCTTGAGGCTATATCTCTAGATTACAGGAAGAGAGAGAAGCTTTCAATCTCAACACATGAATGAATTTTAATGAGAGATTCTCTCTCACTTATAGAGAGAGTGTTTAAAACACACTATATGGATTATCGGTCCCCTGTAATAGACATCTACTTTATAAGTGTTATAAATAATTATTTATGAAAAAAAAATTATTCCATAAATAATATTTATAATTTATCACTTACTTGTAATATATAAATATATTACGATATAAATTTGAGTCTTTAACTTGACTCACACCTCCTTCTAATATTAAATGAACCTAGGATATTAAAATCCATTCGAAAAATATTAATACTTGTATTTACTATTTATCTTGTAAATACATGATACAAATAAATTCAACGAATTATTCTAAACTTGAATAATTAATGAATTTATTTATTCATTAGTGATCCATAGAACTTGTATAGTGCGCATCCCATTTGGTGGGGCCCACCATGTTCTATATTCATATTCCTAGAATATGGAAAATTCTCAAGCCGCTATTGGGTGAGACACTCTAGACACTTACCTCAATAGTTGTGAATAATATACACCAACCTAGAACGGGTATAGAAACCCATCAAGGCCGATATAGAGATAAGGCAAAGTCTAATCAACAACATCATTCCTACGAACACAATCTGTGTAATATAATCTCTTCATCATCGATATCTCAATAAATTGGAATGAATACTAGTGTCATCATTCTTTATTTTTATTTATTTTTATTTTTGTTTTGTCCGGACGGTCTTACGTTCCACTACCATGGACATGGATTTAATGAAGGTGCAACCATCCTAATCAATAAGGCTCGAGATATCTCTTCCTGAACTCGGAAGCAAAAAATCCTTTATTGATCATTCAATCATTTCCATGCCATTAATGACATATCTGATATAAACTACCTGAACACGACTTTGTCACCATGGTTTTCACCTTACATCAAATGTACATGATTAAATGACATCCCTTGATAATGATTGCATATCTAAAGACAAGTGAACATGTCCGTAGATAAGAACGACCAAGGTCACCTAAAACATGTGGTGTTCCTATTATGAAGGTCTTTCCTCATGATCTCAACTACTAGAGATAATCAAGTGCGAACTTCATGAGAAGAAGTCTCAATGAATAAGAGCCCCCAAAACCTGATGGACACACATCATATGTGTCCTTTCAGAATGATGTAACTAGAACATTGGATGTTACTTTAAGATTACTATCATGGATTTTTAGGGTTCTCATTATATCCTGGGATCTATTATAACCCTTTGATGCGACAGGTAATGTAAGGGAATTTCCATTAATAATGTGGATGCAGAATTATCTACACTATTATGGAATGATAAACACATGTATTATAAAAAACTGAATACATGCAGTGGTAATCAAAGTACAAAACAAGATTGGTCTTGGGAAGCCACTTTAAACACTCCCACTATCACTTGGCCAACTGCTAACAGGTTTTAATCTGATAGCTCTCACATGTGATTCATGCTTCTGCTGAGAAATGGATTTAGTCAGGGGGTCTGCCATGTTGTCCTCTGTGGCAACTCTGCTAACTTTCACTTCACCTCATTGAGTAAAATCCCTCAAGAGAATAAACTTCTAATGAATATGATTTTCTCTCTGGTGAGACCCGGGATCCGTGGCAAGTACCATTGCAGTAGTATTATCATAATATACTGGTACAGGGTCTACACTGCTAGGTACAACACCAATTTCTGAGATGATGTTGTGTATCCAGACTACTTCCTTTGTCGCATCGGTAGCTGCAATATATTCAGACTCTACAGTAGAATCCTCAACCACAACTTTCTTAGAGATTCTCCAGCTCATTGCACCCCCATTTCGGCAAATGATGTAGCCTGGAGGTGATTTCATATCATCAAGATATGTCTGGAAACTAGAATCAGTGTATCCCCTCATAACTAGTTCCTCATCTCCTCCATAAACCAGGAACATATCTATAGAACACCTAGAGTACTTTAGGATAGTTTTAACTGCATTCTAATGTAGCTCTCACAGATTGTCTTGATATCTACCCACCATGATTAAAGCAAAGCCGATATCAAAGCTAGTACATAGCATGGTATACATTATAGCACCCACTGACGAATCATAATGGACTATACTCATTCTGTCAATCTCCTCCCGTGTTTGTGGAAACATCTTCATTGAGGGATTTACACCATGTGACACATGTAACAGTCCTCTATTGGACTGTTAAATAATGTACCTTTTGAGTACCTTGTCAATATATGTACTTTGACTTATCCCAAGAATCCATTGAGATCTATCTCGATAGATCTTGATCCCTAAAATGTAGGCTTCTTCACCTAAGTCTTTCATGGAGAAGAATTAATTTAACCAAGTCTTAATTGACTGTAGGACATGCACCTCATTTCCCATAATTAATATGTCCTCAACATATAATACTAGGAAAATGATGTCATTCACTTCAACCATTTTATGGACACAAGGTTCACATTCACTTTTGACAAAACCAAATTCTCTAATGGCCTCATCAAAATGAACATTCCATGATCTTGATGTCTACTTCAATCCATTAATGGATCTCTGTAGCTTTTATACTTTATTGGCATTCTTTAACATGAGAAAACCCTTCGGGTTGAGTCATATATATGTATTCAACCAACTTCCCATTTAGAAAAGCAGTTTGGACATCCGTCGGCCAAATTTCATAATCCTGAAAGGCTGCTATTGCAAGCAATATTATGATGGATTTTATCATTGCTACTGGTGAGAATATTTCATCATAGTCATTACATAGACATTGTTTAAAACCCTTTAAAACCAGTATTTCTTTAAAGGTATTGACCTCACCATCCATGTCCAGCTTCTTCTTAAATACCCATTTTCATCCCATGGGCTTTACATCAGCTAGAGGGTCTACCCAAATCCAAACTAGATTATGGAACATGGAATCCATCTCAAAATTCATGGCTTATTTCTATTTAGCAGTTTCTTTGCCTTCTACTACATCCTTGTAGGTCAGACGTTCATCATCCTAAAGAACTATTGTGTCACCTGACTCGGTGACAAGAAAACCATAATGCTCTTGTTCTATAACCTCTCGTGTAGACCTACTATGTATCTGTTTCTTAGGAACAACTTGTTCTCCCACTTGTTCTTGTGAAGATTGTTCCCCTACCAAATCTTGTTCATTTAGGGCACTAACTTCATTGAAGTCAATATTGATCCCACTATTTCCAATAAAAATGTGTTCCCTTTCTAGAAATGTGGCATATCATTCCACAATGAATTTTCTATCTAAAGGGTTATACAGGTAGTATCCTCTAGTTTGTTTAGGATAACCTATAAAGATACACTTTGTGCTTATGGATGCTAATTTGTCACTTGGTAATGTCTTGACAAATGCCTCGCACCCCAATACAGGAATGTGTGTCAGGTTAGGATTCTTTCCATAAAATAACTGATATGGAATCCCATCTGAATATTTAGTTGGTACTCGGTTAAGGGTATATGCTATTGTTTTCAAGGTGTATCCCCAAAAGGATAATGGAAGGAATGCATAACTCATCATTGATCTAACTATGTCAAGCAAGGTCATATTCCTCCTTTCACTAAAACCATTCCATTGTGGTGTATAAGGAGGAGTGAGTTGGGATAATATCCCACACTCCATCAAGTGATAAATGAATGATTGGTTAAGATATTCTCCACCTCGGTCTAAGAGAAGTGATTCTATATTCTTACTAATTTGGTTTTCTACTTTATTTTGGTATTCCTTAAAGAAACTAAAGGAATATGACATATACAGCATTAAGTAGATATAGCCATACCTACTCTAGTCGTCGATAAATGTATTGATGTATAGAAAACCATCCCTTGCGTCTATTGGAAATGGACCAAAAACATTAGTATGTATTAATTCCAACACTGCCTTGGCTCTTTCTCCCTTTCCTGAGAAAGGTGCTTTGGATATCGTTCCTTGTAAACAAGCTTGACATACATCTAATGGTTCTAACAATACCGAGTCTAGATACCCTTCTTGATATAAACTTCCTAATCACTTCCCGTTTACATGAACAAGCCTGAAGTGCCATATGCGGGTGTTATTTTAGTCATGTTGGATGTTTTTGTCATTGATTTCCATTACTGAGTTCTATAGTTCCAGCATATATAAACCATTGTTAAGATGTTCCATAGCATAACATTTTTTTTCCCTATAAAAGAGACAATTTTTTTTTCCAAACATGAAATAAAAATTCATAGTGTCTAGACTCGACACAGAGATAATGTTTCTGGTAACAGAAGGTACATAATAGAAATTGTTTAAAACTAGAACCAAACCAGTTGGAAAGGTTAAGTGATAATCTCCCACTTCCATGGCTTCCATACATTCACCATTTGTAGCTAGGAGAACCTCTTAACCTTTTTCAATCTTCATAAAGCTACTTGGTTCCCATATATGAATACAAATGTGTGAGCCACATGCCGTATCTAATACTCAACCTGTAGATAAAGATATATTGCATTCAATGACAAAAATACCTGAAGTAGAAGAATTAGTTTGCTTCTTCTTTCCCGCTCTACAATTCTTCTTCTAGTGGTATTTTTGTCCACATCCAAAGTAGACAGCTTCCTTATCATTACTTTGCCTCTGAATCTTTGGCTTCATTGTAGGAAGATGCATTGGTATATTTGGCATTGACTTGGCCTTATACCCCTTTGACTTGCCGTTGCTTTTATTGATCACCATAAGGACATATGAATTGGTATTTTCTATATCCTTATCAGCTTGGAGAACTAAATCCAAAAGGTCCATGAGATACTTTGTCTTATCATTCATATTATAATTGATAATAAAAGTCATGAAGCGTGATGGAAAAGAGGAAATAATGAGATCCACTTCTAGTTATTGGTTTAGTTTGAACCCTAGGGCTTTAAGATTCTCAATATACCCCATCATCTTGAGTACGTGAGGACCAGCCTGGTGCCCTTCTACTAGCCTACACTTATAAAATGCTCTTAAAATCTCATACCTTTCTTTACTGGCCCTCTCCTCATATAGTTCTTGGAGATGTGAAAGCATCTTGTAGGCATCCTCATCCTCATGCATTTTTTGCAATTGGATAGACATGGATGACAACATGATGAATTTTACATCAAGTGCATCATCTACATGCTTTATCCTTTTATCTTTTTCCGCCTTACTAGCTCCCTGAAGAGGCTTAGTAAGAATTGGGGATTCTAGCACATATAACTTCTTTCTTGGTGTAGTATTATGCACAAGCTCCTGTACCACTCCTGGAAGTTATTGCGGGTCAGGATATTTTATTTATCCAAGATCGATTGTAGTGATAAAGTAATATTGGTGTTGCTGATTGACATTTTGAATCTACATCAAATAAAAATTTAGCAATTAGTACTTTGTCTTTATTACCTTTTGAAATTTATGATAATTTATTATATAATTTTAATATCTCTAACTATTTTAGCGAATCTTAATATCCCTCACTATTAGATTTGGAATACTCTATCTCTTGAGTATTTTAGTGGAAAGGATCCACGAAACCTCCCTCGTAAACTACAAGCTAGGGCTATGCCACTACTTGAAGGGTTTCAAGTTAGGCATTAGGCTGGCCAGCCACTTGTTCTTATGGTTCCTTGTGTTGTTGAGTAAAGTCTCAACTTTTGAAATATGAACATGATTCCCTCAACATCTCTCCTCTAAAGAGATTGAAATTTAGCTAAGTCTAATCATTGAATAATCACTTCAGTTAATTCAAACCATTTCTCTCATGAAAATGCCCTAGTAGTAAGAAGCACTCTCAACTATGGATGATGAGCACCCCAAACACCCTGTTTTGTTTAGATGGGAGAAATGGAAGGCTTTTAGTCTTAATATATCTTCGAGGGATATTTATATTTATTTATTGATGAATATAATCCATTTCAATTAAATATATTAAAACTTGCTTATCCCACTCACAATTGAACATGCAATATAATATAATTCATCACATCTTTATGCATTTTATCTTATTTACTGTTCTATGTGATCATGAAATAATCATGCAGATGCATAAAATAATAAACTATGCATAAAGAAAATCATGTGATCCGACTAGTCTTGAGAATTCTATAAATATCAATCCATAATGGATCAATATTGACCTAGGGTCATCCATAACTGAGTCATGACATGACTAACGTCACAGCTTTCCCAGTGTAATGTGCTTGGCTCACGTCTGGTTTATCACCTCATCTTGGTGGGGTGTGCGTCCTAGATCATCATTTAATTACAAATATACTCACACGCAGGCAAGGGGATCTTGGGGTACAAAATACATCTTGTGCAATGGACATGAAGGCCCTTATACATATTTGAAATTAAAAGGATGATTCACAGACTGTCATTTATCTAATTAATTACTAAAATCATCGCACACATTAAAAAAATAAATAAATAAATACCAGACATACACAGTTCAGTCACTTTCTCAAGACCAGTCGGGGTAAAATATGAGCAAGAAAATTAAATTGCATTAAATTTAAATAGAGGGAGGGTATTTTAATAAATTAAATTAATTTGATTAAATTAAAATAATTCATTTATTGGATCCATTTGTTTAATTTAACTTTAATTCTAAAAATTAAATTAAACCGTTAATTTATTTCTAATTTTAAATTAAATTAATATTTCAGATTAAAGTATTTTAAACCCCAGAAATTAATTTTAATTAATTTAATATAAAAACTAAATTAATTAAAATTAATTTAATGTAGGGTTACCTCTAGTGGGGGAGTTTGGCAGGACTGCGAACCGCTGCGGGATGTCATCCCGAAGTAGATCAAATTACTACATTACGATAGCTTGACCGCGGCGTGACCACGGCATGACCGCAGCGTGACTGTGGAGTGACCGCGGCATGACTGCGACATGACTACGGCATGACCTTGACCTGACCGCGGCGTGACTGCGGCATGATCGCGGCGTGACTGCGGCGTGACTTCTTGGTCCAGTGACTCTAGCGGTGGTGGAAGCTTTCGGCGAGGTTCAAAGTGAGTGGGAGGAGGCCGGGGAGCTTTCCGGCCTGCCGCATGGCTGGCAGCCCGTTGCTCCGGCTAGCCGGCGCACCCCGTCTGGCATGGCCTGGACCGACGGAAGCCTGGTCTGGCGCGGCTGAGACTGGCCATGGCCAGTGCAGGGCTTGGCTAACATAAGCAGGAGGTCTAGTAACCAGGGTTCAAGAGCGTTGTGGGTGGTCCGACGGAGCTCGGGGAGGCGCGGTGTGACCAAGTGGTCTGACCAGGGGCGGCGGTCTGAGGAAGTGTGGCACGGTGGTCCGGTTGGCTCGATCCGAGGTGGCGTGAGGAAAAGGTCTGGTGACCTGGGTTCGAGAGCGATGCGGCCAGGCAGTCTGGCATGACTCGGTCCGAGGCGGTGCAAGAAGGCGGTCCGATGGGGCTCAGGGTGGCGTGATGCGGCCAGGGTGGGAGCGGTACAGCGGTCTGGTGGGAGGATAGGGTCTCTCCCTCAAGGGGAGCCGCCTCCTGGTGTGTTGTGTGAGAGAAGAGAAGACCCACTAAGGTCTTCCTCTTTTTATTTTTTTCTTAGACAAAAATTCCATCCCCTTTTTTTAGATAAAAGGTAGAAGACCCCAAAATGGGGTCTGAGTCTCCCTTTTTTTAATAAAAATAAAAAAGGAGGAAGACCCCAAAATAGGGTCTTGGTCTCCCCTCCCCCTTTTTTATATAAAAGAATTTGTGAAAAATATTTTCCACACCCCTTCTGTGGAAAATATTTTATAACAAAATATTATATTATATTTTATAATAATAAAATAATGCATTTAATTTTATCACAAAAATGATTGAGATTAACATCAAATGAATGGAAAATAAACCAAGACGTCGATCTGATTAAATTTCTTAAATGATCATAGCTTGATCATTTGAAAATGAAACGATGTGCGGTTAGATCCGAATGAAATCTTTTAAAACCTCACACTTAAATTTAATGCATCTTAATTTTTTTGACTCAGAAAAAACTTGTTGACCCTCTAATACCACAATTGGGTACCGGAACGGTGCAACATAAGTCAGTGGGCTGAGAATTTAAAATTTTCTGACTCACTCGAGTGACATAACCCTATCAACTTTAGTGATCTTGTCCTATTTTGGTCTGAGGATATCGCAAGGTTTAAACAGAGCACAAAAATAAACTGAACATGTACCTAGTTTGGAATTTGACGCGTCCAAGTCCGCCGTAGGACTCCGGAGATAGTTGCTCTAAGACTCCAACGTCGAAGCCATCTAGATCATCCACACATGCCTCTTGAATCTACTTGTGCACTGTTCATCAAGATCTAGGTGCTTTCCCGGATCTTTGACACCCACATCAGTGCAACGACGATCACCGCAGGGGATGAAGATTCAATTCGAGATGGTTGAACTTGAAGATCTTTCTTCGCTTGAGAGACTCTATCTCTATAGATTCCAAGAGGAGATAGAAGATCTCAATCTCAACACATGAATAAATTTTAATGGTAGATCCTCTCTCTCTCACTTACATAGGGAGTGTTTAAAACATGCAGTATGGATTCCCAACCCCATGTAATAGACATCTTCTATATAAGTTTTTTAAATAAATATTTATGACAAATAAAATTAATCCATAAATAATATTTATAATTTTTCACTTGTAATATATAAATATATTACGTGATAAATTTGATTCTTTAACTCGACTCACACCTCCTACTAATTTTAAATGAACCTAGGATATTAAAATCCATGCGAATAATATTAATACTTGTATTTACTATATAACATGTAAATACATGTTACAAGTAAATTCAACTAATTATTATAAACCTAAATAATTAATGAATTTATTTATTCTTTGGGGATCCATAGAACTTGGATAGTTCTCAGACCCTTTTGTGGGGCCCACCAAGTTCTATATTCCTTTTCCCATAATAGGGTAGATTTCAAGGCACTATTGTGTGTGACCCTCTGGGCCCTTACCTCAATAGTATTGAATAATATCCACCGACCTAGAGCGGGGTATAACAACCCATCGAGGCCCTTATAGAGATAAGGAAAAGTCAAATCAACGACTACCTTCTTATAAACACGATCTGTGTAACATAATCTCTTGGTCATCAATATCATAATAAAGTAGAATTCATACTAGTGTCATCATTATTTATTTTTTCTATTTTGTTTATTGATTTGTCTGGACGGTCTTACCTTCCACTTACATGGGCATGGATTTAATGAAGGTGCAACCATCCTCATCTACCAGGCCCGAGATATATCTTCCTAAACTATGGAGTGACAAATCCATTTTCGATCATTCAATTAATTCAATTCCATTAATGACTTACCCGATACAAACTACCTCTCCCTGACTTTGTCACCATGGTTTTCGCCTTGCCTCAAATGTACGTAATTAAATGACATCCATTGACAATTATCTCAGGTCTAAAGACCATTACACATGTCTGTATATAGGAACAACCAATGACACCTAAAACAAGTTTGTGTTCATATTATGTGGGTACGTCCTCATGATATCAAATAATAGAGATCATCATGTGGGAACATCATGAGTAGAAGTCTCAATGTTTATGAGCCCCCAGCACCTGACGGTAACACATCATCTGTTTCCTTTCAGAATGATGTAACTAGACCATAGGACGTTACTTTAAGATTACTGTCATGGCATCTCAGGGTTCTCATTATATTCTTGGATCTACTATAACCCTTTGATTCGATAGGTAATCTAAGGACATTTCTATAAACAAAGTGGATGCAGAAGTATCTACACTATTATGAAAACATAAACACTTGTATTATAACAAACTGAATACATGTAGTGTTTATAAAATTACAAAATATGTTGGGTATAGGGAACCCACTTTCAACATTTATATAGAAGTGAAATATTTATAAAGAAAAATTTATGTTTCTTTTTACTTTATTAAAATTAAAAAAAATATTTTTATGAGTTTTAAATGAATCATTTTGACAAATGACAAAAGGAATGTTCAATTTTTAATGTATATGGTGACAAAAACAATTTATAAGGCCATAGCCATTATTTTATTTTAGTCTTCCTTTCCTTGCATTTATTTTTTATTCAATAAGAAACCATCTTTCCCTTTTTATGGGTATTTTTTCATTAAAAATTGTATTTTAAAATAAAATATTATTTTGATATTAGAAAATAATTTTGTAATTGGTTCAAATATGTTTTAAAAGGGTCTTATGATTAAAAGGTGGAAGAATAAAATATTTTATTCATGATATCTTACTTTAGAAATATATAAATAATGGGTGATCCCAATACATCTTAAATAATGTATTGAACCCCATTATATCTCTTTTTTGAGCCTGATATAGCTTATACAAATGTATGAGCTGCAATATAGCTCATGAAAAATAGGAGATCCCAATAGAGATTATATGAAGGGTTGATAAACATTATAGATCATGGGTCACCCTGATATAGCTTATAAAAAGTTTGATCCCCATTATATCTCTCAAATTCATTGTGTAAGGATTATATAAGAATTCACCCATATGGATATTCTAATTAAGAGGGTTTTCAAATGGTTTTATGAATATTATTTTCTATGTTAAAAAAAAGATTTTTAATGGATTTATATTGGTTTAAAAGATTTTATTTGAGATAAATGTCTATTTTTTAATGTGAAAATATTTTATTTTCTTCAATCAAAGAAAATTGATATAAATGTAAAACATTTATTGGGTTTACATGTTTTTCATTGGATAATTGGGTTTCTTAAATTTAGTATCCCTTACTAATCTTTTTATTATTATACCACTTTTTAATATATTTTCACTGGGTCTATTGATGGTTAAGGGAAGTGAAGATGTAAAGTTAAATATTGTGAAGGTTTTACATGAAAATAAATCATTCCTTATTTTAATTTTTAATTATTTTTTAAAAAGTGGACTATAATCATAGGTTTCCACATTATATTATATGGGTTTGTTATGTATGAATTATGAACTAATTATCTAAAACTCTATACCTGAAAACATCATCAATGTTAAAGAAAGTTAAATATTATAAAAATATCATGATTATATTATGTTTATGTCCATGTATTATTTGTCTACTACCATTAATGAACATCAAAATATGAAACATCTAGAATAAATGAATACCAACACCATGTTTATTAATCTATTATAAGTATTCAAACTATAAATACATACTGTGACAAAATAGGTAAACATTAACTTTAATTTGGAAATAGAGGGTCAATATATGATGTTTATAATTGAAAATAGACACGAATAATGTTATGAGTGATTAATATATTTATTTTTGTGATAAAGGATATTAATGTATGGTCATGTAAGTTAGGACAAGGGGTAAAAATTTTCTTAGTCTCAATTATAATTCATTAAGACATATTACTTATTATGAAACAAATTTAATTTTCATAGTATTTTTTTCCATTTACTATTCCATGAATGTTATATAATTTATGTCATTTTTCTTCATGGTAAATACTAATCCAAATATTTTTATTTTATTCAACATAATTTTTACTCAAGTGTCACCCCATTCATAAGATTTTTTGTAACTCAATTTTCATTCAATGATTTATTATCATTATATTGAACCTACTTCATATATTTTGTGTAAATTATAATATTTGATTGATTTATGTGCTATTATATCGATTTTATATTTCTACCACATAACCATCTATTGAAATAGTTCATTCTTCATGAATTTTTTTTCTTGGAAGTTATATTGAGAAATCAAATATTCATTATTTGAGTTAGAATGTTTCATCTTGAAATATGTTTCTTTATTCTTTGGTTTTCACACATGAATATTTAATTGTATTTTATTTTATAATATTATTTATGAAAAAAAAATTAATTTAATGAAATTTTTGTTACTCTTTTTTTCAATGTAAATTTTAACATTATTATTTTCAAAATAATAAAAAAAAATTCCTTTCACTTTCATATGTTTTTATTTATCCTCTCATTTCTCTAAGATAAAAAATTGGTATTTTCAAGGATAATTTATTATTTATTATTTATAAAATTAAGAAAATTATTTTATTTCATTGTTTGGAAAAAAAATATTTGTAAGTGAGATGTACATTTTTAATTTACAAAGATGTAAAAAAAATTTCTAAAGAAACTTTTATGATTTTGATTTTATCTCCCTTATCATTTTTAATGGATATAAAATAATATAATTGATGTGAAATGATTTTTCCTCTTATTATTACAAATATTTATAATTTGGTTGGTTGGAATGATGATATAATAAAATTAGATTCTTTATCACTTATTGTGTGATTCTATTTGAAGTATTCATTTACAAGGATGTATTTAATCTATATCAATATCCTTCATTGTTTCCAATGTAACATTTAGGATATATTCTTTTGAAACCACACACTTTATTTCTCTATAAGGATTATGAGATTTTCATATCTATCAAATTAATGATCCATTATTTCCTATCTCTTTCCTAACTATCAACTATGAATAGTCATAAATTTTAATCAATTGTATTTTCATAGTGAATACCCTATTTTCATTTCCTTTGAATGATGTTTTTTCACCAGGGTGCCATTTGTAGATTTATTAGATAAATTAGTGATATAACTAAATACTGTAACATAATTTGGTTTTATATTGATGAATCCTACAAATAATTATATTTAATTTAATAATTGGAAAAATATATATCATTAAAATATTTTTTATTTTTATATGAATGTTTATTTATAACCCAGGAAATTAATATATATATTGTTTGATTATACACCTTATTTCTCTAAATTTTTTATTATCATGTAAACCATTTTATTCGAATTTGAAATGTAATGGTATTCTATATATTGTTGTTTTAATATAGAATAATGTTGGCCAATATGTTTATTTATTGTTTATACATTTACTCATATGATTAATGTGTTCTAATTAAACAAGTGATGGGTGGGCCGTGAAAATATATGTCACCTAGATACATCTGTAGGTCTCATGAAAAAACATTATCATGTATTTTGGTGAACATCTACCCAAAATAAGATACATCCTTGATGATAAGATCATTATGTCTAAGCTCGTTATTTTTTTCCTAATGTTGTGGTCTTTATTGTCCAAAATTACGCAATTCATTAGTAAGTAACCATTTCATATTATCCATGTGATCATTTCATTTCACTGTTATCCATTAATATATCATACAATTAGTTTCATTCTATTATAGAGTTTTGTTTTATTATCTATACCTTCCATAATATTTAATCCTTGTTTATACCTTGATTGTCTGAGTTGTGTATTTTATCTTCCTAATCGTTTTATCTCACAAATTTTTATAATTCTATAACCCCAATGGTAATACACAGACCCTAGATAACAAGATTCAGTGAATTATTACATCACATTGGCATGATATAAGTTATCATGTCCCGAAAGACCGATTAGTTTAGTAGTCTGAGAAGTACTAGATAGATACATAAGTTTTACATTACATAATGAGATAAAAACAAAAACAAAATTTTGTCCCCTTTGAACACAATTATATCCCTTAGCTTATCCCTATTGATCAACCATTAAATACTTATTCATATCCTGGAAAAAATAACACCTAGAAAAGGGTGAGCTCAGATTCTCATTAAGGATAATGATATTGTAGAAACTTCTTAAATAAGTATAAACATTTAAGGAAATGTATAAAACTAAAACAAAAGCATTTTAAACTTAAAATTTATCATAATATAGAAAGGTAAATAAAATACTTACATTTACTTATTTACATGGATATTATACTAGTTGAATAATCACATGTAATATCAATATCTAATTTCATAATGATGGAATTCATAATATCGGACATCATAACCACATAGACAAGGCCTCATGCCAGGACAACATATAAGATTTATACAAATACTTTTTACAAGACACTAGTTTGTCTAATGAGACCTACCGATGCATTCATGATATATATAGGGCCCCACCAACCACTTATTACAACCAATGAAATCCTCGTATGAAAAGGTTAAAACGTAACATAAACATTCGTATTAAAACTAGCATACAAAATGTTAATACGTTAACCATAAACCATGAATGGTATAAAAATAACACATCCACTATCAATCATATCATAGAACCTTCAATACAATGTGGAATATTTATATCATATGAAATCAACTTCAAACAACTATAAAAACAATTAAATCATGTCGACATAGATGAAATCAATACTATTTGAGAGAAATATCTCTTTATATATTAAAATAATTTAAAAGTCATGTAATTATAAAAGAAAACATTTATTTTGAAAATATTATTATAATATTGTAAAGGAAACTTAAAAGGTTCTATAAGAGTAGAGAATAACTGCACCATTTATATAAGTTAAAGAACATTATTAATTTAATTTTTCGAAAAGGTAATTAAGTACCTTATTTGGAAAACAACGAAAAGATTACTTTCAAAACATTTTCTAAAAATTCATACATGGGTGTAAATTAATTTAACTCATAGTATAGTAAATAGTAAAAATGTTTTGAAAAACATTTTTAAGAAACATTTATGATGATGATAAATAGGTCTGATTAGTCACTTACATAAAAACCCTCATATAACAAAGAGATTGTGAAATTAACCCTTACCCTGTACTTTTCCATGGTAGATGATATGTTAACCTAATATATAATAGCTAAATTATTGATATTTAAATATAAAAGAACCACATAAAAAATATGATATCATATTTGATCTTCTAATATTTCCTAGTTTATAATATTTCAGTAGTATCATTGTTTTAGGTGTTAACTGATTCATTTTCCTTTATTTGTTTTGTTACGTAAGTCAAGATTGTTATGGATAGGATGTATTTTTTTTCATATCTAGAACGATATAATGTTCTTAAATATTATTTTTAATAATCAAATTAAATTTATTCTTGAATGGTTATGATGGGGAATTAATCTCATTAAGTTCATGGAGACGGTAATATGTACAAACGCACGAACGCTGCTACCAATTCATTTTGTTTATTTTAAAAGGAAAGAAGACCAAATGATACATAGGTATATTATTATTCGATTATAATATAACATTATATATATATTTTGTATGTTCATTAACACCATCCTTTATATGTTCCATGTATGGTATGAACGAGTCAAATCACTTTGAGGCGGCGGTAGTCCGCACTTCTCAAATGAAATTATTGTATATATACAACATGAAAATAATAAAGGTGTGCTATAAAGGAGAATTATAGAATATTATAGATAATATAAATATCATAAATATAATATATAATTATAGTTACATCATAATGGCCACCATAAGAGGTTGTAGTAGAATATTGAACAATCATCGTTTCGTCAGGCAGTAGTTCACCGTCCATAGAAACATTTTGTTCTATACCCATTACATGGAGGTGTGTGTAAGTGTTGTTCAAATAAATCCCCTAAAAACCTATTATAATTAGGATACTATTTTTTTATAAAATAAAGAAATAATGTGAGTTTAGGTGGTTGGAGAAAAAAATAAAAGAAAAGAACTTTAAAGGAGATGTTACCTTTAAATCGGGTAACTCTCTTTGGTTTGAACCAAAAGGCTTCCTTGAAGTTCCTTATTCTTAAGGTAAGGATTATAAGATAAATATAGGCATTTATGGAGATTAATTGGTCAGATTTTGGATGATACAAGGGGCATGAGATGTGTGATAAATGAGTTAGAGTTCAGGGATTTTTATAAGGTGGGAGAGGATCTTTAAAAATGTTTGAAAATATTACTTTATTATAAAATGATTTTTGGTTTCTGAAGTTCAAAAACTAATGAAATACAAATATAATATGACTCATGTTAGAAATAAAATCATCCTATATGAATTGGACAGGTTTTGGATATTGTTTTTAATTATTATAGTCTCATTTATTTAAATCATTTTTTAATTAAGTAAACACTACACCATTATTGTCTTATAAATAATTTTATTCATATAATGTCTAAAAATTATAAAATAGACATTGATGTTGGAAATATTTTTAGATTTAAAATGAATATTTAGTGTTGAAAAGGTGACTTATATAACGCCTTGTAATGATTATTTTACTAATAGATATATGTTTATGTACCTTTTGTCTTTACTTTAAATTAATTAATATAAAGTGTCATTATTACTACCAAGTGGCTCCATGGGGTCCCAAAATCGACCAAAGGATGCCCATGGTCAAACATGTATCGACCAATAGGAATAGGATACATGTTATGGTAATTTAATATTATTATATTAATATTTGTTTACCCTTATTTACCATATTTTCCATTTAACCATAGTTAATAAAATATTTACTGAAGTAAATATTCATAATGTCTAAAAATTAAATTTACCTATTGAAAAAATTTGGACCTCCTTATTCCAAATATGGAATCCAATTTTCCCAATTCAAAACACAGAAGTGGCAGAAATTAATTTAACATTAATTCCCATAGTCAAAACAAAAAACTTGTTTTTAAGAAAAAATAATCATCAAATGATTGACATTTGTTTATGTCCAGTTTAAATCTTAAATTACATAAAATGGACAAAATTATATTAAATGATAAAAATATAATGTAATGATTCTTTAAGACCTCTCAAATGTATAATTTAAAAACTGTAAATTATTTCAATTAAAAAAGCTGTTTTAATTAAAATTTAATATTTTTCACTATTCATAAAAAATTGAATGTTTTCAGAAAATTTATAAAAATTAACCCTAAGATAATTTTGATATTCTGTATCCAAAAATAGGGTCCATATTTAAAAATAAAATTTATAACATTTCAAAAATTGGGTATTACTATTCATAATGGAAAGTTTGATTGGTCATGGTGTGTTAAAAACATGAAGATGCGTACAACGAAACCTATTGACTTATTCAAAGGGAAACATACATTGGAATATTAGGTTGTTAAATTATTCATTTTTTTAAATAATTTCATCATGGAAATTTCTAGAATACTAATACATAAAATGATTTGGGTGGTTTTTCATTATAAGTTCTTCAAGTTCCCACGTTTCGTTTTTCATCTTATGATTTCTCCATAGAGCATTCACTATACGAGTTTTCTGGTTTCTCAACACTTGTTCTCTAGTATCAAGAATTCAGATAGGCTCTTTATAATAAGATATATCAGGTTCCAGTTCTATTTCTTCATAGGTGAGTACTTGTGTTGGGTCAAGCATGTATTTTTTCAACAGTGATACGTGGAACACATCATGAACTTTGGAGAGACTTGGAAGCATTATCAAACAATAAGCTATAAATCCAATTCATTCTACAATTTCGAAATGTATTATGTACTTGGGACATAATTTTCATTTTCTTACTGAATCGTATAACACCCTTCCATATAGATACCTTCAATAAGACATGATCTCCTACATGAAATTCCAAATCATTCCTTCAGTTATCGTCATATCTCTTTTGCCTACATTGAGCTACTTTGATGTGGGTTTGGATAACCTTTACCTTTTCCATTGATTCCTCAAAAAGTTATGGGCCTATGATTTTTTTTTCACCAACATCATCCAAATAAGTTGGTGTGTGACATCCCTTTCCATATAATTCTTCATATGGTTCCATATGTATACATGAATGAAAAATCTTATTATAGGAAAATTTTACCATATATAAATATTGGTCCCACATACCTTTAACGTCATGTGAGAAAGATATCAACATGTCTTATAATGTTTGAATAGTCTGTTCTGATTGTCCATCGGTTTGAGGGTGTTAGGCAGTTCTCAAACAAAGTTCAGTATCCATGTCCTTCTAAAGAATTTTCTAGAATTTTGATGTAAAATGAGGATCATGATTAGAAAAAAGAGATAGGGGTAATCCATGAAGTCTTACAACATGATTGATATATCATCTTTCATGATGTTCAAGTTGTAAATCTTCTCTTATAGCAAGAAAATGAGCTCACTTGGTAAGATGATCAACTATGACCCATATTGCATCATTCCTTCTAGGAGTCTTTGGTAGCCCCATGACAAATTTCATCGTAATATCATCCCATTTCCACTCAGTTATGGGAAGAGGTTGCATGAATCCTATAGGAAGTTTTCATCAAGCTTTTAATTCTTGACAAACTATACAACTAGACACATAATCAAAAATCTCTCTCTTCATGTTGTCCCCGCAAAAATGTTCCTTCAAATATCTATAAATATTACAGTTACCAGGGTGTATAGAGAAATTAGAGATATGATAATCATCCAATAATTCCATTTTTATATAATGTATGTCAAGAACACAAATCCTTTTTATTAATTTCAAAATACCATCTTCATATATGAATTTGATTAATCTCCCATCATTCACAGCTTTAATTTTTTTTTTCAAATCCTCATTATCAGTCTGAGAAATTTTTATCCTTTCTTGTATATATGCTTTATAAACCATTTGAAGATGTATTGATGTTTCACCTTCCATTATTATTCCCATATCCATATATACTAGATCTATGATCATAGGATCCATTTCATCTCTCATATTTTTCAAAACACAATGATCCTTTCTGCTCAAAGCATTAGCCACCTTATTTACCTTCCCCGTGTGGTAGTGTATGGTGAAATCATAACCCTTGAGTAGTATGAGCCATCTCATTTGCTTTATATTGAGTTGTTTTTATGAGAAAATATACTTCAAACTCTTGTGATCAGTATAAAACTCACATTTTCACCATAGAGATAGTGTCTTTATATCTTCAAAGAAAAGATTACAGCTTCTAACTCAATATCATGAGTGGGATAGTTTTTTTATGAAATTTTAGCTGTTGTGATGCATATGAAATAACCCTATCATTCTTCATAAAGACAATACAAAGTCCTTTCTTTCAAGCATCACTATAATTTTAAAATCTATCAATCCCCGATGGAAGAGTTAATATTGGATCATTGACTAATCTTCTCTTCAGTTATTCAAAACATTCTTCAAACTCTTTTTTCAAAAAAAATTTAACCCCATTATGTGTGAGCTTAGTTAATGGGTTAGCCAATCAGGAAAAATTTTGGACGAAACCCTTATAATAACCTGGTAAACCAATGAAACTACATACCTCAGTTATACTTATTGGTGCTGGCCATTCTTGGATTTCCTTGGTCTTTGAAGGATCAATAGAGATTCCATCCTTGGAGAAAATATTTCAAAGAAATGAAATCTTCTAAATACAGAATTTAGAGTTTCTAAACATCCGATAAAATTCATTTCTTCTGAGAGGCTTTAGAATAGTATGTAAGTGATTTTCCTGATCTTAGTAGCTTTTCAAGTATACCAAGATATCATCAATAAATACCAATACAAAGTCATCAAGATATTCCTTGAAAACTCTGTTCATTAGATCTATGAAGATAAAGGGTGCATTAGTCAGTCCAAAAGGCATTCCTCTAAACTCTTAATGCCCGTACCTAGTTCAAAATAATATCTTTGGAATTTGTTCCTTCTTTACACACATCTGATGATATCCAGATCAAAGGTCAATCTTTGAAAAATATTGAGCTCTATGAAGTTGATCAAATAAATCATCAATGCGAGTTAGGGGATACTTGTTCTTTATTTCTATTACATTAATCTCTATGTAGTCAATGCACAACCTCATAGATCCATCTTTCTTCTTAACAAAAAGAACAAGGGCTCCCCATAGAGAGACATTAGGGGGAATGAGTCCTTTATTACTCAACTCCACTAGTTTTTTCTTTAGCTCCACTAATTCTACATTGGCCATTCTATAAGGGATCGTCAATATGAGCCTTAAACCCGGAATTAAATCAATAGAAACCTAACTTTATAATTCTAGAGGATGTCCAGGTAAATCCTCTCAAAATGCATAAACATATTCTTGTACAATAGGTACATCCTCTATTTGAACATTCCTTCCTCACACATAGTTATTTCACTATCTTCATCCCCAATAATTGAATTTAGTAGAGCTACAAGGGTGGATCTAGATAAGAACCAGATGGTGACATTTCTTCTCTAAATATATGGCATTCCTTATCATCATCCAAAATTATATCCTCCTTATTCTTACAATAAAAGTTTTCATCATGGTCTAAAATCAAATCTATACTGAGGATTGTATCAAATTTAATCACGGTTATGAAAAAGATATTAGTGAAAAAATAATATTTATATTCCCTAATGGGGACTGATTCAAGAAACATCATTGCAATGATACTTCCCTTAGGTGTTTTGACTCATAACTCCCTTGTTAAATCAAACTGGAAATATCTAATTTTCTTAGAAAACTAGGAAGATATGAAATAATGAAATGATCGAGAATCAAATAAAGCACTGGCTAAACTTGGGGAAACCATTAAATTACCTACCACCATTTCGTTCAATGCTTAAACCTCAGCAGTAGTTATTGCATAAGATTGGAATTGATCCCTTGGCCTTTTATGAGGAAATTTTTCTTTGGTTCTTAGTATATTAATTTTCATTATGCCCCAATTCATTACAATTGTACCATTTAACATTGATATCCTCTTTTATTCCCTTACAAACACGAGCTTGGTGGCCTTTTTCATCACACTTGTAACAGACTCCCATTCACTTCAGGCATGTACCAGGATGTTTCTCCCCACATTTAGGTAGGATGGATATTCATATTTTCCCATCTTCCACTTATTTCCATTTCTAGAGTGTTTAGAAGATATCTTCATCTCTTGCTTTTCTTTAAAGTCGTATGACTTGAAGAACTCATTTTCTGTCTTGATAGAACATGAGACAATATCTTCATATGATGAGAAGTATTATGAGACTAATGATTGATGAGGAAATGGTTTTAACCCATCAATGAATCAATTAATATTACTCCTTTGGTTATGTATATAATCTACTACATGCCTTTACATCCCCTATAAAATTGGCCTCATACTTTTGGATATTCTCATCCTCATTTTGCTTTAGACTCAGAAATTGTCTTTCCATGTCCGCTCGATGGTCACGAGGAAAATATTTCTCTAATAAAAGCTCTTTAAACTACCTCCATTCCATATTTGATACATCTTCATCTTCCATTGTGTTTTGAATTATTGACCACCATTGATCTACATCTCCCATGAGGTGATAAATTTCGATGACAACTTTTCCCTTTCGCTGCTTCCCAAATCATGAAATATTTTCTCTGAGGAATATATCCATTTCACAGATACAAATGGATTTGTAGTCCTATTTAATTTTCATAGTTCTTTTCTCATGAATCGGTCTAACATAGATCCTTCGCGTTGTGGATCAGGGTTCTCCATATGGGTAAGGTTATTATTCATAACCTAAGTGAGTTGTCCTGTTATGGTGATAAGATGATCAACACTAGTTGCATCACTAGCTCCACTATAATTATCTTGAGTAGGAGGGAAATCTCTACAAGGATTAAATGCATTGATATTGTTCTAATTCATTATACTAGGAACCACTTCTAAATAATGGGATACATTATATTAGTTTATGAATCACAATACATAATTCCAAACATGTAAAACAATGAACATAAATTGAAAAGTTTATGGATATAATCCAGAAACATAAAAATGTTTTCATTGAGTATGTATATACTCGTAAAATATTCATAATGATTTTTAAAGAAAATGAGAATTATCCAAACCATATCCCTTGGGAGTGTCATAAACAAGAGTGCACCAAGGCCCGTTATCGTGTACTATGATACGCCAGGTCAAGCCCAAAACTCCTTGTCAAAGTATTCACTCTTTGTTACATCTGTGCCAGAGCCACCTCTACCTTATCATATCCAGGCAGACAAGTATTTCTTGGAAAACTCACAAAATTTCTACATTTCTAAAATTTTACGATGTTCTTCTACACAAATCCTCAAAGTCTATCTTAGGGTAGTGTTCTCTAATCAGAGTTTTTTCTAAATCTAGCGACCACGGTTTGAACTAAACTTTCTATGATACCAACTATAATGACCCTAACCTAGTTACCCATAGTCGGTTCATTGGTACATGACATTGGCATGATACAAGGAATCATGTCCTGAAAGACCGATTATTTTAGTAGCCTTGGAAGTACTAGATACATACATAAGTTTTACATTACATCATGAGATAAAAACAACAACCACATTTTGTCCATTTTGAACACACATATATCCTTTAGCCTATCCCAGTAGGTCAACCATAAAATACTTCATCATATCCTAGAAAAAATAAAACATCAAAAGGGGGGATCTCAGATGCTCAGTAAGGATAACAATATAGAGGAAACATCATAAATAAGCATAAACATTTAAGGCAAAGTATAAAACTAAAACAAAAGACTTTTAAACTTAAACATCCATATAATATGGCAATAAAAATCGAATAACACCATTTACCTATTCACATGGATATTCTACTAGTCGAATAATCACATGTAATATAAATAGCTAATTTTATAATGATGGAATGCATAATGTTAGACATCATAACCACATAGTCAAGGCCTTGTGCCTAGACTAAAAATAAGATTTTTTTAAGGCCTTGCTCCAAGACACTATTTTGTCTCATGAGACCAACTGATGCATCAAAGAACTATAGTGGGCTTGACCCGTCACTTAGTAAGTCTAATGCATTCCTCATATGAAAAGGTTGAAACATAATATAAACATTCATATTAAAAATAGCATACAAAATGTTAATACATTAACCATAAACCATGAATTGTATAAAAATAACACATCAATAGTCAAACATATCACAAAACATTCAGTACAATATGTAAGATTTGCATCATAATAAATCAACTTCAAACAAGTATAAAATCCATTAAAGGGTGTTGACATAGATGAAATCAAAACTATTTTAGAGAAATATTTCATTCTATATTGAAATCATTTAAAAGTCATGTAATTATAAAAGAAAACATTTATTCTGAAAATATTCTTATAATCTTGTATGGGAATCTACAATGGTGTTATAATGGTGGAGAATAACTTCACCCACCATATAAGTTAAAAAACATTCTGACCTTAATTTGTCGAAAAGGACATAAAGTACCTTTTTTGGAAAACAACAGAAAGATTACTTTCAAACCATTTTATAAAAATTCAAACAAGGGTATAAATCACTTTAACCAATAGTCTAGTGAATTGTAAAAATGTTTTGAAAGATATTTTTATGAAACACGAATTTGGATGATAAAGAGGTCCTAGTAGACACATACGTAAAAACAACCTCAGATAATAAAGAGATTGTGAAATTAACGCTTGCCTTGTACTTTTCCTTTGTCGAGGGTAAGTTAACCTCCGGTATAATAGTTAAATATTTCTTACTAAATTTTATAAGAACTACATACATATATATTATATCATATATGATCTTCTAATATTGCTTTGTTAATAATATTTTAGTAGTATCATTGTTTTGAGTGTTAACTGATTCATTTTCTTTTATATGTTTTGCTACATAAGTCTTGTTTGTTGTGGATATGATGTATTTGATTCATATCCAGAATTATATAATGTTATTAAATATTATTTTTAATAATAAAATGAAAATTATTATTCAATGGTTACGATGGGGAAATAATCTCATCACATTTGGGGAGACGGTAATCTGTACATACGCACAAAAGCTAGTTCCATTTCATTTTTTTTATTGTAAAAGGAAAGAAGATCAAATGATACATAGGTATATTATTATTCCATTATAATATAATATTTATATATGTTATGTAAGTTCATTAACCATATCCTTTATTTGTTCCATGTATGGTATGAATGAGTCATATCAATTTGCGGGGCGGTAGTCCTCACTTCCTCAAATGAAATTATCATATATATACAACATGAGAAGAATAATGGTTTGATATAAAAGATAATTACAGAAGATTATAGATAAAACCAATATCATCAATATCATATATAATTATAGTACCATCTTAATGGCCACCACAATAGGTAGTAGTAGAAGATTGAACAATCATCATTTCGTGACGCAGTAGTTCACCGTCGACATAAATTTTAGGTTCTATACCCATTAGATGGAGGAGTGTGTAAGTGTAGTTCAAATACGTATAATAACAACAACCTAGTATATTTAGGATACTTTTTTTTTATAAAATAATGGAATTGAGAGAGTTTAGGTGGTTGGAGAAGTAAAATAATATAATAGAACTTAAGAGGAGATGTTACCTTTAAATAAGGTAACTCCCTTTGGTTTGAAACAAAATGCTCCCTTGAGGTGCCTTATTCCTAAGGTAAGTAATCTAAGAGGAAGAGAGGGATGTAGGGACCTGAATTGGGAAGAGGTTAGATGATACGAGGGGCTTGAGAGTTGTGAAAAAAGGGATAGAGTTGAGGGATTTTTATAAAGGGGAGGAGGGTCTCTTTAAGAATGTTTGAAAATATTGTTTTATTATATAATTATTTTCAGTTTCTAAATGTCCAGAACTAATTAAATTCAAATATAAGATGACCAATGTTCGAAATAAAATCATCCAATAATAATTTTATAGGTTTTGTATATTTTCTTAATTTTTATATTCTCATTTATTTAAATCATTCTTTAATGAGGTAAACATTGCATAATTATTGTGTCATAAATAATTTTATTTAGTTGATGTCTAAAAATTATAAAAAAAAATATCATGATGTAGGAAATCATTTTATCTTTCAAACTATAGTCGAAAAAATAACTTATATAACCCCTTCTAAAAATTATTTTACTAAAAGTTATATGTTTTTGTCATTCTTTCCATTACTTTAAATTAATTAATATAATGTATCATCATCACTCTCATGTGGCTCCATGGGGTCCCGAAATCAACCAATGGATACCCATAGTCAGATATGTATTAACCAATATAAATATGACACATTTTTGGGTAATTTAATATTATTATAATAATTTTTGTTTTACCTTTATTTACTATATTTACCCTTTAACCATGACAAAAAAATATTTACTGAAGTAAATATTCATAATGTCTAAAAATAAAATTTACCTATTTACACAATTTGAACCTCCTTATTACAAATATGGAATCCATTTTTTCAAATTCAAAACACAGAAGTGGTAGAAATTAATTTAAAATTAATTCCTGTTGTCAAAACAAAATGTGTGTTTTTAAGAAATAGTAATTATCCAAAGATTGACACTTGATTATGTCTAGATTAAATGTGAAATTACATAAAATTAACAAACTTATATCTAATGATTATTTATACCAACTCAAATTTATAATTTAATGCTATATATTATTTCGATTAAATTTTTTTTCATTAAAATTTAATATTTTTCACTAATCATCAAAAATTGAAAGTTTTCAGAAAAGTACCAAAAATTCACCCTAATCTAATTTTGATATTCAGAATCAAAAAATGATGTCCATTTTGAAAGATAAAATTTATAAAATTGCAAATTATGGGTATTAATATTCATAATGTCTAGTTTGATTGGTCGTGGTGTGTTATAATCTCAAAGTTGCATACATCGCTTGATATTACATTGCTGAAAGGGAAACATACCATGGAAGCTTGGGGTGTTAAACCAATTTATTTTGAAAAGTATTATAGATTATATTTATAACAATATATTCATGTGAAAAACTTTTATTATATGTTGAATAATTATTATATAATAACTAGTTTTTTTATAGTTGAAAAAATATTCATTAGATGAGAAGTACATAGGTTTTTAAGTTAATATTTTGCCTTAATTATCTAATGATATATACCTAAATGTTCTTGATAAATTATGAAAGGAAATATTTTATTTATTTCATTTAATTATGGGATAGTTGTGACTGGATTGAATTGTTGTTATTCAATATAATATGAAATGTATGTGTAATTCACACCAAATCCGGGTGTGCGAGTCTAGGGTATCACACATATACATTAGTGAGAATCGAAGAAAAAATTTTGGAGGATGAAAACTCTTGAAATTTTAGGTGATTTAGAAATAATATTGGATAAAAATGTATAGAAATATTCATGAGTTTATCATAAGAGACTCTGAATTTGTAATGTCATGGATCTAAGTGCCACCCAAATGTTCACTGAACTCGACTGGTCATATAACCTCAAGTGAAATTCCCCAAATTCCAGAAGTTGTCGACTAGTAATGTGGGATAAGGTAAGACATTAGGGAAACTATGCCCTCATTGAAAGAGTATACATAGTGGAATCTAAATATTAAACATAATCAGGAGCAGTAATACACCAATAGTAAATAGTAGAATAGAGAAAGTAAATCCAAAAAAAAGCCACAATATATATATATATATGATGTATGTAATGTGTATATATGAAAACATACAAATAAGTAATAATAAAGGAAAAAGATACAAAAACCGAAGTAATAAAGATACAAGTAATCTCTAGTAGCATCGCAAGACTTAGCTTGGTCCCACGCTCTCAAGCTCCAACAAAAATCACATACCTGATGAGGAAGGGAACTTGACCATATCTATACATGCACCCATATAATCTATTTGGGTCCAAAACATGTCCCAAACATGGTGTGATATGAATCTTAGTATGAAACCACCAAAAGATATGAGCCTAACAGTCAGTGAATATATATTGTCGGTAATATTTTGAAATGAAGCAATAAACTAGGAAGTACTCAAAATTAAACAATCTTAAAGTTTTCAATTATATTCATTTTATTTTATTATTCAATCCATTGAATCATGTAAACCTTGGGATATAGATTAATATCTTTTTCCATTATGTACATAACAAAATAGATTTCTCAAAAGTCCATAAAAAAAATCAATATGAACGATTCTAAGCTTGTGCTTTAGCTTGGAATACTCATAACAATCATTCAATTATTCAAAACCAACCCTCCAGAAAAGTTCTCATAGTCTAACCCCATTGTTCTGACATATCAAAAATTCATTAATTAATGACCCTCTAGGTATCTCTCATGGTCTAACCCCTTTGGTTCCACAGAGTATAGATCTATTACAAATGGTTACCTAGGAAGCTCCCACGATCAATACCCCTTGGTAAACATAGAATCAATTAATTATAAACTACCACTTGGGTAGCTCTCATGGTCAATACCCCATGGTCAATCTTCTATGTCCAGGACATCATGGTCCTATATAAATAATCTGGAAGTCCCCTCAGCCTTCATCATCTAAGGTTCTCACTGTTCATTGGAAAAATAGCATAGATACCATATCAAAAAATCTCATTTAATCTATAAATACAACATGGTTAAACATTTTCAAGGCAGATCACATGCATTTTATATAAACAACAACTCTATCCTAATATTACAAGGAATGGAAAACAAGGAAATCCTATCCATAAACAATCGAACAAGGAAAACGAACCCATGGGGTGTCCAATAAACAAGGTATCCAACCTTACATATAAGAAACAACACTTTTATCAATCAATCAAACCATAGAAGCTAATAAACATGGTTAAATTTCAAATCAAGAAATACACCAAACATGGGTATATGTCATTGTTACCATATATAATCCAAATATGAATAACAAAATACATAAACCACATACCTTGATGTCGTATGATAGATATACTTGAATGTAATCCCTTTAATTGGCCTATATTGTTTTAGATCTACAAAAATGTGAAAAACTACAAACCTTGAATAACTCAATCAAGAGAAGAAATAAGGAATAAAGGCTCTATGGGATATGAGAACTCACCAATGGGATTCCAACTCACCTGGGGGTGTCTCTATCAGAAATCAGATAGAGAATCATGAGGGTTTTGGGGTTTTTTAATCATTCTATTGCACTCTTGTATGATCCACGACTAGAAAAAATAATTTTCAGATATGAGATGAAACCCTGATCCAATATATAAAATAAAAATAAAATTACATATCATGTCCTTTAGAACTACATGTCGTGTATTATCCATGACTATTCCCTAACATAAGTGGTATTTCAGGTCACCAAATGGCCATGTACTCAGCCAATACATGTCTAGTATTTGGCTATACGCAGTAACCGGGTACACAGCCTGTACCCAGAAGTACATGGAGTGTACCTAGAAAATACCCATTTCTTCCTTTTTCCCCAAAAACAACCCAAAATCAATACCCATAACTGAAAAGAATATACTGGTTCATAAAAACATCCCCACTTAAATCAATTTGTCTATGAATTTTTGAACTATGGTGGTGGAGAAGAATCTGCGAACTGATCTAGACACTGTGATGGTACGTCAGCCTCCCTCTCCAGTGTCTTTTCCTACACTCGCATGTAATGCCATATCAACTTTACCAAAGGAACAGACTGGACCCATAGAACCATCGCGTTGTTATCCACAATCTGAATATGGTGCTCCCCAAAGGATTCATCTGCCTCCAACTCAACCTCATCAGGTTAGCAAACATGAAATGGGTCTGAAAAGTAACATCATAGATGAGAAACATAAAATATATCATGCATAGCTTGGTACCTCTGTGGTAACTTCAATTGATAGAAAACCGGCCTGACTCTCTCCAAAGCCTCAAATGGCCTGATGTATCTCATTAAATTCTTACCTTGTCTCCTAATCATCCTGTTTCCTGACCTCGGTGTGACAGGCTCGAAAACTTCATCTCCAACCTCAAACTCCAGAGGTCATCTCTATCAATCAGCATAAGATTTATGGTGAGGCTATACAGTATACATTCTCTTCCGAATATACTCCACCAACTTAGTTGTCTATTGGATAAGATGAGGTCCCATCATAGCTTCCTCTCCTACCTCCATCCAATATAAGGCTGATCAGAATGGCCTGCCCTACAAAACCTCATAAGGTTCCATCAGAATCATTTCCTGAAAACTATTGTTGTAGGAAATACCCACTAGGGGTATGTGTCTATCCCAAGATCCATCGAAATCTAGGACACATGATCAAATCATTTCCTCCAAAACCCAAATCGTGCGCTCAGACTGGCCATTTGTCTAAGGATGGTAAGCTTTACTCAGAAGTACTTGTGTACCAAAAGCCCTCTATAAGCCCTTCCAAACATGAGAAGTGAATCAGGCATCCCATTCTGAAACAATAGAGTGTGGAACCCCATGAAAACATATTATCTCTCATATTTACAACCTTCAAATATCATCAAACCTAAATATTTCTTTAATCGGAAGGAAGTGTGAACACTTTATGATCTTGTCAATAAAAACCCACACCGAATCAATTACTCAAGAAAACCTTGGTAAACCCACCACTAAATCCATCATGATATCAATCCTCTTCCACTCAAAAATGGGTAACTGTTGTAATATACACGTCGATCACTAATGATCTGACTTCATCTGATGGTAGGTGGAACATCTCATAACAAAACCAGCTACATCCCCCTTCATACCTAGCCACCAATACAAATGATGTAGATCTCGATACATCTTGGTGACACCTAGATGAACTACCCAAACTGAGGAATTAGAATATTGAAATAGATCGTCATGTTGTTTTTTAATACCTATACACACCCATGGAAATGAAAAACCTCATCCTTGTCTAAGGTTCACCCTTGAGTATGGTCCTCTCCATATACATTCTCCCATAGGACTAGGCCTTAGGAATCTAATAGTTTTCTCAATCTCACTCGATCTAGTATAGTAGAGAAAAATATATAGAAGAAATAAATGTATTATCTTTTTTCTTGTTCACTGCTAAATGAATCTTAGAGAACATATCCATAAGCTACCACTCACCACTGGCCTCCTAAACTGCCTGTATCTGAGTCCTCCTACTAAATGTATCAACCACTGTGTTGCCTTTCCCAAGAATGTAAAAAAGCTCAAAGTCAAACTACTGAAGGCATTAAACCTTCCTTATCTACCTCAAATTAAAATCTCATTGTGTTAAGATATACTTCAGACTTTTTTGGTCTGTGCACACCACATCATGTTCTTCCAGTTTGTAATGCCTCCAACATCATAAAGCATGAACAATTGTAACCAACTCAAGATAGTGTGTCATGTAATTCCTATCATGTTGCATCAACTATCGAGACTCATATGTAATGACTCCTTCCCCCTTCATAATCACTTATCCCAACCTGATACCTGATGTGTCCAAGTAAATGGTGTAACTCTTACCCGGTTCTAGTAAAATCAGTATCGATGCTGAATTCAATCTTCCTTTCTGCTCCAAAAAGGCTGAATGGTAGGAATATTTCCACAAGTACATTGCAATATTCTTATTAACGTCTCTTAGTGGTGATTCTATGTGTGGAATTTCCTAAATAAAACATCTGTAGTAACGAGCCATCCCTAGAATACTCCATACCTCAAATTCTTTCTTTGGATGATCATAAGAAACTACTGCTCTCACCTTCTCTGGGTCTAATGATAATACTGTCTCTGAGATGACATGACCCTAGAAATGAATCTAGTTTATCAAAAAGTGGAACTTTGAGACCATAGAATGTAACTGATGCTCTCTTAGGGTACTCAATATGATCCAAATATGGATGGCATGATTGTGTCGAGTGTGAGAGTACACGAAGATATCATCCATGAAGACTACCGCAAAATAATCCAAGAAAGGATAGAACAAACGATTCATTAGATCCATAAAAATTGTCTGTGTATTTGTGAGATTGAACGGTATAAAAAAATACTCATATAGACTGTACCTACTCCGAATGAATGTAAGAGGTATATCTAATGGTTTAACACACAACTGATAATAACCAAATCTCAAGTTAATCTGTGAGAACACACATGATCCTCGAAGATGATAAACAAGATGATCAATACTTTATAATGATATCAGTTCTTCACTATCAAATTTTTCAGATTCCAATAATCCACACATGTTCTAAGAGTAACATCCTCTTTCTTCACAAAAAGAACAGGTGAACCTCAATGAGAAGTACAAGGTCTGATGAAGCCATTTTTTTGAAACTCCTCTAATTTATTCTTAGGCACCAGTAAGTCTAGTGTATCAATTCTATAAGGATGAATTTACACCAGTGACACTCCTAGAATAATCTTGAAGGAGAAATCCACCTCTCACACTAGAGGTAAACCTAAAAAGTCATCTGGAAGGAAATATCTGAAATAATGCACCACTAGTGGAATGTCCATCTGTGAAGTCTCTAGTCATCCATATATAAACTAGAAATCTAGTCTTTAATTCCTCCCAACCTATGATGCTTAGGTCCAACTCTGCTCACCAGAACATTCCATTCTCCCTTGGGTAGAAAATATCCACCCTATGGTGACATAAAACTCACTCTGCGACGATAGTATTCAACAAAGTCCTGAATGTAGAACAACCATTACATTTTAAGAATGACATCAAATTTTTTCATCTCTAAGACCTAGAGGTCCCATAAGATGTGACACCCACCAACCTCAAGAGGTAATGCCATGCACTGATGTACAGTATCCATTCTAATCCCCAACAAAGTGTTTATCATCATAACATCATTATATGTAAAGATACATATCCTAAGGCTCCCCATAATGGAAAAAGACATAAAAATATGGGAAGACCCTATATCAAAAAAATAAGAATACAAAACTGAGACAAGTCTAATTGTACCTATAATAGTAGAGGGAACATTATCCAACTCCTACTGGTTCGGTTCCATCACAAAAGTCTGACCTACACCACAGACTTGAGACCCTACCTAGATACCCTATGTTGATCCACATAATATCATTGAAAAAAGTTAATCTTGGTACCACAACCATGACCACCTCCTTGTCCTGAATGGATTGATGAACTCATGTTCCCCAACTGATGAGAAACCGGTGGTCCAAATCCTGAATGTGGAATCATAATGGATACCATCTCACTCACTGTTGGTGAGAGCATCCTCCAAAAATGATGAATATGTCCCATCTTGCGAAAATATCAGCACTCAACTGGGTCTCTTAGGCATTGCGGCCTCATGTACCCACTCTTCCCACACTCATAGCACCTCACCAGGTACCTGAAGAAACTTCTCTTGAAATAACGTTGTGGAACTTCCCGCTATCAGTCAAAGGATTACCAACCCTAGATGCTGAACTTCTATGGCTCTCAGCTCCAAACTCACTCAGATTACACTCAGTAATCAGTTCTTAGTTTACTATATTAGTCTCCAAAGTAAACATTAAAGCATTCCACTGCAATCAGTGGTCTTACTTGAGACCATCCTAAAATCTCTTAGCCAATGATAACTAATTACCTCCCAAAACAGGTGAAAAGTTATGAAGCTCTGTAAAGATGGAAGAATAATCCATCATTGAGAGAGCGCCCTGCTCCATATTCATGTACTCTCGTGCTCAGCCGGCTCTCAACGTCTTTTAGTAGAAGTAATAATAGAAGGTCCTTTGAGACTCTACCCAAGACATATCTTGATGACATCCCACCTGTGAGATAGCATCCCACCATCTCTTGGCAGAATCACATAGTATGTAATTATTGAGATTCACCCTCCTCTCCAAAGGTGTATCTAGATGATCAAAGATATAAAGAATGGCCATCAACCATGAATATGCATCCTGTGGTACTCCATCCTCTGAAAAGGTTGAAGGATGCTACTATTGGAAGACTTGTGTCAGCTCTTCCATAGTCATTTAATGATGTGGTTCACCCAAAAAATTTTCAATCATCTTGATAAAACCTTCATAGAGGTGTGAATTGGAACCTTCATGTGGTATAACTATTGGTGCCAAGATAGACAAGACGGGAGGATATGCTAGTATTCCCTAATATACAATTTCTAGTGTTTGATTGTCTCCATGTAACTAGTGTACTACCAGAGGACTTCATGGTGGAATTACCTTGGAAGGTCAAGCTCTCACCTCAGTATGATATTAACGAAACTAAAACTTAGAAGAAAAGGTATAGAACAGGTGAAGGAAATCATTCATTTTTTCAAAAGGATGGTAGTATGACATGTAGAAACATTACATAACATGTTCCCTTAATCTTTAACATTGGCGTGTACCCCTTCCAACCCGGTCATATAAAACCGCATACACATGGATTTTTCCTCCTAATTCACAGCATTTACCTAAATATTCCCTCCTTCCCACATACTTCAACACAACAACAACTACATGGTTCTACTAGTGTAACACTACACAACATGCACAGTCTAGACACGACATGTAAAATAGAAATTCAATCCACTCATGTCATTAGTCACAAGGCCGGATACACGGTCTATTACATAACAGTATGTACATCCTGTACATGGCATGTTCTACCAAATGTTTACAAACCCCATGTCACTAATCACACAGTCGGTCACATGGTCAACCACTACATGGAGTGTACATATGGTGCACTATGTATACTTAAGAAAAGTCATTTCCTCCAGAACATAAGAACAAATAGCATGTTTTTATAACATCACATGTCATGTTTTCATGGATTTCAATACATTAATCCTCTAAAACATCTATATAACCCCCATAATATGAAAACTTTTCCAAGGAATTCCACGTTCCGATCCGTGAGATCCCATACTCCCCACAACTAAAAGTTTTTCATTCTTATTCATTTCATATCTTAACCATATTCAATTAATGTTAAAACATGATCCACTAAATTCTGATCCATGTGGGTCTATAACCCATGGGTTGGAGGATCTAAACCTCCATACAATACCACATTGTAACATCCTAGATCCAGGTGCCACCAAAAAGTTCCCTGAACCCAGTTGGTCATATAACCTCAAGCATATTTCCCCAAATACTAGATTTTTCCGACTAATAGTGAGGGATAAAGTAAGAAATTGGGGAAACTATGCCCTCATTAGTTGAGTATACACAATGGAATCTAAATTTTAAATAGAAATGGAAGTAGTAATACCACAAAATTAAATATTGGAAGACTGAATATATATCTAGCATAAGACACTATATATATATATATATATATATATATATATATCTTTTGTGGAATATGTATCTAATAAAACTACCAAACAAGTCACAATGATGGAAAACAATACAAAAACCAAAGTACTAAAGAAAAAAGTAAACTCAAGCAGCATCACAAGAATATTAGTGGTCTTATACACTTCAGCTCCAACATCAATCATGTACTAGATGAGGAAGGGTGATTTACCTTATCTATACCTGCAACCATATAATATATTTAGGTCTAAAACATTTCCCAAACATAGTCTGAGATGAATCCTAGTAGGAAACCACCAAAATATATGTTTCTAACTCTCTGTTAATATATATAGTAGGTAATATGCATAAATGAAGTAATAAACCTAGAATTACTAAAAAGAAAAAAATCATACAGTTTTCAATTACATTCATTTTCCTTTATTACTGAATCATTTGAATCATTTAAACCTTGTAATCTTTCCTAAGCTCTGTATCCCCTATGCACATAGAAAAACTGATGTCTCGGAAGACCATCTAAATAGTCTTGTAAGACCGACTCCAAGCTTGTGATTTGGCTTAGCATACTCATCACAATAATTCAATTATTCACAAACAACCCACTGGGAAAACTCTCAAAATCTAACCCCTTTGTTCTAACATAGAAAAAATTCATTAAATAGTGATCCTCTTAGAAGCTCTCACGATTTAACCCCTTTGGTTATACATAGTATAGATCAATTATAAATGACAAACTAGGAAGCTCTCACAATGAATACACCTTGGCCAATATAACATTATAAAATTATAAACAACAACATAGGCTGTTATCACAGTCAATACCCCTGGTTCAATCATTTACACCAAGGCTCTCATAGTCTAGTGTAAATAATCTAGAAGTCTCTTTAGTCTTCCTGATCCATGGATTTCATGGTCAATTGGAAAAATAGTGTGCATGCCATATCAAAGAAGATCATGTGATATATAACTACAAACTGGCTAAAAATACACAAACCATATCACACTCATTTCACATAAACAAAAACTCCATCCAAAAAAGAACAAGGCATGGAAAACAAGGAAAGCCATACAGGGATCCTAGCCCAAATGATCATAAACAGTCAAACAAGGGAAACAAACCCATGGGGTGGCACATATACAAGTTATCCAACCTTAGGCATAATAAACAACCATTTAATCAATCAATAAACCCGTAACATGTAATAAATAAGGGTTAATTACAAATCATGAAATAGCCCACAAATCAGTATACGACACTGTTAGAACATAGAATCCAAATACAAACAATGAAAGCCACAAACCACCTACCTCAATGTTGTACGATTCATATACATGAATGTCAGAATAGATCAGCATAGATCTAAAAAACGTGAAAAAAATTCAAACATTGAATAACTCAATGGAGATAAGGAATTAGGAAGAAAGGATCTAGGGGTTTTGAGAACTCTCCAATGGGATTCCAACATACCTGATAGTGTCTCAATCAGAGCTTATATAGAGAATGGAGAGGGGTTCAGAGTTTTTCTGCCATTCTATAGCACTCTGGTACAAACCACGATCAGAAGAAGGTATTTCTAGAAATGAGATGCGACCCCTCTTTGATAATTAAAATTAAAACAAAATTTAACAGCGTGTTCATTAAAACTACAATCCATGTATTAAACCCAACTAGTCCTTGACATAAGTGGTCTTCTAGGTCACCACATGACCATGTACTTGGCTGTAACATGGACAGTATGTGGTTATACACAGTAACCAGGTATACAATGTGTACTTAGAAACTCCTCATTTCTACATTTTTTTCTTCAAAAAAAACCCGAAACAAAGATCCATAACTGAAAAGAAGATCCAAGTTCTTATAGAATTGATGGGAATAATATAGTGAATAATGATGATCCATCATTGAGGTATGGTTTTTTTTATTAGTTTTCCTCATTTTTATGTTAAATGTGTGTTTGATGGTAGTGTATTATAGGATAAAATCATATGGTGTTTGGCATGGGGAGGATATTATGGAAGCATAAATGTTTTTTAGTGGATTGATCTAGGTACAAATTATGTTGAGAAGATAGTAAGGACGATCATACAAGGATAAAAATGTTGATTTTTATGTTTCTACATGATATTTGAATGGGATGGTGATTCAACAATACAGAGGTGTAGTAGAGACCAAAGTACCACTAAGAAGGATCCCCAAGGACCGAGTACTGAAGCAGGAAGTGTGATAGTAGCTATTCGAACTGTATTTAGTAGTGATGATGATGAAACTTGGTAGGACTGAAATTATTATGAAATTATAACTATATAGTTTGATGTTCGGGAAACACAAACTATATTAGGTATTGGGAAATGGTTTGGAGTTTTGGTAGTTTATAACTCTCAAACATTGTATGGTGTAGATATATATATAGTTTTGTTATTGATTAAAAGTCATATGGTGTTGAAGAGCACATGGAAAAATAACTTATTTTCTATACTTGGAATGTATCCATGCCATGTGTCGGCCACAAAACATGAATGATTGGCGGTGCACAGAGAGTACCTCATAGGATTCAGAAATTATATACCTCCATTGAAACACTATATATTTTATATATGATTAATTAGGAGTTTGTAATGTGTACGTTAGATAAAATCAAGTGCACTTGGATATGAATTATATGTACATATTTTTTAGATAAATCATGTATATGGCTTCAGATGTGTTAAATGATGGTAATAGATGATCATCATTTCCGGATAAACCAATACACAGTGAACCATATTGTATATAGAGCGAGTATGATTTTTTTGTATTTTTCATAATATATTTCCCTTGTTTTTTATATTTTCACTCTATTTGTTAATCCTAGTAATTATACCATATAGATAACCTATGAAACATTTTCATGATACTAGTACAAACTCAACGTATAATATGTCTATATATCACATAGGTGTTAAACTCAAGGACGTTAAATGGTGAAAAGTGTTCATAAATGTGAATACTAAAAATTTTGTTTTGGGTTTTTAAATTTTTTAAACAATGAAAACAAGAAGAACAATAGTGTAAAACATCCAAAAAGGTAAATGTAGAAGTTATAATATTGAAAAATATTTATATAAAAGATATCTTGACCTAGGTTGATACACAATATTGTTTTTTGGAATAGATAATTTTAAGGGTGATATCTCTGTAAAATCCCTAGTTAGAGAGTTTTTTAATGTCTTGAATAAAATAACATCTCTCTCAAAACATTGTGAACACATATATAAGTATTTCTCATAATACTTGATTTATTTTGAGAATTGTTTTAATAAATATTCAATAGAATCACTTCAATAGTAAATCCACAGATTAAAAATGAATGGGATGGTATTATTTTAGTAAAGATATATATATAATATCAACAACTAGTTCAATGTTTTGGTTAATAGGTTATCCATACACTGAAATATTTTGAATAAGGACACAAAAAATCGAGACAAACCCCACAAATTTTTCAGAACAGTTTTATAGAATGAATCAAATTTTATAAAATGAAGAATTAATTATCCCCTCACACTAGATTCAACCCCTTATTTTTATGTAAAATATGATGGAATTTAAAAAATTATCTAATAGGTATACTGACCCATTTTTCATATAGCCCAATTGTTTTTCCACCAGCTATTAGTGTTCTTTAAATATTTTAGAAAATTTTCAATCTAAATTCACTCTACAAATTTAATTGGTCCCTAGTTAATTCCTCATAGTCATCACCTCATCCTACTGAGCCCCGATGCTTCACATAGAATCTTTACACTTTTCATCATCTTTTTTATGTGACATGTACAAACCCTTATAACAAAATGTGCACCCCATGTATAGACATATTCAGCACCATGTAATAATATCCAAGTAGTATTTTGATATTGATTCTTATTTCAATGGATTCTTTGAAAAATCACTAACTTCATCAGGTTTAAACCCCCCGACATAAATTTCCCTTTTTTGATATAATATCTTTTATTGAGTCTCATTTTGGAAAAATTTTATTTCCTTTGTGTTTTCCCAATTTACTAACACCTAGTATAGGTAGAAACCTGATATAATCCATATTGGAAATTGTTATACTTTTATATCATGAGTTTATCAGATTTAATCACAATTTAACTCATGGTATTTGGGAAATTATTCTTATACATTTCATATTTTTTCAAACATTCAATACTTGACCATTGAGTTAATCATATATTATTACTTCACAAATAGTGTTAATCTTAATTATTGATTAATCTATGAAATTTAATCATATTCCATATGTGATAATTTAATTAATCTAAACTGACCTAGAAAATTTTCTTCTAATCTTTTTGTGAACCCTACTCTATATTGTATAACAAATTTGGATGTTCAACCATTCTCCTAAAATTTGATATATTCCAAAATATTCAATAATATCTATTCTTACATGATTGAAAATTACTTTTATTTTTTCGTTCTACAAAATTGACTCTTCTATTTTGAAAATTTACTCTTATGTAATGATGACATAGCCAAATATTGATTAAATTCACATAATTACTATTATATGAGTTTTCTCAATTTCTAAATTTTGACTCAATTATAAATAATGGCCCTTATAGAGGTGAAATTGACTATTATAGAAGTAAATTATGGGGAAAATTATTCAAATACATAACTAGATTATTCAATATATTTTCAAGAACCAATAATAAAAATTGATAATAATTACAATAAAAGATAATTTTAATAAAATAATTGAATATTGAAAATATTAATTCCAAAAAACCAAAACCATTAAAACTTCTCTAAAATAATATTCCAATTAAAAATATAAGAAACAAATATTAAATATTTTTTTGACAAATATATGGAGGATAACGAAATGGGAAATTTATCAATTTATCACAAAATATAACATTTCCAAAGAAGAATTATAAAATTAATGTTTTTACCACAAAATGATTAATTATAAATATTTTTCTAGAAAACTGACATATAAAAATTTAGAGTCTCAAAAGGTATATATGGAAAACATGTATCAAAATAATTCCATATCAAATTTCCACCGATAAATTTATTTTTTTCCACATGTAATCAATTCATCAAAATAAATAAATGGAGATAAACCTAAAGAATGAAGTTCAATAATATAATTGATAAAGTCATTTCATAAAATTGATTTCTCTCATAGAATCTATTGAGTAAAAAATTAATTATTTCTCTCTCCAAAAAAATTTAATGAAAAGAAGCTTTTCGGTTTTAAAAATGTGACTAAATATGAAAATTTTTAATGGTGTTTAACCAACCTAAATTTTTATTTTTCTATAACATGGATTTAATATCTTGAACATTGCTAAATGAACTATGATTCATTCCTTACTCAAATAAAATAAGATGTGTTTGAGAAAAAGTTAACTAGGTTCTCTAAGAATGATTGAATTATATTTCCCAGTGTTGATTGACTTCTTTCACACCTAGGGATATATAACATTCCTAAAAATTCCACATATATGATGTTGAAGTTACAACCTCCCTGTAATAATATGTCATGGACTTCACGTACCACCAATGAAAATGGTTGTACAAGCATTAAAACCCATTTTGATCATCTTATGTGACATTTGTTTCCTTAAAAAACAAATCTTCTAGTGTTTACAACCCATATATTACGGTCTATTTCACTTCATACAATTTTATTTAACTAGACATAAAGATCAAAATAACTAGAGAATTGAAATTTTTATCCAATCGAAGTCAGATATTATTTTGGAATGGATGAAAATTGGAATACCAAAAATCCCACTAATCATTTTACTTTTTTCACAAAGAATTCCTTCCATTCATGAATCACTCCACTCAATATTTTAATCTCTTTGGTCACTTAATGAAGCAACTAAAACACTTCATGAATAATATTTCCTATTATAGAGCACCATTGTTTATGCTCGGAAGGTTTCCTATGGGTCCCTAGTGCATATAAATTTTTTTTATCCTCAAAAGGTTGTAATTTCTAGAATAATGTTTATTACCCCGTGAATCAATTTGAATTCATTGTGAATAAATATTCACATCAGGAAGTGTTTTTCATTCTCAATAATTATTTTATGGCCTCTTTCATAGTGAATAAATCCCATTGTAAACTATTTTGTGAAAATGATATGGGAATAATGCTATGTGGACTCCTCATTCAAAAAAAAATTTTTGCATCCCATTTCTGAAGGTGGTTTTCAATTGATACTTATATACATTTTCATTCACATAACAAATGTATAGAATAAAAAAAATTTACTTCCAGTTACAGGGAATTTGCGTGACCATACATTTACTCGGATTCCAATCAAGGGAAATAGGGTAAATCATAAAGTAATACCCTAAAGGTAAACTTTGAATAAAGTTCATGGAAAATTGTTTATGGAATACTATATGAGTGTATATATTAAAGTAGTTCTATTAAAGTTCACCATTACAAGAAATTATATTTGGGTGAACCTACAGGAGAAGTGAAATATGTATTTCCCTTAACAAATACCTATGTGTAAAGCCCTATATGATATTCCTTTTCAAAGTTCCACACAACCAAACTATGTGCATGCACCTATACAGCTATCCCCAAAGGTCCATATCATGGAAGGCCCATCCCCATATCCCTATTTAAGATAATTAGAGTCCTATTATCCAATGCCTTCAACTTTGTCCTTTCATTTTTTCCATCAGTCTCATGAAAAATATATATTTGAACTATGAAATGTGTGGTCTGGATGGAACATATATTTGGTTAAAATACATGATACCAGAATCTTGATCCCAAATCATGCCTTAAGTCAAGATGCTCATGATATCTTATAGAATAACCTTCATTAAAGATTCTATTATTAGTTTAATCATATATCCTAACTCCATGTAATCCTCAGGTTTTCCAAAACATCTTTAGTCAATATACTCAGCTGAATTATCATATATGAAACTCCTTATAAGTGTGAGTAGTAACATTACCTCAAAGTGAAGATCATACATATGACATTATTTTCAATCTGTTGTCATATCATTCATGATACAAGGATAAAAAGTGGGAATCAACATTGTTTTAATCCTTAAAACAAACCATTGAATAACACTCCTATTGGGTTATGTATCTCTGATCATCTCATGGATATGCCCCACATAATCATCTATTTTCCACTCTCATGTTAAAAGACTAATCATTTATCACTTGTTTCATACGTTATAAATTATTCATATGGGATTTGAGGTTTATATTATCATTTTGTTATTATTTTTCAGATACATCATCTGAATAACCTCTATACCTTTCTTCATGATGGTAAATTTTGTAGCACACATCCTTACTGATTGGAGTTAAAATAAAATTACTAATCCTCACGTATAACCAAAAATTATATCCCTTGAACTATATGTGATTTGATTCATTTCATCTTTTGATATTAATGAAAACTCCTAAGTTTCAATCCTAACACCCTCAAACATAAATCTTATCTTTTTTTATGATTATTGGTGGACATTTTCTATCATGATTCAAAATAATCCTATTTATCTCTTCATACACCTTGACCCATTATAATTATCTTGATTATTCATAAACCTTGATTTGATATAATCCTATTTATTTCTTAATATTTATTTAGTTAATATAATCCTCCTGGTTATATAATAAACATCAATTTGATTTCTCTTGGTTCAGGTATATGGGACAACAATTTTGGGTAATCCAAACCCTATGCTAGACAGTTCATATTTGATGAGAATATGAAAAATTTATACTAATGAGTATAAAGAGAATCAACCTTTTCTAGAGGTTATCCAAGGAATCATCTCATCGTGAGATATAGATGATCTACACCACCTCCTTTTTAGTTACCAAAAATAGGATGATCTAGAAAGGCATACCTGTGTATAATCCCATCACCAACAATTTCTAGGATCCTTTTGACTACTCTTCCTTACTACAATTTTTTAAACTACATGGAATAGGTGGAACCAAACTACTTGGATTTTAATTCCCATGATAGGGATGTATATGAAGCCCTATCATTGGACTGATCCCATATAAAAAACACATATCACCTCCCAAGATGGTGATAAAATATAGAGTAATCAATAATGTTACCTTAAACCATATCATTATTAACTTTTTAGAGAAATTTGAAGATTATTTGATACACACATATCCTAAAATATTCGGATGGCTTTGACCAGATCGTTGGCACATGGGTAACTATTCCTACATTGGTATTTGAGAATGATTTACGAAAATGTATTCAATCTGTAATATAGTCTAATAGTAGTCAAGAATCTCATCTAAAAGTTATAATGTTCCTGACCTACCACCATCTTGATCGATATTCATTCCAATGAATCAAAGGAAAATCAATAGTGACTCATTTTTTTTGGAATGTGTGTTCGCACTAATGTTCATATAAAACCATCCCATATGTTGGAACTATTGTGAATTTATGATCCTAGAGATAAATTCTCATTGAGGACTAACCAAAATAATATTGAAATGTTCTTTCCAACAACTATATTTCTCTATGGTAACACTCACACAACCCTAATGTTATCCCATTAATTAGAATATCATCATAATATAGCACACATTTTGGACGATTGAGTAGAGATTATAATTTAAAACTCAATATAATGTGAATTTTTAACCATTTCCAACATACATATATCAACTTGTATTACAAGTTCATTTCTAATGTAATTTCATGGAAATTTTTCTCAGATTAAATCCAATCAAGATGTTCAAAATCAATTGAAAAAGTAAAACATTCTCTATATTTTTCACCAAAAAATTAATTTTCAAGAGGGACATTGAATTATTATATTGGATTAAATTCATAGTGAAATAAAAATGATTAAACACATGAAATAAAAAAATACCCATGTTAATGAAACATTTAGGCCGCATAACTGTAAAAAATAATTCTTATTAATAATTTATTTTGATAAATTTTAATGGAATTTTTCATGTGGAATATTTGAAATATACTTTATCTCATATAAAGGCCTATTAACCACAAATAGATCTCAATATTTTCCACAATATTGGTCTCTAAGGTGAGATAAAGATTAAAACAAATTATTTTTAATAGGATCTACAAATTGATAACACAAAATAAATTAAAAATGAAAGAATAATATAAATGGTTTTTGTCACCATTATAGAACCAATAGATAAATATAAATATGAAAAAACATTTCATGACTAACTTATATAAAATATTCAACGTTAACAAGTAATGTTTTCAAGGAATAGTGAAATTTTAAAGTTAATGACCAAAATTATTTTCAAAGAAGAACAGAAAAATAATTAAATGTCATAATTTTAGTACACAAAGGCATGTTAATAATAACAGAAACATTTAACGTCCCAGGACTGGATGCCAACTAACCATACTCTGAGCCTAGTTGGTCACATGGCATCATGAGCACATCCATAAATGCTAGAGGATTTCGACTAGTAGTGAGGTCTTAGGTGTGATTGTGCTATGATTATGCCCTCATTAGAAAAGTGTAAAGTAATGAATATATGAAACAAATAGTAGAATAAGTAATACCATACAACATAAGTAAACAATAGAAGACTGATAATACAAACAACCATGTGTCATATCATTCAAAAAATTATTGATGTCACATGTTTCAAAGAAAACATCTAATCAGTTCACAAGGCTATTATATACAGTACATGGTCTAGAAGGTAAAAAAATAAAAAAAAAAGTATCTTGATAGTATCACAATCCTACTAGACCCATGCTCTCCTACTCCTAAATAGTTTATCATGTACATGAAAGAGTGAGATTTCCGGAATCGACACATGAATTTATATAATCGGTTTGGGCCCAAAACATGATCCAAATAGGGAGTGAGACTAAAACTTTTAAGGAAACCACCCATGGTCTGTGCCAATCTGTCAAGGAATATATATAACAGGCAGTGTGAAATAGGGAAAATAGTAATCTAGTAAGTTCCCAATGTAAATATTCCAACAATCACAGGTTCCCATTTATATAAAATTTACATTTAATTTATAGTTCAAATGCATTGAACGATGTAAGTCTTGAGATGCGGCCTATGCCCGACAATCCCTTGAATAGTAGTAAGCACCAAATATTCCTCAGAAGGCCATCTAATAAAGCATAGTCATTAATAAAAATCAATATTCTTCTTCTAATTTAAAAACATGTAATAATCCATTCAATATCCAAATAACCTCAATCCTATCCTTGATATTCCTAAATTGTAATTCATTTATCACTCCTTGTGAAATTATTAATACACCCTATGAGCTCGTCCCTAGAGAACCTCATTGAGTAAAATCCAATATAACTCTAGGTGTGGTATAGACTATGTCCATGAGCCCATCCTTGGGGTTCCTATAGGGAACCTAAGTATCACCCAGGGCATAATCCATAACTCTTGAGTCCATCTATGACATCAAATATGTATCTATGATTCACTCATCATTTACATATCCTCTGTGAGCCCATCTATGGAATCCATGGTTCACTCATGGCTTATCTTTAAATTATTAAACTGATTAAGTTCTTCTAAGTCATTCCAGAGATTTCATGGTTCACTAAAGGGACCAAGGTAGTATAGATATATAATACTTTCTTTGGAATTCATTTAGAGTCCATGATTCACCCAATTCTATTTACCATTTAACCAGAATAGGTTCTTTTAATAATTCCATTAGATATGTTATGGTCAACACCAAAAGAATCTAACATTCCTTTTACCACTAACAGTGTCTCAACTAAGTCCAACCACAAAGTCATGGCCTATCATTTCTCAAATTGTAAAAATTCTTATAACAATAAACACATGATAATTAATCTATTAGATGGCTTTGAAATTAATTTTTTGACATGGGAAAGTTCATAGTTAGAGAAAATCATTCCCAACATGCTTTATTAGGCATTTTCATAACATTGGTCTAAGGGGAAACTCATCTATTCAGAACCCTATATAATTAGAATTCCAACTAAAAACAAGGAATAAACATTTGAATAAGAAATCCCATTTTAAATAACCCACACACGGGATTTGATCCATACCACATAGGTTTCCAAGGTCAAATGGTTGTAAAGTTGTCAAAATAGGCACTCACCCATGGGGTGGCCCTAAATCAAGTTATACAACCTAACACATGATTTGAAGACCCTAATAAAAAACCTAAATGATGATAGGAACAAAAAAATGATTAAAAAATAAAATAAACTCCCCAAAAATGGGTGTGCAACACATCGTCATATATAAATAGCTTTACAATCAATAAAAGGCATGAGACCACCTTCCATATGTCAGTTCTCTATTGCTCAACCAGTACCAGGATATTATCTATCATGGATTGGGAGAAATATAAAGAATAGAAAAGGATTGTGATATTAGGTCATATGCACCTAAATCCAAATAACACAATTGATAAGAAGAAGAATCAAAACAGGCTAAAAAGGAATTTAGGCATTATCATTGTGTATCCAAGGAGATAAATAGTGGTCAAAACAGACAACAGATGGAGAAGGGATCGAAAAACCATGAATATCCTACAAAGTGGAGCCAAAACCGTGGATATTTTTTGTAAAATTAAGGGGAATAAGTAACTTTAACATAAAAATATTTCATGGGAAATTTATTAATTTTACACAAAAAATATCAGGGTCACTCCATTTCTATGCATGGTTTGTCAAACTATGTGGAAATTGTTCCCAACTCACTAAAAGTTAGGGGAACATATTGTGGTTACCCCACATGGTTTGACTAACAATGTGGTAAATGTGTGAACTCCTCTATAAAGTATTATAAAATTGTAGACATGTATGCACATCCATGCACTTCAGTCTGCATGGGTTTCACTAACCATGTGGCATCCTCTTTTTATCCAAAACATGGGATATCGGCTCTGGACCTACATCGAACACTCTAGAGACCTCTATTAACCAAAAGGGCATCCACATTAGGCCAAATTTAAGAAATTAAAGATAAATTGATGTAAAACTCACAATCCAAACCGAAATGAAGAATCAGGTTCTTAAAACATCCCCTTTAAAGAAAATCGTTCCTAAATTACCCTTATAAGGGTAGTGTAGAACTATCTGAGAAAAAATCCGGCCACTAAGATTTTACATTTCCCTCCCTCGCCAAGGTCTCACCTTTTACATGACTATGCTACCATAGCCACTATACTAAAGGAATAGACTTTCCATGGATACCCACATGCTATGATCCAGAATTCATATAGGATTCTCCTCAAAGGACAAATTTTCTTGTTACTCATGCTCCTCGGGCTGAAAATCATGATATGGTTCTAAATATTAATGTTCAAACTGAGAAACAAAGAATAATTCATGTGTAACCTGGTACATATGAGGTAAGTGCAACAGATAGGAAACTGCTACAACTCTCTCTAAATATCAAATGGAATAATGTATCTCTGTGAAAGCATACCATGACTACTGATCTTCTTCTATCCCAACATGAGTGCAACATGTTTGAAAAATTGTTCCATGACCTTGAACTCCAAAGGCCATCTACGGTGATCAACATATGATTTTTGAAGAGATAGAGTTGTAGTCATACACTTCTAAATCAAGTGATCCTTCCTAGTTGTCACCTGGACAAGATGTGGTCCTAGTATTCCTACCTATCATACCTCTATCCAACATAAGGGTAATCGACATGACCTTCCATATAAAGCCATATACAGTTCCATCTCAATAGTATCCTGAAATCTACTAATATAGGATAACTCCACCATTGGTATATTCTTCTCCCAAGAACCACCAAAATCTAGGACACAAGACCAAATAATGTCCTCAAGAACTTGAATCATGTTCTCTAACTGACTATCTATCTGAGGGTGGAAATTCGTGCTCAGAAGAACCTATGTACCCTAAGCCCTATGTATCCCTCTCCGGAATTGAAAATTAAACTGAGAATCCCGAAAGGAAATGATATAATGTGGAACCCCATGCCAAATGTACTATATTATGGATGTAAAACTTCCCAAACCCATCAACAATGACGGTTTACTTTATCAGTAGGGACTGCACAACCTTTAGGAGCCTATCAATGGCCACCCAAATAGAGATTTTTATTCACGGAATCCTCAGTAAACCCATCACAAAATACATCATGACATCATTAAATTTCCATTCATGAATGGGTATCTAATACTGAGGCTTAGGTGTTCGTTGGTGTTCCGCCTTCACCTTCTAATTGGTACAGCACCTAAAGACAAAACCTGCAATGTCTATTCATACTTGTCCACCAATATTGATGATGTAAATCTTGATACATCTTAGTGAAACTATAATTCACTACCTATACAGTGGCATGGAAATCCTACATCAGATCTTTATGTATGTCTAAAAAAACCATATGTGACCATGTAAACACAGAACCTCATCCTCGCCTACGGTCCAACCATGAAGAGGGTCCTTACCTTCAAAACTCTCCCATAGAAATAAGCATTTAGAATCTGATAGATTTCATATCCTCTCTCTATCCAATAGGGTAGAGGTAATAAAAAAAGATGAGAGAAAATTCTATCACTGACAGTTGTGAACCTTCAAATGCATCTTAGAGAACAACACCATAATTTTCCACTCGATACTAGCCTAATGCACTACCATCAACTGAGTCCTCCTAATCAAACTATCGACTAGATAATTTCTCATTATAGGTGTGTTGGTGAGCTCAAAGATGAAGGAATAAAGTTATTCATCCAACCTTTGATGTCTCATATTTAGATCGTGCTGTGTAAATATATAATTGAGGATTTTGTGGTCTGCGAACACCACCAAATTCTCTCTCAGTAAGTAATGTCTCTAGCAGCATAAATTAGGAACAACCACAGCTAACATGAGATCATGTGTCAAGTAATTCCTCTCATGTGGCCTGAAATTCCAAGACCTGTACCCAACGAATTGACCCCCATACAAAATAACTTCTCCTATCTTAATAACTAATGTGATGTAGTACACTATGTAAATTATTCCTTGATTTGTAATAAATAGTATTGGTGCTGAATTCAATCTCTCTTTCAGCTCCTGAAATGATGTCTCACAGGAATCTGTCCATACATACATCACACCCTATTTATTGAAGCCCGTCAATGGTGCCACCAAACATGAGATGTCTGGTATGAACTGCCTGTAGTAACCATCTATCCCTAAGAAACTATAAACCAAAAAGATATTTTTGGGATTCTCCTAGGAAACCACGAGTCTTACCTTCTTAGTGTCTACTCATACTCATGTCTCTAAGATGACATGACCTAGGAAGTGATTTTGATCCATCCAAAATATTACTTTTTGAGCATAGAATATAACTGATGCTCTCTTAGTGTATTCAAAATAATATCAATATGTGTGGCATGGTTGTGTCAGTTGTGAAAATACACTGAGATATCATCCATGAAAACCAAAAAAAATAAGTCAAGATAAATATAGAACACATGAGACATCAACACCATGAAAACAGCTAGCATGTTCATATGACCAAATAGATTAACGAGATACTCAAAGAGACCATTCCTACTCTGAATGGTTGTGTGGGGTAAGTATGATAATATAACATGCATCTGATGATAACCGGATCTCAAGTCAGTCTTTGAGAAAGAATAGCTACATGTATATAACCAAATATATAATCAATTCGTGGAAGAGGACATCGGTTTTTAACCATAAAATGGTTCAATTTTTGATAATCCACACCTAGCCTAAGGGTACCATCCTCCATTTTCACAAAAAGTCTAGAAAACTCCAAGGTGGAGTACTGGGTTAGATGAAACCTTAAGCTTCTAAGTCCTATAGATGACTCCTAATCTTTTGTAACTCCATCATAGCCATCCTATAATGAGTAATGGATACTAGTGAATCTCCTAGAACTATCTTAATAGAAAACTCTACCTCTCTCACTAGAGAAAAAAAAGAAAAATCATATGGGAAAACATCACTGAAACGAACTACCACAGGAGGGAAATACATCTGACTTATTCCCTGTACATCCATATATAAACTCACAATTTAGGCTATCATCCCACCCAACCCGCTATGCTCGGGTCAAGCTCAACTCCACTGGAAACCACATTCACCTTTGTGTAGGAACATCCACCCTCTAGTGATGTAAAACTAACCCTGTTGCGATAGATATCAAAAAAGGACTAAAAGGAAACTAGTCAGACCATCCCAATAATGACATCAAAACCTTTCATTTTTTGGACATAGTGATTCCATGAGAAGTGACATCCACCAACCTCTAGGGGAACTCCATTCACTAACACACACATGTTTTTCTAAATCCTAATGAAGTTTCTATCATCTAGTAATCATCAAAAGTAATGAAATAGATCCAAATTATCTCTATAATAGGAATAGATATGAAAATATGTGAATCCCCTATATTAAAAAGTTCATAAGCTAAAAAAGGGGCTAATAGAATAGTACCTCTTATAATTAAGGTTGGGGATCCAACTCCTGATGGGTCTGTTGCACTGAAAAGTTTGTCCTTTATAGCATCCCTGATACACTACATGGATACCCTAAGTTGATCCACCCTACTATCTTAGGGAACCTAGGGTCTAGCTACCATGTCCATCACCACCACCTCAACATGAATGGCATGATGCTTTCCAATTCCATGATTGGTGGGAAGATATAGATCCCACTCCGGAACCTGAAGACGGTGTTCACACTTTCTCACTAGCTTTAGGTGGAAAGTCCTATAGAATCTTTGAAGGTGGTCCATCTTTCCACATTATTGACACATGATTGGGTCCTATAGACATTGTGTCCTCACATTCTATAGTCGGGTGCACTGGTAGCATCTCACCTGGATACTAAAAGAAATCTTATGACTGCTCACATCTCTATGAAGAATCTCTAGATGATCCTTCCTTCTACCTGTCAAGACAGTACCTAATCTAGGGGTCGAACCACCCTAGCTTGCACCTATAGATTCTCTCAGATTGTGCTCTATAATTAGTGCTTGATTAACTATAGAAGATATTGAAGTCAAAATGAAGGCATTTACCTAAAATCATAGGTCGTATCTAAGACCATCCTCAAAATACCTTGGATAAATGATCACCCATCGGGATAGGTGAGAATAGTTGGAGCTCTGTTAAACGGGTCGAGTAGTCCATTACTGATAAATATACTTTCTCTAGATGTATAAAATTAAATTCTTTATCATTCCTTGGCATCTTGGTATAATTGAATCCATAAAATACATTCTTGAAAACTTCCCATGCCATATCTCAATGATGCTCTATCTATGTAGTCAGGTCCCACCATCTCTTGGCATATTTATGAAGCATATAAGTCATGGGATTTTCCCTCCTCTCAGTAGGAATCTCTAGGAGCTCGAAGATTAATAACATGGACTCTATCCAAGGCTATGTAGCCTATAGTCCACAATCCTCAAAAAATGTGGGCAGATGCTACTACTAGAACACCCATGTCATCACAACCATAGACGTGGAAGTTTGTGGTGCTCCCTTAAAGGTTTGCATGAACCTCAAAAAGCCTTCATGGAACAATGCGTTATAATCTACTTCAGGTATAGTATTTGGTGCCACAATTGACCCAAATGGAGGATCTTCTGGAATCCCATGTCCTTCCACCAATGGGGTATGATCTTCACCACCCTCTTGAAATATAGATAGAGGTTGTTTTGGTGGCACGGATTTATAAGGTGAAGCATGTACCTTATTTATAAGTTAGAACAAGTTTGTATCTCAAAATAATTAAACAAATAGGACAGGTTATAACATTCCTCTAAAAATACATCCCTCAAAATTCACCATGGGAAAATTGTAGGCATAAATCTACTAGAACCACTGCCAATATCCCACTACTAAGGTCATGTATGTTCATTTTCTCTATCAAAAGAAACATAATTTCACTTTATTTTCACATTCATTCCATGTTTTAGGCAAAGTCTACATAAAAAACATTAATTGGTACTTATTTAATGTTTATCATGTTCCTTTCTCAACGGGTGACCAGTTTTATGCTAAATTCTGACCTATGGGGCCCATACTCCCCACAAATCAAAGTATAGAATCAATGTAGAGAATGAAGTAGCACAGTTCAATATCCTACTAAAAAATGATACACAAAATTCTGATCCAAGAGGGTACATCCACCTTAGAGACCAAATCACGGCATCCATCCAATTTGAACAATAGAAAATACTAATACACCTATCAAAATAGTTGTAATATCTACCACAACAGCAAGAAATCATAAATGCTCCTAAATGGGATGAAAATAATGTGTGACATGTGATTTCTAACAAGTTCTTATATGATGCATGGGATGTAATAATCTCATCTCATCAGGTTACCAAACAACAGAATGAAAACAATATCCATTGTAATAACACAATACAAATGTGTCACCCAACGGTGAAATCAAATCCATTGTAAAAGATCAAAATCCAAAGAAATCAAAATACAAATCTAGGCATTTTGGATTTTCCCAATTCATGGGGTAGATACTCCTAGGTAAAAATTATTACCAAATCCCCATTCCTTCATATCCTAGTCTATTAGTGCCAAATATTAAAGAAAACCTTAAAAGGCTCGGATACAATATTGTAACATCCCATGTTCGGATTCCACCTAACTGTGATCTAAGACCGGTTGGCCACATGACCTAGAATGCATCCCCCCTAATCTCCAGAGGCTTTGAACTAGTAGTGAGAGACTAAGTGTGATATTAGTGAGACTATTCACTAATTAGTAGGGTGTAACACATTAAGAATACAAAACATATAGCAGAAGTAGTAATACCATACAATAAAAGTAAACAGTGGAATATTGATAATACAAACAACCCGATGTCATATAATATACAAAATGATGCATGTCCTGTGTTTCTATGAAAATATCTAAACAATTCACAAGGCTACCATATACAGTACAAGGTCCAAAAGGTACGAAGACAAAAAAATTATCCCAGTAGTATCACAGTCTTAGGCCTGGTCACATGCTCTCCTACTCCTAAATAGAATATCATATACCTCAATGAGGGCACTTATCCTAATCGAAACCTACAAAAATATAATCTGTTTGGGCCCAAAGAATGACCCAAAAAGATTGTGAGACAAAATCCTAGTAGGAAACCAACCAAGGTCTGCATCAATCTGTTAGTGAATATATAAAACATACAGTGTGAAATATGGAAAATAGTAACCTAAGAAGTACCCAGAGTATAAAATCCTACAAGTACGAGTTCTCATTTACATTATGTTTCCATTTAATTTATACTTCAAATTCATTGAATGATATATTTGTCAAGAACCGGTGTAGTCCCGATGATATCTCATATATTAGTGGGACCATAGATGCCTCAGAAGGACATATAGGTAGTATATACTATGATCAAAAGATAGCTTGTGTTTTAGATAGGAAGACATGTCATAAACCATTAAATATCCAAATAACCTTGAAAAAAATCATTAAATTCCTAAAGTGAAATTAAATTATCACTCCAAGTGATAATCCACCAACACACTATGAGCCTGTCCTTGGAGAACCTCATAGAGGAAAATCTAGTATCACTCTAGGTGTGGTATAACCTAAATAACCATGTCCTTGGTGGTATTATAGGGATCCCAAGTATCACCCATGAAATAATACCTACCTCATGAGCCCTTCTATAGAATCATATAAGGATCCATGATTCCCTCTGCATTTACAAAGCCTCTATGAGCCTATCCATGGCATCTATGTTTCACTCAAGGCTTATAATTTAATTATTAAACCCATTGAACTCATCCAAGGAATTCCAGAGAATCCAAGGATCACTCAAGTGACCAAGGTAAAATAGACATTAAGCTTGTCCATTTCAACTCTTAATAATCCATGATTCAACCAATTCTATTATCCATTTAACCAAAAAAGTTCATTTAAAATTTCTATTAGACATGCCAACACAGAGAAAATTAACATTCATGTTACCACTAAGGGTGTCTTAACTAGGACCAACCACAATGTCGTGGCCTATCATTTCTCACATGGGTGCAACTCATATAATAAGAAACACGTGAAAACTAGAATATTACATTACTTTAGCATTAATTAAATCATGTGAGCAATTTCATAGTTGGATAAAAACATTCTAAATAGGCTTTCTTCAGCAAATACATAACATGGGTCAATGGGGAAACTCATCAATTATATACCCTAGAAAATTAGAATACCATATAAAAACATTTCACAATAATTTGAATAAGAAATACAATTTTAAATAACCTACACAAGAGATTCAAGGTATGCCATATATGTTTCTTAGTACAAACAACATAATGTGGTAAAAACGAGCACTTACCCCTGGTTTGGCCCTATATACAGGTATACAACCTAACACATGATTTGAAACACCTCATTAAATGCCTAAATTATTGTAGGAAACAACAGGCATGATTTATAAATCATTGAGATGTCCCAAAAATGGGTTTGCAACACTCCATCATATATAAATAGCTTGGGAATCTGTGAATGGAACGAGACCACCTATCTTTTTCTCATGCTGGATAGCTCGTCCAGTATCAAGATTTAATTCTCCAAGGTTTGGTAGATATGTGAAAAATGGACAAAGAATGGGATATTGGGGAATATTATGATAAATTAGAAAAGAAAAATCAATAATTAGAAGTATTTAATATGTCTAAAAAAGAATTGAGGCATTATCATTGCAGATCCAACGACATGAACGACGATCAAAATAGACAATTGGCGGAGAAGGGATTTGAAAACCAAAAATAGCATAAAAGGGGATCCAAAATCATGGGGTGGTACTATGAAGAAAAGGATATGAATGAATATTAACTTAAAAACCTTTTAGGGGATATTTGGTAATTTTATCCAAAAATATCTGGCCCACACTGTTTCTGCACACGGTTTGTCAAAACATTTGGAAACCATGCATAGATCACCAGAAGCAAGGGGCACATCACACAGTTATCCTGCATGATTTGACTAACCATGATTTAACCATGAATATTCCTCTTTAAAGTATAATAAATCTATATACATGTCTATATGTATGTGCCTCTCAATCCGCATAGTTTCACTAACCATATGACCTCCTCTTTTCAGCCAAAACATGGGTTTCGGGCTTCAAACCAGCCCCAAACACCCCATAGACCTCTATGAACCCAACATGTATCTAAATTAGGCTATATTTAAGTAATTAAACGTGGAATATACACAAAACTAACAATCCATACCTCAATGAAAAACTGGGTTCTTGCAAAACTAATGGGAATTTCTTTAGGATTTTAGCCTTCAAATTAAACTTTAGAAAAAAATCAATATTCTCATAAAATGAAAATAATATTTTATGGTGAAAAAAATAAGATTTGAATATTGATACTTAGTTGTTTACAATAACATAATTTTAAAATAGTATATCATTGGTCGATTACAACATGGATTTTGATTTTTATAAGGAAAAATAGAAGAAACCATAATGAACACGAATGATCATTGTTGATGAAATCAATAATATTCAATTGTAAGTATAAATAATAATTTACATCAAAGATATTAGCATGATAATAAATTCAAATAACACAAATAGAAGATGTAATATTGTAAATAATGATAAATTACACCATACTTATTTTATAATATATATTATGAATTTAAATACAAAAAAATAGCTTGGTCGGATAAAACATAGGTGTAATGAAATAGAAATAACCATAAAATAAAATTTCACAAATTGAAATTAAATACCTATTTTACATTCAAATAATGTAAAACAATGTAAAACATTACTATGACTGAAAAAAATAACACAACATTGGTGGTTTGATCTAAAGGGCTTAGAGGACAAATTGATATTTCATGAAATTCATTATTGAGGTTCCTTTTTTTGTATAAAAAAGAAAATAAAACTATTATTAATAAATACTAACTTGAGTGAAACTAAAAGAAAATGTAAATGATGAATAATTGGATGACACCCAAGGGGTTCTAGTATTATATTTTCCTTAACTGGAAAATATTAAATTTATCCCCAATCAGATGGGTGTGGTGATTATTACATAAGAAACACTATATGAACTTCATTCTAGTGTGTTTTCATACACGGTAGTTCCTATGTTGAGAATAAAAAACTTCTTTATTGAGGTATTATTTGACCATACAAGAATATATCTTCACCTACAATTTATATGTTATCTTATTTATGTAGTCTATGACTGGGGATGGAAAATTTTGAGGAGCCCCATCCATATTTTGACCATCTAACAATAATTTAACAACAAAACCATCTTCAACCACTTCCAAATAAACTTTAAAGTCATAAATTATGTTCAATTAAAATATAAATAGTAACCCTATAGACTTATACACTTCCACTTCATCTTATTTTGACATCAGTTACGTATTTAACTCCATCATATTTATAACTCCCAAAAATTATTTTAAAAAAACTATAATTTATAAAACATATCCTCTATAGGTGTATTTTCATTGTATTTTTAAATATTTTTTAACTTGAACAAATTATATATCTCATTAAAACATATAAAATAATAATCAATATCAAGATCATCCTCAATATATTTATAGTCATAAAATAATATATCCTCTTCTAAAAAGTAATTATCTACTTATAAATGAAAAAATTACTATTCATCCTTAAAAATTACTTCTCCTTATATAATTCCTTGGATATATGTTATGTTGTCAAACACCTCTAGAATATCCTAAATTTCACCACCTGAAAGGTGTTGTTCTATATCTAATAAATAATAATTTCTTTTGTTGACTCAACATATTCGAACATGTTAAAATAACTATTAAATTAAAATAAATGAATCCATCACACTAATTGCTAAAAATTATTTATTAATATTTCACACTATCATATTATTTATTCTCAAAATAGATCCCATAATTTTATCCCATAAAACTAGTCAAAAATTATCATCAAGATACTTCACCACAAAAAAATGGTAAAATCAATTTGAAAAATCGACAGACTATCTCTTCATCCAATTCTTCTTCTTCATAATCAATAATTTTGGCATTAAAATAATGTTTCTAAAGTTCTACCAACCACATTTGATCATGGTGAATTTAATTAGATTCTTTTTCAAAAATTATCAATAATTAATCAATATTTATCACTTCATATTTATTGGAAACATTTTTTATCTATGCATCAAAATTTTAAAATATAACATTTTTGTATAATTTCCTTAAAGTATGATGAATATAATAGTTAAAATGTTTTGAAACCAATAGAGTACATGACTAAATTTAAGTATAATTAAAATAAATATGAGTATTAACTAAAATACCTACCTCCCCACTAATAAAATTAATATTGATGTGTCTTTTCACATGATCATTCAAAAAATTATTTATAATATCCCCATATATAGAAAAGTGGATAACCATGGGGACATATAATGTAATTATAGAGTTCTACAATGTGAATCCTTAAAAAATATTTCTGATTTTTATTTTCAAAATAATGAAAACATAGATAGGAATGATGGAAAGTAACCATATAAGTAAAAAATTGGTAATCATAAGTAAAAAAGATAGAAAATCATTAATATTAAGTTGTCCAACCCTCAGTGTTTTTGATGTTTATCTAAGCTTAATAGATCTATTGAAATATTAAATCATCAAAAACATTAATATTTCAATTGGATGATTTCTTGACTCAAATCACATCTCCCTACAAAAATAGTGAAATTCCATTCAAGGATGTTTTATAATACCTAAATTATTCAAAAAAGGTTTATAAGAAACACTCAATATAATAACTTCAAAAAGGTTGTCATACAAGAAAAGGTAATCATATCAATATCTTAAAATATTATTTCCACATTTAAAACATGATATCCCATGATAAAAATTAATAAGTGGAAACATAATGTAATAATGTAGAAAATAAATTCCTAGAGTGAATGTATTTTCTCATCTCTCCACTTCACCATCTCAAAAAATAATTGGAAATTAGTAGATGATAATACATATGATGTCCAGATCTTCATAATTCATCAAGTTTCACATCCAATGTTTGGTTAGTGGGTTATCCATTCATTACTAGAGGTTGAAGAAGGATGCTAAGAAGAGAGATAAATAACACAGTTTTATTTATTGAATCGTGTTATATATCAAATATTTAATTACATGAGTAACAATTAATTCACCCCTTTAAAAATAATTAACACCCTATATTTTAAAAAATAATAAGTAATTCAAAAATTTATCTAACATGACTATAAATCCATGTGCCACAAACTCAAGATGTTTTTTAGTATGCTATGAGTAAAACCTAATGATTCCTAAAAAATATCAATCTGAATCCCCCTCATTAATTGAAATAAACCTCAATTCATTCCTTAAATCCATTTTCCTATATACTCAATCCCTAGAGTACCATGTAAAATATTATCACTGATCATAATTTCTTAAACTTATATTATAAGACCCTTCTAACACAAATAACTTTCCCATGTTAATCTGGAATATACTCTAAGTAAAAGGAACCTAGAAGAATTTTTTGATAGATTCTTCCATCAATTTTTTATTTTGAAAATATATAATTTCTTTAGGATAAAACCCCATTTATTTTAATTCATTTTGATAGAAAAATAAGGTTTATTAAGTATAATTTTATTAAAATAATAATCCATATTTTTTTGAATTTTATCTCATTTTATGAAGGTTGAAATATTATCTAATCATCTATGAATAATAGTTAATCATTCATAGCTTGAGTTTTTTATTTAATGACAAAAAATCTTAGAGTATTCTTTATTCCATTCTTTAACATCTCTAATTTTCGTATGGAACTCTATACATGAGTTATAATTTTATCATATGTGAGTAAATTAATTTATATTTTAATATTAAATATCAATTAATATATCTACTTTACTCATAATTGTGATATTAATTAATCTTATTAAATTCTTATTTATTCTTACATAAACTATAAAATATCATGTTTATCCCTATATGAGCCATGCTTCCCTCTATTTAATCAATCACAATAGGTCCAAAATTATCCATGAATTTGGTAAACTATAAAGCATTCCCTAGTAGTTACTCTTATTACCTTGGTAGTTACTCTTTTATTTATACTTTCTGTGAAATTTACATTAATGTTTTTGGACTTTTACACTTTAAAAATGAGGTCTTAGACAATTCTCACTCTGTTTCACTGAATGAATCGAACACAAATCTACCCATTTCCAAATTCAACTAGAGTTCTTCAAAATAACTCTTATAAAAGTAAAAAAAATCATAAATAAGAAAACTAATATGAACCATTGTTTAGATAATAATTTATGTTGTAACGCCCCGACCCTAATTACCTAGAGTCGGTGCATTATTACATAACATTGGCATAATCATGAGAAAGATAAAGTCTCGAAAGACCGATTAGTTTAGTAGCCTTGGAATAACTAGATACATCCATAAATTTTTACATTACATCATAAAAAAAAACATCTTGTCTTCATATCCCCTCATACTATCCCTGCAGGTCATTCATAAATTACTTCTTCATAATCCTGGGAAAAATAAAACATTGAAAGGGGTGAGCTCGGATGCTCAGTAAGGATAACATTATAGCAGAAGCTTTCATAAATAAGCATAAACACTTAAGGCAATTTATAACTAAAACAAAATCCTTTTAAATTTAACTTCAGCATAAAATGGCGAAGGTAAAATGAAATAATGCCATTTACTTACTCACATAGATATTCTACTAGTCGAATGATCACATGCAATATCAATAACCACTTTCATAATGATGGAATGCATAATGCCAGACTATCATAACCACATAGCCAAGGCCTCGTGCCAAGACTACAAATAAGATTTTGCCAAGGCCTTGTGCCAAGACACTAGTTTGTCTCATGAGACCTACCGATGCATCGAGGAGCTATAGCGGGCTCCACCCGTCACTTATTAAGTCCAATGCATTCCTCATATGAACAGGTTTAAACATAACATAAACATTCGTATTAAAACTAGCATACGAAATGTCAATACTTTAACCACAAACCATGAATGGTATAAAAATAGCACATCCATAGTCAAACATAACTCATTCGATACAATATGGAAGATTTTATTGTATCACATTAACCTCAATCAAGAATAATGAAGGATGTTGACATAGATGAAATTAATCATCAAAACTATTTGAGAGAAATATCCCCCTTTTTCTTGAAATCATTTAAAAGTCACACTATTTGTCAAGAAGCCATTTAAAAATAGATTTTTGAATCAAAGTGTCTCATACCACTTTGAAACTTTTTTAAAAGGAGTTTTAATTTCTAAACTTTAATGTCCATATAAATAAATCCTTGAAACCATTTTTAAAACATGGACATTAATGAGAAAGATTTATATGAATAAGTCTTTAAAACATTTAAAAATGGTATTTTAGTTAGAGATTCTAACCAAAAGAGAGACAATTGAATACAAATAATTAAGGTAATCAGAACTTTGTAATATCATGAGAATAAAGGGATTCATGATATACTACTTCAAAGTACATTATATACAACACATAAAAGTGATTTGGTGTATATCAACAAAGAAGTCTCAATGGAATGTAAATTGAGATGAAATCTCTCATAAAGGCCGTATCCTTAGGTTAAGGATAAATCAACGACTTAATTATGTGTGAAAAATATAAATACACTAAATATGATTGGATATTCAGTGTAAAACAATCAAAGGATATTCACACATATTCTTGTAAAAACAACACCAACGAATTGGATGTTTAACTCAACAAATGGTGAATGAGTTAAAATTACTCTTATCAAATTCATATCAATGACTTGAGAATTATCAATGGAGTGATTATGTGTATCAAACTTATATCCACAGGAAGGGGAGTGGAAATTATGACATAATCAAATGAATAGTGATTTCACACATAATCTTGGGGTAATATAATCAATGAAATATGCGTAAAGCCAAATGAGTGGAAATTGAAATTTCAAATTCCCTTATCGATTAGGTAACTTTCGAAACATACACCCATGAAAAAAGTATCATACCATGATGATGTAAATACCCATAAATTAAAGTATATTACACAATGAATTCAATCATGGGCAGTACACATACACCACATGCAATAATTAAGTGGTGAACAATAGAATTCTCACGAAATTAAAAGTGAGATTAGAAAATCCCTTACTTTGTACTTTTTCCTTGGTCGATGGTAGGTTTACCTCCTGTATAATGGTAAAATAATTGTTATTGAATAATACAAGAATCATTTACTTTAATATGATATCATATATGATCTTTTAACATTGATTTGTTAATAATATCTTAGTATTAACGCCGTTTCGGGTGTTAACTTACTCATTTTCTTTTATATGTTTTGTTACATAAGTCATGTTTGTTGTATCTTATTCATATCCAGAATGATATAAAGTCCTTAAACATCATTATTAATTCATTAAATGATAATTATACTTGAATGGATACGATGGAGAATGAATCTCATCGCGTTCGTGGAGACGGTAGTCCGTACGTACACACGAACGCTACTTCCATTTAATTTTTTATTTTAAAATAATCGAATCCAAATGATACATAGGTGTATTACTATTCCAGTATAATATAATATTTTATATATGTTACTTAAGTTCATTTACACCATCCTTTATACGTTCCATGTGTGGTATGAACGAGTCATATCATTTTAAGGGGGCGGTAGTCCGCACTTCTTCAAATGAAATTATCGTATGTATATACAACATGAAACGAATAATGGTATGAAATAAAATGGAATTACAGAAGCTTATATATAAAATATATATCATTAATATCATATTTAATTACAGTTCTATCATAATGGCCACCATGAGAGGCGGTAAGATGTTTTTGAACAATCATCGTTTCGTGAGGCGTTAGTTTGCCATCCACAGAAACATTATGTTCATCATCCATTAGATGGATTTGTGTGTATGTGTAGTTTGAATACTTCTTATAACAACATCCTAGTATATTGAGGATACTGGTGTTGTTACAAAAGAAGGGAAATAAAAAGAGTTTGGGGGTTGAAGAAGCAAAATAAATGAAAATAATTTAAGAGAAATCGTTACCTTTAATTTAGGTAACTCACTTTGGTTGGAACCAAGGGACTTGTTGAAATGCTTTCTGGATAAGGGGAAGCTTCAAGGAGGAGGAGAGGGATGTGGGGAGCTTAGTTGGGCAGAGTTTGGACGAGCCAAGTGGCTTGAGAGGTGTGAGGAAAAGAGAAGGAGGAGTGCCCTTTTATAAGAGGGGTGAGGGGCACCTTTGGAAAAGCTAGAAATATTAATTTATAATAAATTCATATTCGGTTTCCAAAGGCTCCAAAGTTGACTATTCAAAGTATGAGGTGGGTATAGGTCTAAAACAACTCATCCAATAGAATTTAGACAGGTTTGGGTACTTATATTAACCTTATCTTTTAGTATTAACTCTATGTTAATTAGTTTCACTTTTACAATGTCTCTTTGTATTTTTATATAATATGGTTAATAAACTTACTATATACATCCAAGCGACCCCCAAGAGGTCCATTAATGATTAACCTATCATGATATAAGTCTCTTGGCCGAACCTTAGATTTTTAGGAATTTAATATCAATTAATAATATAATATTTGTTTTAAGAACTCTTTTATGTCAATTTTGACACTATTCATTAGTTGATTTTTGTGAAACTCATAACAGATTGATTATTTCGAACAAAGTCAATTACATCAATCCTAATATATCATATTATCCTAGAAAATTAGTTTAATTCATTAAAAGTGTCATATTATATTTATTTGGGTATTTATAAAATCAATTATTTTAATTTTTCACTATTATAGTAATTACTGCATCATCATTGTGTCATTAATATTTTACATTATCTGATGTCTAAAAAGTATAAATAAACTATCATTATGTAGGAAATCTTTTTATCTTTCTAATGAATATTTATAATCTAAAATCCAACATGTATAACCCTATGTAACAATTGTTTGTCTAAAAGATATATGCTTGTGTCATTTTTGTATTCATTTTAACTTAATTAATATAAAGTGTCATTATCACTTACAAGTGGATCCATGGGGTCCCAAAATTGACCCAAAGATGCCCAAGGTCGACCATGTATCAACCAATAGGGTTAAGACACGTTTTAGGGTAATTTAGTATTATTATAATATTATTTTATTAACCCTTATTTACCGGATTTACCCTTAACCATGGTAAATAAAATATTTACCGCAGTAATTATTCAAAATGTCTAAAAATAAAAGTTACCTATTTACACAATTTGAACATCCTGATTCCAAATATGGAATCCATTTTTCTAAATTCAAAACACAGAAGTGGCAGAAATTAATTTAAAATTAATTCCCGCTGTCAAAACAAAAAGCGTGTTTTTAAGAGATAATAACTATCAAAAGATTGACACTTGTTTATGTTCGGTTTAATTGTAAAATTATGTCCAATGACCAACATTATATTAAATGGTAAAAATATATTCTAAATATACTTTAAAACCACTCAAATTCACAATTTATCACTATTAATTATTTTGATTAAAAAAGTTGTTTTTAATTAAAATTTAGTAATTTTCACTATTCATCAAAATACAAAAGTTATCCGAAAAGTACCAAAATTTCACCCTAGGCTAATTTCGATATTCCGAATCCAAAAATGAAGTCCATTTTGAAATATAAAATATATATAATTTCAAAAAGTAGGTATTACTATTCATAACGGCTAGTTTGATTGGTTGTGGTGTGTTAAAATCTCGAAGTTGCGTACAATGCACGTCATTGCATTATTCGAAAGGAAACATACCGAGGAAGCTTGGGGTGTTACATTATCCCCTCCTTCAATAAATTGCGTCCTCGCAATTTTTTAAATTTTGCTTGGGAATATAATGGAAAGTCCCACATCGGGAAAAGAGTCAATAAAACTATCACTTTAAAAGAAAGAAAGAGAGGTATAAGGGCCATCCAAGATAACCCATACTAGGATTCCATGTAAGAAAACATGGATATGGATGATAAACTAAGTGTCAAGTTCTGATGGAGAGGGATAGAAATCATGATCAGGAGAAAGTTAACAATGAGAAAACCACAAACTTGTGTTGGGACAAACGACCATTAGTCTCCTAGTAGGAAAGTAAACAGACAACATTTTTTTTTAAGTTACATTACATAAGGAAGAGGAATTCATTTATGATATTGACTAAGAACATTATGAGATATACTTACATTTTAAGTATATTTTCATTCTTTAATAAATTTCCACCACTAACTCATTTTTTTTAAATGATGAGTATTCAAGAAGACTTGGTCACACTGGAAGAGATAGAATAAACTTCTATAGAATCACATGATCCATGAAGGATAAACCATATATTTACATTGTCTTTGAAGATTAATCAAAACCAAAATGGTCAGTGAATGATCTAATGATTCCCCAAAAGAATATTCATTGAGATAAATATGCACTAATCTTAATTTCTAAAATTAAACCAACAATACCCCAAAGTTAAATAGATACCATTCAATAACCAATTGTCCTTAAAATCCTTTAATATAATCCAAACTAATATTGAAACCCAAAACATAGAAGAATTTGATTATGTAGTCTCCCATGTTAAATTGTATCTCCAAATGACATCAGATACTCTTAAAGTCACATATTCAAAAGTAATTAACCTAATCACATATTCTCTATTATAGGTTAATCATTTCCATAAATAACCCAAATCACTATAAATCCACAATAAAAACGTAGATAAAAATCTATCATTACTCCACAAATGAAACCCCATAGTATTCTATTTTCCTTGGGCATATAGTGTTCCCAACAAAGCGAACATCTTCCAAAATAACATTTATCACTTAATCACCAAATCATTTTCCTATACCAAGGGTATTCTTTTGATATGAAATAAGAACCCAAATCAACTTATTATTGATCAATAAAATCATTTAACTAAAAAAAACAAGTCATACTGACCAGGGACTTCACGTAGTCCAGTGGTAGGCGATAAATCCCAATCTCACTTTGGTTGTGGGTTCGATTCCCATAGCTTTGTCCGACGCGACGGGTTGTCACACCGTCTACGTGTTGTCCTTTTTCAAAAACTATATTTTATAATATTGCCAAAATGAGATAAATTCTTCAAAATACTATATCATAAATTTAACCAAAAATGTTATATCATACCTTGAATCTTCATCCCAAATTAGAATAACTTATAATTCTCTCAAACCCCAATGATCATATAAATCCAAATGGTTATTTATACCTATATCCACAAGAGAAGAGACAATTCTTCCTCAAATATCATTCTCACATGGAAAACTGCGGGGTTACAAATACAAGGGAAAATTATTCCATAGTAAACCCATCAACAAGGAGTGCTAATACTTTTTAAACATTTCTCCAACCATTTATTCCCACATAGATTCTTCTTTGACCAAGAAAATATCCTATAGAATAGGACATTCACTCGGGTAATGGCCAGGTCCCCTACATTTACGGCAAATGACTGTAAAAGGACTCTTGGGACCATTTCTATCTTCTTCCATAGTACTCTTCATTTTTCATCGGCAATTCTTTACTTTATGTCCTTCCTTCCCGCACGTAAAACATTTCGTTGTCCCATTGAGACACTTTCCTGGGTGTCTCTTTCCACATTTCCTGCATGATGAAATTTGAGGGTTCTTTTCTCCATGGTCTTTATTGCTGGAGCTCTTATCATTTATCACCTTTCTCTTCCTTGTTGAGTCTGGGAGTTGGTTAATATATATGTTGTTTATCATATTTTTGGAAAACTGATTTGGCATAAAGACGATATCTTTTACGCCTATCAACATTCCATTTTGTTGCTCATTGCCACCACCGTTCCCATCTTGTACATCATTCTCAAAGTCACTATGACTTCCTTGGAATCCAGCCATTGACTAAAACCATAAAGCATTGTGTGAGTAATAGTAGTCGTAAAATCATTTAGAGATTAAAATGTCACCATATTCTCAATTTGAAACATATTAGGATTATCCAAGGTCATTTACTCTCATCTTATATATATATTACTTTAATTGGTTTGTAAAGAAAATGTAAATTATCCTAAGCATATCCCTCGGGAGTGTCGTAACCAAGAGTGCAGAAAGGCCCGTTGTCGTGCACCAGTTCCCGTTCGAGTCTAGCTCAAAGCGGTGTTTTCGGGTTTTACCCCTAGGTACATCTGTGCCAGAGCCACCTCTACCTGCTCGTATCCAGACAGGGATGTATTGCTCGGAAAACTCACAAAATCTCTACAATACCAAAATTCTAGGAAGTTCTTTTATACTAATCCTCAAAGTTCATCTTAGGTCTACGTGGTCTAATCAGAGTTTATATAAATCTAGCTACCAAGGATTGTACTAAACTTCCTCTGATACCAACTGTAACGCCCCGACCCTAATTACCTAGAGTCGGTGCATTATTACATAACATTGGCATAATCATGAGAAAGATCAAGTCTCGAAAGACCGATTAGTTTAGTAGCCTTGGAATAACTAGATACATCCATAAATTTTTACATTACATCATAAAAAAAACATCTTGTCTTCATATCCCCTCATACTATCCCTGCAGGTCATTCATAAATTACTTCTTCATAATCCTGGGAAAAAAAACATTGAAAGGGGTGAGCTCGGATGCTCAGTAAGGATAACATTATAGCAGAAGCTTTCATAAATAAGAATAAACACTTAAGGCAATTTATAACTAAAACAAAATCCTTTTAAATTTAACTTCAGCATAAAATGGAGAAGGTAAAATGAAATAATGCCATTTACTTACTCACATGGATATTCTACTAGTCGAATGATCACATGAAATATCAATAACCACTTTCATAATGATGGAATGCATAATGACAGACTATCATAACCACATAGCCAAGGCCTCGTGCCAAGACTACAAATAAGATTTTGCCAAGGCCTTGTGCCAAGACACTAGTTTGTCTCATGAGACCTACCGATGCATCGAGGAGCTATAGAGGGCTCCACCCGTCACTTATTAAGTCCAATGCATTCCTCATATGAACAGGTTTAAACATAACATAAACATTCCTATTAAAACTAGCATACGAAATGTCAATACTTTAACCACAAACCATGAATGGTATAAAAATAGCACATCCATAGTCAAACATAACTCATTCGATACAATATGGAAGATTTTATTGTATCACATTAACCTCAATCAATAATAATGAAGGATGTTGACATAGATGAAATTAATCATCAAAACTATTTGAGAGAAATATCCCCCTTTTTCTTGAAATCATTTAAAAGTCACACTATTTGTCAAGAAGCCATTTAAAAATAGATTTTTGAATCAAAGTGTCCCATACCACTTTGAAACTTTTTTAAAAGGAGTTTTAATTTCTAAACTTTAATGTCCATATAAATAAATCCTTGAAACCATTTTTAAAACATGGACATTAATGAGAAAGATTTATATGAATAAGTCTTTAAAACATTTAAAAATGGTATTTTAGTTAGAGATTCTAACCAAAAGAGAGACAATTGAATACAAATAATTAAGGTAATCAGAACTTTGTAATATCATGAGAATAAAGGGATTCATGATATACTACTTCAAAGTACATTATATACACCACATAAAAGTGATTTGGTGTATATCAACAAAGAAGTCTCAATGGAATGTAAATTGAGATGAAATCTCTCATAAATGCCGTATCCTTAGGTTAAGGATAAATCAACGACTTAATTATGTGTGAAAAATATAAATACACTAAATATGATTGGATATTCAGTGTAAAACAATCAAAGGATATTCACACATATTCTTGTAAAAACAACACCAACGAATTGGATGTTTAACTCAACAAATGGTGAATGAGTTAAAATTACTCTTATCAAATTCATATCAATGACTTGAGAATTATCAATGGAGTGATTATGTGTATCAAACTTATATCCACAGGAAGGGGAGTGGAAATTATGACATAATCAAATGAATAGTGATTTCACACATAATCTTGGGGTAATATAATCAATGAAATATGCGTAAAGCCAAATGAGTGGAAATTGAAATTTCAAATTCCCTTATCGATTAGGTAACTTTCGAAACATACACCCATGAAAGAAGTATCATACCATGATGATGTAAATACCCATAAATTAAAGTATATTACACAATGAATTCAATCATGGGCAGTACACATACACCACATGCAATAATTAAGTGGTGAACAATAGAATTCTCACGAAATTAAAAGTGAGATTAGAAAATCCCTTACTTTGTACTTTTTCCTTGGTCGATGGTAGGTTTACCTCCTGTATAATGGTAAAATAATTGTTATTGAATAATACAAGAATCATTTACTTTAATATGATATCATATATGATCTTTTAACATTGATTTGTTAATAATATCTTAGTATTAACGCCGTTTCGGGTGTTAACTTACTCATTTTCTTTTATATGTTTTGTTACATAAGTCATGTTTTTTGTATCTTATTCATATCCAGAATGATATCAAGTCCTTAAACATCATTATTAATTCATTAAATGATAATTATACTTGAATGGATACGATGGAGAATGAATCTCATCGCGTTCGTGGAGACGGTAGTCCGTACGTACACACGAACGCTACTTCCATTTAATTTTTTATTTTAAAAGAATCGAATCCAAATGATACATAGGTGTATTACTATTCCAGTATAATATAATATTTTATATATGTTACTTAAGTTCATTAACACCATCCTTTATACGTTCCATGTGTGGTATGAACGAGTCATATCATTTTAAGGGGGCGGTAGTCCGCACTTCCTCAAATGAAATTATCGTATGTATATACAACATGAAACGAATAATGGTATGAAATAAAATGGAATTACAGAAGCTTATATATAAAATATATATCATTAATATCATATTTAATTACAGTTCCATCATAATGGCCACCATGAGAGGCGGTAAGATGTTTTTGAACAATCATCGTTTCGTGAGGCGTTAGTTTGCCATCCACAGAAACATTATGTTCATCATCCATTAGATGGAGTTGTGTGTATGTGTAGTTTGAATAATTCTTATAACAACATCCTAGTATATTGAGGATACAGGTGTTGTTACAAAATAAGGGAAAAAAAGAGTTTGGGGGTTGAAGAAGCAAAATAAATGAAAATAATTTAAGAGAAATTGTTACCTTTAATTTAGGTAACTCACTTTGGTTGGAACCAAGGGACTTGTTGAAATGCTTTCTGGCTAAGGGGAAGCTTCAAGGAGGAGGAGAGGGATGTGGGGAGCTTAGTTGGGCAGAGTTTGGACGAGCCAAGTGGCTTGAGAGGAGTGAGGAAAAGAGAAGGAGGAGTGCCCTTTTATAAGAGGGGTGAGGGGCACCTTTGGAAAAGCTAGAAATATTAATTTATAATAAATTCATATTCGGTTTCCAAAGGCTCCAAAGTTTACTATTAAAAGGTTGAGGTGGGGATAGGTCGAAAACAACTCATCCAATAGAATTTAGACAGGTTTGGGTACTTATATTAACCTTATCTTTTAGTATTAACTCTAAGTTAATTAGTTTCACTTTTACAATGTCTCTTTGTATTTTTATATAATATGGTTAATAAACTTACTATATACATCCAAGAGACCCCCAAGTGGTCCATCAATGATTAACCTATCATGATATAAGTCTCTTGGCCGAACCTTAGATTTTTAGGAATTTAATATCAATTAATAATATAATATTTGTTTTAAGAACTCTTTTATGTCAATTTTGACACTATTCATTAGTTGATTTTTGTGATACTCATAACAGATTTATTATTTCGAACAATGTCAATTAAATCAATCCTAATATATCATATTATCCTAGAAAATTAGTTTAATTCATTAAAAGTGTCATATTATATTTATTTGGGTATTTATAAAATCAATTATTTTAATTTTTCACTATTATAGTAATTACTGCGTCATCATTGTGTCATTAATATTTTACATTATCTGATGTCTAAAAAGTATAAATAAAATATCATTATGTAGGAAATCTTTTTATCTTTCTAATGAATATTTATAATCTAAAATCCAACATGTATAACCCTATGTAACAATTGTTTTTCTAAAAGATATATGCTTGTGTCATTTTTGTATTCATTTTAACTTAATTAATATAAAGTGTCATTATCACTTACAAGTGGATCCATGGGGTCCCAAAATTGACCCAAAGATGCCCATGGTCGACCATGTATCAACCAAGAGGGTTAAGACACGTTTTAGGGTAATTTAGTATTATTATAATATTATTTTTTTAACCCTTATTTACCGGATTTACCCTTAACCATGGTAAATAAAATATTTACCGCAGTAATTATTCAAAATGTCTAAAAATAAAAGTTACCTATTTACACAATTTGAACATCCTGATTCCAAATATGGAATCCATTTTTCTAAATTCAAAACACAGAAGTGGCAGAAATTAATTTAAAATTAATTCCCGCTGTCAAAACAAAAAGCGTGTTTTTAAGAGATAATAACTATCAAAAGATTGACACTTGTTTATGTTCGGTTTAATTGTAAAATTATGTCCAATGACCAACATTATATTAAATGGTAAAAATATATTCTAAATATACTTTAAAACTACTCAAATTCACAATTTATCACTATTAATTATTTTGATTAAAAAAGTTGTTTTTAATTAAAATTTAGTAATTTTCACTATTCATCAAAATACAAAAGTTATCCGAAAAGTACCAAAATTTCACCCTAGGCTAATTTCGATATTCCGAATCCAAAAATGAAGTCCATTTTGAAATATAAAATATATATAATTTCAAAAAGTAGGTATTACTATTCATAACGGCTAGTTTGATTGGTTGTGGTGTGTTAAAATCTCGAAGTTGCGAACAATGCACGTCATTGCATTATTCGAAAGGAAACATACCGAGGAAGCTTGGGGTGTTACATATGTCCTCATAAAACAATAAACTTATATTATTATAATTAAAATAATCTCAAATAAAATAATTTTTTAATAAAATCATGGAAATTAAATAATTAATTTGAAAAAACCCAAAACTATTACAACTTCTATAAAGTAATATTGTAATTAAAAGTCTCAATAATAATAAAAATAAATTTTTCCTAAAAATATATTTAATTTAAATTAAAGATCAATTTATCATTTTAGCAGTAAAAATTTAGATTTTGACTCAATTTTTCATATAAGGACATTTTTCAATTTTTTTGAAGGAACATTTGGGAAAATTATTGATTTTCATGGGTTTTTGTATGTTTCTACACTTATTCAATTCATGTTCGCAATTTTTTCATGCATTTTTATGCAGTTTGAAATGGGATTAATTTTTGTAAATGGAAACACCCAATTTCTATCATTTACATGATGGAACATGGAACCACTTTCCAAAGGTATGTCCTTGTCAGGATGTTTAACCAATTACACTTATAAACTCACATTGGTCAATAGTTTGGGTGGTTGAGTTTATCCTATCCTTTTAGGGGGAATTGTTTCTGACTCCACGACTCTCTTATAGATTTAAGACATATTCTTGATTCCATTTTAAAATTAAAAATACGGAATTAGTAACACATATGTATAAATAATAACGTATATACTAGTGTTGATGGGAAACCATTTGTTCATATATGATGTTCTCCATTGATGGAATCATCATTAATTATTTTAGGTCCTCTATATTGGTTATGATTGTTTTCTTGTGATGTTGGTTCTAAGCCGCACAATTAGGTTCTCTATAATTTATCATCATACATGGAGATGGGAGTTATCTTGATGTTAGGATTTTCCTCATTATATGGAATTCTTACATCTCCTCATGAGAGGAATGAGAACCCATATAGTTTGGTGACATTTAATGGGACACATCTTACCTTTTATGGCCATATGATAAGGACCAAACCATGACTTTTAATTTCATGTGTTCTGTATTTATAGGATTAATATGCCAATAAAAAGAGTTTTTGGGACTTATGTAATGAAACAGACCAAGGTACATATAAGGAATGTGGCCCTCATGTTAAATGTGACCCTATTGGGTGTATGTCCCAGAGAAGATTTGGGTGAGTGTGAGGTGTTGGGTTTAAACCACATGAATGATTCATATATATCCAATTTAGATCATAATTAAACACCACATAATCTAAAAGGATGGAGAGTACACCTACAGAGGGGGACCTAGTGGTTTCTTCATTGGGAAAATAGACTATAAATGCTTTAATGTCATAGGGAATATGGCCCTAAGAAAGGATGGTGACATGGTTTCGGGGATTATTCCTAGTAGTATTCCCATGTGTTGAATATTTAAACATGTTGATGTCATGATCATCACTAACCTCTATGCCCTTGTGATTCATGCTCGTTTTGAGAAACAATATGATGTTAGATATATGGAAAAACACATAATATATTTTTTTCCTCTACTGAATAAGAGAGAAGGTAATTAAAATGAGATAATTTTATGAAATAACAACTATGGGACTACTCTAGGAGTGATTCCCTTACAATGATCTCCATTTCCTCCCAATACAAATGGTATAATAGAATAAGTGGGTGGGGCTATGAGCAACAGATGTCGAAGCCCAGACCGGAAAAAACATACCACCATCTCTAGGGTTAGGATCACTATTAGCATGAGAATGAATGATTTTGAATACTCTGATGATCCTACCAACTAGTGTGGTTAAATGAAATGATTCAATTACCATGGGAATGAAATACATATAGATGTGGACATATTGGTCCCTCTCGCTCATCATATTTTTATCAGAAAAAGTGATGATTTCTCATGGTGGAAGCATTTGTTATTTCAATCCTCAACTCATTATTATGGTCATTGATGTAGGAAAGGACACTCATTAGATTTATATAAAGGGGGAAGGATTCTTCATTGGATGCAAACATATCAGATTCCTTGACTCTTGAAGAAACATTTTTAGATATTCATTTGAAGGTCCAAGTGGGTAGTCCTGTGGAGGGTGCTTCCTTGTCAGTGACTAGTGCTCCATATATATTAAAATCATGGTAGATTTAAATTCAAATTTAGTCTCTGAGGCTCACGTGCCTCTGACCAGTTCGGTCCCCTTATCAGGATTTTCAGATAAAGGCATCTAGCATTTGGATTCATGTGGATTGATTTTTTCCCCTCTATATTTTTTGTCAGTTAGTTTTTTCCATCTAAATATTCCCACCATGTCACCCCAAACGAACCATATCTCCCATATAGAGGAAACTAATGCCCATATACCATCCTCTAATCTAATTGGTGTTGTCTCTTCTGATATCAGTCTATATTTAGAATCCCCAGCTGGTTCCTCGATGGGATCTAAGGATGAATGTTTTCCAAAAGGTAATTTAGTTCCCCCTACTACCCTAAGTCCAACCCATGTTTCATTTTTAGATCAAATATAGTTGGATTCCTTACTGAGAATTCCTCAACTAGAGACCTTGCATGGTCACACGGGATCCCCTTCTCTTCACATAGATAATTTAGTGAAGTCAGTTTAACCAACTTCTCTCTCAGTTAATGTTTTAAAAGAGTTGAAAGGATCCAGTCTTCCCTCAACTCCCATAGGTTTGGTTCATGTTACTCATTATAAAGAAAAATATGATCTTCTATTTAATATTAGTGGAAACGATGGTTTTGATTTAGGCTTCAAGATCATTTTGGCCATCATTTCCAAATTTTTTTGATGATATGGAATTCTAGAGGTATAATGGTATGGGTTACGTCTAATTTTTCTATCAACGAAACTCATTGCCTATAGGTATAAGTTTTTTTTATTTTAGAACCTAAAAAATGTTGGGTTACATGGATTCATTCATGATGATGTTGGGATTTATGGTGTTTATGAAAACTAATGTTGTCAGTGATTTCATTTGGATCTTCTAAAATAAATATGTTTCGGTGGAGTTTTTGGAGACTTTAGAGTAGTTCATTACCACTAAAATATCAATTGGGAACCTATCCTCATTCATATAACTTTTTTATGCTAAATATAATTTAGGTGATCATATGGAGTTATAGAAGAATCTTGCTTCATTGAAACCAAGGAATAATGCATGGTTTATATGTGGTTATTTCAACATAATTATATACACTTCAGAAAACAGAGGTGGGAGAGCTATTCTTGAAAATCTATGTACCATGTTAATAATTTTATGGTGTCAACCAGATTATTGGACCTTGAATTCACTAGAAGAAAGTACACCTAGTTTAACAATATTAATGTTATTATTCACATCTATAGTAGACTTGGTCGGTGCTTATCTAACCTTCATGGTCTAGACTACTCTCCTAAGACCATTATTTCCCATCTCTCTAAAATTCTTTCAGACCATTCACCTCTGCTGACATATTTAAAAAAAAATATCTAAAAAACATCGATCAATTAATGTTCTCTAAAACTTGGTTGAATATGGAGGGGTTCTCTCAAATGGTTACCAAATCATGGAATCAATCGGTCTCTAAAGATCCCTATATTGGAATCTCTAGGCATATATATCGACTAAGGAAGGAGTTACATGAGTAGGTTTGCAATCAGACAAATGTTGGAACCATAATGGAAAATATAAAGAGGGAGATACATATCCTAGAAATCAATCTGCAATAGAACTAAACCAATAATAGTTTTATCAGGCTTACGAAATAGAAAAGTGAGTTGGATGAGAAGTTTTTGGAGATTGAATGTTATTGAAGCGAAAGATCCTGTATCTATCCGCTGAAATATGGGGATCTGAACACAACCTTCTTCCAATATTTCATTAAGGATATGAAGTATTCTTGAATGGTCCATCTAAAATTACCAGATGCATCTTACATGGGATATATTAACATTTCAGGTAAACAACCATTGGAACACTTTGAGGATCTGTTGGCTGGACAAGGACATTCTATTTCTAACAACCCAACTCTTTATTACACACACAAACATGATTTATTACATAAAAGTCCACTTAATATAATTATGAGGATTGATAGGTCTTGTTTATTAGGAAATTATGAACATAACATAACAACACTGAACATAAAATACAACATCATTATTGAAAACATCCTTTACATAACAAAAACATTCCTTTGTACATAACATTATATGGGATAACCTAATGAAATGTATAAAAAAGGTGAACTATAATGTTTAGTAATGGATTAAAAAAGGTATAACATGAAGAATATATAACATGTTAGGAAAATAGGAATATCAATGGATAATAAGAGAAACATTAACCTAAAGGGGTGATATAGTATGATTATCATAACATAGAAATGTGGAAACGACACTTTACATGATATAAGCATGAGCCATTGATCATTGCACTTGGAGCATGAGTAGACCCAAATTTCACTTTAATTATCATGAATACACCCTCATTGAACATGACATATCATGATACTAATCTTTACCCAATTCATTGTATCACTATCAAGGTGCACCATTCTTAATCATTTCATTTCATGCATAAATGTGCCACATGGATCATATAACATGGATTCATTAAACATCATAATTTATTCAATGATAAAGAAATTTGGAATTAATAAATTAATCTATATAATAAATAATTAAATGTGCATAAATATGAATACCCTTTATAGAGAAATGGGTATGGTATTCACTACACAATGACTTGGCTATAAAAATTGTGGCAGTAACATCTCGGTGTGATGTAAGAATTCATAAAAATGGTTGATGAGAGATAAAGGGGTGTCTCATAATATGAAAATGAAATGTAAATTAAGGGGTTAATATAGATATATATATATGCCAATATATGTAATGGAATATAGTTTCATAACACAAAATAATTGCTTGAATGTAAATGAGGGGAGAAACTCCTTTCGGAATTTCGGCATAGTAACAGGTGTACATGGGAGGAATTAATGAGAGAGAAATGGGTCTATAATAATTCAAAAATAACGATGGAATTATGGGGTTGGTGAGAAATCATACCCCCAAAATTTTTAATTTAAAATAAAAAGGTATAGCAACATAAAAAAACATGGACAAAAATGAGAAAGGAAGAAATCCCTTACATGGAAGTGTGATCCCAAAGGCTTGATAGAGGCTTGAGAGAGGACTCTTGGGAGCTTGGGGAACCTTAGGAGGATTATAGAGAGGGGATTTCCGGGGTTAGTTGATCTCAAAATGATTTTAGTGAAGATAAAGTGGGGTCTTGGGAGGATTTATATAGGAAAAGAGAGGGAATTCTTTATAATTTATTTTTTGGACACCCCACATTAAACTAATCAAAACCACAAATCAATCCACGGTTTTTGCCAAAGGTTTTTCCAAAATAGGAGTGGAAAAAATTATTTTATATGTCAAATGCCCTAAATTTTTAAAATATTATGCTTTCTTATGTGGAGGTGAGTCACACTCTCAAGGAAATCATTTTAAAAGTAAAAATGTTTTATTAGTCTTGGAGGGTCCACTAAGGAAGCACAAAATCAATCAAACAAATCTAAAATCACATTTTTTTAAAGATAAAACATATATTGGCCTAAAATACCATTTATAGTATCTTATTACATCACTATTGGGTCATTATGATGTCCTAAAAGACATTATATAATTACACAGTATTTAATATTTACCTAAAAATTCAAATGTCTCCTAAAATTATGAAAAATTAACCATTGGATAATTTCAACATTATGATTCCAAAAAGATTATTCATTTTATCTAAATAGTTTTCTAAACATGTGAATTTTTTCTTTTAGAATGAAAACTAACATTTATTGAAAATTCATGGGTTTGAGAAAAACAATTTTCAAACCTTAATGAAAATTACAATTATATTCATTAAAATTGTACGATCATTTATATTTAGTAAAAATTATTTTATTAATAATATTAAAATATTATTTAATTAAAAAATAAATAAAAATATATTTATTAATTGAATAGTAATTAAAAATATTATTTGTTCTTTAAGAAAAATATTTTCAAGGTAACAATAATAAAATGAGTGTATATTCATTAGTATATAAAAATTAATTCATGTAATCATAGTGCTAATTTCTTGTAACATAACCCCTTATGAAACCCGCATAAGACCGAAGGATAAGGTGTGTGATGGTGACAGATTCTTGGGGTGGCTCGGATAACATCGCTCGAGTGGTAATATCTATCAACTTCCACTTCTCCCATAGGGGGTTATATTCAACCTTAATGTGTTGAAGTTTGGCTTGGGCTTGGACAAGAGTGAATCCCAATGATGCCACCTACATTCCAAGATCTAAAAAATTGTCTTCATAGATATCAATTCTACTAGATGAGTTTATTGTTTCCTTTGTCCTATTAAATTGGATTTTGAAAGCCCTATTTTTATACAAATCATATAATCATTGTTCAACATCTATATTAGAAATGGTAACAATTATTAATGGTATTTTGAAATATAAAATAATAATACCAAATATTTTTATATGTTATATAAATATTTTACATAACAAGACATTTAATTCGATCAAGAAGAATTTTCATTGAAAAAAGTTTCGGACGTTACATTCTTCCCCCCTTAAGAAATTTCACACTCAAATTTTCCTTTTCCCACATGAAAATAGATTCGGGTAACTCTACTTCTTCACTTCCTATGATTCCCACGTTACTTCTTCAAACTTTTGGTTTCTCTACAACACGATCATGAGATGTATTGTGTTATTTCATAGAACTTTTTCCCTAAGATCTAATATTTTCATCGGCTTCTCTTCATATAAGAGGTTATTCTCCAATGGCACCACCTTTGGATTGATTACATGTGATGGTTCAAATATGTACTCCCTCAAAATTGATACATGGAATACATCATGTAATTGAGATAGGTTTGGTAGGAGTTATAGTCGATAGGCCACTACTCCAATGTGATCAAGGATCTCAAAAGGTTAGATGTACCTTTGACTAAGCTTTCCCTTCTTACCAAATCTCATAACTCTCTTCCATAGTGATATGAAGAGGAATACCATGTCTCCAGCATAAAACTCTAGGTTTCATCGAAAATTATCATCATAGATCATTGGTTGACTCTGGGACACATTAATGTTTTTATGAATGGACATAACCTTCTCCTCTATTTCATCGACTATTTCTAGACCTTGGAGTTTTTTCTCCCTAACTTCATCCCAACATGCTGGTGTTCTGCACCTCTTCTAATAAAGGTCGTCATAAGGATCCATTTGGATTCTTGAGTGGAAACTATTGTGGTATGAATACTCAATTAGAAGAATGTGTTGATCCCATCCTCCTTTGAAGTCCATTAAGCATGCTCTCAATATGTCCTCAAGTGTTTGGATAGTCCACTCAGATTGGCCATCAGTTTGGGGTTAATAATTTGTACTAAAGTTCATCTTAGTATTCAGAGCATGTTGAAGACTCTTCTAGAATGTAGAGGTGAATCTTGGATCTCAATTAGATATAATACATAGTGGTGTTCCAGGAATCCTTACCACATCTCTGATGTATATTTGTGTTAGCTGATCCAATGATAAATTCTATCGAATTGAAATGGAGTGTATAGTCTTTGTATGATGATCCACAAAAAAACTAAATAGCATCATTTCCTTTTGATGTCTTCAGAAGCCCGATTAGAAAATCTAGGGTGATGTTCTCCCATATCCATGCTGGTATGGGTAATGGTTACATCATCGTCATAGACATTTGCCTATCAACCTTTACTTGCTGACATACTAGGCACTTTGATGTATAATTATTTATCTCCTTCTTCATGTTATCCCACCAATAATTCTCGCAGAGATCTTGATACATCTTTGTTTTTCTTGGGTGAATGGATAAATTTAAACTATGTGCGTCCTCTAGATGTTCTTTGTTTAAATCTAGATTTTATGCAACACATAATCTTTCCCCAAATCTCACAGTTTTTTCTTCATTAACATTGAACATTAAGGATTTCCCTTTTTTGATAGATTCCAATTTCATCTGAATTCCCACATCATCCATTTAAGCATCCTTTAACCTTTCCAGAAGAGAATTTTGACCAATAATTTGTGAAAGGATTGATAATTTTCCCTTCTTTACGATTCCCATGTCCATCTTCATCAAATCTAAGAAGATTGGATCCTTTTCAATTCTCATAAATCATAGAATTACATGTTCTTTTCTACTTATAGCATCTACAACCATTTTTTCTTTCCCAGTGTGGTAATTAATTGAGAAGTCATTGTCTTTGATTAGATCTAACCATCACTGTTGGTGCATGTTCAACACTTTCTGTGTGAATATATACTTGAGGATTTTGTGATCCATGTATATTTAACACTTCTCCCCAAAGAGGAAATGTCTCCAAATATTCAAAGCAAATATTACTGCAGCCTACTTTAGATCCTGTTTTAAATAGTTTTTCTCCTGAACTTTCAATTACCTTGAAGCATAGGCAATGACTATCATTTTTCATCAACACGCAAACCAGGACCTTTTTCAAAGCATCAATAAAAACCACAAAAAGTTTTCCACTAGTGGGTAATGTGAGCATAAGCACAGTGATAAGACTCCCTTTCAACTCCTTGAATCTCTCTTCTCATTCATCACTCCAATAAAGTATGAGTACCTTCCAAGTTATCTTGGTAAAGGGGATTGAAAATCGTGAAAAATTTCACACAAATAAGCGATAATATCTAGCTAAACCCAAGAAGCTATAGATATTTGTTACTGTTTTTGGCCACAACCATCCCTAAATTACATATATCATTAGAGGGATCCACAAATATCCCATTTCTTGTGATGATATGACCTAATAATCAGACCTCCTTCAACTAGAACTCACACTTGTTGTACTTTTCATAGAGCTTCTCCTTTTGAATGGTCTCTAATATAGTTCTTAGATGCTCCTTATGGTGCTTTGTAGTTCTAGAGTATATTATAATAGTTTCTATGAAAACTACCAAAAATTAGTCGGGGTAATATCTAAAGAGGTTATTCCTCAAGTCCATGAAGATTTCTGGAGCATTAGTGGGTCCGAAAGGTATTACTATGAAATCATAGCACCCGTATCTTGTACAAATTTTAGTCTTGGGGATATACTCCTTCTTCACCCTTTCATGGTAATATCCCAACCGAAAATCCACCTTGGAGAAGTATTGTGCTCCATGTTTCTAATGAATAAGTCATTAATTCATGGAATATGATACATGTTCTTTATCGTGATTTTATTGAGCTCATGATAATCAATAAAAATGAGCATTGACCCGTCCTTCTTCTTGACGAAGAGGACTGGTGCACCCCATTGTGAATAACATGGGTGTAAAAAAACACTTAATCTGGATTCTAATGTAGTAGTTTATTTATCTCCTCTAGCTCAAAGCTGTGTTTTTGGTTTTTACCCTTCCAGACATCTGTGTTAGAGCTACATCCAACTGCTTATATCCAGACAGGGATTTATTTTCCTGATAAACCACTTACTCAATACTCACCAAATATTTAAGCATGTTTTTATTATACTTAGTCTTATCCATAAGTCTTTCACTATGGTTTTCTAATCCTAATCCCAAAAATAACTAAACATACCCTCTAATGCCAACTATAACAACCCTTATCTTTATTACACATGTAAACATGATTTATTTCATAAACATTCACTTAAGAAAACTTTGAGGATCGAGAGGTCTAATGTATTGGGAAATTAGGAACATTACCTAACAACTTATAACATAAAACACAACATCTTTATTGAAAACTTCCTTTATATGACCACAACATTCCTTTGTACTTAACATTTCATGGGATAACCTCCGGACAAGCATAAAAAAGAGTGAGATATAAAACCCAGTAAAAGAGTTAAAAAGAAAAAACATGAAGAATATAGTACATGTTAGGAAATAGGCACATCAATGGAGTATAATAGAAACATGAACATAGAGGCATGATATAGCATGATTATCATAACATGGAAATGAGGCAACAACCCTTAACATGATATCAGCATGAGCCAAGTCACATTGCACATAAAGCATGATTAAAATCTAATTTCACTTGAATTATCATGATTAAACCCACATTTCACTTTATGTATCATGATAGTAATATTTACCCAATGCATTGGAGTGCTATCAGGGCTCACCATTCTTAATCATTCATTTCATGCATAAGTGTACCACATGGATCATATAACATTGATTCATTAAACATCATTATTTATTCCATGATAAAAGAATGTGGAATTCATAAATTAAACTCTATAATTAATAAGTAAATGTGCATAAAGTTGAATACCCATGATAGAGAAATGGGCATGGTATTCAACACACAATGACTTGGCATGGAAAAATGTGGTGTAATTTTGACAGCATAATAGTGTGACATAATAATTCATAAAAATAGTAGATGAGAGAGAAATGGGTGTCTCATCGTATTTACATGAAATGGAATGTAATTAGGTCATATATATACATTTCCCAACATATGTAAGGTAATTTTGATTCATAACACAAAATAATTTCTTTAATGTAATTGGGAAGAGAGAAATTCCTTATGAAATTTCGCCATAGTAACGTGTCTACATGAGAGGCATTAATGAGAGAGAAAGGGGTTTCTCATAATTCAAATATAATGAGGTAAATATGGGGTAGCTTCTAAATCACACCCCAAAATATTTAATTTAAAAGACAAACATATAGAAACATAAAGAAACTTGGACAAAAATGAGAAAGGAAGAAATCCCTTACTTGGTAGTCTGATCCCAATGGCTTGGGTGAGGCTTGATAGAGGATTATTGGGAGAATGGGAACATTGTAAGGATTATTGATATATTAGGGAAGGTTTGGTCGATATCTAAATACATTGAGTGAAGAGTAAGAGGGTTATTGTGTGGGTTTATATATGAAATGAGAGCGAATTCATTATTATTATGGTTTTGGACACCACACATTAAAATAATCAAAACCACAAACCTACCCATGGTTTTTGCCCATAGTTTTTTCAAAATGGGAGTTTAAAACATTATTTTATTAGGAAAATGTCCTAAATGCATAAAATATTATGATTTCTTATGGGGAGATGAGTCACACTATCAAGGAAATCATTTTAAATGTTAAAATGTTTATAAGTCTTAGAGGGTCGACTAAGGTGCCATAAAATTAATTAAACAAATCTAAAATCACATTATTTTAAAGGTAAAAAATATATTATCCGAACATCCGATTTATTGTATTTTATTACATCACTATTAGGTCATTATGATGTCATAAACCACATTATATAATTAAACAGTATTTAATTTTTACACAAAAAATGCGACTATCTCAGAAAATTATTAAAAATTCACCATTGGATAATTTATACATCATGATTCCAAAAATATTATTCATTTTATCCGAATAATTTTTTAAACATGTGAATTTTTACTTCTAAAATAAAAATTTACATTTATCGAAAATTCAAGGGTTTCAGAAAAACTGTTTTCAAACCTTAATAAAAATTACAATTTTATTCATAAAAATTATATGATCATTTATATTTAATAAAAAGTAACTTATTGATAATATTAAAATTTTATTTAATTCGAAAATCATTTAAAATATATTTCATAATTTAATATTAATTAAAAATTCTAATTGTGCTTTAAAAAAATTTACAAGGCAACAATAATAAAATGATTGTATATTCTTTATTATGAAAAAAAATAATCCGCATAATCATAGTGCTAAGGTCTTATTACATAACCCCTTATAACACCCGCATAAGACTGAATGGTAAGGCGTGTGATGGTGACAAACTCTTAGGGTGGCTTGGATAATATCACCCGAGTGGTAATCTCTATCAACATCCAATTCTCCTATGGGAATTTCTATTCAAGATTAACATGATGAAGCTCATCAAGGGCTTGATCAAGAGAGAATCCCAATGACACCCCCATTTATCTGATCTCCAACAAATGGGCTTTGTATGGATCAATTCTACTAGATGAGGTCATCGAATCCTTTTTCTAAGTAAATTTGATTTGTTAAATCCTTATATTTATACTAATCATGTCATCAATGTTCAATGGATATATATTCAATGGTAACAATTATTAATGGTTTCTTGAAATCCAAAATGATAAAACCAAATATTTGTATATGTTATATAACTATTTTACATAATAAGACATTTAATTAGATCAAGAGTAATATTAATTGATTAATGATTTGGGTCATTACATTAGTAACAACCAGGACGATCCTTTTAAGGTGAAAAGGTTCTGGAATTGTATCTGAATGCTTATTGAGGAGAAATATAACAAATAGTTGGAGATTATCCCTAAAGAGGAGAAAATAAATAAAATAATATTTAGTATGAATCCTGATAATGCTACTCATCCAGATGGTTTTCCTAGATACTTTTATACATCCTCTTGGGAGATTATTGAAGACCATGGTTATGATGTTGTTCCCTATTTCTTCAAAGGAGGAACACTTCCTCGAGAAATCTGTGTCTCAAGGGTGGTGTTAGTCCCAAAATTTAAACATCCTAATGCAATAAATCAGTATTGTCATATCTTCTTATGTGACTTTATCTATAAAATCATTTTAGTCCTCATATATAGATGACAAAATTGATTCAACACTAGAATTTTTTCTAATGAACAACATGGACTTATTCTAGGGAATAGTGTTCAATGTGCTATATTACTTTTCAAGAAAATAGTGGATGACCGGGATAAAAAAAATGTTGGCCCAAACATCATCATTAAGTTGATATTGACAAAGCATATTTAAAGCTATAATGAATCCTTATTATCAGGGTCCTATGGAAATTTGGGTTTAGTGTTTAGTTTTGTGATATGATTTTTAGATGCTGCCACTCTCCATGGAATTACCTCTCTCTCATGGGGAAGGTGTTTGGATTTTTCAAAACTGTGTGGGGCCATTAGAAAGGTGACCTGATTTCTCCAAACCTGTTCATACAATCCAAGGATTCCCTCAATTGGTATATCAAATACAGGGTGTATGAGGGGTTAATCCTTCCCTAGAAAAATAGTTATAGTAATAGAATCATTTATCATTTAATGTTTTATAATGAAATTATATTTTTCATGAATGGTAGTATGAAATTGATTGAAATATTCATAGATATAATGGAGAAATATTGAAACTTCAACAGGAAAAACATCAATATGGAAAAGGGAAATGTTTATATATCACACAAATTCTCATATAATCGTAGAAATTATATTCAATCCAAATTTGGAATGAAAATATGACACCATTCTGTGGATTACTTGGGGGATCCAATTTCTATTGTAAGGATAAATAAAGTTTTATTCGAAGCCATTCTCAACCAAATCACGTGATGGATTTCAAACTACAAGAACCAGTTCCTCTCCATTGGGTATCAAAAAACATTGGTTAATTGTGTTCTTACATTAATTACTATACATGTTATCTTCATTGTAAAATATCTAAAAGGGACTATAGATAGGATAGAGAAGAAAATTACTTGACTTATTTGGGAGGGAAGTTAGAATGGAAAATTTCATTGGGAAAGTTGGAGGAGGATGGACAAACAAATTTTCGAAGGTAGAATAAACCTACACAACATTTTGGGAACCATGGATACTGTGAAGATTATGTTATCTTGGAGGATTATTGAAGGTTTGAATTAATGGGAAAATTTTATATGGAACATATTTAGGGAAAAAATAGATATTGGTATACCAGGGACGTGAAAGCTTGTTGTATTCTAAAAAATAATAGAGAACATCTAGAGATATTGGACAACATGACTTAGTGGGTTTTATGTAATGGGTAGATAAAATTATAGTTAGAACGATTGGATGATACTCCCCTCTACCTTCTGGGTTGTCCTAAACTAGATATATCCTTCCAAGAGTCCAACTATTTTACCTCCTTCGTTGAATCAATCCTGGATAATCATCATAAAGATATTTTCCAAGATATTATCATAATTGATGAACCTAACCACTGTGTATTCAAATATTCCACCATAGTGAGTTTTTCATGTAGAGGTTATCATTATTTACATTATTCTAACAATGGATCTGATGGGTGGTAATTTATTCTATAACTCAAGGCTATCCTTTTGAAAATGACTTTTTAGTTTGGTGCTTGAGGTATCAAGAAATTCATGTAGATTAAAAAAATTCGGAAAAAGGGTATCTCCCTTGCATCTCATTACTAGTGTTGTTCATCCACCAAATGTAAAACTACAACCAAACTATTCTTTAAAGTTGACTGGTCTAGGTTTATTTAGAAATACTTTAGCCCAAATCTGGTGATATCCGTTACTAGGGAGGAAATCGATCTGTTTTTCGAATCATTGCTCAGGGATATTGATAGTAGCTTCTCTGAAAAATAGTCTAGAAGTATGTTATTCGCTATAGTTTATTGGATCATATGGGAGGAATGAAACAAATATTGAGAAAGTAATAAACCCTCTATCTAATATATAAATATGTGTCTCAGATCATTGGTGGATGATCCAGGGTACCGGCTTCCCCATGGTAATAAATCATCATCCCTACGAGGAAAAATCCCTAATGTGGTCTCAAGGGAGGGTTCAGAGGAAATCTTCAGAACAGGTAATTGGATCAGGTGGCTTCCTTCCTCAATTGGATTAAAGATAAATGTTGATGGTTCTTTATTGAAAGGAAACATGAGAGTCATTGGTCTTGTTCGGTATAGAAAAAAAGTGGTTATCTTCATCTTTAGCTCATACTATGGACTGAGTAACTCTCTTGGGGCTGATGTTTTGGAAATGTTTAGTGGTTTACATTTGTGATACCTCTTTAACATACACAATATAGAGTTTTAATATGAATATGAAGTTTCTATTGAGCTGATTCAGGGAAAACTTAGTCTTTTATGGGAGGTGCTCCAACATATAAGGAATTGTAGAAGACTACTCAACCAATACTCTGTTATCTACCACACTTGGATGGAAGGTAATGTTTCTATAGAATCTCTATCTAGAAAGGGGGATCCTAGATATCCCATAATCAACTATTATTGTTTAGGTTCCCTTCCTAATGAATTTAAGATCATTACTTAATGATATTTTATTGGATTTTGAAACTATCTTCCCCCCTTAGTTATTTTTACTCTATTCCTTTATTATAATAAAAAATGAATTTAGAGTCATTCAATATATACCTAGGATGAATGAATCATAAATTCATGGTGAAGGAACTAATTAATGAATTCCTAGGTTTTTGACATTGGGAAATGAAGACATTTTTATAGTTCATAAAGGGGGAAATATGGGGATGAATGCTATGTGAAAAGATGAAAGACATGCTGGGCGGGAAAACCCCTAAGAGAACCCCATTCCACAAACTAGTTTTTTCTATGTGGGGTGGGGGATCAAGAAGGGTTTGATGAAGGGAACTACTTCATAGCCAACTTCTTTTGTTGGAACAAGGGTTCCCTTTGTGGGTGTCAATATTGGTCCTCTCATGAAGGATCCCTTTTCTGATTTTTTCATTCATTGTATGTGGTAGGTGATTTACATGCAAGAGGCCTATCTAGTCATATCTATTTTCCATATATCCATATACCTCTCTATTTTTCATTTTTTCAATAACATGTATTTATTATAATTTTATATAACCATATTCCTTGAATGATCTATTGTCCAAAGAGTTTACCTGATGCCATGATGTTAAGTAATAAAACCATTATCTGCAATGTATTTTGTGGTTTATGGAGTGGTTGGGGAACCAAAAAAACACAGAATGATATAATTTTTATGGTTCTATGAAAAGGGATGCATCATGATGAAAAATAATTTAAATGCTTTTTTCAGGGATTTGAATTTCCATTTTCCCCTAAAAATAAAAAGGCCAGTTTAGGGGATTCATTTCATCGAATCTTCTCGCAAAATGGAAATTAATTTTCATGTGGGTATCCTTACATCGTTGAAAAAAATAATATTTATTTTAATTTTTTGGAGCTCCATGTGATGAAATGATCCCACATATAAAGTTCTTTATATGGAATGAATGGGCTGCTTTGTGGTTCTAGGTACAATACCAATTTAACTCCATGAATTTATTAGCCAATTTGAATATGTATTTTCCCAAATTCAACGAGAATTCCAGGATTATTTGTGATATATACTGGTCCCAAAAAATCATCCAAATATTAACTGGGTTTTATGGGCACAAATTGGATTCAATTACAAGCATGATTTCAGCCTAATTGAATGATTTTCAGAGTGCATGTGGACTTAGAGGATGAATCACGCCTAATAAATTTGTACGATTGACTCATTTTTCACCTTGACAACTTGAGGTTCTTTTTGAATCAACCTGAGCTCATAGCTTGAAATCCTAACCTAAATAGTTATTTCCATTCATGAATGGCCTTTTATGTATATTAAATTCTTCTGATCATCAAAATGGTATCCCAATAAACTAACAGCATTACTTTATCTAAATATGTTATCAGGATAGCGATGGGTAATTTGTATAAAGATGGTAATTATATGATATTTTCATATAATTTTTATTGATATTAAATTTTTTCAGGGTTTTAAGGGGAAATGATTCATCACCATAATCCTTCATCTAGTTCAATGATCATTTAGATGACAAAAAATGAGACCTTGATTTGGAGGATAATTACTATTTCTATAAAAATCTAATCTAACCCCTTATACCATATCATTAATCAGGAAGGTATTTTGAGGATTCATCTCTCCTACGAGCTTATAGATTATCCACACTATGTAAAACTACATCCATATAACTTTTGGGTACTAGTGGATTCTATAATTACATCAACATATAAGAGCCTTCCATCTTTTTCCTTTGATGTGTCCTCAGATTATGTTCATGTTTACATTTCTTCTATGGGCCACATCACTCCACATTCAAGTCAAAGGAAGCACTTCATTATAAATATATTTTTATGGACGCATAGAAACTGGTATAATCATGAAATTCCCTTATATTTTACTATTCACAATTTCCCATCAATTTTTAATCCCTCATGAGACGATTCCACAAAATTGTGGATCTGAAATTGTGACTTATGGTTTGGAATGAGTTTTTCTTATGAATGGGTTTAGATGTTCAAGCACCCTCAAATTTCACCTTCCCCATGGTGAATTTGAGATTACTTTGGGAAATATCTAACTATTAGGTGGAATTTCAATTCTTGGTAACATGTAAAATAGGTTCCTTCTAGCATCCAACAAATGGGAAGCCACTGAATATATTTCTCCATTATATAGAGACCAAATGGACATGATAGGGATGTCACTAGGTCATCCCATTCACACCCATTCACTTATTCCATTCAGTTATTGGTTAAATATATTCATTGAAACTAGTGGGTTCATTCTATAGGTTCAACAGAGCAAGAATCATCATACTCAAAAAAATCTAGAGATATTCCCAGTTCATACTGGTCCACCTTTGAGGCTCGATAACATACTACATTGGCTAAAGGATTCACCCAGATATATCTCCCAATATTGAGAAGGTATAATTTTTCACCATGTATTTTATTGGATGTATTTTACCATATCGTGATTCTTATAATAGTTTCAAGGTTTGTACCTTAATTATGGTGGCCACGTTGGAAGAGGGATTACTCATCAACTAATTTTTACCCACCATTTATTTTATTTATGATATTTTGGGTCATATACAAGACAAATAGTCCCCTCATCACCGTATAAGACCTTTTAAATTTTTAAATTATTTTGTAGTAGAGAAATTCTGATGTTGTGAGTATCAAAATAACAAGATGATTTCTGATTCAATTTTTCTCCCTAAACTACTAAACATTGTTGTTCTTCACCCAACATCCCAAGGTATCGACAATATTATTTAGTTATTAAGAAATGAATCCCACATTTCATTCATCTATTATTCAACACCTTATTGAGTGGTTATGGATAATGGTAGAGTAACTTCCGAATAATGCTCCAACATCATCTCATTTCTAGATTCGATTTTGACTACATTGATATATGGAGTAACCATATATGAAACCAAAGTTCCTTATAGGTTCGTAAGAAAATTTTGATTTATATAATATGATTCTTCCTTAATCCTCATTGGGATTTATAGGTAGTCATACCAAGTCATCTTATTCGAACATTTGTTGATGATAATTCTTGATGACACTAATATGGATATTATTTTACCCTCTACTAATGTTCCAACCAAAATTTCATTGGAATATGGAAAAACATGTTTGGAATATTATCTCAATTACATGTCGGGGAGACATGTTTTATGGGTGAACAAAACATTGTCTTATCCATGTTAATTTTCCATCATGTTCTTATTGCAAGCTTATGAGGAAGGAAAGCATTCATCCAAACATTCTAGGAATTTCATAGTAGTTTTTTCTTCATGTTGCCCTTATTCTAAGAGTGGTGTTGAACTAATATTCTTAGAAAACACTATTTTCCACCTCCACTGGCATTGGTCCTAGAAAATGGTGTTAGGAACTTCACTGATAGTCAACATACTAACCAGATCAGTCCCTCAAATTAAATAGGAAGTGGTGATAGAGTAAATTCATACAAATAGGTCACAATTTGGATCAGGAAAGTATATAATGAATGTGATCCCAAATTATATAATAGCAGTAATAGGTGAATAGGGTCAATCTCACAATTCTATCATAATATTACAGGCCATGAGAACGTTGTCTTAGCTCTAATAATAAACTATCATAATAATTAATATTTTAGAAAATATTAATGATAAGGAAGAAAACCTTTTTCAACTCTTCCTTCTTTTGGGAATAGGTAGGTTTTCATACCCATATTTTAATATCCTTATTATTCAAATTCTAATTTATCAGGAGGAGTTTCCTTCTCATGAATGAGATGTTATCTAATTTAATCTTTCTAACTGTCATAAGGATTCTTTAAAGGATGATGCTACTAAGTTGTATCATTTAGTTACTGAGGAGGTATAGATTAATGATTGGATCATTGAAAAAACAATATAGATTTGATAATTTGAAAATTTTAATCTAAAGGTGAAGGAATAACTATCATAAAAAACATGGGGTTGCAATATTTTAAAAAAAAATCATGATCTAGGAATAATTTTTTGGAAAATTTATCGATTATCAAAAGAAAAAGCCTAGCAGGGACTAATCTCAAGCAGTCTCTCAATGTATTACCTTAGGATTTAGGTTCTTTATTGAAGAAATATAGTCAATTATCATTGTATATATTTTATATGTTTCTCATTTCACAATTATGTTAAGGAGTGACTCCAGAATATTGATATTTATCCTTCCAAACAAATCAATGAATAAAAATATGGTTTTCTTTTCAATTTTTTTTTATTTTCATATTATTTCTTCAAATCATATTACATTGTTTCAATCAAGCCAAAACTATATATCCTCAAACATTATACTTTTGAGTAATAAGACCAGACAAAATTATCAACATTTCAGCTAAATTACTCCATTAATTTCTCTTTTAATGTAGATCACACATGGGAATGAGTGTCATTACCATCACCGTAACACCGTAGGATTCCTATTTCAATGAATGGATAATATTTAGTTTCATTTATTTAATATCTAAACTAAAATTTCATGAATTTTATTTTTAATGATCTAATATTTATCCAGGGATGGGAGACCTTTAAAGGATAGTATGAATATTTCTAGGGTCACACGATAGCCCCTATAAACATTATGTTTTTTCTGTCACTACCATAATTCCTTCCCAAAAATTGATGCGAAGTACACTTAGTAAGAATGAATCACCTTTTTCATATATTTTCATTTCAGGCCATCAACAAGATGAGTTTTATGCCCCATTCCATTGGTAGTTAAAATTATTACAATATGAACCAATGCATCTGACCTTTTAGGTCTAACAACATTGATAAGTATTTTCTTGGAAAAATTGCTCAAATAAAGAATACTTTAATATCGATTCGATGTAGGGAGATGAATTTTAAGCCATAATCATATAGATATTGAATTGGAATATAATAATTTGGTAGATATATGTTTGGTATATCCACATACCATGTCTGAAAGGTGGACTCCATTACAACATTATCAAGGCATACATAAATGAAATAATTCTCTCCTAGGAGTGAAGATGCCTCTATATGATGAGCTATGTTTGGGGAACTTATTATACAAATAAAAATATGGGAATATTATCCATTATTAAAAATAATCTTCAGAGACACATGTTCATATCACCGATTGATGATGAGGGTTTTTAGAAATTCATGTTTCCCATGATAACGGGGTGTTGTTTAGAAAATAGGGGAGGCATCTAAGATGTATGATGGAAATCATATCATCCAGAATTGGTTGTGGGTGGAAGCATCCTATATAAGTATTTATTTAAGGGAGGGAGGTATTTTTTTCAAATCATGAGTTTAAAAGTGAGGGGAAAGAATACTGGTATTCCATTCATAGATATATAGAAATACATTTTTATATGGATGTTTTCCAATCATAATGAATTCAAGAATCAATACATATCTAATTTGGATGAGAATAATGACACATGTAGTTCATTAATATAGGTTACCTATGTATATTTGACTCATATGTATGGAAATAATACATAGAGGATACCATTATGAATAATGTTACGTTACGTAGGATAGACTATTGATTAATTGGATTTGGACATGGATTGGTGTGATATAGTATATCAGAACAATCCCAAAAAACCTATATGATCACATATTCCATGCTCAATGTGAGAAAAAAGAGAACATTTATGTATTGTTTGAATTGTGAGAAAATTCTTAGTTTTAGGTTATTTCCAAATATAATTTCATGGATTGATATCTTATGGTGAATAAACCATCCTACAAACCACACAGTACAAGGGAAGAAGAAAAAAGTACTCTAACATATCTTATAAATGAGGGCATGGTTGTGAATGAATTCATAAATCATGACTTTGTGGATACATTGATCTAAAAGGGTGATGTGGTAAAAACCTGCAATGGGTAAAAATTGACCAAATTCAAATAATAATCTATTTATTATTTTGTCAAGTCATATGAAGATAAATGGTTTTCATATTTTGGATGAATATTCCTTGGGTTAACAATTCATATTTAGGGTGTACATTATATAGAGCCAAATTTGGGTATATTATACATATGAAAAAGTGGTTTCCTTTGGATTTGGATGCTTTTTTCATTGATATCTAAATGAATATTATGATAGTATAAGTTTTCCAAGACAATAAGGGTGAATTTTTAAAGGTAATAATGTTTGGGTTATGCTAAAGTAATTTAATCTAATGATGGTCATAACCAAGAGGAGGATGTCATACATATAGATAGATAATTTATAGGATAATTTTCATTTTGTTTTTTTCATTTTCAGATCATGGATGAAGGGTCCAAGAATCACTATATATCTCATTTGGATGATAATCAATCCATAAGTAGTTATGATACAATGTTGCGATAGGATATCATCACCATGAGTGATATTCCTCTCAAGATAGGATCACAATGATCTGTAGTTTTATATTATATGATGAGTATTTGAGCCATTTATTTTAATGTATTATGGTGGGGATTTTTCCATATATTTTAATGTCACATAATAATGTTGCCTGGTTTTCATTTTGCGGTCATACTAATATTACCATTTTATCCCTAATGTGAATTATTTTATCTCAATCGAAAGTGAGAGATCCTTTTAAATTTTGTGTGGACCCTTGATTTGGGATTCTGGTGTATGTATGTATCTTCTTAGGGAATTAATCAAGCCACACATAGTTATTATATGGAAAATTTATTATATTAGTTTAATCCATAACGAAGGAGGGGGATATTGTTTTATTGTTGGACCCAGGATATGAGATTTTGGTATTACTATGTATATATTTAGGTTAAGAATCAATACATATGCATTTCAAATACAGTTCTCTTTTTGGGTATGGTATGTATGAAGGTAGAATAATTTTATCATCTTTATGGTGGGCCAGTATATTGAATTTGTCCATCACTACAAACCTCTTTTGGATGTGAATCAAGAAACACATATTTATTAGAAACATTCTGGAATAGGTAAGGTATATATGAATGGAGGGGAATATTATTATTTTTCATGAATATGAGTTCACAAATGAAATGAGAACATATAATAGACTCTCATGTATATATCTGGATTACATGAAGGGGGTGGATGAACCTTTTTTATAGTTAGGTCTAGGTTGGATAATCCAGGTGTAACTATATATCTCATTAGAATGAGAATCATGCAAAAGAAGGTTTTAAATTATTGGTGTGTTAAGGGAACAACACCAATATTTTTGGTTCTCCCTAGTTAGGGCCAAAATTGTAACATACCATGTTTTTAAAAGGAACCACTATGTTCAATAGTGTACATAATATGACACATCAAGCTTAACTAACAACTATATATTATTATTCAAATGTTTCCATTAAACCAACCGTTATAGTAGAGAAAATGAAAAAAATTAAAAGGATTTTAAAAATATTTTTTACATATGTATATATAATACTTCGACCAATTAATTATAAATCAATGTAAACCCCTTTAAGAATAAAAGAAAATGTTGTTCTAAAAACTATTTAAATGTTAAAAAGTGTGGTTTATACCAATAAATAGATGACTCAATATTTTTTTTATTACATTAATGAAATTTATATGTAATTAATTCAATATAATATTTTAAATTCATATTATGTGTTTTTAAGACATGATATAAGAACAAATCTAATTATAAATATAAAAGATGTATTTTTTTTAGAAGGTGGTTTTGTCGTCTTTTGATGGAGTGCATGTTATATATATAGTTTTTTTTCTCTTTATAAATTCTATTTTAAAAAATGAAATTACAATTTTGAATCGAAGCATCAAAATTTACTTTCTTTAATTTTTAGTAATTTTTTGAGAACCTTTTTATTTTGATGAATAGTGAATAATATAATATATTAGTTCAAAAAAAAATTTCGTCCAATTTGTTTATGTAGTAAAATTATATTTTTAATTGGTGTCAAATTATAATTATATAAGTTTTTATAATTTAATTCAATTTAGTCCATTGGAATCAATTTCATATTGACATTTGATATGAAAATTTTGTGAACTTTTGAATGTTTTTATTTTGAAAACACATTTATCATTCCATCAATGAGGTTAATTTTTATTAGTTTCGACAAATTAAATGTTTTTAATTTAGATAAATGGATTCCTTATTTGGAATTTTAATATCCAAATTATTTAAATATATCCCTTTTATTTTTTTGTATCATGAATTGTAACTTTATTAATTTTTTAAATAACACGGTTAAAGGTAAATCATGTAATTATGTTTAAAAATAATATTATAAATGTTATAAAATGACTCTAACACTTCTCCTAACATTATTGGATGAGTTTAATTCGACCAAAACAATCCCTCAATATAAATTAGGGCCTTTTGAATCCACTTTCAGGATATTAATACATTTATAAAATTATATTGAAAGAAAAGTCAGTTTGGCACACTTTTGTTTTTAACAGGTGAAATATTTTTAATATGTGGTTATATAGGTGATATATTCTACTATAAATAGTATTTTGAAATATAAATATTTTACCTACATCATGGAAATTTATTTATAATTTTTAAGAAGTAAATAAATTTATTAAAAGGTGAGACAATGACGATGTAGTAATTTATTAAATAATAGAAGAATCAAATAAATGATATTGAAAATATCAAAATAAATATAATTTGATATAATTTTTTCAATCCAAGAATTTTATGGACAAATTTAACATGTTATGGATGAGTTACTATAGTTTTTTCTAAGTTATCAAGTTATTAAGATATTCTTAAAATGTTAAATAACGAATAGTGTCAAGATTGACATTAAAGATATTTTAAAATAAATTATATTTTTTAAAAGGATATATAATTTTTAAAAATATTAATTTCAACAAAATTATTGGGATACGTCTTTAAATTTTATTAATGACTAATTTTTTATCATTTTACATTTTATTGTAACTATATAAACCCTAAAAGTGTAAAATACTTGATATCACGTTATGAATTGTGGTGGTTAAATAAGGGTTAAAACAAAAATATAAGGGTTAAAAAAATAGTAAAAACATATCTATTTTTTATTGGATGATTTATATTCAACAAAACATCATCATATATTTGAAATAAATACATTTTTATCCTTTTTTATTATAAAATTAATTTAATAATTTGAATAATTCCAAGAGTTCCCCTCCCCTCTCATATAAGGTCATCCATTCCTATATTTTCTTCACATATCCAATTTCATAAAATGGGAATGAAATTTTTCATTCATGCGCATGTTTGAACTTTCACCTCCATGAATGGATATAATTCATTTTCCATCACTATCCCTCAAGACTGGTTTTAATAATTGAATTAATTTTTATATATCATATTAATTTTATATTTATCAATATACGAAAATAATATATCATTTATGTAATTACCTTTCTATGCACATGAAAAGGGTATCTTCATTCGTGAATATGTGTGAACTATCACCTCTATAAATCTATGTGATTCATTTTTCAAGTATAATTAAATTATTAAGATGATATTAATGATAATATTATATTTTTTTAAAGATAAAATAAAACATACCCTCTTTCTATAAGGATCATTGAAAAATTAAAATGTTACTCATGCATGCATACGACTTAATGTCTCTTTGATTATAAAGTATTTCATTTATCATATACATATTTAATGGATGGATTTAAAAGTATAATTTATTTATAATATTTATTATTGTTTCATGAATATTATTTTTGAGATGATGGACTAATGACCAATTTTGACTATAGACATCATACAAAAGGAATTTTGGACTTATGTACTGAATATGAACAAGACATTTGAAAGGAACATAAATAATTAAGTACTATTTATTACAGGATAATAACTATTATAATTTTAATAATAAACTTTAAAAATGTTACAAATAAAGTAAATAATATATTTTATTATATTTTTTAGGAAGATAATTAACATATGTGATTAATCATATTCAATGTAAGGGATTTCACCTCAATATCCTTTCACTGATAAATTTTTGATGACATGCACCTTTATTATTTTATATGGTTTAAATAAAACTAATATGACATTTAATATCCCTATTTTATATACACACATATTATTTAATGTTTTTATAATTTTATTCTTTCATGTAGATTATGATTTAAAAGTATAAAGTGGTTTGATACACCTTGAATGTTTAAATATTTAATTTTCAAATCTTTCTCTCCAAGTCAATATTCATTATATTATTTTACTGATTTATTTATAAGGATATAAAAGTATTATAAAAAATATTTTATTCCTATTTTCAATTTTTTTAAAGGTTTTCAAAATAGAATCTTTAAACTTTTTTTTATATGGAATGTTTTGACAGACAACAAAAAGTAATGTTCGATTTTTAATGCTCATAGTGATAATGACTTTTCCACCATCGTGGCCATTGATTTATTTTATTATACCCTTGAAATATTCCATGTATATTTAAATGAAAACTAATCTTTATCATTTGGGTAGTTTGTTATTGAATATGGTTTTTCAATAAAAATGGTTTGCCAATATTGAAATTGGGTTCCTCAAAGAAAATTGTATTTTTATCCAAAATTGATTTCATAGGGTATTAAAATTTATCACCAAATGGTTTTATGATGAAAGTGGTTTATTGATGATATGGTAATTGATAATTCTAGGAAATGGGTGAGCCTGATATTTCTTATACGTGGGGTGTCCCAGAGAGTGCTGGGAAAGCCCATTATAGCTTAATATGGGGTGACCCAAATAGCCCTAGAAAAGCCTATTATAGCTTAAGATAAGGTGGCCTAGATTACATTGGAAATTCCATTATAGATTAATATGGGGGTGACCAAGAGAGAAACATGGAATCCCATTATAGATTAACATTGGATTTCCCATATGGAACTGAGTAAGCCGATAATATTTTAATTAGAAGTCATTCATATGGTTATACCATTGGAAAGGGTTTTGAAAGGGTCTTATGAATATGATTCTCTAAGCCACCTATATGAGTTTAAATTGATTTCAATGGGTTTTAATTATTTCTTTTATAAAAATTATTATTTTTTGATAATTTTTTATTTCATATTCTTAAAGAACGTGAAGATAAAGGTCACCTATACATGAGTTTTCATGTTTTTACTAAACTAACCAATTACATTATTTATCACAGAATGAGGTTTCTTTGATCATAAAAATATTTAAAATTTATTTCATAGGTTTTAATATTGGTGATTCTAAATAATATTCCATGATGTAGGTATTGAAGATGAGTCTTGAACAAAAATCATATTTTATTTTAAAAGGGTTTCTTATGGTCGAAAAATGGATACAAAGTAAAAGTTCCCACTTGTAATGTATGGGTTTACTATGTAAGATTTTTCCTTAATTGTCTAAATATCTATAACTAAAATATATTTGGGAAAATGATTTAATTTCTAGTTTTAAAATAACTATAATCTATAACATTTAATGTTGGTTCCTTACAGTTGGTATCAGAGTAGGGTGTAGATAACTTTAGAGATTATGATGTTTTCATAAGAGTTAGCGATATCATCATGGGTTTTTTATTTTTAGGATTATAATACGGTTAATGTATTAGAAAAAAAATTTAGGTGTTACGTTATGAAAATTTTTAGGTGATTGATGATATTTTTGGAGAAATTTCTTTTCAGGAAATTATGGGTTATTACTTTTTGATATTTAAAATGAAATGTATGAAATAAATTTGAGGTTAAAACAAGTTACAATTATTTTTGAGGTCCTTATCATATTTTGGGAATCTTATATGAATTACATAGTTTTAGTAAGAGGAGAACATATATGATGGGTGACAACTAGTCTTGTTCGACAAGACCGTAGGAATTGATCCCAAAACTGAAGGGCGATAAGGTTTCATCGCCTACTGCTGGCCTACATGAAGTCCATATTACTATGTATTTTTATTTTTTACATATTTTTTTTAGGGATTAATAATAAGTTTATTTTGGTAACATATATTTTATTGAATATATAACCATGTTATTGGAAAATGATTTGTTGATTAAGTGATTGAGGTTATTTTGGAACACATTCACTATTATGGGAATCCTATATGAACAAGGGAAATAGGATACTATGGTATTTTATTTTAGGAATAAATGTTAAATTATATTTTTAAAGAATCAATAGTTTTCTTTTGAACTTAGGTTTATTTAGGTTATTTATATAAATAATTATCATATCTTGGAGAATTTTTTATTTAAGAAATTGTAATTTTTGTATGAGACATTAAGAGTGATTGATGTTATTTGGAGATAAATGTTAAAATTTATCTGGGAAGACTATGTTGTCAAATAATTTTAAATTTAGGGTTTCTATCATAGTTTGAATTATTTTGATAAATTTTAAGGACAATTATTTAATGAATGGTCTATGTTTAACTTTGAGAATTACTGTTGAATTTTAGTGATTTAAAGTAGTTTTTCATCATACAGTGATTTATTATTTTTGGATAATTATATTATACTATCCTAAAAATTTTGGTTTTTGTTAATTTGAAAAAATTGGAGAAATGTATAGTTAATTGTTTTGGATTATTTTATTTTATATAAATTTATTCTAGGTATCTATACATGAAAATTTAATCTTGAATACCCATATTTTAGAGAAAAAAGATATGTTTGTGGTGAAATTGTATTAATGGATGAATCTATACTTTTTAGGTAAGTACATTTCTTTATATTCTTAGTTTAAGTAGTAAAATAATTCTTCAACTCTATAAAAGTTATTTTAAAACAAAATCATTATTCATTTATGTCTCTTTCTATGAAATCAATATCCTTTCAGCACATCAGAAATTTATGGTTTTGTGATTGTTAACTTCCTCACAAACATGATCTCTATCACTCTCGATGAGAAATTTATAGTTAGTTTTCTCTTTCATTTCCAGTTTTTCTATATGTAAATCTAGTATGTGTTATCTCTAGTGACCTTCATATGCGCCTATCATTATTTTAAAGTTAAAGTTTCATTGACCATTTGTTAATAGGTTATTGGAATAAATATATTTTGAAATGTAAAACCCCTAGTTTTTTATCCTAAGTTTAAATTACAAGGACTCAATTTATTAAATGGGGGAATGTAACATACCATCTTTTTAAAACGAAACACTATGTTCGATAGTGTTCATAATACACCACATTGAGCATAAATGAAAAAATAAATATTATTATTTAAATATAGAAATTATAATAAATATTAGAGTGGAGGGAAGGAACATTATTAACTGAATTATAAAAATATTGTTTAAAAATGTATATATAATTCTCTTTCCAATTCACTAAAAAGAAATGTAAAACCCTTTTAAAATAAAAGGAATTTTTTTGCTGAAAAACTAAAAAAATGTGAAAATTTGTGGTTTATACAAAAAAATACACAAATAAATATTTTCGGATTATATTAACGAAATATATATTTAATATATTCCCTATAATATTTTACATTCATATTGTGTGCTTTCAAAACAAGATATAAGAATAAAAAGAGTTTTAAATATAAACAAAGTATTTTTATTAAAAGGTTTTCCCCCTTTTGATGGCATAATTGATTTAAATCTAGATTCAATCACTTATATAAATTCGATATCAAAAAACAAACTTCTTCTTTATATTTAGAGTATAAATATTTAATTTGGTTTATTTTTTGGTATTTTTATGGGAACATTCATATTTTCATGAGTAGTAAATAATACAAAAATATTAGTTCAAAATTGCTTTTTCATCCCATTAAATTACATAGTTAAATTATTATTTTAGTTTTTTTAGGTATAATTAAATATTTTTTTCCATTTAAAACAATGGAGGTAATGGGAACAATTTCATATTGAAATTGGATTTAAAAACATTGTGAAATTTTGAACATTTTAACTTTAGAAACATGTTTTCTCGTTCAGTCAATGAGGTTAGTTTTTAATGAATTTTTTTCAAATATATGTTTGGAAAAATTAATTAATTTTTTTAATAATAAGGTACAAATTATTTAAGTAGGTCCATATTATTTTTTGACATTATGAATAGTAACTTTACTAATTTTTTTATTAACGCGGTTAAAGGTAAATTAGGTAATTAAGGGTCAAAATAATATTATAAATGTTATAAAATAATACTAAAACTTATACTAAATTAATTGGTTGTGTTTTATTCTAAAAAATTAATTTTTTCATCTAAATTATAACCTTTTGAAGCAAATTTAATGATATTATGACTTTTATAATATTATAATGAATGAAAAGTCTATTTTGTCACAGTTTTATTTTTAACAAGTGATTTATTTTTAATATATGGTTATATAGGTGATATATTCGACTATGAATAGTATTTATAAAGATACAATTTTTATCTTCATCATGGTTATATATTTATAATTTTTTAGAAAAATAAATTAATTAAATGGTGACACAATGATGATATAGTAATTTTTTAATTAATGGATGAATCCAATAAATGATATTAAATATAATAAAATAAATATAATTTAATATAATTTAGGTTATACAATATTTTTTTTGATGACTTTTACATGTTTATTATGAGTTAATACAGTCTTTTTGTTGTTATCAAGTTGTTATGATATTTCTAAAAAGTCAAATAATGAATAGTGTAAAAAATGACATTAATGATATTTTAAAATAAATAATATTTTATTAAATGATATAATATTTATAAAATAATCAATTAAGAATTATTTATTAGGATAAGTCCCAAATTTAATTGATGACTCATTTCTTGGTCATTTTCAATTAAATAGTAATTTTATTAACTCATAATGTATAATTTATATGATATCATGATAGGAATTAAAATTGTTAAATAAGGGTTAAAACAAAAAATATAAGGGTTAAAAATAGTAAAAATGTTTATAATGTTAATTTTATGAAGAGTATTTGACCAAAAATCAGCATATCATTGAAATAAATCAGTTTTGAGCCATTTAAATTATAAGAATAATTTAATATTTTGAAGAATACCAAGAGTCCCCCTCCCCTCTCTTAAAAACGGAACACGTTATTCTCTTTTATTCACCCTTAAATACCAATTTGGTTTATAAAATCACTTCACAAATACCTTCATATAATCCCTCCCCACATTCTAGATTCATCATTTTTGGAATAACACCTTCCTTAGAGGTGTTATGGTGTTAATCAAAGGAGATCGTCTGAAGAAATGTTATCATTTTTAGTTAAATAATTCTATTTTATTTCTAATTCCACGTACTTCAAATATTTTTCATCCAATACGAAATAATAAAACTAATATCCTTAATATTATAAGATTTTTTATTTTAATATCATCAGTTTAATGAATCTCCAAATTCATAAAATGGTGACTGAATTATTCATTTGTGCGTATGCATGAACTGTCACCTCCACAAAATAATATAATTCAGTTTATATCATTGGATCTCAAGAATAGTTATAATGATGTTATTAATTTTTATATATGATATTAATGATATATTTATCTTTATAATAGTATAATATATCATTCATATTCTATCCTTTCAAGGAACAAGAAAAGTATGACATCATTTGTGCGTACGTGTGAGCTATCAACTTCAGAAAGTGATATAATGCGTTTTTCATCACCACATCTAATGGATGATAAATATAAGTGTATTTAAATTATTAATATGACATTAATAATTATATTATCATTTTAACATGATAAAATACTACTTACCCTATTTCCAAAATGATCATAGAAAAATGTAAATGTTACTCATGTGTACACACGACATACCATCTCAATGATTGTAACATAATTAATTTTCTATATCCATATTTTTTGGATGAATTTAAAATAAAAATATATTTATAAAATTGATTATTATTCCATGAATACTATTATGGGTATGATGGAATAAGGACCAATTTTGATAATAGACATCACACTAATGTCATTTTGTACTTATGTACCGAATATCGACAAAACAACTAACTTGAACATAAATAATTTAGTCATATTTATAACATTATAATAAGTCATATAAAAAGAATAATAAACAATAAAATGGTTCTCAAGAAAGTAAATAATTAAAAAATTATATTATTCAGGATGATAATGAACATACATGACGAATCAATCTCAAGGTAAGGGATTCCTTCCCAATCTTCTTTCATTGGGGAATTTATTGATGATGTGCACCTTTATTCATTTATATGGAGTATATAAATCTACTATGACATTTAATATCCATATTTTATATATAATAATTTTATTTAAAGTTTTTTAAATTTTATTCTTTCATGGATATTATGATATAAATTTTCAATGTGGTATGAGACACCTTGAATGCTTAAAGATTTAATAATCAAATATTTTTTTCCAAGTCAATATTATTGTTATTATTTTTCATATTTAATTATATTTATTTAAAATTATTATAATGAAATTTTATTTATATTTTTAATTTCATTTAGATATTTTCAAAAATTATTGTTTTTATATTTTTTGTTTGAGCATTTTTAAAAATGAAAAAAAATTATGCCCTATTTTTAACACTTACGACAATAATGACTTTTCCCCAAATGTGGAAATTCTTTTATTGTGTTATAAAATTTCAAGATTAAATATCTCCTTAAATGAAAACACACCTCTATCTTTTCGGGTATTTTGGAATTTAAAATGGGTTTTCAAGGAAATTGTGTTTTGGTATTGAAAATGGGTTCCCGAAAGAAAAAGGGTATTCTTATATGAAATTTTTTTCATATGGGATTAAAATAGTTTTCAATGGGTTTTACAAGGAAATTTTTTTATTAATGATATGGTAATTGAGTTTTATAGGAAATGGGTGAGACTGATACGTCTTATACATGGGGTGGCCCAATTAGTATTAGGAATGCCCATTATATCTTAACATGGGGTGAACCAGATATCACCGGGAAAGGCTATTAAAGCATAAAATGGGGTGGCCTAGATAGAATCGAGAAATCCCATTATAAAATTACATGGTTTTTCCTATATATCACTCTATAAGACCATAATATCTTAATTAGAATTCGTCTATATAGTCATTCCAATTTAAAGGCTTTTGAAATGGATTTATGTATATGATTCTTTAAGTCACCTAAATGTGTTTTAATTTATTTATATGGGCTTTAATTATTTTTGTTGAAAAAATGTGTTTTTAATGTTTTATTTCATATTCTAATATAACTTTTAAGATAAAGGTAAACTTTCTATGAGTTTTCATGTTTTTACTAAACTAACAGTTTCCTTTCATTATTTTTCCATTACTGAGCTTTCTGTGTTCATAACAAATTTTAAAATGTTGTTCACATGTCTTAATATTATTATGGTTGTTGAAGATTTCCATATTAAAGTATTACTGATGTTCATTCAAAATAAATCATGTTTTATTTTAAAATAGTTTCCTTTAGTGGAAAAAATGACAATGATTATAAGTGTTTACTTGTAATCTATGGGTTTACAATGTAACAATTTTCCCTAATTCTTTGAAACTCTAGACCAAAAAGATATTTGGGAAAATAATGTGATTTATAGTTTTAAAATAACTAGAATATGTAATTATTAAGGGTGTGTCCTTAAAAATATGGATTTTTCAACATCGTATCAAAGGGACGACAACCATGTGGTTAAAATACATGCAGCAAGGATGTAGGTTACATGACATGAAGAGGATGTATAAATTCTTGCATTACACAAATTCCTTTGGGATGTGGGACACATTGTTTAAGGTTGTGGTGCTTGGATCTTTATTTCACCAAACCATGGGAGGATTACCTTACCAATATTACTATCCAATGTGAGCTATGCTTGGTGTGAGAAAAAAATAATGGTGAGGGATTCCTATATCGCATGTCGGTGATTCAATTAAACCTCATGTAGTGACCAATTAACACCAATTTGGATAGCATGGATTAATTATTCGGTAGTAAGGAATATAAAATTAATGAATGATATAGAGTTAAACACTGGGGGACTTCATCATAATCAGGTATGGAATTTGTGGTTGTGCGAGAGACAAAAGGTCTAGTCATCACTATGTACCCTGTGGTAAAAGAAATCATGATGCATGTAGTTCTGGGAAAGGATTACATACACTGATTCAACTCATATGTAGGTAAATAAAGAATAATTTATATTATTGTGTCAAGAATAGGATATAGGATCTGAGCATCACTATGTATCTCATTTGGATGAGAATCAAGGATCATGTATTTACAAAATTATATATAGTTTAACATAAATCATTAAAAAATATTTTCCACAAAAAGATTAGAAAAAAAGGATGTGGGATTATGTTAGAAAATATTCCGATACATTTGGGAAAAAATCTCATAAGTACAGTTTCCCATGCTCTTCACACAGGTCTTCCTGGGCTTGTCACCCAAGGAATCAAATGCTTGGTGCATAGGGTAAGACTACATTTTAATGTTATTTTCTGAAGGAGTTATTATACAATTTAACATATTTTGACCATGAAAATATGGTTTATTCCATTTATGGGCATGTGAAAATGATTTTCCAAGCAATTTAATGTCATGTGGTAAGGATGAATGATGTCTTGTGGTTTTGGGTCGTATGACTAGAGAAATATGTCATTAATCACATGGATTTTTTTGAAAAATCATTCATTAGTAGGGGTGTAGTACACTATCGTTCCATAGAGATAAATGAATATACTCCATTAGAATAAACTTTTTTGGGATGGAGGAGGTCCTTCCCATTTTGGTTCAAGATTTAAAGGATTATTCCCATGTATCATCGGGGTCTTAAGGACTGAAACTAGTTCCCCTTGCAGAAATTTGCAAACGGAAATATTTTTTTTTGAAAAATAAATCTATTCAGTTGTTTTGAACCACTAAATGATGCAACATACATATTCATTTATCATATATCCATTTAAATTCATCCAAACACTTCTAGGACTTCTCTTCTACAAATAATTGATCACAGATGGAAACACAGAGTAAAGGAAAGTGGGCTTTTATGGAAATAACTACTTTGGCCCCATATAACAATGAATATGGGGTCACATTAATATAATTATGGGTTGTGGTTTGGTAGGACCATAATAAATCACTACAATGAATTATAACTATCTCCTTTTTTTTATTAGCGACATTTTAAAACATCATAAATTCATTTACCGACATTTTTGAAATTTTTTGGTAAATGATGTGTTACAAAATTAGAGATGTTTATAAACATTTCTTTTTGTAGATGTTTATAAACATCTATTAATTATTAAAATTTATAAACATCACTATTTACTGACAACTCATTTATGGATGTTTCTAAAAAATTCGATAATTGTTTTTTGAAATTTATAATTTTTTCTCAAAGTTTATTAGTTATTTATCACAAAAAACTAATTTACTAATGTTTATAAAAATATTTGGTAAATTTATTTTTTTAATTTTTTTTACAATAATAAAATAGTTATTTTATCCCCCATACACTCCACCCACTCTACATGCACACCCTCCCTCATGCTAGCTACCATCACTCATGCATCCAGCATTGCACACTCCACACACACACCCCTCCCCTCTCTCAATCATTCTCCAATGATGCACACTCTACACACACCCCTCCCCATCGTCGTTCATGCTCTAGTGTTACACATACTACACAAACCTCTCCCCACCATTCCTCATGATCCAATACTACATGGCCACTCACAAACACGGGCCATCAAATCTACCTTCACAAGAATTTGAACCAACAATGTTTATGGTTATACCCAAAGGACTGACCAACTCACATGTGAAAATTATCAATTTAAAATTATATTACATTATATATATATAATACATTATTTAGAAAATTAATATTATATATATATAATTTTATATATTAATATACATACATATATATATATATTTATATTTATACGTGTGTGTGTTTATATTTTGTATTTCATATTTATATGTATATAAGTTTAAATTATATTATATATTTATTATTATATTTTATATTATATATATATAAATGTTAATTATATATGTGTGTGTGTTTATAAATCTAAATATATATATATATTTTATATTATATATATGTTTATTGTTTATGTTAATATTTTCTTTATATATATATATAAATATTAAAAAAATATGTATATATATATATATTTGTGTGTGTCTGTAGGTCTTTTCGTATAAATATATATGTGTGAATATAAATATATATAATTATATTTATATATATATAGACACATAATAAAACACTGGTTAAAATGTCCCTAAAATATTAATGTTTTCATAAAATTATGACTAAATTTAAAATATATATTAGTTTATGTGTGTGTGTGTGTGTGTTTCTATTTATATATATGTGTGTGTGTCTGTGATTTATATATGTTTATATATATGTGTCAGCATTATAAAAATTAATGTTATATATATATAATTTTTTATATTAGTATATATATATATATATATATTAATATTCATATAATACACACACACATATATATATATATTGATTTATTATTTTATATTATATGTTTATATATATATATGTTTATATTAAATAATATATATATGTTTATATTTTATATTATATATATTTTATATTATATATATTTTTGTAATATATATATGTATGTGTGTGTTTGTAAATATATATGTCTCTATTGTATATTATATATATATATGATTATATTTTATTTTAATATATTGTGTTTATATATATGTTTATATTATATATATGTTTATATTTTAGATATATTATATGATTATATTTAATATATATCATATGTTTATATTAATATATATGTGTTTATATATATACATATATATCTATTTCTATATAAAATGTGATTGTGTTTTCTTATATAAATATATGTGTGTATAGATATGTTTGTGTGTGTTTATATATATAATTATAAATATTTTCAAATATATGTTTATATATATGTGTCTATGTTTATATATATTAATATATATATATATATATAACTAAATATATATTTTCATTGATGTAGGAAAATGAGCTATATAAATATATTTATTAATTTATTTAGCGACGTTTTTTAAAAATCATTTCTAAAAACATTGCAAAATTACATATTCTATAGTGTATGTAGTTGTTTTTTGGTCCAAGATTTTGTTTCCTTGTCCACAATTTTCTACAGTATTTGTGATAGGGGTTTTTAAATACTTTTTCTATCCATTCTCCACTACATGATAGCGAGATGAATGGTTGGACTCAACATTATATTTATGTTACAGTATCATCAACTAGGATTAATAAAAGTTGGTGTCATTGTATATCACTATTGTATGAGGGTCACCAAACCTGATAATGATGTTGGTCTCCATTATGTTAATAATTCCTTTTGTCCTGACTTTTTGTAGGGAACTCCTTCAACCCATTCAGAGAACAAGTTGGTAACACATAGTATATGTTAAAACTACATGGTTGTAGTGGGAGGGTATGGTCCAATAATATCATCTCCCTATATGGAAAATGGCTAGCAGTATTTGATGATGTGAAAAAACACTCGGGGTTGATGGATAAAATAAGAATTCACTTGATAGGGATACATCTTTATTATAAATTTGGTGAAATTCAATATCATTAAAGTCTAGAAATATCAAAGCCTCCTAATTTGGTATGAAAGCATTGTTCATGACTGTTCGACACCATAATCATCCGCATTGACTACTCAAATAGTGGAGATAATATTTTATCAATAAATGTATCTAAGGATAATTACATTGAACATTAGTTATTATAGGGCCTTCTGTTGACCAAGGCTATCATAAATGATGGAGTTGAATAACTATCATCATATTTTCTATTTCTGATCCCCTTATGATCGATGAATACTACTCTAGAGGTAGTCCAATAGGGAAATCATACAACCATTCATAGGATCATCTGGTTCAGGGTTATAATTGATCCCTTTGATGTCTTTCAAACTGCTTTGAACAAATAGTGACACCATTATGTGATGTGAAATTATGATCAATGTTTTTTCTCTATCTAGATATTCTAAACTTGATGCCACATTTTCCATTGTGTCTTTTTAGCCATTCAATGAATGTGGGATGTTAAAAAAATGGTACCCAGGATAATTATACTATAAAAAACCACTCATAATCATTCAGGGGACTTATCTCTTATTTTATAATAGTGTAAACAACATTGACTAATTTTATTACCAACTCTAAGTCAACATTAATGTTTATATGGGTCACTATAATTTTCATTCTGAGTTCTAATCTAGCAGTGAGGGCCAAGAATTCTACCTCACTATTTGTGAATTTGTCTTACAATAAGAAATAATAAGGTAGGTTAACCTTTTCAAAAGAAGCATGAATGAATCCTGGGAAGACTTTGTTGAGCCTATTGTCTTCTATCTTCTTTACCATTGGGATTTAGTATATATCATCAAAATATACATCACGTATTTGGAATGAAACTTTAATAGATAATATTTCATTGACTAGTAGTCCAGTATTCATATAAATTTATTCTAAATAAGGATCAGCTATGAATAAATTTTCCAAAACATGTCCCTTTGTTTCCTTTTTTTGTATGAACCAAATGTCAAAATACTCCAAGATGACCACCAATTGTACCAAAATTCTAGTCTACATAGGATGGTTGATAATGTATTTGTGCATGTTAGATCAACACACCAAATGATCATCGTTATTATGTAAGTAGTGCCTCATTTTGGGAACTTCAAAGTTCAACACAAGACAATTATTCTCAATTTCATAATATGGAGTCTCATTATCAAGCATCGTTCTACTGAGATAATAATGTCCTTTTCATTTCTCTCATCATCATTTTGTGTGAGTAAATCACCCAGTGACTTCTCTAATTATATATCATATAAGATGAGTGCATTTCTATTGATTAGTGGAATCTACAATGATGGAATCAGAAAATAATTCTTGAGAAAATATAATTCTTCTTGGTAGACATCAGTCTATTAATATGTGGCCCCTTTTTTCAAGAACTTATTAAAGGATAATAACTTTCCATAATAATTTTTTATAAATCATTGTATATATATAAGTCATCATTACAGTCTTCTAAAATATTAGGATTTTAAAAGAGGTATCATGTTAAGGATATGAATTTTTTACATAGGATTCACCTTTATATGATGATGTCATACTACGACGCCGAAAAACATTCTCTAACTAACACCAAGGGCGCACTTCAAGAGGGTTTTTTTCATGTACTATCGAATCTTGTAAAAAATGGTCTCAAGGTTAGTAAGATGGATATAACATTTCAGAGATTTTACTACCAAATAATCAGCATAGTACCTGATATACTTTCCCATAAATACTATAAAATTATAGTGTATTTAATTTTAGTATGTAGATCTACCATTCTTCAGGTTCAGCGAAATCATAAATTATAAATATACTACTTGAGGTGACATGAATATAGTGGTTTCTTCATCTTCAGATTCCATTTAGTTTTTTTTTACCCTAAATATCCATCAATGAAGTATAGGGCTTGATATCCAGCTATCACACCAATACGAATTAATGCAATTGGAACATGCAAATTATCTTTTAGAATGTACCATATGAGATCTCCAAAATAAATGAACACTCTAATTTGACTATTTTTCTTCTTTATCAGGATAATATTGGAATGAAATTTTGGATATTTCACTTCTTAAAAGATGTTTTCTTTGATGACCATATGAAATTTGGTTTAAATTTGAAAGCATGGGTTGGATGTGTCCTTCTGGAAACCTACTTGTAGCCACAATGGTCTTCTGGTAGACCTAGTGGTGGGTAGCCATGTTAGGACCACGACATGTAATTTATATGTAATTCAAGGAAATCACATCTTAATGATACTTTTGAAAGGATATATAAGCCTCTTTCTCTTCTACGGTTATATCTGCACTGATTAGTATAGGTTGGGGATCCTTCTATATGTCTTAATTTTTTTGTGTAAGTTCATTGCTAGTGGTAGAGATGTCATCCTCTAATGCTGGAGGAGCAACTTTCATATCATCCTCTTCTTAATCTTCATATTCCTCTTCTTGTTTTTCTAGGTTCACATGAGGTTGGATGAGTGATAATGGTGAATCTTTAATGTCAGAAGGGGGTTCAACATTCTAATATTCAGAGGTATATATATCTCCATTCACTATTGGTAATATAGTGATTCCTTCAAATTCAAATGATAACATTATGTCCAACTGAATCCATGGAGAAAATTTGAGGTTTTCTCTTTCTGAAAGGTCACTACTAATAAGAGGATTAGATACCTCTTTCATACTATCAAATTCATATTTCATGATTAATGTCCCAAGTCTTGATGAGTAAAGATCCTATTTTTGAACCCATATTCTCAATATGATATACGTGAAACACATACTCATCACAAATCACATTGAATGTTTTTTTCAGTGTCGTTTCTAGACCATTCATGGTGGTAACCCATGAAACATAATTAGTCATGGGTTTCTTCAATTTTCTTAGATAATATCCTTCATCAACGTATTGATCTTCACAACATTCAAACATTGGTTTGTCACAATATAATTTCATACTTTTCCCATTGATGTAGTACCTTATAAATTGGTTATATGAATAAGGATTGATGCATTTTCGTGTAGAGAAGGAATTTATTGTATGAAATTGAATGATATAACTTTTCAGGTGAACATGAATTCAAAATTGGATACTAGGTCCTCAAATTGAGTTATGATCCTGCTCTTACCCAGGGGATTTTCCTCACTCTTATCAAATCCCTAGAGTGTCATGGCGTAAGGAGTCAGGTTAGCTTCATTGTAACCCATATAAAAAATCATTTAGATTTAAATTATATTGACCCCTATTCCATTATCAATGAAATGTCATATGATGTCAATATCATCTAGTTTTTCCTATACATACAATGTAATGATGTTTCCCTATATAACAACATCCTTATCCTATTCTATAAAATAGATGAAATCATGGCATTCCCCAAGGTCAATTTTTATATGGTGTACCTCAGTAGTAGTGTCCTTGTCTTCATCCTCCTATCGGCTTAGCAGAACCTTCACAAGTTCTTCCTCAAGTTCCTTTGATAAGTTGAGAGCATAGAAAATTAAAATCTTCATTATAATTTTATCCAACTAATTTATTATTTTGTACTTATGAGTTAATGGCATGTGCCTTATTATAGGCAGTTTTAACCTAGAAATAACCTTTGAGGATGAATTTATTGGGGTACTCAAGTCATCTGGTTGATTGGATTTAGGGTGTACTTTTGGTACTACTATATTAGGCCCACTAGGAATGCCTACCCACCTGGGATGACAAGACTTCTTGTTCCCTTCCAATTGATCATCCAAAATAATTAGTCCTAGAAGACATTTAGTATATGAAAGTGAGTTTCCATAATCTTCATTTTCCCACTAAAGGTATCTTCCATGAGTCTTGTCATCATAGATGGACCTTGTAGGGATGTGTCTAAAATGTTTAGATCTGCAATAACTATATCTTCCCTTACCTTTTTAGATACTTTGGGCTTGACTTGTAGTTCCCTGATTTAGTAGGGATCTCATATTCATAATCCTTCTTATCATGATAAAATGGTTTTATTAAGTGAATGGAATTAATGGAACTGAAGATCAATTAATTTTCTAATGATAATTATTCTTGATGAGGTAATCCTTATGATATCATTTGGTGGGGTAGTTCCTGTCCTCCAAGTATAGGAGGCAGAAATTACGAGATATTCAGGCTTGGAACTAATCTTTTCATAGGTTCATCTTCAGGTACTTGAATTTTACCCCGTGGGTTTGTTTCTTCCTGTATAATTGCATCATGGAAAACTATGGTTCCAGTGAATCTAATAGTACCATATAATAAGGTAGTGGGGCACATTTGGTCGGTTTATATATTCCCATAGGATATCGTGATTCTTATACATTTTTTCTTTATCATCCAATAATTTAACTTTTATGCACCCATACTCGTAACTTATTTCCATTCAACTTCTAATTTATTATTTTCATAGTCAACCCTTTTTCAATTCAATTTCAAATATTCTAACTTCTTTTACAAAATGTCATTGAAGTAAAACTAATCTTAGATGGTGTACCCCAATTATTGGGTAAAGTGGTAGTAAGATTGTTGATCATAAAGACCAATATTATTGGGACACTAGGGTTATGGAAGTTTCAATAAATATTTTTCCATGGATGTTTTAAAGCAACCTAGAACTTGTTTTTATCTAATGGAATTATCTTTTTTCTATCATTTTTCAAATGAGGATCATTTTTTTCCATACCCTCATCCCGACTGGGGTATTGTTGCTGATGTTGTTGTTTAAGAAGACGTGTTTTGTGAGGAGGTGTTATCTTTGAAATAGGAGACTTCATATAAAGTAGTATTGAAGTTATGGTCATGTTTTGAATTCATCTTGTTCTTTTCCCCTGATCCATTGGTGTTTGTATGGATTTAGCTCTAGTTCATAAACTAGAATCCTCCAACCTCTAGTAAACTACGAAAATATCTTGGAACTCACCTAGATATTTTATAGGTATAAGTGGAATTTTTACCTCATCAAGAAGTATTTCAATGAAAATATAAAACAAATCATCTTGGGGAATTTTCAAGTTCATGGAGTACGTAAAACCATTCCATAATGTGATAAATTTGGAGACCCTCTCATTTTATTAATATCTTCCATTTGATATTTTTAAGATTGTTTTCTTCTACTACATAGATCAAAATTGATAAACAAATTATATGCAAACATCTTCCCACCCCTTGATGAATCTAACTGATAAACTTGTATACTACAAATGGATGGTCCCTTAATGGTTTGTTTTAATCATCTAATACTATAATCCCCTCTCTACTCAATATTTCCCAACATTGGACCACATCGAGATAGAAATTGCATGAGATGTTTCTCTAGACCTCCCAACCCATTGAACATAAAAAATGTTGGATTCTTACAAGTTATCGGGTGAGAGTTTCATCCATACATTCATTGAAAGCATTTATATTCAATTTTACTGGTTCATTATTACCTTCCACAACATCGAAATTGTTTTTCAAGGACTCATTATTAGGGATGATCTTTGGGTAAATTATAGGTTGAGCTTGAGCTTGAACAGGGGGAACAACATGTTGGACTATATGTAGTGTACCATCTTGTATCTATGATTGATGACCTATATAGGCTAACCCATGATATTACTTTAATAACAGTGCTGATTATATCTCTAATGAGGGGAGATCATGGTATTCCATAGATAAAGGCTATAAATATATAGGTTTTTGACTACCCATGTCATGTTTTGGTTCTGTATCTACTTCTATTTCCAAAAATAATTCTATTTTCTAAGGTACATCAGACGCATGACAATGATGAGGATCTACTTGAAGAACATAACTATCCGGGATGTTTACTCTAAGAAATTCTACATAAAGATTATAAAGCATCATTATCACTTACTAAAACTAATAAAATATTTCCTCAAGTGTAATAGGTTCACCCTATTTGGGTGGAGGGTAAAATGTGGTTGTGCCTTTACAATTTTACATAGATTATTCTTGTCAAGGAAGTGATAATTGATTATTTGAGGGAGATCCCAATTTCATATAAACCCTCTATTTTCTGTTACTCAAAACATCTTTGATAATTTCCATCTAGATCATGTTTTGGATGGAAGCATCCTCCTCTTATTCCCAAATATTTGATCCATATTTCATAGAGCCCACAAGAGTGTAACTAATGATGATCACTAATGAATAATACATTACAAGTGCATAATTAGTTTAAGAATGTTATAAGGAGAAACTATTCTTGGGATATCATCAGGCATATTTGTGATATTTGGGAGAAATGTTTCTCTTAACACGTAGGTTTTTATAACAACCATGATGGGGTTTTATCCTTACCATAATGAATTTACTCAATGACTTTTGAAAAAGATTAATTTTGTGGGAATCTCTAGATAGTTCTATCATACGCATCACCAATGAAAAAATTGGGTCACATAAAGGTTTAGACAGGGTGATTCCACATTATCGAATCCTCTTAAAAAAAGAAATCCGCAATATCCATTTGGGAAAAGGTTGAGGTAGAAATTCCCCCAGCCCTATGGGATGGGGTTCCCCTTGATTCATTTTTTGGTAACATTCAACAGGATTAGGAGATCTTATAGGGGTGTTGTGGTAAAAATGCACACCATCCTTGTGGGATGAATTTTCCCTCGTATTTATATGTAAAAGACTAATGTGACATAGCTTTTGATGTTTAAAAGTTCATTTTAAGCTGATCTAGTTGCATTTTATAATTTTTATGTGACATACTTTCTTTCTGAGGCCTTGTTGTTGTTTAGAAATTTTCCTTCCATAAGAGAGAATATTTCATAACCTTTTAAGATTCTTCATTCAACATTTTGTTAAGGGATACCTCTCACTAGGGATGATTTTTCGGTTATATTTATTTGGAAAATTTATATTGATGGTACCACATTCCATGAATGGAACTAGCTCTCAAGAGACGACATAGAGAAATGAAATTATATGACATCAAATTTTATGGGGATTTTCTTATTAGATAGTGGTGTAAAATGAAATGATTTTTGTTCTCCCCATCCCCTGATATAATCACTAGTGGGTGAGTAGATGGTAAACTTCTGTAAAAGTTTTAATGCATCAAGACATGTTCATTTCAGACCCTCCCACAAATTTTTCAATTTCGGGCATTGTGCAGTTGGAAGAGAAGTTATGTAAATTTGATGATGAATTTATTTTACTACATTGTCATGATTTAAATATCCTTTCAAATTAATTAATATGTATTTCATGTTGTGAATATTTTTCCATAGGTTTAATCAAATTTCATGTAGACACTCTTCTGAGAATTCGTCTCGAATATAATATTGAGGGTTCAGTAGTGGACAAAACATAACCAATGTGTTTTATTTGAAAATTTGCTTAATCATGAGGAATTAATCTTATTTTTCTTCTTCAAAAGATTCCTCCACCTCATATGATCAATGAATTTTCTTCTTGTCTTATTTATTGTAATTTTCATGATTATGGGGAGTCACATTTGATGTGTTGTAAGGTAGTTGATCCAAGGGTGGTTTGGAGAATTATCATTGTCTTGGAGTACCTTTTAGTTGATCAAGGATATAACATATCAATGATAAAAAATTACTCTTGAATAACCCCATCATATCGAGTTCCTTTACATATGATATCTTTCTTATAATTGATTCATTAAAGAGAGTACCTTGTTGTCAAAATAAAATTCCACCCTGGGGAGGACCTTCACAGTGAATTCTTTTATAGGGATAACAACCAAAATTTATTAGCATTAAACTTAACTAGGTGTTGATGTGGTTTATAACCAAGGTAGGGCCTTCATGGAGGATAATTGATAGGGGATTACCTTCTTTCAATTTGAACATATGACCATGATGAGGTATTCCTTGGTACTCATCAAGATATAGATTCTCAATATCGATTATTTTGAAATCAATAATGATTTATTCATGACAAATATTATGTGTAGGACCTCCAAATCTATTGGTATCAATGTTTTAGAGCGTTAATTCAATGACGTTTCTTATACATTCTTAAATTAGAAATGAAATAGAAGGATCTTGGGCCTTCATTGCTAGTTGTTTGATGGCCATAAGAACATTGTTCTTGAGGGTAGTAGGATTTTCATCCTTCTCTTGATTTTCCGATTACCTTGGGTGATACTTATTTTTAGATGTTCTATATGGGGTGCTTGAAGTTACATTTTGTAGAAAATTACTTCTATAAATGGGAACTTGTTTTAGTTACTCTCATGTTTCTCCTAGAATATGTTGATTGGATTATGGAGTTTTTAAGGGATATATTTCTACCCTAAAGTGTTTGTTGAAGTGTAATAATAATCTATAAGTGGAATGTGTGTGCATTCATAGTCATGTTACACATTTATCATGGAATTTTATAGATTAACATCCTATATGGATGAGGAATATGTGTATGATAATGAGGGACCATAGTATCATTTTTATGGGCCACTTAAGATGTATAAGATGGATTGATTTCATGAATACTAATCACTACAAATGCAACCATTATATCTTTAAAAACATGTAAAATGTGGATAAGAATATATTCATGTCCTTCAATCATTTCCATGATGTATAAGGTGACTTTTGATTATAGAATATGAATATATTCTCATTATGTAGTTATAGAAGGGATGTATTCCTTCTTATATCCTCCATTTCTTATGAATATATATTGATAATCATCATATGAAAGGAAATGTTTATATCCCTTCCAATAAATTATTGTTCGGACATGCTCACATTTTCCTTCAGTTGTTACAAAACTATTTTCAATGTCTTAATATGAGAGATTAGGTATATGGGAATACTCATATGTTTCTACCATGTCATGTTGGTTGGATTATCTAGTGGGAATGGGGATGTGGGACTCTTCATATTTTTTTAATCATTTCCCTCGATGTTCTATATCCTCCTCTCTATTCTGAGTGACCTGAGCTATATCTCATGAGGAAACATACCTATCATACTAATGACTTGGGTTTTATGTAGTTTTGTTGGTGGTAGGTTCTTATTTAATCCCTTCTAAGTTACTCTTGAGGTGTTAAGATAGGACCCTAGGAGACCTCATGATCTACCACTCTAAGGTAAGGTAGGAACATGTTGTTGCATTCTAGGGAAATTCTTCCGAAACAATTAAATATGCAAATGGATTCCATTTAAATTTTGGTCACCCCCCATATAATGATCCCTTATTAACATACATTAATATTACATAACATTTTAATAATACTTAAAACATTAAACAAACAAATTTCCAATGGCCGTATTTGTTTAGTGCTCTTGGAAACATGGAAACATGGAAACATGAACACTAGTACATAAGTGAGATACATTATCTCCCACTAGAATCTTCTACAATAGAAAAATTCTTAAAACATCAAACATAATACATATATTCATAACCTAGTGTAGGAAACAAAAAAAAGGTGAGCTAAGATGCTCAGTCAGGGTAAAAAAGGGAGACATATAAAAATACACATGAGCACTGGGTATGAGAACGTTATCATGAAAATATATGATCATACACTGCATATAAAAGATCAAAATTAGGAATCGTGGTATAAATATTGGAAGTTCATAAGACATAAATCAAGTGAAAATAAAGGACATAATCCATGGAAAAAGATAGGAAAAAACATGAATTATGGAAGACACATAAGAATATTATATGATTTCTATAATAGTTAAGGAATAACTAGAAAGTCCATATTAGTTGAAGAAGTACTTTATTGAACCATGTCCACACAGAGATCCAGCCCTGTATTACTGAACTATGTTCACTCCTCATTCCATCCCTCTAATTCTGAACCGATTTCATTTCATGTTCAATCCTATTAAAGGGAGTTCATTTCTCATTCCATCCATGTCTATCTCATGAGATATATATATTTACCCATTGCATTAGGGATAGATATAGCTCTCACCCATCTGATAATGAAATCATACACATATCTATTACAAGATCATAAATAATCATATCATAACTCATGAAATGAAAAGGGTATTATAAAAATGTAATCATATCATAACCTATGGAAAAATATAGGTCACATAATTATTTCATCATGAACATAACCCATGAAAGGAATAGGGTTTCAATAGTATAATACTCATGAAAGAGAAATGGGTTTCACAAACATCATTACATCAAAACATAAACCATTCAGAGAAATAATATGAATGTAAACATTGAATCATTTCTAAAGAAATAAAGTATTAACACCAAAATATGTTATAATTGATGGTAAATAATTTTGAAAAATCTATTAAAAACATTTCTTGATGAAAATATCCTTTCTACATTGAAAAGTATTTTTGAAACATAAAATCTTTTGAAAACCTTTTTATTTGAAGATATATTTTAAAACTTATAACAGAATAATTTAAAACTATAAAAAATATTTAAACCCCTTTTTAATTGAAAATTATCATCAAATATCTTTTGGAAACATTTTTTATATAACCATTTTTATAACATGGTTTTTGAATACAATATATTTTTGACCGAAGAGATAGATGGATGAATTTTACAAAAAACATTACCAGAAGCACCAAAGAGTGAAAACATTGTACTTATATGTGAGGATATCTTTGAAAATAGAGGAAAAAGAAACTAATGAATATTAATGATATATAGATCACAATATTTCATCAAATACACAACATCATAACAATCTTGAAAAGTGATTAGATTGTTTAAATAAACTCTTACCACTTGGTTACTTGGGATCATACTCTTCATGTAAGAAAATAAAATTACATGAATATTAAAATATCATTAAAAGAAGGGTATTCATGATATTACATGTAAAATAGAAGTACATATATCTTAAAAAATAGTTTAGGAGAATACAAAACATGAGCGTCAAAGAAGGAAAAGTGAGAAAAAATCATTTTTCCTGATTTGGTAACTTTTGAAACCTAAACCCAACGAAGGAACAATAGTAAAATGGATCTCTAAAAATATTTAATTTTAATTTTCATAATAATTTAATACAATAATATGTATTATATACACAACACAAAATTAAAGTGTTTCGAACAAAGATTGAATCTTATAAAAATAAAAGTGAGTTGAAATCCTTTTACCTTGTGTCTTGACTCTCATCATACTCGTTAAAACCACCTGAATAATAAATATGAAATTATTAAAATTATTTTAAAGAAACATGTTATTATATATTATTCCATATATGGTATAATTATTATAAGGCCCCAGCCTTAAACCTTACTTAATCTTGAGTTATTACAAGATTGCACGTTGAGGATCTTTTCGGGTTTAGAGTTTTAGAGAATTAGATCATAAGACTTGCATTACATTCCACATATAAACAAAGTGGTTACATAAAGATAGTATTCTTCATTCCCATCAATGGAACACACATTTAAAATAAAACATGGATTAATTCTTGACACATCCTTGACTCTATCATCTTATCATGTACCTTTCCCTTGACCTGTGAAAAACATTTCAAAAACTTGGGATGAGCATAAAAACTCAGTATGGGTTATAAAAAACATGGAAAGGAAACATGAGTTCATATGTACATAAGAATGAAATCATACTTTACCCATAAAACATAGGCACTTTAACACGCCTCATAAAATCATGAATAAATCATAGAAACCATAAGACATAAAGGTAACTTGAGGCATTCATAACATTCTTACGTAGGGAGTAACCCTCTTGGTTACGTTTGGAATACCCATCACAGTATATTCCCTAAAATCTCTTCGGAGAAACCTTAACGTTTCACTCCTTCGCGTTACCCAATGCATTGGAGAGCTATAACGGGCTCACCCGCCCTTAGTTTATCACGGAACCACCCGTCTTCATAATAATGCCCAAGAACCATAACATAATCATATCACATAAAACATGCATAAAGGAAACATAAAATTTCCACATTTCAATCATGAGATATCAATACAACACATTGATATAATAAAAACATTATGAAAACCATTTTCACTACCAAAATAAAAGAAAAGTAAAACATGGTATTTATTTTTCTTTTAAAAAAAATTATGGCTTGTAGAGGAAGCCGAAACTCAAATAACGGTCACGACGACGGAGAAGTCGTTGTCGCCGCATACGTACGACAAAAACATTCCCTTTTGTCGTTTAGTAAACGCTTTGTATAAAAAAGATTCCTTTTGAATAAACGTAAAAGTCAAAGGGGTTTACACACCGTATAAAAGAAAGTTGTGTATAAAATAAAATATGCCTCAACGAAAGGAGATTGAGACGAAGTCCCATACAAAGATAATTTTTAAAATAAAATAGATACATTATGTGTATTTACTATAAGTACACATAAATAAAGTACCAATACAAGATACGACATAATAACATAATGACATAATTTGAAAGTAGGAGATTAACCCAAAGAATGGAAATTGGGTTAAGAAGTTCCCATACCTCGTATCTGACTTGACCCGACCGTTCTTTAAACTCCTGAATAATAAACTTTAGTTAATCTCTACTTGATTATGAATCTTTTCCAAGTTCATTATTTCTTTTATACCATGTTATGAACATCATGAAATCATTTAAGTTAATAATGTTCATTTTGTCGGTATTTGGTTCTTAAGTCAAAAATAGACTTCTTACACTTACATGTGGTTAATTTGGTCAATGTTTCATTATATCCAGAATGGTATTCATGATGTAGATATCATATATTTCATATATATCCAGTACATACATGTATTTAAAATATTACATAATCATTTAGAGGTAAGAAATGAAATGCACCGTTCATGGAGACGGTAAGCCGTACGTACGCATGAACGCTACTTTCATTTCTTTGTCATATTAACGGAATTAAAACTAAATGAGACTTATGTATATTTTAATTCCAGAATTATATTCATCATTTAGATATATCATTAATTATATATATCCATTATATACATGTACTTTTAATAGTACATTACATTTGGGGATAAGAAATGAAATGCACCGTTCATGGAGACGGTAGTCCATACGTACGCATGAACGCTACTTTCATTTCTATCTCATACTTTAATGGAAATAAATGATAATGATATATATAGGTATATTATAATTCCAGTATAACATCATATATAATAACTTTAAATCCATCCTTTACACATCCCACATATGGCATTAACGAATCACATCACTTTGAGGGGGCGGTAGTCCGCACTTCCTTAAATGAAGATATCGCGTATACCCATAATGGAAGCCATAAAGGTAAGACACAAATGAAAAATACAGAAGCATAAGTAAAACATAAACATATTACATATCATATATAAAAATAGTGACATCATAATGGCCACCTTTGAAGGTGTTAAATGAGTATTGAACAATCATTGTTTCGGGAGGCAGAATTTCGCCATCCACAGAAACCGTATGTTCTTTAACCATTTGATGTAGTTTTGTGAGAGTGTAGATCAAATAAATCTTATAACAACATCCTAGTATATTGATGATACTGGTGTTGTTACAAAAGAATTATATAAAAAGAGTTTAGGGGGTTGGAGAAGCAAAATAAAACAAATGAACATGAGAGAATGAATTACCTTAAAAAGTGTAACTCCCTTTGAGTTGAGCCTAAAGGCTTCCTTTAAAAGGATTCTGCCCAAAGGGAATCCTCTAGGATGAGGAGAGGGATGTGGAGAGAGCAAATGGGCAGGGGTTGGCCGAGCCAAAGGCTTGAAGAGTGTGTGAAATGAGGTAGAGGTGGGGGCCTTTTATAAGGGGAGAGGAGGGGCACTTTTGGAAAGTAAAGAAACATTACATTATTTGAAAATGTGTTTCGGTTTTAAAAGGTCCCACATTGATGGAATTCGTGGATAAGGTGATAAGGCATCGAAATCCATTCATCCAATTGGTTTTGGACATGTGTAGTTCATAGATTTTATTTTATCTTTCCATTTTATTTAAATCGTCAAATAATGATGTCATCGCTGCATCATTATTATGTCATAAATAATTTAATTTATTTAATGTCTAAAAATTATAAAACAAATACCATGATGTAGGAAATCTTTTTATCTTTCCATTTAATATTTATAATCAAAATTTGGACTTGTATAACCCCACTTAAAAATTGTTTTCGCAAAACATATTATGTTTGTGTCATTTTCACTTTAACATTTAATAAAAAGTAATTTATGTTATTTCCCAACAAAAGTGGATACATGGGGTCCCCAAGTTAGGCCATGGCTTGTCTTGGTCGGCCATGACACAACCAATGAGGTTGGGACATGTGTCTAAGTCATTTTATATTATTAAAGCATTATTTATACATTAAACTACCCTAATTACCACTAATCGCGATTAAGAACTTAATAAGTTACTATTCACCAAAAAATTATTTTAATCTCATTGAACCACATTTTACTTCTTAATGACAACCATGTATGTCGGATTTTCAAAATTCAATACACATTAGTGGTAAAATTTCATTTAACTGAAAAATCAGTTTGCTTGATTACCACTTAGTGGTTTCACTATTCATCAAAAATTGAAGTTTTTCAGAAAATTACCAAAAATTCACTCTAAGCTATATTTGATATTACGAATTCAAAAATGAAGTCTATTTTACAAAATTCAAATCATATAAGTCACATTAATTAATTTAATAATTAATTCCCGCTGCCAGAGCAAATAGCGTGTTTTTACAAAACAATAAGTATCAAAAGATTGACACCAGTTTAAGTCTAATTTCAAATCGAAATTGATTCCAATGACCACCATTGGATAAAATGGTAAAAATATATTCTAATTTCACTTCAAAACCAATTCAAAACATAATCTAATCATATAAATAAATTAGATTAAAAAGTAGTTTTGATGTAAAATGCAGTATTTTTCACTATTCATTTAAAAATGAACATTGTCAGAAAATTACCAAAAATTCACACAAGGTAAATTTTGATGTCCCAATCATAAAGGATAATTTTATTTTGACAAACATAGTTTCTAAAATTGTCAAAATATAGATTCAAAAATGGTTTTCCATCAAAAGGCACTAAAACAATCCTTTAAGAATATTAGTGTATTCCATGCATAAGATTGTATTTATTTTCATTTTAAGCCTCTAAAACACTATCTTTATCATTAATAGACATAGATAAAAATATCTATTATTCATTACTTACTTGGGATGTTACAATTATGACCTTATATTACCAACTTGTTATCCATTTTATGTTAATATTCCACTTCAGGTAATATTTGATTTTTAATTCTTTACATGTGTCTTAATTTGTTATATCTTTGGTCTTTATACATATATCATGATTACAGAATTTAAACCATGATATAAATATCATTTATATCTAGTATATTTTTATTATAATAATCCATATAATATAGAATTATGAAATGGAATACACCATCCATGGAGACGGCAAGTCGAACATACACATGAATGCTATTTTCGCTTAATTATCATATTGAAAGTAATAAAAAAAAGTAAAATACATATATATTTATATATATAATTTTTAAATTATATTTATTATATCATATATATTTACTAAATACATCTATTATACATTCCATGTAGTGTATAAATCAATTGCATCGCTTTGAGGGGCGGTAGTTCGCACTTCCTCAAACAAAATTATCGTATTAACACAAAATAGAAAATATAAAGATAAGAGTTTTAAAAAAATTAAATAGGTATAAAAACATTATAAATATTATATATAATTATATTTTACATATTAATTTCTAGTATGATTGGTGGTAATGGTAAAATTAACAATCATCGTTTGGTGAAGCGGTAGTCCGCCGTACACATAAACAATATGTTCATTACACATTAGGTGGAAGTGTGTTTATGTGTTGGTGTAAACCGTATCATAAAAACATATTATTATATTTATTATTATGGTATTGTTATAAATTCATGCAATAAGATTATTAAAGGGAGTGGATAATGAAAATAAAATAAATGAGTTAGTGGGAGTGTGTTGCCTCTTAAATGGGTAAATGATTTTGGTTTGTATCAAAAAGCTTCCTTGGAATACATTATGACCAACGAGAGGACATTAAGAGGAATGGAGGATTTATATGAAGTTTATTGGGAAGATATCTTATTATCCAATGTTGTTTTATAGGTTCTGAATAAGAGGGATTGGTTGTGGCCTTTTATAGGGAAGGAGTAGCGGCACTCTGGTAAATATTTGAAGGGAGAATTTCAGCCACGTTTTTCATGTTGAAAGTGGATATAATAATGATAAAAACACTAGAAACGGGACTATAGGGTCTAAAAAAGTCCATAAAATGTATTTTTTGGATTTTTATAGGTTTTTTTGGACCTTTTGGTTAGGGTTTAGTCTTTAGTTAAGATTTATTTTTACGTTAGTCGATATAATTAATTTTAATTATCTCAAAAATATTTTTGTTAAAAAAATAAGTTGAAATTATTAGAAATTATAAATTAATTTTATTCAAAATATGGAATAAATTTATCCAAATTAAATTCTCATAAGTGGCAGAAATTAATTTAAAATTAATCATGTAGTCGGGTTAACAATTTGGGTTTTTAAAGTAAAAAAATAATCAAAAATTTTCTAGGTTTTTATATCCATTTTCACTATGGAATTGGTTAAAAATAACTAAATTGAATAAATTGATAAATATATAATATAATTAAACTTTTAAACCAAATTAAAATATAATTTAACATTATAAATAGATTAGATGAAAATTCATTTTTGACTTAGAATCTGATATTTTCCACTATTCGTTAAAAAATAAGTTTCTTAGAAAAATCCAAAAAAATTACCCAAATATAATTTAGATGTTATAAAAATATAAATTTTGTTTATTTTATCAAATTAAATTCAAAATTGTGTCTAAAATTAATTTTATTATTTTTTACAGAAGGACATTAAAAGAGGTTCATTCAAGAAAACGATATTTTAGAACATAAAAAGACTTTACCAAAAAACATGTATTTCATTATCAATATGTTTTATTTATATATAAAACTTATAAAATATATTTGAAAATTAATTTCTACCATTAATATAACTAATATTAACAAATAGTTTATAATTATCTTATCCTAATAATTATAACCATAAAATTATGTTTTGTAGAAACATTAGTGTTGCAGGTAATGTATATCACGTCGGTGTTTTGTGTAACATATTTCAAGTCATTGTTGCGGATAAAATATGATAATATGGTTCCATGTGAAAATAATGTTTTACATAGTTCATTATAGGACATAAGTTAAAAATTATTTGAAAAAAGGCCCACAAAACCTTGGCCTCTTATATTTTACCCCACTTAAAATAAAAGTTTCCCTGGAAAATCATCACTCGGGTAAAAAAATAAGGATAATTATACTTCATTGTATCCTCATGTTTGCACATAGCTTCCTCTAACTAGTTATTTTGCCACAAATATTTGACTAGGTGAGTGGTATTATTTCCTAGATCTTTCTCTGATCAGTCCAAAATTTCAATAGGTTGTTCTTCGTAAGACAGATACTTATCTTATAGTATGACCTCCAATTTTAGTAAATGTGATGGATCTGAAATGTACTTCCTCAAGAGAGATAAGTTGAGCACGTCATGGACATGGAAGATATTTGAAGGAAGTACCATGCAATAGGCTACCATCTTGATATGATCAAGAATCTCAAAGGGACCGATATATATAGGGATTAGTTTCCCTTTCTTCCAAAATCACATAACTTTAATCCATGGTGAGGCTTGTAGAAAGAACATTTAACTTACATCAAATTTCAGATCTCACTTATGGTTATCAGTGTAAACTTTACACTGAATTTTATCTACCCTGATATTTAGATGAATGGTTTTAACCTTCTCTTCTATTTCATTAGAAATCTCAAGTACCAATAGCTTTTTTTGTCCAACCTCATCCCAACTTGTTGGAACTCTACATTTATTTCTATAAAGGGCTTCATAAGATTCTATCTTAATTCTTGATTGAATTCTATTTTTGTAAGAAAACTAGACTAGAGGAAGGTTGTTGATCCCAACCACCTTTTAAATCCAAATATCCTCTAGTGTTTGAATTATTTTTTCAGACAAACCATATTTCTGGGGATGATATGAAATTCAGAAACATAATTCTATATCAAGTGCTTTCGGAATACTTCATAGAACTTTTAGGTAAACCTCAGATCCTAATATGATATAATAAAATGGGGCACTGGATGAAACCATTCCACTTCCTTAATCTATATTCTAAAAATCATACCTAGGGATAAGTTTTCTCTTATAGTGATTAAGTGTACTTCCTTAGTAAGGGGATCGACTTACACCCATATAGAATTAATCCATTTAGAGTTTTTGGGTAGTCCAATGAAAAAATCCATATTGATGTTATCCCATTTCCACACTTTTATAGATAATGGATGGTATTTTTCAATTGACATTTTTCTTTCATGTTATGGAATAACAAGTGCTGATATACAAACACTATGATATCTCTCTTCATTCCAACCCACTAGAGGTATTATTTCTTGTCCCTATAAATATTAATACTTCTAGGATGAATATAGAATGATGAACTATGTGATTCCTCTTACAACTCCTTAAAATCTGGTATGGAAGGAACTCAAACACCATTGTTGAACCATATAATTCCATCCTGATCATGGTTAAACTCAGTAACATTTCAAACTTTATTTTATAGATCTTCATCTTCCTTCTCTTCCTCCGTAATCTTCACTAGTATAGAGGGTTGAACATTCATTTGAGAAAGATAATATTCTTCCCCTTCCTTTAGGACTTATAGATCCATTATTTTCAAATCCATAAATATTGGATATTATGTGATCCTCATCATGTATAATATATCATGATCATTTTGAATCAAGGCATCGACCATCTAATTCCCATCTCAATGGTGGTAATTTATAAAGTAGTAATAACAGTTTATCAACTCTAACCATCTTATCTACCACCTTTTGAACTCCCTCTATGTGAATATGTATTTTAAACTTTTATGATCAGTATATATATAACACTTTTTTCCATAAATATAATTCATCCACATCTTTAATGCAAAAATTACCACTTTTATCTCCAAATCATGAGTTGTGTACTTTTTTCCTTAATCTTAAAATATCATGAGGCATAAGTTGTAACCATGTAATTATTCATAAGAAAACATCCCAATACCTTCTAGTATACATATCCATAAATTAAAAACCCTTATCCACAACAGGGTAATGTAAGCACAGGTGCATAGAGAAATCTTATCATCAGTTTCTTCAAATCTTCGTCACATTCATCTAGTCATAAGAACTCGACACCATTCTAAGATAACACGGTTAGAGGATTAGATAGTTATGAGAAATTATCCACAAAGCATTGATATTATTAATTTATACCATGAAATATATGGATTTCAGTCACCATGGATGGTCTAGGCCAGAATTAAATAGCATTCCTCATTGATGGATCTATTGTTATACCATCTCTCAAGATTATGTGACTAAAAATGATATATTTTGCCGCCAAAATTTAATCTCTATAAATTTTAAAAATAGATTATCATTCATTTGGGTCATTATTTCAATTATAAAATGAACTTCATGCTCCTCCGTTCTCTTTTAATAGATAATTATATCATCCATAAGAACTACCAAAATCTTATTGAGGAAATCTTTAATGACTTTATTCATCACATATATAATTATGGATGGGGAATTAGTATGACCAAAAGGCATAATAATATATTCGTAATGTCCATAATTGGTATGGAATGTCGTCATGGGTATATCAATCTTCTTGAACCTCAATTGTTGATATTCAAAATGAAGGTAAATATTGGAAAAGTATTGAACTCCACACAGTTGATCAAACAAGTCATCAATATAGGGAAGATGATACTTGTTCCAAATTTTGATCTTGTTCAACTATTGATACTCATTGAAGAGTCACATCGATCTGTCTTTATCTTTCAAAAAAGGAATGGTTTCACCCCATGGTAACACACTTGTCCAAATAAATCCCTTATCAATGTTCTCTTAGAGTTACTTCTTCAATTCCTACAACTCAATCAGGATCATTCCATATGGTGACTTTGATATTATTGTGGAACTAGGTATAATTTTTATTGAGAAATCAACTTAACATTTTGGTGGAATTCTAGTCAAATCTTTCAGGAAGACATCTACAAATTCTATAACAACATGGATATCATTGATGTCAATTGTTTCCCTAACAATTTTAGATAAACAACCCTTTTGAATGGGAACTAAGACCCATACACTAGATGTAATCTCTATTATAGGGTGGTTTTAAATATCAAACATAACTTACTATAATTGAAAATTGATGTGTTATTTATGAAAATAAAGACAATCCATGCTTAAGATGACATAAAATTCAACCAAAGGAAGAATAACAATATTTTTAGGAATCACGTTACAACAAACATAAACAGGAGGGGAATCATATACTTGGGATGAAATCATCATCCCATTAAGGGTTTTCACTACTAATTACATATATAATAATTTTGGTGCAATCATAAAATTCTTATTGAACTATTTAGATAAGAAAGAGTGGGTAAAATTGAATCAAATAAGACATTAATAGTTCTAGAGTGGATGGAAAGTATACCGGTCATCATATCGTTATCACACCCCTTGTTAGAAATTGTAATTGCATGAGATTTTCCCTTGTCCCTCAGCATAAGAGGTTTTTTACATTAATCATCACCACCAAAACATACAATTTGGTAGTGTTTAGCATAACTCCCATCATCTGTACACTTGTATCAGTGAATTGTGGGAGGTGAATTCTATATGGATTTTTCTACACTAGATTTTTTAGGTAACTTTTTCCCATAATTTTGATATTAAATTTCCTAGTGATCATTAATTCAACACGTAAAACATTTACTTCTACCCATAATACAAGTTCCTCCATGCTTCTTATCACATTTATAGCATAAAAGAAAATTCAACTTCTTTTATCAATGTTTTTTGAGTTTTCTTTGAACTCCATCTTCCTTTTCCTGTCCAAACCATGAGGTTGATATGTGACTCCAACCTCCATTTCGACCATGATTTCACAGTGCACAATATATTTGTAGATATTATTGTCTCTTATGGAAAGTGACCTTATAATACTTGGCTTTAACACACTAAAGAACTAATGATCTTTACTTGTGGGTTGGATGATAATTCAGGAAACATACATTGCATGTCTTGTGATATTATCATCATAGGTACCAATAGACTCATCATCCATTTTCTTCAACATAAGAAACACTTTATCCATCATGGGGTATAGAATCTGAAGAAAGTAATTATTCAAAAATAAGTTATTAAACTCATCTCAATCCATGGATTCAATCTCGTCTTTCTACTTTGTATTCTTGATTAGAGTCCACCACTGATCGACTTCACGTTCTAACTGATAAAGAGAAATAATGAATTTCTAATGCTCTAAACATTCAATAATAGAGAATATATTTTCAAGAGTATTGATCCATTTTTCAGAAACAAGTAGAGTAGAAGTCCCACTAAAAGAAGGTGGATGTTGCGTTATGAAATACTCAATAGAATATTGTTCCCTCTGTTTCACATTTTGAAGTCCACCATTATTCATAGTTTGAGAAAGTGGTGTGATAATAGAAATGTGGTTTTTATTATAAATCTCATATAATTTAGTTATACTATGGGGCAAAATTGCTACATTTTCCATCATAATCACCATTAACACAATTCTATTGGGTTCCAAACATTGACTAAAACCAAAAGCCTAGAGTTAGTAATAGTAATCCAAATGAGGAATGACATAATCATGAAAAGTAACTTATAGGATATCTATCTTTTGACACCTTCCTTATTCTATAACACCATAGGTTTATCCTAAGTTATACATTTCAAAATTCTACTTAAATCCTTCATATTGATTCAGGAAGAGATCATTAATTCCCAAATAATATTCCATGGGAGTGTCATACTAGGTGTGCACTAAGGCCTATTGTTGTGTACCAAATTATCCTAAGTCCGGCCCAAAACATCTTGTCCTAGTTTTTACTCCTAGGTACATATATTCCAGAGTCACATCAACTTTTAGTATCCATATATGGATTTATTTCATAGAAACCACTCACTAATACTTTACAAAAATTCCAGGACATTCTAATAAACGTTATCCTTAGACATTCCCTTAGAGTTCTCACTAAGGTTTTCATATTCAGTTTCCAAAGGTTAACCAAACATTCTTTCAAATACCATCTATAATGACCCATTTTTGAGATACATTAACATTATATAACATTTTTGAAATAGTTAAATCAATATCGAAATAGACACTCAAAAACAATATTAGTTTAGTGCCTTTATAAAGTTAGAAACATTAACACTAGTACGTTAGTGAGCTACATTATCTCCCACTAGGTTCTTCTTGACTTGAGACCATATTAATAACATAAAACATAATACATATATTCACAACCTGGAGAAGAAAACATAAAAATGGGTGATTATAGATACTCAGTAAGCGTAAACACGGGAGGCATGTAAAAATAAACATGAGCATAGGGTATGAGAATGCGATCGTGAAAACAAAAGATCATACCCTGCATATCAAAGATCAAAAATATGAATCATGGAAAAAATATTTGATGTTCATAAGACATAAATCATATGGAAATAAAGGACAGAATCTATGAAATCATAATATAGGAATAAAACATGGAATTTTTGAAGACACATATGTATATAGTATGATTTCCATAGTAGTCAAGGCACTACTTCCAAGAACATCTTAGTGGAAAAAATCATTTCCTAAACTGGGTTCACACCATATTCCATCCATGTATTACAAAACTGATTTCACTAATCATTCAATCAATGTAATACTAAACTGAGTTCATCTCCCTTTTCAGCCCTACAATACTGAACCAATTTCATCTATTATTCAAGCCATGTTTATCTCATGAGATATAAACATTACCCAATGCATTGAGGGATATATAATTCACACCCATATCATAATGAAATCATACATACATGTTCCCAAAGATCATAAATAATAATATAATAACCCAAATAATGAAATGGGTATTATAAAACTATAATCATATCATAACCTATAGAAAAAATATAGGTTTCATAATCATTTCATCATAAACAAAACCTATGAAAATAAGAAGGTTTCAAAAGAATATAATTTGTGAATGAAAAATGAGTTTCATAAACATCATGATATCAGAATATAAATCATTCAGAGAATGAAAATTAAGCTAAACATTGAATAATTTCCCTGGAAAGAAATGAGTATCGTAAACCGGTGTTATCTTATATGGTAAATATGTTTAAATGTCTTTTTAAAACATTTCTTAAAGAAAATACCTTTTCTACATTGAAAAAAAAAATTAAAAATAGAACCTTTTGAAACACTTTTTCATTAAAGATATATTTGAAAACATATGACAGAAGAATTAGAAAATATAAAAAGTTTTTAAAGTACGTTTCCATTGAAAATTGGTTTCAATGATATTTTGAAAACATTTTTTTGATAACTTTTTTAAAAACATGATTTTTCATTACAATATATTTCTGACCTAAGAGAGAGACGACCAGATTTTACTTAAAAACATTACCTTGAGAAAAAAATATTTAAAATGGTACTAATACATGAGGATATCATAGAAAAATATAGGATAATTAAACTCATGAATATTCATGAGAGATGGATCATAATATTTCATCAAAGATGCATAATCATTAACAATCTCAAAAACCGATGAGATTATTTCAATAAACACATACCACTTTGTTACTTGGGGTCATACTCTTTATGTAAGAAAAAGAAATTATATGTATCTTAATATATCATGAAAAGAATTAGATTCATTATATAATGTTTATAATTTAATTATATACACCTCAGAAAATAGTTTAGGTGTATAACAAAACAAGAGTCTCAAAGAAAGAAAATAGAGACAAAACATTTTTACAGATTTGGTAACTTTTGAAACATAAATCCTATGAAAGATATATCATAGAATGGATATGTGAATAACCATAAATTTAAGTATACTAATAATTTAATACAATCATGGTAATTAAATTCACCACATGAGAGGAATGAGAGGCAGACATAGCATGTATCTCAAAGAAATATTATGTGAGATGAAATCTCCTTACCTTGTGTCTTGACTCTCATCGCACTCATTAAAACAACTTGTATAATTAATATATATTTACTATAAATATTATTCACAACCATATTATTATATCTAATACCATATATAGTTTTATTAAGACCTTATATTACTCACTTGGTGACCATCCTATGTGAAGGTTTCACTTTTGATAATATTCCCTTTGTTATTCACATATGTCTTAATTTGTTATATCGTTGGTCCTTATACTAATATCATGATTCCAGAATTTAAAAAATGATGTAAATATCATTTATATACATTATATTTTTATTATAATAGTCCATAAAATATATAATTATGAAGAATAATACACCGTTCGTGGAGATGACATGTCATACATACGAATGAATTTTATTTTCGTTTAATAGTCATGTTGAATGAAAGTAAGTAGATGAAATATATATGTAAAAATATGTATATATATAATTAAAAAAGTATATTTATCATTTCATATATCATATATATTAACTAAATCCATCATTAATACATTTCAAGTCATGTATGAAGGAATCACATCACTTTGACGGAGCGATAGTCCACACTTCCTCAAATGAAATTATCGTATTAACACAAAATCAAAAGTGTAAAGATATGTGTTGTAAAATAATTAGAGAAGATTAAAGACATAATAAATATTATATATAAAATATATAAATAGATTTTCCCTTATAATATCCACCATGAATTTCTGTAAAGAAAAAATGAACAATCACTGTTTAGTGAGACAGTAGCCTGTCGTACATGTAAAGAGTATGTTTGTTACCCATGTGTATAATTGTAGGTCAAACCATTTGTAGAAAAACATACTATTTTATTGAGTATAATTGTGTTTTTATACTAGTATGGAATAATAATATTTGAGGGAGTGCAGAAAGAAAATAAAATAATGGAGTTTGAGAGAGTGTGTTACCTATTAATCAGGTAACTCCTTTGGGTTAGTACCAAAAGGATTCTATGGAATAAATTATGCACAAAGGGAGTCTCCAAGGAGGAAGGTAGGATTTTTGGAATGTGTAATAGTAATATCTTGGATTAATGTTAGTGGTTTTGGAGGTTTGAATATGATGTATATGTGGCGGCCTTTTATTTGGGGCGGAGGAGTGGAGCTTTTGTAAATATATGAAGAATCAATTCCACCCACATTTTTCTTGTTGCAATTGGATCCAATAATGATCCAAAGTCGATAAAAGGCAGTATATGGTCAATATATGGATATCCAATGGATTTTTACAATTTTATAGTTTGTTTTGGTCCTTAAGGTTATGGTTTAGTCCATAGTTAATATTTATTTTACGTTAATCGAAGTAATTAATTTTAATTACATTCACTAATAATTTTGGCCAAAAACTATGTTAAAATAATTATAAATTTAAAATTTTCCTAATTATAAATATGGAATACATTTTTTCAAATTATAATCACATAATTGGTAGAAATTAATTTAAAATTAATCCTATAGTTAGGTAAACAATGTGGGTTTTAAAAGTGAAAATAATCAAACGTTTTCTAAGTTTCTATATCCAATTTCAATTTGAAATTGTTCATAATTACCTAAATTGGATTAATTGGTAGAAATATAATCTAATTAGGATTTTATAACATATTTAAAGTATAATTTAACCTTATAAATTTACTATATGGAAAAGAATTTTTTATTTGAAATTTGGTATTTTTCACTGTTCATCAAAAAATGAAGTTTATCAGAAAAATACAACATTTTAACCCTAATATAATTTTGACATTTTAAAGTCAAAAATTAAGTTTATTTTATCAAATTAAATTATTAAATAAGTTTATAATTAGTTTTATTATTTTACATATAAGTACATTTAAATCATTTCATTTGAGAAACAGTATTTTTAAACATAAAAGATCTTTACCAAAAATCATATCATTCATTATCAAATTTTTTTATTTATATAAAACAATAACAAAAGTATTTCAAAATTAGTTATTACTATTCATATAACTATTTTTAATGGTCGTGTTATAATTATCTCATTTTAATAATTATAACAATAAAATGATGTTTCGTAGAAACATCGGTGTTGCATGTAACATATGCCAAGTTGTGGTTTCATGTAACATATTCCATGTCCGTGTTTCGTATGAAATATGAAATGTAGTTTTAGTGTGAAAAGAATGTTTGACTTAGTTCATTTCAAGATATAAATGAAAATATATTTGAAAAAAGGTTCATAAAAACTACAGGTGTTACAAGTCGTCACTAAGTGGATAGTTGGAAGGGATTCATGTGTTTGGGAATTCTCATATAGCCTACAAGGTTAGGACTAGTCCATTATAGTGTTACACCCAAACTAGTGTGTTTGAAACCAGATATTGAAGATGCTGGGTTACTGATGGGATCCATCGACTAGATGAGGAATCATATTATGCAACATACAAATATTAGGTTTTATTTAGCTATTAATATTTTACTTTAATTTAATATAGTTATTTAAAAAGTTTATATATATGTATATGTTGAATATAAAACACATAAAATAGTCAAAGTAGATTCACAATAAACAAACTCATGCACAGTTTATTGACTTACTGGATACATGTTTGGAAACATCCATTTTTCTAGATCATGAAAGGTACTGAAATTTGGGTGACACATATATTTTTATTAAGAAATTTATTTATTTTGGGTTCATAATTTTTGATTTTAATGAAAACTTTGGTCCTGACAATTGATTGTGGGGGTTTTGAGTATGCTTTCATAATCATTCACTTTGGGTTCAAAATTTTTGTTTTTGATGAATTTTTTTGTCCCAATGATTTATTATAGGAAGATTGATTGTGGTTTCCTAATCCTTCACATTGGGTTCACCATTTTTTTAACATCACTTTTAGGAGGTTTCTGATGTGGTTATTTCTTGCAACAAAATATACCCAATGGATCCCATATCCATGATGGTTCATAGATAAAATTTTCAATGGAATATGGTCATTGGTAAAATTATCCCACAGAAATTAATAACATACATTATTCAAGAGGATGATAGGTTGGTCTCATAACACCCATTTGGGGGAGAATTATTTCCAACTTTGAAGCCCTTTTATAGATTTAATGCATATTCATGAGTCTCTTGGTAATTTACTAATATCGAATTTTTCACCACTATGTATTAACAATTATTTATATACATGTGTTGAGGGAAAACCATCCATATGTATATGAGGTTCTATAATGATGAGACCATCAATACATATCATTTTTCCTCCATCTTGGTTACTTTTGTTTTATATGCTTGTTTTTAGCAACAAAATTAGGCACTCTGAAATTTATCATCATCCTGGGGGATTAGAGTTTTTTCATGTTTGGATTGGTCTTGTTATTGGGTCTTCCAACATATTCCCATGAGATTAATCAAAACCCACATATTTTTTCACTTAATGGGATACATCATTCCAATTAGGATAATGTGACAAGGACTAGACCATGCATTTTAACATCATTCGATATGGTTTTTTAGGAGAAGTATACTAAGAAATGGATAGCGTTGAAATTTTGTAGAAATGGCCTAAGGGGACTAGAAGGAATACAATCATCTATTTTTGATGTATCCCAAATGGTAATATGGACCAGAAGAGATTGGATTGAGTTTGTTGTGTTGTATTTGAGCCTTGGGGAGGCTTTCTATGTATCCCATTTAGACAGGAATCAATGTCCACATAGTTTGAATAGTTGAGGATTTCCCCAATATAGGAAGACCATGTGGTTTATTTGTTAGTAATATGTCCCTTTGAAGGGTTTATCTAAAATAAAATATGGTACTTTGATAGGATGGTAACATTGTTTTGGGTATTACACCTAGTATGAGGCCCATGTTTTGAATATTTAATGGTGATAATGTAATGATCATCACTAAACTCTAATCCTGCTTGAGATTTCTCAGAGTTAGAAACAATATGAAGTGATAGATTTGAAAATATGCACCATCTCCTTCATCAGCTGATGGATGAGGGAGAGGGTTTTTAAGGTGTGGGAATGTATCATGAGAAATACCGGGGTCTTAGTCCCTGATGTATTCCATTATAAAGATCCCCCTCTCCTACACTTTTAGTTGATGTAAGAGAGGAAGAGGGTGTTGTATGGGAAAATGATGTTGCATCCTAAACTGATAATATATTATCTACCATCCCAATGGTTGACATTCTCATTACCCTGAGAATACAAGACTATGAATGTTATGATGATCCCACAAATTAGGGAGGTTAAATGTGGGGTTTTGATTACCTTCATAATACAAGACTGGATGGGTGACATGTTTTTATGTCCTATCCCAAGGAAAAATGAATCTAGCGGTCATGGTCGAGATCACAATGAAGTCATTATACTATCTGTAAAAAGATATATTAAAACAATTCAATAGTTTTTTAAGGATCCAATTTGGGTCTAAATTCTATGTTAAATGAGGGAAGCAAATCAATAAGGGAAACATAACCTAAAGATACCAATTCCTCAAAATGGAATTTTCTATGTGGGGAAGGTGATCTCGATGGGTTTTTGAAACAGGAATACTTCATGGTGTGATTTGATTGCAAGTTAAAGGGAACCCCTTATAGGTGACCTAATAAGTCAACACATGAAGGATCATTTTTTCTCAGGTTTCCCATCATGGTATGTGTCAGGTGAATTTCCTATAAGAGTATTCTCCAAAAATATCCATTGTACGAACATCTGACATCATATCCTTTTTTTATTTTTCTAATGACCATGTATTTGTAGTCATGGTAAATAAACATATCTCAAAAAAATTTTTCTGGTAGTAGATTTCACTAGGCGCCATGGGGTGGAGTAATAAAACTATCACCCACAAAGAATATTGTGATTTACCTAGTAGTAGGATGATTGCCTCACATTGCAGAATGAGATTTTTTTGGGGGACTATGAAAAGGGATGGATCACCATACAAAGAAGTTATTTTCATATATGGGTGTTTCATGTGATTTGGTGGCCCAAACAACATGTACTCTATGTACAAGGGACATGCCTCTTTACAGCTCTGGATACATTATTTATTTAACTCCGTGAAATTCATATCCAGTTTGATTATGGATGTTTCAAAAATTCATAAGATATTTATTAGATTATTTGTAAACATTTCAGGCTCCAAAATTCACACAAAATGATCAGTTGTTAATAATTTTCCAATTGAATAACAATTTAATATAAAAAATTCCAGAATTTTGTAAAATAGATGTCTTACACTAGTATAAAATAAATTCATATAAATCACATCGGTACATGCCTCTTTATAATGATCTGATATACATGAATCTATTCAATTAGAATAGTTTTCATCGTACTATATGACTTATTATCGGGTTTGGACATGATGATCAATGAAGAAAGGGTTATGAACCCCCCAGATGATATATTGATGATAGGGATTGGATCCCATGTATCATATTAGAATTACGTACCCACCCCCATATTTGGGGTGTTGGTATTTTATATCAAGAATGTTTTATGTATCCCATTTTCCCCTGTTATGTTTTAGGGTCCCAAAAAACTAATATATTATTGTAATCCCACTAATTCATTGGGTTTTAGTCCTATATCTCTATATTTAGGTAATCCATCTTCTAAGAAGCTCTACTTGATGAAGTTTTGATCTGATATAATGGTTTTGCACTCCCTCAATAGGCTTGAATAATTTATTAATGAATGAATCTCATATTATGATCTCTATTAGGTGATGTTTGTTAGCTTGTTGGAGCTGATTCTTCAATTTCTTGTTTATATATAATGGGGCTATTTATTCTGATTTGGATCCCTCGATATGTTTTTAATATAAGGAATGAATCTTATTGATGTTAGGGAACACTAATACAATTAATAGAATGCATGATTCATTTAGGAGGAGGTCCTCTACTTTTATTCTACTGGGAATATATAAGTTATAAATTTAGAGTTGTTAGGATACATTGATCTTTATGGCCCTTCAAAAACCCCCGAGTTTCCATTGAGATATAACTTCTTAATTTTATATTGACATAATAAAAATTGATCCTCTTTATCCTATATGTTTCCCTAGTATCTCAGGAGATATGAGCCTTAAAGGATTAGAGATGATATGATTTGGTATTGTCTATTTCCTAGAGACTTTTAGTAAAATATTAAATTAAGATTTTTTTACCTTATCTCTGATTAGACTCCTTTCCCAGATTGTTTTTTTCTAGGAAGACAAAGAAAAGTTCAAAGGTGTCCAAGGTGGATATGAATCTAGTTCGGCATATTTAGATCTATTTCGTGATTTTTGTATATGGGTATTCTCGATTAATGAATGTGGTGGAAACCATGGATTTTTAGGGTTATCCTAGAATTCATGTTAATAAGTAAGTGATTTCATTATGTCTAATGGATCATTGAGTGTAAAGAACATATTATATGGATAGATCCATTGATTTTTTTTCATATTTAGCGATCTACTTACTGTGTGATGTCCCAAGCATGCATTTTATATTATTTATTTATTGGTGAATATATATATATATATGTATATGTATTCTATTGATATTAGATTTTATTTTTTGCATTGAATATATGTGTATGTTATAGGTTGATATATTTTAATACCTCCCATATACTATGATATATATACTCAATTCTCGTCAATATCCCCTCACTAATTCAATGGGTCTTAGGGTGGCACACTCATTGTACTTCCAGCCTAGTCAAATCCCTAGTGAATCAAGTCATATCATCAACAAGCCTTGATTTTTTCATTCATGTCTAAAGTTAAGGATATAATGAGATTACATTATATGGATTCACACCTAATCCAAAATTAATTTACACGTGAGGATAAATGTTAGGATTGATCAAATTTTTGATATTACACTAGATCTTTAATATACATAGATTTCAATAATATTTTTCCTCTCCATCCCTTATTCTCAATGATAATAAGATATGCACATTAAAAGAAGTATTAAAACCATTAAATACTAGGGTTAAACACTAAATAACAAGATTATGGGAACTATAAAAAACTCTTATTTCATGTGTATTCTATCTATATTTATCCATCATCATATCTTTGTTTTCTTTTGATCCTATATACTGATTAAAGATAACTTGGATGTTTATACTATATTTTATATCAGTAAGTATGATTCTGTGGTTATTTGTTCTCAATAATGATTTAAATATTCATTGGGATGAAAATTTTGGTCAAAGATGACGTACAAGTTAATATGTATATTTGATCACCTAACAAATTGAAGAAATCATTGGATTGATATACATCTTGGTGTTCTTATTTATTCATATATTCCTTTTTATATATTATTTATTGTGTAAGATGATTTTTTATGTATAAGATACTACCAAATTTTTATGCATTAAGTTGATTTTACTTTCTTCTTAAATACTTGATGTGCATAATTGTAAGAACCAGGTTCTTATTATTAAGGTACGAGTTTCTTCTTTTCTCTTTTCCTTAAGTGTTTTTGAGAAAAATAAGGAAAAATGGGAGAAAATACAAAATTTTGTGACTACAAGCCATGTAATTTTCCACACACTGTGTACTTTGGTAGTGTGGAAAGAGTACACAGGGCGTGTAGGCCTGTCGATGATGATGGGTGTAAAAGCAGACTACACGCCGTGTATAGGGTATTTACACACCCTGTATTCAGTCGGAAGGTCAATATTAAGGTGGTGAAGGTAGCCTCCAGCTTAGCGAGAGTACATTCCGTGTACTTAGGCATTACACGCTGTGTACTCATGTCAATAGATGAACAGTGTCATGGTGGAAAGGAAGCATTGTAGGAACAATTAAAAATGGAAAGTACACGCCGTATACTCAATAGTACAAGCCGGGTAGTCTTTTTTCTCTTAAAATGGGTAGTAGCCTCCTCTATTCATAGAGAAGGCTTAGAATCGGAGGAGAGCTTGGGAGGATGTCCAGAGCTTTGGAGATCACCCGATCAAGCACCAAGAATCTAATTCCACCTCTGTCGATCTCGTTGGAACTGTACTGGTAAGCCCTCCCTTCTCCTTGATCCATTTTTACCAATTCCTTACCGAGGAGAAGTTATTTATGTTTGAACGGGAATTATTTTACCTTAGATCTATGTCGTTCTTCGACGGTTTGAGGAGCGTTGTTCAGGTATACCGATCAGGGGCGATCAAGGTAGGTGGTCTAGTTTTTAAATTCTAACTGTTGTGCGTTTTTTTGTACAAATTTTCTACGAACCCATGTTGGTGTGTCGTGTGGCCGAGGCCTTGGTTGTTTTAAATACCTATAATTGAATAGGAAATTTAATGAAATTGTAAAACTGCTGTTTGGGATCTCTGCTTGGATCCAGGACCACCTCAGTGGTGTGTTCCTCTGTTTATCAATGTGGCCAGGTTACCCGAGGGTATACCGTAAATTCTAGCATGTCTTAAATTACCTTGAGAGGAATTGTATATAAATTTCTTGTTTATATGTTGGGAATGACTCGGTTACCTGTTTAGGATGAGGGCAGTGTTGTGATTTGCCTTTGGTCAATGCTCTGTTCAGCCTGAGGGAAACTTCTTTCGTCCCTGTGGGCAGTATATTCTGTGCATGTGGGACACGTCGTATGCCTGTGGGCATTTTTCGATATGTCTGTGGGTAGATTCCTATGGGTTTGGATTCTCTTTACATGAGGGTAAGGGTTTACGTGCCTGAGGACACTGACTGTTTACTTATAAATTCACTATGGTGATTTCCTTATTTTGAATGGTTAAATGAATATTAAAAATGGCAATATAACTATTACAATTTGTTAATTTTGAGTACTTCTTAGTTTATTTCATTTACTATTGCACACTACTGTTGAACATTTACACTGACTTTTGGGCACGGACCTTTGGTGGGTGCCTACTGGGATTCATTTCTCACACCCCGTTTGGATCATGTTTTTGGCCCAAACATACTATATTGTTGCAGGTGTGGATAAGGGAAAAGGCCCCTATATAGGTACTTGATTGTTGCAGAGGAGTATGAGAGCATGGGACCGAGCTTAGGATTGCGATGCTGCTGAGTTCCTGTTGCACTGTTTTTCTTTGGTTGATGTACCTATACTTTCTATTGTATTGTATTGTTGTGTAACAGTTTCGTGCTATTTTCTTAGAACTAGATACATGTTGCATCATTATCTATACAACTGTTGGTTCTCTTTTACTGCAGTTGTTCATTTCAGTTATGTATTTTTTACTTCTTCCACTGCTTTTATATGTTGTATCTTGTATTCCAATGTGCTATACTTTGAAAAATGAGGGCATAGTTTCCCCACTATCAGACCTGAGCCATCACTGCTAGTCGGAAGGCTCTGGAGTTTGGGGAAATGCACTTGAGGTCATGTGACCAACCGTGTTCGGGGCACCGTGGAGTGTCACCCGGATCCGGGACATTACAAAGTGGTATCAAAGGGGTTCCCATTCTTTGAATTACTATTTGGTGCCTTATTCAGGGATAGGACGGGAATGTTAGTTGGTAATAAGTTGTGACTGGGAGTAGCTAACCCGTGTACAGAGAAAATCCAGTCTATCTCGTATTTTTGCAATTATTCTGATTTTGAAAATTTTACGGTTGATTTTATTTTCACTATTGGGTGACGCATTTGTGATTAAGCTATTAATATTTTATCCATGGGTTTTATTTAGTTTCAAAACAATGATATGAGGGTATTCCATCTCATGAATCATTTACGGACATTCTAGAAATCACATGCCATGCATAGTTCCATGCCATGTAGGCACATTAGAAATTTCATGTTGTTGTGATAGCTACTTTGATAAATACCTGCTACGTGATAGGGTATTTTTGTGTGAGCCTATGATAGGATGGATGCCAAACTTTCGTTTTTTGGGATTATGGGCCCTCAATGACCAATATCTGGTGGATCATTGACTTGTTTACTTGTGTATATAATTTATAAGATGCCAAACATTGATTCATGGGTAGTTTGGCCACTCACGGATCGAAATTTGGCACTTAGGTGTTGTTTTTCAGTATTTTCTGGGTTCTATAGTAGTTTCAGTTGCTTACTGTCTGGAAAACCAAGGATACACGCTGGGTAGTTCCTCAGACACGCGTCGTGCGTTCTTATGTTTGGGAAGAAATGAAAACTTTCTGAGTACACGCTGTGTAGTCTCTTCCCATGTAATAGACCGTGTGGGTAGGGACACGGGGTAGAGAAAGTCTTGGAAAAAACACACCATGTACCTGATGTACACGCCGTGTAGTGTTGACCCAGGGTCCGCCCGTGTAACTAAAAACATGGACGTATGATACCTTCAGACATACATTCCATGTCCACCATGGAACACGCCGTGTAGTCTGACCTGGGGACCCGGTCGTGTAGCTAACAAACACAGGTCGGTGTTACCTCCACTTGAACATGCATTTTACCTGAGGGAAACATCGTGTATTCCTTACCAGTGGGAGACCATATGGACTTAGCCATGTGGATGGGGAAATGGGGTGGTGTACACGCCGTGTGTGGCTGATACACGTCGTGTGGTGTCAACCGAGTAGTCGGCCACATCATGAACGACACAGGAAGTTGGAAATTAAACCATACACGCCGTGTAGATTCCATACACGATGTGTAGTCTTGTTCTATGTGAGTCATGTGGCTTATCCATATAGAAGGACTTAGGCAGGGAAGGAGGATTCAAGTATACGCCATGTATTTAGAAGACACGTCGTGTGTTTGGGGTGTTACACGGCTAGTTTAAGTAGGAGTACACACTCATGTGAACGGTTGTGAGAACACGCCATGTAGTATTTATACATGCCTTGTAGTCAAGTTTTTTAAATTTTGAAAACATTATTTCTTTGTCTCCTTGTTTTCGGTCATTGATAATTCTTGATCTATGCTGTGTGATTGACCTTGTAGAGTCATGCCGCCAAGATGACCACGTGTTGTTCGCCAAGAGAGGGGAAATGATTATACTATAGAGATGGTAGGACATGGGCTACCAGTGGATCCTCTAGCACAGCCAGATGCGGCGCCAGCCGTTATATGGAACACAGGCGTAGATGCGCAGTTCCGTGAAGGCTTCATGCGGTTCATGAAGACCATTTAGGGAGCACCACTCGCTGCCATATCTATGGATGAGCTGACTCGTATCTTCCATCAGCATCATCCGCCTAGGTTTTCAAGGGATGGAGGACCACATGCTGCAGAGTATTGGCTGGATTCATTTCAGAATATTTTCGAGCATCTTGAGATGCCTCTAGGGGGAGGGTCAAGCTCTCGACTTATATGCTGCATGATTCCACCAAGATGTGGTGGGATGTTACCACACAGTCAGAGTATCACATAGACATGACGTGAAAATATTTTCAGACAGCATTCTATGAATTCTTCTTCCCAGAGATGCTAAGGGAAGATAGAGCTCAAGAGTTCATTAATCTGCAGCAGGGCGCTATGTTGGTGATGGATTATTCTACTCGTTTCACCGAGATTCAGCTTATTACACCCGTTCTGGTGGGTGATGAGATGTTGAGGGATATACGCTTAGAGGATGGTCTTCGATATGGAATCTGAGCACGGGTGAATGTTTTCATGTTACCAACTGTACATGCTATTGTGAACCGAGTCCTGAATGTCGAGCGAAATTTGTGGGAATAAAGTGGTGGGCCAGGGCGGTTCGACCCCAGTGTCTAGTACTATTTCCACTGATAAGAGGAAGAGACAGATAGACTTCTCTCACGATGTCAGTACTAGCCAGAAGAATGTTTCAGGTGGCCAGGACATGTCATACTACTGTGGTAAGGATGGGAACAAGAGACTGTAGTGTCCATGTGACCGAGTGGAATACTGAGCTTGCAGCAGGATGGGTCATGTGCAGTGCATTTTCAGGGTGTTTCCACCAATTGATAGTGAGAGGGGTTCTGTTTAGACACCATGAGTGGGAGAAGGACAAACAGTTTCTTACCAGTCAGGAAACTAGAATATGTCAGGGCGTGCAGGACGGGATGGTGGTCATGGCTGTGGTAGCCAGACACCAGGATCTCAGAGGTAGTAGGGCAGGACAACTCAGGGTAGCCTAGCTATGTCCCATGGCCGTGGCACTGGGCAGGCATATGCAGTGCGACAGACCCAATAAGAGCAGGATATCGAGCCTTCTACTGTCAGAGGTACTATTCTAGTAGCCTCTATCTTATCTTTAGTACTTTTCGATACTGGTTCTACACATATATTTGTATATGTGCCTGTTGTGGAGAGCCTTAGGCTCTCTGTTTCTTCTTATTCTGATGTTATGATGCTAGACCCTTCGTTGGGGACTAGAACGACATGTGTACATTAGTGTAGGGAGTGCCCCCTTGAGGTTGGTGTGTGTCACTTTCTTTGGGACCTCTATGTCTTAGAGATGAAGAGCCATGATTTCATTACTGGGATAGATTGGTTGGTTCCCATTCGAGCCTTTTTAGAGTTCTATCGTTTAAGGGTTCATTTCACGTCACTAGAGGGCAGAGAGTTTATATAAAAAGTCAAGTAGGATGTTTAGGCGAGTTGAGCTGGACCAGAGCATCATGGGTGAGGTGGAGTCACCGCCCAGATCGCAAGTTTATATTTGGATGATCAGGGGACTTGTCAGAAGGACTTACCTCTAGTGGTTTATCATTTCATGGATGTCTTCCTGGATGACTTTTTAGGTCTACCTCCAGAGCGTGAGGTGGATTTCTCTATTGAACTTGTGCCCGGAGCAGCATCGGTGTCTATTCCTCTTAATAGGATGGCTACACCTGGGGTTAGAGGAGCTCAAGAGATAGTTAGAGAAGTTACAGTCAAAGGATTTTATCTGACCTAGTACTTCTCCTTGGGGTTCTCCGGTCCTTTTTCCAAAGAAGAAAGATGATACCCTCAGAATCTGTGCGGATTATCGGAAGATGAACCAATTTATAGTCAAGAAATGATATCCATTACAAAGTATTGATGATATTTTTTATCAAATTAGAGGCACACGAGTGTTCTTGAAGATTTAATTGAGATCCAGATATCATCTGTTACGCGTTAGACCATCTGATATACCTCTCACAACCTTCAGGAGTAGGTATGCTCTATATTAATACTTGGTTGTGCCATTTGGACTCACGAACGCACCATCATTTTTCATGGCTCTGATGAATTGTGTGTTCCATCCTTATCTATATTATTTTGTGGTCATATTTGAGGACGATATCTTGGTGTACTCTCACACTCTACACGATCATGCCACCCATCTTGAGATTGTGCGGATTACACTGAGAGAGAATCAGTAATATGCTATGCTCTCAAAGTTCCACTTTTGGATGGACATTATTCACTTCCTGGGTCATATCATCTCAGAGGAAGGAGTTGCAGTAGACCCAGAGAAGGTGATAGCAGTAGTTTCTTGGGAGCATCCTAAGAACGTGTTTGAGATACAAATTTTCTTGGGGTTGGCTAGTTACTACATGCAATTTATATAGGACTTCTCTCGCTTAACAGTGTCGTTGATAGGGTTGACTAAGAAGGGTGTGAAGTTCATTTGGAAAGAAGCTTGCGAGATAGCCTTCCAGGAGGTGAAGAGAAGGTTGACATCAACACCAATCCTGATACTTCCAGAGTAGGGAAAGATCTATACAATTTACTGTGATTCATCAGGTATTTGGCTGGGAGCTGTGTTGATGCAGGGCGATCAAGTAGTTGTGTACGGGGTCTCGACGGTTGAGGCCACATGAGAGGAATTACCCAATGCATGACCTCGAGTTGGATGCATTTGTTCATGCGTTACACTGTTGGAGACATTATCTCTTTGTAGAGAATTTTGTGGTTTTCACCGACCACAGAAGTCTTATGTATATCTTTACTCAGCATGAATTGAATCTGAGGCAGCGAAGGTGGGTTGAATACCTTCAGTCCTTCAATTTTGAGCTTGCCTATACACCTAGAAAAGGTAATAAATTTGTTGATTCACTGAGTAGGAAGACTCAGACACAGGTAGTTCACGAGGCCAGTGGTGAGTGGCAGCTAAGGGATTTGTTCTCTGAGATGCATTTTGGGGTGCACAACAATCAGGGGAAAACCTATATTTCATCTGTAGCTGTGACTTCTACCGTCCTGGATAGAGTTAGGATGAGACAACTATCTGATTCAGAAGGCCAAGTTCTATAGGAGTCGGTGGAAAGTGAGGACCCTCCTTCTGGATGGACGGTAGGCGAGGATGAGGTATTGTGTTTCCATGGACGAGTATGGGTTCCATGGGATATACGTGGGGAGTTGATGTGGGAGTTTCATGCTTCAGCTTGGGTAGTTCATCCCAGAGTTACCAAGATATACCGTGATATGAGACGTCTGTACTGGTGTCCGATTATGAAGAGAGAAGTAGCTGGTTTTGTTATGAGATGTTCCACCTATCAGCAGGTGAAGGCGGAGCATCAGAGGCCAGCAGGACTGTTACAGCATTTTTCCATTCTGGAGTGGAAATGGAATGATATCGTGATGGAATTCATGACTGGGTTTCTTAGGTCACCTCGAGGCAATGATGTCGTGTGGGTTGTTGTGGACAGACTCACAAAGGTATCTCACTTTTTGCCGATCATGCAGACCTTTGGTGTTGAAGAGCTTAGGAAGTTGTATATCCAAGAGGTCATACATCTTCATGGAGTCCCTCGTTTAATTGTTTCATATAGGGATGCATGTTTTATGTCTTGTTTCTAGTAGGGTTTTCAGAGGGCACTTGGTACATAGGTGCTTCTGAGCACAACATACCACCCTCAGACCGATGGTCAGCCAGAGCGTACGATACAGGTGCTAGAGGACATGTTGTGTGCATGCTTCCTAGACTTTGGGGGCTCCTGGGATAAGCATATACCCCTAGTTATGATTGCCTATAATAATATTTTCCAGGCGACTATTGTGATGGAACCTTACGAGGCTTTATATGGTAGGCCATGCTGATCACCTTTGTGCTGGATGGAGGTAGGTGAGGCAATATTACTTAGACTACGTCTCATGGAGGAGACCTCTGAGCAGGTCCAGTTGATTCAAAAGAGGATGGCTACTGCACAGTCTTGTCAGAAATCTTATGATGATATCCGCATATGACCCTAGGATTTCATGGTCGGGGATCCGGTTTTCTTGTGTGTTTCACCAAGGTTGGGACATAGGCAGATTAGGAGACAGGGTAAACTTTCACCGAGGTATGTGGGCCATTTGAGATTTTGGAGAGAGTCAGGCCGGTTGCCTATCGGTTGAAGTTACCACAGAGGTATCAGGCCATTCACGACGTCTTCCATGTATCTAAATTGTGTCGTTATCATTCATACATGTATCACGTCTTTTAGCCCAAGGAGGTTGAGCTACAAGTCGATGCGTCCTTTGAGGAGCATCTGATTAGTATCGTGGATAGGAGAACGAAGGTTATCTGAGGCTGGTCATTTCCTCTCGTATAGGTGCTATAGAAGCATGTCTGAGTACAGGACGAAACCTGGGAGCGGGAGACCGACATACGTGCTCAGTGGCCAAAGTTGTTCTGAGCTTTACCTTCTCCACCCTTGGAAGGGAAATTTGGGGACGAATTGCTTTAAGGGGGGATGTTTGTAAGAACCCGATTCTTATTCTTGAGGTATAAGTTTCTTCTTTTCTCTTTTCTTTAAGTGTTTTTGAGAAAAATAAGGAAAATGGGAGAAAATCCTATATTTTGTGACAACATGTCGTGTAATTTTCTACACTTTGTGTACTTTGGCCATGTGGAAATAGTACACAGGGTGTGTAGTCCTGTCGATGATTATGGGTGTAAAACCTGACTACATGCCGTGTATAGGGTATTTACACACCATGTATTCAGTTGGCAGGTGAATAGTAAGGCAGTGAAGCCAGCCTCCAGCTGAGTGACAGTACACACTGTGTACTCAGGTATTACACTTTGTGTACGCATGTCAACAGATGAACAGTGTCACGGTGGAAAGAAGCCTCCATAAGAACAGTTAAAAATGGAAAGTACATGTCGTTTACTCAATATTATACGCCGTGTAGTCGGTTTTTTTCACTTAAAATGGGCAGTAGAATACTCTATTCATAGAGAAGGCTTAGAACCAGAGGAGAGCTTTGGAGGACGGCCGAAGCTTTGGATATCACCCGATCGAGCATCGGGCATCTGATTCTTCCTCTGTTGATCTCTTTGGAACCATACGGGTAAGCCATGCCCTATCCTTGATCCATTATTACCAATTCCTTCCTAGGGGTAGGTTATTTATGTTTGAATGGGAATTCTTTTACCTCATATCTACATCGGTCTTGGATGGTTCGAGGAGCGTCATTCACGTATACTGATCAGGGGCGATCGAGGTAGGTGGTCTAGTGTTTAAATTCCAACTGCTGTGCATTTTTGTGTACCATTGTTCTATGAACCTATGTTGGGGTGTCGTGTGTCTAGGACCTTGGATATCTTAAATACCTATAGTTTCATAGTTAATTTAATGAAATTTTAAAACTATTGTTTGGGATCACTACTTGGATCCAGGACCACCCAGGGGTGTGTTCCTCTGTTTAGCCGTTTGGCCAGGTTACCCGAGGGTATACGGTAAATTATTGCAAGTCTTAAATTAACATGAGAGGAATTGTATATAAATTTCATTTTTATATGTTGTTCATGGCTCAGTTTCCTATTTATCCTGCGGGCAATGTTGTGATTAGCCTTTGGGTAGTGCTCTGTTCAGCATGAGGGAAACTTCTTTCGTACCTGTGGGTAGTAGATTCTGTGTCTGTGGGTGACACCTCGTATGCCTATGGGCATTGTTCGATATTCCTATGGAAAGATTCCTATGGGTTTGGATTCTATTTACCTGAGGGTAAGGGTTTAAGTGTCTGAGGGCACTGACTGTTTACTAGGAAATTCACTGTTTTGATTTCCTTATATTGAATGATTAAATGAATATTAAAAAAGGATACATAACTAGTACAATTAGTTACTTTTGAGTACTGCTTAGTTTATTGCATTTACATGTACACACTGCTATTGCACATTTACACATATAGTTGGGCACAAACCTTTGGTGGGTGCCTACTGAAATTCATTTCTCACACCCTGTTTGGGTCATGTCTTCCAACCAAATAGACTATATTACTACAGGTGTGGATAAGGGAAAAGGCCCCTATATAGGTACTTGATTGTTTCAGAGGAGTAGGAGAGCATGGAACTGATCTTAGGCTTGCGATGCTGCTGAGTTCCTATTGGACTTTTTTTCTTTGGTTGATGTACCTGTACTTTCCATTGTATTGTATTGTTGTGTAACATGTTATGGCTGTTTTCTTAGAACTAGAGACATATTGCATCATTATCTATATAACTATTGGTTCTCTTTTACTGTAGTTGCTAATTTTATTAATTTATGTTTTACTTCTTCCACTGCTGTTATATTTTGTATCTTGTATTCCAATGTGCTACACTTTGACAAATGAGGGCATAGTTCCTCCACTATAAAACATGGGCCCTCGCTACTAGCCTACATCATTTCGCATTTGGGGAAATGCGCTTGAGGTCATGTGACCAACTGGGTTCGGGGCACCGTGGAGTGGAACTTGTATATGGGACGTTACAATAATAAGATTTTGTATTTTTCATATTAATGATTTGAATAAGTTTCAGGGAATTTTTTCTCAGTAATCTGTGAATGTTTTTGTGAGTCTAGTGGACACCTAGGATCTTACTGCACCTTAGGTATATTTGAATAAAATAATGAGATACATATACATGTATAATAATGAAGGTGGCTACTAATTTTATGTTTTGTTTTGACTAAAAATTAATTAGTGGACTATAGATAATCTAAAAAATGAAAAACTGATCAATGTGGTGGTTATGAACCTAATAGTAATATAAGAGTGTTATTATATGTTATGTATTATTTGGGGTACCTCTAAAATATCTAATGATGATTTGAAGATGAATCTATGTAATTGGATTTGATTTTAGGAGGCTGAGATTCATTGAATATGATTTAATGGTGTTTAATGAATTACATAAATAAAAAGTTATATGTTGAATACTATTAAAATTATGGTGATATTTATGGTTTAACTATAATTTTAACTGGATATATAATATTTTATTTGATTTCTTCTATCTAAATAAGAGAAAATAAATTATGAAGACCATACTAAGAATATTTCTGAACGTCCATAAGAAAAAATCGAATAGAATCATCACAAATGAAGTACATGTGATTATTTCAAAAACTTCAATGGTAATGTAAGATTCTTATTATCAAGTATATTTTTGTGAGTTTCCTAGAAAATTATATAGATTATATGTAAAAATAATTGATCCAATATGTAAGTGCAATGTAAGGATTCAAAGGATATATACAATTATTTTAAAGGTGATAGAAGTTTTAATATGTTATTTTTCATGTAAACTTTTTTTTAAATCTAAAGTTGGTAACTATTATTAATTTAATAAATATCTTGATTTATGTGACGATTTATTTCAAGATAATTTTTTTCTAATATATGATAAAATTTTTATTATTTCACTATGATCCACTTACAATAGAATTTTGTTTTCATATAACCATTCAAAAAATTAAAATAATCCACGAGATTGTTTAATTGATAAAATAAAAAAGATTTTAATAAGAGTAATTTTTTTGTAGAGAATTAAATGTTAAGATCATGAATATATGATGAGGGTCTTAGAAATGAGAATAATGATGATTAAGAAAGAAGTATTAGACATTATTTATAGATATCAAAGCTATAGATTTTATATGATTCAATATTTCATCGATTTTAAAAAAGTGAGGATTATGTTTTTGATTTACTTGGAGAATCCAAATTTTAATATGGTAAATGTAGACTTGATCAAGGATAAATTTGTAAATATGAAATGAGTCAATGAATATTTATTAGGAATATATATAGACATACTAGCCTACTATTAATGTATATCTTTTAAATTTCATGAATGTAGAAATGAGAGAAGTTGTTGTGAAAAAGTTTATACTAAATATTATCCTCATGACTATCAAATTGAGTGTATCTATTCATATTGATAAATATCTAAATTACCATGAACAAGGAGGAGTATGATAATAAGCATTTTAACACTATATCATTGAATTTATTATTTTTGATAATTTACGAGATATGAGGTTTTCATGAAATGATTATTTCATGTTTTTGGAAGATGATTAGACCTAACTAGTCTATTAGAGATTTGAGTTATACCTTCATGTCATTATTTAAGGGTAGATTTTTTATGTTTTTATTATTATAAGTTAGTTCTTATAAAACTACATGTTTCTTATGATAGATGATTTATATAAATATTGATTTATTATCATATCCTAGCCATTGGATGATTTTGATAATAAAAAATTAGTCATGTGTGTATGGGAAAACTACCACCCCACACCAAGGACATAATCAACCACATTGGTTTTGAACCTCATTAATAAATATATGAAATAATATTTTTTTTGGATTATTTTATTATATTTGGAAGAAGTGTGAGTGTTTTTATCTAGAACTAGTCACCCTAACATGTGAAGAGGTAAAAGAAAAATCTTATAATTTGATAAATCTGTGCACACTGATTTTCTATCACCCCTCTCATTGTGGCTACACAAATCAGGCAACGAATAAAAATTATTAATATGAAATATATTCTACCTCAAATTGGATTTTAAATCAAATAAAGTTCAATTTTTTTATTTCTTTTTCAAAAATATATGAATATTTATATGTATGAGAGGATATTATCTATTTCAGGACTCTAAAACAATTATGGAAGAAGATAATGATAAAATTTAAGAAGTAATCCCTCATGTTCAAGGTGGAGGAACCCTTAATTTTTATAGGTTTTAATCATATAGATATATAATATGTAATCAATAGAGAAGGAATAGGAGAAAACATATAATTGAAAATATTAAAAATGAGATTGAAACCATTGTACAATAAGGATTATTTTCTTAATAACATGGGTAGGGGAACTTATTAAAAGCATTTATGTCTTGTGAATTATATCTCTCTATCTCTTGTCATTTTTTTATTTCATTCATAATCTTATAAAATTATCAATGAAGATACATTTTTTAAATCTACTTCTTTGGTAACCATTTCTTCACCCCCCTCCCCCCTCAGTAGTGGTATACAATCACATTGGCCTATCAGAGAACCCATTATTTCTCTAATATGCCCAATGACCCTCAATAAATAATAAAATAAACATCACTATCCCTCTAGTTATTTTATACGAACTTAGTTATTTTATATCATCTACTGAGTGAAACATATAAAATAGTTGTAAAATATAGGGTCTAACTACCTTTTGTTTGTAGGATACTATCTATAGAATACTAGGGTATGAATTAGTCTCAGTTTATGGGAATAGTGAAACATATAAAAATGATGTAAATAATTATAAATGATTTAATGGGTAAAATATATATTATATTATATTATAATGATCCACTTGTTTAGAGGGACCTAATAGGACAGAAAACGCATGAATTTGAACACAATTAGATCAGGAATAAACATGAAAGTGATGAGAATAGAGGGAGAGGTTATGAATGTTTTATTTTTTATTTTGGGATATGAGGGTGTATGTTTATAATAATTTAATTCAAAATAATATTTAAAAAAATATGGCAAAAAATTACTCAATTGACCCCCATCGGATACTTAGTTTTTTACTAGATATGCGACCAGTGTCCACTGGTCATTTAGTGTCCCTCTATAGCTTACATCACCCTCCACCACCCTCACCATAAATATATTACTAGATAACTATGTACTTATTGGAATCTAATATACATTATAACATTTTACCGCCACACATGTTTCTTCTGAGTTTGGTTATAATTCTACCACAACAACACCCAAAAAAGACACAAAAAATACTCATGAAATGATAAAAAATAAACCAATTTCATAACTCAGTATATAAATATAATTAAAAAGTCCTCATAATACTACTTATCATCTGTAAGATTTATCATCATGCCTTATAAGTGAAAATATTTAAACATTAATATCATGTTTCATCTTGTTTTTCTTAATACACGTAAGAGATAAATCCATGTTGCCATTATTCTGGAACTAGAGGTTTTATTTTCCAATTGAGAATCATCCCACTCTAATATTAAATATATATGGGTTAATACTCATATTATATATTATCCTTCATTTCCACATCATTATCAAATATTGTGTGTTATGGTTGAATAATATATGCAATGATGAGATACATGAAATATATCATGCATGACATTTTATCTTAATGAATGTTTTGATTGGTATTACCAACAAATAGATTATATCTAAAATATTGAAGTGACAAATAAAATTTGTCCTTTTATCCCCCTTTCAATTTTAATTATGGCCTCCCAAATTTGGAAACAAGCTTAGGGAAACCCATCTTCCATCCATGATCAATTGGGTTAAGTGTTATTGGTTAATGAAACTATGTTTATTTTCCAGGGAATTTTCCATCCAATATAAAATGAACAATATATGATCCAAAATCTCATATGTGAGTCTTTATTCCATAATTTATGACTCTATAACATCTAACTCTCACATTTTTATCTAATATATCCTCTTACAAATCACTAAGAATGGTGTCTTCTAAATCAATATATGGTAAATTTCATTATAGGTGAACTTATATAGTGTGATATGATCCTACAAGACACTTAAAATTAAAGGAAACATTCTTATGACATGTTCTTAAGATCTATAATAATACACTAAAACTATCCATTGATCTTATGATGGTACATTTTACTGAACTTCACTTAAGGGTTTAGTGTTCATTATATCCCATTCCAAAAGTGGGTCTTCAATATCAGTTAATAAATATGATATGATAGTAATAATAAATTAATAGAGTCATAAAATATCTTATTTATATAATTTTTCTCACACCACAAATGACTAGGATTTCTTAGTTAGTAAAAAGTCGGAAAACTTAGTCAACTTTCCAAGGATGGCCCACACAACACCCATCCATCAGGTCAAACTTTTATACCCCATCACGAAGTCCATAATGACCACATCCCATTTATATTTAGGAATGTTAAGTATAACAAGAATATATGCATGACTTATGTTCTCAACATTCTCTTAATAACATCTGATTAAATAGAAGACAAAACAAGAAATGACCCTCTATATTATGGACTGCTAAAACCATCATTATATTTTAGGGTATATTTTGTTCAACATATGGTGTAGAAATAATCCCCATGTCATGGGAATATCACATTAGTTCATCTATAGTTCCCATCAAGTCCATCACCCCACAACATTCATAAAAATCATAATCATCTCTGGGGGGGCCAATTTGAAGACTTTCCCAACCTTATATCGTTTATCGTATCACCTAGATGTAAAAGTTAGTAAGCTAAATCCCATTCACTTTATCTAAAAACTAGAAGATGATACTTGAAGAATAAAGTTCATCCATATTATAATAATCATCAATTTCCAAATATAGATTTGATAAGAGGTTCATCAACTATCACTAAACATTTCACTTACACAACACATGAAATTGTTTCATCAAACTAAGTGTTTCTACCATGATATTTCCATTTTGAAGGGTCTATACTGCCTAAAAATTTATGAAATACAAGAATAATCCTATATCCATTATTCTAGATTATTTTCTTATAAAAATAGCATCTACTCCACTTTTGGTCAATTTAATTGAAAATTTTCATATCATAAATATATGAAATTACTTATTTGTTGAACTAATAAAACTAATTCCGTCTCATGAGTATATAGTTTCATTCATGTTGTCTCAATTACCAAGACCAATATGTGATTAAATTAATATCCTACATTAAGATTATACCAATTTATAACTCCAAATAAATTAAAATATATAATATACTAATTACCGAGATCAATTATATTGAGAGTTATAGTGTAGTTCAATCTTCCATTTAACTATGGAAAGGACTTATAACATTGATCGGTCCACTTGATCATCACCCTATTCAAGGTATAGAAGATAATTATCACATTTAATCAAGAAAAATCTTGAATGAAATATATTTTTTATCCTACCAATCCCATGTATAATTAAATCCAAAATACTTTTTTATGAAACTCCAAAGAAACCATAAAATCTACCTTATTTGGGTAAATATATATTAAAAAATTATATATTACATTCAAATAGAATTTTTCATCCCTTATCATTATTTGAAACATTGAGAGTGTAGAATAAATATGATGCACTATAATTTTACTCCGCATGATCATTAGATATTGAACACTTACCTCTTACATCTACAAATATACTAGGATGTCATTAATTAAAAATAATATAAATGAACCAATATATTGATTAAATATCCCATTTATTAGTTTTATGAACTAAGATTGAATGGTCATCAAACTTATTGAAATAAAATGGAACTCATATAGAATTCACCTATACCAGAACATAGTCTTTTGTATATCCTCTACTATCAACTAAATATGATGACAAAAAATCGAAAAATTAACCATACAAAAACATTAAGATCCCCTTTATGAATTGAATAGGTCATTAATATGAAGAAGTGTATACGAATTAAATATCATCATCTTGATAAACATTGTTTATCTAAACAAAAACATAAAATCTCATCATGCTTCCTAGTGAAAAAAACTAGATAAAGCTAAAGAAAATTTCTTAAGTGGATTAACACCTTCCCCTATATGTTAAAAAATGGATCTTTATCAATCTCAACATAACTAATGTAATACAATTTTATGGTGTTTATATAGGATATATACCTAAAAATAATAAAACTAAGTACATGACAGCTCACCATGATAGATATCCCATGAAATCCTAAGGAGCTCTACTATCAATTAAACGTAGGTGGAAAGAAAACCTACCCATCCTCTTTATTTATCTCTAAAATAGTTCTATCTTCCTTAGATATAATCATTCCTAGATTATAATGATTAGGACCTTTATGATGTATTTATATATCTCAATATCTAATGAATGTATAATAAACACCCTTATAGATTATGAATAACTCATGTTATTGATATAAATTGATGTGGTCCTAGAGGTGAGACATTTATTACATTTTGATGATCACTATTTTCTATTTTTTTACACTAGGTATACACTAAAATGTGTGGTGAAATAAATTCATCTTCCTTCACCATATATATCCTCATCATTAGACTGGTTACAGGTCCATCCATTGTGTACATCTCCACATTCACGCTTTCCAAAGGCAGACACCTTCTATCACTATAATTGATGACATCAGCTCCATGATCAAAATGAGTTAATGGGATGTAATCTATCTTTTCCATAGATCCCTCCATGTATCTAGTTTCCTAGTCTAGGTCTCCCTCAATGATCTAATAAAATTTTTTGAATCCCATTCCATGTGCCATCTAGAGGTGGACAATAGTTAATTACGATGCTTACTGTCGCAATAGGGATGCTACCCTCTGTTTGGATCGGCTGATGACTGGGAATCATGATCATACTGGGAAACAAAAAAATAATTCATCATTTTTTATTGAGGGAAAATCATATGTATTTCATCTTGGATGGATAACCTAAGGAATCCCAAATTCACTATGAGGACACTTATGTCATGAAGATGAGGCATCCAAGGATCAACGCCTAAGGCATCCCATTATAGCTACATGGGGTACGCGTCCTTATATATTTGGTGAGGATGATCATAAGTTTAATGTATTAGGGGATAGGTGGGTCATATGTTTTACTCCTTGTGGGTATCGATAAGCCACAAGTTTAATGACTTGTGGGGACATGTAAGTCATAGGATTAGTGTCTTATGGGGATAGGAGGGTCACATGTTTAATGTATTGTGGGGACATCTAGGTCATGAATTTAAAATATTATGGGGATAGGTAGGTCAAAAATGTAGACTCGTATGGGGACAAGTATGCCACAAGTTTTACATATTGTGGAGAAAAGTAGGTCCTAGGTTTAAAATCATGTTTGGAAAGATAGGTCAAAAATTTATCTTCATGTGGGGATTGATAGGTCATATGTTTATCATAATGTTGGGATAGTTAGGTCATAAATTTAAAATCTTATGGGGGTATATATTTCATAGGTTTATCATCTTGTTATTATCGGTAGGTGGTATTGAGTGTTCCCCGGGGAGAATGATCTCACTTTGGATTTTCTTCCTCATGAGTTGAAGACATGAAAATTTAATAGTAGTGTTTGTGAATAAAGATTGTACCTTGATGAGATATACTAGGAATTTCTAGATGTTATTATTGAACCTCCTAGAGGAATTTGAGATACCATATTAATAGATAGGGTCCAAACCCATGTAGTTCAATTCTAATGTTCAATTCATCTAATTGGACCAGTTTATGTAATTTATCATAAGAAGGTAGGGACATTCATGCCACAAAACAATCAATAGTAAGGGATAGTATAGATATTATTCAATAGTCTGACTGTTGTAGAGGATTCATCCCATAGAGGTGTGTGATGATGTTTGGATTATGAATATGAGCTATAAAGTAAAGTAGGATAACCCCATGGTGAGGAATGATGAGGTAGGTCTTACCCATTTGGAATTCCCATCAAAGGCATCACATCCCAATTTGGCGAAGGTGGCGTTATCCCATAATAATCGTACATGGGCCATCATGTGTTCATCTCACTGGGTACAGCCACAATTTAACATCATGTTCTAAGGATGATTTCATGATGTTTAACATCATGAAACAATGATTTGGGGATAATAATTTTTACATCCTGTTGCTCAGATGTGGTTGGGGCATGAACATAGGGAAACTCTTTTTGGATAGGAGAGAGTGAACTACCACTATGCCTCCTAAAATAAAAATCCATGTTTTCCCTTGATGATTCCACCTTAGGGGATTAAATTTATACTAAACATGTTCCTCCTATTAGTGAATGGCGTAAAAACTTCCCTGGTGAAGTGAAAATCGGTATCTCGATGTTAGGGTGCCAATTTTTAATGTCCTAGATTCTCTAAAATGTATGAACCATTTTTTTAAATTTTTTTTGGATATGATAGGGATTCATAATGGAGTAAATGAGTGTTCATGGGTGTTTGGGTCTTGTTTTAAACCTGAATCAGCAATTTTTTTAAGTTATATGGGGTCGCACAATTATTAGAAACCATGAAGCACATCCTGTACAGTTTCCCTAACCATGCGGTTTGAGGTAGTGGGGTGCGGGGGACTGCACTGTTTTTCTGCAACCATGTGTCTCTAGGTGAAAGTACATGAAATGATAAAGGCCCCATGGATAGAGTCCATTCACATTGTTGGTGGTTGGGAGGGATAACCATGTGGCTAAACCATGAGCCCCTACCTATGTGGGTGTTTTTCAATTTTACCCTTTTAAATTTTTTAAACACCTAATTATATTCTCCCTCTCATTTTTTCTCCATCAGCATATTCTTATGGGTAATGTATTCTTTCTACATAGGTATTTTGATATCTCCCACACTCTTCATCCAAATCACTCATCATTAGAAGCAACATAAATATTGAGGTAATCTCGACAGTCATCTTGCTTCAATTTCTCCTTGCATACATCCTTTGTTGCACTATTTAGGTGTGTCCCCTTTTCCCCATTTTTTGGTTATATGTCATTTTCTTTTATTTCTCTCATTATAACATGATTCAAGTGTCAACAATAGGATAGTGGAGTAACACTATCCCAAGGTAGGTGGTCTAGGTATTTCCCACTTGTTTCACCACTTTTAAATGTGTGTGATGTTGTTCCTCATTCTGAAAACATTCAATGATGCCTCTAATTTGATAATTAAATAAAATTAAATGTTTTTTTCATGTTTAGAATGACCATATTGAGTGTACAATAACCACTATAGGTGATTATCTTGACCTAATACACCCAAATGGGTGTGTTTCCCTCTCATTAACCTTTTTCCCATATCAAAAATGGTTGAACACATATTTAGGTGTAATTATATTTTTATTAAAGATTTTAAGTAATTAATTGAATTGGGGAAAATTTTAGGCCATGATTAGGACATTCAGTTGTATTTTTTATGCTTTATATTTCATTGTGACTGCTTTTATTCTCGTTCATAATGTGATGTTCATTTAAACTTATGCAAGTAGTGATTCTTGAAGCTTAATGATTATGTATTATTTCATTTTCCTTATTCTATGAACCTTACTTATATTGGATTCAATGTTCTTAATTACTTATATCTTAATCCAAAATTGATTGGATGGAATTTTATAATTTAGACCGATTGATTATCATGTGATACTGGAATAATTTTGATTAGATGATATTGTAAATTCCATGCCTTGAATACTTATGGGTCAAGAGATAACCTAGGTACCAACTTAAGGATATCGAGGATGGAATCATTGTTCTAGTCTTGGATCTACATGAAAATTATGGAGAGACCCTTCGCTTGACTTGGAAAGGATATTTTGGTGAATTGATTATATTCTTGGGTGACATAGGTTCCCTAGTGGAGACATTCTGGACAGACTCATGGGCATGATATATATGACATGCCTCAGGTGATACTAAATCTCTTATATTAGATACCATGTATGGATTTAAAGGATATAATTCTATGAGTAATGTGAGGAATGTTGTTACAAGTCTCCTCAGATAGACTTGGTGGTATTGGTTTTATTAGAGGCTTGTTCAACAACCCTCTGGCTTCTATATTTGTCTCCATGGGTGGGATTAGTATGGAACTTTTGATTTGTAAGATTCTTATTCTTTAAATCCCCAACCCCAGTTACCTAGATTTGGTGAATATTTTAATACATTGGCATGATTATAAGTATTCAAGTCCTGAAGGACTGATCAGTTTAGTAGTCATGGAAAATAGATTACATACATGAACATTACATTACACAATCAAACATAAAACAAAACATAAATAATTCTTTGATAACTATATTATTCCCCTATCTTAACCCTGCATATCAATCACAAAACACTACTGGGAATCCTGGGAAAACTAAACCTAAGAAAAGGGAGAGATATGGTGCTTAGTAAGGGTAAATAATTTAGTGGAAGCTATAAACATTTAAGGAAATATGTGTTAAAATAATCGGTCATTTAAACATAAACCTGAACATAATATGGAGAAAATAAATCAAAAATTACCATATAAACATACAAATTGAGATTCTACTTGTCTAATGATCACATGTAATAATTAATTTCATAATGATGGAATGCCTAATACCGGACATCCTTACCACATATTCGAGGACTCATGCAAAGACTAAAAATAAAATTTTTGTCAAGGCCTTGTTCCAAGACACTAGTTTGACTCATGAGACCTACCAATGCATCGGGGGGCTATAAGAGGCCCCACAAGTCACTTACTAAGTCCACTATTTTTCTCATATTAAAATTTTTAAACGTAACATAACCATTCATAATAAATCTCGCATACAAAATTTCAATACTTCAACTGTAAACCATGAAGGGTATAAAAATAACACATCCATTGTCAAACATATCATAACTCATTTGATATAATATGGATGATTTTATTATAATAAATAAAACTTAATCGAGATAATATCTAGTAAATAATTTTGACATGGTTGAAAAGAATCAGTAAAACTTTTTGAGAGAAATATCCCTTTTTTTGAAATCATTTAAAAGTCACACATTTATAAAGAAAGTCATTTAAAAGATATTTTTGATTCAAAGTGTCCCATAGCACTTTGAAATTTTTTAAAGGAATTAACATTTTAAAAAAACCATGTCCATATAAATAATTCTTTAAAACCATTTTGAAAACATAGATATTAATGAGAAAGATTTAGAAAAATAAATGTTAAAATCATTTAAAATTATTTTTTAGTTAAAGTGTATCCTAAAAAGAATCATTTGTAAATTACTTTTATGAAACATGGACATGGATAAAAATATGTCCCAGAAAATACTTACGCATAAACAATCTCGGATAACAATGAGATTGAAAAATTAACCCTTACCTTACACTTTCCTTTGGTCGAGGGTATGTTTAACCTCTTGTATAATGACCATAGTATGTTATTAAATTATACCAAAACCATATTAATATTTATTATATCATAAATTATTCATTTATGACTTTTTACTACCCATTAAATAATGATTTCAATGTTAAATTAACATTTTGTGTAATAATCGCTTTCTTTATTGTACGTGTTTTATCTTGTCATTCTTGATCGTATCATTTAGATCATGATTTAAATACATTAAAAATATAAAACATGATTTATATATAATATATATTAAGAATATAAATATGTATAATAGATAGATATATGAAATGGAAAACACTGTTTATGGAGACAATAGGCCTTACGTACACATAAACATTGTTTCTATTTTCATATCATATTGAACGAAAGTAAGTGAATAAGATAAATGTAAGTAAATACATACATATATATATATATATATCTCCAGTATAAATATTATTTCATATATTACATACTTATTAATAATATATATTTTTATAATCACCATTGAATTGTGAATGTGGAAATGAATCTCATTGCGTCATGGAGACGGTAAGCCGTACGTGCACACAAACGACGATATCATTTCTTTAATGATTAAAAGGTGTGGAATTGGATGTTATATTAATTTTATAGAGAAATTATCATGTTATTTTCATTATTTATATACATAGAACTCATCATTATATCAATCAAAATAACATAGTGTTGAATAACAAATTACACCACTGTGTGGAGACTGTAAGCCATACTTACACACCCATGGTGACATTATCATTCATAGGATTGATAGAATAACGAATTATACTATACCGTATTTATAATAACATCAAGGTATGTAGAATTTACTAGAGATATTATTATTTTTAGAAATAACAAAGAAATAAAAAGTGGAAGAAGAACATAACTTTCAATGTGGTGATAAAATAATTACATCTTATTTGGGTGATTCCTTTTGATTTGAACAAAAGAGATCCATAGGATGGATTTATGCTTAATATAAGGCCTCTATGATGAAGTTAAGGACATTTTTAAGAGAGTCGGGTAGGGTTTAGCCGAGCCAAATTGAGTTGGGGGTGTGATTTTGAGATAAGGGGATGTATCCTTTTATATGAGAGGTGAGGGTCACTTTTAGAAAAGTTTGAAATATTATTTTATTATAAAATCATTTTCTGTTTATAATGCCTCCAAATTGATTTATCTCAAAGATAAGGTGGGGATGGGTAGAATTAATCTCAAAAAATATGTTTTAGACCTTTTTAGGTCATCATATTAACCCTATATTTTAGATTTAACTCGTAGCTAAATAGTTTAACTTTTACCATGCCCTCTTGTATTATTATAATAAATGGATAATAAAATTACTATAAAAATCCAAGAGAACTCAAAGTGGTTCATTATTGATATATATAACTATATATAAGTCTTACTACTAAACCTTATATTTTTATAAATATTATATGAATTAATAATTTAGTATTTGTTTAACAACTCTTTTATGTCAATTTTGACACTATTAGGTATTTTGTTTTTGATAAAGTCATAATATCTTTATAAATTCAAACAAAATTTATTTAATCAACCATAAAATGTCATATTAAACTTTAAAATTCATGGATTCAATCAAAGTTTTCAATTTAATTTTTTTTATATTTATAATATCAATTATTTTAATCTTTCATTGATAAAGTAATTCTTGCATCATCATTGTGTCATAAAAAAATTTAATTATTTAATATCATAAAATTATAAATAAAATACCATTATGTAGGAAATATTTTTGTATTTCTAATTAATATTTATATTCTAATTTATCTTATGTAGAACCCTATATTAAAAATAGTTTAGTTATTAAAATTTTAATTTATCACTTTTAACAATTCATTAAGTAAAATAATAATAAATGTTTTAATCTAATCCAAGTGGACCAAAATTATCATATTTTATTCCTAAGGATGGTTTTTGTCGAAATACACTTATCCAATAAAATTATAACATGTCTTAGGGTATTTATAATAACATTTTACCTTTAATTACCCTATTTACTTTTAACCGTGGTAAATAAAATTCAAAAGTTACTATTCAACAAAAACTATTTTCATCTTATTGAACCACATTTTACTTACTGATATAAACCATGTATCTCGGATTTTTTAAATTCAATTCCTAGAAGTGGTAAAATTACATTTTATGCAAATTTGAAAATGTTCCTAGAAGGTGGGTAAAAGATGTTAAAAAGTTCAATAAAATTATATACATCTATTTTTATTATAAAATGACTCCAACAAATTTCATTGAACTTATATAGGTATTATATATCTTTTTTGACTTAAAATAAATTTAAATAAAATAAAAAATTATTTAAATATAATGTCAGTTTTAAACAATAATGTAGTGTTTTTAACTATTCATCAAAAATTGAATGTTTTTAGAAAAATACCAAAACATCACTCTAAGATAATTTTGATATTCCGAATTCAAAAATGATTTCTATTTTTTCAAATGAATAATTTAACACTCTATGTTATTTCGTTTAAAAAAGTTGTTTTCAATTAAAATTTAGTATTTTTCACTTTTCATCAAAGTATGAAAGTTATCAGAAAATTACCAAAATTTTATCCAAACTAAATTTTTATTTTTTTCATTTAAAGAATAATTTAATTTTATTAAATTGAATATATAAATGTCAAATATTTTATTAAAAAGGGTTCATCCTTAAAATGTGGTAACATTGCATTTTTTTTTTAAAAAAATACATCTTTTATTTGAAAAAAATGAATTTGTTCTTATATTATATCTAAGAAACATAGAATTTGGATTGTAAAATTATTTGGAGTATAAAAAATTAAAAATTCAGTTAGTACTATTCATAACTGCTTTTTAAATGGCTAGTTTGGTAAGTTTTGGGGCGCTCGAACTCGGTGTTACGTGTAGTGAAAGTTATTGAATTACTTTGAAGAGATAACATGATATGAAATCTTACGGTGTTACATTATCCCCTCAGTCAAAAAATTACACCCTCACAATTTGAAATTTTTTTATAAAATAAATCGTTTAAAATAATAAAATACCTTTGTCTAAAACCCACATCGTCAATTGGGTTAATAAAATTTAGTCTTAATAAGAGGGAAAGGGAAATGAAAAATTCACCACCATAATATGATCTAGATTATGAGAACATTGGTGGTAATTATATATACATAATTGGAGGAAAAAAGAAAATATTTATAGGGAGTAATTGAGGTCATCAATTATAAAAAGTGTAAAATTGAGGGCCTCAAAGCCGTCAATCTGTGATGATTTAAAATATCATCAGTTCAACAAAACACAAGGTATTAGGAAAACACATTTCTATTTTTAAGGTCCCTTCCCGAATGTTTAAGAATTAATTTATTCATAGAATAAGAGGAAAAAATATACTTGACATGTAGTGTTTCATCCTTTAACTAATTCTTACCACAAACTCATCTTTCACTCCAAAAGATAAAAGAATTCAAAAATATTATATTTATCCTAATTGTATAGGGATCCAAAAATAATGAATTTTTAATTCATTTTTCAGAATTTATAAAAAACTACATTATAAAAATAGGACACTGCGTAGGCCAGTGGTAGGTGATGCACCCATGTCGTCCTTCAGTTGCGAGTTCAAGTCTCGCGGCCTTACCAGACACGACAAGTTATCGCCCGACCTCTAGGTTGTCCTTTTTTAACAATACAAAAATAATATTAAGAATTATATAACCATAAAAATAACTATACAATGTCAATCATAATGCATTATAACCTTTATACTTATTCAAAATACTTCTATCCAAAGTCACAATCCAAAATTTATAAGGAAGGTAAACATAGTGAAGATCTTTTTTCCCACATAATAACATGTGAATACCTTCATCATGTATTCTTTTAAAACAAGTTAAAACCCTGAATTACCATAAAACCCTATATATTACATTAATTCTCACTTATTCCTTATATAATACTGGATATACTCCTTATATCCAAAATTTTTTGTAAACTCTAACAATAAGAGAATAAAAGAACAACTAATTAGTTTCTAAGTAGTCAAGAATATCGAATATAAATTATCCAAATCACTCATTTCTTATTCCAAAATCACAACCTCAATATCATAACCATATTAAGGTTTATCTTTCCTTCGACCATGTATTTTCCTAATAGTTAAACTTGATATTGAGTAACTTTTCTGAGAACCATATACTCATAAATCCTCAATGAAATAGTATTGTAATGCAATCCTTATTTATTTTCATAATTCTTATAACTAGTACATCGTTGATACAACACTAAAATGACATAGTTCTTTAATAACAACATAATAACACTAGTCATTCCTCTTCATCTGTTGTAGTATCATAACATGATTATTATCCAGTAGCATCATTTGAGGCATACTCTGATGATTTGGACCTTGATTCGTGTAGTGTCCCAAATCCTTGCAGATGAACCATTGTTCATTTGAATCATTTTTCTTACCCTTGAAATCACGTTCTTGGTGTACTTTTTCTCCACAAATATAACAAACTCCCATTAACTTCAAGAATTTACCAAAGTGATTCTTTCCACAGTTATTACATATGGGAAAATCCTTCTTTCCCCTCTTCCCTTTATCCATATTTCTCTCTACCATATTTTTCTTCTCTTGCTTCCCTTCAAAGTCATAGGACTCAAAGATTAAATTACATATCTTATTAACACATGATATTATTTTTTCATATGATGAGAATACATGGGATACTATTTCCATTTTAAATTTTGCCTTAATACCATGAAAGATATGATCCTTCTTACTCTTTGGATCATGCGTATTACTAGAGTTTTCATTCCTTATAATGGGTGGCATTTTTAAACAATATCATACACTAGGTTAGTTTATGAATTGCAATTCATAGTTCCAAACTTGTAAAATTCCTAACATAAATTGATAAGATTATAAATATAATCTATAATCATAAAAAAATGTTTTCTTTGAAGATGAATTTACTTCTAAATCCTTCATAATGGCTTGCAAAGTAAATGTGAATTATCTTAAGCATATCCCATTGGAGTGTCGTTACCAAGAGTGCAGTAAGGCATGTTGTCATGTACCACGATACCATAGGTTAAGCCTGAAACTCCTTGTCAGAGTTTTAACTCCTTCGTACATCTATTCAAGAGCAGCCGCTATATACTCATATCCAGAAATGGATGTATTTCTTGGAAAATACAAAAAATCTCTACATTATCAAAATTCTATAATGTTCTTCTATACTAATCATCAAAGTCTATCTTAGGGTAATGTTTTCTACTCATAGTTTTTCTAAATCTAGATTCCCTATTTTGTACTAAACATCCTATAATACCAATTGTAACACCTCGACCCTAGTTACCCAGAGTCATTGTATTATTTTAATACATTGACATGATTACAAGGAATCAAGTCCCAAAGGAAAGATAAGTTTAGTAGTCTTGGAAAATAGAGAACATACATGAACATTACATTACACAATCTAACATAAATCACAATATAATAAATTATTTGAGAATTCCATTATTCCACTAGCTTAAACCAGCATATCAATCACAATACACTTCTTGGAATCCTTGGAAAACAAAACCTAAGAAAGGGGTGAGCTCAAATTCTCTGTAAGGGTAAATAATTTAGCAGAAGCAATAAAATTTTATGGAAAGATATGTAATAAAAACAACATCCTTTTAAACATAGACATGAACATAATATGGAGAAGATAAATCAAACATTACCATGTAAACATGAACATGGATATTATACTAGTCTAATAATCACATGTAATAATTAATATCATAATGAAGGAATTCCTAACGTTGGACTTCATTACCACATAGTCAAGGTCTTGTGCCAAGAATACAAAAAAATTCAAGGCCTTGTGAAAAGACACTATTTTTTCTCAAGAGACCTATCGATGCATCGAGGGGTTATAGAGGGCCCCACCCATCACTTACTAAGTCTATTGCATTCCTAAAATGAAAATGTTGTAACATATCATAAACATTAATATTAAATCTAGCATAAGAAATTTCAATACTTCAACTATAAACTATGAAGGGTATAAAGATAGAACATCCACGATCAAACATATCATAACTCATTCAATACAATATGGAATATTGTATTATAATAAATCATCCTTAATCAAGATAATATCCAGTAATGAATGTTGACATAGTTGAAAATTATTAGTAAAACATTTTGAGAGAAAAATCCCTTTTTGTGAAATCATTTAAAAGTCAAAAATTTATAAAGGAAGTTATTTAAAATATATTTTTTTAATCAAAATGTCACATACCAATTTTAAACTTTTTAAAGGAATTAACATTTTAAAACAATCATGACCAAATAAATAAATCCTTAAAAACATTTAGAAAATATGGACATTAATGAGAATGATTTAGAGGAATAAATATTTAAAAAATTTAAAATGTTTTTTATTTAATGATTATCTTTAAATAATAACTTTGAAATGTATTTTAATAAATATGGATATGGATAATAAATATGTCTTAGAAAATAATTACAAATAAACAATCTCAGATAATAATGAGATTGAAGAATTAACCCTTACTTTACACTTTCCTTTGGCCGAGGGTACGTTTAACCTCATTTATAATAACCATAGTATGTTATTAAATTATAAAAGAACCATATTAATTTTTATTATATCATAAATGAATCATTTATGACTTTATACTACCCATTTAATAATGATTTCCACGTTAAATTAACATTTTGGGTAATAATCGCTTTCTTTATCGTACGTGTTTTCACTTGTTATTCTTGATCATATCATTTCGATCATGATTTAAATACTTCTGGAATATAAAAAATGATTTATATATAACATATGTTTATAATATAATTATTTATAATAGATAGATATATGAAATGGATAACACCGTTTATGGAGACGGTAGGTTGTACGTACACATAAATGTTGTTTCTGTTTTCATATCATATTGAATGGAAGTAAGTGAATAAGATATATGTAACTACATATATATATATATATATATTAGAATTATTATGTCATATATTACATAATTATTAATAATAAATTTTTATAATCATCGTTGAATGGTGAACCTGTAAATGAATCTCATCGTGTCGTGGAGACGGTAAGTCGTACGTACACACGAGTGACGATATCATTTCCTTAATGATTAAAATGTGTAGAATTGGATGGTATATTAATTTTACAGAGAAATTATAATATTATTTTAATTATTTATATACTTATTACTCATAATTATATACATCCAAATAACATAGTGTTTAATAACAAATTACACCACAGCGTGGAGATGGTAAGTCGTATGTACGCACACATAGTGACATTATCATTCATAGGATTGATAGAATAATGAATATGGTTGTACTAAATTTATAATAACATCACATTACATAGAAGGAATTGGATTTATTATTTTGTTATGGAAACAACAAAGAAAGAAAAAATGGAAGAAGAAAAGAACATTGAAAGATGTGATAAAATAATTTCCTCTTCTTTAGGTGTTTCCTATTGATTTGAACAGAAGGGCTCCTTTGGGTTGATTTATTATAACATCCTAGATAAATAAGGTGTAATACACTTTTCATATTTATTAATACTGGTGAATTAATTTTAATTTTACATTAATGTTTATATTATTTTCGATAGCGTAGCCGATACACAACAACAGGTTTCATTGAAATCATATGTTGCAAACTAATAATATTATATTATTATTTTAAATGGTAGTTATCTCCTAGACATTGGATTGGCAGTAATGAACAAAACTAACTAAAATATAAATATACATGTTTGTTAAATGTATTTACATTTATCCAATAAAATTTAGAGGCTTAAAATGTGAATGAATCTAATTTTAAGTATAATTTACATTAAAAGGACGATTTACCGCCTTTTAATGGAGAAACCTCTTTAAATATAATTTTGGTCACTCTAATACATTCTATTTGACCACATAAAATTCTTTTTTATAATGGGGACATAAAAATTTACTTTGGGTAAATATTTGGAATTTTTCTAATAAAGTTCTTTTTTTAATGAATAGTGTAAATATTGTATTTTAATTCAAAACTATGTTTTAATATAATTTCTTTATATGGTTATTATCTTTTTAATTGGTTTTAAGGTGATATTAAAATATATTTTTACCATTTAATCCAATGTTTCTCATTGGAATTAATTTCACTTTCAAATTAGACATAAACAAATATCAATCTTTTGATAGTTATTGTTTCTTAAAAACATGCTATTTATTTTGATAACGGGATTTAATTAGAAAATTAATTAATTCCACTTATATGTTTTTAATTTGGAAAAATAAACATCATTTTTTAATTCAGAATTTCAAATATATATTAGGCTGAATTTTTGGTATTTTTCTGAAAAACTATAATTTTTTATGAATAGTGAAACCACTTAGTGGTAGTTAAAAAAATGACTTTTTCATTTAAATGAAATTTTACCACTTCTGTGAATTGAATTTCAAAAATCAGACATACATGGTTGTTATCAAGAAGTAAAATGTGGTTAATTAAGATGAAAATAATTTTTGGTGAATAGTAACTTTTGACTTTTTTTAATCGCGGTTAAAGGTAAATAGGGTAATTCAAGGTAAAAAGAATATTATAATAATTCAAAATTACCTTGACACTGGTCCAAACCTTATTGGTTGAGTCATGACCGAACATGGGCATATTTGGGTCGATTTTGGGACCTCATGGAGCCACTTATAAATGATAATGACACTTCAGATTAATTAATTTAAAGTAAAGCCAAAAATGACATAAACAAAAATCATTTATGAAATTAATTTTTATATGGTGTTATATAAAAAATATTTTTGTCTATAAATATTATTTGGAAATATAATAATATTTCCTACATCATGGTATTTTTTTAATAATTTTTAGACATCAAATAATTTAAATTATTCATGACACAATAATGATGTAGTATTTACCTCATTAATAAATGATTTAAATAAATAAGATTATAATGATTAAAATATAATCCAAAACATGTCCAATTCTGATTGGATGATTTTATTTCAAATCTTAGTCATCTTATATTTGACCTTAATGATTTTTGGACCTTTAGAAACTGAATATCATTATATAATAAAATAACATTTTCACACTTTCCTAAAGAGCCCCTCCTCTCTCTTATAAAAGGAGACCACTTATAACCAATTCCTCACACCTCTCAAGCCATTTTTATCATCCAAACTCTTCCCAATTAATCTCCCTACATCCCTCTCCTCTACCTAGAAGCCTTACCTTAGGAATAAGGCACTTCATGAAGTCCTTTGGTTCAAACCAAAGGGAGTTTCCCAAATTAAAGGTAACAGTTTCTCTTAAATTGTTTTCATTTATTTTACTTATCCAACCCCTAAACTCTTTTTATTCCTTTCTTTTGTAACAACAAAAATATCCTCAATATACTAGGATGTCATTATCAGAAGTATTATAACTACACTTACACACACCTCCATCTACTGGGTGAAGAACATAATGTTTTTGTGGATGGAAAACTAATGTCTCTCGACATGATGATTGTTCAACTACCTCTTACCAACTCTCAAGGTGGACATTATGATGGCACTATATTAATATATGATATATATATATATTATGTTTATTATTTCCTTATGCTTCTGTAATTCCCATTTATAGCACACCTTTTTGTTTCAATAGTGGGTAAATTCGATAATCTCATTTGAGGAAGTGCGGACTACCGCCCCCTCAAAGTGATGTGACTCATTAATGCCTTATGTGGGATGTATAAAGGACAGAGTTAATGATATTATATATGATATTATACTGTAATTATAATATACTTATGTATCATTATGTTTTAATTCCATTAAAATAAAAAATAGAAATGAAAGTAGCGTTCATGCGTACGTACGGCTTACCGTCTCCATGAAAGGTGCATTTCATTTCTTCCCTCCAAATGTTATGTACTATTATAAATACCTATATATACTGGATATATATGATATATATGATATATAAATAATGAATATAATTCTGTATATAATGGACTATTGACCACATGGACAACTTGTAAATATAAGGTGTTCATTTTTTACTCAAGTACCAAATATCGAAAAAATGAACGTTATTAACTTAAATTATTACATAATGTTTATAACATGGTAATAAGTGATATAAAAGGAATAATCAACTTGAAAAATTTTCTTAAGAAAGTATAAATTATCTTTAGTTTATTATTCTGGATATTATAGAATGATCGAGTCAAGTTGGGCACGAGGTAAGGGATTTCTTATGTCACTTTTAATTCCATGAGATTTCCATTATTCGCCACTTATTTATTGAATGTGGTGTCTTGTGTACTGAATTTTGATATATTTTATCATGATTATCATTATATTAATGGTATTATATTATTCATTTGGTGGTTATTAACTTTGGGTCATACGACTTGATTGATTACAACGTGGTAAGGGGTTTTCATCTCACTTTTTATCCCCGTGAGATTCATGGTATATTTTCCACTACTTACTTTTGTGTGGTGTAAGTACGGCCCATGATTTTATTCTTTGTGTAATATAGTTTAATTTATTGGTATTCACATCTTCGTTGTATGATCCTTCTTTCATGTGGCCTATGTTTGGTAAGTTACCAAATCGGGAAGGGAACCTTTCACTCTCCTCTATTTAAAAGGATTATTTTTATTATGTCTTTTAAATTACATCTTATTATGTTGTGAAATGTTCTTATATATCCTAATTTATGCTAAATTTATTTCCAAGTGATGATATACCATTTTTATCTTATCAACTCATTTTCTGAATTTAAAAGTGACGTTGTTAGGCTGTCAAATTCTTATAAGGGAACTTCTTAACCCGATTTCAATTCTTTGTGTTCAACTTGTACTTATTGAATATGTCATACAATGAATATGAGTGAATGACCTATGATTGTTTTACACTTAATATCCACTTATATAGGGTGTATTTATATTTTTCAAACATAATTATGTGATTGATTTATCCTTAATTTAAGGATACCATCTTTATAAGGGATTTCATCTCAATTTACATTTCAATTGAGACTTCATTGTTGTTATGCACCAATTCACTCTTATATGGTGTATATACTGTACTTTTACATATTATATCATGAATAACTTTATTCTAATGATATTATAAAGTTATGATTAAATTTTATCCTTCATATATTTGTATTCAAGCGTCTCCTTTTTTGTTAAAAAAAACTCTTCATCTAAAATATCGTTTTAAATGTTTTAAATATTTATTCTTCTAAATATTTTTCATTAATTTACATGTTTTAAAAATGGGTTTTAGGATTTATTTATATGGAAATTAATTTTTTTCAAATGATAATTCATTTAAAAGCTTCAAAGTGGTATGGGACACTTTGATTTAAAAATCATTTTTTAAATGGTTTTGAAAATTATTTGATAAAACATTGTTTATTTCAATATCTTGATTTGATATATTAGAATGTGGAAATGTTATCTTTCCTTTATACATATGTCATATGTTATGATTATGTTATGGTTATTGGGAATTTTTTACGTATACGTGTGGTTCCTGGATAAACCTTGGGCGGGTGAGCCCGAGAGAGCTCTCCAATGCATTTGGTAACGTGATGGAGGTAAACATGATGTGTCTCCTAAAAGATTTAAAGAATATACTATGATTGGTATTCCAAGTGTAACTCCCTAAGTATCTATGATAGATACAATGTATGTTTGATATGGATTCCATAAGTAACATTTATGATTTATGATTTGTGTGTGTTATTCATAAATCTTATGATTTTGTAAGGTATGTTATGATAGGAAAATATAGTTTCATTAATTTGTATTTATTGATGGGATAATGTTTTCCTTCCTTATTTTATAACCCTTAATGAGCTTTTTATACTCATCCCATGTTTTTGAAATGTTTTCCAGAGGATTTAAAGGTGAATAGGGTCATGGATAGGATCACGGAAAAATCATGTTGTCTAAAACATGGAAGTAGACATGTTTCTTTTTAAGAGTTTTTATTTTATGAAAAAATTGATACTAAGTAGTAGTGTCTACTTGTAATATTCAAGTTGTTATGTAATAGTTATGTCCTAATTCTCTAAAACTCTAAACCTGAAAGGATCCTCAATGTAAATTATTTATTTAATTCAATATTATGTAATGTTTAAGGTCGGGTCCTTATAGTTGGTATCAGAAGTCGGTTTAGAAAACTTTAAAGGTTAGGGTACTATTTCAGCATAAGTGACATTACCATAATGGTTAGGATTTTATAAAGAGTCGTTGTTATTTTTATAAAGTGAATGAGTTTAAGATAACATAAATATATATATCTTAGTTTTTACCCTCCTCATAAGATATTATATGATTATTTTACTGATATACACACACTGGCCTTTTTGGTTTTAGAAAATGGTTGGATCTAGAAGGAACCAAAGTAACAGTGGATGTGAAGAAAATAGTGACAGTTTTTTGAACAAGCTACTGAATGATATGGGAGATACAATGATAACTCTTCTCATCATTCTCAACCAACTATCCAGATTCATGATTGACCACTTGAACCTTAGTGATTTTTATAAGACATCATATATGCGAGAACAAAATCCCTACGGATGTTCAGGTAATAATCATAAAGGTAAGTATGTTCAAAAACCTATGTGTCAAAGATGTGGAAATAAACACATAGGAAAATGTTTCAAAGGGATAGAAAGATTCTATAGATGTGTAAATGAAGGTTATAAAGCAACAACATGATGTGGAAAAAGGAAGCATCTAGTTGACTCTAGGAAAGGGAAAGAAGTACTTTCTGAAGGATCAATTGAATGTTTTAAATTTCGTGAGCATGGTCATTATGAAAACACATGTCCTATGAAGAAGTTTCCGGAATGGGATCACCAGGATCGTAAAAATATTTGTTTACCAATACCTAATGCCATTTTGATTGAGGATGAACAAACTTACAATGACCAATGATAGGTATGGATTATTTCTTAACATATGTTTTCCTATTATTGAAATCTTAGGATATGATTCATGATTTTGTTTATAGGAAAGAAGTATTTCAGAATAAATTGGAAAGGAATGGTTAATGGATCAATAATAATTTTGAATGAGTAACAATTCAACATATAAGGGATTAAAGAGTTATGATAGAATTTAGGATGGTGAAATGCTTAAATGTAGTAAGTCTCTTCTGATGATGGGATTACATTAGAATACTTTTTATAGTATGTGTAACCCTGATGTTTGATATATGAAAATTTTATTCAAGGAATAATTATATTCCCTTTTGTGGATATAGTTATAATCATCCATTTGGGTTTATATGATCATTGAATTTGAGGAAATTACCAGTTAATACATTTTGGGATGGAAAACGAAAGTTATTAGATAACCTTTGTGGTTAAAATATGTTATGGTTATTTTTTATGAATTTATCTATTTTTGGGAATGTTATAAAATTATGTAGTTTTTGAAAAGGGACAACACGCAAACCGTGGGACAACCCGTCACATAGGACGAAGTTGTGGGAATTGAACCCACAACCAAAGTGCGACTGGTATTTATCGCCTACCACTGGACTACGTGAAGTCCCTGGTTAGTATGAATCATTATTTTTAGTTAGAGGATCTTATGAATCAAGAATAAGTTGATTTTGGGTTATCTATGGAAATTATTAACCAATCATGCAGGATATGTGATTAGGTTAATTACTTTTCATTATGAGACTTTAAGAGCACCTGATGTTATATTGAGATAAATGTTAAGTTTTACCTTGGAAGACTATTTGATTAAATCCTCCAGATATTTGGGTCTCAATCTTAGTTTGGATTACTTTTAGGAATATTTAGGATAACTGCTTACTGAATGGTCTTTGTTGAACTTTGGGTTTTGTTAGAAAATTTTTGGAGATAAGAGTAGTTTTTCTTTATGTAAAAGTTTATCCTTTTGTAGGATTATCTGATCTTGTAAAAAACTTTTTGGTTTTAGTTAATATCTAAAGACAAAGGAAATATATATTTCATATTTTATGTATTATTTTATTCTCTCGAAGTTGATTATAGAACTTTTAATGTAAACAAGTCATCTTTAATATTCATCGTATAGAGGAAATATGAGTTTGTGTTAGAAATCTAGTGAAGGATAAAAGTATACATGAAAAGCAATTGTGTTTCTTAGGTTTTTATTTAAGCTCATAAATAGATTCCTCAATGAAAAGTAACTAAAAACAAAAAATTTGTCTATTAACTTTTCCTTCTGGGGAATCAATAACTATTGAACCCATCACATGTTTGTGATTTTCTGGTGGGTAACTTTCTCCTAATCATGTTTTCTATCACTCTCCATCAAAACTTGACCGTTTGTTCTCTCTTCCATATCCATGTTTTCATGGAATCCTAGTATCTTTTTTCTAGGGTAACCATTGTTCTTCTCTTACTTTATTTTAAAGTGATAGTTTTATTGACTCTTTTCCAAAGTGGGGCTTTTAATGAAGTTTTCAAGCCCTATTTTAAAATTACGAGGATGCGATTCCCAAAAGGTGGGAAGGATGTAACATCCCAGATAAATAAGTAATAAGAAACCTTTTATATTTATTAATACTTGTGAATTAAATATTAATTTTACATTAAAGGGGATGCTATGTTCGATAGCGTACCCGATACACAACAACAGGTTTCTTTGAAATCTTACGTTGCACACTAATAATATAATATTATTATTTTAAATGGCAGTTAACTCCTAGACAATGTATTGGTGGGAATGAACAAAACTAACTGCAAAATGATTATACATGTTGGTTAAATGTATTTACATTTATCCAATAAAAGTTAGAGGCTTAAAATGTGAATGAATCAAATTTTAAGTATAATTTACATTAAAAGGCCGATTTACCATCTTTTAATGGAGAAACATCTTTAAATATGAATTTTGTCACTCTAATACATTCTATTTGAGAAAATATAATCCTTCATTATAATGGGGACATCAAAATTTACTTTGTGTAAATATTTGGAATTTTCTGATATAGTTCTTTTTTTAATGAATAGTTTAAATATTGTATTTTTATTCAAAACTATGTATTAATCTAATTTATTTATATGGTTATATTATCTTTTAAATTGTTTTTAAAGTGAAACTAAAATATATTTTTACCATTTAATCTAATTTTGGTCATTGGAATTAATTTCACGATAAAATTAGATATAAAAAAGTATCAATCTTTTGATAGTTATTTTTTCGTAAAAACACGCTATTTGTTTTGATAACGGGAATTAATTATAAAATTAATTAATTCCACTTCTATGTTTTGAATTTTTTAAAATAAACATCAATTTTTAATTCAGAATATAAAATATAGCTTAGGCTGAATTTTTGATATTTTTCTACAAAGCATCAATTTTTGATGAATAGTGAAACCACTTAGTGGTAGTTAAAAATACTAACTTTTTCATTTAAATGAAATTATACCACTTCTGTGAATTGAATTTCAAAAATCTGACATACATGGTTGTTATCAAGAAGTAAAATTTGGTTCATTAAGATGAAAATAATTTTTGGTGAATAGTAACTATTGACTTATTTTTCCGCGGTTAAAGGTAAATAGGGTAATTCAAGGTAAAAAGAATATTATAATAATTCAAACTTAACTTAACACTTGTACTAACCTTATTTGTAGAGTCATTTCCTACCATGGGCATCTTCGGGTCGATTTTGGGACCCCATGGAGCCACTTATAAATGATAATGACACTTTAGATTAATTAATTTAAAGTAAAGGCAAAAATGACATAAACAGAAATCGTTTAGTAAATTAATTTTTATATGGTGTTATATAAAGAATATTTTTGACTATAAATATTATTTGGAAATATAATAAGATTTACTACATCATGGTATTTGTTTTATAATTTTTATACATCAAATAAGTTAAATTATTCATGACACAATAATGATGCAGTATTTACCTCATTAATAAAGGATTTCAATAAATAAGATTATAATGATTAAAATATTATCCAAAACATGTCCAATTCTGATTAGATTATTTTATTTGGAATATGAGTCATCGTATATTCGACCTTAATGAATTTTGGACCTTTATAAACCGAATATTATTATAAAATAAAATAATATTTTCACACTTTTCTAAAGAGCCCCTCCTCTCCATTATAAAAGGAGAAAACTTCTAACCAATTAATCACACCTCTCAAGCCATTTGGATCGTCCAAAATCTCCCCAATTAATCTACAAACATCCCTATCCTTTTCCTATAAGCCTTACCTTAGGCAGAAGGCACTTCCAGAAGTCCTCTGTTTCAAACAAAAGGGAGTTACCCAAATTAATGGTAACAGTTTCTCTTAAATTGTTTTCTTTTATTTTACATCTCCAACCCCTAAACTCTTTTTATTCCTTTATTTTTTAATAAAACCAGTATCCTCAATTTTCTAGGATTTTTTTATGAGAAGTAATCGAACTACACTTACATACACCTCCATCTAATCGGTGAAAAACATAATGTTTTTATGGAAGGGAAACTAACGCCTCACGAGACAATGATTGTTCAACTACCTCTTAACGCCTCTCATGGTGGCCATTATGATGGAAATGTATTTATATATGATATATATTTATATTATGTTTATTATTTCCTTATTCTTCTTTACTTCCCATTTATATCACACCATTTGGTTTCCATAGTGGGTAAATACGATAATCTCATTTCAGAAAGTGCGGACTACCGCCCCTAAAAGTGATGTGACTCGTTAATGCATTATGTGGGATGTATAAAGGATGGAGTTAATGATATTATATCAGATATTATACTGTAATTATAATATAACTCTGTATCATTAAGTTTTAATTCCATTAAAATAAGAAATAGAAATGAAAGTAGCGTTCATGCGTACGTACGGCTTACTGTCTCCATGAACGGTGCATTTCATTTCTTACCTCCAAAAGTTATGTACTATTATAAATACATGTATATAATGGATATATATGATATATATGATATCTAAATAATTAATTTCATTCTGGATATAATGGACTATTGACCAAATGGACAACTTGTAAATATAAGGTGTTCATTTTTTACTGAAGTACCAAATATTGACAAAATGAACGTTATTAACTTAAATGATTACATAATGTTTATAAAATGGTAATAAGTGATATAAAAGTAATAATATACTTTTAAAATGTTTTTAAGAAATTATAAATTAACATTAGTTTATTATTCCAGATATTAAAGAATGATCGAGTCATGTCGGACACGAGGTAAGGGATTTCTTATCTCACTTTTAATTCCATGAGATATCCATTATTCGCCACATATTTATTGCATGTGGTGTATTGTGTACTGCCTTTTGATATATATTATCATTAATATCATTATATTCATGGTATTTTGTGATTCATTTCGTGGTTATTAACTTTGGGTCATACGAATCGATTGATTACAACATGGTAAGGGGTTTTCGTCTCACTTTTTATCCCCATGAGATTCATGCTATATTTGCCACTACTTCCTTTTATGTGGTGTATGTACTGCCCATAATTTAATTATTTGTGTAAGATAATTTAATTTATGGGTATTTATATCTTCATTGTTTGATCCTTCTTTCATGTGGCGTATGTTTTGTAAGTTACTAAATCGGTAAGGGAACCTTTCACCCTCCTCTATTTAAAAGACTTATTTTTATTATGTATTTTAATTTACATCTTATTATTATGGGATATATTCTTTTCTATCCCCATTAATGTAAAATTTATGTCCATGTGATGAGATACCCTTTTTATCTTATCAACTCATTTTCTAAATTTTAAAGTGATGTCGTTAGGCTTTGAAATGTTTACAAGGGAACTTCTTAACCCAATTTCAATTCTTTGGGTTCAACTTGTACTTATTGAATATGTCATCCAATGAATATGTGGGAATGACATCTTATTTTTTTAAACATAATATCCACTTATATTGGGTGTATTTATATTTTTGGCACATAATTATGTGATTGATTTATCTTTAATTTAAGGATACCACCTTTATAAGGGATTTCATCTCAATTTAAATTTCCATTGAGACTTCATTGTTGATATGCACAAATTCACTCTTATATGGTGTATATATTGTAATTTTACATATTGTATCATAAATCCATTTATTCTCATGATATTATAAAGTTTTGATTAAAATTTATCCTTCAATTATTTGTATTCAAGCGTCTCCTTTTTTTGTTAAAAAACTCTTCAACTAAAATTTCATTTTTAATGTTTTAACGATTTATTCTTCTAAATATTTCTCATTAATTTCCATGTTTTCAAAATGGGTTTTAGGATTTATTTATATGGAAATTAATGTTTTCAAATGACAATTCATTTAAGATCTTCAAAGTGGTATGGGACACTTTGATTCAAAAATCTCTTTTTAAATGGTTTTGAAAATTATCAGATAAAAATGTTTTTATTTCAATATCATGATTTGATAAATTGGAATGTGGAAATGTTATCTTTTTTTTATACATGTGTCATATGTTATGATTAGGTTATGGTTATTTGGAATTGTTTACGTGTACGGGTTGTTCCGTGATAAACCTAGGGCGGTTGAGCCTGAGATAGCTTTCCAATGCATTGGGTAACGTGATGGAGGTAAATGTTATATTTCTCCTAAGAGATTTAATGAATATACAGTGATGGGTATTCCAAGTGTAACTCCCTAAATAGCTATGATAGCTACAATATAATTTTGATATGGATCCCATAAGTAACCTTTATGATTTATGATTTGTGTGTGTTATTCCTAAATATTATGATTTCATAAGGTATATTATGATTGAAAAATATAGTTTCATTGATTTGTATTTATTGATGGGAAAATGTTTTCCTTCCCCATTTTATAACCCTTACTGAGCTTGTTATGCTCATCCCAAGTTTTTGAAATGTTTTCCACAGGATGTAAAGATGAATAGGGTCATGGATGGGATCACGGAAAAGTCATGATGTCTAAAACATGGAACGAGACATGTTTCTTTTTAAGAGTTTTTATTTTATGAAAAAATGGATACTGAGTAGTACTGTCTACTTGTAATATTCAAGTTGTTATGTAATAGTTATGGCATAATTCTCTAAAACTTTAAATATGAAAAGATCCTCAATGTGAATTATTCATTTAATTCAATATTATGTAATTTTTAAGGCCGGGTCCTTATATTAATGCTCAATATAATTCCTCTAGGTTTAAGTTAAAGATGTTAGGGGGAGATTTTGGCAGGTTTGGCAGAGCCAAATCGCTTTGGAGGTGTGATTTTGAGAGAAGTGGAAGTAGCCTTTTATAAGAGAGGTGAGGGTCACTTTTGGAAAAGATTGAAATATTATTTTATTATAAATTCATTTTCAATTTTTAATGGCTCCAAAATTATTTATATAAAATATAAGGCTGGGATGGGTTGAAATCCTCTCAACCAATAGGTTCTAGACAAGTGTAGGTCACCATTTTAACCCTATGTTTTAGATTTAACTATTAGTTAAATAGTTTAACTTTTACCATGTCCTCTTGAATTATTATAATAAATGGTTAATAAACGTACTATAAAAGAAAAGTTGTAACACTCCAAGATTCTACGATACGCTTCTCTTTGAATAATACAGTAGCGTGTGTTGTACGCAACTTCGAGTTCTAACACACCTCAACTAATCAAACTAGCCGTTATGAATAGTAATACCCACTTTTTGAAATATTATAAATTTTATCTTTCAAAATGAACTTCATTTTTGGAATCGTAATATCGAAATTATCTTAGGGTAAATTTTTGGTACTTTTCTGATAAATTTCATATTTTGATGAATAGTGAAAATTACTAAATTTTAATTAAAAAACAACTTTTTTAAACGAAATAATTAATAGTGATAAATTATGAATTTGAGTGGTTTTAAAGTATATTTAGAATATATTTTTACCATTTAATCCAATTTTTTTCATTGTACATAATTTCACATTTAAACCGGACATAATCAAGTATCAATATTTTGATAGTTATTGTTTCTTAAAAACACGCTTTTAGTTTTGACAGCGGGAATTAATTTTAAATTAATTTTTACCACTTATGTGTTTTGAATTTGGAAAAATGGATTCTATATTTGGAATCAGGATTCCAAAATTGTTTAAATAGGTAACTCTTATTTTTATTGATTTTGAATAATTACTTCGGTAAATATTTTATTTACCATGGTTAAAGGGTAAATCGGGTAAATAAGGGTAAACAAAATAATATTATAATAATATTAAATTACCCTAAAACGTGTCATAACCATATTGGTTGATAAATTTCCAACCATAGTCATCTTTGGGTCGATTTGGGGACCCCATGGATCCACTTGTATTTGATAATGACATTATAAATTAATAAAGTAAAAGTAAATACAAAAATGACATAATCATATATCTTTTACGAAATTTTTTTTACATAAGGTTATATATGTTATATTTTCAAATATAAATATTCATTAGAAATATAGAAATATTTCCTACATAATTGTATTTTATTTATAATTTTTAGACATTGAATAAGTAAATTTATATATGACACAATAATGATGCAGTATTTTCATTATTAACGAAAGAATCAAATAATTAGTATTATAAATGTTCAAATAAATATAATTTCAATGTTTTGATGACATACACTAATTTTATTGGTTAATATTACATTTTATTATTTCTTAAATGAATTTTGTTTTTAATTAATAATGTTTTATGACTTTAACAAAAATCAATTATTAAATAGTGTCAAAATTGACATAAAAGAGTTTAAAAGAAATATTATATTATTAACTCATATGCTATTCCTAAAAATCTAATGTTCAGCCAAAGTACTTATATAATGATAGGTGTATCATTAATGGACCACTTGGGGGGTCTCTTGGAAGAATATAGTATGTTTATTAACCATATAATATAAAAATACCAACTGACATGGTAAATGTCAAACTATTTAACTAAGAGTTAAATGTAAATGATAAGGTTAATATAGTGACCCAAAACTATCTAAAATCTATTGGATGAAATTATTTAGACCCATCCCCACCTTATACTTCTAATAATAAACTTTGGAGACATTAGAAACTGAATATGAATTTATTATAAATTAATACTTTGATTTTTTCCTAAAGAGCCCCTCATCCCCCTTATAAAAGGACAACACTTCTAACAAATTATTCATACCTTAAAAGCCTTTTGGTTCGACCAAACTATGCCCAAATACCCTCTAAGATATCCTAAATTAATAATAGAGTCCTTACTTTAGTCGTAAAGCCATCCTAAGGATCCCTTTTGATCAAATCAAAAGGAAGAACCCGAAGAAGAGGTCATGTTTTCACCACCCTCTTTAAAGTTCCTTTCTTCTTCAACTTCCTCTTTATTTGTTATTTTCATTATAAAATAATAACTCCAGTAACATATATATACTTTGATGTTATTATAAATATGTTACAACAATATTAAGTATGATATCCCTCCTTTTAATGACATGTCACTATACGAGCGTACGTATGACTTACCGTCTCCATGTCGTGGTGTAATTGTTATTCAAAACATTATTATTTGGATGGGTATAAAAATGATGTGTAATTGATTTAAATGATATATATAACATGAAAATTATTCTTTATATATTATACAACATCCAATTATATATTATTTTAATATCAAAAGAAGGATATCATCGCTTGTGTGTACGTACGGACTACCGTCTCCACGAACGCGATGAGATTCATTCCCCATCGTATCCCTTCAAGTCTAATTGTCATTTGATGATTAAAAATAATGTTTAAGGACTTGATATAATTCTGTATATGAATAATATACATCCCATCCATAACAAATATGTCTTAGATAAAATATAATATAAAGGAAAACGAATCTGTTAACACCCGAAACGATGATAATACTAAGATATTATTAACAAAGCAATGTTAAAAGATCATATATGATATAATATTAATGTATATGATTCTTGTATCATTTAATAACAATTATTTTACCATTATACAGGATGTTAAACTCCCCTCAACCAAGGAAAAGTACAACGTAAGGGTTTATTTCACAATCTCTTTATTATCCGAGGTTGTTTATACGTAATTGTCAACTGGAACCTCTTTATCATCCACATCCATGTTTCTTAAAAATGTATTTCAAATCATTCTTACTATTTTAAAGACTATGGGTTAATGTAATTTATACCATTTTGACTTTTTATAAGATGTTTATAACGTAATCTTTCTGTCATTTTCCAAACAAGGTCCTTTTTAACCTTTTCGACAGAATTAATGTAATAATGCCTTTTTAACTTATACGGCAGGTGCGACTATTTTCCACTATTATAAAATCACCAAATCTTCCCTTACAATATTAAAAGGATATTTTCCAATTAAATGTTTTATTTTATAATTATAATACTTTTAAATGATTTCAAAAAAAGTGATATTTCTCTCAAATAGTTTTGATTTCATCTATGTCGACATCCATTGATGGATTTTAAGTTTATCTGAAGTAGATTTATTAATATAATAAAATTCCTTATTGTATTGAAGGTTTTGTGATATGTTTGACTGTGGATGTGTTATTTTTATACCATTCATGGTTTATGGAGAAAGTAGTGACATTTTGTATGCTAGTTTTAATACGAATGTTTATGTTATGTTTAAACCAATTAATATGTGGAATGAATTGGACTTAATAAGTGACGAGTGGAGGCTACTATAGCTCCTAGATGCATCGTTAGGTTTCATTAGACAAACTAGTGTCTTTGAACAAGGCCTTGACAAAATCTTATTTGTAGTCTTGGCACAAGGCCTTGACTATGTGGTTACGATAGTATGGCATTACGCATTCCATCATTATGAATGTGGTAATTGATATTGCATGTGATTATTGGACTAGTATAATATCCATGTGAATAAGTAAATGGAATTATTTAATTTTATTTTTTCTATATTATGATGGAGTTCAAGTTTAAAAGGCTTTTATTTTAGTTATATATTGCCTTACAAGTTTATGCTTATTTATGAAAGTTTCTGCTATATTGTTATCCTTACTGGTCATTTGAGCTCACCCATTTCTATGTTTTATTTATCCCAGGATGTGAAGAAGTATTTTATAAATGACCAGCAGGTATAGTATAAAGGGATATGAGTGTGGAGACAATATGTTATTGTATTTTTCACTTTATGATGTAATGTAAACTTTATGAATGCATTAAGTGATTCCAAGGCTACTAAACTAATCGGTCTTTCAAGACTTCATATTTTGTGATCATGCCAATGTTATGTAATAATGCACCGACTCTAGGTAATTGGGGTCGGGGCATTACAATTGGTACCAGAGGAGGTTTGGTACAAACCTTGGAAACTAGATTTAGATAAACAATGATTAGAGAAGATAGACCTAAGATGGACTTTGAGGATTAGTATAGAAGAACTTCCTAGAATTTTTGTAATGTAGAGATTTTGTGAGTTTTATGAGAAATACATCTCTGTCTAGATACGAGCAGGTAGAGGTGGCTCTGGCACAGATGTACCTAGGGGTAAAACCCAAAAACACCGCTTTGAGCTGGACTCGAACAGGCACTGGTGCACGACAACGGGCTTTGCTTCACTCTTAGTTATTACACTCCTGGGGGATATGATTAGGATAATTCTCATTTTCTTTACAAATAAATATGAAGGGTTTATGAGTATATACTTCCTAAAATAAAACATTTTTATGATTATGGATTATATCCATAAATTGTTCAATTTATGTTAATTGTTTTACAAGTATAAAATTATGTATTTTGATTCATAAAATGATCTAGTTTAGGCCATTGATTAGAAATGGCGCCTAGTGGAAGAAATGGAAACCATATCAAGGCACGCACTCCATGTAGGGATTTCCCTCATGCTCAAGATAATTATAGTGGATTTGGTGATGCAATTGGTGCTGATCAGCTAATCATCATATTGGGACAACTCACTCAGGTTATGAATAATAACCTTACCCATATGGAGCACCCTGATCCGTAGCTTGGAGGATCAATGTTAGACCGCTTCATGAGGAAAAAACCACCAAAATTCAATGGGAGTACAAATCCCTTAGTAGATAAGCAATGGATAAATTCCTTAGAGAAAATATCCCATGCCTTGGGGAGTAGTGAAAGGGAAAGTTATCATGGCAGTTTACTGCCTCACTGGAGATTCTAACCAATGGTGGTCATTGATTCAAAACAAAAAGTAAGATGATGAAGTATCAAATAAGGAATGGAGGGAGTTGAAAGATATTTTCTTAGAAAAATACTTTCCTTTTGACCATCGAGAAGATTTGGAAAGGGAATTTTTGAGTCTGAGACAAAAGGAGGATGAGAATGTCGCAAAGTATGAGGATAACATTACAAGGTTAGAAAAGTATGATATAGATTATATACATAACCCCAGAAGTAAGATTGATCATTTCTTTGATGGGTTAAAACCATTTCTATGTCGAGAATTTGTGTCACAATTCTTCTTGTCGTACGAATATATTGTCCCACATGCTATGAAGACAGAAAAAAAAATTATCTATGTCTTACGAATTTAAAGCAAAGCAAGAGAAGAAGAGATATGATGATCACTCTGGAAATGGAAATAAAGGGAAGAATGGAAAAGTTGATTATCCATCCTGAAGTAAATGTGGGAAGAAACACCCCAGTACTTTTTTTAATGGAATGGGAGTCTGTTACAAGTGTGGTGAAAAAGGCCACCAAGCTCGTGATTGCAAGGGGAAGAAAGAAGCTACTGATGTTCAATTCTACAACTACAGGGATATGGGACATTATTCAAATGAATTTCCTAAGCATTGGGGGAACATACCTCAGAAAAGGCCAAAGGATCAAGGCCAAGCTTATGCTATCACTACTGCTGAGGTAGAATCTCCAAAAGACGTTGTGGTAGGTAATTTAATGGTTTCCTCAAGTTTCGAAAATGAAATATTTGATTCTGGATTATCACATTGTTTCATATCTACTCAGTTTGCTAAGAAAATTAGTTATTTCCAATTTGATTTAACAAGGGAGTTTTCAGTTAAAACTCCTAAGGGAAGTATCATTGCTACAAAGTTTCGTGGATCCGTTCCCATTAGGGAATATAAATGTTCTTTATCTGTTGATCTCATCATCATACCTATGATTGAGTTTGATATAATCCTCAGTATGGATTGGCTTTCGGACCATGATGCGAAGATTTATTGTAAGAATAAGGAGGTTACAGTTTTGGATGTTGATGATAAGGAACACCTTATCTTTAGAGCAAAATCGTCCCCACCTGATTCTTACCGAGATCCACCCCCAATATCTCAACTAAATTAAATTATTGGGGAGGAAGAGAATAAAATAACTGTAGGTGAGGAAAGGAATGTTCAAATATAGGATGTACCTATTGTGAGAGAATATGTTGATGTGTTTCTAGAAGATTTACCTAGACATCCTCTAGAATGAGAAATTGAGTTTTCCATTGATTTAATTCCTGGTTCAAGGCCCATATCGAAGACCGCTTATAGAATAGAAACTGTGGAATTAGTGGAACTAAAGAAACAACTAGAGGAATTGAGCAATAAGGGATTTATTTTCCCTAGTTTTTCTCCATGGGGAGCCCATGTTCTTTTTGTTAAAAAGAAATATGTATCTATGAGGTTGTACATTGACTATAGGGAGATCAATGCTATAACAATAAAGAACAAGTACCCCTACCTCGCATTGATGATTTTTTTGACCAACTGCATGGAGCATAATAATTTTCAAAGATTGACCTTTGGTCTGGATAAAATCAGTTTTTTGTGAAGAAGTAATACATTCCAAAGACAGAATTTCAAACCAGGTACGAGCATTACGAGTTTACAGTAATGCCTTTTGGGCTGACTAATTCACCCTCTGTTTTCATGGATCAAATGAACAGAGTTTTCAAGGAATATCTCGATGATTTTGTGGTGGTTTTTATTGATGATATCTTGGTATATTCCAAATGATATGAAGATCATGAAAATCACTTGCACATTATCTTGAAGACTCTTATAAGACATGAATTATATGGGAATTTTAGCAAGTGTGAATTCTGGCTTCAGGAGATTTGTTTTCTTTGCCATATTGTATCTATGGATGGAATCTCTATTGATCCTTCTAAGACCAAGGAAATCCAAGAATGGAAAGTACCAATGAGTATAACCGAGGTACGCAGTTTTATTGGTTTAGCAGGTTATTATCGGCATTTCGTCCAGAATTTTGCCTGATTGACAAACCCATTAATAAAGCTCACACGTAAAGGGGATGAATTTGTTTGGACAAAAGAGTGTGAAGAATGTTTTGAAAAACTGAATAGAATATTAGTCAATTCCCCTAAATTGAATCTACCATTGTGGAATTATGGGTTCGTTATTTATAGTGATGCATCGAAGAAAGGACTTGGTTGTGTCCTTATGCAGAATGATAGAGTTATTGCTTATGCATCACGACAGCTGAAAATTCATGTGAAAAACTATCCTACTCATGATATGGAGTTATCTATTGTAATCATTTCTTTGAATATATGGATACATTATCTCTATGGTGAAAAATGTGAGATTTATACTGATCACAAGAGTTTGAAGTATATTTTCTCACAGAAAGAACTCAACATGATGCAAAGGATATGGCTTGAAATACTCAAGGATTATGATTGAACGATACACTACCACCTGGGGAAGGAAAATAAGGAGTAAGATGCTTTGAGTAGAAAGGATCATGGAGTTTTGAACAAGATTATAGTTTAAAAGGATCCTATATACATGGATCTAGTAAATTTGGATATGGGAATAACCATGGAAGGTGAAACATCAATGCTTTTTCAAATGGTTGCCAAACCATCTTTACTAGAAAGCATAAAGAGTTCTCAGACTGGTGATGAATAATTTCAAAAGAAGATTAAAGATGTAAATGATGGGATATTGAGTAAATTTTTCTATGAATATGGAATTTTTATGTTTTGGAAAAGACTTTGTGTTCCCAATATACCTAATCTAAAAAGAGAATTGTTGGATAATTCTCATATTTCCAATTTCTCTATACACCCTGGGAGCACAAAAATGTATATAGATTTGAAGGAATATTTTTGGTGCGACAACATGAAGAGGGAGATTTTCAATTTTGTGTCAAGATGTATGGTTTTTCAACGAGTGAAAGATGGAAGGAAACATCATGGAAAATCCATGCAACCTCTTCCCATACCTGATTGTAAATGGGATAATATCACGATAGACTTTGTAATGGGACTGCCAAAGACTCTTAGAGGGAAAGATGCAGTATGGGTCTTTGTTGATCGTCTTACCAAGTCATCACATTTTATTACTATAAGGGAAGATTTACCACCTGAACGTCTAGCAAGACTATATATTAATGAAGTTGTGAGACATTGTGGAGTACCCCTATCGATTTTTTCTGATCGTGATCCCCGATTTACTTCAAGATTCTGGAATAGTATTCAGAAGGCTTGGATACTGAACTTCATTTGAGAACTGCCTTCCACCATCAACTGATGGAAAATCAAAATGGACTATTCAAACCTTAGAAGATGTGTTGAGATATTTGTTCACTTGACTTTCAGGGTATGTGGGATCAATATTTACCTCTGGTAGAATTTTCCTATAACAATCACTTCCATTCAAGTATGCAGATGGAACCATATGAAGCGTTATATAGAAAGAGATGTCGCACACCAACCTATTGGGATGATGTTGCGGAAACAAAACTCATAGGCCCAGAACTAGTGGAGGAAACGATGGAAAAGTTTATGGTAATCCAAAACCACATCAAAGAAGCTCAAAGTAGGCAGAAGAGCTATGATGACAACCGAAGGAAGGATTTGGAATTTCAGGTGGGAGATTATGTTTTCTTGAAGGTATCACTATGGAAGGGAGTAATATGTTTCGGTAAGAAAGGTAAATTGATTCCCAGGTACATCGAACCTTTCGAAATTCTAGAACAAATGGGGGTTGTAACTTACCGTCTTGAAATGCCACCAAATATCTCCAAAGTTCATGTTGTGTTCCACATATCACTATTGAGAAAATACATGCCTAACCCAACACATGTACTCACCTATGAGGAATTAGAAATGGAACATGATCTGTCTTATTGCGAAGAGCCTATCAAGATTCATGATACGATAGAACAAGTGTTGAGAAACCGGATGACTCGTCTTGTAAAATTTCTATGGAGAAACCATAAGATGGAAGAGGCAATGTGGGAACCCAAGGAACATATGATGAAGAACCACCTGAGTCTTTTCATGTGGTAGTATTCTATAAATTTAGAGGACAAAATTATTTGAAGGAGGGGAGATTGTAACACCCCAAGCTTCTTACGGTATGCTTCTATTTGAATAATACAGTAGCTTGTGTTGTATGAAACATCGAGTTCTAACACACCTCAAACAATCAAACTAGCCGTTTTGAATAGTAATACCCACTTTTTAAAATTTTAAAAATTTTATCATTAAAAATGGACTTCATTTTTGGATTCTTAATATCGAAATTAGATTTGGGTGAATTTTTGGTACTTTTCTGATAACATTCATATTTTGATGAATAATGAAAATTACTAAATTTTAATTAAAATCAACTCTTTTAATAAAAATATTTAATAGTAATAAATTATGAATTTGAGTGGTTTTAAAGTATATTTATAATATATTTTTACCATTTAATCCAATTTTGGTCATTGGACATAATTTCACATTTAAACCGGACATAAAAAAGTGTCAATCTTTTGATAGTTATTATTTGTTAAAAACATGCTTTTTGTTTTGACAGCGGTAATTAATTTTAAATTAATTTCTGCCAATTCTATGTTTTGAATTTAGAAAAATGGATTCCATAATTGGAATCAGTATTCCCAAATTATGTAAATAGGTAACTCTTATTTTTAGACATTTTGAATAATTACTTCGATAAATATTTTATTTACCATGATTAAAGGGTAAATCAAGTAAATAAGGGTAAACAAAATAACATTATAATAATATTAAATTAGCCTAAAACATGTCATAACCCTATTGGTTGATACATTTCCGACCATGGGCATCATTGGGATGATTTTGGGACCCCATGGATCCACTTGTAAGTGATAATGACACTTTATATTAATAAAGTTAAAGTAAATACAAAAATGACATAAGCATATATATTTTAGCAAAAAAATATTTTACAAAGGGTTATATATGTTATATTTTCAACTATAAATATTAATTAGATATATAACAATATTTCCTACATAGTGGTATTTTATTTATAATTTTTACACATTGAATAATTAAATTTATTTATGACACGATAATGATGCATTATTTTCTTTATTAATGAAAGAATCAAATAATTAGTATTATAAATGTTAAAATAAATATAATTTGAAAGTTTTAATTCCATACACTAATTTTATTGGTTAATACTACATGTTAGTATTTCTTAAATGAATTTTTTTCTAATTAATAAATCTGTTAATACTTTAACCAAAATCAATTATTAAATAGTTTCAAAATTGACCTAAAAGAGTTTTTAAAACAAATATTATATTATTAATCCATATTCTATTCCTAAAAAACTATGGTTCGGAAAAATGACTTATATAATGATATTTGTATCATTAATGGACCACTTGGGGGTATCTTGGAAGAATATAGTATGTTTATTAACCATATAATATAAAAATACAAAGTGACATGGTAAATGTCAAACTACTCAACTAAGAGTTAAATATAAATGATAAGGTTAATATAGTGACCAAAACCTATCTAAAATCTATTTGATGAAAGTATGTAGAACCATATACACCTTATACTTTGAATAATCCACTTTTGAGCCATTATAAACTGAATATGAATTTATTATAAATTAATACTTTAAGTTTTTTCTAAAGAGACCCTCCTCCCCCTTATAAAAGGACACCACTTCTAAAAAATTCTTCATACCTTCATATCCTTTTGGTTCGACCCTTCTCTGACAAAATTCCCTCTCAACTATCCTCCCTTAATCCTAGAGGCCTTACTTTAGTCATAAATCCAACCTCAAGAGCCCTTTTTATCAAATCAAAAGGAAGAACCTGAAGAAGAGGTAATGTTTTCACCACGCTCTTCCAAGTTCTTTTCTTATTCAACTTCCTCTTTCTTTATTATTTACATTATAAAATAATAACTCTAGTATTTTATATATACCATGATGTTATTATAAATATGGTACAACCATATTCAGTATTATATCCATCCTTTGAATGACATGTCACCATACGTGAGTACGTACGGCTTACCATCTCCACGTTGTGGTGTAATTGTTATTCAAAACATTATTATATGGATGGGTATAATAATAATTTTGAATTTATGTATATGATAAATATAACATGGCAATTATTCTGTATATATGATAAAACATCCAATTATATATTGTTTTAATATCAAAAGAATGATATTGTCGCTTGTGCGTACGTACGGACTACCATCTCCACGAACGTGGTGAGATTCGTTCCCCATCGTATCCATTCAAGTCTAATTGTCATTTGATGATTAAAAATAATATTTAAGGACTTGATATCATTCTATATATGAATAATATACATCCCATCCATAAAAAATATGGCTCACATAAAAAATAATATAATGGAAAATGAATCACTTAACACCCGAAAAGATGATAATACTAAGATATTATTAACAAAGCAATGTTAAAAGATCATATATGATATCATATTAATGTATATGATTATTTTATAATGTAACAACAATTATTTTACCATTATACAGGAGTTTAAACTACCCTCAACCAATGAAAAGTACAATTTAAGGGTTTATTTCACAATCTCTTCATTATCTGAGGTTGTTTATACGTAATTATCTACTAGGATCTTTTTATCATCCACATCCATGTTTCCTAAAAATGTATTTCAAATAATTCTTACTATTTTAAAGACTAAGGGTTAAAGTAATTTACTCCCTTGTTGACTTTTTATAATAATTTTATAAAGGAATCTCTCTATCGGTTTCCAAACAAGGTCCCTTTTAACCTTTTCGACAGAATTAAGGTATGAATGACTTTTTAACTTATATGGCGGGTGCAGATATTTTCCACCATTATAGAATCATTGAAGCTTCCATTACAAGATTATAAGGATATTTTCAATTTAAATTTTCTGTTTTATAATTATGATACTTTTAAATGATTTCAAAAAAAAGAGATATTTCTCTCAAATAGTTTTGATTTTATCTATGTCAACATTCTTTGATTGATTTTAAGCTTATTTGAAGTTGATTTATTATGATAAAAAACATCCATATTGTATTGAAGGTTTTTTGATATGTTTGACTATGGATGTGTTATTTTTATACCATTCATGGTTTATGGAGAAATTATTGGCATTTCGTATGCTAGTTTTAATACGAATGTTTATGTTATGATTAAACTTATTCATATGAGGAGTGCATTGGATTTAATTAGTGACGGGTGGAGCCCGATATAGCTCCTTGATGCATTGGTAGGTATCATGATACAAACTAGTGTCTTGACATAAGGCCTTGAGAAAATCGTATTTCTATTCTTCGCACAAGGACTTGACTATGTGGTTATGATAGTCTGCCATTATGCATTCTATCATTATGAAAGTGGTTATTGATATTGCATGTGATTATTCAACTAGTAGAATATCCATGTGAATATTTAAATTGAATTATTTCATTTTTTCTTCCATATTATGATGAATATAAAGTTTAAAAGGCTTTTGTTTTAGTTATACATTTCATTAAATGTTTGTGCTTATTTATGAATGTTTCCGCTATATTGTTATCATTACTGGGCATTTGAGCTCACCCCTTTATATGTTTTATTTTTTCCAGGATGTGAAGAATTATTTTATGAATGAAATGCAGGGATGTTTTAAGGGGATATGATTTTGGAGATAATATGTTTTTTTAGTTATCAATTTATGATGTAATATAAACTTTATGAATGTATCTAGTGATTCCAAGGCTACTAAACTAATCGGTCTTTCGAGACTTGATCTTTTGTGATAATGACAATGTTATGTAATAATGCACCAGATCTGGATAACTCGGGTTGGGGTGTTACATAAGTGAACTCCAAATGGTTCATTATTGATATATCTAACCTTATCTATGTCTTTTTTCCAAACCTTACATTTTTAGATATATTATATCAATTAATAATATAATACTTGTTTAAAAACTCATTTATGTCAATTTTGACAATATTTGGTATTTTGTTTTTGTTAATGTCATATAAACATTATCAATCCAAAAAAATTATTTAATCAACCCTAACTTGTCATATTAACCTATAAAATTCTTTTATGTCATCAAAAGCCTCAATTTATATTTATGTTTATATTTATAATATCAATTATTTTAATCTTTCATTGATAAAGAAATTATTTTATCATCATTGTGTCATAAATAAATTTCATTATTTAATATATAAAAATTATAAATAAAATTGCATTATGTAGGAAAGATTTTTTATCGTTCTAATGAATACTTATATTCAAATTTATCTTATGTATAACCCTATATGAAAAATGGTTTAGTTATTAAACTTTGAATTGAACACTTTTAACTCTTCTTTATGTAAAATAAAAATAAATGACCCTATCTAATCCAACTGGACCAAAATGATCATATTTTATTCCTAAGGTTGGTTTTGGTCGAAATAAATTTGTCCAATAGAATTAGGACAAGTGTTAGGGTAATTAAAATATCATTTTTACCTTTAATTACCTTATTTACTTTAAAACATGGTAAATAAAATTCCGAAGTTTCTATTCACAAAAAATATTTTCATCTTATTGAACCACATTTTACTTAATGATGTCAATCGTGTCTCTCATATTTTCCAAATTCAATTAATAGAAGCAGTAAAATTAAGTTTTATGCAAATTTGCAAATGTTCGTAGAGGGTCAGTAAAAGATGTTAAAAATATCAATAAAATTTTATACAACTAATTTTATTATAAAACGACTCCAATGAATTACATGGAAATTATATAGGTATTATATATCTATTTTGGCATAAAATAAAGTTAAATAAAATAAATAATTATTTAAATAAAAAGTCAGTTTCAAACAACAACGTAGTGTTGTTCACTATTCATCAAAAATTGAATGTTTTCAGAAAAAAACCATAGAATAACACTAAGCTAATTTTGATATTCTGAATTTAAAAATGAATTATATTTTACCAAATTCAAAACACATAATATTATTTAATTAATTTAAAATTAATTCTAGTTGTCAAAACCAAAAAATGGGTTTTTAAAAATTAAAAACAACCAATATATTGACTTGTGTTTAGGTCAAATTTTAATGTGAAACTAATTATAATGACCTAAATTGTATTGATGGTGGTGTTATGGCCCAATGACCATCATTTTTTATTATTTTTGATAATCCACCTTTCAAGGAGTGATGTGGAACCCTTACAAGGCCCGAAGGCTTTGAGACAATTACATTAACCGTAGGTCTTAGAAGGAATCACATAGACAAGACAACATGGAACTGCTCCTCCCCAGAATATGTCATGATATTAGAACTCCACCTTCGTAGGGATGGTTGGATAGCTGTCTTAGGTAAATCTGCACAGGTCTAGTACCGATGGAAAATCCATACCCTCTCATTCTTCCATTTCTGGTTAGCTCTACTCCAATGAATGCGCATGCCCTCAATCCTCCGCTGAAGCCTTGTCCCCTATAGTATTACTGGTACACGTACATTTCATGTGGCTTGAAGGACATGTTGTGGCCCAAAGGCCTTACGGTGGCCCGAAGGCCATGAATCCAAGTTGCTCGATGGCCTTGGGTGGCCCGAAGGCCTTGGGTGGCCCGAAGGCCTTGTAGGACCCGAAGACCAAACTGGTGGCCCAAAGGCCTAGATCGATGAATAGTTCGAGTTGCTATAGTACAGAATAGTACCTACTACAGTGCCTGCTATAGTGCCTACTACATGACCTACTACATTCCCCAAAATTATGCCTCCACCCGGATTTGATCTCGGGTCTCTTAAATGCAACTATTGAGTCCTCACCCACCGGGTTGAGGTGCATGTGGGACCTAAATTGTATTAAATGTTAAAAATGTAATCTAATTTTACTTACAAACCATTCAAATTCATAATTTAACACTATAAATTATTTTGATTAAAAATTTTGTTTTCAATTAAAATTTAGTATTTTTAACTATTCATCAAAATATCAAAGTTATCAGAAAAGTACCAAAAAAATATCCAAACTAAATTTTTATATCCTGATTCTAGAGAAGAATTTAATTTCATTAAATTGAAAATATGAAAGTGTCGAATATTGGTTTTAAAAAGAGTTCTCCATTTAAAGGTGGTAAATATTTTTTAAATACTTCTTTTATTTAAAAAATGAATTTATTATTATATTATGTCTATGAAACACATAATATGAATTCTAAAATTATATGGAGTATATAAAATTCAAATTTATATTAAAACTATTCATAAACACTTTTTTGAAAAGTTAGTTTGGTAAGTTGTGGTGCACTCAAACTCGGTGTTGCGTGTAGTGCATGTTATTGAATTACTTTGAAGAGATAGCGTACTTTGAAATCATGGGGTGTTATATATTTCTTGTTTGGAATGAATTTTTATTAAATGATATGGATGGATGATTGATATTATAGGGACACGACCACATGGTAAAATCGCATGTTTCAGTTTGGTCCACACGTGTAATGTAATTTTTATTGTTCCATGTATTCACCATATCACTTATGCAGGTTTCAATGGATCAGGCATCCAGATTAGGCTGAATAAGGTAGTATCGATAATGAATCCATTTAGGAATCTGCGAATTAGTGTTATTTATTAATTTATTTAATGAATTGAATTTAATATTTATTTTTAGCACAATTTTCATTTATATTGTACGAAACATATTGGCCTAGACATTGTTGGTGGTGGCCTACTGGGATTATATCTCACACAATTCGTGTGACTCCATTGTTAACCAAGAATATGTCATGAATGTAGGTATTGAAAAATTGAGTCATTCATCTTCCAATTCATTAGTGATATTCTAGGTTTGTGTATAGGGTACAGGACTGAGCCTATGCTCTAGACGCTTGTAGTGGCAGTTTTCTCCTTTTTTAATATTTTGTTTACCGGTGGAATATCCATGTATCAACTATCCCCCGTGTACAATTTTTTTTATAGAATTATTAACATATTCATTGATATATATTATTTATTCACATTCCACAATTTTTTTATTTATCATTCATCATTTATTATTACTATTATTTTGGTGTTACTTTTATATTACTGCTTCACTACAATGGGTTTCTAGTCCAGAAATATAGTGTTTGATTCTTTTATACATTTATTTATTATATATTTTTTCTATTGTTGGACACCTTGATCAATGAGGGAATTATCTCTCCACAAACACAATCTAGACACTCGCTACTAGTCGACATCATTTTTCATTCAAAGAAGGAAGCATGAGGTCTTGTGGCCCAACATATCAAGGCACTGCTAAGTGGTGTATGAGGTGGGGCACTACAAACTGGTATTAGAGCCATTTTTCTTTTTTTCTTTACTTTTTGTGTTAGGTAGGAGACATGGTATATTAGAATTTGATAATGATACTTTTCTTGTGAGTATCTAACCCATGTAATGGGGCATCCTAGATTTCATGGGATGGGTAAATGTTGTTATTTCGTGCATTGTTATGGTTTCATAAATTTCACAATTGGGTGACACTATTACTTTATGTGGTTATTTTTAATAATAAAATAATAAATATAAAGAGTTTTTTATCCTTTCCCCTGTGATATTATGTATTTAAAAACCCATTTATCATACTACCACTGTAGGATTGAAATAACATTCATTATTCCATGCCATCTTTACATTTTAGCATGTATTTTCTGTATTTCATCTTCTAGTTGCAGTGATTTGATTTTTACATATAGAAATATGCAATCTTTTTTTGAGGGGTGGAAAAATATATCTAACACTAAAATTTCATTCCTTAACCTCAGAGTTTTTTTCTAAATAGTTTAAAGTAGACACCTTATGTCGTCAGTTACAACACATTGATCCCTTGACCATTGGTCACGTGGGTTGGAACGTTTTGTGGTTCCAATTAAGGGGATGACACAATTCAATTTATAAGGCGTGTGACACCTTATAAATGGGAATATTTATTCCATCTAATTAAAACATTTAAAAGGTGTCTTAAATACATATAAAAAAATGAATGTGACACTTTAATGGGAATTAGGAACCTTATATGTTTGATATGAGACCTTAACCCTGACCAAATTTAGTAGTGGGTAGTAGGTTGTGTCTCTGTGATCCTTCTGTGATATTATCCTATCACCTAGACCTTGATCTAGAAGAATTAAAAGGTTTATTTCTCATTATAGGGATTCCTTTTACATTCCCTTTGTTTATTTAATTCCTTATCAATTTTCCCAATCTATTATAAATATTGTCTAATGAGTGATCTTAAAAATTGTAGAATAATGCCACCATGAAATCCTCTTGTTGAATACCAAGAGAGTGGTGATGAACATACTCTAGAGGTGGTGGGGTCCAAGACATACATAGTAATAAATGTAGTTCCACTTGAGGCACCTCATTCAGATCCTCCACTATGCATCGATGCTCATTTTCATGAAAGTTTTATTCAGTTCATTTAGTCTATTTAGGGTGATCCCCTACCTACTACGAATATGGTTGAGCTGACTCAGGACATTCAACATTAGCGTCCTCTAACTTTCTTGAGATATGGTGGACCTTAGGTAGTTGATTAAAGGTTAGAATCTAAGGTATCAATATTTAACCATCTTAAGATGCCTTTAGAGCGGAGGGTCAATCTCACTGCATACATGTTACTTGATTCCTATAAGAACTATCATAAATTAGTCCTTTAAAAATAATAGTAAAATGGATTTATCAGTGCTATAGAAGCACTGATAGTGAAAGTGATTCTAATGGGTTATCTTTAACAAGGATCTTAATAATAATAGATAAATTCCCCCTTTAACAATGCTATAAAAAGAGCCGATAAAGGTATCATTGATAAAAGGTATTTTTTTCATGGACCACCCCCACTTTTATCAATGATTTAGATAATCCATCCACAAGAATGAACCCCTTTATTCCAATGAGTATTGAACCTGAGACCTCCAGCTTATAAACCATCAATGTTTCCACTCCACTATACTATTTTGATTTACATTTTATGATATATCTATATATTAATATATATATTGTTAAATTTTTTTGTCCATATATTTATATATTTTTGTATATACTTTTATATATATAGTTATATATTTTTTTAATACATATTTATTTATATAAATTTTCCAAAATGGATATTAACTCTAAAACCCCATAAAAACAGAAAAACGTAAAGAATCTATGAAAATCCTACACCCCTAAAAACCATAAAAGGAACATAAATTCGGATTTGGGGCTCCTTTTAAGCTCCAAAACAAGGGAAATTGAATATAATGAAATGATATTCTATATGATATTTGGTACATGCCAAATGGACTCCCATATGAAAAGTTATAGGCATTTGAATTTTAATAAATTTGGGTTGATGAGAAAAAACTCAGTTCTGGAGGCCTTTTAGGCATTTCTAGAATTTAAAAATTGCATATAGAAGTTCAACCTTAGTCTGATTCTATTTGGGAAAAGTAGATCATCTTATTCTTCAATTTTGTATATCATAGATCCCAAAGAGACACTCAGATCAAAATTTATTTTCGTTTGAAGTCCAAGTTTATTTTCAAAAGTTTTTAAAACTATAATATATTTTCTTTCTTTGATTATCAAATGATTTAAATATCATGTGGTTTTAAATCATTTAATAATATTCTATTTGATTAGTTGTGGAGTGGAAATCGACTCCAGAATCGAATGTTATGATCTTTTCATGGTTTCTAGGGTTTGTAGGGGTTTCTACATTCAATGACCTTTAAAATGGACATAAGTTTTGAACCAGGTTTATTATTTGACTTTACCACATATCAAATTGAAGCTTATAATGATATTTATTCCTCATTGACCCAAACGAATCCTTAATCACCTCTATTGCGGCCAAAAAAATCCTCGAAGACCTCCAAAAGTCCACAACATTTTCTACGGGTGTTTGTGAATGAAATAAATTTTTTTATAAAATATACCCTTTATCAATGCTACTATAAACACTGATAAGGGTGTCTTTATTAACACTTCTAAAAAATCACTTATAAAGACCACCCGTTTATGAGCACTCTTTTAGAAGAACTGATAAAGACCCCCCTTTATCAGTGCTTTTTTAGAAGCATGGATAACAACCCCTCTTTATCAGTTCTTTTTTAGAAGAATTGATAAATGACCATTTTATCCGCACTTTTTTACTAGTGCTGATAAATTGCGGGACCTTATCAATTACTTTTTACAAGATCTGTTAAATGGACCCCTTTAATAGATATTTTTTTAGTGATATTATATACCCCCTTTAAGAGTGCTAAAAAATCGATGTTAAAGACCCCCTTTAACAATGCTTTTTATAACACAGAGAAAGGGGGTTTTAACAGTGATTTTAGAAAGCGCTTTTAAAACCCTAGAACTGGATAAAACATTTTTGTAGTAGTGAAGTTTTGGTGGTACATTAGATCATAGTTTTAGAGACATTAGGGTATAGTCTGGTATGGATTTCAAATAGCATTATATGACCACTTCTTCCTACATACATTGATAGCATACTATTTAAGGGTTTTTATAAATATTTGGCAAGGAACTATGACCATTATAGATTATTCTACCTACTTCACTGAGTTTCATCATTTCCCTCCTTCAATGATATTTTATAAGATTATTATTGTTCGGTATTTTATGGAAGATCTTGTTTATGTTTTCCAATCATATGTGAATGACTTTTGGTGGACTATCATTTTAGAAATAGTGAACTATTACCTAAATATAGAAAAAGTATCAGAGAGGTTGAGAATGTGATCCATGGTGGTTCAATTATGAGGTATGGCAGTGATTCATCTGGTAGTAGGAAGCGTCCTTTTGAGGGTGCATGTGGGGGAAGTACCTTCCAAGTGACACACACCTAAATTCTCGTGGTGTGTCACATGTGTGGAAGTTCATGCAAAAATAATCCCTATTTCAAGAGGAACTTGATCAAGTGTCGATAATGAGATAGGATGGGTCACCTATAGTGCTTCTTCTGGTCTTTTCCTCTAGCATCAAGTGAGAAGGGTTCTGTACCAACACCTCTATCATGTACAGGATCTAAAAATCCTCATCTATATGGATGTTTTTCTTTACTGAACAATAAGGTTGAGATTTTAGTGGTCATGGTTGAGGTATTTGGTCCCTAGAACTTCAACGTTGTTAGAGTGGATCAGCTCAGGATAGTCAGACAACATCTTAGGGTTGTGGTTTAGGTCATAACTATGCATTTCAGCTTGTGCTCAAGGAGTAGAGTCTAGTACTATCTATAGTTTGAGGTATTGTTATGATGACATATACTTTATTATTTACCATATTTGACATATTTAAATCACACTATTTTATATCTACTAAGGTTTTGGAATATATGGGTCCTATAACTAAGTACATTTGTGGCACTATGACTCTAGAAATTTTACTAGGTGTTAGATCAGAGAGCATAGGATTTTTCTAGGAGTTCTAACTTTTTTAGGTGGGTATCATTTCTTATGGAGTTTCTTTATCCTTGAGATGACTAGCTTTGATGTCATTATTGGAAAGGACATGATTGTGACTTATCGCGTCCAAGTGGATTCTTATCTCTAGTGGGTTTCCATCACATCACATAAGGTAATCATGTATTTTCATAAGGGTGAATGGGATATCGAGGTGAGCCGAGCTGGAATAAAGGGTAATGGGCTGGAAGGAGTTATGACTCATAAGTTGAGCAACCATATGAGTGATCGGGGAATGTAGTATGTAGGATTCAATCCAGTTGTGGACCATTTCATTGATATATTCCCCGAATATTTCAACATCTTACCTCTTAAGATAGAGGTTTAGTTCACCATCAATCAAGTTCAAGGTGCAGCACTAGTGTCCATTCATCTGTATAGGATGAAAATTACTGATCTCTAAGAACTCAAGAATCATTTTGGATGTCTAGAGACAAAGGGTTTTAACCGACCCAACATGTTTTATTGGGTTTCACCTATAAATTTTTTTACAATAAAAAGGATGGAAAACATAGATTGTCTGTTGATTACTATTAACTTAACCATTTTAATGTGAAGAATTAGTATCCACTACCCTCGTGTAGATGACCTCTTCGACCAGCTCTGAGGAGCGACTATTTTCCGCAAGAATGATTTGAAGTTGTTCTATCATCATGATCGAGTGAAGATCTCAAAAATAGGAAGTACAATATTCCGAAGTATTTGTAGAATTTAAGAGTATCTAGACATTTTATTCGGTCTAAAGAACATACCGTCAGTCTAGATGGATTTGTTGAACAAGAATTTCCACCCATATCATGATTCCTTTGTGGTGGTCTAAATTGATGAAATCTTAGTGTATTTGTGCACCAGGAATGACCATCCCGTAATATTTAATCATTTTGAATAGACTAACAGATAATCATCAATATGAGAATCTTAGTAAATTCCACTTTTGGATCAGTGAGTTTCACTTATTAGGTCATATTATTAATGTGGAAGGTGTATCTGTTGACCTATAGAAGGTCTGTAACATGGTTTTCTAGCAATCTCATATGAATTTGTTAGACACACATAGATTCTAAGGGATGGCTAGATATTACAATTGATGCATCTAAGATTTATCATCCTTGGTATGGCCACATATAGTCTTGACCAATAAGCATGTGAAATTCGACAGGACAGAAGCTTGGGAGGTCAATTTTAAAAACATAAAGGGGAGACTGACTTTAGCACTAATCTTGACTCTTCCAGAATCAAGAAAAATTGATACTATTTTTTTATGATACTGTGGGTATTAGTATAGGAGTAGTTTTAATGAAACATGATTGGGTTGTATCATATTGGTCATGCATGTTTAGGCCTCATGATTGGAATTACCCTACCCATAGCCTCAAGATAGCTATCATGGACTATGCTTTACGTTGTTGGATGCACTATCTATTGGGTGAGTGATTCATTATTTACATGGATCATAAAAGTATCAAATAATTCTACACATAGTGATAATTAAATATGAGGTAGTGTAGATGGGTTAAATATGTGATGTCCTTCATCTTTGATCTTTCTTACACACCCAGAAAGGGAAATATTAATTCTGATACATTGAATCAGAAGACCCAAAAACAAGATATCTGGGAGGAATGCAGTGAGGGGCAGTTGATTGGTCAGTTATTTGACATGCATCTAAAGGTTCAAGAGCAATACTAGCAACCAGTTTTAGTAGTTATGTAAGTGAAATCCTCTCTTATGTAGAGGTTCTGTATTAGGTATCTATGAGATTCTGAAGGCCTTGTCCTAAGGGAAAGTATCTTTGATGAGGACTGAACTCTAGTTTCGTTCCTTGATAAGAATGATACCATACTCTTTCATGGGTGTGTTTGGGTTCCTTTTGATATATGGGAAGAGATAATGATAGAATATTCTACCTCAATTTTGGCAGTTCATCATAGGATTACCAATATGTATTGGGATATACCTCATTAGTATTGGTTTCCATGTTTGAAGAGGAAAATTGTAGGCTTTTCCACTCAGTGTACAACCTATCAATAGGTGAAGGTAGTGCACCAAGTTCTAGCTGGACTTCTATTGCCTCTCTCCATTCATGAGTGAAAATGGAACAATGTCACCATGGATTTTCTGAAGGAATTTCCAAGATCCCCTTGAGGTAATGATTCAGTATGGGTGATCATAAATAGGTTGACAATGGTTTTACACTTCATACCATTATTGGAAACCTTCTTTGTGGATGATCTTTAAAGGTTATACATCTGGCAGATTTTGAGACTTAATGGTGTTCCCCATTATATCATTTTGGACTAATACGCTTATTTTACTACAAGGCTCTAGAAATGTTTTCAAAAGGCAATGAGTTCATAGGTGATATTGACTACATCATATCAACCTCATATTGATAGGAAGTTTGAGGGGATGATAATTTTGTTGAAGGATATTCTCCAGGCTTGAATCCTGGATTTTGTAGGATGAGGGAAAAACACATAGATTTGGTTGAGTTTTCCTAGAATAAGGGTTTTAAGGAAATGATTCATATTGATTTGTATGTGTACCATTAAATTAGGCCATGTTTCTCAACTTTGTTTCGGTTAGGGTTATGTGAGGAAGCTCTAATGGGTCCTCGTCTCATTTAGTAGTCATCAGAGAAATTACAGATCATTCAGAATTCTATGGCCATAGCTCCGTCCAAGAATATGTATTTTATCGATAATAAACTTATAAATCTAGATTTAAACATGGGACATCAATTAATTCTATGTGTATCACCTATATTTGGTTATATATGAATCAGTTGATAGGGAAATATACCTCTTCATTATGTTGGGTCATTCGAGATACTGGAGAATGTCAAGCTCGTATCCTATCAGTTGTTGTTTCCTCAGAGGTACTATACCATTCTTGACATTATCCAAATATTTCATCATCAATACTATTATGATGAACCATCTCATTTGTATGATCCAAAGTATATCAAGCTGGATGCAGACACATCCATTAAGGATCATCTGACACATATTATTGATCGGAATATAAATGTTGTCTAAGGTCGGTCAGTTCTTATGGTCTGGATGCAATGGAAGAAAGGATGTATACATGATAATAACTAGGAATTGGACGATAAATTATGTGCATATTGGAAAAAACACTTCTCATATTACAACTGACCACCCTCTAAAGGGAAACTTGGGGACGAGTTGTCTTAAGGAGGGGGGATGTAATGTCTTGGATTTTATATCATAGGAAAAAACTATTTTTTTGTTTAAATTTTTTTATAACTAATAAGGATGAATAAGAGATTAAAATATGTATTATCAATATTAGGGTTTTTTTGTATCTCATATCCCTGATGTTTGAAAAAGAAGATACATCCATACAGTTTCTAACCATGCGTTTTGATTAACTGGGGTGTTCAAGTCCACATAGTTTGTCTGCAATTGAGAAAACCTAGGAGAATGGATGTGTAGTGCTACATGAATCTTGGATAGAGTTCATTTTCATTTTTCGCACATGGTTTTTCCAACTATTCATCCAAATAGTGTTCCCCTTCATGTATGGGTGTTTTTACAATTTTACCCTCAAAATGTTTTAAAACCCTCATTTTCTTCCCCCTCCCATTTTTCTCCAATATAAGTTGTTTGAGGTTCCCATATTATTCCTCCTTATGTATTTTTATATCTCCTTCATTCCTCATCCAAATCTCTCTCCATTAGAAGAAACATAAATCTAAATGTAATCTCTATACTCTCATGCCTTCTATTTCTTATTGCTCTTAACCTCTATTGTGCTATTTAGGTGTAACATATTTTCCCCATTATTTAGGGTGTTGGATTTTTACATTTTTTAGCTTATTTTAGTGTAAATCAAGTGTTTCCAAGGATTTATTGGAGTGATAATATGTCACGGTTGGTGGTGTATATCTTTCCAAAAAAATTCTCTTTATAATGGGTCCATTTTTGTTCCATTTGATGGAACCATCCAGCAACACCTATAATTTGATAAATAAGTTAAAATATTTTTTTTTCAGGTCTAGCTTGTTCTAAGTGAGAATAATCACCAATATGGGAGGGCTCATAAACCTAATCAACCCAAATGGGTGTGTTTCGCTCATAGTAGCTTTTTCGCCTTTCAAAAATGGTTAAACAAAACTTTTTGTGTAATGCACTTTTATTGACGGATAAAAAAGTAATTAATTGAATTAAGTAAAATTTTAGCCCATGATTAGGTCTTTGATTTGGATGTTTTATGATTTATATTTCATTGTTCCTTCTTATATGATCATTATTAATGTTATGTTCCTTTCTCCTTATGAAATTTTTTATTCTTGATGCTTGATGATAATGTCTTGTTCCATGTGCCATGTTTCATGAACCATACATAAATTAGATCCCATGTTCTTATTTCTAGATGCATTATGCCTTAATATATTGGCTTGAATTGTATAATTTATCTATATTGCTTATCCTATGATATTAAAATTATTTTGATGACATTAGATTGTAAATTCCATGCCATACATGCTCATGGTATAGGAGAGAACATGATTCCTGATATAAGGGTGTCATGGATGGACTCATCATGCTTTGATTGGATCTACTTGACATGGAAAGAGAAACCCTTGGCTTTATTTCAACAAACTATCCATGTGGATTACATGTACTCTTGGGTGAAATCAGTTCCCTAGGGGTGAAACCATGGATGAACATGTTTGAAATAAAAAAAAGTCCATGACTCAGGAGATACTCGGTCTCCTATGTGAGATACCTAATACGGAATAAAAGGTTATCATACCATGGGTGATATGAGGGATTCCATTATAGGGAACCTTGGATGCACTCTCTACTATTAGTAGTATCAGGGTATCCTGCAGGAACCCTTAGGATTCTATATATATGACCTTGGATGGCCTCAATATGTCACTTTGGATTCGGTAGATTGACCAGGACTGGGTGTTATGCCATCTTATTAAAGGATAGGAATGATTGATTGATATTCTAGGGATATGATTACTAATCCAAATCAGAATATTGGTGTTGGTCCACACAAGTTATATTATTATGTTTGATAATTTATCCACCATATCACATGTATAGGTTTACTTGTATCAGACCTCCAACTTAGGCTAAAGCAGGTTGAATCGGTGGGGAATCTAATTAAGAACCCATACCAAAGTATATTTTATTTATTTATTTTTCAATTCCTTTAATTTACTATTTATTTTTGGCACACTTATCATTTATATTTCATTAAATTGATAGGACTAGTCACCATTGGTTGTGGATTACTGGGATTATATATCAAAACCTATTTGAGAAACCTTCGGTACAATACAGACTCCATTAATGCAGGTATTGAAAAAGGAAGCATGCAACTTCCAATTTTTTATTGACATTCTAGGTTAGAGTACGAGGAAGATGAACGAGCCTTTATTTGAGGTTCTTTTACTAACAATTGTTTCATTTTGGTATATTTTTTTAATAAGTTCTATATGTTTGTATCCCATTCCCCCCATGTACTATTATTTTGTTTAGCATGGACATCATCATAATTGGTATATTTTATTTAGTTATCTTCTTCCAATTGTTATTTATCATTCATGGTTTATGATTACTATTATTTTGGTTCTATTGTTTTTATTACTACTTCTGCAATGGGGGTTACCGGTCTTGTTAGATAGTGTATGATTTTTATATTCCTTTATTTATTATATATTGTCTCTATTATTCCACAATCTAATAAATGAGGGAATATTATCCCCATGGACACAACCTAGGCCCTCCTTGACATTCAGCAAGCTCTAGTGTTAGGGGAGGCACACATGAGGTATTTTAGCCCACTGTATTGGGGAATTGATGAGTTGAATATGGAACAGTTTTCTATGATATTAGTAGGTGAGATATGTGATTAAAACACCTAGTAAATGCTTCATGTAAATAGGCCAGATATGAGGGTTGATGAAACTGATTCTGTGAAGTATTTCTACATGAGTAAACCATGTTTGAGTGGGTACAACATCTTTGGGAACTCAAACTCACCAAATTATTGTACGCTGAATGATGGAAAAATTTATGGACACATTATGTTGGTTTCATAAAGGTATGGTTTTCATTAAGGTCATGGGTTTCATGAAAGGGGTGGCTTCCATAAACCGAGTGCACCTACCTTAGGGTAATGTCTCATTTCTCATAGGATTGGTTTCATTATGGATAATTATTTCACAAAACCCTAATAAGTCCAAGGGTTTTCCCTCTATCATGGTGATTACTAACCTTCATGAAAGTCATCTCCACCATGTCATAATTATTTTAAGAGATCATGGGAGGGTTTTTGGGAAATATAACAACCTCTAGGAACAATTTTCTCTATTTTCATTACATAGTTGAAGTTTTCTGAATTCAATGCCCAGGGAGGAAGACCAAAGGTCGTGTCCCTCTAAATTAGGGATGAGGAGGTTTTTATTAGAATTGTGGAATTTAGAAGTTCATTTTTGTGACTATTATCATATTATATACTCCTTTCACCTAGTTTTGAAATATGGATGTGGCCTTCATAACTCGACAAATGTTATATCAGGGTTGGAGTCTTTCTAATGAGATCCACTTTTTTATGCCCTGAGTAAATTCTTGTTACTCATTTTGTCCACAAAGGTTATAAATTTTTTCAAACCAGAACCTATGGTGTATTTTAACCAATTTTTTGAATGGATTTCCCCTAAATAACCTGTTCATTCCTCGATGACTCACATAATGAGAATTTTTCTATGTAAAAAAATACACCCCTCCCCCCAATAATGGGATCTTACGTGGGAGAGGTGGGTCATATTCTAAGGTGAAACCACCAAAAAGAAATAATATGGGTCCCTATTTCATGAATATTTACACAACCACTTCACTTAAAAATAGTGGGAGGGTCCTAGAGGGTACCAAGATATTTTACAAAAAAATAGACCCTTGCTCTATTTTCATGAAAATCAATACATTCATGATATTTTGCAGATTTTTATCCTTACCACTCATGAAAATTTTTCATTTACATCACAAGTTTTTCCATGAACAAACATTTATGAGGTTGTTATATTTCATGAATGATACCATTGTGAACCAACTTTTTTGAACTACGATTGAAAAAATTTCAATGTCCCAAAGATTTTAGTTGAACGTGCTAAAGTTGTGGTTGATCAATGGAGGGAGACGTTTGGAAACATAATGATTAGGGATTGATTCATAATGGTTTCAGGTCATGATAATAGTATTCAAAGGAATATTGAGGCATAGCATGAATACCCACTATGAAATAGACTTCCATTGTATAGCTTTGGACTATGAGATAATCTGTCCATACCTATTATCAATTGAGATGAGAATTCTTACTAGTTCTAAAGGTCACTCAGACTAATGATATATAACCATGATATAATGGTTCACTTCATGAAGTATTATTCACAAATCAATTCTCATTCACTTAGAAAATATGTGAAATAAATCAATGAAGAGGTTCATTCCAATGATATGTCATCCCAATATGAATATATTCTCAATGTGGGATTGATGGAATTCCTCCAATGATGGAAAAAAGAATGTGATCTATTCTAGGGTGAAAACTTCATGGATTATTTGTCCTAGGAATAATGATAATTCCATTTATATACTAAGTTTGAGGTGGAGTTGAAGAGGGTGTGGTTATATAAAGAGTTGTGGAATTTTTCTTCTCAGGTCTAACACCACCTGAATATTATATCATACATTCTGAGAAAGTGGTCATCGAGGACCAACAAATTTTACCTACACTATAGGGAGGTAAACATCAACTTGTGAATCCTCTTCTTAATCACTAGGATACCAATGTAATTGGGCATGTATGATGAGTTCTCCCCCATATAAGACATTTTGGGGGACCAAGATAAGATGAAAATAATAGCAAGGGATTTACTCCGTCTAGTGCAATGGGATGAGAAAATTTTGGGGATGAAGGATATCCCTTTCAAGAAATGGTGCATCTTCTTTCTAAATTAGCCTATGGTCAGGCTACTAGGGAGGCCTCTCCGGTTCCAAAAAACATCACAGCGAGGGAATGATCACTTATATTGGAGAATTTTGGAGGAGGGTGATTAGTTCATTTGGGGTGTAGTGTGAATCAAAAATCCCCAAAAATCAGACTAGAATAATTCAATGAAGAACTTATATGTGGGGGGATGCTCTCAATTTGGGATTCCCATGTGGGTTTATAGCCAAAAACATTCATTATTACATCAGTGATGATGGTAGGGACGTGTATCAACCTATTCGTGCTAGTATTTTTGAAGTTGTACAAAATGATATGACACATCTACAAATGAATACCACCCTCCATGTGTGTGATCCCTTCCATTTCTTGTATAGATTTTTCATCACACACATGAGGGGATATTATTAGCTAATCAAATCACTCCACCGTGTTCCAAATTCTATCCATCAATGTTAAAAATTGTTGGGATTCTACCTCTCATCATGGATCTTGTTAGAATGCTATCGGGTATTAGGATGGAAGAAATATTCATCTTCCACACAATATCCTTTCCAATAATGGTGGTCATAGAAAATGGTATGGGGATATTAGATTAGTGAACATACCTTCTTGAATTTAAAGGAAGAGTATTGGTGGGCAGGGTGGAGTGTAAGGTGTTTTGTGAAATATGCACTCATCACTAGTTCTCTTGTAAATTCCATTTTCTCTAATGTCTTACCCTAAATGTGTATACTATAGAACACTCCTTGATCCACCACTCAGTTCTTTAAAAAATATGGAACATGATCAGGAAAGAATATAGTAGAGTATGGAATGAGCTACCATGTGTCAACACTATACACGATCTCTTCATTGGGTATGAAAAGTGTTGTGAGAGTGTGTACCCTAAGAAATTTATGAGGTGGTCATCCACTTGGGTAAAATTCATGGAAGAAGGACTGTATCTATGTTTATGGGGATGTGTTTTAGCCAAGGGTTCATTTCAAGGAGAAATACTTGTTCTAGTGAGGAGGGTAGAAGATATTTCTCCAACTATTTTTGGCTAAGAATAGGGTGCAGCTTAAGAAGTGGGTTTGGTCGAGACCCTAAGGCTATAAAAGAATATAACATGGGGGGGAGGTGGGGCCGCAAGATATGTTCTAGGGTTACAAGCTGAGGATCTAGGGAAGTTCCTCTGACATATATATTTCCATGATAATATTTTTTTTCTCGAGGCTTGGAATAATTGGTAAATGTTTCGATAGCTTTGGTCCCTCCTAAAAATATGGAAACAACATCAGTATAAGGAAATTCTTATCTCTAGGTTGGGTCATGAAAAGGCAGGTTTCCATTCCCCCTATGCTGATGTGGTGAAATGCCTTTGGGATTCAGAAGACATGGTTCACTCATGTGGCATCATGTGGCCCCTGACTATTCAGGTAAAGGTGTTGTAAGGAATTTATTCCCCTCAAGATATCCTTTTGCATCAATCATCCATTGGTGTGGATGTAGGTGATGAATTAGATGAGAAGTAATATTTGGGTTATGATTCCTACCTAAACTCCTTAAGGAGTTGGGATCCCACTTTTGGTTAGGAAAATTATTGTATTCCTACTCATTTTAAAAAAAATCTTTACATTGGTATTTATAATCTTTTTTTATTTTCCTTTTATAGACACAAGTAAACACTAAAGTGGGGGATATCATTAATATATATTTGGGGGATCACGAGCAAAAATCATATCTGGGGGAGATGGGTGCAGCACCCCACCCTAGCATAAAAGTCACTCACAGCCATTCATTTGTGACTGAGGATCTTCATGTGGTTGGACCGGTTTCTCAATTTCATCAGGAACCACATACTCTTTCATCCTCTTCATATTTAGTTAAATACATGTGTTATGAAGTTTATATGAACAAATGTTTTTTATTTAATTTAACCAAAGCTATCATGTCTTGTAGATGAGAAGTCTCCAATGACCGAGGAAACTGTTTCTGTAGAGTTTTCATCATAGACATGGATCCTAGTGAATCTCACTAACCTATTATATGGGATCTATAATTCCAATAATTTTTATCCTCACTCCATGCCCATTTTTTCACTGTATAAGTTAATATTTTTTAACCACATTCCCTAAATGGGAGTTAAAACTATGTTGGGGTCCCAACCACTAGTGGAGATGATTGCAACAAATTAGACTATAACCAAGGTACTAATGGTCAATGTTTTATCCTCAATGGGTTTAGATGAGGATGATAAATCTACCAAGACAGCTCCTAAGGTGTTGTAAGAGGTGTCTATGTAGGAAAATCCTCAATAGAGTTTACTAAAATTATTCCAAAAATAGATATAGATCATGAGTAAATGATGGTTGATCCATTCTCATAGGTGTCACATGAGGTTTTAGAGGCCCCTTCTAAAGGTGAAGGATTTGGAGAGAGTGATTTCCCCTTGACATGGGGATAACCACTCCCAATTAGATGAATGTGGATGATCCTACCACTAAAGTGTTGGAATTTTTTCTTGAGTATGAACCTGCACCCCCTGAGGACTTTAAGTATTCTAGCATTGATGTAGCTGATCAAAATAAAATAGTCAGATGCCCATTGTGTATGAATCTACATAATTTCAATACTATCATTCCAATGGTTGATCTGCCAAACCTAGTGGGGTCCATTCACAATTAGTTAGTCTGTTTTGGAAATAGGGGTGGACTCTAGTGTTATCGAAACTATGTTACATGACTTTCTCATTAATCAAGAGCATACAGAGTAAAAAGTGTTCGAAACCTCCTAGTTCAAGGAATGATATTTTGGTAACAAAGCACTCCATGAGGCACAATAAGAGTTCTCTCAGCTGGAAATTGAGGCACAAAACACAAGGACATCACCAATTATAAAGGAGATATCACGAACCAAAAAAGGATGTAGTTGGAAATGGATGAGACTAAGGAATTAAAGGTAATATCCATGGAAGCTGAGTGTAGGAAAGAACAGGGTTAGGTGCAGATCTGAGTTAATGGAGTTTGTCCGGTAAATAAAGTTTTTATTTTCATCATGATTCCCTTATAAATATCAATCATATTAAAAATAAAATTAACTGTAAGTCTCTAATCCCACATGATTCATACATAGTGTGAGGAAAAATAGGAAAATAAATGGTTTCTAATTTGCATGATAGTGCTAACTGGGGAATAAAGGTTTTGGAAGGAATGTTATGTTGGTCCCATTTGAGACCCATGGTTTTGTAAACTAAAATGATTTAATCAGAGTATTTGATACATATTATCAGTGCATAGGGTCCAAAAAAGTGTGATACAAAGGGTAGTAAAGTTCCACTTATATGAGGTAATATTAAAGAGTTTTCAATCATGACCATAATGGTTTGATTAAATGGGTGGATCCTGGTGGGATAAGGAATACCACTGAACATGTTCGAAACATAGGTTTCACAACCACATGGTCGAGGGTGTATTCTTTAGTATGGGTGACCATGAAGGTGGTGGGATGATGTTTTCATGAACTATAATTATAGGGGGTCCTCTCAGAGATGATGGTAGTGAATCCTATGATTCATGCACCTAGGATGTGGAAAGCTTATTTTAACCATGTTCCATCACCATAGATGGAATATACATTCGAATACGTTGAGTTGATATTGATCTATATTAAGATAGATTTTTTTTGTTATGGTGTCATGGTGATCAGGATGAGTTAAAAATGTCTCTAGAAAACACAATCATTCATCAGCCATTTGGATGGGTGCTTGTCAAATTGATAGAATACATATAAGCCAATAGGGAAAGTGCGAGCACTGTCGAATCAGTTCCCAATTATTAAAAAATTCTTAATTATGTTTCATTGATAATGATCATATAGATTTGACTGAGGGGAGTCTCTCTTAAGGCCAAACATCTAGGACCACAATTCTTAGTGTAATGTCATGTTTCTTATATCATAATGCTATGAGGTTTAAGGTCAATGTACCTTGACCAAGACTCTATGATTAAGGTCATAGAGCTTTTAAAAATACTCCTAATTTATGTTTATATTTCTTATATGAAGAATCTTAGTTTAAGGTCACAGATATTAGGACATAATGAAACATTATAGGTTTCATGGTGTACAAAAAATAGAGTTGAAAAAAACTGTGAAAAGTGTCTTATCGGGGCCCTACACCACAGACAAAATCCGTAATACTTGTCCCATACTTTTTTCGGACATAATGGATGGATTATAAAGGTTTTATATTTAAATATATGAGGGAATTATAACTAGGGTTCCTAAGACCAAGTGATCTATGATCTGTGTGGGAAATAATAAATTGTAAGGAGCCTTCTTATTTATATGGGATCAACCCCCAAGGGATAAGAGAGTTTATGGGTAGAGATTCATGGAAAAGAAATATTTCATAACATACATAAATATGTGGAGGGTAACACCAAGGGTGTCAAACATCCACTAGAATAAGGGAATGTATAAATAAGGTGAATCAAAACTTATTATAATATGAATCATGGGAGGGGGTGACCAATGGGTGAGAGAGATTGTCAAACATTTTTTAAAAATAGGTCTTGCAACACACTAGTCATGAATGGAGTGGATAAAGATGTCAGAGATTATTGGACATGTTTGAAACATGGGATCTGCTACTTTTTCAGAAAAATAAATTAGGGTGTGAACAACAGGTTGATAGGTGAGCTAGATTTTCTAGACACCATTTTCATTAGGGGATCTTATATAGTGTTGGAGGATGATAAGGATCCTAATTGAGGGAGACTTGAAGTATTAAAATGAGTCAGTTGAATATATGTGTAGAAGTTTGACACCCTTCTTTTTATGTCAAAATTCCTTTGGGAACATCAATGGGGATGATTTAGGGAGAGAATGTCAAACCAGTTCCATGGGATATAGGTGTTAATATAGGCCAATAACCAAGCAAGTCCTAGGATATAAAATTCAGAAAACTAAATTTACCCCATGAGATGAAATGGGAATCAATCCTTATATATTTTTTCAATGTGGAATGGTAGGATATTGTAAATATTAATATGGATACCTCTTGTAAGAAGTCTAATTTCATTATGTAGCATTACAATATTTAATAGGTATGTGAAAAATGCCATTTAACATCATGTGATGAGGAAATTAGACTTGTATTTTGACATCATACAGTATGGAAATGGGAATCTTCTGTTTAATGTAATAAAAAATTGACAAGAACGTTGTCCAGTTTCACAATATTCCACTAGGATTCATGGTGTGGGTTTGGTGATTTTACCAGCCATGGAGTCCCTTTACCATATTAAATATGGACTGAGGATTCACAAAGTTTAAGGTTATGATAATCTTAACAAAGGGGGAATGAATCCAAGAATTTTTGGCATGGCATGAAAGAGTAGTGACCTAATGTGAAAAATTATTATGGATTCCCATCACCACATGAAAAAATTGGGACATATTTCATGTAGTTTACGGTCATGATTCTTAAACCAAATTGGAATTCCTTCTATTCAATAGGAAGCTTTGTTCATTTCAAAAATTCTTGGGGGAAAGTTTCACTACAACTCCTAATCCCACATAATCCATCCTCTATGTGAGAAACAAGGAGTGGTTGGTAGATCCCCTTAAAAAAATAACAGAATGATAAAGAAAAAATAAGATAACTTGGTAAATATACAATGACACCAAATTTCATGGTATTTGTGAATAAACTTGCGGAGGAGTTACACCAAGGGTTTGGAAACTTAAAAAGAACAAAATAAGGTGGAAAGGAATGTAAATTGAGACATCATAGATCAAGACCTCAAAAGAGGGTGACCAATGGGTAAGAAATGGCCACTAAACTTATTTAAAACACATGTCTCGCAACCCCACAAGTTTAGAATGTGGAGTTCTAAGATAGTGTTGACCATTGACCTTGTTCAAAACATGGGGAAAACTATTTATTTCCATGGGAGGCCTTCGATCTAGGACCCTAGGTGGGGGAGAACATATTTTGGCCATGGTCCATCATCATGGGGTTCCCTTTCTTATATGGGAAAGTTATATGGATCTATATCAAGGAATACATTTAGTTTCAAAGTGGTCATGAGGATCTATTTTGGAAATAGTTAAATAATTTATGAGTCATCTCACCAAGTTCACAAATACACTAAGTGGGAACATTAGTAAATAGTTATTGGACATGTTCCCAAGGGGGGTATACATGAAATAGATCAATGGTTAGGCTGGTCCTAGAACATGATTTTTGGTTCTCCAAACATTTCCCACGATACTATGAATCAAGTCATATATAGGTCTAGGATGTGGTGTGGTAACACGAGGAGGGTCTCTATATCAAGTGATATATAAAAAAATTATATATTATTACATCCTAAAATGGGTATGTGAACTATAAAATTTAACACCATTCAATAAGGATTTCATCCAAGTAGTTTAACCAAATGTGGAAATGATGGGGTTATTGTGATTATGGTCATATTTTTGTACTAAGTTGTAGTGTTATTTCATATCATGTGACTGGGATGTCAGGATTCATATTTTATATTCATGTAGTTGGGACTAAAGGTCTTCTCATATTTATTATAAGAGGCATCCCATGTTTATTACATAAGGTGGTTCTATAGTTTAACATCATGTGCTAAATATGTTTGTTTTGGATCATCTCAAATTTATCCAATGAGGCATCCTACATTTATCACCTAGAGTAAGGATATAAATTAAAATCATTTGATAAGAATGTTTTCATCTAGTGTAACTCCATATGGCTAGGGTTTAATAGTTGTAGATTAAAATCGTATATATTGGACTATTGGGGTCATTCATGTAAAGTTACTCTAGAAGAACATGGTATTGATGGGAGGTGTGATATGATCCCCACCCACGATGATCAATGAGTATGAACCATTATATTATTCCTTATGAATGACATATGATCATTCCCATTTGTGTTCTAGTTTTAGTGGCTTCTTCCCAAGTATCATTTTTGTCCTTAGATCCAACAACATATCACCGTGAAGGAAGGAATAAATGTGATATTTCTTATTGAAGTCTCAAGAAACCGATATCTGATTACTTTTTAGTTTATGAAATGGTTGTAGCCTTCCTTCCTAAAGGGATTTGAAATCATACAAACACTCAACCCCATTTTCTTAAATTTACTGATTTTAAATTTCCATATGATGTGGGTTTAGAAAATCCTATATAGTTAGAAAAACCTTGGTTCCATACACCAATGATTATGTGGTCACCTTGGTGGAATTATGAGGTTTCATTTGATTTGAACTGAGGAAATTAGGATTCTTATTTATCCAAAAATTATTATTTAGGCATATCATCATTTGAAATATGTTAAAATTATTATTATCTATAACCTCAATCATCACATTTTCTTGTGTTTGGTAGCATGAAATGTGGATATAAAAGGTTCATTATTGGTGTATTATTTTTTTACACGATGGATTGAAAGTTGTTTCCATTTTCCATTAAAAGTATGGGTTGACTGAAAAATCATTGTATGATGTGGGATTTAATGAATTTTATGGTTGGGGTCTTGTCCTCTTATAAGGGGATGGATTACACCCATTTTGAGAATAATTTCGTGGTACTCATAATGAACATTCACTGTTGAGAAGTTATTGGTAGGTAGGGGCCCACAACGCTGAGTCTTGAAAGAAAAAATGGCATGAAAGGCATGGTGGAATGGATAATCTCTTTTTATTTTTGCATTAATTTAGAATTTATTTTGAATACACGACAAATCTCGGTGAATATGATGTATTCTTGGAACTTCACGTGCATAAGTACCCTAGCCTTCAGATCTGGTGAGAACTCTTCAATCCTACTTGTTGGGTGCCACATGAACCAACATGGAATTATTGTAGGACCTGAAGAATATCATCCCATTGGTTGATACATAAAAATATCCATAAAAATTACTCAAATAGAGTGTATGTTCGTTTTTTGGTTCCCCCCTGAGGGGTATATTTCACCACAGATCGATACATTCTCTCCTGCTCAGCTTGATCTTAATGGAGGATCCCATGCTATATATATATATATATATAATAAAGAGAGTCATCCAATTGGTTTATTCTCTAACCACTATAGCATTTACGGGGAATACACCAAATGTTTAAATGGCTAGGTTATTTACCCATTGGTCCTCTTCAATAGGTTTGATGGGGAAATGACATTGTGATTGGCCACATGAATGATTGTTTCTTCTTAGTTGGGATTTTAAAGAGAAGTCTGTAGATCGTCTAAGGAATCAGGTCAGTCTCTTTGTGACTACAGTAAATGAGTATCCTTTTTATATTATGGGAACTAATCCATCATATCAATGTTCTACTTGAGTATAGGTAAAATTTATTTATTTCTAGTGATGAAGACATTGCATATCTATTTCATGAATAGTTCTAAGTCTCCCTTTATATACATTTGGGGGACTTAAATGTCAAGGAAAAATCATGTAATATGAAAATAACATAATAATCAGTCTCATTTTTTGTTAAAATCTCTAATAATATTAATTATGAAGTAAATATGGAATGTGTGGGAGTGATGAATATGTTCCCTTACCCAATCTTTTTTATTTTAGGGATACCAATTCTTCTTTCATTTAAGAGGTAGGAGGTTCATTAAAAATTAATTTTCCAATATGGATTAACCAAATCCATAGAGAGGGTATCCCAATCTGGGATATCAAAATCCATGGGGGCTTCCTCAGAAGTATGGTGGGAAATCTAGAAACCAATGATTGATTGATCGTTGATATCCTTATAGGGGAAGAACCTTATATTAAAAAAAATAAGACCACTAACCATTATTCCAATTTCCATGTGAGTATATATCGATTGAGTATGGGCTTTAGAGGATAGACATAGGACACTTTCTATATTTCATGGTGTTAAAGATAATGTTTAAATTTCTGTACTGTGAAGACTAAGACCCTGAAACTTTTCTCAATGTGAGAACACCCTTTCTCAGTGTTGAGAAACATTTGTATGAGATAATAGATTTCTTTTTCTCTTAACCCATTTTTCATATAATGTTGTAGAGAACAAGGTACATTTTAGGGTATTCACATAAAGAACCAGTGTATTCTCATGGACAAATGGTATATGAAATGGTGGATCTAGTAAATATTTCTTAATGTCCTCTAATGTGGTTTGGTACTCTACATATAACTTGTTGATGGTCCCTTTATTGATGATCCTAGATAATTGTTTTCCTTTAAAATATAGGTTACTTATGAATCTCATAATATTGGACAGATCACCCTGTAGACCTTGTAATTTCTGGAAGTCACATGGAGGAGGAATCTGGATAATAATACTGATCTTTTATAGGTCAATCATGATGCCTTTGTATCTGAAAATAAAACCATGAAACATTCTATATTTCACAATTAATGCATACATCAAGGAGTTTATTTTTAGGTAATGAGAGAATTGGAAGTCAAAATCATTCCCAAGATCATTAATATGGAACTAACATTGGTGGAATTTGACAACCAAATCATTCACATAACACTACATCAATATACAAAATAGTGACAAAATATTTGATTCATGGAACCCTTGTAGTGAGCCCTGATGTTCATAAAACCAAGTGGAATCACCTAGTAGAAAAAGGTTCCATGTGGTGACCCAATGGTCTTAGTTTCTATATATTTGGGTTCCGTTCAAATCAGATTGTACCCATAATACCAATCCATGATGGATAAATATTTGAATCCAATAGTGGAATCAATCAGTAGTAATGTCACTTGTAGGGGTAATTAATCCTTTGGAAAATGGAGGTTAATTTCTTAAAGTTTTATATTTACTTTGATATTCTTATTATTCTTCTCGAATGAGAAAGTGTAATCTTACCACTTCAGGTATTGGAATTCTTTGATAAAGTTATCTTTAATTATCTTGTAAACTTCTAACTCAACCATTATCACCATGGGAAGGGTGAATCTTATTAAAAGGATGTTTGTACCCACAATCACCCATTGTGTGTCCAAGGTGATGAATAAATACCTTTGAATTGAGGACAAACATTTCCTAATATGTTTAGGTGAATACATCATAGTTCTATTTTAGGAAAACCGTATACGACAACTTCTCTTCTAGGGACATGACTGTGCTAATCAATGTTGTCCTCAGATCCTCCTATGTGCCAAGATTAACCTGAGCCAAATTAATGATATTTGTAGATACACCGTCATCAAATGAATTAGGGTATTATTATAGGTCATCATTATCATCTGATGTCTGGAGTTTAGTGGAAAGGGGATAAACCTATAGAAGTGAGGATTTTGGAGTGATACTAATGTTTTTTACTTTATAGGGGTAAAATCCTTATTGAGGGACTTCTTAAATATTTATATCACAGCAATTAAACCCATTGATCCTTTTCTATGTGGTTTCTGAAAGAAGGGTCTATTTCTAATGTTTAAATAATAAGGATGATTGGACTTCCATTGTGTACATATTCCTCCATGGAATATACAGTGTTGTCACGGTTCAGTGGATCAGGGGTAGTCTATAGTGACATAATATTATCATACATGGATATGACATATTTTTAGATGAATATTCATTACATTACACAAACATATTCATGTATAACATAATAGTTTAGTGTCTTCAGAGGCTTGGCCCAAAATATTCTAATTTTATGAAATATCTTCAATGTCTCTCATAAATATGTTCCCATTAAGTACTCTTAATATACATACCCTACATAGAAATATTTCTTTATAACCTATGGAAAGGAAACATTGGAAATTGAGATCTTAGATACTTATTTAGGGTAAACAAAAGAGATACATAAGCATTATATAAACATAAGGGTATTATAACATGATCATTTTAATTAAAAACTATACTCTACATATAAAATATCATCATATTGATTCATGGAATAAATATTTGTAGTTTATATGGCATGAATCATAAGGAAATCAAATAACATGATTCATGATAGCATAACATTGGCATAAGACCAGAAATTGGTTCATACACATAAGCATAGAAAATCATTTCCATAGTAGTAAAGGCTCACATCCATGGATATCATAGTAGATTTGTTTCACTTCCAAAACCATCATAGTAGTAATATTTTACTCCCAAGACAATCATAGTAGAAAAATTCCCTTACTAGACTAGTTTCAATCCCCCATCAAGTCATTTCAATCTAATAAGATATAAATCATTACCCAATCTATTGGAGGGAGATTTTGGTCCAACCAATCACATAATTAAAATCATACCAATTTGTGCCAAAAATCATAAAACAATCTTCATATCATAAACCATGAAACATAATGGGTTTTATTAAAATTACATAATATACTATTCTAAATAAGAGATATAGTATTCATTATAATTTCATCATTTCAAAATAGTATAACCCACGTAAAATAATCATTTTTAATAATAATTTTTTCTGGTATAACTCATGGAAGAAGATTAATAAGAATCCTATCATCATAAACCATTAATAGAAATAATAAGAATGATATCCTTGATTTATATCCCCATAAAAACATTTTTTATATCTATTTATTTCATCTTACATGGATAATGATATTGAAAGATAAATCACTTCAAACATTTCTTATGGAAAAAAACTCTTATTTAAAAATCGCTTTTTAAAACAAAAAATATTTTAGAAATACATTTATTTGAAAACAAACAAAAAAAAATTCAAAATAATCATTGAAAATAATTTGAAACTTTTATTTCAAAAAAAAACATTTAGGCATTGAAAGATTCATTTTTAAACATAATAAAAATTAAAAATTCTTTTATTCGAAAATAAATTTGAAAAGTTACGAAGAAAGATTTAAAAATAATTTAAATCATTTCTTTTAGAAAATAATATTTTAAATTTGAAAAAAAAAACTTTTTAAAACTTAAAACTTTTTTAAAATAATTTTCTTTGAATATCAACTTAAAATTTATAAAATAATATTTAAAAAAATTAAAACATTTCTTGATGTAAATAACTTTTTGGTTAAAAAAAATTTAACTCATAATCCATTTCAAAAATAAATTTCATTAAAGATATCCTTGAAACTGTATAAAGGATGATACATTGAAAATAATTTTCTTGACAATGTGAAATTCCATTCATGTTGTACATATTAAAAAATAATTTTTTTCCCAGTTCAGTAAAATCTGGATGAGTAATTTTTTTTAAAAAGTGACATGAAAATTCCACTCAGATAATTTTTTAAAATCTAAAACATTAGAAAAAAAATTTTAATAAACCATTTTAAAAATGTAGTATTTTTTTAGAAATCATGGTTTTGAAAAAAAAAGGTCTTTCAACCATAAAAGAATATTTTTCATAAAAACACAATTTTTAAACACTTAAGTACATCACGATAGAAAAATTAATCTAGAAATTTTATTCATTGTGAATAACCATAGGATAATAAAATTTATGATTATATTTTTATATGTATCATATTATTTCATCTTCAAAAACATAGTCATAAACAATCCAGATAAATGATGAGATTGTAACATAAATGTTTTACCACTTTGGTAACATTAAAAAATAATTACCATGAAGTAATGTCATTAAAATAAACATAAAATATCATGATTATAAATTAATTAATTTTATTACATGTCAAATGGGTTGTATATACACCTTTTAAAATAATACTGGTGCATAATATAACCATATGTATCAAAAAATGAAAACTGAGAAAAAATCACTTACAATTTTAGTAACTTGTGAAATATAAATCCAAGGAAAGATAGATCCAAGTTTGTATATGTAATTACCAATTATATAAAATATAATAATCATAAAAACATTCATTTGAAGTATATACCCCGGATAAAATAACCACATGGTGAACATTGCTTGTGTCTCTTGGAAAATAAAAGTGAGATGAAATTTCTTACCACTTTTGTAATATTTTGAATCATAATCCAAAACCAAACCTAAAATCAATTGAAAAATAAAATATCATTAAAAAATGATATTCATGATGTAAAATATCAAAGGGTTAGTATATGCACTACACAAAAGGAAGTACTTGTGAATTTTCTAATGTCTCCCAGAAGTAAAAGAGAATACAGAAATCTCTTACATTGTGTCTCAACTTCTTTGATATATATTAAAACATACTATATAATTAATATAATTTTATACTATAATTATTAAATAACATATACCATATATATCATACCATATATGATTTACATACATCCTTTTGATTCTTTTTGAAAATATCATATTAGGCAATAACTTGTTTGTTTTCCATGAATGTTATGATTTTTTATTTTTGTCATACTACAATGATCTTGGTTCCTTTATCTCAATAATAATTATTATTACATAATTATAATATTTATCCATCAATTTTTCTTTCGTTACCAACAGTTAAATATGGTTTTTTAAATGAAGTATGTTACAATCTTAGAGATGATAGGCTGTATATACACCTGAGTAACATTTCCATTTATCAATGATAATTATGGAAAGAAGATAAGTAATATATAATCTTTAAATAATAATGTTCATATCATTAGTAAATATTTATTTCTTTTAATATACTTATAAATTTCTGCAATGTGGTGTGGTGATGAAAATAGAGTCACATCACTTTGTAAAGGTGGTAGTTCACATATACATGAATGATGTTATCATCTTTCAGTGAGTTAAAATGTAAGAATAAAAATGATATATAATATTTTAATAATTATAATTATGTAATTAATTTCCTAATTATTTCATTTATATCATATATATTCATTATATTTATCATAATTATCTTTTTTTTAAATCATTAGTGATAACACATCACATTAGTTCCTGAGGCAGTAGCCTCTCGAACACAAGAATAAAGTTATCGTATCCTATAAGGAATGGAAAGTAGAAAATTTATATATTATTTATTTACAAGAAGGTATAATTATTTTAAAAAAATATAATATTTATATTTTATATCTTTAATCATACCAATTTATGAGAGGTGTTAATGGAAAAAATGAATTACATCGGTTTCCGAGGCTGTAATCTACGATACACATGAATGATGATTTAATAACCAATTTATGAAAGTGGATATTGCCTTTTGTTATTATAAAAACAAAAAAGCATGTTATTATTTTTAAGATACTTAGGTTATAATATCACAATTTGTTTAACAATAATTAATGGAGTTGGAGGAAGAAAAAAAATAAAAGCACTCATTGAAGTACATTTCCTTTTCTTTGGGTAACCTTCTTAGGATTGCACTAAAATCCCTACTAGATTAGATTTATTCCCAAAATAAGGCTTCTATTATGAGATTAAGGATGTTTGGAAGTGATTTTGGTAGTTAATTTCTGACCCAAAATGATATTAAGGTGTGAAGAAGAGAGGAGAGGGGTGTCCTTTTATAAGTGAGCTGAGTGGGACACTTATAATGTTTTTGAAAGGAAAAAGGTGTACCCAAGTTTTTCTCATGAAACAAGGATACGAAATAGATTATTATAGATTATAATTCATTTTAGGTTCAAAATATTTCTATAAAATATATTTTAAACTCTTTTAGGTAATTTTAAGTCATATTGTTTTTGTTTAACCACTGGTAAACCTATTTTCACCTTAACGACGGTAAATAATTTTCACAATTCTCACTGTTTATTTTGGTCACAAATTATGTTTACCTTATTAGATAATAAAAATTATTATGATTCCAAAATTGGAATAAATTTTTTCAAATTAAATTTACATAATTCCAAAAAATGAATTTAAAAATAATCTCACAAACGTGACGAGGAAGGTGGTTTTGAAAGAAAAAATTATAAAATGCTTACAATGTTTTTAAATCAAATTTGAATATAATATAGATTAAAATGAAATATATTTTATTAATAGATATAAAATTTTACTAATTTTACTTAGGAAATTAAACTATAATGTAGAATTATAAAAATTTTAAATGAAAAGGGAGTTTTCAAATAAAATTATATAATTTCCACTATTCATAAAAAAATAATGTTTTCTAAAAATTTAGAAAAAAATTAAAATAAAATAATTTATAATTTATGATTTAAAAATATTTTAATATTTATTTTAATAAATTTAGTAAAATTGGTAATAAATAAATTTAAAAAACCGGCAAATGTGATGAAAAATAGTGTTTTTATACTGTATTTCATTCAAGCAATGTATGCTTTTATGTCAAATCTATATCTAATAATTATCACTATATGAATATAAATTTAATTTTGTTTATATATAATCTATAAATTTAATTTAAACTATTCTTCATTATTGATTATTTTAATTTATTAAAATGGAGAAACATTATGCACATTAAAACAATTTTTAGAAAAAAAAATCCTTTTTAAACCCAAAAATCAACTTATACTAAATTAAAATATAAATTTTATTTCAAATGAATAATGTTGATTAAATATTAATAAATAATACTTATATGAATTTATAAAATAATTTATAAATTAAATTACTTAATTTATTGAAAATAGATGATAGTTTTATAAAAATCGGTATTTTTCATTATTTAATAAAAAATTATTATTTTCCAAAAAACCCAAAATTTAAACATATGTAAATTTATATATGATGGTTTAGAAAATAATTTTCATTTAAAAAAATAAATTTTTGAAAATTTCAATAATTTAATTATAATGTTTTCTTACAAAATTTTTTTTTGAAAAAATATATTTTCGATGAATATAATTACTTTAAAAAAATTTGGTTAATTATTTAGTAATAATTTATAAATAAATTTATATTTTTTAGGAAATATATAAAAATTTCTTAATGTAATTAATATTACTCATTCCTTCTTATTTGACAACTAGGTATTAAAGTTAATATTTAAATATTATTTTATGCTTTATTGAAGCTCGACATCGTGTGTCATGCATGCTTTTGAAGAAACTTATTGTATTTGTAACATAAGATAAAATCCTTTTTTCTTATTATGAAATATGTATATAGTTTTTCATGTAAAACAAGATGTATAAAATATTAAATTCATTTGAGAATCTCATTTCAAAAAATTCGTGGTTTTTACATTCTACCACACATAAAATAATTTTTTCCCTGAAATTTGTATCCATCATCAATCATTTAACATTGGAAAATTCCTTCATAGAAACACATATCATAAAAATTAATAACTAAACATACTTTAAGATGGGAATTTTGTAAACCTAGTGGTTTCTTATTGTAAAACATAACTTGGTTTCTACATATGACAACATAGGTGGGATGTTAAGATTTGTACATAAAAGAAAAGCATAAATAATTAAAGAAAGTGATAGAGATAATTGATTACAAGAATATGGGTGATCCAAATATGGTAAACTAAAAAACCATAAAATAAATAGGTTATAAAAAATTATTTGATATCACAAACAAATATGATAATTGGACACCATTTTTATTTTAAGAACATTTTTTTACTTTTGGGGAAATCCTTTTATATATTAACTTAGAACATATGAAAATTTAATTACTTGATGTCTTTCTATTTCATTGGAACAATTTCAACCTTTTGTGTTGTCTTGATCAATTTATAGTTCATCTTTTTCTATAATATATGTATTTTATTTCATGTCGGAATCACTAAATAAGATCCTTAATGAATGATAAGTCATTCTGACAATCTTTGCTTATTATTAAAAAAATCGTTGGAAAAAATTATGCATAAATTTTTATATAGTGAAATAATAATATAATCCCTAAAACATTATAAAATTTTTAACATACACCATTCCATAAATAGTTAACATTATAAACATTATAAGATATTAAAATTTATAAAAATTTATAATTAGATTCATTAAATTTCTAAAAAGAACTTATCATTAATCCCTAAAACAACATGATCTATCTCTTAATTGTCATAAAATAAACATCTGAATACCATTATAATGTATTCTATTGAATCAAGGTAATTAAATAAATTACTATATAACCTTATTGAAAACATAAATGATTCCTTATTTATTAAATAAAACAAATATTTTTGGAGATATTGCTTAAATCCAAAAAGCATGTAAGCACCATCAATAATAACATAAACCACATTTTCCCTAAAAACATTAATCAGTTCTAAGGTAATCAATAATATAAAATTTTATTTATTCGTATCAATAATTTATTTATCCCAACATCAATACCAATAACATATTAAGGGTTATCTTAACCTTAATCATGCATTTTCCATGAAAATTACATTACCATTGAATCAATTTTATAGGTCATCAACATCATTCAACATATTATTTAAAATTATTATTCAAAAATATATACGAAAAATAATTATTTAATTAATAATTATTTAATTCCAATGCATAAATACTTTAATAATCCTAAATCCTTCTCAATCCATCAATTAGGCTTCATCATATTATCTGTTAATACCTGTTTCCTTTCATATTTAATTTGTAGTATCTTCATCATCAGCAGTGTAACCATTATGTCACTAGAGGGTTTAGGCGTACTCCAACTGAAGTCCGCTGGCTAGTTTGTGGATTTGGGCTGGTGTTGATGGTCACACTAGTGGGTTCTCGAGGAGTCCAATTATGTGGTTTGTCCGGCTTTTCTGATGATCGTGTTTCCTGGTTCGTGGTTCCTCATCCTTCTCTTGATGATTTCAACTCCATCCTTAAAAGTTTGTCTTCTTGAATCTTGAAAGGATTGTCCATCCATTGTACTTGAATGTTGTTTGTTGTTAAGTCTTGTATGTGTGATGTGGTGAAGTGGTGAAGTGGTGAAGTGGTGAAGTGGTGAAGTAGTGAAGTCGTGTTTGGTTTCTCACTTTTTCCTCAACAGTGTTTGTATTATAATAAAAAAACAATTTTCAGTCAGTCAATCTGTTTCCTTAACTAAATTTTTTTATTTTTTTCCATAATTAATTGATTTTTTTCATTCTTTTCCATAGTCAGAAAATATCATCATTCCTTTGAGACAATACCTTTAGTGCTTCTTCCCACATTCTCAATACTTAGGAAACTAAATCTTTTTTCCTCCATTGTATCCACTACCTTAACTCATGGAAAACTTTGTCTTTCATTTATTTGTTAATTTTGAGTGTTGTTTAAGGTGTATATTTTCATTAATGTTCCCTGGTAATGGATTCGGAATAATCTGAATATAATTTTCTCTAGTCATCAATCAATTTGGCTACTCGTGAAAAAAATTCATTCCATATTAAATGTTAACCAAGTTTATTCTTGTTTATTCCATTGAATAAAACCAAATTCATAATGTCCATAAAATAAATCCTAGTGTAAAACCAAATAATCATAAAAAATCACTTATATGATGGATAAATCATGACACCTTCTTTTAAATCTATGACGTATTTTGATTAACAGAGGTCATCTATTATAATCATCTATTTTAATCATTCATGATGGTTTTTAAAGAGTTTGTGGATCTCCAAATCATATCCACCTAGAGTTTCAAACTAGTTAAGTGTAAATTACCATTATTATGAAACAATTGGTGATCTTGTGTAGATCAATTCTCCCTATTTAGAATTTTTACCCCTAGGTACCTCTATTCCAGATCGACGTCCACTTGTAGTATCTAGAGAGTGGTGGAATTTCTTAGGAACCACTTCCTCTATACTTTACCAAAATTCAAAAACATTTTTCTATTGTTTGAGACATCTTTTAACTTATCCAAAGAGACATCACTATATATATCCATATAAATATACCTAGGTATCTCACTAATGTTTTAACATCATATTTTTCAATGACTGACTAAACAAATCCTTTGATACCCACAGTAGAGGCCTGAGATTCTCATACATGGATATTATATCTTTTGAGATATATATTCATTACATTAAAAAAATCATAGGGAATTGAATATTTTATTTCCTTTGGATACTAGGCATAAAATAATTTAATTTTTTGAATGAACTTCAATATATCCCTTAAATAACTTCTCATCATTTACTTCTCATAGACGTACCCTACATAAAACCTTTCATCATAACCTAAGGAACATAAACATAATAAAGGGTGATCTTAGATGCTCGGTAAGGGTAATCAAGGGTGATACATAATCATAATATGATCATAAGAGTCTGAAAATATGAGAACAACAATTGAAAATGATACCCTTCATATAAAATTTGATAAACATGAGTCATGGAGTAAATACTTGAAGTTCATAAGATATGAATAATAAGTAATCCAATTAACATGATCCATGAGAGAATATAATTGGCATAAGACATAAAATTGTGGCATAAACATTAGTATAGAAAATTATTTCCATGGAAGTCAAGGATCACAACCAAGGCTTTGATAGTCGAATGGGTTCACATCTCAAACCATCATAGTAGTCATGTATCACTGACAAAACCATTATACAAGACCTATTCCCTTACTAAACCAATTTCACTACCAATTATATTTCTATATATATCATGATATATAAATATTTTCCTAATTCATGGGATATAGATATAGGTACCACCCATTACACAATGAAAATAATACATATGTGTTCCAGAAGATCATAAAAAATTCATTATATCATAACCCATGCTGGGAAATGGGTTTCGTAAACATTTATTCATAACATAACTTGTGAAAATAAGATATGTTGCAAAATAATTTCATCATAGTATAACCCATGTAAAGGTAGAGGGTTTTATATAAATTTTTATCATGAATAACTTATGAAAATAAGATATGTTTCAAATTGAAAAGGTTATACAATGATGTCCCTTACCGCTTTATTAATATTTTGAATTATTATCATGAATAAAGTTTGACATTGAATAAAACATTTAATATCGATAAAATGTGTTTATTCATTAAATAACAATTCAAATGTGATGTGTATACACCACACAAAAGAAGGGATTGGTGAATTTACATATGTCTTCTAGAAATGAAAGAGGGAATATAAATCTCTAACATTATGTATTAAATTCATTCATATACATTATATGATACAGTATAATAAATGAAATCTTATTATGTATATATTACATATCCATAATTATATATATCATACAATTTATTATTTGATTTTTATTTTTTATTACCTATTTATTAAAAATTCATTGTTAAAATCATGTTATAGGTAAGAATATTTTTTTCATTAATGTATTGATTTGTTATTTTTGTGGACATATTAAATTTATCATGGTTTCTCATCTAAATAATAATAATAATGAAATAATTATAATATTTACACATAAATTATACTTTTAATACTAATCATGATAGATTTTTTTTAGAAATGAAGTATGTTATGATCATAGAGACGGTAGGCCATATGTGTGCTTGAGTAACATTTCTATTTCTCAATGATCATTTTGGAAAGTATATATGTAATATATCATATCTAAATAATGATAATAATATCATAAAAACCTTATTATTCCTTTTAATATAGTTATACATATCATTAATGTGGTTTATTGATGTAGATAGAATCAAATCACGTTGTTAAGGTGACGGTGTACATGTATATGAACAATATAATCATATTTCAGTGAGTGAAAATATAAGAAATAAAATAATATATTATAATTTCAAAATGATCAATATTTCATTTATATCATAATTATGTCATATGTATCACACAAATTCATTAAATATATCCTTATTGTGTTCTGTTTAAAGATTTAATGGAAACTAATAACATCACTTCATGTGGTGGTAGTATGTTGTACGCACGAGTGATGTTATAGTATCCCCTATGGAGTGGAAATTAAAATAATATATATATATGTTATAAGGATACTAGACGTATAATTATGTTATAAATATCATATATATATATAATTCATATCCATCATCATACCCATCAGTGAGAGGTGGTATTAGAATCATGATTGGCATCGGTTCACAGGGTGGTAGTCCTTAGGACACAAGAACTATGATTCAGTTTCCAATTTGATGGAAGTGTGTACTATTCTAGTAAATTATTTTGATAAAACAAAATATCAGTATATTTTAGAAATTTATATTATTATAACAACATTTTTTCATAATTATTGAATTTGTTGGAGGATGGAATAAATTAAAAGTGCTCGCTTAAGAACATTACCTCTTCTTAGGGTAACCTCCAAAGGTTTGCACAAATATTCATAACAGGGCATCCTTATGCCAAATATTATTCATTTAGTATTATATTATATATTTTTGGAAGTGATTTGGTAAATAATTTTCTTATCAAAAAGGGTTTTATGGGGTGAAGATAAGATGATGTGGGGTGGCCTTCTATAAGTTAGGTGACTGGCACACCTGTAATTTTTTTTAAAAAAGGTGTAACCCCAAATCTCAAATGAAACCAAGAAAAAAATTGATTATTATAGATAAAAATCATTATAGGCTCCAAATATTACCATTGAATATATTTTATACTTTTTCAGATCATTTAACTATTATTTATTTAATTTAACAGCTTGAAAACCCAATTTTACCTTAACTGTAATAATTAATTTTTATTGTTTTCACTATAAATTTAAATAAAAAATTTATTTGAAATTATTATATAATTTAAATTATTATGACTTAAATTATGGACTCCATTTTACCAAATTCAATTCATATAAATAGAATAAATTAATTTAAATTTAATCGCGTGGATAAAATAAGAAAAACTTGTTCTCAATGAAACAATTTTCAAAATTTTACAAAGTCTTTATATAAAATTTCAATATAAAATTTATTAAAATGATCTAAGTTGTATTATTAGATATATAATTTTACTAATTTAAATTTAAAACTATTTTAAAATATAATTTTTCTCTGCAAATATTTTAAATTAAAAGGCACTTTTCCATAAAACTTTTGTATGTTTCAGTATTCATCAATCACAATAATATTTTTGGAAAATTTTCTAATCTTCTCAGTAAAATATTTTGGAAAATATGAATTATAATTTGAAATAATTTTTTTTAAATAATCTTTTTAAACATTAAAACGTAAAATTTAAAACAGAACTTGTAGGCATGACGAAAAAATGGGTTTTCGAGAAGTGTGTTTTTTTCATGCACAAGATGATTTTATATAATATATATGTTTATTAATGATAATTTTATGAATCTCAATTAATATTTATTTATATATTTTTTTTAAATATCATTTAAAACATTCATTATTAGGGGTAATTTTAATTAATTAAAATGCAGAAACCTTATTCACTTTAAAATGATTTTCATGAAAAAAACTTTTTAAACCTGAAGAAGAAACATAAAATAAAATAAAATATAAAGATGATTAAAATGTAATTATATGTATTAATTATTAATAAATAATACTTTTGTTAATTTGAAACATTATTGAAAATTGAAATTTATAAATTCAATGAAAATAAATGATCATTTTACCAAAAATGGTATATTTCACTATCCACAGAAAAATTATTATTTTTCTAAAAAATAAAAAAATCACCATGAGAAAATTTTGATATAATTATTCAAAAAATGAAGTTCATTTTATCAAATAAATTTCTTAAAATCTCAATAAATTACTTATAATATTTTCTTTTAAAAAGAAAAAAACTTGAATTGAAGGAAACAAATTTTTTATGAATATAATTACTGTACTTAAATTGTTTGATTATTTACTAAGAGTTTATAGATAAATTTATATTTATTAGTAATTTTATATTTATATTTCATAAATTAGTTAATAATATTCATACTCACATTTTTAATGTCTAGGTTACAACAAAAATATTTAAAATTATATTATTTCATGTTTCACTGAAGCCCCATACTACATGCCCTGAATGCTTTCTAATGAACTCATTGATGCATGTAACACAAGTTAAACTCAGTTTTGTACATAATTAAAGCTATAATTAGTTTTGTGTGTAAGAAAAAATACAAAAAATAATAAATTTCTTTGACAAAAATATTTCATTTAATATTGTGGTGTTAAATATACTTCCTAATACGCAACATGAGTATTGTTTTTCAGCTTCAATAGAGAATTTATGGTTTTGGAATGTGAGGAGATCTTAGAAAATTCATTTTTTCAAGATGATGAAATTATTCCCAAAGTCCGAGATCATTGCATCCAACCAATGGTTTGGTAGGATGGAAATTTCTTTAAAATCATTCCTAGGATCCACGGAATTGGTTTTTAGATCCCTAAGGTAATTTATACATTCAATGCCATCAATCTGAATTTTTGTTCCCTCCCAATTGTAATATCAGGAATTTTGGTAGTGGGATTCATAAGAATTGAATGGAACGTCATCACCATAGAGCACCCGTACTCTACTATTATAGGAGTACTTCAAGAACCGATGATATGATTATGGGACCATTACGTATTTGAATACTGGGCCTCAATAATAGGGAATTATCAGGTGTGTTCTTTGAAACAACCATGATGTTAGTGCTTACTTGATTGTCACCAAACATGGTCTTTATCTCAATCATGTTGCAATGATTCTACTCTCTCTTGCCAAACCCTATATTATTTGATTATAGGTAGTCATATTGACTCATTTGAGCCCCATTTCGTAGAGTGTGTGGGTGTGGATGAGGTTGATCACATAACCCATGTCTACCAAGAAGTAATATATTTCCATGACATTAAATTATCATATGCCATAGAGAGATCATATGTGTCCCTAAATGACTACACCATTATCCTCTTTCAGGGAAGAAATTATGGATTGGAACTCTTATTTATTATAATTATATGTTTATTAGGCCTATGTGGTAGCTACACTAGTCTCAAACTAGAAACGGTTCTTTAGGGACTCAATGAAATCCTCACACATCTATTTTTAAAAGTGGAGTGCATTGAGAATTGAGAGTATCACTGATATTCTAGATATATGTTTTATAAACATAAATATTTAGGATTATGGAATATTTATTCTTGTTGGAATATGGTCTTGGGATGGGAGCATAATAGGAATTGATGGCTGTGACACTAGGTCTTGAATGGTTCTCAACATGTCCAACTATTTTTTGGATGTTATTGTTTGTGATATATATAGCTATGTTCAAGAATTATTTATCCATATCTAGGCTCTATGTCACTACAGTTGAGCCACATTATCAACAGCTCTAGTTGGTTGATGGGGTGATCCTGATGATACAACCGATGCGGGCTGTTATTATTGTTCCCTATATGAGGCCTTTTTTCTAATCTAAACAACATGTGCTATTATTTCTTTTAAATAAACATGAATACTCTATTTTATAGCATGAAACATACACCTTCCTCTATGATGATTTTTTGAGGTACCTAAAGGGTCTACAAGGAACCCTTTTTCCCTGGATACCATGGAATAATCTACCAGTCTGACTATATTACTCAAGGAATACCACTTTTCTTCATTAGTGGATTCTTCCAAGAGTGGACATATTCCCACAGATTCTCCCAATTTAAGGGTAATGAAGTCTTTTAGAGTGGAAAGTGTCATTGGCACTAGATGGGGGATATTCTTTTCTTAGCATTGAGAATGTCAATTCCTTCCAGGCCTGGTAGGTTGTTTTGTCTAAGAGGTGGATAGAGTGGGTGAAAAAACCACATGAGGTGTTGTATTTCTCAATAAAGAATAGATAATGTCATGGGAATGAGTGATCTTCTTATAGTATATTTATTCATTGTAATTATACATACATCATCTAGGCACATCCTCTAGTTTTACAAAATCAGTATCATCATTATTGGGATTGGAAGTGACATGTGTTACCTATGTTGGGACCTTAAATAAGGTCTAAAAAATTTAGGCAACTTCATGATGTTTCTCTCCAGGGCGTAGATGAAATACCCTAAAACCTGAGTATCCTTGATGGATTATACCTTGTTCTTCTTTTCTAAAAAATGAAACATTGGGGCATGGCCTTGAAAGGGGTCCTTGATCAGTATTATCTTGGTGAAGATGTGCTTGATGATTCATGTCTTATGTTGTTGACTAAAGGAAGACCATATCTAGGGATTGATTCTATGTGAAATGGAACCTCTTCCTTAACATGATTTTATATAAAGGATAGAAGACTCAATTTCCATGACCACTTCTTGGTCCACTCCAAGAATCCTTCTAGACACTGATCACTTTCTCTGAATTCCCTAAGTCCACCTGGATACCGAATAAAGATTATAGTGGGAATCAACTCATCCCAATTATCATCCACACACATCATCAATAGTTTTTATTGGAAAAGGTAAAAAAAGGGAGTATGTGAGTTATTTTAATTAGGAAATGAAATTAAAAACATACTCATTTGGCCAATTCTTTCATTTTAAGATTTCATCAATGATGGTTTGATCATAGTGAAGATAAACTGGTAATGAAATTGTTTACGATGTTCTACTCAACTAGATATAGATCTTGGGGTATTTTAATATACCAGGTGAAAGTAATTCATTCAAATTTTTGGATGAATAAACTAATTTTGGATTATTTCTTTTTCTTGGGGGTTCACTACAACAGACCAACCCAAAAAAAAATTATCCCGATGTTGCAACGGATCTAAATCACCTTTAAACATGATGAATCTCGTATTTTTTAAAAATCTAGGTGTTCATGTCTGGTCCACCAATGTTGTATATGTGTTTCCTTTAAAATTATTTACACATATTGGGTCTCTAAATCTTAATTTAAGGTATTTAAAGAGGCTATAATGTTTTCCTTATGAGTACTGGTAGTCACCAATGCTTTTACTAGCCTACTGGATCACAAGGTAATGTGATCATTATTTTGATGCTAGAAATTAAGCTATTTAGAAAAGGCAGCTGATACATAACTTGGTATGTTACCATGGACACCTTCCTCTACCATTATCAAATGTGCATGGCCTCTTTCCTTGAATAAATGTTCCTAGTTGAGGATAATTGTCTTATTTGATAGTTTGGGTATCGGGTTCCCTTGGGAATCACCCTGTTCTGGGCATTACTCGATGATGAGTTTAGCAGTAATCCTCTTTTACCCCAAAAGATCCTATAGAAAAGTGGAAATTATATCCTTTTCCAATATTCATTTAATTTCCATAGATGGGATTATAGGGTTTTAAATCCTCTTTCCATTGTCGATATGTCAATAGGCAGGTATTATTGGCTTATCATGGGTACTTTTGAGGCTCAATGTCTGTCTCTGTGGGTGAGTGTGGGCACCCATTGTGAGGTCTGCCTAATGACGTGTTCTACCTTGATGAATATATTATTTATTCCATATGTTTTTATCTCAATTATTCTAATCATCAAGTGTATTGATTCTAATTAAATTGATGGTGGTGATGGCGGACCAGTCACTATTTTTGATTGGTGTGCTATTATAGTGGTCTCACTATCATCGTTAATGGGGGTTACATTCAAGGGAAATATATTATCCCCAATCTATAATATTCACATGAGGAGACACATAATTTATGACACACTAAAAAATTATCAGCCTCTTAACATAGGTCAGATAAAATGTCATGTAGTACCCATAATAATCATGGAATTAAGCTATTGGGATTATAGTAATATCAAAAATCTAAAATTACTTATGAACATACATGAGTTTCACCTCACTCCAATGATAGATAATATTATGATCTAGGAGTTGTTTTGATGTTTCCTAGATTTACTACAAGAGACAGATTACATGGTCTTAATTGATTGACTCTAGGATAGTGAATTGTAGGTATACATGTATCTAAAACAAGACTAGTATCTAGTCATTGGCTAGTAATACCCACAATATTCCCCTTTTCTATCATTCATAGGTTCATCCTACTCTTGATTTCCCAAGGATGTAATTGTTGAAGCCCAAAAAATTGGTTTTGTAAAATATGAGGATCGATTCTTCTTCCTATGTCAAGATAGAGGTCGTGTCACATGAGCCAATTTTCCCTAAAATGGTGGAATGTATTCTAGAGGTGGGGCTCACTTCATTACTATATTCATTTATTATGGGATTTCTATGTTCATAACACTTTATAAATTTATTTGTATTTGTTTTCAATGAGGTCAATGGATGTCAATGATGGTTAATGACACTCTCCTAACTGAAATGGAGAATGCAAATCAGAGGAATGATCCACTGAACTTGAAAGATCAAAGAACTTATATCATGTGTGATATAATGTTTATAACATTGAGATAGAATCCTTTTTAGGATTAGTGAAGTACATTGGATTTAATAATTCAAAGAGAAAATAAATAACAAGAAGGGAGTGGCATAACTTTCCAGTTGAAGGTGGTACCCATGCATGAGGTTGATTTGTGTTCAAAGATTGCCAAGCATATTTTTATACTTATATATCTACTAAGTATTTATCAGGTCTCTTATTAAAAAGAATGGGGCCAGCCCACGAGTATCTACCCCAGCCTTAAGAGGCATGTGCGGGCTGGGTATAAGCCCGCAGAAGTGCTTGCACGGTGATCAACCCATGCGCAAGATGCATAGTCGGCGCAAAGATCACACATATAGGAGGCATAAGTGGGTGCAAAAGCATGCCCAGTAAAGAACCGGTACGAGGCGGTACCGAGGAGGGAGAATAGACAATTGTACGGTTGCTGAGGCATCAAGAATTATAAACCGAGGAATCCCGCTTCACCATTTCGATGTGGGACGGAAAATTAAAAACTTAGATCTAATCTGCACCGTCCATCTGATCTTGGACCTGATCTCGGTCATCCATCTAATCCGTGCGCAACATTATAATCAGGATCGTTCATCTAATCCTGCACCCTGGAGATCAAACGTGGTTTTTCCGATCACTCCAGCCGAGAGTGTATTCAACCTTCAGCCATCCCACGGCACCCGCGATCCAGTGAGGATTCAGGCGAGTTATCTCCTTACTCCGGCCACCTTTGAATCTCATACATAGCCCACGATGATCGTCTAAGCGCCTTGAGTACATGCATGCAACTGCATCTGCATGAATGCATCACAATGTCAATATTCATGAAAGACAAATCAACCGAAGGTGTAAGGCTGATTTATCCTTCATGAATAGATCTTGGGAAATTATTTTCATTTTAAAAATGCATGAATGTGATGATTCCACCTCATTGAAGAAGATTATTCATTTGAAAAAAAAGGGAAACACCTGAGATACGCAGCATAACTTTGACGCAGGTTTGAATGGTTTGAAGAGATGAAAATCTCATGTATTCAAAGGGATATCTTTATGGAATATGACGTGGATTTGGAATGCGAAAAATATCTTATCCTTTCCTATAAAATAAGACAACCCAAGGAAAAAAAGTGTGGCCATCCTAGAAGAATAAGAACATGTACTCTCTGTGTCGTGAAATGCAAATCTGTGTCTCTTGTGTGCAAAGAGTTTCTACGCACCCTACACGAAGAAGATCTCCACCCCATTCTAGGTACCCACAAGTGCGTGATAGGTTCTTTCGAACCCTCGTCACATATTTTTGTGGAGCATCACATGAGTCTTGGACCCTTGTTGCAGCTCATGTGGAATAGGCCAAGATCCTCTCTTGGTTCTGTGGATGAGTTATTGCGCACTCCTTGCACTAAATAAGGATACACCTACACCCGCAACCTATTTTGAAAACTCTTCTCCCTATAATATATACATATATATATATTGTTTGTTTTTTCAGGGGCTCATGTACGGTTAAGAGTAGACAGTGCATACCTTCGGGTGTTGTGTGTGCAAGAATGAAAAGGGAGAACCATGGTTTTTATTTCATGTAGAAGGATTAGGAAGAGAGCATGCATGATACACATGCACGTACATTCATGAGGCAGGATACCCACACACACCCTAACTATACCCATTCGGGTTGTGAAGAAAAAGAAAAAGGTAAAAGGGGGTTCAGGGTAGTGTCCATGTGAATGGTTTGAAGAAGGTTCCTTGAATTCTTGGTTGATAGAAGAATAAGTTTTCACAAGGAGAAGGTTTATCCATTCGGGTATGAAGAAACAAAAGTAAATAAACCCAAAAAAATCTCCTAACTATGTGAAAAAGTAAGAAAGAAAAAGAAAATGGGAGACCACTTGATTTGGTCAGGCATATACTCATGTGCATACATTAAAAACATTAAAATTAAGTGAGAAAGAATAAAATAAATAAGAATACGAGAAGAATAGGTTACATGTGTTTGATCAATGATTTATCCTCATTAGGGTTCTCACACATGAAGAAGAATAAGAAGAGGTGAATGCATGCTTCCATGCATGCACATGCACACATGGAGTAACTCAAATAAAGAATCAAAAGAAGTGTGTGTACGTGTGAGAAAGAAAGGGTGAAATATCATTGCATAAACAATAACTGCAACAAGAAGAGGATAAGAGAAGAATAAGAAGGAAAAGAGTTCAACTACATGTCATATTCATGATCACATGCATTTATGAACAAGAGAAGAAATCACTCTGATGACTCCAAGAATACCGATCTTCATTTCCTGAATAATCACATTGGTATATGTGATTATTTCTAAGAAAGAAGAAGAAGTGATAGTGCATAATGTTATTGCACTAAAGAAGAAGAAGAAGAAGTCCTTGTGCAGGTGGTTTTGGACTAGGGAAGAAGAAAAGAATAAGACAAAAGGAATTGATTACCTACTATTTTTCAAGTAATCAAGTGAAGAGCACTGAAGAAGATCAAGAGAAGAACCCGCCTTTTGAATAAGGAAGAAGAATGTCTCTATAGGCAGTATAAAGAACCAGCTAGAGGCTACATGTTGGGCTAGGTAATCACTAGTCCAGAGAAAGGGGATTGTTTCCCACCCCACTCTAAAGTGTAGGGACTCACACTGGCTAGAGGATTGTTTTCATAGCCACTACACTATAATTTCATATCACATCATAGTGGAGAATCCATTCACTGGTCATACCCATGCATGAAAGGACCTAGATACTCTTATTGAGTGGTGAACCTTGTAAAAATATCGTGTGCATATTTTTACTACTTTCTATTATTGCATGCGGTAGGGAAAAGAGAATAAGAGAATCAAGATCCTAAAAGGTCAAGAGGTACAAGGATAAAAGTTGGAATTGGTTTAAAAAGTCCCCAATAATGATTCACCCCCCTCTCAGTGTTAGGTATATCCCAAACTTGTCCTCTCAATTGGTATTAGAGGGAGGTCCACCTCTGCTAGATTCTCTATAGTGAAGTTATTCTCCTTTGAAGACTTTAGTTTCTTTCTTGGGTTTTCAATGAAGTGAGATTTTAGTGATGATTCTATTATATCTAAAAAATACTATATTTACTATGACCATGAAGAATAGGAAAAATAAGTAGAATAGAAAGTTGAAAAGGAAGTATTTCTTATCTAAAGAAGAGGAATTGTATGGTTCTCCATATCTGGATGACATTGAAGACACACCAGACATGGAATGTTATGAGAAGGTGGCTCAATTTTTCACCAAGAATATGGATAGCCTTTCTACCTCAAATTATAAGGAGCTATGTGTTGGTATATTTTGAAACTATTCTCATGATGAAAATGTTGGCACAAGTGGTGATGACCAATCTACAACATCTCAAGAAATATTAGTTGATAGATCAAGAATAATTCTGAATGGTATTACTAAAGAGAGTACATCCCTATTCTGTGCAGTATTTCAATCCATGCAGGAAAATATCGCTCAGCTGGAAGAAGAAACTGATGTTTTGTAGAAAGGCATACAAGAAAAAATTGTTGAACGTCTAAAGCTCTCCAGACTGGTTGGAGCCTTTGAAGGCACAAAGAGGGAATTTGAAGTATGTTCTTCAAAGTGGCTCAAATATGTCGAAGAAAAGGAGAGAGTGAATAAGACTCTAGAATAGAATATCCATGCACTTGAAAATGAGTTGAAAAGAATTAATGAAATCAAGGAGGAATATTTGGAAGAAGACTCCAAAAAGAACAATGAACATGACTCTTTGTTAAAAATCAAAGTAAAGATGCATGAAGTTGAATTTGAAAGATTAAATAAGGCTTGTGAAGAGAAGATGTCCATGATTGGAGACCAGGAAGTCATCCTTAATATGAGACATCTATAATTGGAAGCTAAGTTGACCAATCTTGAGAAGACACATGTAGAGTCTCCAAAAAAGAAGGAAGAAGTTGTTGCTAGTACTCAAGGCTCAATGGAAGATTCTACTACCAAAAGACCTCCAACATGTGATAAGAATATAATGGCTCCAATCATTGATCTATCAAAAGTATCTAAGAAAGTAAAGGTACCATCCATACCAACTTGTACTAATGTTTTCAAAATTGTTTCTACAAATAGTACAGGTTGGAATGATAGATAACATCCATAGACCCAAAATCATGTGTATACTACAAACAGATTTGGAATGATAGATAACATCTATGAGGTACGAAATAGGAGTGGTCATATGAATGGTGCATGTTCATATAAGAAAAGAAGACCATAGAAGCTGGGTAAGAATGAGGAAGCATCCTTGGGAAGAAATCAGACAAATAATATGAAAAAAAATTCACCCAAGAAGATTTCAAGAAGGAAAGATGAGAAGTCCTTTGATTATAAATCCAATAAGGTGAAGGGAGGTGCATCAAAAATAACTACTAAGAATGAAGCCACTTAGAAGAAGCCATGTAGAAGATCCAATCATGATGCCTCAGTCCCTAATGATATTTTGGTGGTTTGGCCAGAAGATTTGGAAATAATGAGAAAAATGGAAGACGGACAGGCTAATACTTGTGCTAAAAGAAAAAAGAAGATTCTACATGAAGAAAAGGACTTTTTGTGTGTGATGTGAAACTAGGCTGGTCACACTATTAAAAGATGCATTGGATTTACTCACGCCTAACAAGAATTCCTCAAAAAGATGAAAGTTGCACCTGGAGATTATAGTTCTTTGAAAGACCTTTAAGGAAGAATATTCACATACAAAGAGATGGAAGAAATAGTGAGGACCACACAATCACAGTCAGTATTGAAGATCAATTGTGAATGTGTGAAGAATGGAGCATCTGGGTTGAGAATATCATCTCAACTGTGTTGTTCACATTGATGGAACAAGAAGGATCCACCTTATTCCCTTAAATCTTTGAGTATTGTTTATGTTCTTATCATATAGGTAATTGAAGGTGAGGAATGCTCTCAGGGGGATATCCTGAGAATAAATGGTGAGAAGTGTTCCCTTTAGGGGGAGACACATGAAAAAGCTTCCAGAGTCATTATCTCAATTAGTGTCAACTTCAGTTGATATAAATATTTAATTACTCTGAATATTTTTTGAAGATCATGTCATTGGAAAAGGTATGTCATTTCCCAATCTCTCTTCCATGGTTACTCAAAGTAAATATTATTTCTCAAAGGGGGAGTAATTGAATCACTCAGTGATATAAGAAAAATGAAAGTGTTCGAAGGTCACTTAACCTATCTATTACACATGAATATTTTTTATCCATTTGTTGAATTAAGTGCAGGAGTTTCGAGTTGATTATTTCATATCACACTTACTATACTAAGCCTGGAATTAAAGTGGAAACTCCATGAAGTAATGGTCATGAGTTCTCATCTCATGAGGTGTCATGATCAGTGGAAAATGGAAAACTTTAATGTCTAAATCAAATCCTCTTGTTTTCTACATCGATCATTGTCCAACTATATTTAAAGTGAAATGATTGATGGAACTCTACTAAAGTATGAAATGATACCCTCTCTACCATGAACATTGTATTAATTTTCAATGATGGGAAGGAAAGTGAACTGAAAGTTTGAGGTAAACGAAGACTCACATTGACACATTCATTTAGAAGCTTGGGTATCACCCACAAATACATAGGGGGAGATTGTTGGGACCACTTTAGTAATTTATTTTTATTTTTTTTCAATGAGGTCAATGATTGTAAATGATGGTTAAAGACACTATCATAAGTGAAATGGAGAATGCAAACCGGACGAATGGAGTACTGACCTTGAAAGATCAAAGAACGTGTATCTTGTGTGATACTATGTTTACAACATTGAGCTAGCATCCTTTTTAGGATGAGTGAAGTACTTTGGATTTGATAATTCAAAAAGAAAATAAATAAGAATAAGGGAGTGGCATAACATGGTAGTTGAAGGTGGTACCCATGTATGATTTGTGTTCATATATTGCCATGAATTTTTGTATACTTAGTTGTCTACTAAGTATTTATTATGTGGATTACTAAAAACAATGGGGCCAGCCCACGAGTAGTTATCCCTTCCTCAACCCGAGGCACATGCGTGCCCAATGGGGGTTGACCGTGCCCATGGGGAGGCCTAGGTAGAGCCAACTCTCAAGGGGCATGTGTGGGCCGTGTAAAAGACCAAAGGAGTGCGCGCACATTGATCAACTCGTGCACGTGATGCATAGTGGGCGTAAAGTGTATGCCTGTAGGAGGCATAAGTGGGCGTAGAAGAACGCTTGGTGAAGAACCGGTACGGGGCGGTACTGGGGAGGGAGAAGAGACAATTGAACAGTTGATGAGGTATCGACCATTATAAACTGTGGAATCCCGCATCACCATTTCGATGTGGGACGACGAATTAAAAATGCGGATCTAATATGTGTCATCCATCCGATCGCGCAGCTGATCTCAGCCGTCCATCTAGTCTTCATGTCGCATTATAATCAGGACCGCTCATATGATCCTGTGCTTTGGAGATCAAATGTGGGTCGTCCGATCACTCCATCTGAGGTTGTCTTCACCCTCCAGCCATCCCATGGCACCCTTGAGCTAGTGAGGATTCAGGCGAGTTATCTCCCCACTCAGGCCACCTCTGGAGCTCATTCCAATCCCACCATGATCGTTTGAGCTCCACGAGTACATGCATCCAACTACCCTTTCGTGCATTCATCACAATGTCAATATTCAAGAAAGAAAAAGCAACTGAAGGTGTGAGGATAAGTTACCTTTCATGAATAGATCTTGGGAAATTATTTTCATGCATTTGAAAATTCATGCACGTGAGGATGCCACCTCCTTGAAGATGATCCTTCATTTGAAAAAAAATGGAAACACCTGAGATACACGGCATATCTTTGACGCGGGATTGAATGGTTTGAAGAGCCGAGAATCTCATTTATTCAAAGGGGTATCTTTATGGAATATGACATGGATTTGGTACGTGAAAAAGACCATATCCTTGCCTTTAAAATAAAGAAACTAGAGGGAAAAAGTGTTTCCATCCTAGAAGAATAAGAACACACACTCTCTGTGTCATGAAAGGCATAGCCGCATCTCTTATGCACGAAGAGTTTCAGTGCATCCTAGGTGAAAAGATTTGCACACTGTGCGAGGTACACACAAGTGAATGATAGGTTCTTTTGAACCCTTATCACATCTTTTTGTGGAGCATCTCATGAGTCTTGGACCCTAGTTGTATCTTACGTGGAATGAACCAAGATTCTCTCTTGGTTATGTGGAGTATTTTTTGCACAATCCTTGCACGAAAGAAGGATACACCTACACCCACACCCTATTTTGAAAACTCTACTGCCTATAATATATATACATATATATATATATATATATTGTGTGTTTTTTCAGGGTCTCATGTGCAGTTAAGAGTAGACAGTGCATACCTTCGGGTGTTGTGTGTGCATGAATGAGAAGGGAGAACCTTGGTCATGCATACATGGAGAAGGAATAGGAAGTGATCATGCATGATACACATGCACGTACATGTATGAGGCAAGATACCCACGCACACCCAAACTATACCCATTCAGGTTGTGAAGAAAAAGAAAAAGGTGAAATGGGGTTCAATGTGGTGTCCATGTGAATGGTTTGAAGAATCAGCCTTCAATTATTGGTTGATACAAGAAGAAGTCTTTACAAGGAGAAGGTTTACCTATTCGGGTCTGAAGAAACAAAAATAAATAAACCCAAACAAATCTCCTAACTAAGTTAAAAAGAAAGAAAGAAAAGGAAGAAGGGAGACCACTTGATTTGCTCATTCATACACTCATGTTCATACATTAAAGACATTCAAATCAAGTAAGAAAGAAGAAAAGAAAGAAGAAGAAGTGAATAAGAGTCTACGTGTGTTTTCTCAAAGATTTACCCTTATTAGGGTTCTCACACAAGAAGAAGAAGAAGAGGTGAATGCATGCTTCCATGCATGCACATGCACACATGGAGTAACTCAAATAATGAATCAAAACAAGTGTGTGTACGTGTGAGAAAGAAAGGGTGCAATATCATTGCATAAACAATAACTACTACAAGAATATGAGAAGAGAATAAGAAGAAGGAAAAGAGTTCAACTACATGCCATATGCATGATCACATGAATTTATGAACAAGAGAATAACTCACTCTGATGATGCCAAGTAAGTTGATCTTCATTACCTGAATAACCACACTGGTATATGTGATTCTTGATAAGAAAGAAGAAGAAGTGATAGTTCATTATGTTATTTCACTAAAGAAGAAGAAGAAGTCCTAGTGCAGCTGTTTTTCACTAGTGAAGAAGAAAAGAAGAGGACAAGAACAATTGCTTGCCTACTTATTTTCAAGTAATCAAGTGAAGAGCACTGAAAAAGATCAAGAGCAGGACGTGCCTTTTGAAGAAGGAAGAATACTATCTCAATAGGCAGTATAAAGAACCATCTAGAGGCTGCAAGTTGGGCTAGGTCATCACCAGTCCAGAGAAAAGGATTTTTTCCCACCCCCCTCTAAAGCATAAGGACTCACACTGGCTAGAGGTTTATTTTCCTAGACACTCTACTGTAATTTCATATCACATCATATTAGAGAATCCATGCACTGGTCATACCCATGAATGGAAAGGATGTAGCTACTTTTATTGAGTGGTGAACCTTGTTAAAATATCGTGTGCATAGTTTTACTGCTTTCTATTATTGCATGCGACCGGGAAAAGAGAATAAGAGAATAAAGATCCTGAAAGGTCAAGAGGTATAGGGATAAAAGTTGGAACTGGTTCAAAATGTCCCTGAAAATGATTCACCCCCCTCTCAGTGATAGGTATATCCCAAACTGGTCCTCTTAGTCTGTGGACTATAGATAATTAGAAAGTCCTTCTCATATGTTTCCTTGTGGCTTGATGGAATAATTTCCTTCATCACAGGGTGCCAATACAGACCCATATATCTCTCCAAATTCAAAGGAGGATGCTAAAAGGAGTGAAGATGATGATGGAAAGGATGGGTTCCATGAGATTCCATGGAAGGGATCCAGGTATTTCACAAACTATAGGTATTTATGGAGGGATATGTGGACCCTGTGGATCAAGGTATCAAGGATATTCATCCTCATGTGATGGGAATTTCCCTGAGCTCTTATGGAGAGGGTTCAAGTGGTTCCACTTATTTTTCCATAATCTTGGACTCTTGAAAGTCAATTGTCTACAAATTTTACATTATCCTTGAATCTATTTACATTTTAGTTCCCCATTTGTGATTCCCTAGGGCGATGAGTTCTTATTCCATGCATTTTATAGTCAACACCATAGGTACAGTCCAAATAGGGAGTGTTAGTCCTCATTCATTGGGACGAATCATCAATGGAGGGGAAACATTTTTCATATAAAGGAACTCTGTGTAGGATGATGGAACCATGAGTATGACCTCCATAGCGATTTTATTCATAGTAGGATGTATATTGATGGATATTATTGTCTCTGAAAGTGGGGAGAGTTGACCCAATCATCCTGATAGGTGGAATTGATCTTGATCTCAACCTAGTGAGAATGGACCCCTTCATATTGGTTATATGGGTTGAAGGTATGTCTATGGTGGATAGGGCCACTGGGGATGTCATAGTGGTCTTTTGGATGGAAGGGTCAGTGACCTACCTGTGGATCTGGCAATAGGTGTTCTATTTTGAGTCAACTAATTAGGGACATGTTCAACATATGCATCATATTGTGGGGTCCCTTGATGCTATCGATGGTGTTGAGAAGTGGGGACATCTAGTGTGTCCCCGTATTAGTTCTTTTTTTTCAATGTGTTCCCAACCTCATTGATGTAGGGGTAGGAGATGTCAAATTTTTTAGGGGAGATGATCTCAGAATGGTTAATCATAAGGAAGGGGTGGGGGTGGGGGGGTTTCTCCTGTGTGACCCCTGGGGATAGTGGTGATAGTGTGGTATTGTATCATCATGGTAATTAAAATCCATAACCATGGTTTGTGTGACCCCTTCCCACTCAATGTGAAAAATGATAGAGAGGTTGGGTGATGGAACCCATGATCTTTGGGAGTGTGGGCCACCTTCGACAGTAGTATAAGAATGCATGATTATCAAAAAATAAATTATTCTTATCCCATTACTTTTAATGGTGGTGGAACATTGATTTATTTATACATCCTAATTCCTTTTGGATATATAAGGACAACCATTGATACAAGTTTGGTGAAGGTGATTCCCAAAATTCCCAATGTTTCCCATCAACTCCTTTGGAAGGAAAAGGGAACCATGGAAATTATGTCTTATAATAGGTGGTTCCCTATGTGAATCATTTGATCCAAGTTATGGGAGAATATATTCATGTCAATTTAACCACTTTTTCTTATTATGCTATCTAATAGGGTTGCACATTGAGTTGTGGTGATGCATGTTCCTCTACCTCCCTTAGAGAAATCAAAATCCTTAGTCTTGATGAAACACTCTTTGGAATGTGCATCTTGGAATTCCCGCATTCCAAAGACTGGTGGACTCTATCATTATGATTTATGACATTATCTCCTTCATATAAATAGTATGATTGGATATCTTATCTTCTTTCCATGTATTCCTCCTTTGATCTCATTTCCAAGTTCACATCTCCCCAACAAGTCTAGGATGTGTTCAAAAAATATTTTTCCCAACTTCATGTCGAGGTGGATGCTAATTTATTATACTTTTTACTATCAATGTTCACGGAATATCATATGGAAGGAATCCATTATAGAGAACCAGAGGTATCTTGTATATGTTATCAGAAAACATTTTTCATCAACAAGATAAATACAAGGCTCAATACCTCGGTCATCCCATGTTCACTACATGCAATTGGAGATATTTTATATATACTAGGGTTGACCATAGAATAAACATATTGTGTGTATAGGTAGGTCACAAGTTTAATGTTTTGTGGGGACAAGTACGTCACATGTTTAGTGTCTTATGGGGAAAGGTAGGTCATAGGTTTAGCATAATATGTTGAAAGGTAGGTTATAGGTTTAAGAACTTATGGGGATACATTTGTAAACGATTTAACATCTTCTAGTGACATATTGGCCATAATTTTGGAAACATTTTGGGATAGTTTGTTCAAATGTTTAAAACGTTAGGGGATAGGTAGGTCACATGTTTAATGTCTTTTAGGGATAGGTAGGTCATATTTTTAACTTATTGTGTGGAAATATAGGTCTCATGTTTGACATATTATAGGGAAAGGCATGATACAGATATAATATTATTTAGGGATTGGTAAGTGATATTTTTAAGAACTTATAGGGAAAGTTAGGTGTTGTTGAGTCTTTCCTAGTAGGGTATAGTCAAAATTTAGTGTTTTTGCATCCTGAGGGGAATACATATAGATTTAATGATGGTGTTAAGGAATTATGATTGAACCTCGTGGAGGTATCCTTGGTATGTTGTGATGTCGAGGTTTAACCTCATGGTGGTGTCTTATTTACCCTATAAGGATATAGGGATAAAATCCCACCTGGATTGATTCAACTGTTTAAGGTTACATGATGGGACCGGCCTATGCAGTTTTAAGTTATGCGGTATGGATGATTGCTCCACAGAAGGAGAGACAACAAGGGGAAGTGTGGGGATTATGCATAAAGATACCCCACTATAGGGGCTTAATCCCATAGATGAGTATGAAGTTTTGGGTCATATGGATGTGATTATTCTAGGGTATAAGGTTCATAACATGTTTGGTAATAATGTTTTATGGCTTACACATGTGGGATACCCATCACAGGTGAATCATCCCATGATTGAAAGGAGGTATCATCCCCTGATGATCATACATGAGGAATCTAGGACAATATAAGGATATAGTTTTAAATCATATGTTAAGGATTTTATCATGAATTTTAATGTCATGTGACTAAAAAGTGGGGTTGGAAAGAATTATATCATGCAGCTCGGACGTGTTTAGGTCCTACAACAAGGGAGACCATTTCCAAGTACAATAGAAGGATTCAACACTGAGCCTCTTCAAATGGAAATGAATGTTGTCTTCCTTGATGATTCCACATTCATAGCTAATACACCTATTAAACATGATCCTATAAGTGATGCAGGGAACAAATAATACCATAGTGAAGTCGAAAATGGTGATACACATGTTTAGGTGACTAGGATTAAAAGAAAGTGGCCTTTGGGTTCTTATGCTTATGAGTAATAGGTGATCCCACCATCCAAGATGTTGTTGATATAAAGAGGCCATACAAAAGGGTTTATGAAACTGATTGTGTATAGGATCATGGCATTAGTAAACTAGGTTTGAGAGGGTACAAGTTTTTTGGGAACTCATCTACCCTAAAGTTTTGTATGTGGAATGGAGGCAACATCTAGGGACCCTTGAAGTAGTATTCGTGGAGGCATGGGTTTTGAAAAGGTAATGTCTTTTGAAAAAGGGTAGTCTTTTTAAAACATGGTTTCATTACAATAGGGTAATGTCTTAGTTCCCTGCTATTTGTTTCATGAATGATAATTTTCATACAAAATGCCAAGAGGTTTGAGGGGTTCTCCTTTATCATGAAGTTCATGAACCATTTTCAAATTCATCCACATGATGTGTTATTTTTTTAGGAAGTCATGGGAGGTTTTTCATGAATGATGGATACCTATAAGAATCAATTTTTAATTTTTCTATTAAAGTATAAACTTTCATGAATTTAGATCTTCAAGAGTATTTATAAAGGTTGTGTCCTCTTAAATTATGGGTCGATGGAGGTATTTATAGGAATTTTAATGTTGGGAAGACCCTTTTTTTAAAATTGTAATGTCTCAAATACATAGTTCATGATGGATTCAAATAAGGAATTGATCATCATGAATAAAAAAACATTTTTTTAATGTTATTTTCATTATCATGAGATTTTATTTATAGTGACTAGAAAACATTTTGTGGAACTGTTTTTTTGTAATGATTATGAACATCATGAATCTATCCCATTTGGTAAAGTTTTTCCCCATTTTGACCATGATTTTCCCCAAAATGCAAGTTCATTGCTTTACATCCCATATGAAAAGTGTTTTTGTGTTATAAAAACATATCAAAGTAATGAATATTAAACATAAATAAGTTATATTGATTAATGTTTCCAGTAAAAATAATGTTATATATATGTTATCCCTAAATAAAATCATCTCACCGTTATAAATGCATTTAAATGGTTTATATTTCCATAAAACACCCTAAAATAAAATCCAAATCACCAACATACTAAATAGAAATAAACGAGGACATAGGTGGGATGTTAAGATTTGGACATAAAAGAAAGGCATAAATAATTATAGAAAGTGATAGAGATAATTGATCACAATAATGTGGGTGATCCAAATAAGGTAAATGAAAAAAAAACATAAAACAAATAGGTTTTAAAAAATTCCTTGATATCATAAATAAATATGATAATTGAGAACATTTTTCTAATGCTGGGGAATTCCTTTTATATATTGATTAAGAGCATATGAAAATGTAATTAATTGATATATTTATATTTCATGGGAACAATTTCATCCTTTGGTCATGTCTTGATCAATTTCCAGTTCATCTCTTTCTATAATAGATGGATTTTATTTCTTGTCTGAAGCACTAAATAAGATCTATAAAGGAATGATAAGTCATTTTAACTATCTCTGTTTATTATTATAATAAAATTTTTAGAAACATTTATGCATAAATTTTCATATAGTGAAGTTATAATTTAACCTCTAAAACATCATAAAATGTTTAACTTACACCAATCCATAAATGGTTAACATTATAAACATTCCAAAATATTAAAATATATGAAAATTTAAAATTAAATTCATTAAATTTCCCAAAAGAACTTATCATTAATCCCCAAAAAATATTATCTATCTCTTAATTGTCATAAAATAAACATGTGAATACCATTATAATATATTCTATTGAATCATGGTAATTAACTAAATTACCATATAACCTTATTTAAAACATACATGCTTCTTTATTTATTAAATAAAACAATGATTTTTGGAGATATTCTTTAAATCCAAAAATCATGAAAACACCATCAATAATAACATAAACCACTTTTCCCAAAAAAATGTTAATAAATTATAAGGTAATAAATATTATCCAATTTCATTTATTCATATAAATAATTTATTTATCCCAAAATAAATACCAATCACATATTAAGGGTTATCCTGCCCTTAATCATGCATTTTCTATGAAAATTACAATACCATTGAATCAATTTTATAGTTCATCAACATCATTCAACATATTATTTAATATTATTAATGAAAATTATATACTAAAAAATAATTATATAATTATTAATTCTTTAATTACAATGCATAAATACTTCAATAATCCCAAATCCTTCTCAAACCATCAATCAGGCTTCATCATCTTATTCATTAATACCACCTTCCTTTCATATTTATTTTTTAGTATCTTCATCATCAGTATTATAACCATTACTCATACTACATTGTGGTTCTCTTTGTGATATTTCTCCATAGAAAATTGAAACATATAATTACCATCATTTATATATGTAAAACAATCATCCATTGATAATTCCTCATGGAAACCATTATTCCAATCTGTTTCCTTAACTAATATTTTTATTTTTTTCCATAATTAATTTATTTGTGTCGTTATTTTCCATAGTAAAAAAATATCATCATTCATTTGAGACAATACCTTTAGTGCTTCTTCCCACATTCACAATACTTAGGAAGCATGATCTTTTTTCCTCCATGGTCTCCACTACCATAACTCTTGCAAAACTTTGTCTTTCAATTATTTGTTGAGTCTGAGTGTTGTTTAAGGTGTATGTTTTCAGTAATCTCCCATGATAATGGATTAGGAATAATCAGAATATAATTTTCTCTAGTCATCAATCAATTTGGCTACTCATCAAAAAAATTCATTCCATATTCAAGGTTAACCAAGTTTATTCTTGTTCCTTCCGTTGAATAAACCCAAAATCATAATGTCCATAAAATAAATCATAGTGTAAAACAAAATAATCATAAAAAGTCACTTATATGATGTTTAAATCATGACACCTTTTTTAAATCAATGACACATGAGGATTAACATAGGTTATCCATGATAATCATCTATTTAAATCATTCATGATGGTTTGTAAAGAGTTTGTGGATCTCTAAATCATATCCACCAAGTGTTTCAAACTAGTTATGTGAAAATTCTCATTGCTATGAACCAAGTGGTGATCGTGTGTAGATCATTTCTCCCTTTTCAGAATTATTACCCCTAGGCACCTATATGCCAAATCCAAATCCCTTTGTAGTATCTAGAGAGTAGTGTAATTTCTTGGAAACCACTTCCTCTATCCTTTACCAAAATTCCATAATATTTTTCTATAGTTTGACTCATATTTTAACTTATCCAAAGAAACATCACTATACATATCCATATAAATATACATAGGTATCTCCCTAATGACTTGTCATATTAGTTTTCAAAGGCAGAGAAAAACTATCCTTTGATACCAACAATTAAGGCCTGAGATTATCATACATGGATATTATATCTTTTGAGATATATATTCCTTACATTACACCAAAACATGTATAGGGATATTAATGTTTTATTTACATTAGAGACTAGGAATACAATCTTATAATTTGTTGAATGAACTTCAATATATCCCTTAAATAAATTCTCATCATTTATTCTATATAGAAATACCCTACTAAAAACCTTTCATCATAACCTGGGGAACATAAAAATAATAAAGGGTGAGCTCAGATTCTCAGTAAGGGTAATCAAGGGTGATACATAATCATAATATGATCATATCAGTCTAAGAATATGAGAACAACAATTGAAAATGATACCCATCATATAAAATTTGATAATCATGAGTCAAGGAATAAATATTTGATGTTCATAAGATATGAATAATTTGTAATACAATTAACATGATCCATGAGATAATATAATTAACATAAGATATAAAATTGTGGCCTAAACATTAGTATAGAAAATTATTTCCACAGAAGTCAAGGATCACAACCAAGGCTATGATAGTGGAATGGGTTCAATTATCAAACCTTCAAAGTATCCATGTATCACTCACTAAACCTATATACCAGACATAGTCCCATACTAAACCAAGTTCACTCCCCATTCTAGTCTTACATATCTCATGATATATAAATATTTACCCAATTCATGTGTTATAGATATAGGTACCACCCATTACACAATGAAAATAATACATATGTGTTCTAGAAGATCATAAAAGGTTCAATATATCATAACCCATGCTGTGAAATGGGTTTCATAAACATTTATTCGTAACATAACTTGTGAAAAAAAGATATGTTTCAAAATAATTTCATCATAGCATAACCCATGTAAAGGTAGAGGGTTTTATATGAATCTTATCATGGTATAAACAATGGAAGGTATACGGGTTTAACTAAAATAATTTCATCATAAACCATTTAGATAATGTGTAGAAATGTAATTTTTGGTTCATATCCCAAGTAAATAAAACGTTATATCAAAGGATTCCATCAGAGATAAATAATGATTCTGAAAGAATAATCACCTGGAATATTTTATAAGGAATATAACGTTTCTTTTAAATTCACTTTTTAAATCAAAAAATATATTGGAAATACCTTATTTTAAAAATAAACTTTAAAACATATAAATGAATCTTTGAAATCATTTAAAACATTTCTTTAGGAAAATTTAAAAATTTCTTTGAAAAACAATTCTTAAAACATAAAACATTTTTAAAATACTTTTCTCTAGAGATAAAATTTAAAAAATAAAAAGGATTCAATAAGATAAATTAAAATATTCTATGAGAAAAATAACCTATTCACTTTTTAAAACACTTTTTAAAACATAAAAAATACATTTCTATGAAAATAACCTTGAATACTTATAAAAGAAATGTTAAAATTAATTAAACAATTTGCTTGAGAAAAATAACCATTTCAATTTGAAATACATATTTTATCACATAGAACATTCTAAAAATAATTTTCTTTGAAAATAAACATGAAAATTTATAAAGGAAACTTTAAATAAATAAATGTTCATGATGGAAAGACGTTCTTCTAATGTCATACACATTTAAATAATGATTCCTTTCAAATTATTAGTAAAATCTAAATAGGAATTGTTTAGAAACAATAAGAAGATTTATTTCAAAAAATATAAAAATAAAAAAAGGGTAAAATAATTTATAATATATAATTTTTATAATTTCAAAACACATTTTTTAAAACATTTTTATAAATTATTTTTTTGAGGAAAATGTTTTTTTAAACGAAAGTGTGACTTTTCATGAAAACATTAATTTTGAACTCCTGAGTACATGAAGATAAGAAAATTAAGGTAGAACATTTATTATCATGAAAAAAACATAACATAATAAAATTAATGGGTTTCTTGAGATATCAACAGTAATATTTGATCATTGGAAACACATTTTTTAACAACTTCGATAAACGATGAGATTGTAACAAAAAATTATTACCACATTGGTAACATTGAAACATAATCCCCGTCAAGGGATATTATTAAAATAAAAATAAAATATCATGAGGAAAAATAAAATATTTATATTACATGTTAAAGGGGTTGTATATACACATCATAAAAGAAGATAGGTGCTTAACATAACCATATATATCAAAAAAAAGTGAATTGAGACACAAATAACTTATCGCTTTGGTAACCGTTGACCTATAAACCACATAAAAGAGAGATCATAAAGTGGATGTATAATTCCAAAAAACATTTAAGGATAATAATAATCAATTACATTCTTGGTAATGATATACACATGATAAAAGAATCAAATGGTGAATATGGTTTGTATCTCACAAAAAATATAAGTGAGACGAAATTCTCCTCCGCTTTATTAATATTTTGAATTATTATCATGAATAAAGTTTAACATTGAATAAAACATTTAATATCAATAAAATGAGTTTATTAATTAAATAAAAATTCAAATGTGATGTGTATACACCACCCAAAAGAAAGAATGGGTGAATTTACATACGGCTTTTGGAAATTAAAGAGAGAATATAAATCCCTCACATTATATATTGAATTCATTCGTACACATTTGATAATGCGGTATAATAAATATAATTTTATTATGCATATATTACGTATACATAATTTAATATATCATACCATTTATGATTTCATTTTTCTTTTTTATTACCTATTTATTAAAAATTCATTGTTAAAATCATGTTATAGGTACGATCTTTTTTTCATTAATGTTTTGATTTGTTATTTTTGTGGACATATTAAATTTATCATGGTTTCTAATATAAAGAATAATAATAATGAAATAATTATAATATTTATACATAAATTATACTTTTGATACTAATAATGATTGATTTTTTTAGAAATTAAGTATTTTATGATCGTAGAGATGGTATTCCATATGTGTGCTTGAGTAACGTTTCTATTTCTCAACAGTCATTTTGGAAAGGATGTAAGTAATATGTTATATCTAAATAATAATAATAATATCATAAAAACCTTATTATTTCATTTAATATACTTATACATATAATTTATGGGGTGTATTGATGTAAACAGAATCAAATCACTTCGTGAACGCGGTGGTGTACATGTATATGAACAATATAATCATCTTTCCATGAGAGAAAACATAAGAAATAAAATGATATATTATAATTTTATAATGATAAATACTTAAATTATATCATAATTATTTCATATTTATCTCAAAAAATCATTAAATTTATCCTTATTATCATCCGTTTAAATATTTAATGAAAACTAATAACATCACTTCGTGTGGTGGTAGTCCGTTGTACGCACGAGTGATGTTATTGTATCCCCTATCGAGTGGAAATTAAAATATATATATATATGTTATAATGATACAAGAGGTATAATTATGTTATAAATATCAGATATATATATATAATTCATATCCATCATCATGCACATCTATGAGAGGTGGTATTATAATCATTATTGGCCTCAGTTCAATGGGTGGTAGTCCTTCAGACATAAGAACAATGATTCAATTTCCAATTTGATGGAAGTGTGTATTATTCTAGTAAATTACGATAACATAACAAAATCACAGTATATTTGAGATACTTATTTTATTATAACAACATGTTTTCATAATAATTGAATGTTTTGGAGGATGAAATAAATTAAAAGTGCTCACTTAAGAACATTACCTATTCTTCAGGTAACCTCTATAGGTTTCCCAAAAAAAATTAATAGATATTTATTATGCCCAATATAATTCATTTATTATTATATTATATATTTTTTGAAGTTATTTGGTAAATTTTTTTCTTATAAAAAAGGGTTTTATGGTGTGAAGAAAAGATGATATGGGGTGGCCTTTTATAAGTGAGGTGACTGGCACACCTGTAATTATTTTTAAAAAAGGTGTAACCTCATATCTCTCATAAAATAAAGAAAAAATTGATTATTATAGATAAAATCATTATAGGTTCCAAATATTACCATTGAATATATTTTATAGTTTTTTAGATCATTTAACCATTATTTATTTAATTTAACACCTAGTAAACCCAGTTTTACCTTAATCGTATTAATTAATTTTTATTATTTTCACTATAAATTTTAGTAAAAAATAAATTTGAAATTATTATATAATTTAAATTATTCTGACTTAAATTATGGAATCTATTTTCTCATATTCAATTCATTTAAGTAGAATAAATTAATATAAATTTAATTGCATAGATGAAATAAAAAAAGCAGGTTCTCAAAGAAACAATTTTCAAAATTTTACAAAGTTTTTATATCCAATTTAAATATAAAGTTGATTAAAATGAACTACGTTGTATTAATATATTTATAATTTTACTAATTTAAATTTAAAACTATTTTAAAATATAATTTATCTCTACCAATATTTTAAACAAAAATGCAGTTTTCAATAAAACATTTGTATGTTTTAGTATTCATCAAAAAAATTAAACTTTTTAAAAAAATTACTAAACATCTCTCTAAAATATTTTGGAAAATATGAATTAGAATTTGAAATAAATTTTTTTAAATAACCTTTTAAAACAATAAAAGGTAAAATTTAAAACAGAACTTGTAGGCACGACGAAAAAAATGGGTTTTCGAGAAGTATGTTTTTTTCTAGCACAAGATGATTTTATATAATATCTATGTTTAATAAAAATATTTGTATGAATCTCAATTAAAGTTTATTTACATATATTTTTTACATTTTTTTAAAAAAATTCATTAGTAGGGGTTATTTTAAATAATTAAAATACAGAAAACATATTCACTTTAAAATGATTTTCCGGAAAAAACACATTTTAAAACTGAAAAAACCCTAAATTAAAATAAAATATAAAGATTATTTAACTGTAATTATATGTATTAATTATCAACAAAGAATAATATTGTGAATTTGAAACATATTTGGTCATTTAAATTAATAAATATATTGAAAATAAATGATCATTTCACAAAAAAATGGTATATTTCACTATCCACTGAAAAACAATTATTTTCCAAAAAAATAAAAAAAATTCACCATAAGAAAATTTTGATATAATGATTCAAAAAATGAAGTTCATTTTATCAAATAAATTTCCCAAACTCTTAATAAATTTCTTATAATATTTTCTCTTAAAAAGAAAAAAATTTGAATTGAAGGAAACAAATTTTTGATGAATATAATTACTGTACTAAAATTGATTGATTATTTACTAAGTGTTTATAAATAGATTTATATTTATTAGGAAATTTATATTTTCATTTCATAAATTAGTTAATAATATTCATACTCACCTATTTAATGTCTAGGTTACAACAAAAATATTTCAAATTATATTATTTCATGTTTCATTGAAGCCCCATACTACATGCCATGAATTCTTTCTAATAAACTCATTGATGCATGTAACACAAGTTAAACTCAGTTTTGTACATAATTACAGCTATAATCTGTGTTGTGTGTAACAAAAAATATCAAAAATATTAAATTTATTTGAAACAAATATTTCATAAAATATTGCGGTGTTACATAGACTTCTTAATACGTAGCATGAGAATGATTTTTTAGCTTCAATAGTGCATTTATGGTTTAGGAATATGAGGTGATCTTAGAACATTCCTTTTTTCAGGATGATAAAATTATTCCCAAAGTCTGAGATCATTATATCCAACCAATGGATTGGTAGGATGAAAATTTCATTAAAATCATTCCAAGTATCCACTGAAGCGGTTTTTAGATCACTAAGGGAATTTATACATTCAATTCCATCAATCTGAAGTTTTTTTCCCTCCCTATTTAATATCATGAATTTTGGTAGTGCGATTCACAACAATTGAATGGAGCGACATCACCATGGAGATCCCCTGCTTGACCATTATAGGAGTACTTCAGGCACTGATGATCTGATTATGGGACCATTACATGTAGTTGAATACAAGGCCTTTATAAGAGGGAATAATCGATGGTGTTCTTTTAAACAACCACAAAGTTAGTGCTTGCTTGAATGTCACCAAACATGGTCTTTATCTTGATCATGTTGCAATGATTCTGCTTTTTCTTGTCAAAACCCAGTATTTTTTTATTATAGGTAGTCATATTGACTCATGTGACCCCCATTTTGTAGAGTGTCTGGGTGTGGATGAGGTTGATCACATAACCCATGTCTACCAAAAATCAATAGATTTCCATGCCATTAAATTATCATGTGTCATAAAGAGATCATATCTCTCCCTAAATGATTGCACCATTATCCTCTTTTGGGGAGGAACTTATGGATTGGAAATCTTATTTCATAGAATTATATATTCATTAGGCATTAGTGGTAGCTACACTAGTCTGAAACCTGGGAGGGTTCTTCAGGGACTCAATTAAATCCTCAAACATCTATTTTTATAGGTGTAGTGAATTGAGAAAAGAGAGTATCAATGATATTCTAGTTATATGTTTTATAAACATAAATATTTAGGATTAGGTAATATTTATTCCTTTTGGAATATAGTCTTTGGATGGGAGCATAATAGGAATTGATGGCTACAACACTAGGGATTGAATGGTTCACAACATATCCTACTATTTTTCAGATGTTATTGTTTGAGAAATATATAGTTAAGTTCAAGAATTATTTATCAATATCGAGGCTCTAGGTCACTACAGTTGAGCCATATTATTAATAACTCTAGTTGGTTGATGGGGTGATCCCGATGATACGACCGGTGTGGGCTGTTATTGTTGTTCCCTATATGAGGCCTTTTTCTACTCTCAACAACATGCACTATCCTTTTTGTAAAATCAACATGATTACTCTATTTTATAGCCTGAAACATACCCCTCCCTCAATGATGATTGTTTGAGGTACCTAAAGGGTCTACAAGGACCCCTTTGTCCCTGGATACTGTGGAATGATCTACCATTCTGACTATATAACTCAAGGAATATCACTTTTCTTCATGAGTGTAATATTCCAAGAGTGGACATATTCCCATGGATTCTCCCAATTTAAGGGTAATGAAGTCTTTTAGTGTGGAAAATGTCTTTGGCACTGGATGGGGTATATGCTTTTCTTAGCATTGATAATGTTGATTTCTTCAAGTCTTGTTAGGTTGTTTTATCGATGTGTTGGATATAGTGGGTGCAAAAACCACATGAGGTGTTGAATTTCTCAATAAATCATAGATAATGTCATGGGAATGAGTGATCTTCTTACAATATAGTCCATCATTGTAATTATACATACCTCATCTGGGCACATCCTTTATATTTCCAATATCACTATCATCACTATCAGGATTGGAAGTGACGTGTGTTACCTATGTTGGGACCTCACCTAAGGCCTGTGAAATTTAGACATCTTCATGATGTTTTTCTTCTAGGCGCAGATGAAATACCCTAGAACATGAGTTTCCCTAAAGGATTATACCTTGATATTCTTCACTAAAAAATTAAACATGGGGGAATGGACCTAAAAGGGGTCCTTGATCAGTGTTATCTTGGTAAAGATGTGCTTGAGGATGCATTTCTTGTGTTTTTGACTGAAGGAATACCAGATCTAGGGATTGACTCTATATGACAAGGCCACCACTTCCTTAACATGATTCTATATCGAGGCTGGAAGACTCAATGGTCATGAACACTGCTTTTACACTGAATTCCCTGAGTCCACCTGGATACCTCATAATGATAATAGTGGGAATCAACTCATCCCAAATATCCTCCACACACATCATCAATAGTTTCTATTGGGAATGGTAAAAATAAAGGGAGTATGTGAGTCATTTAAATTAGGATGAATAAACTAATTTTGGATTCTTCCTTTTTCATGGGGGTTCACAACATTAGACCAACCCAAAAAGAAAATTTATCCAGATATTGCAGTAGATCTACAGTACCTTTAACCTTGATGAAGCTCATATTTGTAAAAAAATTAGGAGTTCATGTCTAGTCCACAAATATTTTATATGTGTTACCTTTAAAAGTATTTACACCGATTGTGTCTCTACATCCTAAATTAAGGTATTGAAAGAGGCTATAATGTTGTCCTTTTGAGGACTGGTAGTCACTAATGCTTTGACTAGCCTACTGGATCACTAGGTAATATGATCACTATTTGGATGTTAGAAATTAAGCTATTTAGAAGAGAAAGATGATACGTACCTTGGTATGTTACACCTTCCTCTACCCTTATCAGATGTGAATGGCCTATTTTTTTAAAATAATTTTCCTAGTTGAGGAGATTGTATTCTTTGATAGTTTGGGGATGGGGTTACCTTGGGAATCACCTTGTTCAAGTCATTACTCAGTGATGAGTTTAGCATTAAGCCTCTCTTATCCCGAAAGATCCTATAGAAAAGTGGAAATTCTATCCTCTAATAATATTCTTTGAATTTTCATGTTTGATATTAGAGGGTTTTAAATCCTCTTTCCATTGTTGATATGTCAATATTCAGGAAGTATTGGGTTATCAGGGGTACTTTTGAGGCTCAATGTCCGTCTCTATGGGTGAGTGTGGGCACCCATTGTGAGGTATTCCTAATGAAGTGTTCTACCTTGATGAAGATATTATTTTTTCCCCTAAGTTTTTAGCTTAATTTTTCTTATCATTAAGTGTATTGATTCTGATTAAATTCATGGTGGTGATGGTTTACCGGTCAATATTTTTGATTGGCGATCTATTCTAGTGGTCTCACTATCATTGTTAAAGGGGGTAAAATTCAAGGGAAATGTAATATCCCCAGTCTCTAATCTTCACATGAGGAGACACATAATTTATGACACACTAGAAATTGATTAGCCTCTTAACATCAGGTAGCTAAAATAGCATGTAGTACCCATAAGAATCATGGAATTAAGATATTTAGATTATAGTAATATCAACAATACAAAATTAATGATGAACAGACTTGAGTTTCACCTCACTCTATGGATATATAATATTGTGATCTAGGAGGTGTTTAGTTGTTTCCCATATGTTCTACAGGAGATAGATCACATGGTCCTAATTGATGGACTCTAGGATAGTGAATTATAGGTCTACGAGTATCTAAAACCAGACTAGTATCTGGTCATTGTCTAGAAATACCCACAATATTCCCCTTTCCAATCCGTCATAGGTGAATCCTACTCTTGATTACCCATGGATGTAATTGTTGAAGGCCAAAAAATTGGATTTGGAAAAGATGGGGATTGATTCTTCTTTCTATGTCAGAACAGAGGTCCTGTCACATGGGCCAATTTTCCCTGAAATGGTGGAATGTCTTCTAGTGGTGGGGCTCACTTCATTACTATATTCATTGAGGATGAAATGTCTATAGACTATATATAATTACTATTTCCTTCTCAAATGTTTCCTTGTGTCTCGATAGAATTATTTACTTCATCATGGGGTGCCAATACATACACATATATCACTCAAACTTCAAAGGAGGATTCTAAAAGGAGGGAAGATGATGATGGAAAGGAAGGGTTCCAAGAGATTCCATGAAAGGGATCCAGGTTTTCCTCTAACTATAGGTATTTATGGAGGGATATGTGGACCCTTTTGATCAAGGTATTTGGGATATTCATCATCAAGTGATGGGAATTTCCCTAAGATCTTGTGGAGAGGGTGCAAGTGGTTCCACTTATTTTTCAATAATCTTGGACACTTGGAAATCCATTGTCAGTGAATTTTACATTATCCTTTCATTTAGTTACAATTATGTTCCCCATTTGTGATCCCCTAGGGATATGAGTTCTTTTTCCATGCATTTTATAGTCAACACCATGGGTACAGTCCCAAAAAGGAGTGTTAGTCCCCATTTATTGGGGCAGATCATCAATTGAGGGGAAAGATTTGTCATATAAAGGAACTCAGTGTAGGATGATGGAACCATGCGTAGGACCTCCATAGTGATTTTATTCATACTGGTATGTATAGTGATGGGTACTATTGTCTCCCAAAGTGGGGAGAGTCGACCCAATCTTCCTAATAGGTGGATTTGATCTTGATCTCAACCTGGTGAGAATAGTCCCATGTAAATTGGTTTTAAGGTTTGAAGGTATTTCTTTGGTTGAAAGGGCCACTAGTGATGTCATAGTGGTCTTTTGGATTGAAGGGTTAGTGACCTACCTGTGGATCTGGTGACATGCGTTCTATTCTGAGTCAACTGAGTATGGACATGTTCACCATGTGCATCATATTGTGGGGTCTCTTGATGTTATCGATGGTGTTGAGAAGTGGGTACATCTAGGGTGGCCCCATGTTAGTTGTTGTTTCATTTGTGGTCAATGTGTTCCAAACCTCCTTGATATAGGGGTGGGAGATGTCAAATTGTTTAGGGGAAATGATCTCAAAATGGTTCGTCGTAAGGAAGGGGTGGGGGTGGGTGGGTTTCCCCTATGTGACCCTTGAGGATATCAGTGATAGTGTGGTATTGTATCATCAAGATCATTGAAATCCATAACCACGGTTAGAGTGACCCCTTCCCATTCAAAGTGACAAATGATGGAGAGGTTGCGTGATGGAACCCATGATCTTTTGGAGTGTCGGCCACTTTCGACAGTAGTATAGTCATGCATGATTATCATACAATAAATTATTCTTACCCCATTCCTATTGGTGGTTGTGGAACATTTATTAATTTCTATATCATAATTCCTTTTGGATATATAAGTACATGAATTGATACATGTCTGTTGAAGGCGATTCCCAAAATTCTGAATGTTTCCCTTTGTCTCCTATGGAAGGAAAAGGGAACCATGAAAATGAAGTCTTAGAATAGGTGGTTCCCTATGATCATCATTTTATCCAAGTTATGGGAGAATATATTCTTTTCAAGTTCACCACCTTTTCTTATTATGCTATCTGATAGGGTTGCACATTGAGTTGTGGTGATGCATGTTCCTCTACCTCCCTTAGAGGAATCAAAATCCTTAGACTATATGCAACTCTCTTTGGCATTTGAATCCCTAAATTCCCAAATTCCCAAGACTAGTCCACTATATCATTATGATTTATGACATTATCTCCTCCATAGAAATATTATGAAAGGATATCTTATCTTCTTCCCATGTATTCTTCTTTTGAGCTCATTTCCATGTTCACGTCTCCCAAACTAGTCTAGGATGTGTTCACAAATCTTGTTCCCAACTTCATGTCGAGGTGGGCGCTAGTTTATTAAACTTTTTACTATCACAACAAGGAAGATACCTTTAGTTTGGAGCTGAATATGATTATGAATCATGGGAAATTTGTACATCTATAAGATAATTCATCATTCAATGTTGAGGTAATTTCATATTCAACGAATCCGTTGTAGATAACCTAAGGCATCTTGTATCTTCTATGAGGAATCTTTTGTCATCAACAAGATACATACAAGGCTCAATACCTCAGTCATCCCATGTTTGCTACATGCGATAGGGGATATTTCATATTTACTGGGGTTGGCCATAGGATAAACATATTGTGTGGATAGGTTGGTCATAAGTTTAATTTTTTTGTAGGGACAAATAGGTCACATGTTTAATGTCTTGTAGAGAAAGGTAGGTCATAGGTTTAACATAATACATTGAAAGGTAGGTCATATGTTTGAAATCATATGGGGATACATTAGTAAATGATTTAAAATCTTGTGGTGACATATTGGTCATAGTTTTTGAAAACCTTTGGGATAGTTTGGTCATATGTTTAAAAACATGAGGGGATAGGTAGTTCACATGTTTAATGTCTTGTAGGGATAGGTAGGTGATATTTTTAACTTATTGCATGGAAATATAGGTCACAGGTTTGAAATATTCTATGGAAAGGTAAGACATGGATTTAATATCCTTTTGGGGATAGGTATGTGATAGTTTTAAAAACTTCTAGGGATAGGTCGGTGGTGTTGAGTCTTTCCTAGTTAGGGATGGTCAAAATTTAGAGTTTCTGCATCCTGAGGGGAATACATGTAGATTTAATGGTGGTGTTAAAGAATTGTGATTGAACCTCATGGAGGTATCCTTGGTATTTTGTGATGTCTAATTTTAACCTCGTGGCGGTGTCTTATTTACCCTATAAGGATATAGGGATAAAATACCACATAGATTGATTCTATTGTTTATGGTTACATGATGGGACCAACCTATGCAGTTTTATTATATGCGATAAGGGTGATTGCTCCATAGAAGGAGATACAACAAGGGGCAGTGTGGGGATTACACATAAAGACACCTCATTGTAGGGGATTAATCCCATGGAGGTGTAGGATGGTTTGGGGATTATGCATGTGATTTTTCTAAGGTAGGAGGTTCATAACATGTTGGGTAAGGATGGTTTATGGAGTACACTTGTGGGATACCCATCACAGGTGTATCATCCCATGATTAAAAGTAGGTATCATCCCCTGATGATAATGCATGAGGAATATAGCACAATATAAGGATATAGTTTTAAATCATATGTGAGGGATTTTGTCATGTATTTTAATGTAATGTGGCTAAAAAGTTGGTCTAGAAAGATTTACGTCATGAAGCATGAATGTTTTTAGGGGCTACAACAAGGGTGACCATTTCCAAGTACAGTAGAAGGTTTTTTCCCTAGGCCCCTTTAAATGGAAATTCATGTTGTCTCCCTTGATGATTCCACCTTCATGGATAACAAACCTATTAAACATGAGCCTATAAGTGATGCATGGAATAAATAATACCATACTGAAGTGGAAAATGGTGATACATATGTTTAGGTGACTAGGCTTAAAAGAAAGTGGCATTAGGGTTCTTATTCTTGTGAGTAATAGGTGATCCCACCTTTCAATATGTTATTGATGTAAAGAGGCCATACATGAGGGTTGATGAAGCTGATTGTGTAGAGAATCATGGAATGATTAAACTAGGTTTGAGAGGGTACAGGGTTGTTGGGAACTCATCTATCCTAAAGGTTTGTATGCAGAAAGGAGGCAACATCTAGGGACCCTTAAAGTAGTCTTCGTGGAGGTATGGGTTTTGAAAAGTTAAAGTGCTTCAATAAAGGGTAGGATTTTTAAAACATGGTTTCACTACCATAGGGTAATATCTTGGTTCACTTTCAGTTTGTTTTATGAATGATAATTATAATACAAAACATCGAGAGGTTTAAGGGGTTCTCCTTGATCACTAATTTCATGAACCTTTGTGAAATTCATCTCCATGATGTGTTATTTTTTTAAGAAGTCATGGGAGGTTTATCATGAATGATAGATACCTATAGGAATCAATTTCTCATTTTTCTAGGGAAGGTTAAACTATCATGATTTTAGAGCTTCATGAGTATTTCTAAAGGTTGTGTCCCCATAAATTATGGGTGGAGTGAGGTATTTATAAGCATTTTAATATCGGCAAGACCCTTTTTGTAAATTTCAATGTCTCAAAGACATAGTTCATGATGGATTGAAATAGGGAATTAACCATCATGATTAAAAAAATTAATGTTATTTTCATTATCATAATATTTTGTTTACAGTGACTAGAAATCATTTTGTGCAACTGTTTTTTAAGGTTATGAACATTGTGAATCTATCCCCTTTGATAGAGTTTTACCCCGTTTTGACCAGGATTTTCCCCAAACATCATGTTCATTTCTAAACAACCATTATAACAATTGTTTTTGTGTCAAAAAACATATCAAAGTAATGAATGTTGAACATAAATAAGTTATATTGATTAATGTTTCCACTAAAAAATGGTAATATCTAAGTTATTCCTAAATACAAACATCTAACCTTTATAAATGCATTTAAATTGTTTATATTTCCATCAAACACCCTAAAATAAAATCCAAATCACCAACATACTGAATAGAAATAAAAGAGGATATCAAGCCTATATCAAACATGATTATGACCATGGTAGATATCACAATCATAGTTCCTTGTATTATTAATAATCATCTACTATAATCATGTGTTATCTTCTTAATCATGAAAATAAGGAATAAACACATTCTGTTGTCATGGCCTTATAACATGTTGCTACCGCATAAAGTTTTACTATATTTCCATAGATTTATTGATGAATAACATTCAAAAAATGATTCCATATACACATTACAATCTCTCTGAGTTGATACCTTAGAACATGATCTCATTCCTCATGTCATTATACCACCTCTCTCACTTCATGTTTGAGGTTTTCTTGAAAAATATCTTATTTAATGTAGTATTCTCTTATTAAAATGATACTCACTCATTTTCTATCACCATTGAATTAGATATGGCTAGACTGAACACATTAGTAACACTAAAAATGTGCCCTTATTTGAAGACATCGACATGAACACCTACTTTGAACACCCTTTCTACCACATTTGATGCATGAAATATAAAATATATACATTTAACTACTAGTTTATAATATCTTAAACCCATAAAAACATACATACTATCCCAGAATAACATACTCCATTATATTAAATATAGAAATAATATCTTGGTTCAATATCATAAAATAATATGTTAAATGGTAAAGCTGACCTAAACTCATATTGAATTCATCATCCCAAAAATGAAATATTTATCACCCACTACCATCCCAAAATATAATATAAAATAATAGCATTGAAACCTTTAAAATTATAGGAGTAATACATCACTAAATTTTTACCCTGAGTAGGCTATATAAAATCATCTATCTCAAGGATTGTAGGTTAAATATTCTCATGAAAAGGGAGCATGAGCACCCATCTTGGAAAACCCACTATGCTAGACCTTGTAGACCTAAATTTCCTATTATTTATTGTCCATTCCACACAATATATAATATATCCTCTTCAATCTCCTCTCATCTAGGATATCAATTTGATTTAATATACACTAAATACCCTAAATCTTTTCCTCCATTCCATGTGGTCCACTATCACCCTAAATGTAAGGTGCATATTGTATCTATAGAATGAGATTAAGTATTGAAACATATATCTATTCCACATGGTAACCATGATTTATAAACTAAATAACTCAATGTAAGAAATCCTTAATCTATTTATTATTTCATGGAAAATTCATTTCTATAGGTAGAGTATGCTTTTCTCCAATCTCTGAAATCTCATTCCAAGGTTATCATGGGGAAATATCATAGAAACAACTAACACACCACTTATAAATTTTCTAAAATAATTCTTGATATAACATTTTAGAAAAAAAAATTATAGGAAACATATTATAATAGTCTATTATAACTCTCAAATAGTCATATAATTATTGTAGCTAACTACCCCTAGGTTCACAAACCAAACTTCTATTAGGTTTTTCAATTCATCCCATGGAATCTAGAAGTATAACCTATAAAATAGTAAGGTTAGGTCTATAATAAACATATATTAAATATAATTATTGGTTAATTACTAGTTAAATGGAAAATTAGTTACCATATATTTAGTCAATCAAAACACTTCTAATAACTTATAAAGGAAGACATTGTGTAATTTATTTTTATCATTTTGAATAATAAATAATATAATAAAAACCATATTTTTTGATTTTATAAAAACATATAAATGTCATGTGAACCTAATATCCAAATAAAATTCATCTATACACAACAAATTTCAAACTTGTGCCAAGAGTAAATTAATAAATAGTAAACCACAACTCATATTCCATGAATTCATAAAAAACCCATAAACCATGAATCATAATAACACACACCCATAAAATATATGTCCCTATATATGTGTTTTATAAGAATAAGTATAGTTTTTATTCAATGATTGAACCCATCTTGTCTTCTTTAACAATATCCCAAATCAAAACAAAATAATAAAAACAATGGATTTGATATTATATTCTATTGAAACTGGTTGTTTAATATTGGTCTGGCTACCACATGACCTGAAGAAAAACCCCCATGTTCTAGAGGCATTAGACTAATGGAAATGGTCTGTCGACTTTTTAGGGATTTATACCCTCTTCTAGATAATATTTATTAATATTAAAATAATAAACAACCACCAACTATGATATTATAGAAAATTATTTAATTTAAAACAATGGTATAACCTTAACATAAAATCACATTCATTAAGAAAATATAAACCCATGTTGAAAACATATTATTTTTACATTTCATACAAGTTCATATGCTGGTTCTATCATGTTCATAGCATAATCTACAAATAGAATATAGTGGATAAAAAACTAAAAAAAATATCCAACACCTTGATCGGTTCAGTCTCTAAATTTAAATCCCCTAAAATCATATTTCCCATATATAAATAGGCCATTCGTAATCAATAAACCATTTTCCATGCATACATTAGGAACCATAAATTATGCATTTCTATTGAGGTGCTAATGCAAAGTGTGAGAAATAAGATTAATAGGACACCCCCAATAGTTTCCCTAAAAACCATTATATATGGATGCATATATAATATAATATATAAAAAATAAAAAATAAAACATAATACTAGTCTCATTATCAAATTCTAGAAAATATAACTTAATGATTAACCCATCCTACATTGACCAGTGAAAATATAATGTTTGAACACACCTCATAAAATATACATCCAATATCAATAAAACATTATATCATAACCATATAGGGATACTAGTTTGAATTTCACTAGCCTATTCATGCTCATTCATAACCAATATATTATGTTTTCAACAACCAACCCGTCTATGATCCCATATAAATCGGATACTAGGTCGTCCTCCTCTAACATTTCTATGCTTAGTAATTATTTATACACTATATGACCCATCCATTACCAAACACTATTGTGATATAAGATCAGCCTCCACTAACATATCCATACCTTTTCACCATTATGATACCTGGTCAGCTTCCAGCAACCCCTCCATACTTGGTTATAATTGTAACATCTCTTAATCACCCATCTTACCTCAATTGAGCTGTATGATAACTAACACCGCATAATTTATTGTGAAATCCTACTATTTCACTATCCAATCACATATCAAGTTTATTACCCCTATAAAAAATCAATCTAAAGGACCATTCAAGGATAAAAAATTCACTTCGGTTAAGGGGCACACTCTAAAGTTTCAATTTCATACAACCGAGGACCTTATTCAGAGAATACAACCATCATTAGGTATATACTAAATTCATCACCCTTAGAGGGGATTTAAAATGTCAAATATCGCTCAACCACATCTCAATACATAGGGAACGCTACAATGGCCTCACTATGGGTATTTTGTACCCACTTATTGTGACTCATATGTCATTAGGAATAAAATATATATATATATATATATAACCAATGAAAAAAATTATCACACCATCCTCATGATTATAAAATGATCTTAAATGAATATTATATGATAAATAAGCATTAATCAATAAAAAATCATGAATCAGGAAAAAAAATTAATAAAACATGGTATTATATTGAAGATTATTGAAACATTGAGACAAATATATAGTAGATTGAAAGAGAAAAAAGAGACACATAGAGGGTGATTCAATAGAATTAATGGTAGAATATTATAAGATCAATTAGAATATTAATCAAATTATAAGAAATAAAATGAATGGGAGAGGGATTTTATGTAGTGTTTATACCTAAGAGAAGTAAGGATATCTGTTTTTTATGTTATAAGAAAAAATAACTATTTTAATTAAAATTTTAGAAAATCAAAAAAAGTGGATACGATGTACCCAGTGCACCCCTACTTGGTTCTAGATGGTCCACTAGATTATAAGACAAGGGATAGTAACCATTTATTGGTCCTTCCATACTTACTAACCACTTTAATATCCCCATTAGGTACCTATTACTAGGACACTTGATAACATATCACATATATTTTATATAACAATTCTTCAAAAATGAAATGTTTTCTTTTAAATTTGATTCATAACATCCACCAACATCCAAAAGTTCCTAAATACACATGAAATGATAAAAAATAATTTGAATTCAAATGTTGGTATACATTGATCATTATAAATTTTATAACTCTAAATTCAATATCCTGACATGAAAAACTATAAGTAATATTTTTTATTACTTTATCATTTGATAACATTTATAGAAATATTAACATCCACCAAAGTGTATCCAAATGACATAAAATTCTTATTAATGAAATTGTATTCAATGAATATAATATTTTTCTCCTTTAATCAACAAAAAATACTAATGATCGTCCATAAACTAAGTTTCTAATCTCTAATGAACTTGGTATGTCAATAAAAATTATTACAATGGATCTTTATATTCATCATTTCAATTTTTATATAGAAAAAAAATACATTGAATTCATCAATCTCTAAGATTTATATCCAATGAATCAGATATATTCATGTAACCAAGATCACTCAAAAATAATCTTCATCAAAACATCATTAATTTGTGATGAAATAAATCCTTGTAGGTAAATTACCATCTCTAATTCACATTATATATCCTTATATATCTTCAAGACATTGAATATTTCAATTTTATAGATTTTTAAAAATTATAACACAATGAATTATGCTACAATATAGTATAGTTATGTTATCTTATATAATTGAAAATCATAGCCTTTGAAATTACTTATCCAAAAAACCATATCCTAAATATATAAAAAAAATTCTAGATAAATTTATTTTGTTATACTATTAATATAATGGCTTAATGATTTGAACTGTGGAAAATTATGAATTTTTATTATGACATAAACCTATTTATGAAAACAAACAATCCAATAAACTTCTTTTAAAAACATTATTTTCCTCATATTATAAGGCCTCAGCCTTAAACCTTACTTAATATTTAATTAAATGAATAATTCACGTTGAGGATCTTTTCATGTTTAGAATTTTAGAGAATTAGAACATAACTATTACATCTCAAAAGATTACAATGTAGTCACTTCTACAAAGTTTTCATAATAAAAAGAAAACTCTTAAAAAGAAACGTGTCTAGTTCCATGTTTTATGTAGGATTAAATTCCCTTTATCCCATCCTTGACCTTATTCCACATTACGTCCTGTGAAAACATTTCAAAAAAAACTTGGGGTGAGCATAAAAAACTCAGTAAGGGATACAGAAAGAATGAAAACTGTTAGTTTTTCAAACATCAAGTAAACCATATATACTCTATCAAATTAATACCTTCACCTTCATTAAGTAGTAAAAACTCTTCACTGAATAAAGTATCATTACTTACCTTTTTGTAACCAAAGGATTACAATAAAACCCATAAAAAGAACACATAACATATATAAAGGTAACTTGGGACATAAATATACTTAAGTGGAATAACCATACGGTCGACTTCCACACATATCACTTAATGTAATATCTATACGGCCAATTTCCATACATACTTAATGGAATATCCATACGGCCGACTTCCATACCCAATGCATTAGAGGTTATAACGTAACCACCCGTCCTGGTATTCACGGCACCACCCGTCGTATGGTTTATAACGTAACCACCCGTTAAAATGTCCACGTACCAGTATAAAATCATAAAACATAAAACCAATATAAAGGAATGATAACATTTCCAAATTTCAATCAAAATATATCATAAATATATTGACATAATAGAATCCTTTTTCAAAACCATTTTCAATACCAAAATACATAAAAGAGTATATGGTATTTATTTTATTCTAAAAACATTACGGCTTGTTGAGAAAGCCAAATACCAAATAATACTCGCGGCGGCGGAAAAGGTCGTTGTCACCGCGTACGTTATAAAAACATTCCTTTTTGTCATTTAGTAAAACGCTTCGTAGAAAAAGATTCCTTTGTATAAAAGTAAAATTCAAAGGTTTTTATACACCGTATAAAAGAAAGTTGTGTATAAAATAAAATTTGCCTCAATGAAAGGAGATTGAGACGAAGTCCCTTACCTTGGGTCCGACTTGACTCGATCGTTCTTTAACATCCTGAATAATAGACTTGAGTTAATTTATACTTGATTAAGAACCTTTTTAAAATTCATTATTCCTTTTATATCACTTATTTCCATGTTATAAACATTATGTAACCATTTAAGTTAATAATTTTTGTTTTCTCAATATTTGGTTCTTAAGTCGAAAGTGGACTTCTTACAATTACATGTTGTTCGTGTGGTCAAAGGTTATTTATATCCAGAATGAAATTCCCGATTTGGATATAATATGTATCATATATATCCAGCATATACATGTATTCATAATATTACATAATCATTTAGGGGTAAGAAATGAAATTCACCGTTCATGGAGACGGTAAGCCGTACGTACGCATGAACGCTACTTTCATTTCTTTGTCATATTAATGGAATTAAAACTAAATGAGAGGTATGTATATTTTAATTCCATAATTATATTCATCATTTAGATATATCATTAATTATATATATCCATTACATACATGTACTTTTAATAGTACATTACATTTGGGGATAAGAAATGAAATGCACCGTTCATGGAGACGGTAAGCCATACGTACGCAGGAACGCTGCTTTCATTTCTATCTCATACTTTAATGGAAAGAAATAATAATGATATAGAGTTATATTATAATTAAAGTATAACATCATATATAATAACTTTAAATCCATCCTTTACACGTCCCACATATGGCATTAACGAATCACATCACTTTGAGGGGGCGGTAGTCCGCACTTCCTTAAATGAAGATATCGTGTTTACCCATAATGGAAACCATAAAGGTATGCCCAAAATGAAAAATACAGAATCTTAAAGAAAACATAAACATATTATATATCATATATAAAAATAGTGACATCATAATGGACACCTTTGAAGGTGTTAAATGAGTATTGAACAATCATCGTTTCGGGAGGCAGAATTTCGCCATCCACGGAAACCGTATGTTATTTAACCATTTAATGTAGTTGTGTGAGATTGTATCTTAAATAAAACATATAACAACATCCTAGTATATTGAAGATACTGGTGTTGTTACAAAAGAAGTAAATAAAAAGAGTTTAGAGGGTTGGAGAAGCAAAATAAAACAAATGAACAAGAGAGAATGAATTACCTTTAAAAGTGTAACTCCTTTTGATTTGAACCTAAAGGCTTCCTTTGAAAAGATTTCTGCCCAAAGGGAGTCCTCTAGGATGAGGAGAGGGATGTGGAGAGAGTAAATGGGCAGGGTTTGGCTGAGCCAAAGGCTTGAGGAGTGTGTGAAATGAGGTAGAGGTGGGGGCCTTTTATAAGAGGAGAGGAGGGGCACTTTTGGAAAGTAAAGAAATATTACTTTATTTGAAAATGTGTTTCGGTTTTAAAAGGTACAAAATTGATATAATTCGTGGATAAGGTGATAAGGGTTCGAAATCCACTCATCCAATTGGTTTTGGACATGTTTAGTTCATAGATTTTACATTATCTTTCCATTTTATTTAAATCGTCAAATAATGATGTCATCGTTGCATCATTATTATGTCATAAATAATTTAATTTATTTAAGGTATAAAAATTATAAAAAAACTACTATGATGTAGTAAATCTTTTTATCTTTCCAATTACTATTTATAATAAAAAAATATGATCTTTATAACCCCATGTAAAAATTGTTTTCGTAAAACATATTATGTTTGTGTCATTTTTACTTTTACATTAAATAAAAAGTTATTTATGTCATTTCCCAACCAAAGTGTCTCCATGGGGTCTCCAAGTTAACCCATGGATTGTCTTGGTCGGCCATGACACAAAAAATGAGGGTAGGACATGTGTAAAGCTCATCTTATTTTATTAAAGCATTATTTTTACCTTAAACTACACTAATTACCACTAATCGCGATTAAGAACTTAATAAGTTACTATTCACCAAAAAATTATTATAATCTCATTGAATCACATTTTACTTCTTAATGACAACCATTTATGTCGGATTTTTGAAATTCAAAACACAATGATGGAAAAATTTCATTTAAACGGAAAATCAGTCTTTATAAGTACCACTTAGTGGTTTCACTATTCATCAAAAATTGAAGTTTTTCAGAAAATTACCAAAAATTCACCCTAAGCTATATTTGATATTACGAATTCAAAAATGAAGTCTATTTTAAAAAATTCAAAACATATAAGTCACATTAATTAATTTAATAATTAATTCCCACTGTCAGAGCAGATAGCGTGTTTTTATGGAACAATAAGTATCAAAAGATTGAGACTAGTTTAAGTCTGATTTCAAAGTGAAATTAATTCCAACGACCACTATTGGATTTAATGGTAAAAATATTTTCTAATTTCATAAGGTCTATGAATACAACAGGTGCATTGGTTAACCCAAAAGGCATAACTACAAATTCATAATGGCCATATCTAGTACGGAACACAGTCTTTGGAACGTCTGCTTCTTTTACTTTCAACTGATGGTACCCCGACCTCAAGTCAATCTTTGAAAAATACTGAGCTCCCTGGAGCTGATACCACTTCATTCGATGGCCCAACATCTGCTGAAGTTGTTGCAAAGGATTTCACCACCCCTTTCTGCTTGTAGTCTGGATGCATTCCCCCAGTTGAGTTCTTCGTTGGACACTCGTTTGCATAATGACCCATTTCATTACACTTAAAACATCTTACCGTTGGCTTTTCATTTCCTGCTTGATCGTCTTCCTTACAGTTACGAGCAATATGACCAGACTTACCACACCGAAAGCACTTACCAGACTTGGATAAACATTCTCCAGGATGCATTTTACCACACTTCTCACAGGATGGATATTTGGTTTTCTTACCTCCTTGCTTCTTTGATGAATTCTTCCCCTTTGCCTGCCAACTAGACCTCTTATTCTGTTGTTTGTCATAGAACACCTAATCATCGACACACTCCATTTCCACCTTCTCCGCACATCGAAAAAGTTTTTCATAACTTTTGAACTCACGAGAAGCTAAAACCCTTCGATACTTTGGCTTTAACCCTGAGTAAAAACGGTTTATTTTACTATCAAGATCTCGTATGAAGTTTGGAGCATACATTGCCAATCGAGTGAACTTTTCTTCATAAGAAACCACTGTATCATCCTCCTGCCTCAATTCTAGGAACTATTTTTCCATCCTAAGACGAACCTCCTTAGGAAAATATTTCTCAAGAAACATACCTTTGAATTCATCCCAGTGAAGATCCTCAATCACATCACTATCCCTTATATTTTTCACAATCGACCACCACTGATCAGCTTCACCTTCAAAACGGTAAACAACAAGACTAACCTTTTGATGTTCTGAACACCCCATGACATCAAAAATCTTCTCCAGTGCTTTAATCCACCCTTCAGCTTGCACATGGTCAGATGATCCTCTGAATGATGGGGGATGTTGCCTCATGAAATATTCCACCACTGACATGTTCCTCTGCGGTTGATCTGGCTGATCTCGTGCATGGATACCACCACCATTTATAGCCTGATTCAACTATGCCATCACTGCAACAAAATGTTCAGTTCCGATTCCGACCATCTCAGGTTGCAGATTTGGAAGGTTATCTTCCTCTTGATGTCGTCCCAACATAGCTGCTTTGTTTCCTCTGCGGAAAACCATTCTAAACACAGAAATATCTTAGGCGAAGCAACATGGTAATCCGTAAATGCTATATCATTTCAATCATATTATAATTTAACACTTTTATAACTCCTAAAGTTGTCTAAACCGACCTTTTATAGCAACTATAAGGCCCCGGCCTTAAACCTTACTTAATGTTGAATTAAATGAATAATTCACGTTGAGGATCTTTTCAGGTTTAGAGTTTTAGAGAATTAGAACATAACTATTACATCTCAAAAGATTACAAAGTAGTCACTTCTACTAAGTTTTCATAATAAAAAAACTCTTAAAAATAAACGTGTCTTGTTCCATGTTTTATATAGGATGACATTCCCTTGATCCCATCCTTGACCTTATTCCACATTAAGTCCTGTGAAAACATTTCAAAAAAATACTTGGGGTGAGCATAAAAATCTCAGTAAGGGATACAGAAAGAATGAAAACTATTAGTTTTTCAAACATCAAGTAAACCATATATACTCTATCAAAGTAATACCTTCACCTTCATGAAGTAGTAAAAACTCTTCACTGAATAAAGTATCATTACTTACCTTTTTGTAACCAAAGGATTACCATAAAACCCATAAAAAGAACACATAACATATATAAAGGTAACTTGGGACATAAACATACTTAAGTGGAATAACCATACGGTCAACTTCCACACATATCACTTAATGGAATAGCCATACGGCCAATTTCCATACATACTTAATGGAATAGCCATACGGCCGACTTCCATACCCAATGCATTGGAGGTTATAACGTAACCACCCATCCTGGTATTCACGGCACCACCCGTCATATGTTTTATAACGTAACCACCCGTTAAAATGTCCAAGTACCAGTATAAACTCATAAAACATAAAACCAATATAAAGGAATGATAACATTTCCACATTTCAATCACAATATATCATAAATATATTGACATAATAGAATCCTTTTTTAAAACCATTTTCAATACCAAAATACATAAAAGAGTATATGGTATTTATTTTATTCTAAAAACATTACGGATTGTTGAGAAAGCCAAAGACCAAATAATACTCGCGGTGGCGGAAAAGGTCGTTGTCACCGCGTACGTTAAAAAAACATTCATTTTTGTCGTTTAGTAAAACGATTCATAGAAAAATATTCCTTTGTATAAAAGTAAAAGTCAAATGGTTTTATACACCGTATAAAAGAAAGTTGTGTATAAAATAAAATATGCCTCAATGAAAGGAGATTGAGACGAAGTCCCTTACCTTGGGTCTGACTTGACTCGATCGTTCTTTAACGTCCTGAATAATAAACATGAGTTAATTTATACTTGATTAAGAACCTTTTTAAAGTTCATTATTCCTTTTATATCACTTATTGCCATCTTATAAACATTATGTAACCATTTAAGTTAATAATGTTTGTTTTCTCAATATTTGGTTCTTAAGTCGAAAGTGGACTTCATACAATTACATGTTGTTCGTGTGGTCAAAGGTTCTTTATATCCAGAATGAAATTCCCGATTTGGATATAAAATGAATCATATATATCCATCATATACATGTATTTATAATATTACATAATCATTTAGGGTTAAGAAATGAAATGCACCGTTCATGGAGACGGTAAGCCGTACATACGCATGAACGCTACTTTCATTTCTTTGTCATATTAATTGAATTAAAACTAAATGAGAGGTATGTATATTTTAATTACAGAATTATATTCATCATTTAGATGTATCATTAATTATATATATCCATTATATACATGTACTTTTAATAGTACATTACATTTGGGGATAAGAAATGAAATGCACCGTTCATGGAGATGGTAAGCCGTACGTACGCATGAATGCTACTTTCATTTCTATCTCATACTTTAATGGAAAGAAATAATAATGATATAGAGGTATATTATAATTCCATTATAACATCATATATAATAACTTTAAATCCATCCTTTACATGTCCCACATATCGCATTAACGAATCACATCACTTTGAGGGGGCGGTAGTCCGCACTTCCTTAAATGAAGATATCATGTTTACCCATAATGGAAACCATAAAGGTATGACCAAAATGAAAAATACAGAATCTTAAAGAAAACATAAAAATATTATATATCATATATAAAAATAGTGAAATCATAATGGCCACCTTTGAAGGTTTTAAATGAGTATTGAACAATCATCGTTTCGGGAGGCAGAATTTCGCCATCCACGGAAACCGTATGTTCTTAAACCATTTGATGTAGTTGTGTGAGAGTGTAGCTAGAATAAATATTATAACAACATTCTAGTATATTGAAGATACTGGTGTTGTTACAAAAGAAGTAAATAAAAATAGTTTAGAGGGTTGGAGAAGCAAAATAAAACAAATGAACAAGAGAGAATGAATTACCTTTAAAAGTGTAACTCCTTTTGATTTGAGCCTAAAGGCTTCCTTTCAAAGGATTCTGCCCAAAGTGAGTCATCTAGGATTAGGAGAGGGATGTGGAGAGAGTAAATTGTCAGGGTTTGGCCGAGCCAAATGCTTGAGGAGTGTGTGAAATGAGGTAGAGGTGGGGGCCTTTTATAAGAGGAGAGGAGGGGCACTTTTGGAATGTAAAGAAATATTACTTTATTTGAAAATGTGTTTCGGTTTTAAAAGGACCCACATTGATATAATTCGTGTATAAGGTGATAAGGGTTCTAAATCCACTCATCCAATTGGTTTTGGACATGTTTAGTTCATAGATTTTACATTATCTTTCCATTTTATTTAAATCGTCAAATAATGATGTCATCACTGCATCATTATTATGTCATAAATAATTTAATTTATTTAATGTCTAAAAATTATAAAAAAACTACTATGATGTAGGAAATCTTTTTATATTTCCAATGACTATTTATAATAAAAAATATGATCTTTATAACCCCATTTAAAAAAAATTTCGTAAAACATATTATGTTTGTGTCATTTTTACTTTTACATTAAATAAAAAGTTATTTATGTCATTTCCCAACCAAAGTGTCTCCATGGGGTCCCCAAGTTGAACCATGGCTTGTCTTGGTCGGCCATGACACAACCAATGAGGGTAGGACATGTTTCAAGCTCATCTTATTTTATTAAAGCATTATTTTTACCTTAAACTACACTAATTACCACTAATCGCGATTAAGAACTTAATAAGTTACTATTCACCAAAAAATTATTATAATCTCATTGAACCACATTTTAATTCTTAATGACAACCATGTATGTTGGATTTTTGAAATTCAAAACACAATGATGGCAAAATTTCATTTAAACGAAAAATCAGTCTTTATAAGTACCACTTAGTGGTTTCACTATTCATCAAAAATTGAAGTTTTTCAGAAAATTACCAAAAATTCACCCAAAGCTATATTTGATATTACGAATTCAAAAATGAAGTCTATTTTACAAAATTCAAAACATATAAGTCACATTAATTAATTTAAAAATTAATTCCCTCTGTCAGAGCAAATAGCGTGTTTTTATGGAACAATAAGTATCAAAAGATTGAGACTAGTTTAAGTCCGATTTCAAAGTGATATTATTTCCAATGACCACTATTGGATTTAATGGTAAAAATATTTTCTAATTTCAGTTTAAAACCAATTCAAAAGATATTCTAATCATATAAATAAATTAGATTAAAAAGAGGTTTTGAATTAAAATACAACATTTTACACTATTCATTAAAAAAATGAACTTTATCAGAAAGGTACCAAAAATTTACACAAAGTAAATTTTGATGTCCCGATTCTAAAAAAGAGTTATATTTGGTCCAATAGAATTTATAAGATCGATCAAAACTATATTTAATGACGGTTCTCCGTCAAAAGGTGATAAGTGGACCTTTCGTGAAAATTAGTGTATAAATGCCTAAAATTGAACTCTTTCCATATTTTAAGCCTTTATCTTTTATTGGGTAAATGTAAAAACATTTAAAAACATATATAATCATATTTTAGTTATTTCTATACATTCTCACCAGTACAACAGCTACTCATTAACTAACATTTAAAATAATATTATTTTATTACTTGTGTGCAACGTACGTTTTCAAAGAAACTCATCATTGCGTACCGAGTACGCTATCGAACGTAGAAACCCCTTCTAATTAAAATTAATATTTAATTCGTAAATATTAATAAATATGAAAATTATTTATTCTTTATTTACCTGGGATTTTACACATATAATAGAAAGTTTTTATTTCATGATTTAAATATCACCAATCTATAGTCATGTATTGTGGCATAGTTTTCAAGGTGTTGCCAGAAGCTTAAAATACATCTATATTTTTGTTTTACATTTCTATATGAATTCCCAAACCGTAATGAATAATATTTAAACTTACCTTCATTTTTCAATATTATATGGTCTAATAACAATGTAATATTAAACCATTGAGATATAATATTTGTTATTTTTGAAATTCAAAAAACATATAAACCTACTAATGACATCATGAATTAATTTAAATAATTATAATGAAATTTCTTATGTCTTAAAAAAAATTACATAGTTTCTTTATCATATCTAGAACTTTTTATTCTTCACCTCAACATAAGTTGACCATCATAAACCTATAATTTTTTTACCATCCAAAAATTCAAGGACAAGAATTGTAATACATAAAATCAATTCATCCATTTCAATGTTTGGGTCACTTATTAACATTTCCATGACCTCCATGGTCCCTTTATTGTCAGAATAAAAAATCTTCTATGAACATCCATGTATCACCACACTAAAATTCACCAATCATTTTCATGTATGTTTATTTCGTCCGATTATACTATTCCCTTAAAATAACTTTATTTATCCCCATGTTTTATATCTATATATTCGTATCCTTAATAATTCTTTTGACGTTGGATAGTATCTTTATAGTTCACTATATATTACAATATCATATTGTCCATCTATATTAGTTTTCAAAAAATAAAACAAATACCAAACCATTTATTAAAACATTCTACCCCTTTAATTTTTTTATCAAAAATATTAAATAAATATCATTCATCATAAATATATATATAATTCCTTGACTTATAAGAGTAAAATATCTTGTCTATAAAATGAATACCATCAATACCACTTTCTATAATTGGATTCATCATGAGAAATCTCTCTCCATTCATGTGAACTTTTATTCAGATATATTCATTTCCACATCACTCCTCATTTTTTACTAAATAAAAATCTCTAAAATTTTCAACTTATATTTTCTTTCAAGATTGGTGATTCCATATTGTATTCAACACATTATTGAAAATTACCTTCTCTCCTTTTGATAATAAAATTCAAACAATGTTTCATTTTATACTATTTTGGTTCTAATCTTCCAGATTTGTGTTGATTTGACTCCCCCATTGACATGTAATTCTATGATAAAATATTTTTATCTTTTTATCAACCATAATACCTATTTAACATGCGATTAAAAAGGGTTTTACTTACAAAATTATTCAATACCTTTTTTCATTAACTACCAACTGAAAAGGAAATTATCTATAAATTATATTTCTTTCCAAATGAAAATGATTTACTGATTATGTTATCACAACTTTTAACCCTTTAGTAAATCCTCCCATTCTCCTTTTTTTATTTATTTTTAATCTACTAATAATTTTTCAAATGGAAACATATGACACCACTAGACTGATAGAAATTTTTTAATGATTTCTTATTATAAAAATGATTTTTTTTCTACTTCATTAAAAAAATTAATTTTATATATAGCTTATCAGACCCCAACCATAAAAAATTCTTCATGTTTTTAGTGGTTGAACATGATAATTTGAAAATATCAATGAACAAATCCTCTAATATTACCTTTTTTAAATCATAAGGAAATAAGTATGTGAAAAATTCAATAACCTTAATGTTATCTATTATACTCATTTACTTCAATAATTATATAAAACATGAGAATTTAAATCATTTTTGAATAGCCTTATTATACTAATAAAAATTCCATATATTCATAAATTTATAAATATGTGATCAAAAGTTTTTCATATGACTTATTAAAATATTTTTCCTCCTTTATAAATTATTTTACATTTACCAAATAATCTTTACAGTACATTATTTATTATATCAAACTCTAAATTAAATCTATTATCAAGAGTAAAATTTAAAATAATAATCCTTCATGGGGTTTTCTATTTATCAGAAGAAAATTTTAAATTGAATAATATATAATACCACTTGATAATAGAAGGTCGATTTAAACTTAAATTAATAATTTCATGTCGTTTTTAAGGTATCGTAAGTGGGTTTTCTACATTTTTCATCAAAATTTTGTATCACTTTGTTATGAATATATTTGATACCACTTATAAAATTTATTTGAACCAATTGAACAAATTAAACAACAGTCATAATGAATATCTTCTTAAATGTAATTTCCAAATATATCCGACTCCGCTTGACTTTTCTCGATTCATCTATGCCACTCTAATCATAGATTATAATGAATTATCCCCCATAGATCCCATCATCCAATGAAACCCATAACACCAACAAAAAATTTAGAAAAATAAATAAATTTGTGTGAGAGTAACTTCTAATACATAATCAATTAAACGAATGTTTTTTGTTTTGGGGAACCCACCTTTTTCATCTAACTCACTTCGCAACATTATTTGTGAGTATCCATTGAGTTATAAAAATAGATATTTCATGGTATTTAATTTTATATCCTCTATCATATTTGTATAAGAATGTAACCCAAATAAGTTATTGAACCAAATAATACACATTTCTTCTTTTAATGCAACATAGTGTCATCATTATCTTTACTTATTTATCTGTATATGTGGAATTACACATATTTTCTTCTCTTCCTTCAGAGAAACTTTTTTAAAACCACTTATGTGTTGTTAATTCTTGTCATAATTGTATTCCATTAATAATATCATGGGTATTTTATGTTTTTTAAGAATTTATTGAACTGTTCATTATTATTTTGTGTAAAAAATGGTTTTTTCTCCTTCATTAATTTCTATATTTTCTTTTTCTCATTCTATATTGATTAATTTATGTAGTACACTATAATTTATCTATCCAAATTCATAATTCATATGGTTTAATGATAACACTAAATACCCAAGGCATGCTTCACCACGTGCTAGAGGTTGCTAACAAACGATTAGGGTCTGGGGGTGATAGTAGGGAGACAATTCCATTTGATGTGAATATTCATAAACACTAAATATAGAAATAATAATAAATGTTATATTAAAAAAAAGTAAAAAATAACTATTAAAAATAAACATGAGTTATAAAAGAGATATTTTTAATGGAATTCAATTCATACAATAGTGAAAACAATTTCTCATGGGATGATTATATATAGACATGATCTAAAATGAGAAAATGAAAAACCATAAAAGTGGAACTGAGTATCTACCAATCTTTAATATAATACTCAACATCACACCAGTTGTCTCATCATAACTCTATTTGTATTTTAATTTGTCATGGGGCCTTTATCCTTATAAGATTGAGTAGAAATAAATTCGTCAAACATATTGGGGTTATCTTTTAGTGTGTGAGAATAAACTCAATATCCCACCACAAATGTTGGCCCTAAATGATATCTACAAGTATATGGGTACAATAAATTTGAAATATGTAAAACCCAAAATAATAAACAATATTCACCCCACTCCATAATTTATAGGCTACATGTGAGTTACCTACGTTATTCAACTAGTGTCAACGTTGAAGGATGTAGCCACATTTTGAATACAACTAAAGTCTCAAATAGACCCCCCCCCCCCATTCAAGAAACATAGTGATAAATCCACCTTATTCATTGTTAACTGGTCTATCCACCTCAGGTCACAAACTCCTTCCCAAATTCTTGGATGCACTCCCTATACAGTGACCTCATGTTTTCTATAAAGAATACTTAACTCGTAATTGAGTTATAGATACCTAAACTTTTAAATAATTATAATGTAGTAATTTACCCTATCGGATGGTGTAGAAAATATTTTTTCATCATTCCATAATTCTTAGGATGGGATGTTAACCCATTGGATTAAATTTTTTGAGATTCTGAGTTGGAAATTTTTTAGATATTTAATATTTATTAAAATATTATTATTATTTCCTAAACATTAAAATAACTATATCATCCAAATGGAGCTCTGGAAAGAAATTATAAAACCCTAATTGAACTGGGAGTGGGAATTTTTACCTAGGTAGATTATATACTCTTATTAGGTTCTAGGTCTTGAATTGATCTTTATCTGGGTTTTTCTATTTGTCCCCAAATGGAATTCCCATCATTATCATAATAAAATGGGATAAAATGATTAGTTATATGGATAAATTTATGTATAGGGTTAGGTGAATGAAATCCTCACTCAAGAAGGATAATTATAGTAGGATCTCAATGCAACAATGATGGATAAAAAACTATTTGTTTGTCACAGTGAATCTTTGACCATTCACAAATAGTTTGGAAGCATTATTTAAATTTTCAACTCATCATCATTTTTTTGTTGTTTTTCATTTTGATTTTGGAATTTTAACTACTTATAGATATCTATATACCACTGTAAAAGAAGATTTGGGTGGCTTATATAGAACTACATGATTCATAGATTTTGTTTTGAATTCACAATAACATGATGTGTATTTCTAGAATGCATTCCATGGAGATACTTTGTGAATATAAGGATAAATTTGAAGTCCAAATAGTGTGTATGGTTTTTGAACTTGTCTTTTTGGACCATTGTGTAAACTTCATGGTATGCATCACATTACATATCCAAAAAATCCTTATTAAGTACATATTATATAGTGGTTAACTCTATATTAGTATAAATAACAGGGATAAAGAGAGAATACATGACATAGGGGGACATAGGTTCCACATTCCATGTTTTTGACAGTTCATGTGATGCAGTTTGGGGATATAGGACTCAGGTTCCTAACCAAATATGTTTTTTAACACCTGAAGATTATACATCATATAAGATAAATGATCACATTATGTTCTTGGATAATATATGAATAGAAAGTGTCAGTGCATTTCCAAAGGTAGGCCTTGGTTGTACCATCCATGTACACCTTTGTGCGTGTTGTATACATTCCCCAAAGTGGGTTGTTTTGGTATTTTATCACATGGAACCAAATATATAAAAGTATATAGTATATTATAAATATCATTTTGAATAGATCATGATAGCGAGGACCTATTTGTAAATAGAGGACATTAAAGATATTTAATGTGGTTGTTAGAAAACCATTGATTTTAGAGGAGGATGACTAGATCCATATAATAAATTGGGGTGAGGGAAGGGATGAAAAAACTATATGTTATTTTTTAGATACCTTGTAGTTAGACCCTTTCTTGTATTCATATCTCAATATCTTTGGGATTTTATTAGTAGTTATGGGTTAAAAATTAGAGTATAGGAGATTCATGTATCTAATAGTTTCATCTAATATTTGATTGTTCCCTCTACATAGTGGGATTACCCTAATAGTAATTTTAATGGACTTGAAACACTATGATACTCCCCCATTCCCATGCACCCATGAGTTGGAGTTGGTGAATATAGGTTAGTTGGGTGGATTTGGAGTTGGTCATTTACTTTCATTGAATTTTTATCATTATTACTAGTTTATATTGTAGACATTGCATACCCTCTTTCTCATGTATCACTCCATGTTTTTTAGGAGATAGATTTACATGATTACAGAGTAATCATATTGTCCCATTCACTGAACCCATGTTTTAGATGACTCTTAGGTGAGGGTGGAATGGATATAGGATTTGGGTACTCCCTTGGGTTTACAATTTTTATCGAGGTATGATCCTTAACTATCATTTATAGAATCATTGATCCCATATATATTTGGTTTATGATTCCTCAATAAGGAGTACTATTCCTTGGACTCACCTTTCTGGTATGCTTATCCTTTATGAAAATGTTGACAGAGTTGAACTCCCCAAGAGATATAGGGTCTATATTCTTCATATGATACAATAGTTTCACATAAATCCATTAAAAGGCATGGGGAACACTTACATATTAGAGGGATACTAACTCCATGATTTATTTTGAACTAGGGTGAGTTATAAGGTCTTATTTATGGGTTTGTAACTCCCTCAAACAATTTACACATTCAGACATAGCATGAGTCCCCTGATATATTTATGTTAGGTGATATAGTGGTTATGTTATTTGATTAGAAAGTACGGTCTGGATACTATGTTTTGGTAAATACTTTTTTGCTTATAAACTTTAGTGTGGCATGAATCTCCTGTAACTATTTTATATTGATGGTAAGATAGTTATGGATTTAATGTTATGTAGATAATTAGGGTTATCGAGGATTTAAAAATAATAGGGGGTTTCATGTTTCCCTTATTTTTACCCCTCTAGTGTAGTTATCCTGTGAGGGATGGTATACACCTTGTTGTTGATTGAACACGCACTTATATAATATCTTGGTTTCATGACACTATTTTATTTTTATCACAGTTGAAGATGTGCATTTTCCCAGTTGTTCAAAAAGGTATGGAAGTCCCCCGTGGAACGAGGTATAGGTCACATATCCATGAATTCATTGACTCCCTCAGTCAATATGCACAACATAAAATAAAATTGGGGTCCCTAAATTCAACCATAATATCAATACTAGAAATTAAGATAGAGATGCACAGATATGCCTTCAATGGTTTGAAGTTTTGTTTTAGGAACAATGTTGTGTCAATGAGTATGAATCATCACCCAGGGGGTTTGGTGAGAGTTATTGTGGGTTTATGAAGTGTGTCTCATGATATGATGATCCATTAGTCCTCAACATATTCTCTTGGTAACTATATCCTTGTTCTGTGATGTGGAGATTCTGGTTGCATCCCCTTTATGCATATTGAATATGTTTGACATTCCATGTCATGGATGAGTATGTAGGTGTAGCTTCCTCCTAAGGTGTCAAATTATATGTAATGACCAAATTCCATGGAATGGGTAGAATATCTATGTATTATATTCACCCCCTTATAGGAAAATTCATAGCCTCGTCAAAATATTATTGAACTCTCCTCATTTTGACATTGGAATCTATACAGTTCAACCCTTTATTGTGATCAAACTTACAACTTGATGAGCTTCATGTTTTTTGGGAAATTTTACAAGGTAATTTTTTAGTCACCACTATATATAATTTGTTCCCAATAATTTTTTCATAAGAATGTGGCACACTAGTTAGTAGAGGAAAATCATTAGGAAACCTGGTGGAGTTCGTAGTGGATAGTGCTCTAGTTGTTGTTTTCACACCATGGTGATTTACCTTCCCAATCAATTGATATTGTTTTATATTTTTGTGATATTGGGAATTTTATATATTTCATCATATATATGTATTTGTATACAATTTTTAATGGTATTTATAGTATATATTCGTGCTTATTTATTTTCAGTTAGTCATTTATATCCTTTGAGCTATTGGTTTTAGTGGATCAATGAATATATTAATTTGTATGTATGTTTTATGATTTATGGACTTAAATATAAAATTCATTACTTGTAAGTGATAGCTACGATATCCTAGACTATTAGAGGTGGGATTTGTGTTGCACAATTGTAAAACCATTGGCTATGGTGAAAATGTAGTGTGTTGAGTCATGTAAAATTGGTATCAAAGGGATTTGGTCATAAAGATAGATTTTGGAGAAAGGAGTCTTTTGGTATTGGTTTGGAAAATGTGGAGAAAATGATTAAAGGTTCTTGGTACTAGTTTTCAATTCATATAACCTAGCTAGGGTGTGGTAGTCAAATAATTTCTATACATGTAATCTGATAAAACTTTAACTAACTTTGGTGCCTAGGTAATTATTTACAAGGAATATTTAAGAAGTTCAATGCATTATGTAATGGTCAGACATGGTATCCATCTTATGATATATAATCATGAAATTTGTATGTCGATTCCATCTTAATAATTTTTCCTATATAGGTGTTGAATGATCCCTTTATTGATAAATAGAGAAATAAGTCTACACACTATATTGTGGGATCTCATGTGAAGATATATTAATGTATTTATGGTTTTATGGATATAAAATCCTTTTGGAATGATTATATTGTGAGTACATATATCCCAAAGCCATGGGTTCTTGGTTTGGATATGTTGGTAACTCCCTGGTGATGTGGATACCAGGTTGAGGGTCTCATGTGTACTTTATGAAGTAGACATGGAGTTTTAGTACTCCCTTATAATATTGGGCATGGATCCTCCTTGATTGTATTTTGTAACTCCCATGCGGATATGTTGAAACCATTTTGTGGGTACCCCATATGATATTTTATATTTTTATTATGTATTAGGTATATAGGGGGTGTGAGCTACCATCCGTGGTCATAATAGTTCACCATGGTCCTGAAGAGGTGTGGGACCCCAAACAACAATGGTATTGGTACTCTCCTACAAGAAAAATCAAAAGTCCTCCATCCATAGTAGTTTTTGGTCCTTATAAGATTTGATGTATTTATAACCCAAGTGAGTTGATACCCCCAGTGATTTGGGGTGTGGGTCCTCTAATTGAGGGGTAGGTACACCCTTGGATGACATGTAATTATCAGGGATACATGGGTTCCTTATATGAATTCAGGATTTTGGTGTTCCCCTATGGATACTATAGAAATGAAAACCATTTTTAAAAAAATGATTTTCTATTTACACATGTGGTCAGTAATCTAGTAATCTCAATGAGGCATGGGTCCCACTTTCTATTGATAAATTAGTACTCCCTTGTGATATAGGTCCAAGTCCTCCATATATAGATGTTTATGTTTGATAGGATATAGGATATGGTTGTTTCAACCTTATAGTTTGGTACCTCTCATATACTTTTGGATATGATATTCCATATCAATATGGTTGATTCATAACATTTCCGATTCATTGAAATTTTGTGATATTGTGGTTCATTTCCATAGTTCTGTGATTTATGGGATCTTAATAGATATGATGTGTTTGAAATCACATGGATTAGAGTGTAGCCCTAGATTATTCCTTGACAGAGTTTGGTTTAGTCTATTGTGATCTTCCATCTAGGTGATTATTTTTATAATGATCAAGATACAATGCTTGGAATATTTGGTTTGATATATTGATTAGATGTTCTACCCTAATAAGTGAGTGACATTATTTATGTGGATATTTTCTCCAATGTATTGAAGACAGTATATGTATGATGATATTCACAACTATTTTATCTATAATGTGGTGGATTTTTTATTGATCCACTTCCTCCCCCACCACATCTAGGCTGTCCTAACTCAACATATAGATTTTTCAGTTAGGACCATGGATGGGTGAGCTTTATTGATGTGTTTTTTAGGTAGATACTGATATGGCTTGTGATTCAATTGTTGGTATTTTCTACATTAATTATAGGATTGGTTAGAACCATCACATGTTATTATATCTTATACTATTGATATTTTATTATTTTATGAGGATATAAATATCTCATTAGAGTCTTTAGACTAGCTTGTTAGGACTGGAGACTCCTACTATAGGTGATATCAACCCCTTGTTTTATTTTCATATGATCCCACTTTAAGGAAAAGTTTTTATTGGGATCCTTCAAATGTAGAGAGAGGCCCAATGAAAATTTCATTAATCAAATATGACCACACATTATTTGAGTTAAGATGGATTAATATCTACATGTGTTGTTTTGAGATTGTGTAGAGGTGTCGCGATCCAATTTTATCTGAAAGTGAGTCCCAAAAAATGAGTAAGTGTCCCTTATAAAGATACAAATTGTTTTGTCTCTAATAGAAAAGTTTATTTATTTTGTTGGGGTTATTTTGGGATAGTATTCCTATAGTTATAGATTAGGTGATAGATTTTTGTATACATCATTGGTTTTGAGGAGCTTAAGAAGATGTTGATCTATGATCTAAATTTCTCTTTTATAGAGGATATATTAGTGTATATAGTGCTGAATTATGTCCATATATTTGGGTTTAACAATTTTATAAGGTTGATATGTGTTAAATAGCATGATTCTGGATATAATTATTATTGGATTGAATTTTAATTAGTGGTCTTAGATACATGGATTCAATGGTGACCGAGAAATATTTTTAGTGGGAGATTACTTGTGGAACTTGAGATGTAAAAAAGTGGGGTCATTCTATAATATTTTTTTATAGATGTTGAGTATTACAAAGATATCATCATTAAGAACTATAGTATATAGATTTGTCCATATATCATTGATGTTGAACTTGGCATGGTTTAGGGTGTGTGAATTTTGTTTCAGATACTATTACAAATGAGTGGATGATAGGAATTGTGTCATCCTCAAGCCCTGGTCCAGATAGTATAAGTGATTATTATTTTGTAGAGTATAATAAGAAATACTATCATATGATTGTGAAGTTATGTGGAATTCCTACTAAGGTGTCATATGACGGGTTTGATATCAACAGATTATACTTATATAAAAGTCTTCTAGGGTGCCCTTTTTGAAGGGGTTGAGAATGACACTCTCATAGGAAATTATTTATTTAATAAACCATATTATATTGATACTGATGGTTCATGGAATTCCTTTATACTGGTGTATATGGGAATCTTCTGGTTAGAGTAAAAATTATTTCAATGGAAATCCTTGATAAAATTCATGATATGTGAGTTTTACTATGTTGAGAGCTTCATCAATGATGTGTTAATTTGGATTGGTCTTTATAATGGAACAAGAATATTATATGAAGAATCCTTGATCTGAGTGATACAAAGGGGATAATTTGACCATTGTTTCATATTTTGGGTATTCAAAAAATAAGAACCTTTAGAAGCTCTAGGAGATCATATTGAGGAGCTCGTTTAAATTTATTTTATTTATGTTTTCATAGTTATAAATAATCACATAAATTATTTATGTTTAAATAATTTTATTATTCCGTATAACGTTATTTTAGATAGGATTAAATTATTTTATTTGATCTTTCACTAAAATTATAAGAAAATAATGATGTTGAATTGGTTTATTCAATGTATATTAAATGTTATTATTATTATTAGTATATGAAAACATTTTTATGTTTTATGTCTTAAATATTTCTAAAAATTATTAAAAGAAACATATACAGTCCAAATGACTCATATAGAGATCATAAAACATGTATATAGATTTAGACACTCAAATACCGAAATGAATTGGCTCAAAAATATAATTGAATAGATTGTATATAGTTTTAATGACTTATACATGGGAAGAATGACTTGTACTTTTAATCCTCTATAATAATGATTTATACCCCAATTTACATTTCATTAAAATGAATCATGTGCTAAGAGAAATGATTCATAAGTAAAAATAATCTATTACATTTTAAAGTTATGGATTTAATTTTTTTATTATTTTTCAAATTTTTATGGGTTAGATATCTAAAATTAAAATTCATTGAAAGATAAAAGTTTGCATCGCATGGATTATTTGGGAATTATGATGGGTTGAAATCTTGATTCAATGAATTATTAATTTATCTATTTTTTGTTCTAAGAATTTCATTTGTATAACTTGTTTTTTTAAAAATTTAAGACAATTAAAATATTAATCTAAAATAATATTATTTCGGAAAATTTTTTAATGAAAACTTGTTAATCACATTTTGGGAAATTATTTTACAATCTCTATGAAGAATGAAAAAATTATGAATTATTTTTTATTTTCTGATATACATCCAGGACTTCTTATGTGGAAAAGAAAACCTACAATGATAAAACTATTTAAAGTTTATATGCATAAAAATTACTATAAATAGAGATTGATATAACTTGTTAAAGGAAGTGAGATATACATGAATTTTACATCGTAAAAAATGAAGTGATTTTTGATACACTATATGAAATAGTATACATTTGTAATAATTATAGTTTAAATCTTTATTATTAGGTAATAATAATCCTAAAGTAATTAAATCTTCTTTAAAATTCATAGCTTTCATTTTTTATATCTTGTCATGTGGTGTTGTATTTTCTCACCAATTTATAATTGTGATATTTTTTGTTTATGATTTTTTCACACAAATGTGGGACTAGTTGTGCAAAACTACCCATTTAAGGGTAAATTAGGTTGTGCATCAATATTACAAATGGCTAAAATGTTTGGGTTATGCCTAAATGTTGAAAAATTAAGGTCATTGGGTTATGAATGGATGTTGAAAATAATTGTTTTGTAATGGGTTATGAATCCCTGTTAAATTTCATGTGTTGTTTTGGATTCACACCCACTTGAAAATTAGGTTTTTAGATGGTTTTTGGATCTACTATAAAAATCAAGATTTTAGTTGCTACCATTTTTCATGAGGATGGAGAGAAGGTATGAGTAGACTTAGAATCATATTGATCTAAACTATTGTAAAAATATTATTTTTTTATTTTTTTCTTTTTCCTCTATTTCAATAACTATTAAAATTGTCATAGTCATTTTAAAAAGTATCTAGTCAATCACTCCACCCTTGTCTTGAACATACAATTATCTCACTATCTTGGACAAATAGTTGGTATCAAACCATGTCCTTAACATGATTTTTAGCTATGATAAATGTACCATTTTCTACTACCTTTATCCTAGACATAACATTATTGGGAAAAGTACATTTTAGATGGAATGTTTAAATTCCAATTATGGTAGGATTCTTAGACACCATTGTAATTGGATGATACTAACTATGTCTATTGTAAATCTAGAATATAATATTTTTATAAGTGGATTAGTATTTATAATTAGATTATTTAATAAAAGAGTTTGTTTTTAATGAGAATAAAACTCATTCATTAACTATAAAAGAAGCAAAAAAAGTATGTTTTAAATCATTAATTCATAAATATTTAATATTTTGTTATTGGTAGAAATGTTTTTGGTTTTGTATTATCATGTAAAAATGCACATTATATTTACAGGATATTACAAGACACTTACTATTGAATAGATAATTTAAAAAAAACTAAACTTGGTATTATTAATGCTACAAATAAATACTTCAATGTAGGTGAATAAGAAACATTAAATTAAATGTTTCATCAATTTACTTTTATATTAATTGGAATTTTTACTTTGGGAGAAACCATGGATAATGATAGTATTATATAAAGAGTATATAAATCATTACCAAATAAATGGAATTTTAAACAGGTTGTCATTGATGAAAGTAATAACATCAATTAATACACTCATTCTTAACTCATTGGTTCAATATTAAAATTTCTACTAAAACATAGAAATATACTTGGTGAAGAAATTAAAGAGAGAAAATTAGTTTCCTTCAAATAAAAAAATGTGTTAAACTTCTTATTATTCTAATTATGATAAATAGGAATGTGAAAGAGATATGGTTTCTCATGTAGATAAATTAATTTCAATAAGAAATAAAAGATATTGCCAAAGGAATAAAAGGTATTATCTTAGAGATGATAGAAAAACAAGATGAAAATGTAATATCATTATTAATGATTCTATGTCTCAAAACCTCCTTATTTTAATTCTAAAAACCCATGTTTATTTTGTTTCTAATTATATTACATTATTATGATAGCATATTATCTTGTATAGAATATTGGAAGAAAAATTGGCCAAGTATAGAAAATATTTACCCTTAGATTAGATGTTATACCATTAGTTCAAATATGCCACTGCCAACTCTAAGATATCATCATAGTTCTTACACCATCATAGTTATACTACTTCTAGACTTGAACCACTATTAGATCAACTATTCCACTACTAGATATCCCACATTAGGCTTATGCTACTATTATATCAATTCTTTCAATGGTAGATATTTCATTATCAGGATTAAACTATCGTTATTTCATTTGTTCCACTACCAAATTCATGTTACTGCCAGCTATGTGATACAACCAAACATGTGATACAATTAGATCAATATACCCAAACTAGTTGTTACAAATATATATTCATACTACTTTTAGAATCCTGCTACTTCTAGACATGCCACTACTAGACTGTGATACCATTAGTTAAAACTTTTTTCATTTAGGTGTGCTAACATTGGATCTTCATATCATTAGACTAGATCTAAATTCACTGTGCTGCCATAGTTTTTCTGATTCATTTGAATTGAATGATTCAAATGGATATTTTATGGGAGTTTTATGTAGAAAAACTCACATAGTTTCTTTAATGAGTATTCATAAACAACTGCATGGATAAATTGAAGACAATGATAGGAATTTACTGATTTTCTACTCAGTATGAGTATTATTAAAATAATAATAATTATTATTCTATGGATATTTAAGCCTACAGTTCTATATATTTCTGAAGAACTCCCTCGTGTGTGATGCAGATTGATGTGGTTTATATACTTGAGATATACTACCAAATGATATTGTCAAAGAGTCTAATATACATAATATTAATAATACTTTTTAAAAAATATAAATATATGTTTTTTAGAGCATCTACAGACAGAAAAAAGAATCTTACAACACTTTTTTTCCAACACTTTTAGAGAAATTTGTTTGAACTCCTCACCAAGCCAAGTCTACGGACCATTAATCATATAAAGCATCATAGACTGAGAAGCACTACATATTCCATTTTCATATTTGTTCTCTTTTTGTGTTTTATTACATTTGATATGTTAGTACAACCCTATTTATTTTCACATGCATACTTCTATAACTTAACTGATGTATGCTATATACACTCTCATATCATCACATTTTTTATACCCATAACAAATATAGAAGAGGTGTTGTTTGTCTTGTGTTGTATTTCTTCCCACATATAACTATTGAATAGGCTTTAGGCCTAGATATCCTATGTTAAATTAATTTTATAAATGGTCCATGTGGTGGAATAAATTATTAATATAATAATCTCCTTGGAAACATGGGATTTCCATGTGGAGGTGATTAAGTCGTGGCTTGATACTAATCCCATTTTTTACTCTTTTTTGTGACATCATAATTTTATTTTTCTTTATTTAAAAGATAAATATGAATTTTTTTAAAAAAATTTAACAAAATTTTACATTAATAGTTATTTTTAACCTGTGTTTATATAAGTATTTGACAGAGTAAATCTGTTTAAAAAGTTAAAGTAATTTCAAAAATTATTTTAACGGATCCCTGATCCCACTATGATAAATATTTTAAAAGAATATAATTATATTATGATACTGTTTTGTTTAACTGGCCTCTTTTCAATCAACTTGGGGGATTCTATTTCAAATTTTTTTAACGGAAAATTTTTTTCATACTCAATTCACCTCCCTATTGATTTATTGACTTAGAAAAAAAAATGTGGTATCAAATTATTATCAAATATCTTTTCATATGTAATTATTATCCTTTTAATGATATTACATTTCTTTTATTTAAAAATTATCCTCCTTCATAATAACAAATAAGATGGATCTACAACCAACATACCTCTTTATTTTAATGGAACGAACTGTTATCAATGGAACATTAAAATGAAAATTCATATTGAGAAAATGGGCTTTGATATTTGTACTAATATTGTAGAAAAATAAGATATACTTAAAATTGTTTGAGCTAATTGGTATGATCCTACTAAATAAATATTTAATAATAATTTTAAATCCATAAATTCGCAATATTTTTTTGGGTGATGATTAATTTAATAGAATTTATTCACGTAAATTTTATTTCAAAATTTGGGACACTTTAGCTATTTATTATGAATGAACATCTAATATCAAAGAAATAAATTTAAATACTTATACCAATAAATATGATAATTTTAAAATGAAACTTTATGATTCAATTTTGGACATGTATCTCGGGTTTAGTGAGATCTTGAATACAATGTACTCATTTGGGATTCTCATTTATAAAAAAGATCAAGTGATTAAAATAATGAAGTGTATACTAGATAAATGGAGAGGAACCCCAATGTCTATCAGAGAATACCATTATTTTGGAAATTTAACTATTATAGAGTAGATAATAAAATATATTACGTACAAGTACTAATATATAGTGGAAATAGAATATGGGTGAACCAATTAAAAGAAAAGTAGAACATTAAAATATACTACTTAAAAAATATCAAATCCAACATGATAGGTCATGTTGATTGGAGTCACCTACTGACAGTGATGACGAAATGGACCACTTGGTCCAAAGGTTCAAAATAATTTATAATAAAAAATGTTATTTAGGAAACTCGGTTATAAAGGAAAATGTTATGATAGAGGAAATTGGAGAAGATATTGGAAGAAGGATGATGCATCAATTAAAATAATTTTCTATGATTTCAAGATGAAATGGCATATCTAAGACTATTATCTAGAGATGAAATTCAGGAATAAATATAATGATTAAGATAATATGTTCATGAAAGCCATGAAATAAACATGGAGTTATTTTAAAGACAGTTTGAGTGATTCAAACTCAACACAAAAGGATAATCATGATTGATCCAACATGTGTTTTATAATAAACACATATTTGGTATCCAATGTTTTTCCAACTTATCTTATTAATATTTTGAATCACTGTGGAAATGAAAATAATAATGAGAACACATATAATGAATATGTTGATGAATATTGTAATATGATGGAAGATAATTTTAATTAACTTAACGATAAATATATGATTTTTAAGAAGTAGAATGCCTTAAATGTCAGTTTTATGACTCATGTTACTACTAAACAAGATACTAATTATCATTTATAGAATGGTAATAATGAGTTGGAATTTTTAAATGAGAATCTGAATAAATAAAATGAAGTAGTCAAAAAATGAGATAAATACTCTTACCCAAATTCTTGGGAAATAGGTAGCACCTAAATATACCATTAGGATAGGGTATCAACATGGAGAGAGAATATTCATTAAACATTTCTATATTCCTACTACTAGTTCCATTACTTCCACTACTAATTTATACTCTTCTTGACCAAAAAAGGTATTCATTTCAAAAATATTGAAATTTTTTTATAAGAAACCTATTAATAAATTATGTGTTTCTAAATTCTTGATAACTAATATTTATTGGTCCCATATGATTTGGGTTCTAAAATATTTTTTTCTGTAAAATTGTTTTTGTAAGAAACCTACTTGAAGAGATCTAGTAAGAACTTATGACGCATTGAAAGTGGTTTTTATAGAAACATGAAATGAGATTATTCTAGTTTCAAGAATCTAATAAAATTGTATGGTGGAAATGTCACTTTTGATGAAAATTCAAAAGTAATACTATTATCCTTGGTCAAATAGGTCATTATAATAATGTTTTGTCTTTTGATGTTTTATTTTTAGATGGTTTAAATTATAATCTTATTAGCATACTATGTGTTGATGGTTTTCATTTTAACTTTGAAAATAATCATTGTGATATTTTTTATCCTGAAAATGATTTATTTTCTACTACTATATTAAATGAAAATGTTTATGTTTTCACATTATATTCTTTATTTTCTCAAAATATTTATTATCTAATATCATTTCACAATGAATTTTGATTTTTTATAATATACTATGCCATTACAAAATTCATTCACATAATAATACCACTTAGAAAGTCTTAGTCAAACATATACCTAAACATGAATTCTTAAATGGTATGTCAATAAACCATGTCTAAAAGAAAAAAAACAAAATATCTTTCAAATAAAAGAAATAAGATTCAACTTCTCAACCCCTATTTTTGGTTTTCCTAGACTTGTATTCACCTTCTCTGGTTTCTAGTCTAAATGGGAGGCCCTATGTTTATGTACTAGTAGATGACTTTTCTAGGTTTTCTTAGGTATTCTTTCTAGCTAAAAAATCAAATCATTGTCTTATTTTAAAAATTATGATAAATATGGAGAAAGTATTACTGGACTTGGAATTTAGTCCTTAAGAAGTTATCTGGATAGTGAGTTTTAATGTCAAGATGTTGAATCATTTTTCTCAAAAAATGGCTATAGTCATAAATTGTTTTCTCCAAGGAACCCACATCAGAATGGATTTATAGAAGATGAAATATGACCCTTCATGAAATTACCCAGACCATACTAAATGAGTAAGGCTTACCTATTTATTTTTGGGTAGAGGTTGGGAATACATATTGTAATATAATTAATGGAGTTTTAATTATACCTCACATAAAGAAAAATCCTTATAAATTATGGAATAGAAGAAAGAAAAAGGTGAATTAAATTAGATTTTTTGGTTTCAAATTATTTATTCTTAATAATAAGAAAAATCATTTCAAATATTCCTTTAAGAATGGTGAAATAATTTTCCTTGGTTATTAAATTTTTAGATAACCATATATGGTGTGTAATAAAATAACCAATATTGTGGAAGAGACTTTTCCTATTAAAGTTGATAAAAAAGATCCACATGATCCTAATACCTCTTTAGAAATCCTTAAGGATGAACTGTCTATTCTGAATGTCAATTCAAACCCATCTAATAATTCTATGAAATAAGAAAAGAAATCATCCAATTCTTAGGAACAACCTAAACATGAACCGATAGAAGATTATGATATTTCTTGTCCTACATTTCTTAGAGATCTTAGAACTCATAGATACCATAATCTATATGATGTTGTTTGAGATCAAGAAAGACATATCAAAACTATAAATTCAATTATAAATCATGTTTAACATCAACCATTATTATTAGAACTTGAACCTGAGAACATTGAAGATTTAATTAATTATTAATTCTGGGTGATAAAAATGGAAGATGAACATTACCAATTTAATTGAAATATTGTTTGGGAACTCATATATATACCTAAATACACTATGAATATATTCATTAAGTGGTTGTTTAAATATAATGTTTATGAGTCAGGAACTATGTAAAAAATAATGCTAGATTAATTTCACATAGATACTATCAGGAAAAAGTTATTGACTATGAGGAATCCTTTACACTAGTGGCTATATATGAAGACATTATAATAGTTCATTCCTATACATTACATTTAGATTTCAAAATATATGAAATAGATATCAATAGTAAATAATTAAATGGTTATATAGTTAAGGATGTGTTTGTTGAACAACCCCTGGATTTAAATAAAATCATTTTCCTAATCATTTTTTGAAATTTAATAAAGAAATATATGGTTTAAAAAAGGATCCTATATCTTTTATGATAGTATCAACTCTTTTCCCATTTCTATTGGTTTTTCAAATGGCATAGTTGATCCTCCACTTTCTATAAAAATAATATTGATGGATTTTTTAGTAGTTCAAATTTATATTGATGATTTTATTTCTGGGTCCTATAATAATTATATGTATAATTATTTTTAAAAAATGATAAAATGTGAATTTGAACAGATTTCAAAGGGGAAACATAAATTCTCTCTTGATATTATATATATAAATTATTGTAAACCAAAGTAAGCACACTGAAGTTCTTCTGATACATTTTGGTTTGGATAACACTAAGAGTAGTGATATTCCAATGAGTACCACCTATAAGTTGTATTTTAAGAAAAATGAAATTTCAATAGATCAAACTAGTTATAGTGGTATGATTGGAATATTTCTATACATAACTTCTAGTTTACAAGATAATATGTTTAGTGTGTATGTGTGCATGTTTTCAAGAAAATCCCAAATATTCTCATTTACTTTTTGTTAAATGATGTTTCAAATACCTCAAATATCGAACCAATTTAGGATTATTCTAACATATAGAAAATTTAATTAATCTAGTGATTTAAAAAGATGATGATTTTTTTTGTAGGTTAGATTAAAATATCACTTCTAGATAATATCATCTTTTGGGATAGTATTTATTATATTAAGGTAATAAGAATCCTAATTTGGAAGAACTATCTACTATTGAATCTGAATACTTACCAATAATAAGTCATTGTGGACTAATTTTTTGGATGGAACACAGATTTCAAGATTATTCATATCAATTTTGACATGTACCTATAAATTGTGACAACACAAGTGTGATAAATATTTCATTAAATCTTGTTTCTCATTATTGGACAAATGGTATTAATGTAAGAAATCACTTTTGAAGAAATCATTTCCAAAAGAGTGATATAACTCTTTAATTCAGAGGTACTAAACATCATCTTGCTGATATTTTTACAAATATCTTTTCATTATTCTTAATAATCCACTATTAGTGATCCACCATTGGAAAAACAACCATTGGAATGATCCTCCATCGGAAAGATCCACTATTAAGAATCAATCAATATCTGTTTCTATGTTACTACTTATCCTAATTTTTTTGCGTTATGTTTTTATTCTATTTATCATTTATAGTTTATTATATTTTTGATTTCAGATCTTTAAATGATATAATTTAGACATAAATCCCACTTTGATTTACCCTCTCACCCATGCCTACTCCTTCTAACCATTTCACCTTCCCTTCTCTATCAACATTCAACCTTCTCATGATCATCCTTAAACTTTTTGATTCACTCTAATGGTGATAGTTAAGCATCATTCAGTGTCATATTTATAATGATCATGGCCTATGATGTAGTCTCATAGAGAATCAATTTGTGTTTTTGTTGAGCTGAGAAGCCCCTATCTTGTGAACTATATGGTTTTTATAGAAAAACAGTAGATTTTGAATGGTTGTTGTCTATAAATTCAATGATACTCAAGGTGATCTAGGACCACGGATGGGTTGATTCTTTCTCCAAATATTATAGTCCTTTTTTATCTTATGTTGTTTCACCAGTTCTACTAATAGTGGAGTACAGTTCTGTCAAAAATAATTATTTAATTCAGAGTATAATAGTTGAAAAATATGTTAGCTTCTCTTTAAGAGAATGAGATCATTATACATCACCAAGGTGTTTTTGATGACTATCAATGTTCAATACCGGGTGATAATGGGGTTTTTATGTATGAGGATTCTCTATTGGATCTTAATGGAGATGTTACTATGATAAGGTATGCTTTTAATGAATTTTATGGTAAGTGAAGACTCCTTTTCATGTTTATTCTACATATGCTATGTCCCAAAAAAGGGAATTTTAGAACAATGATATAACAGGATGTTTATCTTTTATTCCTTATAAGTAGTGGGGATAAAATCAATCTTTATAGATATCTAATGTTTCACATGATGAAGATGTGATATTCCTCTTCCAAATAGAGTTATCTAATTTATCCTATGTTGATATTTTCTATGCTATAAGCTAAGGTCTTAGTTGATGAAGAAGATGCGGTTGAGGTATGTTGTGGTGGTTTTTTGTAGAAAAAATACCTTTAAAAGGATAAAAGTGAATTGACATCCCTGGATGAAAAAAATGGTTGAAGATAATGAAATGGTCTATTAGGATTTTAATCTTATAGAAAACCCTACGAAAACAATGAATATAAATGATCTAGCTATGGATCCAAAATAGATAGTGATTTATTCTGATGAATAATATGAATACGGAGTGGATTAATTTAAAGAAGATAGAGAAAATACATATTTTGATAAGGGAAGTGATTGAGATATTACTAATAGTACTTTTGACTATTATGAATCTACAAGTCCACAAGCTTATCTCCCTACCAGAGAGAAACTCTTGAGTGGAATAGAAGATAATAAGAAAAAATTCTGTGGATCAGAAAAAATTAAGACTTCTTCTAAGACCTCAAAATATTTTGTGGAATTTGTAGGTGATTAGAATGGAAAAAATCATGATGATAGGAATGGTGATGGATCCAATGAGTTAGAAGGTCATGAAAATTTTAATGGTGTTGAGAGGTATTATGTGAATCCTTATCCTACTATTTCTAGTTTTTCTAGGAATGTTGGGAGACTAGGTTCATCTTAGTATGTTGGTGTTTCTACCTCTATCTGAGATGAGCCGAGGAAATTTTTTGAAGCGGAGGAATCCCCAATTTCAGCCAGCCTAAAGTTAGTTCCTAGATATAATCCTTTTATTTTATATGAATATGGAGTTGTATATAAGAATGATATCACAATAGTTTCTTGGTTTATCTTATAATGAGTAAAATTAAGAGGATTGAAGTGATGATATCAATAGTAGTCTAACAAATCAGGGTGGACCTACTGTATCAGTGGGTTTTGTGACAGATTCTAAATGGTGTCTTATATAGAATATCGATGATGTTGGTGATTTAAATGATTTCTCTTCTGATGTTCCACTTACTAGATCATATCATGCAGAGGTTGTCATGAATTTTCTTGATAGAGTTTCTTTACCTCAACCTGTTTATGCATCCTCATTTTTTTAGATAATGTAACTGGAGCTGATCATTACTTTTCACATTCATCTTCTTATTTATATAGTTTTTTTATTTGATTGATAAAATTCCATGGTTTTTTATCATCAAATAGGGGGAAATTATTTTCAATTCCTTGTTTTAATGCTCAAAAATCATGTTTATTATATTTATTGTGATATTAATGTTTTATGATAAAATATTATCTTATAAAGTATATTGGAAGAAAAATTGGATAACTGTAGAAAATAGATTCCATTTGTTCAAATGTGCAACTATTAGTTCAAAACTAAAACCACAATGTCTATGCTACCATTATAGTTATTCCACCATCATAGTTGTGATACCACCTACCTTATTCCACTATTAGTTTGACTATGCTACTGAAAAATGTTCCATCGTTAAGATTATGATTCCATTAAATCAATTATTCATCCTCTATATGTTCTACCATTAGGGATATTAAATTGTTATCTCAACTATTCCATTTCTAGAGTCATGTAACCACTATATTTATGCAACTTCCAACTCTGTGCTTCCTCCATACAAGTGCCACCATTAATTCACATGACATCGCTAGTTGTGACACCTCTAGAGTCAGTCTACAGTTAGACTCCTTCTATATATAGGAATGCTGCTACCATACCATGATATCGTTAGTTCAACCTTTCTACAACCATGTGTTTTATCATTTGATCATGCTACTATCAGATTTGATCCACCATCATCATTATCTCAATGATGTTCTACTTCATTTGAATTTAATGCTTCAAACTTCTAGTTTAGAGGATTTAATGTAGACAACATTATGTTGTTTCTTTAATGATTATTCTGAAACCACTCCAAGTAAGAATTGATGAAAATATTAGGAGTTGCCTAATTTTTATCTCAGTATATTGATTTAGGAAATATTTATTATTATTATTCAATGGATATTTTAACCTGTGGTGCTATATATTTCCAAAGAACTCCTTTCTGAGATATGTTTATTTCTATGTTTCATAGATTTGATATATACTACTACATGAAAGTGTGAATGTGTGTAATATATAGAAGATCAAGAATCCTTTCTAACACTACATCATGAAATGCTTTTCAGAGCATCTATAGATAGAAAATAGAACTTTATGACACTCTCTTTTCCTATAATTTTTAAGAAATTTGTTCGATCTCCCCAGCAAGACATTATATGAGGACATTCCATCATCTAAATCATCACATATCGAGCAGTAATACAACTTCCATATTTTATTATTTCAAATATATGTATTTTCTCTTATAATTGAGTATTGTGATGTAATTCCCTGTTTATTTTAACACACTTAATCCTACACATTAACTAGAGTTTCCTAGAAAAACACTATCAAGTATTTCCTTTTTTATATACCAATGAGAACAAAGGAAGACGTATTATGTGTCTTCTGTTGTATTTTTTCCCACATATAACTATGGAAGAGTCTTTGGGCCGTGAAAGCCTATGTGTTATTGGTTTAATACCCTATCTAGGTTGTGGATCATATTAAAGATTTAATAATCTTCATGGAAACAGGTGATTTCTAAATGAAGAGGATTAAGTATTAGCCTGATTCTTATACTTTGATTACTCAATAGTTTGATATCTCAATTTTTTCCTTATTTTAAAGGTAAATCGTAATTTTTTTAAAATAAAAAAAGGCTTTCACTTTGATATTTATTGTTGAAATGTGTTTATATAAGGATTTAATTGAGTAAATTAGTTTCAAATGTTAAAATAATTTCAAATATTATTTATAACAAAGCCTCAATCCCTCATTGAGAAATGTTTTAAAAGATCAAACTTATATTATTATACTATTTTTATTAACTAATAAATATTAATTTAACATGTGTGGATTCTGTTTTAAAGTTATTTTAAAAGCAATTTAATTGGGCACTAAATTCACCCCCTTACTTGATCTACTCACTCTAACCAACACTATGGATATAAACTATTATGAATAAATATGAATGTCTATATCAAACCCCAATTCCTAATATTAAATAATGAAATAAAGAACAAAAATTTAAATAAAAAAGTTAAGAGAGGATTAGAATCTAACTAGACTAGAGTTGGGGACACAGATTCTAGTGAATAATTTGGTTTATAAAATGAATCATATAACATACATATCATGAAATTATTAAATCAAGATAATGATTTTGATTATTATTCCAATCAATCTAATACTAAAAAGTAACTATTGATGAATTATATGATGATATTAAAATATTAAAATATATATTATCAAAATTTCGAAATTATAAATGGATCATAATAAAATGAATATGAATGTTTTTGAGTAAAATATGGATTATTATTAATAAAACAAGAAAATTAAAAAAGAAAATTAAATAATAAAATGATATGTTCAAATAATTTTTATCTAAAAATATTGCATAGGAAAAAATAAATCTTAAATCCTTATGTGAATATTGTGACATTTCATAAAAGTAAAATGAATGACTCAAAGGGAAAATTAAAATTTTAAGGAAAATCAATATATATTTATATAACATATATTAGGATATTATAAAGTTTTTTCCTGAAATAAATTAATAGAAATAAAACTAAAAACAAATATAATAATTAATTACCTAAAATATAAAAGACATTATTTATTAATAGATATAAAGTAAGCGATTTTAGTGTTATATATTTTATATGAAGAATTAAAATTTATTATGCAAGTGATTTTCTTTTATGTTATTCACAATCATTATTAAACACTTAATATTTCATTTATAAATATTTATCTTCAAGATTACATATTAACACTTTTTTGAAATCTATGTAGGTTCTTAGAAAAAATTAACTGACCCTATTGATCCCAAAGTACCATGGGTTCTAAAATTTTCCTCTAACTTATTTTACTAGATATATTCCCTGGATGATTCAAAATGGAGACTTGGTATATTGATAGTTGACAGTCTAGGAATATTATTGGTGATATATAACACTTTTTATCATATAGTAGATGTGATTGTATTAATATGATTTTAGGAGGCAACTAAAAAGGAATGGTTAATGGTTTTAGTGAAGTTAGTATTCCTATACATGTTAATATTTACAATGTATTATTTTATCAAGGGCTAGAACATAATATGATTATTATTTTACAGTTATGTGATGATTATAGATTTCCTCTAAATGAAAAATTCATTATATTAATATGGAATCTATTTTGTTTTATGCTAATTCAAAATAAGATATTTATTTTATATATTTTTCTAAAATAATTAAGTGAAATTTTAGATGTTTCAATCATCTATAGTTAGATAACATTTAATCATAGGGTATTCTCATTTATTATTATTTTATAATGATATAAAAATTTTCCAATTGTGGACAACGTCTTCTGCTTTCTGAGTAATTACTTGACAACAATCATGTTTTTTATTATTAAATGAAAGGAAAACAATAGATATAGGGTTACAAATTTATCAAGTAAGTTAATTCTATGAGACCTCATGATCGTATTTATCTAGACTTATTGGGACCTGGAAAAATAGAAATTCTTGATTATTATATATGATTTTAGTATATTTACATGGTTCAATTTTCATGCAAATAAATTAGAAACATTAAAAAAATTATTACATATAGTAAATTAGTCTAAAATGATAAATTATAACTAATTATATATATAAAAAGTGTTATTTTGGGATAATTTATAAATCTATATATTAGATATTATGTTGAATAAAATGGTTCTTTTCACCACTTTCCATCCCCTAGAACACCCCAAAAATGATGTAGTTGAAAGGAAAAAATGAACTTCAAAAAAATGGATAAAAAGATGATAAATGAATTCAGAGAACCTAAATATTTTGGGTAAACAATTCTAAATATATCTTTATATGTTTATAATATAAATAAATTAAGGTGTATTCTAATGAAAACTACCTATGAATTATTGAAATTATGGAAATTTAAAGTTGGACATTTTACAATTTTGGTGGTAAAGTAATTATTCTTATAACAAATGATTCTTTAGATAAATATGATGCAAAATATGATGAAGGGATATTTTTTAGATATTATGAATTTTTTATAACTTATAGATTATATATTAAAATAACTAGTTTGTTTAATAATCAATACATGTTATGTTTGATAAAAATATTTAAAGGATAAGTTTCCTAATGAAATTAAAATTGAATAATATATTAGAGATTTTAATTTTGGAGAAAATAAAATTCTTGAATTTAGAGTACCAATTAATTTTGATCATCACCATCATAAAAGATCATGGATAACTAATTAATGTAGTACAATATATAGGGTTATAAGAGAATTTTATATTATATTTCAAACCATAAAATCCAAAAATAATTCCTTAGAAATAAATATAGTACTATATATAGGGTTATAGGATATTTTTATTTATCATAATCAATATAAATATATACTGGAATTAGTTAAAATATTTGGACTTTATTTTAGTAAAATAAAATATACACTAATGAGTACTACTTGTATTTTGAATATTTACGTTATTGGAAAGTACGTTTATGTTAATATTTTTAATGGATTGATTGGTAGTTTACATAATTTTTATTCTTATATGCCTAATTTTATTTTTTGTGTCCATATGTTTTCTAGATTTTAGAGTTAACTATAAATGTATTCATGTGAAAGATTTTAAAATTATTATTCAATATGTTAATGTTTCTTAAATTATTGGTTTATTTTTATTTCTATAACTTCCATTAAAATAAAAAATTATTCTAATTATGATTTTTAATGATGAAAACTAGATTTTAAAAATAATATATGTATGTGTCAATTTCTATGAAAAATATTTTTTCATAGAGTTGAAAAAAAATAATTCTTTATCTATATATATTATGTAGAATATATTAATGTTTATAACAACTGTTATATGTCATTTTGGATAAAGAAAACATTATTTGATTTTGATGTTTATTTTGATATTTTTCATCGTTTCATGATAAATCATCAACTATTGTTATTTATAATAACCATTTATATCATTTTAGAACTACAAATGCTTGAGTATGTCATTATTTTATTATAGATTGGGTAAAAAATATGAAATCTATTTGGAATACGTCTCTTCTAATTATTAATTGCCTAACATATTTATCAAACCTTTGGGTATAGAAATGTTAGAGAAAAACATTTTTGAACAGGGTATAATGGAATAATTAATTTAATATCATATATTCCATTGGTATAAATTTTATTATAATTTATTTATAGCTAGTGATAATAAAATATTTGTTTATTATATGGTTTTGAATCATGTGTTTTGACAGATTTTTACTATTTAACACTTTGTAATTTCATGAAAATATAAACCAATTTTTATGGAACATTGTAGTATTAACATGCTTATATAAAAGTATTACACTATATTTTATCAAAATAGAATTTCATATCTACACAAACATGGTTGGTTATTCAAAATCACTAGTAATTGGGGGGGATTTACTATTTTTTCTAATTTTAATTTATAAATATATTCATTTTTAGAGTACACATATTTTTTGTGTGATTTTTTATTTAAATATAATTTAATTAAATATTACAAAAACATATATATTATAGATTCTAAAATCTAATTATACATTTTGAAATGATATTCCATTAATATGTTATAAATATTTATCATATGTTATAGTAACTTAATATTTATATTTTAGTCTGAGCACTCTATTTTTCCACTAATTTTATCATTTTTTAACATACGTGGAACAATATTTTCTATTGCACATTTTATTTTTATTTCCCTATTATGATCTTGTTTACAGAGATAAATCTAAAAATGGTGGAATTTTTTAATTAATTTTTTTTGTTGAATGTTTTTGAATATTTTAGTTTAGTTTTTAGATAAAAAGGGGGATTATTTTTATCATTTTTGACTATTTTAAAAATAGGGAAGAACAATTATTTTATTTTTTTTTAAAAAAATTATTTAATATAATAAAATTTTGTGATGTTTTTTAATTTATAGTCTGAACTTTTTGGCTAATTACAAAACTAGGGATTGTTATTTAGTAATTTTTGGTTTTATAATTATTTAAATGTATATGATTATTAAGTAGATCCTTTATAAATAATTTATTAATATTTTGATAATTAAAAATCCTCAATTTAATTATTTATGTTTTTTTAACTTTATTATTCCATATAATATAAGTTTAGAAGATAATAATTTATTTTATTGAAACTTGAGATGCTTTTAAAATAAAAAAAGATGTTGAATTTGTTAATCCATTATTTCTTAAATATTATTATCATTTTTAATTTGTTAATTTTTTAAAAATTATTTTATTTTCTAAGTTTCCAATATTTCTTTAATGTATGAAATGAAATATAATACAATTTAAATTACACATAAATAGTATAAATGACTCATATGTATATCATATGACTAGTATACTGATCAAATGACAGAGAAATTACAAGAAATAACTTAACAAATCTGTAGAAGTATTTCATTTTTCAAAAATACTTCCATAACAGCTTCTTTAGAAAACAGTAACTATGATATCCAACATATTTGAAGCTTCATAGAATGAAAAATATCTATAAATATAGATTTAAATAATGGGTTAAAGGGGTGAGATTTACTAGAACTATGTGATGTAAAGTAATTAAGTGGTATGTGCCTATTTTTTGCCAACACCAGTCACCCCTGATCCGGACAACTCAGCCCGCCCATATTAATTCTCGATGGGTGTTTCTAATCCCCACAAGCAGGAGATAATATATAAAGAATTTTAGAACATACCTAGGGAATGGTTTCTCACAATGAAACAACTTGTGATTATGAACCATGAAGATGACATGTCCTTGTCATAGTATGGAATGTTGTGCTCTAAGAATAACAAAGACAAACATTAATAGAAAAAATTCCCATAGTTTCAAATAAAATAAAAATAAATAAATTGATAAAATATCAAACCTTGAAATAAACAAACATTGTTTCTCAAACTGTAATCAAAAGAGAGGACAAGGCAAAACTGTAAAAAAATATAATGGAAAAGATATAGAGTATGCAATACAACATGTTGAATTCAAAATGAATTTTTTTTAAAACAACCATTATTGTACAACTTGAGGCTTAATTACCCACCATATCACCACCATCAGTCTGAAGTCCACTAAAATCAGGGTCCACCACCTCCATGACAAACCATACCTTTAATAAAATCTATACAAAAAATTCTTCATCCACCCGTTTTGTGTATGTATTGTTTGAGTTACACATTCCCAATAGTATCCTACTCTGTGATGAATGATATAAGTATGGATAAAAAATTTCAATCATGCTATTTAGAAAAAACATAATAAGTAAAACATTTATCTTTTAGTATAGGAAATAAAGTATCAATATTTATAAATTCATTAAAAAAAATTAATTTTAGAAAAATGAACAGTTTCATAATATATGCCCCATGGAAAATATATTGACGTTTCTAAGGATATGGGCACCCTAGGTCCTCATATCAAATTTTGAAATAAAGGTAAAATGTTGTGTGCACAAAACCCACTAAGGAGGTCAAGTCTTGACCTAAAATAATGGAATCATTTTACACATGAAACCACATCAATATTGTCGATAATAATTGAATTTCATAGACTAGTGGTGTCATGACTCCAATATATTATAGAAAACATTAATGAAAAACTAATAAGTTTAGTTAGGGTGAGGTTTTCAAAAGGCCTACTTAACACTAGTCTTCCACCTTTAACAACCAGGGCTCACATGTCCTTATTCCTTTTCAATCATAGGTTATTATATTCAAAAATGTATTCCCATAAATGAATAAAAATTTCTTTCCAATTCAATTTATAAATTTATCATTTCAAAAACAATTTAATTCTAAAATCAAAACGGAATATTCAAAACAATTTAAATAGATATCATTGAGATTAGAAACTACAATAGTATAAATTTATTAATTTTAATAATTGTTTTTAAAGAATAAAAATTATATTTTTTTTATAATGAAATACATTTCCATGAATCCACCTACCTTGTAATAAGATAAACTAATCACATATGGATGAACCCCATGTATAATTCTAATAAATATCCAAAATAGGTAACAATTAACTAGAATCATAAAAACCTACAAAACTAGTTTATTCCAACCCCAATCTATAATTTAAACTAACCTTATTGAAGTTATAATTCAATATAAAATATGAGGAATTACTGAGTGGGAGGAGATGACATACTAACTTGAGGGATTCTTTAAGAACCCAGCCAAAATCCCACAAAAACTCAAACCATGATGGTGATAGGAGGGTGCCTTGATTGTTATGGGGAGATAATAGTTGATTTGGGAAAATTTGAGTTGTGAGGATTTAATTTAGATAATTAATTAATTAAATTTTATAAATTTTATGTTCTTGTGAATTCCACGTAGTTTTTCTACACAATTTCCAAAACCAGGCAACAACCATGTGGGTCATCATGAAGACCCAAAATTGGTCACACAAATTTTACTAAGGAGACAAAAAAATTGAGTAATAATTCACAAAATAAGAAAAAATCATATGTTTTGATAGTGGGGGTTCTACATAATTTCCTTACTATTACTATTAATCTTTGGAAAACATTACTACACCCACTAGTTTTTTAAAGACTTTATTTTTAATGAGAAAACACTTGAGATTAAATGGAAACATAAATAAATATATAAAATATGAAAAATAACACCTAAATAACATCATTTGTGTGATAAAACACCACATCATTGTTATTTCTATACATAAAGGTCTAGAAATAATAAAAAGTGTTCATAAAAATTAGATTACATTCCACCTTCATCGAGGATTCCCAATCCCATGTCTCATGAGAGTCATTCACATTTTTTCATAAAATCAAAACCAGCTATATAGGCTTCCCATGAAACATCAGTTCTTGGGAATCGATGACCTGAATTGAATTCTCTTTCATAGAATCCATGTGATCTAAAATTAGATCTTCCTTGTCTATAACATGAGAGTTTTATTGGTTATAACTCTTCAGTAGTAAGGTGTCGAACATATCATGGATAAAAATCAAACAAATAGGTAAATCCAATTATTATTCTACCTATCAAATCCGATTAGTGATCAAAATGGATCTCACATGCCTCATGGGAAAGTTCATCTATTTTTAAATCCATTAGTAAACCAAATAAGGTAAAACTTTTATAAAGAAACCTAGTTTCTAAATTAAAATTCCAAGGTATGTTATCTATAATATACATAGGACTTATAGTTGATTTAATCTATCAGTAGTTACTTCTTGAAGGTCTGAATCTTCATGATCATATCTTATAATAACATTGACCCTAATAAACAATTCCCTCCCATATTAGTACACTATATAGGAGTTTAGCATTATTTTTCATATAATACTTTGATTGGGACCATTTTGATTTTTTAATGGTGACTATTATTATAAGAAAATTCAACTACTGCCAAATGGATGTCCTTTAAACAACTAAAAACAAGGGAACACACCTAAATCATTTCCTCCAAAATTAGGTCAGTCCACTCTATCTAAATATCGATATAATAATGGTAAGAAGTGTAAAGGACAATCTTGGATATTGTTTTCTCCAAAAGTATTTTCCAAAAATAATACAAGAACAAGGGGTCCCTATCTAAGATGACAGAATGTGAAACCACATGTAGTCTAACAAAATTGTAAACATATAGACTTCCTTGTTTATCCAACTCTAGTATGTTGGAAATAGGAACAAATTGGTCTGATTTAGTCACGTGATCAATTATGACCAATATAACATTCATACCCAATGTTTTATAAAGAAATCCAACAATGTAAACCATAAATATCTCATCCCACTTATATGTTAGAATCCTAAGAGTTTTCACTAGGGAATAAAGTCTCTAATACATGACTTTAATATGTTTGGATGTGAAACATCATGAAACACCTCAATGATTCCCCATCATATATCTAGACACCCGAATTACTACTTCATGTCATAATTACATTTCATGGCACTATGGCGGACTTACGACTCAGTCTATAGTCCATCCATCAATTCCACTTTCCTCATAGAAAAATTAACCACATCCCAATTTTTAAAACATATAACATATTAAGAAGATAAATAATATTCCTCTATGGTCTCCACTCTAAATGTTCTCTCAAAATTCTGGAAACACTCATCCCATAGATACTATTGAAGAATGATCTCTATATGTAATGTTGTTAAATTAAAATTGACAATAAACCCAATGCCTTACTCTTCTCTTTCTGCTATATGGATCCTTGAAAATATTCTCATCAAGTCTCATTCATCACTAGATTAATTTATGTCATATGTTGGAAAATTTCTATAAAGGGTGTCATTAACCATGTTCCCCTTTTTAATCATGGATTCAAGGTAAAAATAAATCATACATTCAACCCACCTTCATTATCTTGGGTTCAAACAATCATGGATAAACTGTACACGTACTTGGGTAGTCAAAATAATCTATAAAGTTCTGCTCAAATAGGTAGTTTGATCAATAACGGTGTGTATAAAAACATCCATATTAAGATCATGTGTGTGGTAAATATTTTTAGAGGAATAAAATTCATAGATCCTTAATACACCACATATATACCCTACATGAGTATGAAACCTATCTTTATTCCTGATTCATCATAGTATTCCACATATCCCCAACTAGCCTCTAATATAATCTCAATAAGGTCTATAGTTATACATCACTTCAATTCAATAAAATTATCCTGAAACACTAAACTCCATGAAAACCTCACCCCTTTTGGGTGAGGGTCATTAAAGTTGATTCTAGCTTTGAATATTCCTTTACAAAGAATCAACAATATCCCACTAGATCCCAAAACATTCAGATCTCAAAAATAATTGATCTTCCCAAGGAACGATGAACCTTGCGTTGTCTGGGTCGACTGATATTCCTTCATCCATGACTATATATCCTAAGGATTTTAGTTCCCATATCCAAAATATGCACATGAATAACTTGTAATAGTGATGATGATCATGTATAGTTCCCAATATAATCTATAAATGGCAGCCATGTTCTTATTACGACATACATTAGACTAACCATTAATCATAAAATACAACTATCGATGATTCAAGTTACTTATGAAATATTTAATTTATAAGATATATAAAAACTATATTATAATTTTTCAGTCCTAATGGAGTCACAAGCTCTTAAAAGGGTCCATATTTTTTATAAAAAATATTTTGGGGGATGTAAAACTCCCATACACTCAGATTATGGTGTCCAGAATGAAGATCAATCTTGGAAAACCACTTTTCCCCTTTCAATTTATTGAAACGGTTATCAATATAGGGAATGGGTACTTGGTTTTTTTTCACCTAGTTCATCTTTACTTAATCAATATATCCATAGGGAGACCTTCCTAATTTCTTAGAAAAAAGAATTAGTGATTAACTGGTGGATATGCTTCATCAAATGAGCACATTTAATTATAAATCCTCCAGTTATATATTTATCTCTCTTATCTATACATGAATTGTATTTTAATAATGAAAGGGTATTGTTTATATCCCAATCACGAAATAAATAGAGAAATCAACCTCTCACTCCAGGTGTAAAATCAAGTAGTTAGTTGGAAACACATTCAGGAATTCCTTTACCAGTAGTGAAATATTATATCAGAAGTCACCTTTTTCATCCTTGGTCTGTATGGTGATGATGAATTTTTCATATAACCCACCTGTAAATGGAACTGTACTTCCAGACTTGAATATAGGTCCAAATATGCTTGCTTCACATGAGAAAACCCATTGGGATTTTAGAAGATCATCCAAAACTAATAGAAGTAAATTATTTCTATATAGGTTAACATTTACTTTCTCCTAATAATTATGTAAAATGGTTCTATCTCAAAAATAAGGAAATCAAATTATATCTCCACTTGTATTATAAAATTATACATAAGGGGAAATATAGACCAAATTCAATTTTCTTCCCAAGGGGTGTCAAAAAATAATCACACATGAAAAAATATCAAATGTAAGATTCAATGATTCGAAAAAAAAAATCATAGATGCATGAGTGGGAATCACTAGTGTCAAATAATGCATCAACCATAGAAGATGAAATAGAAATGACACCTCTCACTACCACTGGCCCAATTTTGGAATCTTATGAAGATTTATCCATATTGTATAACTATATAGTATATACCTAGCCCTAGTTTTTACCAATATCCTAGAACCATGGCCTCATATGACTCCACCCATAAGATTAATATTTTCTCAATCATAGTATTTATGAGGTGAGTCCATTCCCCCCTTAGAGAAATTTGGCTGAATTGGGGATCACCATGATTTTTTGGATCATACAACACTCTAGTGGGAGAAACCAACCTTTAAAACCCATTATATATTGATTAGTTTACCATATATATATTATTATATATGTTCACATTGACCTCAAATTCTCATCCCTAACACACTGATAACAGACAAGTGACCCTCTACCCAAGGATGATGGTGTAAAAGAATGTATCATGTTCCTAGTTCCACTTCGACTACCTCTTTTTGATTTCTTGTTCTTCCTCTTCTTCTCTAAATGGTCTCCGGTACTCCCTCAAGAAATATGTGATGCAATGGTCAATCCTCAAATCCCTTCCTTATATATTTCAACCATCAGTTCTTAATCCACACCCTTAACATATATTTGGAGCTTCAAGTGGAATACTTGAGACTATATTTTGAGAAGAAGTCCCATTTCAAATCATTTATCAATAAATATTTCATTTGATATCATATTAGGTGAAAAGTGGAAAATCTATTTTAAAATTTTCACATACTATATAATTTTCTTTTCACATTACCGGATAGAAAAAACTTCCTATGAAATTTCTAAAGCCATTGGGTCTAGATAAAACTACTAGGTGAAAATCACCCTAAAATCATTCAAATCTGGGTTCTAATGATGTTTTACCTAAATGAAATACTCTCAAAATTTCTGGATGCTTCCCTTTATAATAAATGTAATACATTTCACCTTGATAGATTCAGGAGTAACATGAAACTAAAAAAATATTCTATGTATTTTACAATTAGCCACTAACTCTTGGAAATTTTCACTGCTCTAAAATATGGAAGGTTTATTCTTTTAGTTTCTCCTAAAATCAATCCCTCTTTAGGCTTGGATCATCTCTCTCAGTTTGAGTGGGGATAAAACCCTTCGCTGATCTAAATATCAATCTTCCTAAATTATAACCTTAGTAAGATATGGATTGAGTAGTGGATTCTCTCATGGAAATTTGTTTGGAAGGCCCTATTTAGAATTTATGGGTCACCTTAAAAGATGTGTGATGCTAAATAAAATCAAATTAAGAATGAAATTTATAAAAATAAATGATTAAACCATAATATGTAACATAATAATTAATAAAATTTCCAAATATATCATAAAATAAGACAAGATGAACTCAGAAACCATAACACTTCATAACATGAATCATGCATTTAATATTTGTAGATTGAGGACCTCACAAGACTAATAATAGTAAAATACAACCCAAAACCAAACAACCATATCCTAATATCCCATGTTAACTCAAGGGTGTATACTAAGATTGTAGTAAATACACCCATATTTGACTATTACTAGAGCCTTGAAAGTAATATCTTCAATCTTTCCTATCTCCCCATGTAATTTAAAACAAAAAATAGGTTTTGGTACCACTTTTTCATGATCTGACCCTATCCACCCCGGAGTCAGGCACCCTAGTTATCCTATTTGATCACTCTTTTCATGATTTGTAGAAAAATGGAAGAAGTTTTTTCCCTTATGATTTGACTAAATATTTATTTAGTGGAAGTTGCAGATGATATCATAGAAAGAATGGAGAATTAATGATTCAGTGGGAGTCACTGAGTAAACATCTATTATCCAGAAAAAATGGATGCAGGGAATGAGATGAAAAAGTGAAACAATTTTCAAAAATTAAATTAAAACAAATGAAATTACATAATTAATATGAAACAACATGTCGAGGTTGGAATTCTGATCAGATATTATTAAAATATTTTTTCATTTGCGTTGGATTTATTAATGAAATGTATTTTCCATAGGGATAAAGTCAAATTATTATTTCATGGTCTAAAAACAAATAATTACATGATTAAAAGAAAAATTCCTTCATATGATGGTTAATTACTGAAATATGTTCAGCTTCTTTACCCCTAAAGCAAACGACAATGGGCTCACCCAATAGTCATGGATTTTCTCATTGCAACTCCTTTATTTTTCTCCATTAGTTTTATTCTTGGTATGATATGGAACCATTAGTGAACAAGGAATTATACTCATTAAAGAAGTTATAAACAAGAATCATAATTAAAACAATACATTGTGATTTAAATTAAAAATCACTCAAAATCATTATTGCAACCCCAAAATAAGGTAACTAGACTCTTATGACCATAGTCATGGTGTACAAATTGAGATAAAACTTAATACCTTCCATTTATATGATAGGAATATGAGGTAATAGTTAATTACACTAAACATAAATTGAAAATAGGAAAAGAGAACATAAAATGGATTCAGGGAAGATTCAAATCGTAGAGTGGAAACTCCTCCCCCTAAATATCCTGCCAAAAGTAGGGAGGGATACCATCATATTTATTGAAAAGAAGACTAATAGAATGTAACTTAATGTAACTGGCATATTTCCAAGTCAAACTGACTTGGATATGGTTTCTCTTCTAGTAGGTGAGTTGTGTACTGCTCCTTGGCATTGAATGCATCATTGGTCAGTTAGTGGGGATACACTGCATGTAGTGACACCCCACATGGCATGTAGTATCAACTTTATCCACCAAATACTTCCATAAGGGAATACACGACATGTATAAAGTTAATACATGGTGTGTACAATCTATCTAGCTACATCAGTGTGTACTCGACTGGATGAAACTTGTCTGGTTAGGGGTACAAAACATGTGATCATAAAGTACACATCATGTATATGTGAACTTTTCCTGTCATCTCTCCTAATTTGTGAATTTTACTAGAATATCATAAAATATCAACCATAAAAAATATCATTTTATTTACAAAACAATGTGTATCTGTGAAAACATGTTTTAATACTCAATAATATGTATGAAAGTTTATACCAAAATCTGGCACATCAAACTCCTCCACACTTTGCCATTTTCTTTTCCTCAAGAAAAACTCAACATCAAATTAATAGAATCTATATTCTAAAAAGGAATCATTCAACTAATAAAACTTATAAATTCTACATCCATTTTAGATGAATTTAAAAGTAACAAAAAATATTTCAATTTCAAAGATATTAAAATCATGCCTCATTTATAATTTAATTAAACATTTTCTTCCTCTTTTATTCACATTGTTCAACTTTTCATAAATACACATTCCACTTAATGAATAATGGTTTTGGAATCCTTCTACCCAAATGAATATGTGGAACTCTCCCCCACACTTTATTTCATGGTCACTCACCAAAATATGCCATGAATAGCTAGATTCCCTCTTATAAGACCAATGAATAATCATGAAAAATTATAAAAGAATTAGGGTAGGGAGGATTAAGAGGATTGTAATATGGCTTCCTATCAAGGGATTTCATGGTTTATATGGTTTTCATAAAGGTTATATGTATGGTGGGTATCAATGTAAAATGGGATTAAAATTTAAATCATATGCCTCAATCATTTATGTGATTCAAAAATATCAATGTATTGAAGAGAAATACTAGAATGTTCTAGAAGTAACGCATATCCCAAGAATATCACATGAAAGATGGTATGAGAAAGAGTATGCCAAGAGGATTAGAATAACTTTCCAAAATGAAGAAACAAAAGGTCAATCAGGTTCTAAAATTAATAAAATTGATTAGTCTAATAAATTCAAGTGTCCAAGAATTTAAATAAGAAATTATTCTATATCAGCAATCTTTTTAAAATACATTAAATTTAAAATAATCTCATAACTTTTTTAATTCCAAATTATTCCTTTAATATTTATAATTATAATTAATCAAATAAAATTATAGTTTAAAATATTTTATCTATTAATGATGAATCCTAGATATGTTTAAGTGAAAAGACAAGTGTATTTGGAGACTCCCCACCCCCATGCTTAATATCACACAAGGTCCTCTACATGAAACACTAATGAAAAGAATATAATGGGGACAATGAAAGTGGGAAAGGGCAAGGAGAATTAGTTAATGAAGTGACATGAAATTAATGTAAGGAAAAGATACATAAAAATAATACTCCCCATATGATGAGATAAAAGAGGAAAGAAGTGGGAAACGAAAGGCCAATAACTCCATAGGGTACCTACGATTGTCGATGAAATAGAAAAAGAATTTTTCATGCACATACACTACCACATATCAAACATTCCACCAATGATATATATGTATAAAATAGAAATGTTCAAAAAAATAATTGAGTCACCTTATAGGAGGCACTATCCAAATAGGTGGATCTAGAATAATAGGATCTACTATAGTAGAAACTGTATGAATTAGTTATGCGGTCTGTTTCATGGGATAAACTGGAATGTCCAAGTTGGAAGTAGTAGTAGAAGTTGTTTCATTTAATCCAGTAATGGAGAGAAGAATTGAATCCATATCCAAAGTTTTAAACTAAGTGATGTCGAATCCTAAGGATCATAATGAGGAGGAGGTGCTAGAATAACTGGTAATCCCAAGTTCTAGAGGATGAGGAACAATATGCTCCCCATATGGGCATCTGTTTGATCTAAGACAGTTTGGTGGTTCCAAAACAGGTTTAGACAGTGGTCCTGTGTGTTCAGAAGGAGGGAGATGGGAAGATTAGCAGAGGGTGTGGGTGGCGGTGGGGTTGTATATGGTCCTGAAGAAGAAGGTATGGAAGAAAATGATAGAAGTGCATAATAAGGAATGTTTGTTTGTGGAGAAGGGATTTCTACTGGTGGGGGGTGAAAGATGATCAGCAACACTGATGGGGTCAAGTGGGTCATAGCTCACCCCAGTAGTAGCTAGGGTGTCTTGTACATGAACAAATCCATCTCCCTAATTCTTGACAATCCACTTGTGGATAATCACTATCAAGTAGATAAGATGGTGAGTGACTGAGTGTTCATTAGAAAGATAAGGCACAATCACCCCCCAAGTGGGGTGATAATATTGTGGGGCATAAACCACTGTTTTGGTTTCCATGACGGACATGGATCATAGAGTGAAATTAGGAGGTAGAAATAATTGGGAGTTTTGGGTTGTCGTGCCAGACTATATAGGTATAAATCTCTATATCACATCCTAACATGAGACCTATATCCTTGAAGGTGGTGATAATAATAGCTCCAAAGCAATGATGGGTGAAATTAAGAGGATGGGAAATGACTATTGTTTTCTTTTGGGAAGTGGGGGCGTACTTGTGGTCAAGCCCAACAACTTCTCCCCACATGGAAATATGGTTAGAGCACTCAGGGTGGGTAAGGGTGTAAAAAGTGTGTTGGGTGGCCGGATGAGGGTAGAATTTGCAACCTCTGCTGAACTCATCTATGGTAAGAGAAAAATGACGTCTTCCCTACCTGAATCGGATAGGGGTGGCTGTATATCTAGGATTCGGGTGGTATGTGGGACCATAAAACTCGATAGTTACAATGAACTCCAAAAATAAATCACGGAATATAGGAGTGATGACTTGGAGTGTGTCTAGAAGATATGTGTTCTTGAGGAGATCCTATATCTCCTCCAAGATGCCAAGGCTCTATGGAACACTAATATTGAGTATGTGGCCCCTCATATGTATAATTCTCCATGAAAATCATTACATCCTCTCTATCATAGGATGTCTCTCATTTAAAACTACATAGGGGTGTGGATGAGGTCTCATAGATTCCAAAGATGGCTAGGGTGGAGCCTCATCTATTGTCATATAAGGTCCAAATATAGAGGATGTGGATGGATAAGAGGCTAATATAGCATACTCAGAGTTCGTTCCATCTATGGATGGTGGTCTGATCATAGAATGTATCACTGCGATCATGCTTGATGGTTCAGATGGTTTCCCACAAGTAGCAGGATCTGCAGTCCTAGAACCCTCGACAGCTGTGGCAGATGTGGTCATGGTATAGGGAGGATCAGTATCCACTGTAGATGGTGTCACAGTGCCATCTAGATCATTGGATGCCAAAGGTCTGTGGTCCAGTATGATAAAAGGATGTTTCACCAAGGCTGGCAGCTGACACACTGTAAGATCTAGTCCTTGTGCATGTGACCTCTAGAGTCGGATCTGATACGGTCACTCTTCATCAGTAGTAAGTGTGGGATGATTCCCACTTTCTCAATCACCATCTTCCATATATTAAATGGAAAAATATGAAAAAAAAGAAAAAAAAACTAAAAGAAAAGAAGAATAAGTTAGAAAACCAAAAAAATAGAGTACACTATGTGTCGATAAAGAATACAATGTGTGTAGTATCACCATGTTGCCAAATAATGTACTATATATATATATGATGAGTAGTAATTTTTTCATAAAATAGCTAGTCCATATAATTTAATATGTAATACATGTTATGTGGGAGAACATGGGGTGTTGGTCGGGTAAGTGCGCATACACGAACTCATAATGGGGGCATAAAACTAAGTACACTCCGTGTGGAGGTCCTATATGGTGTGTGGGAGTATATGGAATCCAATTTGTGTAGCCTTATTGAAATAGACTTGGCTATCAAGGAACTTTTACATGAGGTTTACCGAACACACACATCATGTGTGGGTACATGGGGTACATTCTGTGTTGTATCAGTACACAGGTTTCTCTTCAAGGTCAAAAAGTGGAACTACACACTGAATGTACCAAATGTACATGCCCTGTTTTTGTAAAATGGGATAAATAAGTATGTGTGGTTGTGTACATAGTGTACAAAATGTGTTTTTATTCATTCAACTTGTGAACTAATGGTTTGGATCCAAACGGTCACCTAATCCTAAAATCGCCTGAAATGCATGTAAATCACCGAAATAAGGGGCATATATGGGAATACCTGGATCGAGCCTCATAATGGGGATTATAAATCATCCTAAAATTCACCCAAAATAGGGATGGATAGAGGGGGGTCTGAGAGGCGTATAGAGGAAGATCCAGAAGAGAAATTAGAGGGGGGGTCTTGACACGGGGTCTGCCCGGTTAGGGCTCCCAAATTTTACAGCCAGAAGAAATGATATTTATAGATACACACACTACGTGAGTTTTTCAATTATTATTAATATTATTATTAAAATTATAGTTATTATAATAAAATCTATAATATTTATTATTTATAATTTAAAAATAAATATAAATGTATTTTATTTAAAAATGAAAAATAAACCTATACACATAATGTATCCGAGAAATACACATTGTGTTTTCTAAACTTATAAAAAGATAACTACAAACATTGTTCAAGTTCTGGGGGAATGATTCAAACCAGTGATCAACTAATCTGAATGCAAGACCTCAACCACTTGAGTGGAGGTTTTCATGTTTAAATCTTTTATTAATTGTATATATATTCAATGTAGAGTTTCATCGCTACATGTGGAAAATAGAATGCATGACATGTGGTTTTAATTATGAAATATTTGGATGAATCGAGGTTTGTCGAGTTCAAACCTAGGTATTTTGAACCCTAGGATATGAATTTTACAATCAACCTACATTATCCATGGGTGATTTTTTTTCTGAAAATTTTTAAGGTATTAATGAAAACATGGAGCACACAAAATAAACCTAAATACACACTGTGTGGTTTTATTATTGTGAAAAATTATGGAACTAAACTAGTTTATAGGACTCAAAACTGGGTATTTTGGATATGTGGGTTATGACACTTCCAACCAATTCATCCCCACCGTGGGTTTTCCCTTATTTTGAATTGGTTTTATTTTATTTTGAAAACATATCATAGGCCATTTAATTAAAACATGGGTTCAAAAATAATGAACCATCTACCAAAGGTTGGCATGGAGCGATTTGAAGCGCTGATCACTTAGATACACTAAAGTGTCCTTGCCATCCACACGGTTCTAATATCTATTTATTAATTTAATTAATATTCATTTATCCAAAAAGTTTTATAATAAAAAAATTTAATCAGAAAGGTGCATCCCATGTAACTAAGTATACATGGTGTGTATGATTGTTTTATTCTTATTTCTACTATGGATGAGTGAAATGGTGGTACATGATGTGTTTAATGGATGTGCAGACCAAGTTCTCATTAGTAATAGAAAATAAAGAAATATTGAAAATAATATTGGCTAGGTTTCCACCTAGAAAGTGCCTTTGTTTTAGGTCTTTTCCATGGCCTGAGTTACAACTACATACCCATAATTTGAAGTTGGATGTGGTTTTTTCAACAAAAACCACCACATGTATTTGGAACCTTCATCTTGTATCCAATATTCTTGAAATTCAGGTGTTCTTAGAGGTGGCTTGCAGTGCACTACTCTGGGGATAGTAGAGGCTGGAGGTGGATGTGTTTCTTGGTTTTATCAAGTACATCCACCACCACCTGAGGTTCCTATTTTGGAATGCTAAAGACCTTAAAACAATCACACGAGTTCTCCAAAGCAGGTATGTAATAAATTGAGGGGTCTGAAAGAATGTATTAGATAAATTCATTATTTATATCTTGTCATGTGTCCTTATATTAAAAGTTTTAGTTTTTAAATTTAGTCTCAGAAACATCTTGTGAATGAATGGTGGAGCCCACATCATAACATGTCACCTCAGTTGAAAAGGGCATAGAACACTGAGCCCCAGACTCAACCAGGGTATCAAAATTGGAAATTATCTCAGAGAGATGCTCTAACGTATTTACAAGTTGACTCAACCTTGTGGATTGGTCCAAATGACATGTGGTAAAGGCCTCCATCATTGATAATAACTTTTCCTTATTACCCGAATATGGTTTTCGAGGATAATAAGATAAGGGTGGTGTGAAAAATGTACATGGATTTTCCTTGTATTGGACCACATCATCCATGTATAGTTAATAATATTATGGGTAATAGTACAACTTCACTAGATCATGCGGATAAAAATCCACTTCTAGTGGATTGTACCATTCCCCAGTTGAGTAATAATCCATGGGATATGGGTTTAAGGTCCCAAGAAAAAAGAAATAATAAAATGAAAATTAAAAGAAAACTCAAGGTAAACCAACCTCAACTCAACTTGAACTATTTAATTATGTCACTTCCCTCATAATTATGCCATAATTTAACTGCTCCTATCATTAGGTGCAAAAAATTTAAAGAATTTTTTTGTTACCTTTTAATCTAACTATCTAGGTAGTTAGGGGCAATTGGGGTCGATCCCACAAGGAGAACAGAGAAACAATGATTCAGTTTGATTTGGTGAGTCTACGTCAATTATCCAAAAATAATGGAAAAAGGGAATGAGATGAAAAAGTGAAACAATTTGTGAAAAATAAATTAAATTAAATTAAAATAATTAATAAATAGAAAATAGAATTTCTAGGTTTCAATTATGATTAGGTATTGTTGAAATATTATTTCTTTAGCATTGGATTTATTAATAAATATTATTTACCATAGGGATTCGATAAAATTATTTTTTATTGGTGTGAAAATATATGTTTAAATTATTTAAAGAAAAACCCCTTTTTCTAGTGATTAATTACTTACAACTTGTTGAGGTTCCTTACCCAAAAGGAAAGCGGAAATGGTCTCACCCAATGGTCATGGATTCTCTCATGGAAACTGCTCTAATATTCTCCATTAGTGTCATTCTTGGTCAGATATGACACCATCAATGAATAAGGCATTAGATTCATTGAAGAAGTTGTAAAAAATTATTAACAAAAAAAAATTCATGATTTAAATTACAAATCACTCATAATTATTATTACAACCCCAATAAAAGGGAAATAGCCTCTTATGGAGAAGTTCATGGAGTATTAATTTATCCAAAACTCAATCCCGACCATGGATATGAGAGAAAGAAGAGGGAATAGATAATTATGAAAAATATAAATAAAAAACATGAAATAAAAACATAAAATGGATTTAGGTAAGATTCAAATGGAAAAGCAGTAGCACCTCCCCCTAAATGTCTAACCACGAGCATGGAGGACTTTCCACGTGTTTATAGAAAATAAGATTACATGGCATGTACCTTAAAGTACATAGTTTTTAGTCAATCCAACTTTACTTGGATATGGTCTCTCTAGTAGTACATGAGTCATGCACTACTCCTTGACTTTGAATGCATCGACAGTCGGTTGGAGGGTGTACACGGTGTGTAGTGCCACCCCACCTGGAATGTAGTATCATCTTCGAAAACCAACATTTTCTGTAAGGCAATACAAGATATTTAGAATTTTAATAAAAATGTGTGTGGTCATTTTGGAGATATGGATGTGTACTCATCTGGCCTAAATGTGTCTGGGTAGGGGTACACGGTGTGTGTAAATAAATTACACGATGTTTTTATGTTCACTTTTTCTATCGTCTCTCCTAATTTTTTAATTTCATTGGAACATTCTAATAGATCAACAAGAACACCAAAATAAATAATTTTATCTACAAAAAAATGTGTATCTACTGAAAAACATGTTTTAATACTCAATAATAGGTATGATGATGTATAAAAAAATAAGGCACATCACTATTCAAAGGGTGGAAGGGTGTTCTCAATATGTATGAGCTTAAAACAAGAACCTCTGAATCATAGGACATAGCATGTGAAATGTTTTCCCAAATGAATAACCTCACGATTATGAATGACAATTCTGTCATACATTGTAATATATAATAAATTAAATCCATATGAATGACATATACATACATTAATATATATTCTACCCATAGTTCCACAACATCTCAAAATATATAAAGGGAGAAAACATTAAACCATGACATAAATAATGTTTTCTTCTCACAAAGTATTCAAAAAATAGAACAATCCAAAACAGTAAAATGGTGAAAGTAAAGGTATCGAGTAAATTATTCAATACATCTAGGCCTAATAAAAAAATGGCCAACAATCCCCACATTACAAGAGTGTTAAGTTACCGACATTTCAGAAATATATGTATGAGGTACACTATAATGTATTTATACTACCACTAGGATAAAACTTTATTTTAGCTGAATCTATCCAAAAAATACTAAATACATTTATTGTGTGTATGTAGGGTGTGATAAAACATTTTATAATAAGATCCCACAATATTATCCATAACAAAACTCATAATAACAAATTAAAAACATCCTTGTTTTAAATAAATCATAAGAAGGTAAATATTTAATATATTATAGATAAAAAAACTTACAAGAAAAATTAATTAATTTAATGAAACAAATTATAAATAAGTAACTATTTATTATATTAATAAAAATGGGAAGGACCATATGTTTTATAAGTATTCATACACCCTATGTCTTTGTATCAACATTAAAACTAAATTTCAAACCAAATATGTGCACCAAATGCTAAGATGATTAGTCCTTGGCCTAAAAGAATAGGGTCTTACTACACATGACATTCTATCTATATAGTTACTAGAGAGTGAAATTTGTATACTATTGGTGTGGTGAATCCCATATGAGGGACCATGTAATTAATCCAAAACTAATATTTTTAGTTAGTGTGATATTTTCCAAAGGGATACATAACACTATTCATACCCTCTTAGCATCTCAGTCTTGCATGTTCTTATTTAGTTTGAAACATAATTCATTCCATTTAAAATGGTCTTCCCATCATTGATTAAAAAATCATATCATATTCAATGTATAATGTAATCCTTTCAAGACAAATTTCATTATCAAATAAAAATAAAACATTTTAAACAATATTTAGAGACACCTTTGAGCATAAAAACCACCATATTATAGATTTAATATTTTAATACATTTTTTCAAATCATGGAAAGTACATTTGTTTCATAAATAAATCATTTTACATGAAACCACCTAACATGAAATAAGATAATCTATTCTCCTATAGATGAAATCAGTTTGAAGTCCAATAGGGATATTAAAGGACTAATAATAAACTAAAAACATCAAAACCTACATGACTAGGTTCAGCCAACCCCAAACATTAGGTGAACATAACATTGAAGGGGTAACTTAAGAGAAATAATAAGAAACACCAAAGATAATGGAGAGGAGAGACTTACATTAGGAATTCATGGACAACAAAGACAAAATCCAACTAAAAATCATGTGAAGAGGGAGAGAGTTGAGAGTGTCAAGTGTAGTGGAGATCCATGAGTTCATTGAGGAAAATGATAGGTCTGGGTATTTAATTTGAAGAAGTTGGGAAAATAAATTTTATAAATTTTATGTTCATATATTGTATTCATGACTTGGCCACATGGTTTTCCAAACCTTGTGCCAACCATGTTGGTCAATCGGAAGACCCAAAATCATCCACATAATTTTCCAAGAGATGTCCCATGGTTTATGTAACCATGAAAAAAACCATGAAAAATCCTTTTATTATGATTAAAGAGGGGTATCTTACTTTCCACATGAATTTAGTTAACCATTTAAAACTATGTTTCATGAACTATTTTTCCACAAAATTTAATTTTTAAGTGAAATTTCTTAGAAAAAATGAAAGCATAAATAAATTAATAAAATAAGAAAATTAACACTTGAACTAAATCATGTGTATGATTGTTTTACACTACATGACACATCACACATTTGATAAAATTATTGTTCTGGTCTTCTTTGGTGGATTATACTAATCCTAAAGTGATTCAACCTTCTTCAACATTCAATGATTTAATTGTTTCCCTTTAGTTCTATGGGATTTTATTTTAACAATTATTTTCATTTATTCAAATTATGGTGCTTTTTTTACATTCAAAAGTTAAAATATTTTAGTTATATTACCCATCAAATTGTACATCTAGATTATACCTCTATGTTGAAAAAGGAATGACTCTACAGGTTATACCACCAAGGTTAAAAAAGAAGTTATTCTGTTTGTGACTCTAAGTTGAAAAATCCCATGTTGTAATGATTTTTGACACACTTTTAATACTTTCTTATTATGCTGGTTTTTCCTCCAATAAAAAAATTAATTTTAATTTGGTTTTGAATCCACTAAATATTTCAGGAAGTTAGTGGGTTATATTCCTCTCTAGGATAAAGATTAGTGAAGGGTATACTTAAGATAACACTGAACTAAACTACATTAAAAATATACTATTTCCAAAAAAATTAATTTTTACACTACTCAAATAATTATAAACTCTAATATAATCATTAAAATTTTATTTTCTAATTAGTTCACCCAACTCATGGTCATTTGGTCAACTAACTATCTAGGAAAAATAGATCAGTTGAATGTGTTCTATAATTCTATATGAGGATGTTTTTTGGGATTATTAGAGATCCATTTTCGCTAATTTCAATTCTAGGATGATAATTTTTAAATATGGAGAGGATTTAGTGTCTTTGGATTCTTCTTGTGAAAGGATTCAATCATCCTTCAGTTTTGGATCCATTAAATTTTAATGTGGTAAAAAAGGTATTTCCCACCAGTAATCAAACAAGATATGTTATTTAGTGTTTTATTATCCATGGGATAAAAAGTCTACCCTTGTTCTATAATATTTAAAGATTATGATCATGTAATATTTCATAAGATATTTTATATTTATAAAATAAATATAATTTATTCCCATGAGTGTGAAAGGAAATATATCGTTAACAATGTTCTGAATGTAAATTGTGACCATGTGATTAATTCTAGAATTGGTATATTTTACCTAGGTGAGGTGGAAACTATGACTGAATTCTAGGTCCAGGTATGATCCATTATTTATATTTTTATGTTTTTGATTCTCATGGGTTAATTGTAATCATTTTCATGATGAAGGGGGGTATTTTACTTATTTATGTTGGGAGATTGAGGGAGATGGGTAGTTAGAGGAGTTCACTAACCACGGAGTTCTATTAGATATAAATCTAGATTTATCAGAGATATATCATGGATAGTTTGTGTGGAACCTTATAGCTTATACGGCTCAACATGATTTAGGAACTATTATTTCAGTTTATACCACATCATCATTTTTCATATTTATCTAATTATATTTCTAATTTATTTTTTTGGATAAATATTCATTGTTGGATAATCAATTTAAATTTTAGCATGTTGGTTTGTATTATACACAAAATTTCATCATCTAGAATTCCAAGTCACATAACTTGTATAGATGGAACACAAACTTTATTGATCCTTAATGCTTCTATTGTAGAAAAACCAATACACACAACATATAGGGTTTATTAAAATTGTTTGTAGGATTGTTGGGTATGTTACATGGTATATGGTATAGTACACATTCATACACCTCATGTGAAATACATGGTATGTTATATTACATTCCATATCGTTCTACTAGACATAAATTAGTCAGAGTACATGAAAAGGGAAAACCATAGATTACACATACTATTTGTTTGAGAATTCATTTCATGTAGTTTAAGGTTATTCAACTTAGTGTCTTATCCATAAAGATTTATTAAAACATAGGTATTTCACATCATTTATGTTGGGTGAGCATGCAATTTTCTTAGATAATACACAATGATAATATGTTGGTGCATGCCTAGAGGGAGGTGTTCGGTGTGGGTGTCATGTACACCAAGTTGTAGACCTTATAATTTCCCCCCAATGAGGTTTTATTTATTTTCTTTCCCTATATCTTTATTTGGACAAGTATATAGTCTATATTGAGTGTTCATTGGTGAGTACCTCTTATCTAACAAAGGACATTGACATTGTTTTATGGGTTTGTTAGGGAACTATTTTATTTAGGTGAAGATGAATGGATATAAATGATGATCCAAATATTCTTTTGGGAGAGTACACAACCCTTTTATATATTTGATATTTTTACATGATACCCCCACATATGTTTATATATTAGTGTCTCTAGGAGTTTGTTTCCAGTTGTTGGTTCTATATTAGGGGATGACAGAGAGATGGATATAGGAGTTCAGGCTAGACCATCTTATTCCCCTCTACAAATCAGGTTAGTCCAAACAGACTTCTTAAAGGATAAAAAATTATATAATATTCCCTCCTTCTCATGCACCCCAATGTTTGATTTGGAGTACGCTGGTGGGACAATATGAATGGTTGTATTCAATATCATTGTGTTAGGTTCTACATGGACAACTTATGTTGTAGGTTTTGGATACACTATCTTCCATGTAGTAACCTATGAATTACTATAGGGGATTTAGTGAGATGATTATTGAGTAATCTTGGTGTATCCTTTACCAAACTCATGGTTTTAATGACTGTAAGGCAACAGTGGTCTAGAGATGGAATTTTCACACTCCCCTAGGATTAATTTTGGTGACAACATTTTGTATAATCATTTCATTAATGGATCCAGTTCTACAATAATTATTTGGGGTGTGGGTCCTAATATTAACTAGTTTTATTGGATCCCCATAATAATGTAGGATATCCTTTACATGGATAATAATCCTTTTATAATTGACCAAAAGATGTTATTCATGGGATCTCAATAAAATAAAAAGTCTTTTTAGACATCCCTTTTTCATGAATAAGATATTCATTATCTGGATGGATATCGTACACCTCTATATTTATTTTATATTAGGGTGAGGAAAGTGGTCCAATATAGGGGTTGGTTACTCCCTCAGTAGATTTACACATTTTGACAAAGAGTGGGTCCCCTAATATTATTGTGTGTAGTGAGACCATTGTGATGGTATTTGAACGACATGGGTGGTTTTAATTATAGGTAATTTGGAACCACTTTGAATGTTTACTAACTTTGGAATTCTTTGATTCCCCCATTTCAATTTCATATCCATGATAGGATTATTTTGGATTTCATTTTGTGAGGATAGTTCAGTTTCCTAGGGACCTTTTCTGAACAAGGTTCTACATGTACCACTTTGATATATTTATCTAGTGGAGATGAGCTGAGTGGATGGGGATAAACCATAATGTTTTTTGATCTCTTATTTAGTGTATATGTTTTTCTCAATTCTCGTTTTTGGTCCTAGAAAAGTTGTGGAGGCATGTTTTCAATCTAATTGGATAGGGTAGGGAACTCTCTAAGGGAATAATGTTTTGGTCACCCATCTTTGAGTTTGGTAAATCTATTATCTAATATAAAACACTTTTAGTGAGAATTGGGTTTCCTACTTTAATCAAACTATAATAATTGGATTCTGATTGAAATATGTTCTAATGGTCCTTATATGGATTGAGGTGTAATTATAGGAACAATTATTTATTAGTGAGTCTAAATCATCACCATACATATTGGATGAGTGGAGATTTAGGTTCATGAAATGTTTCCCATAGAATTATATTCACCTTATAGTAGTATTCTATTTTCCATACTCTATCCCAGAGGTGTGATATGGTGATTTGGACAGTGAAACCTTTATAAAAACATGGTGTAGTTGACCTTCCATTTCATGGATGTGCATGGTGGTAGATTTTTTACCTTATGTGGAAATTTATTTCTTGGGTGATCATTCCATGGATCTAGTATATCATCAGGGTATTCTACTCTCCTACAATAAGAAGTGAATCTATATAATCCTACCTATCTTGATGAACTCCCTCTTGTTTTGAGTTTGGTTGTAGAAAGATTTAGTCCTTGGTTTTGAATTGACCTGTAGCCTGAGGCCCTTTATGTTATTTTGTTTCCTTATGATGTATGTTTATACTCACTCCATTATAGTCTTTATACCCACACATGTTGTTTATATGCATATTGTGTGTAGGTTTGTGGTGATTTTTGTGGTCATGGAGTTGGTAGAGTCAGGGAATTAGGGAGACCATTGGAATTCATAATAGGAAGTTATTAGGTTTTTGTTGGCTTGGTGTTGTGATTTTACATCCAAATAAGTTGATATCTATTTATATTTTGGGAATATCAATCATTCTAAATCTCCCCCATGTTCAAATATTTATATATAATTTTTAATGGGGTGTTTATAATATATGCATGAATGTGAACATTCAACTAGTTATTTATATCATGCATGGTGGTTATTATTAAGGTTATTTGGTGATATTCATTTAATAAATGTTTTATAGGATAAGGTCTTGCATATAAATAACTTTCTTTCTTGGGGTTATTCAAAAAACTAGGCATATTAATTGTGGTATTTGGGTGGTATACTCTAGATAACATCAATATAGGTGGGGAATTTATGGGTTTGGTTGAGTCATCCTCATATGGTGAGAACTTCCCTCCATACACCAATAAGCACCCTAACCTTCCAATCATCTGTTAAAAAAACATGGAAAACATTTCAATAAATCATAAAAACTACCAACCAATAAAAACTCATACATTTTGTTTCCTAATTAAACAATCACATGATTCTACCTTTAGATATCTCTAATGAACAACTCTCATGGGCCACACAGAAAACCAGTTCTTAAACCCTTGTTAGATGAATTTAAAAGTGTGACTTATTTTTTATTTGCATAAGATTGGGTTTTTAGTATTCAGTGAAGTTTTTTTGGTTCAATTTGTGTTGAAAATAATTTTTTTAATTCAATGAATATTTTAATTAAATTTTTTTAAAAAATAGTGGTCTGAGATCATATATTCCCTCACATACATGTTATGTCATTATACATTCAAATTAACAATCTTGTTTAATCACTCTAATCAAATGAAATCTCAAATAATATCTTTCACTTTTTAATTTTTAATTTATTATTGAAATGAAATAATAAATATATACCATACTATTTCTAATCATAATGATCAAATAACTTTCATCAACTCCGAACGAAACCTAACTATATGGGAAATAAATCAGGTTTAGGGAGCTTATGCCTAGAAACCCAAAATATGAGGAGACGAATTTCAATAACAAGATAAATAAAAACCTCCTATTATAATTTGTGCAAAACTTTCAATTAAATCTTGTAATATATTATAAATTAATAATCACTGAAATATTTAAAATTAGTGGGGAAAATATCCTCCGACAGGACACTCTGGTTCTAATGGTCCATAACTAGAGTGGAATTTTAGTAATGAAAGAAACAAAACTAATCTCCAAAAGAAGTATATGAAGCTCTCTTTATTTACTTTACTATTTTTTATTAGTGAATATATTCCCCTTTTAAAAAATAGATAAAATATTAGAATCATCTATATTTAAGATTCTTCATCTTCCTTTCATGGATTGAATAGACTATTTTTATTATTTTATCATGCTCAATCATCTCTTACTATACTCAAAATCATCTTGTGATTTAATTCCCAACTCATATCCACTTTGAATACATACCCTTGTATAGTTTTAAGGGTGAATATTTCTTAGTATAGAATATTCTTGAATCTTATAGCTTTATAATCCCTTCCAATTATATTCATCATCACTAACACTTAAGATGATTTCAGGAAGAAAACTTATGATCATTTAACCTTCTTTAGTCAGGCCACATGAATGATGATGTGTGTTCATTCATGCCATATTTAGTTTGGGAATTTCATTTTTAATTACCTATGGTTTGGAAGTGGTTGTTGGATAACCCTATTTAAAAAATCTAAAAATGGAACCCCTATATGTTCTGATAACTTATAAATCATGTCTCTTGTATTTATGTGAAACAACTCTTAAATTCCAGCCAAACCTCTCTAAGGGATTGAATATTATATCAATTTAAATATCATAAATAACTCATACATTATTTATCCTTACATTTACCACCCCAACATCAATAACTCTTTTTTCTACCACTCTTAGTTCAGATAGTTTATGATAATTTCTAAACTTGAATCTGAAACCCATAATAAAACAAACTATGTGTATTCATTGTCTATTTTATTTCATAATTGAATATAAAACAATAAAAATAAAAATAAAAATCTAGTTAATAGTTTGAACCCAAAATTAAAAAATAAATGTAAGTTTTTTCAATTAATTAATGATATTAATAAAACAATTATAAATGATGATTAAATAAAATTTCTATTTTAATTCAAAAATAATTTTATTCCACGATTTTTACCAACTAATAAAAATTTAAGTAAAATAAATTTAAAAATTGAAAAAATGAATAAATAAACTTTGAAATTTTTTGGATTGATCTATCTCCTTTGAACTCAAAAAACTACATGTTATTATATTTTATGTCACTCACACACCCTCCTCACCAATACTGACAAGTTATATGTTCTAAAAACTCAAATAGATGGGGTAAATTTAATGGAAACACATACCTAGTACTAGAAGGTTTATTCTCAATGGATTCCATATCTTGATTCAATATATGGACAAAATAATTGTGAATATATAGAAAATATCCATAAAATATAGGTTTTAATTAAAAATATCGAAAATATAAACTTTAACATGATATAAAAAAGGGGAAATTTTACCTTCACTATGGTTATTCTCTATAAAGATGGATTGATTAATGAGCCCCGGCATGATGAAATATCCACTTGGAAGGAGAGTAGATATAGAAAATAAGAAAGGTTTAAGATTCCCTTTTCTGTTGGGGTGAAATTATAGTGCCTCTCATTTAACACACCTTTTACAATATTTAAGTTAATTATTAAGAATTCATAAAATCAATACAAATGATACCATGAACCACTTTATCCTAAATTTGGTCACCATGTCGGGGTCATTATCCACTTGGAGTCATATATAGGTTTACAAACATACTATCTACTTCTACTAGTTACTTAATACCTGTAACACCCCAATATTTCGTTTTAAGTTATTTTCTTTAAATTCAATAAATTGTGTTACATGCAACACTGAGTTCAAGCGCACCACAACTTACCAAACTAGCCGTTCAAAAGAGGTTATGAATAGTATTAACTAGATTTTGAATTTTATATACTCCATATAATTTTAACATATGTATTATGCGTTTCTTAGACATATTATAAGAAAAAATTCAATTTTTTAGAAAAAAAAATGCATTTTAAAAAAAAAATCAATTTTACCAAATTTTAATGGAGTACCCTTTTGAATCCAATATTTGATAATTTTACATATTTAATTTGAAAAAATAAAATTCTTCTTTAGAATCGGGAAATCCATATTTACTTTGGATGAAATTTTGGTATTTTTCTAATAATATTCATTTTTTTATACATAGTGAGAAATATTGTATTTTAATTCAAAACTTCCCTTTAATATATTTTATTTATAAGGTTATATTATATTTTAAATTGGTTTTGAAGTGAAATTAGATTAATTTTTTACCATTTAATCCAGTGTTGGTCATTGGAACTAATTTCACTTTGAAATTATACATAATCAAGTGTCAATCTTTTGATAGTTATTGTTTCCTAAAAACAAGCTATTTGTTTTGACAAGGGAAATTAATTTTAAATTAATTAATAAAAATTCTATGTTTTTAATTTGGTAAAATATGCATCATTTTTTTATTTAGAATATAAAATATAGATTAGGCTAAATTTTTGGTATTTTTCTAAAAAACTACAATTTTTTATGAATAGTGAAACCACGAAGTAGTAGTTAAAAATCCGACTTTTTCATTTAAATTAAATTTTACTGATTATGTGAATTGAATTTTAAAAATACAAGACACTTGGTTGTTATTATTAAGTAAAATTTGGTTCAATAATATGAAAATATTTATTGGTGAATAGTAACTTTTGACTTTTATTTATCACGATTAAAGGTAAATAGGGTAATTCAAGGTAAAAAGAATATTATAATAATACAAAATTACCTTAACACTTGTCCTAAACTTATTGTATGAGTCATGGCCAACCATTTGCATCCTTGATTCTATTTTAGGAACACATGGAATCACTTATGAAGAATAATGACACATTATTTTAATTAACTTAAAGTAAAGGAAAAAATGACATAAACAAATATCTTTTAGTAAATAAATTTTTACATGGGGTTATACAAGTCATATTTTCAAATATAAATATTAATTGGAAAGATAAAAATATTTCCTACATTATGGTATTTTTTTATAATTTTTATAAATCAAATAAATTAAACTATTTATGACACAATAATGATGTCGTATTTACCTCATTAATAAATGATTTAAATAAATAAGATTATTAATATTAAAACAATATCCAAAACATGTCCAATTCTTATTGGATGATTTTATTCCGACCCTGAATCATCTTATATTCTCATTTAATTAGGTTTATACCTTTAAAAACTGAATATCCTAATATAGTAAAATAATATTTTCACACTTTCTTAAAGAGCCCCTCCTCCCCCTTATAAAAGGACACCACTTCTAACTCATTCAACACACCTATATAGCCCTTTGATTCGTCCAAACCCTATCAATATAAGCTCTAAAGATTCTTTTCTTACACCTATAAGCCTTACCTTTGCCATAAGTCCCTTCAAGAAGTCCTTTTGGTTCAAACCAATGGAAGTTACCCAAATTAAAGGTAACAATTTCTCTTAAATGTTTTTTTATTTTGTTTTATTTTACTTCTAAAACCCCACTAAACTCTTTTTATTCCTTTCTTTTATAAAAAAAACAGTATCCTAAATATACTAGTATGTTTTTATGAGAAGTATTTTAACAACACTTACACACACTTCCATCTAATGGGTGAAGAACATACTATTTTTGTGGTTGGAAAACTAACGCCTCACGAAACAATGATTGTTCGATTATCTCCTACCACCTCTCATGGTGGAAATTAAGATGGTACTATATTTATATATGATATATATTATGTTTATGTTTTCTTTTTACTTCTTTATTTTCCATTTATATCATACCTTTATGGTTTCCATTATGGGTAAAATGCGATAATTTCATTTGAGGAAGCGCGGACTACGGCCCCCTCAAAGTGATATGACTCGTTAATGACTTGTGTGGGATGTATAAAGTATGGATTTAATGATATTATATATCATATTATACTGGAATTATATTATTCTTATGTATCATTATGTTTTAATTCAATTAAAATAAAAAATTATAAATGAATGTAGTGCTCATGCATACGCACGGCTTACCGTCTCCATGAATGATGCATTTCATTTATTATCTCCAAATATAATGTACTATAATAAATACATATATATAATGGATATAATATATATATATATATATTATATCTAAATCTTGTATATCATTCTGTAGATATTTTACTTTTGAACACATGGAAAAATTGTAATTATAACAAGTTCATTTTTGACTCAAGTTCCGAACATCGAAAAATATCCAACATGAACTCAAATAATTATCTAATTGTTATATCAAGGTAATAAGTGATATAAAAATAATAATAAGCTTTAAAAAAATTAATCTAGTATAAATTAACTTAAGTTTATTATTCAGGAAGAACAAGGAACATACAAGACAAGTTGGACTTAAGGTAAGGGGTTTCTTATCTCACTTTTAATTCTACGAGATTTCCATTCTTTGACACTTATTTATTTCATGTGGTGTATTTTTTACTTCCATTTGATATATATTATCATGATTCTCTTTATATTTATGCTATTATGTGATTAATTTGGTGGTTATTAACTTTTTTTCGTACGACTCGATTGATTACAATGAAGTAATGGTTTTTCATCTCACTTTTATTCCCATGAGATTCATGCTATATTGGCCACTATTTCCTTTTGTGTGGAGTATGTACTGCCCATGATTGTATTATTTTTGTAATATAATTTAATTTATGGGTATTTACATCTTGATTTTATGATACTTATCTCATGGGGTGTATGTTTCATAAGTTACCAAATCATTAAGGGAATTTCAAATTTCAATTTCCACTCATTGGTATTTACGAAAACTTCATTGATTATTTTACTCCATGATTATGTGTGGAATCTCAATTTGTTATTTTTGTAGTAATTTCCACTCCCCTTTCTATGGATATACTTTTGATACACATAATCACTCCATTGATAAATTCTCAAGTCATCAATATGAACTTCATAAGAGTAATTTTACCTCAATCTCCATTTATTGAGTTAAACATCCAATTCATTGGTGTTTTTTACAAGAATATGTGTGAATATCCTCTGATTGATTTACACTGAATATCCAATCATATTTAGTGTATTTATATTTTTCACACAAAATTATGTCATTGATTTATCATTAACCTAAGTATACGGTCTCTGTAAGAGATTTCATCTCAATTTACATTTCTTTGAGACTTCTTTGTAGTTATACATCAATTCACTTTTATATGGTGTAAATAATGTACTTTGACATAGTATATCAAGAATCCATTTATTATCATGAAATTATAAAGTATTGATTACCTCAATTATTTGTATTCAAGTGTCTATCTTTTGGTTAGGAACTCTAACAAAAATATATTTTTAAATGTTTTAAAGATTTATTATTCTAAATCTTTCTCATGAATTTCTATGTTTTAAAAATGTTTTTATGGATTTATTTATATGAACATTAATGTTTTGAAATTAAAATTCCTTTTAAAAGTTTCAAAGTTGTATGGGACACTTTGATTCAAACATCTATTTTAAATGTGTTCTTGATAAATTGTGAGACTTTAAAATGTTTTCAAGAAAAAGGGGGATATTTCTCTCAAAATAGTTTTGATGATTATTTTCATCTATTTAAATATCCTTCATTATTATTCATTAAGGATTATATATTATAATACAATGTTCCATATTGTATTTAATGAGATGTGTTTGACTATGTATGTGCTATTTTTTACCATTCATGGTTTTTAGGAGGATGATACCATATTGTATTGGGTGGGCTCCATGTTGGGCATGGGGAAAGGGTCTCTCCCAATGGAGTACCTGGGCACCCTGGTTTCTTCTAGTAGGCTCCAGAATAGAGACTTTGATAAGGTGGTGAACAAGATGATTGGCTTCATTCTGGACTGGAAAAACCACTTCATTTATTTTAGGGGTCGGATCACGTTGGTGAATAGTGAGTCGTCTGTTGTACGAGTGCATGCGATGGAGTCTACTAGTGTCCCCAAGGAGGTTATTCGGTCCATTGACAGGGTGATGGCCCATTTTATTTGGGATTATTTTCTGGAGGGGATGCGGGAATGGGTGACATGGGGGGAGATGGATCGGCTGATCAGCAAAGGAGGGATTGTCGTCAGGAGCTTGGAAGACGCGTTGCATGGTTTACATGTGAAGCTTGCATGGGAGATCATCGGGGGAGATACGCTATGGGGGAGGGGCATGGTGCAGAAGTATAAAGCTTCCTCTGACTCCCTTCCAATCATGGGTTCATCACTGTGGTCTGCGGTTTGCAACATTGTCCCGAAGTTGCTTCCTTACTCTAAATTGATTATCGGGGAGGGGAAGATCTATTTCTGGGAATATAAATTTGAAGGATCGGTGCTAGGCTACCCAGGGTTATCGGACCCTTTGATCTCTTTCTGTGAGGCTAGCTCGTATCCCCTATTTTTTAGATCGATTCTGGATGATGCACAGTAGAAGGTTTTTGGCTCGGTTGTGCTTATCCCTAATAAGGATAGGTGCATATATACCCCTTCGATATCGGGTAAGTTCAACATTAAAGACATACGTAGTAGAATTATGGCTTATGGTCAACAGAAGTATGGAAACAGGGGTCGTGGAGGAAGAGTATCCCTACCAAACTGAACATCCTGACTTGGCGAATCCAGAATAATGCTATCCCTACGGATGTGAGAATTAAAAGGTTGGGAATCAGCCTGGCATCCTGTTGCCATTGTTGTTCGAGAAGGATGGAGGAGAGTTCTAATCATATTTTATTTTAGGGGGTTTGGGAATTTATGGTGTGGAGTTTATTTGGAATGAATATGGGTTATTCTCCAAATTCTGATAACCATGAGTTTTTTTATGGAGCAGTGGTTTCAGGGGTGTGAAGATAACCTAAAGGAGGCTGAGGCTTGTGCCATTATTTTCAATGCAGGCTACTGGGTGCTCTGGAAGGCAAGGAACCGTGCACAGTTCAAGGTAACCAAGTCTACAGGGAGGGCGGTGGTGGTGAGGATTAGGTGCATGTTGATTGAGCTGGTGGACCTTGCGGATATTTCGATGGATGTTTCCTTGCTCCGGTTTTTACAGTCCCCCAGGACGGTGGCAAGACAGAAGGTGTCCAAGGCGTAGGTGAATTAGATTCACTAGATCCCCCCGAGGATGGTTATATGTTGAATATAGAAGGATATTGTGACTTGGACATTATGCGTGGAGGGGGGGTTGTACGAGATCACAGGGGGAGTGTGGTTTTGGCCTTCTCAAAATTCTTTGGGAGGGGGAGCTCTGTCCGTGCGGAGGCCTTGGGAGCCCTCTCCGGGTTGTACCTTTGTAGTCAGAGGTTCCTTGACATTGACCAACTGGAAACCGACTCAAAGATTGTGAATGATGCCTTGGAGGGGCATGGAAACATGCCATGGACAATCACTTACATTATTAGACAATGTATGGCACTCATGAACAACAACGTTAGGCTCACCCACACTTGGCGGGAAGGGAATAAAGTGGCAGACTACTTTGCTTCTATTGCGGTTCCCGGGGAACCGGTGGTTTGGTTTGCTAATGTTGCCATTTTCAAACCAGAGCGGGAGAACTTGATTAGGGTTGATGCCCTTGGTTTAAACTATTTTCGACCCCCATAGGTGGGGGTCTTTGTTTTATTTATGCATCTTTATTTTGAATAAAAATCATAGCGATTGGATGGTATGATAGTTTTAATACAAATGTTCAGATTATGTTTCAACCTTTTCATATGAGGAATGCATTGGACTTAGTAAGTGATGGGTAGAGCCTGATAGAGCTCCTCGATGCATCAATAGGTCACATGAGACAATTAGATGTGGAATTTTCCGAGGCCTTTCCCAATTTTGGATATATGGTTTTGTCCAAGACCTTAATCATTTTTAAACATCTTGGTCGAGGGCTTGGCAAAATGTTTCGGAATGTCTGGAATTATGCATTCCATCATTATGAGATTAGCTATTGATATTTCATGTGGTTATTTGTCTAGTAGAACACCCATGACTATGTTTTATGATGGAATTATTTACTCAACTCATATTCCTACCATAAAGTGCACATGTTTATTATTCATTAAGGCATGTGTTTTCAATTATTCACCATGCCTAATGTTTATATTATCTTCTACTGTATTTCTTACTCTTACTAAGCATATGATCTCACCCCTTTATCTTGTTTCATTTTCCCAGGATATGAAGAAGTTATTTATGAGTTACTTGCAGGAATAATCTTGGAATATTCGATGTTTCTAATGGAATAAATTAGTGTTGTTTTTTTTCAAGTTGTCATCTTGAACTTAAGTATGTATCTTGTATCCAATACTACTAAAATAATCGGTCCTTTAAGAATTAATTCCTTGTAATCATTCCAATGTATTAAAATAATGCATCAGATCCTAGATTTTGGGGTCGGTGCATTACAGTTAGTATTAGTGGAAGTTTAGTACAAACCTTGGAAACTATATTTAGATAAACTCTAATTAGATCACATTACCCTAAGATGGACTTTGAGGATTTGTATAGAAGAACATCCCATAATTTTGGTAATGTAGAGATTTTGTGTAATTTTCTTTAAATACAACCCTGTTTGGATACGAGTAGGTTGAGACAGCTCTGAAAATGATGTACATAGGAGTGAAAACTCTAACAAGGAGTTTCGGGCTTGACCCGAGGTATCCTGGTACACGACAACGGGCCTTGCTGCACTCTTGGTTACGACACTCCTGGGGGATATGCTTAGGATAATTTACATTTTCCTTACAAACCTATTTGAATGATTTTAATATAAGATTAGAATAAATAACCTTGGTTAATCCTAAGGTGTTTTAGATTCAAAATATGATGTTATGATATTCTCTAAATGATTTTAGGAATCACAATATGCCTTCTTGTGTTAGTCAATGGCTAGATTTCAAGGAAGTTAGAGTAACATTGAAGATGGTGTATAATGTGGGAATAGTGGTGTAAATGAGCAACGAAATGGAATGTTGATAGGTGTGAAAGATATCATGTTCATGCTGAATCGGTTTTCCAAAAATATGATCAAAAATATATATATTAACCAACCCTGAGACTCAACAAAGATGAGAAAAGTGGTGAATGATAAGAGCTCAAGAAGTGAAGACCATGGAGAAAAAGAAATCTCATTTTCCATCATGCAGGAAATGTGGAATGAGACACCTAGTATGGTTTCTTAATGGAACAAAAAGATTCTTTATGTGTGGGAAATAATGACATAAATTAAATAATTGATGGGGAAAAATGAATAATATTATGGAAGAAAATAAAAATGGTCCCTAGAATCCATTTACAGTCATTTATTGTGAATGTAAGGGACTAGACCATTACCAGAGTGAATACCCTATTCTATAGGATATCATCTTGGTCATGGAATAAGCTGTGTGGAAATAAATAGACACTGAAATATTTAAAAAGTATTAGTGTTCTTGGTTAATGGGATTTTTTTGGAATAATTTTATCTCGTATTTTTAACCCTGTAGTTTTTCATGTGAAAATGATATTCTAGGAAGAATTGTCTTTTCTCTTGTGGATATAGTTATAAATAACCATTTGGTTTTATATGATTATTGAGTTTGAAGAAATTACAAGTTATTAAACATTGGGATGAAAATGCGAGGAATGAGATAACATTTGTGATGAAATTATGTTATAGTTACTTTATGGAATATATCTCATTTTTTGGGAATATTATAAAATTATACAGTTTTTTAAAAAGGACAACACGCAGACCATGTGACAACCCATCGTGTTGGACAAAGCTGAAGGAATCGAACCCACAACCATAGTGTGATTGGGATTTATCACCTACCACTTGACTACGTGAAGTCCCTTGTTAGTGTGATTAATTATTTTTAGTTAAATGACTTTATTGATAAATAATAAGTTTATTGTGGATATTATGTCTTATCAAATGGATATCCTAACTATAAAAAGATGATATGGCGATTAAGTGATAAATGTTATTTTAGAAGACGTTCTCTCTATTGGAAATGTTATATGCCTAAGGAAAATAGAATACTATGGGATTTCATTTTAAGAGTAAGGGTGTTTTTATTACTATGTTTTTATTGTGGATTTATAGAAATTTGGGTTATTTATGGAAATGATTGACCTATCATAGAGAATATGTGATTAGGTTAATTACTTTTAAGTATGTGACTTTAAAAGCAGTCAATATTATTTAGAGATACAATTTAACGTGGAAGACTATGTAAGAAAATTATTCTGAGTTTTGGGTTTCAATATTAGTTTGGATTATATTGAAAGATTTTATGGAGAATTGTTTATTGAATGGTATTTATTTAAATTTGGGTATTGTTGTTTTAATTTTAGAAATTAAGATTAGTATTTCTTTCACTAAAGTATTATCCTTTTGGGATCATCAGATCTTTTACTAACCATTTTGGTATTGGTTAATCTCTAAAGAAAAGGGAAAAATATATTTCATCCATTTTGTATTATGTGATTCTCTATAATTTGATTCTAGCACATCAGGTGTGACCAAGTCATCTTTAATACTCATCATTTGGAGGGAAAGATGAGTTTGTGGTAAGAATATGATGAAATTTGAAACTCAACTTGTCAAGTATATTTTTCTTTTCTTATTATATGAATAAATTAATTATTAAACATAAGGTAAGGGATATTAAAAGAAAAAAATGTGTTATCCTAATGCTTTATGTTTTTTTTAACCGATGATATTTTAAATCATCATAGATTGATGGATTTGAGGCCCTTAATTTTACATTTGTTTGTGATTGATGACCTCAATCACTCCCTATAAATATTTATGTTTTTTCTCCAATTATGTGTCTCTAATTTCCACAAATGTTTTCCTCATAGAGATCATTATTTTGTGGTGACTTTTTTATATCCATTTCCCTCTTATTAAGACTAAATTTTATTAACCCAATTTCCGATATGGGTTTTACACAAAGGTGTTTTTCTATTTTTAACCTTTTATTTTGGAAGAAAAATTTAAAATTATGAGGATTCAATTTATTTAAGGAGGGGAGAATATAACACCTCAATATTTCATAGTAATTTATTTTCTTTAAATTCAATAGCTTGCGCTACACGCAACACCGAGTTTGTAAACACTATGACTTAACAAACTAGTCGTTTAAAAGAGGTTATGAATAGTATTAACTAGATTTTGAATTTTATACACTCTATATAATTTTAACTTATGTATAATGTGTTTCCTAGACATATTATAAGAACAAATTCAATTTTTCAGATTAAAAATGTATTTTTCCAAAAAAAAATCAATTTTACCACATTTTAATGGAGAAACCTTTTTAAATCCAATATTTGACCATTTTACATATTCAATTTTACAAAATAAAATTATTATTTAGAATCGAGACATTAAAATTTAATTTGGATGAAATTTTGGTATTTTTCTAATAATATTTATTTTTTATGAATTGTGAGAAAACTGTATTTTAATTCAAAAATACCTTTTAATATAATTTATTTATAAGGTTGGATTATAATTTAAATTTATTTTTAAGTGTAATTAGATTATATTATTACCCTTTAATCCAATGTTGGTAATTGGAATAAATTTCTCTTTGAAATTATACAAAAACAATAGTCAATCTTTTTATAGTTATTGTTTCTTTAAAACATGCTATTTGTTTTGACAACGGGAATTAATTTTAAATTAATTAATAAAACTTCTATGTTTTGAATTTGGTAAAATATAAATAATTTTTAAATTCATAATATCAAATATATCTTCGTCTGAATTTTTGGTATTTTTCTGAAAAACATCAATTTTTGATGAATAGTGGAACCACGAAGTAGTAGTTAAAAATCCGACTTTTTCATTTAAATTAAATTTTCCACTTTTGTGAATTAAATTTAAAAAATCCAAGAAACATGGTTATTATTAGTAACTAAAATTTGGTTCCATAAGATGAAAATAATTTTTGGTGAATAGTAACTTTTGACTTTTATTTACTGTGGTTAAAGGTAAATAGGGTAATTCATGGTAAAACGAATATTATAATAATAAAAAATTACCTTAACAATTGTCCTAACCTTATTGGATAAGTAATTTCTGGATAGTGGAATCTTTGGGTTGATTTTGGGACCCCATTTTTCCACTTATGAATGATAATGACACTTTATTTTAATTAACTTAAAGTAAAGGCAAAAATGACAAAAACAAATATCTTTTAGTAAAGTAATTTTTACATGGGGTTATATAAGTCATATTTTTGAATATAAATATTCATTAGAAAGAAAAAACAATTTCCTACATTATGGTATTTTTTTATAATTTTAAACATCAAATAATTTAAATTATTTATGACACAATAATGATGTAGTATTTTCCTCATTAATTAATGGTTTAAATAAATAAGATTATTAAAATTAAAAAAATATTCAAAACCTATCCAATTATTATTGGATGATTTTTTTTTGACCATGAGTCATCTTATATTTGACTTTAATGATTTTTTGACCTCTATAAATCTAATATAACTATATAATAAAATAATTTTTTCGCACATTCCTAAAGAGCCCCTCCTCCCCCTTATAAAAGGACACCACTTCTAACCCATTCCACACACCTCTCAAGCCCCTTGGTTCATCCAAACCCAGCCCAAATAATCTCTCAATATCCCTCTCTTACACCTTGAATCCTTACCTTAGGCATAATTCACTTAAAGAAGTTCTTTTGGTTCAAACCAAAGGAAGTTAACCAAATTAAAGGTAATGGTTTCTTTTAAATTCTTTTGTTTTATTTTGTTTTATTTTGTTTTATTTTACTTCTCCAATCCTACTAAACATTTTTTATTCCTTTATTTTATAACAAAAAAATTATCTTAAATATACTAGAATGTTGTTATGATAAGGATTTGAACAACACTTACACACACCTCAATCTAATGGGTGGGGAACATAATGTTTTTGTAGTTGGCAAACTAACGCCTCACGAAACGATGATTGTTCGATTATCTCCTACCGCCTCTCATGGTGGCCATTAAGATGGAACTGTATTTATATATGATATATATTATGTTTATGTTTTCTTTTTTCTTCTGTATTTTCCATTTATATCATACCTTTATGGTTTCTATTATGGGTAAAACGCGAAAATTTCTTTTGAGGAAGTGCGGACTACCACCCCCTCCAAGTGATATGACTCGTTAATAACTTGTATGGGACGTATAAAGTATGTAACTAATGATATTATATATAATATTATACTTTATTTATAATATACCTATGTATCATTGTGTTTTAATTCCATTAAAATACAAAATATATATGAAAGTAGCATTCATGCGTACATACGGCTTACCGTCTCCATGAACGGCGCATTTCATTTCTTATCTCCAAATGTTATGTACTATTATAAATACATATATATATACTGGATATATAATATATATTTTATAGATAAATAATTTATATCACTCTGGAGATAATGGCCTTTTGACCACATGGAAAATTTGTAATTATAACAAGGTCATTTTTCAATCAAGTTCTGAACATCGATAAAATATCCAATATGAACTCAAATAATTAACAAATTGTTATGGAAAGGAAATAAGTGATATAAAAGGAATAATAAACTTTAAAAATTTTCTTAATCATGTATAAATTAACTTGAGTTTATTATTCAGGAAGAATATGGAACATACAAGACATGTCAGACTTGAGGTAAGGGGTTTCTTATCTCACTTTTAATTCTTTGAGATTTCCCTTATTCGCCACTTATTTATTGCATGTGGTGTATTATATACTGCCATTTCATATAAATTATCATTATTCTCTTTATATTCATGGTATTTTGTGATTCATTTGTGGTTATTAACTATGGTTCATATGACTCAATTAATTTCAACGATGTAAGGGTTTTTCATCTCACTTCTGTTCCCGTGACATTAATGCTATATTGGCCACTATTTACTTTTTTGTAGAGTATTTATTGCCCTTGATTGTATTATTATTGTAATATACTTTAATTTATGGGTATTTACATCTTAATTTTATGATACGTCTTTCATGGGGTGTATGTTTCATATGTTACCAAATTGGTAAGAGAATTTCAAATTTCAATTTCCACTCATTAGGATTTACGCATACTTCATTAATTATTTTTACTCCATGATTATGTGTGGAATCACTATTTATTATTTGTGTAGTAATTTACACTCCCCTTTATCTAAATATACTTTTGATACACATAATCACTCCATTGATAAATTCTCAAGTCATCGATATGAACTTCAAAAGAGTAATTTTAACTCAATCTCCATATATCGAGTTAAACATCCAGTTCATTGGTGTTGTTTTTACAAGAATATATTTTAATGTCCTTGTAATGATTTACACTGAATATAAAATTATATTGAGTGTATTTATATTTTTTACACATAATTATGTTGCTGATTTATCCTTAACCTAAGGATACCGTCTTTATAAGAGATTTAATCTCAATTTACATTCCATTGAGACTTCATTGTTGTTATACACCAATTCACTTTTATATGGTGTATATAATGTACCTTTACATAGTATATCATGAATACCTTTATTCTCGTGATATTATAAAGTTTTCATTACCTCAATTTCTTTATTAAAGTGTCTCTCTTTTGGTTAGGAACTCTAACTAAAATATCATTCTAAATCCTTTAAAGATTTATTATTCTTAAACTTTCTCATTAATGTCCATGTTTTAAAGATGGTTGTAAGGATTTATTTATGTGGAAATTAATGTTTTAAAATTAAAATTCATTTTAAAATTTTCAAATAGTTATGGTACACTTTGATTCAAAAATATATTATAAATGTCTTCCTGATAAATGGTGAGACTTGTAAATGTTTTCAAGAAAAAGGGGGATATTTCTCTCAAATAGTTTTGAGGATTATTTTCATCTATGTCAATATCCTTCATTATTATCTATTTAGTATGATCTATTATAATAAAATCCTCTATATTGTATTTAATGAGTTATGCTTGATGGTGGATGTTCTATTTTTATACAATTCATGGTTTGTGGTTAAAATATTGACATTTCGTATGCTATTTTTAATACGAATGTTCATATTATGTTTCATCATTTTCATATGAGGAATTCATTGGACTAAGTAAGTGACGGGTGGAGCCTGATATAGCTCCTCGATACATTGATGTGTCTCATAAGATAATTAGATGTGGAATTTGTTGAGGCCTTTCCCAATTTTTGATATATGGTTTTGGCCAAGACTGTAATCATTTTTAGTCGTCTTGGACGAGGCCTTGAAAAACTATTTCAAAATGTTCGGAATTATGCGTTTCATCATTATGAGATTAGCTATTGATATTTCATGTGGTTGTTCGAATATTAGAACACTCATGACTATGTTTTATTATGGAATTATTTACTAATCTCATATTCCTTCCATAAAGTGCTCATGTTTCTTATTCATTAATGCATGTGTTTTCAATTATTCACCATGCCTAATGTTTGTGTTGTCTTAAAATATATTAATTACTCTTAATGAGAATCTAATATAACCCCTTTCTCATGTTTCATTTTCCCAGGATATGATGGAGTTCGTTATGAGTGAATTTTACGAATAATCTTGGAAGCATGGACCCTTTATAATGGAATAAATTAGTGTGGTTTTTTTTCAAGTTGTAATGTTGAACATAAGTATGTATCTTGATTCCAAGACTACAAAACTAATTGGTCCATTGGGACTTGATTCCTTGTAATCATTCCAATGTATTAAAATAATGCACCGGCTCCTGGATTCTGGGGTCGGGGTGTTACTGTAAGGACCCGGAAATTTCAAAGAAAAGTTTTTCTTAATTTTTTTGGAATTTTGCGAGTTCACAGTTTCAGATGGCACCTGATTCCATGGCCCGGTGTGCCCGGAATCAATTTATGATGTTTATCTCGGGTACGTTTAGTGAACGAATGAGCGAGTTTTTTCTATCTTTTGAACCGGTACTCGGAATTGAAATCTGAGAGCATCGATGAACTCGCAGTGCTGGTAATTTCTTAGGGGGACCTTTATCGTAGTTGCGTTTTGTACGGGTTGAGGTTTAATAAATGGGGATTTAGATTAAAATAGATAAAATTTGTTGGGTACAAATTTTATCTAAGGTGGTTTTTTTATCCTACAAAGGGGGAGTTATAGGTGGGGCCCACACCCACCTAACCTCCCATGGGAGGGTTTAGTGTGGTGGGACCCACATGAACCCCTAACTCCTCACCTCCCCATAACTCCCCTTGAACTCTTTAATCCTCCCATGTTAATAACTTGACAACTTCCCTTCTTAATGGGGAGCCTCTCCACCTCCCAAGCTTAATGATCCAACTAAGGTGATTAATAACCTTGTTAATTAATTTTTTCACATTTTCTAAATTTCATGGTGATCTTTTAAAATAAGGGGACTTAATGAAATATTTTCTTGGAAAATATTTTTGGAGAATTTGAGGAGACCTTTCTTCATCCATGAAGAACGACTTCCTCCCTTGACGAAGAACGATCGACATGCTTCTTTTCTTTTCTCCATGACAAGAGGGAAGACACCACATCTTCAGACACACTCCAGCATCACCAACGAATCTTTTCTCCGCGACTCCATCTTCGGCGGCACCCGATGTGCGACGTTAATAATTCGAGGTAGGGGTTAATTCTTCAACTTTTATCTTTGACCTTCGTTGATTAAAATTTGGCTGCTTGTTTTCATTATAACGGGAGGAGATCGGACCGCACAAACACGGCCGATCCTCCTATCCTTTTCTTGTTGAAAATCGTTAATGATTGTGGTGAAGGCGGTGCGGTGCCATTACACCGCGTAGGAACAAATAGGGTCATGGCTGGAGCGGTCCGCGACAATGGTGCGTGGAGCCGTTGTGCCGCGTCGGAGAAGCCGAGGGAGGCCGTGGTCGGAGCAAGCCGCGGCGGAGGGGCGCAGCATCGTCGCGCCGCACCGGTCGAGCAAGAGCCGCAAACTTTGGCCGCTGCGGTCCAGCAGGGTGCGGCCGGCCAAGCCGGCCGCCGGTGCTCCAAGAGGCGAGACCCCCGCGGGTCCCGCAGTGTCTCAACCGGCCGACCATAAAGGCAGGCCGTTTTTTCCAGAAAAACCGGGGGGGGGTCGTAACCCCCCGACCCTCATTTAAGGAGGACCCCAGCGGGGGCTGCCATTTTGGAGACAAGGGGGTAGCACCCCCTTTTGCTCCCCGCTCAGCTGCGAGCCGAGCCGCGGCTGACCTCCGAGCCGGGCCGCAGGCCACATGGGTCGGGCCAGACGCAGGCCACGCGGGCTGGGCCAACCGCGGGCCACGCGGGCCGGGCCTGCCGCAGGCCACGCGGGCCGGGCCGGCCACACCCCGCCAGGCCGGGCCGCGCCCCATCGAGCCGGACCCAGACCCGGGTTGGGTCGACCCGGTTCAGGCCGACCCAGGGGGTATTGGGTCGGGTCGGACCGAGCCCGAACCCCCTATTTTCGGACCATGTTTGTTCAAACGCCCATATCATGGGATACAGACATCCGATTGATGCACCAGCAGTTGCGTAGGGATCCTTGGATCGAGACGGTCATTTCGGTATATTACATTCATGCTTTATGCAAATTTTGGGTATGGCCGGGTTGGTTCTAACCCGAAACCAACGGGGCCCTCGGAGCGGAAACGGTTATAACTTGAGATCCGGATGTCTGATTGATGTTCCGTAAACATTGTTGGTTTCCTTTTAGTGAGACGGATCATTTGGTATACTTCACCTATGGTTTGGAAGTAGTTGGTGTATGGCCAGGTTGGATTGTACCCGAAATCCAACCGGGCCCCTAGAACGGAAAAGCCGATAACATTCAGACCGGGCGACCGTTTGACGAACCGTCAGTGGCGTTGGTAATCTCATTGAAAAACGTTTCCTTTGATTATACCCTATGAGAGTTCAGGGTACATTTGAGATACGGTCGGGTTGGTTTGTACACGAAACCAACCAGGCCCCCGGGATGAAAAGGCTAATAACTCACAGACCGGGAATCTGTTTGATGCGCCGTCTGTTGCGTTGAGACCCCTTTGACGAGGTGGTTCTTTGTGATACATCTTTGTGGGACGTTTTGATACTTGGAGTATCGACCAGTAGATCATGGAGTGGATCCTTCCCAAGATGAGCGTACGGACTGCGGAGACCTAGTAGTTGTGGACCTGACGACTACTTGACCGATTCGACTTAGAGTGAGTTGAATAGCCCAGTGGACGGAGTGCCCGATATTTGGCGGCAGATCCACAGTAGACGGAGTTCCTAGTAGTTGGCAGCAGACCCACAGTACTCTACTGGAGGAGTACCTCTGTAGCCTATTAGGGGAATCGCTGCTGTGTTTGGGCGGCAGAACCCTGGCGGGGATCACCACTGTGTTTGGGGGTGGACCCGCAATACTCGACAGGAGGAGTACCTCAGTAGTCTAAGGTTAGTGAGTAGCACCTAGGAGTTATGACAGGGCTACTGTACTCGACAGAGGAGGAGTTCTCCATCAGTTGTGTTTTTGGTATCATTAATGAAAATCCTGGTTTGAGCTGAGTCAATGACCTATGTGTATTCCTCATGATTGAGTTGGGTTACTTGATAACTTAGGTATATGTATGGGCATATACCTAAGTAGTGTTTATCCGTTGATTTCATATATGTGTGATACCTCATGATTGAGATGAGCTACTTGATAACTTAGGTATAAGTAAGGGCTTATACCTAAGTAAGGGTTATCTGTTTCGATCCTTCCTTTTGGATATCCTTGTTAGATTTAGTGAGACCTTGAGGGTCTCGGGGTCCCTACTTAGTATCGTTATACTCACCCCTGCATGGGCTATTCCCGCACCTCATTGTGTTGGATGTAGACGACAGACAACGCTGACATAGATCGAGTGTACGAGGACTAAACGGTACCTGGAGGTGGACCTCACGACAAGTCAGTACCCGGAGGTGGACCTCACGACGATTCAGTACCCGGAGTTGGACTTCATGATGAGACGGTACTCGGAGAAGGTTGACTGGAGAGAGTGTTCAGAAGGATATCTGTTCCTACCCTTCAGGTAGGATCTGTGGTGGACGATCCAGGAGCTGCGCTATCTGTACCTACCCTTCAGGTAGGATCCAAGGTGGGTGACCCAGGAGATGCTTCTATTTTTTCCAACTGCTTGTATTTTCTGTTGTACTTTCGTTCAGTTGTAGCTGTACTTTTCAGTTGGGTCTGTATTCTGGCCCATTTACTTTTCATCACTTTCTTTTGTACTTTGTGTAATACTTCCTCTTGTACTCTGATTGGATGTGTTCATGTTTTATAAAGGCAATGCCTTCCCAGATATCGGGATTTACGCATTTGGTGCTAGTCTCTAGCCCCTGGCCTATGGATGGCGGGCTTGGGGTAGTCATGGCATGGGCCCCGAGGGTCGGTTGTGACATCTTGGTATCAGAGGAGTCAGTTCTACCCCATCACATAGGACTCTAATATTTCTTTTCTATGAAGCAATATTTTTATAGCGACTATGTGTGGTATTCAGTTCAGGGATTCCAGTGTTGGTGCGAGCGGCCGACGTATCAAAACACCAGGACCATAACTACAGATTTCTGACTCAATGCACAAAAACAATGATTGCATGTGTGTTTTAAAAAGCTTCTTTAAAATTAGATCAAAGCAGGTCATCTCACCAGGTATAATCGTTTGACTGTGTCACGTCTGTTTCTTTCAGGATGTCTTCACCTAGTCAGACGGAATGGGTACCGAGTGGGGAGCGCGATGATAGCCCACCAAGCAGCGAGGAATCGGTAAAGGTCCCTCCACCTATTGAGACACCAGCAGAGATTTCACACCGCTTGAGCGCGATGCATGAGTTACAGCATCAGAGGCCTCCAAGGTTTCTAGGCGAGTCATATTTTTAGATGGCTGGACACTAGCTGGAGTTGGTAGCACGAGCTTTCCACATAGTTGGGACACCCACAGACTTGATGGTCTACCTAGCTGTTAGCCTCTTCCAGGGATCAGCTGAGAGGTGGTGGAGCCACATGTTCTAGTTTTGCGACAGGGTGACCTTCACTTGGGGAGACTTTGAGACCTTCTTCAGGGTGGAGTTTATACCAGCAACTCTACACTCTGAGCATTCTCAAGAGCCGGTTCCCTTACCATAGGGTTTTTCGTCAGTATCCGAGTCATCTTTAGGAAGGATATGGATGATGCAGAGGTCCAAGAGGACCAGGCCAATAGGTGGGCGACCTCAGGTTTTAGGTTCGGTTGTGTGAGGCAAACGAAACAGAGCTAGCCATATGAGGAGTAGGAAGTTCTATTCATGTGGCAAGTAGGGTCACATGGCACGTGACTGTCCGACTCCCCGCACAGTTGATCTGCAGGCGTTGGAGGAGCCACCAAGACAGAAACAACGGTGAAAGCTTGAGTAGTAGTCGAGCGGTGGACAAGGAAGTGGAGCTCCGGAAGTAGGTGGACAAGAGCAAGACTAGTTCTCGGCATGGAGGCCTTTTTGTTGGTGCTTCTATCTTCCTTTTTGTTGTTGTTGTGGTTTTATGTGTCTTTGTACTTTGAGTTGTAGTAATATAAGACACCTTTATCTATGGAATTTACTTTCTTGTCCTCTCTTTATGTCGTTACTAAGAGGTTCGGGTTAAAAAACATTGACTTGATCCTCTCTTTCTAGATACCTACTATAGGAGACCCAGTGACCACACTCTACTGCCGGCAGTGTGACTCGAACCTTGGAGTCGAGAGTAACGGTTGGATCTCTTGGTAGTATCGTCGAGGTCTTACAATGCCATCCATGGAATGAATGTATCATTCGTGTCAAGATTGACTGTATTAGGAAAATAACGTAGTTCATCCAAGGGATGAGACCTGATTTCTCTTTTCAGCTGAGGAGAAATCCCAGTGGCTCTTTGGTGGAATATAGATGAAGAAGGGTGGGGATGAGTTCTTACAATTGGCTAGTCTCACCCATTGTTCGTTGAGCGAACGGTTTACAGTTCTCTTCATCTCAATAATCTCAAGTGTATCTTCTCTCAGAAGGACATGAACCTGGAACAGTGGTGATGGCTTGAATTCCTCCAGGACTATAACTTTGAGATAATTTATACACCTGGAGAGGGGGAACTTTGTAGTAGATGCTCTTAGTAGGAGATTGGGCATTCATCTGTTAGGAGTGGCGAGTCAGAAACCGAACGCGTTTCAGATATCCTTTGTGGATAGTTATAGAGTCAGATCATGTAGAACCAGGGATGGTTCAGGTTACGACAGAAAATGTGCAGATCATCCAAGAGTGGATGAAGACTGCACAGAGCATACATAACTCTTATGCTGATAGGAGACAAGACCACTGGAGTTCGAGGGTGATGACCACGTCTTCAGATGGGTCTCACCTCGACGGGGTCTACGGAGATGTGGTTGAGGCGGCAAGTCATCTCTGTATTTCTTTGAACCTTTCCATGTCCCTAGAATAGTAGGAAAGGTGGATAACCGCCTGACCTTTCCACCTCAATTGCACAGGGTGCACGATGTATTTCATGTATCTCACCTAAGGAGATGTGTGCACGACCTATCCGTCATCATTGACCACGGAGAGCTGGACATTGATGATAGATCGACTTTCATGGGGATGGTTGATTCCTCTTATGTGCTTCATTGGAAACACAGGAACCTCCAGGAGATCACATAGGAGCGGGAGGCTCAGATTCGTTCTCGGTACCTTTTTTAGTTTCCCTAGTTGTGTTGTAGCTTTACGGGGACATAAATCCTTGAGGTGGGAGTGATTAAGGACCCAGAAATTTCAGGGAAATTTTTTTCTTATTTTTTTTTGGAATTTTACAAGTGCACAGTTTCAGACAGAACCTGATTCCGAGGCTCGGTGTGCCCGAAATCAATTTTTGAAGTTTATCTTGGGTACGTTCAATGAACGAACGAGCGGGTTTTTTCTATCTTTTGAACCGGTGCTTGGAATTGAAATCCGAGAGCACCGATGAACTCACAGCACCGGTAATTACTTAGGGGGGGCCTTTGTTGTAGTTGCGTTTTGTGTGGGTTGAGGTTTAATAAATGCGGATTTAGATTAAAATAGATAAAATTTGTTGTGTACACATTTTATCTAAGGATGGTGGTTTTCTTATCCTACAAAGGGGGAGTTATAGGTGGGGCCCACACCCACCTAACCTCCCAAGGGAGGGTTTAGTCTGGTGGGACCCACACGAACCCCTAACTCCTCACCTCCCCATAACACTTCTTGACCTATTTAATTCTCCCTTGTTAATTACTTGACAACTTCCCTTCTTAAATGGGAGCCTCTCCACCTCCCAAGCTTAATGAGCCAACTAAGGTGATTAATAACCTTGTTAATTAATTTTGTCACACCTCTTGACTTATTTTTGAATTCCATGGTGGTCTTTTAAAATAAGGGGACTTAATGAAATATTTTCTTGGAAAATATTTTGGGAGAATTTGAGGAGATCTTTCTTCATCCATGGAGAATGAATTCCTCCCTCGACGAAGAACGGTCAACCAGCTTCTTTTCTTTTTCTCCGCGACAAGAGGGAAGACACCACATCTTCAGACACACTCCAGCATTGCCAACGAATATTTTCCCCGTGACGCCGTCTTCTGCGGTGCCCGAAGTGCAACGTTAATTATTAGAGGTAGCGGTTAATTCTTCAAGTTTTATCTTTGACCTTCATTGATTAAAATTTGGCTGCTTGTTATCGTTATAACGGGAGGAGATCAGACCACACAAACATGGTCAATCCTCCTCCCCTTTTCTTGTTGAACATCGTTAATGATTGTGGTGAAGGTGGCGCAGTGTAGTTGCAACGCGCGGGAATGAGAAGGACCGCGGACGAAGCGGGCAGCGGCGATGGTGGACGACACCATCGCGCTGTGCCGGTGAGGCCGAAGGAGGACCGCGGCTCGAGCAGGCCACAGTGGTGGTGCGTGGTGCCGTCGCGCCGCGCCTGAAACGCCGAGGGAGGCCGCGGCCGGAGCGGGCCACGACAGAGGGGTGCCGCGCTGTCACGCCATGCCAGTCGAGGAAGAGCAGTGACGGTCTAGCAGGGGGCGGCCAACCAAGCCGGGCACCGACGCTCCAAGAGGCGGGACCCCTTCGGGTCCCGCTGCGGCACAACCGGTCGGCCATAACGGCCGCCGTTTTTCCAAAAAAATTGGGGCGGTCGTAACCCCCCGACCCTCATTTAGGGCGGACCCCACCAGGGGCTTCCGTTTAGGAGACAAGGGGGCAGCGCCCTCTTTTGCGCCCCACTCGGCCATGAGTCGATCCGCAGCCGGCCTCCGAGCTGGGCCGCAGGCCACGCGGGTCGGGCCAGCTGCAGGCCACTTGGGCCGGGCCTGCCGTAGGCTACGTGGGCCGGGCCGCGCCGACCGGCCCAGGCCGCGCCCAATCGGAATGGACCTGGACCTGGGTCGGGCTGACCTGGTTCGGTCTGACCGAGGGGGTATTGGGCCGGGTTGGACCGGGCCCGAACCCCCTATTTTCGGACCCGGTTCGTTCAAATGCCCATATCTTGGGATACGGACCTCCGATCGATGTACCTTCAGTTGCGTAGGGATCCTTGGATCGAGGCATTTGTTTTGGTATATTACACTCAAGCTTTTGGCAAATTTTGGGTACGGCCGGGTTGATTCGAACCCGAAACCAACCGGGCCCTCGGAGCGGAAACAGTTATAAATTGAGATCCAGACGTCCGATTGACGTGTTGTCGACTTTGTTGGTTTCCTTTTAGTGAGACAGATCTTTTGGTATACTTCACATGAGGTTTGGATGTAGTTGGAGTATGGCCGGGTTGGATTATACCCAAAATCCAACCGGGCCCCTGGAACGGAAAAACCAATAACTTTCAGACTGAACGACCGTTTGACGAACCATCATGTACATTGGTAATCTAGTTGAGAAACGGTCCCTTTGAGTATACCCTATGAGTGTTCGGGGGTAAAGTTGAGATACAGTCGGGTTGGTTCGTACACAAAACCAACCGAACCCCCGGGACGAAAAGGCTAATAATTCACAGACCGGGCGTCTGATTGACACGCCGTCTGTTGCGTTGAGACCCCTGTGATGAGGCGGTCCTTTGTGATACATCTTTGTGGGACTTTGTGATACTTGGAGTATCTACCAGTAGCTCGTGGAACGGATCCTCCCTAAGACGAGCGTACGGAGTGCGGAGTCCTAGTAGCTGTGGACCTAACGACTTCTTGACCGATTCAACTATGAGTGAGTCAACTTGCCTAGTGGATGGAGCGCCCGGTATTTGGTGGCAAACCCACGGTGGATGGACCACCTAGTAGTTGGCAGAAGACCTGTGGTACTCGAAAGGAGGAGTACCTTTGTAGGCTATTAGGGGAACCACTACTGTGTTTGGGCGGTAGACCCCTGGCAGGGATCACTACTGTGTTTGGGTGTGGACCCGCGGTACTCAATAGGAGGAGTACCTCAGAAGTCTAAGGTTAGTGAGTAGCACGTCGGAGTCATGATAGGGCTACTATACTCGACAGAGGAGGAGTTCTCCAGTAGTTGTGGTTTCGGTATCATTAATGAAAATCCTGGTTTGAGCTGAGTCAATGACCTATGTGTATTCCTCATGATTGAGTTGGGTTTATTGATAACTTAGGTATATGTATGGGCATATACCTAAGTAGTGGTTATCCGTTGATTTCATATCTGTGCGATACCTCATCATTGAGATGAGCTACTTGATAACTTAGGTATAAGTAAGGGCTTATACCTAAGTAAGGGTTATCTATTTTTATCCTTCTTTGTGGATGTCCCTGTTGGATTTAGTGAGAACCTGAGGGTCCTGAGGTCCCTACTAAGTATCTTTATACTCACCCCTACATGGGCTATGCCCGCACCTCATTGTGTTGGATGCAGACGACGGACAATGCTGACAAAGATCAAGTGTACGAGGACTTGATGGTACCTGGAGGTGGACCTCACGACGATTCAGTACCCAGAGGTGGACCTCACGACGAGTCAGTTCCTGGAGGTGGACTTCACGATGAGACGGTACTTGGAGAAGGTTGACGGGAGAGAGTGTTGAAGATGATATCTGTACCAAACCTTCAGGTAGGATCCGTGGTGGATGATCCAGGAGCATCGCTATCTGTACCTACACTTTCGGTAGGATCCGAGGTGGACAACCCAGGAGCTGCTTCTATTTTTTCCATCTGTTTGTCTTTTCTATTGTACTTTAGTTCTGTTGTAGTAGTACTTTTCAGTTCGGTTTGTATTCTGGCCCATTTACTTTTTAGCACTTTCTTTTTTACATTGTGTAATACTTCCGCTTGTACTCTGATTGGATGTGTTCATGTTTTATAAAGGCAATTCCTTCCCAGATATAGAGATTTACACCTTTAGTTCTAGTCGCCACCCCCTGGCCTATGGAAGGCGGGCTTGGGGTAGTCACGGCATGGGCCCTGAGGGTGGTTCGTGATATTTACAGTACCAAATCATCAGGTACTTGATCTTATCATTCGTCATGAATGATTCTCTAATATGGGGGCTAATTTTTTTTAAAAAAACCAGTCCTTCATCAATACTCCGAATACTAAAACACACCAAAGTACACATTTTGAGGTTGATTTTAGACCCAAAATACCTTACTTAAAATATGTAGGTCATTAAAACTTCTAAACATATAAAAAAATACCTTTATATACATCAAAAAAACATTGACCAACTGTGAAAAAATCCCAAGAACCCCATTTATTTAAATCATAGAGCACTAAGATGATATTGAACACATATCTTATTTCTATAAATTCATAAATAATATATATAGAATAAATAATTCGAACTATGGATACATTTAATGATAATTATCACATACTCTATTAAAAAACACCAAACACAATGATGATATCATAATAAGTCAAAATCTCAAAACCCATATGTTTCATCTGTAAAATGAACCATCTACACACATCAGAATTAATGGATGAACCTCAATTAGCATATAGTTTTCCCATTTTATATAACGTAAAAAGACCACCATTACTTGTCTTGTAAAACATAAACCAATATATTCTTTAAATCCCTTTAACAATAAATATATCTCTAAAATACTCAAAATACATTAGATCTGTAATAATTAACTTCATTGAACATCATCCTTTTGATGATTAACCACCTCCTAGGGTCACAATGTGTGTTTAACACTCTATCCAATACTGCAACATACACGTGTTAAAAAATCAAAAATATTATTCCCTAAACCATTCACAATCCTACATTAGATTCCTGGGTTTGAAAAGATTTTATACCACTAAATTACTATAACAACATATAAATGGACTTCCTCATATGTATAATTTCTATACAAGGTCTATACTCATTGTATGGTCAATCATATTAAGCCAAAATAGTTCTCCTCCACTCATGTTAATAACATTTAGATGGTAAAAAATACTAAGGATGAAAAGATAATATTATCCCATAATTTCCCTAATAAGTCTCCAAGTAACCCTATTTCCTACTACCTTAAGATCCACTAACATCCTCACCTAACACCATTATTAGGCTGGGAACATCATTTTCCATCATAATTCAATCTAATATTTATTTGTGGTTCACTCTTGAAAATAATGAACTAAACCTAAAAAAATCACCATAATTTTTTATGATATATGAATGAGAATACTCAAACCACTCCATGTTGGAAAATATTATCCCCAACTGATATTAGTGAAATATATAAGAAATTACGAACTACTCACTATAATATATGACTGAAATTTCCTATATATTAAATGCATGCTCACATAGGCTCACACTTTTACCATCATCTCATGGAAGAAATGATAATAGAAAACTGCCTCAAAATCCTTTCGAGACATCCACTCATGTATCCCCACCTACACCTTCATGTCCCACTAGTATTTCAAATCTTATCTAAGAATATATGTTGTCAATTTATACCTTCACCCTTGATATATATTGTATTGATAAAAAAATATTTTCAAATAACTTTATTTAATAGAATGATTCAATAATCCATACTCTATAAGAAATAAGGGAGGATTATAAGACTAAAACTATGTCATTATATATGCTAGATATGGAACATATCCTTGAATTTCCCAATCAGTACTCTAAATAATTCAAACCATACAAGCCATAAGAAGGTCATTAAAAAGTTCCTTAACTCAACAAGCTGCTTCAGCTACCATAGAACCACATCATGAAATGTATAATAATATATAACCTGTAAGGGGAAATAGGTACACACCTCAGTGGTATCACATTGAAACCCAAATATCCTGATAAACACATATTTATCATAGCATAAAAATCATAAATAATAAATTTTATAACATGAAGTATGTCCTATTTTCCCATACAGTTCATTTTCCATACAAAGAACTCCTAACATTCATCCTTATGGGCCCAAATACCCATTTTAAATTCAAGTACCAAAAAAATCACCACAAACATAAAAATTTGATATATGAGAAATGAACCAGTACCAATAACCTGATTTAGTGAGTATATTTTCAATATAAATCCATGTAAGGAAACACAAATTAAAAAACTGAACCATTTTCTAGTACCAGATAAATGAAGACACAAAATATTGTACATGTAAATTGATCCCTACATGTCTTAAAATATTTTTGAATACACACTCTCTCACAAAATTATCATCCAAGAGACATATGTATAATAAATAACCAAAAAATAAAAAAAATTCAAAACCCCATAAGTAAATATAGGAAATAATCAAATAAACATATAAAACACTGGTAACATGGGGGTCCCTAAATAGGATTTAATAAATCACTTGTATAAGATTAAATTATAGGTTGGGTACATCCTAAACATCCAATTACCATCAGAAATAACATAACAAACACCAACTATGATATAACTTTTTAATATCCCTAACCTGGTTCACCTTCCCTATGACTAAATTAGAGTTCTATATACCTATATCCTAACTTTTTTATTCTATAGGAAACAAAATATAGTCAACGATATGGGGATTCTTGTGGAGAGACTATACCTTATGTTTTAAATATTCATAAACATCAGTATAAGAAATAATAATAATAAATTCACTCAATTGAAAAGTCAATATAACAACTAATAACATATCACATATGATACAAAATTAATATCATAATGTCTTAAAAGTAAAACGATATCTTGGATATTATATGGTTTGATCATATATAGGCATTTATCAAAATGAAAAAATGGAAAATCACCAACATATCACTAAGAATCCACTATATCCAAACCATTTATAAACCATCTGTACTACTAGAAGAGCTCCTATAACTACACTCTGGATGAGGGGCCCTTACCCCTACCTAATTCATGAGACATAAATTTTCTATGTGCATGGGGGTACTTGTACATGATGTGAGTATAAATTTTATAGGAAACTATCAACGATTTTCATAGATAATATCCACAGCTATATTGGTTGATGAAAAATGAAATATGTGTGTTTCTGACACTTTCTTCGGGGTGTGCATCTGTCTATTTTGGAGGACGCACTCCTTGTGGCCTAGCATTCCTGCTTTCCAAAGTTGGGCAGCATCTGTCACTTATTCATGGATGTTTTCTCTGAGATCAAAATGGGATGATGGGATATCGGTTCCTTCTTCTATGGATTCCTCCTCAGAACTCGTTGCCTAGTCTAGGTATCCCTTATAGACTTAAGGCATTGTTCGTGAAATTCTTCCTAGTGTCATGTCTTCATGGATGACAGTTAATTACATTGCTTCTGTCATGACATTCCAAGGGGTCTGGTCAGGGTAGCAACCTTCGATCGTCAGGGTAGTCATGATAGACATCACTGGCATCTCTGGACATTGTAACATTGGAGCATCTGGTTTTCTTCTCCTTATGATAGGGCTTATCAAGGGCACAAAATCATGAGGCATCCCACGTTGAATGTGGGGAATTATATGTCATAGGCATGTCTCTGAGGTGTTCTTCATCTTCCAATGTTTAACAAAGGGTATGAAACAAGTTTAATATCTAGTGGATACGGATAAGACTGATCATAACATTGATGGAAGTGTGTCAAATGGATGCAACCCCTGGAGGGATTGTTGATACTAAGGATAACGTGTGGTTAGGTACTCGATTACTACTAGGAGAAGTGAATAGGTGGATGACATGATCTCACTGGGATGTGGCGGCCCAAGTATGAATCAAGATGGATGATGGAGAGTTGAATGAAGTGGTGGGGGTATGCGATGGAACTGTCATGAAGGTGAAAACAGTGTTGGGATGGAGCCTCGAAGAGACTTCCTACATATCCCCGTGGAAGGGAATCAAAGTCGGCATAGTTCGGTGGGGCGATGGGACACCTGAGGAGGCAACCCATGAGAATAGACTCATGGATGGGACCCAGAGGAAGTGAAACCTCCAATTTGGGGAATGACCTTCTGAAAAGACATAGGATCGAGGGAAATAGGTCACAATAATAAATGGTCAATGGGATTGAACCTTAGCGAGGCTTCCTACATATCACTGAGGTAGGGAATCAAGGTTCACATAGTTCACAAAGGGGGAATATAATTGGGGTTTGTGTAGAGGACAATGACCCGATGATATATCGGGCCTTATGCATGATTAGATTCCTAGGTTGGTATAATACCATGGGGTCAGACTAGAGATGTGGGTCCCAAAAAATGGGACTACCAATAATTACTATTGATTAGGGAAGAACAGCTTACCACTGATTGAGTAACATAATGGCTTACCACTAGATGGGGTTACAATGGCTTACCTTCGGATTGGATCCAAAATGGCTTACCACTGGATGGGGTTGAACCACATGGAGGATTCATATGTACCCTGTTTAGGAGATAAGGATCACAGACCACGTAGTTTTAATGGGTATAGTTTTGTTTCATGTAGGTCGAAAGGGGGGAATACAGTTCAGCATCATACAGGACGAAGATGGACCGACGTGAAGTGTTCGGGATAGATGGGTGTCAAACTTGAACCTTGGGAGGGATTCCTACATACCTTTCCTTGGTAGGGATCAAATTACACGTAGTTCAGGATGGTTTGGTGAACCAACATTAAGTGTTCAGGATGAGTAGGTGTTGGGCTTGAATCTTATGGAGGTTTCTAATGTACCTTTCTTTGGAAATTATCAATGTCTGTGTAGTTCGAGAGTGTTTAGTGAACTGATGTGAAGGGGGTCGAGACCAATGTAGTAATTGGGATTGACCCTCTAGGAGGTTTCCTCTATACCTTGCCTTGGAAAGGATAAAAGTCCACATAGTTTGGGAGGATGGATATAGTTTAACATCATGCGGGATGAAGGTGAACTGATGTGAAGGGGGGTCGGGACCAATAGGTGTTCAGCTTGAACCTTAGGGAGGCATCCTATGTACCTTACCTTGGCAATGATCAATGTCCACATAGTTAAAGAGAGTTTGGTGAACAGACGTTAAGGGGGTTGGGACTAGTAGGTGTTGAGCTTGAACCTTAAGGAGGCTTCCTATGTACCTTGTCTTGGCGAGGATCAAAGTCCATGTAGTTTGGGAGTGTTTGGTGAACTGGCATGAAGGGGTCAAGACCAGTAGGTTTTGGTCTTGAACCTTAGGGACGATTCCTACATACCTTGACTTGGAAAGGATAAAATTCAACATAGTTCAGGATGGTTTGGGGGTTACACTCTAGGGCGGCCCATAGAATATGTCATTTTCATTGCTTGATATAAGCCAACATGATTCATGCTCGGTGTGAGAAAAAAGAGGCAGTAAAGACCTAACAATCATGTTGTGAATGGTGCATCTGTGGGACGTGGAATGGGGCTTACACATGGTTAGTATCTCAAAGAGGAAACATGGGATTATGCATGGTTAGAAACCCATGGAGATGGATATTGAGACTTACTCCAAGAAATAGTCCTGGTGGAGACAAAGCCCAGAGGGAGAGGGATGGGAGAACGAATGTCCATGTGCCCATCTCTCCTCAATTATTTGGCATGGATGAATAAAGGAGGATTAGGGGTACTACCTCCTACAAGAAAGGTTGGGGGATTACACCAATATGGTTTTCCTTCCCCGTAGACAGGCACTTCTCTCGTAGAGAGGATCTCATTCCATGTGTGAATGATTTCACCCTCATGGACACTAGTGGGCATAAAGAATGTCTGAGATGGGTCACCCAACATATGATGCACAGGGCGAGGCCATAGTTTAACAATATGTGCTGAGGATGATGGTATTTGGCTTTTTAGCATCCTGCAGCTCGGAAGAGGCGAGTTCACTCTACACCACTAGGACATACATAAAGAGCATGCTTTAACCCTTGGTTAAGGGAAGGCACCATCAATGTCATGTTTGGGTTTTTGTGGAGTGATCCATTGAGGGGTCTATGCTAGCATGGCTATACGAAGAAGAAATAGCCATTAGCGTGCCTATGAGAAGAAGCATGAGGAAAAGTAACGCAACATGAAACACAACCTAAAGGGATTTTGAAATCACTTCATATGAACCCGGAGGGTTGTATGGAAAATGGGGTTGCGGAGCAAAGGGGGTCATGGGAAGAGGCCTCGTGAAGCTCTGGCGCTCCATGTTGTAACGGGGTATTCTTCACAAAGTGAGGTGTCCTAGCCCGGGCATAGGGAATAGGTGCATATGGATGGTGCTTTGTGAAGTTGAAAGGCTTTTTCGGAGCAGGGCATTGCGAAGCAAGGGTTCACTGTGAAGTGTGGCATTGTGAAGCAGTGTTCTTTGTGAAGCATAGTGACCCAACCTTACCATAGGGTGTGCATGTTCTTAGAGCCTACTTCAAAAATCAAAAGTTCTCTATGAAGACTCGATTCCCCTTGGGGATCCCCTTCCTTCATAAAGACCCATGGGCTTTATAAAGGGAATCACTCTTGGAAGAGTAGTTAATTTAAGCCAAGGTAAAGGCACTTCATGAGGCTCAAGTTCCTTGAATAGGTCATTTTCATAGAGTAGAAATTTCTTTTCGATTTGAGAGATGAGAAGGCGAAAGGTTGGAGGATCTGTGCTTTGGAATCGATGGAAGCTCGATATTTATAGGCAATAGGCTCGATGAAGCATGGATCACTTAGCACAAATCTACATGGCACTTTGTCATAATTACAGAGCTTCCTTCCTATTTTCTTTGAAGAGTACTTTCAAATGTCTTTCGGATCGTAGAGCATCCCGCCTCTTTGCTATGCGGAGGCTCCAAAAACATATTTCAGATCTAGGACCATCACACCTCTTGGCTTCATGGTGGCTTCGCAAATGTCTTTCAGATCACGGAACGTCCCACCCTTTGGCTTCGCAGCAGCTTCACAAAAGAGTCCGCTTCGCACCGGCCATGGTAATGGGGGGCTCCGTGAACAGGCTTCGTGAGGAAGCCCCAACTAAGGTTGTTTCCTCTTTAAATTTTCCCTTCTTATCCAAACATTTTTGTTCAAACAAATTCCCCCCCCCCCTCAGACATGGATCCAAGGAGAAAATGAGGTTATAAGTATGAGGTTCAATTGGAAAAACTTTTGGTCAATCGCAAAGAAGGATCGCGAAGGAGGGTTGCGAGGTGCAGAGGTGACGTGCAAGTTGAGAGCGTCATGAAGAATGCCATGGGAAAACACCTCGCAAAGCCCAAGGGGTCATCGCTTATACCTAGGGGAGGTTGACCTCTCTTTTTTCCTTTCTAATCTCCGCATTTTGGCACTAGTACTATCGATTTGAGAAGCTCCGCACACTCCACAATTGCTCTCCACGAACCAGGCTTCCTGCTTCGCAGAACACAGTGAGTCCATTGACTCTGCAAGGGTGTGCTCTGGGGCTTTCATTTTCAAGGTCAGGGATAGAGCTTCATGATTTCTAGTGGGGACCGAGCTCAGTGAATGATCTCCATGATTGGGATCCGTGATAGAGCTCCACAAACATGATTCACGAACCCGAGAAAAAAGGTCCAAATTCTGAAAATTGAGTGTCACATGTAGAAGCTACCATGGGGGCCTTGCAGATGCCACTTGGAGGGAAGAGATGGAGAATAGCTTGGGCATCGGGGAATTCATTCGAATCCATTTGGATCATGATTCACTGGTAAATTTGTTGTTAGAGATCCAGAAGAACTACCCACTCTGAAAAAGACTACCTCTGTATGGATTTGGTCTGAGGGATGATGTCTTCATTCCAAAATCGAGTAGGGATGATCTAGAAAACTGGTTCAGGATCATGTTGTGCCAGCGCTAGTGGTTTGGGGCGGCCGACAGCCATGATTGGGCAGACATCACAACTGTTAAGGATGATTACTTATACCACCATGTGAATGACGTCGATGATAAGGAAATGTATCCAGAGACATCTCCCCATTGTACCACACCATCCTTAAGGCAGCTCTAGGTAAACCAGAGAAAGGGTGGACTGATGAGTGGGATCTGCGCCAGAGTAGCAATTTCACAGATGATTGGGCCTGGGCCTACTAGGCATGTTCCTCATGTGAGGAGTTCCGGGCAGAGTTGAGGTGAGTGGGCCTGTACGAGGTGGATTGGGTTGCACAATTCCATATCTACCATCCAAAAGAGTTGATTCTAGATATATTGAGAAGATGTTCATTGAGGAACAACACTTTTCATTTGTACCATGGGGAAGTCAGTATCAGCCTGTGGGACCTGCACCTAATCTCAAGGGTACCCATAATGGGGGAAATGTATGATGAGTTACTTCCCGTTGTGAACGGATGGGAGGACCCAGATAAAATTCCACCATTGGTAAGGGAATTGATGGACCCGGTGCTAGGGTAAGAAAAAAAGTCAGTGAGGGATGTCCATTTCAAATGGTAGCTCAATGAGTTCTTGAATTTATTGGATGATGGGTAGTTCCCTCTGAGGCCACGGACATGTTCGAAAGGGGATCAATGAGGAAAGGAACACTAATATTGGTGACTCTTGGAGGACAGCTAGTGGAAAACCTGGGGATTCAGTGTCAGTACCTAGTAGAAACTCGTTGTTAGGTTAGCTTCATTCATCACAGTGCTTATCTGTAGTTGGATCCTTCCATTGAGGGACACGAACATGGGCCTGTGGCTGAGCACGTTCATTATGGAGTCCATGTTGGCAACAAGGGGATGGGTCAACCTCAGAATCCCGATGATCATTAAGTTGTATAATATGTTGAGGCATATTAGTGAGGGGAAGAAGCCTTAGAGGATATGTGGGTCATTTCACCTTTTGTATGGGTGGATAGCAGCACATATTAGGGGTATCTACGGATATTCAAACCATATATCCCCTTCGGGGTCGAATTTTTGTCTAGAAATTCTGAATGTGGCGGGAAGCTTTCCGACTAAGCTGACCTCGCCACTAGTATTGAAACAGGTCTGGAAGGTAGACGAGTAAAACTTCCACCCATTCCTGTTGCCAACAGGTGTGTTCAATGATGACAGTCAAGGAATGTAAGAGCATATGTCATACCTTTTGTGTTATTGAGGTGGAGTTCTGGTGGGGCAGGTTAACCTCGAGTCTCTTTGCAAACCGTACACCCAACACCATTTCACGAGACAGTTCTGGTGTATCTAGTGGCTGACCCCGTGGGTCTACATGGGGTGTGCCATGAAGATCACCCATGTGTGATGAGGCAGTTTTGGATCAGATTCACATGGGAAGATGGGAAACGTGGAATGAGCTGCCTCTGCCTACAGTCATCTTCGGGCTAGTGAAGGAGTATGCCAAGTGCTGGGAGGTGGCTTACTCGAGGGATATTCTGAAGTATCAAACCATCCAGGTCAGTGATATGGTGTCTCCCCAACCTCAAGGTTGGGGCCAGATGGTAGTGATGTCATCTCTTGGAGGTGAGGTTGTAGTGGAGAAAAGGCCCTCACTAGTCCAAAGGGAGGCAACAATGGTGGATACAGCAATCCTAGTAGGACATAATCATTTGGAGGGTAGGCAACCTAGGGGGTTCCATAGGATCTCCACCCAAGCTCTGAGGAAGCAGTTGTGCCATATAGACACGCTGAAGAATGTTGTCTTTTTGGAGGCTTGAAACATTTTGGATATAATTAGGAAATTCCTCAACCTGTCTGAGATGTGTCAACACCTGAACAATCTCGGGATGGATTTGTTAGGGATCATCCCTGTCAGGGCTGGCATTGCAGTATCCTAGGTAGAGGGGGAGAAATACCTAGATGAGATGGAGGACTTTGTGCACTCTTGGGGTGTGCCACATCAAATAACGGATTAGGTAAAGGTGTTTCTAGATCGAATGGACCCTCCAAAGTTTTCGGCCACTTAATTAAGAGAATTATTCCATCTTCCAGAAGAATCAAATGAGTCTTCCTAGGGGGAGGAAGCTAGTGGAGGGATCCCTTTAGAGGAAGGTGAGGTCGATGATTCAGACCTGGAACCGGAAGAATTCATGGGGGCCCTTGAGGTAAAATTCTATCCACTTCCCATGAGTCTTCACCTGGGTTGTTTGGACATCTCAAGTAACACGTGAACTGTGTAGGAGGGCCTCAAATGCACAACCTGGTCCCTCCCAGTAGTAGAAGCAACTGCGGGAACATTAGGATCTACATCAATGGATACGATGATCATCGTGCTGGGAGGTTGCACGACACCCAAGGTGGTCCTCTCAAAACCTTTGGACTTCTCGACAATATATATAGGTCCATGCTTTTGGGTTTTGATGGAAACAACCCAGGAAAGAGACCAAATGTTTTATCTTTGTAAGTATCATTCAAAGAAATCATAACTTACATACATTGATTTGGTTAACTAATGCTTGTGTGCCAATTGTATGCATTGTTCTTAAAATGTCATAGGATACATTGGTGAGGTTGGCTGGAGCTCCTGGCGGTGCCTATCCCAGAGGGATGCCGGTGGTTGTGGAAGCAGACGCCCAGACTGACCAAGCTGTGGCGCTCCCAGTCATAGGTCGGACCATCAGCGATGCTGCACTTGAAGTCATTGAGGTGGAATCTGATGAAGGGGGTCAATCGAATGACATAGACCCTGACCTACCCAATCAGACACCCGATGAAAGCCCTCCAGATGATTTCTTGGGGGAATTTCCCGCGTATGAACCTGCCGACCCCATAGATCGGGACGAGATGACATCTGATAAGAAGGATAGAAAAATCACCCTTCGTCGGTCATGGAATCTGATTAAGCGCTTCATCGATGAGTCGCCTCAATCACAATGGAGAAACCATATGATGAGGCTTAGGTCTTAGCAGCATGAACTATTCAATGGGGGATTGGATGCCCAGCATCCTCACATGCCTGTCCAGGATCTCATGGCGAAGAATATTTCGGGAATATGACTGTGGCCTTACTGTGGGTTGGCGGTGGAGAAAATCTATGAACATCCAGAGGCTCCAAGTGGTGGAAAATGAGATTTAACACCTATAGGTACAGGCTGATGAGTATTCCTCTTTTCTCAATGAGCAGTCAGAGCTTATATCACTACAAAAGGCCCAACTGGCCGAGGCTGAAGAACATATGAAACAAGCCTCTGAGGAGATGGATATCATCCGGAGTGAGGAGGAGTGGGCCCAGATTACGGCTAATTAATTATGTCCCATTACCACCAAAGATGAGTAGGAACTAAATAGGTGACAAAAAATCCTGGAAAACACAAGCTAGAGAGTATTAGAGATGCAATGATCTTTTGAATGGGTCAACTCTTCCATGGGTGGGGTCGATCCTTGCGTGATGTAATTCTTGTAAACCTTTGAACATTATTTAGTGCTTTAATTATTTTTGTTGGATGAATGCATGAGTTATGTTATTTGTTTTGTCCTTCTACATGTTCATCACATTCATGAAATATCTAGTGATCAATTCCTAAGATCACGTGGGTCGGGAAAGATGTGGGAAACAAGGGATAATCACCTCGTTATTTTACCCCAAATGCGAGAGTGTCGACCAAGCTTCGGGAATCTAGGTTTTGAACAACCATTCCATATTTTCAGGAAGAAAGAGGTTGTCCTGAATAAATAATAGAGGTCTCAGAATAGTCAAATTTTTAGTTTCTTAATGTGCTCTAGTACACGAGCGTGGTAACGCCAGGGGTGTCAGAATTAATCAGAACATAGGGGAGTGGAAAATGTGAATCACGATACCAAAATTTGGAACACTGTAGGTATGGCATGAAAATTAAGTATAAAATTTAACCATGTTCAAAACACAGTATCCTTATTGTGTTAGCCTAAAATGGGGATGAAAAATGAGGGCCGACCGCTGACCATGTTCGAAACATAGGTCCTGACTCGAAATGTTATCCATTAGTCTTCCAGAATATTGTTCTAGGAAAGTAGGCGAGCTGTAAGCTGAGAATACATACTGTTAGGTGGTTCCATTAGATGTGAAAGAGGATGAGGGTCCAAATAAAGGGCATGAAAATCATGGAGGGGGGAGTGATGGGTTGTTTGAATGGGTTCCAACACTCTCGAAATTACGCCACTGTGGTGGAAACACATTAGTTTGGCACATTAGTCTGATCAGGGATCAAACTTAATTCCAAACAGGACCTATATTGTAAGGACATGTAATGCCCTATAGTTTTGTTTAATTGAAATAAGGATGATAGAAACGTAGTTTAAAACATCATACAGTGAGGACGATGAACATAGTTTAATGGTCATACTGCCTGAACCAAAATCGGGGCCATGGGGAAATAAGGATTAATGACCTTGGGGATGGACCCAAGGAAAATCACCTGGGCATTGCTACGCATCCCATGAAGATGGGAATAAATACAAACATAGTTCTTGAGCATGTTGTGGCCAGAGACTAAAGTGGATAGGGGAAGTCCTCTCTGGCGAGGGATTTGATGCACCCCATAGTTATTTTGGGGCATCCTAAACTTGTTTAGGGTAGAGCTGTAGTTTAATTTAATCCATCGAGGACATGTGGACTATTGTAGTTTAACATCATATGGTAGGAAGGGGAGTGGAATGGGATATCCTAAGAAGAGGGTATGTGATGCAGTAGCTATAACCTGGTGTGAATGAGGATATAAAGAATCTGCTCCACACCACGTATCTCAGGAGAAAGTTTTTTTGGTCAAGGGACAAAAAGTGAGAGTTAGGATGGGCCTAAAGCAAAGTTTTAAAGTGTTATTATATATCCCATCAGGATGGGAATCAAGCCGCACATAGTTTTGAGAGTTCAATTTAACATCATACAGTATGAAGGGCCCGCATGGTGTAGATGCACCAGTACACACCCCACCAAAACTATTATTCCCACGTGATTCATGATCTATGTGGGAAACAAGGAGTAGTGGTGATATTTTCCTAGTACATGAAGGCACACATTAGGGTCAGTGGAATTCTAGGTGAGTGACATCCCAAAATTATTGATCCACCTTCTTAACGCACATAGATGTGTGGAGGTGTAGATCTGAGTGTGCTGGAATTCCACTTGAACACAAGGGGGTGGAAAGATATGTATCATGGAACTAGAGATATAGATCACAATGATGGTGTTATGGAAATATGGGATATTTTTTGACCATGTTTGAAACACAACATATGTTCTGCGTTAGCCAGTGATGACAATTCTACAAATAGGGTTTTTTAAAGAGATAAAAACCGCCTTTAACATTGCTCAAAAAGTGATGTTAATCACTGCGAAGATAAAGGCGGGCCTTTGACGGTGCTAAAAATTTCTAATAAAGTGTTCCCTTTATTTGTACTAAAAACACTAATAGAGGTCCCCCTTTATCGGTGCTTTTTTATCATGGATAAAGGGAATTTTTTAGCGCTGAAAAAGGTGTCCTTTATGAGCTCTATTTTGAGAACTGATAAATACCTAATTTATCAGTGGTTAATTAGTGCTGATAAAGTCCATGTTTCTTGGTCAAAAAAAGCACCTGTACAGCCCCTGCACACCTGAGACAGCACCTACACATGCAACACAGAATAGAACCTGCAAACAAAATGGTTGCACAAAACAACACCTACACAGAAACAAGGCATAGAAGAACAAAACAACATGCACAAGAGTTTCTCAAACAATGCTATATACATTTAATTGAAATCATGAATACAAAACAACACACTTATATATACATTTAAAACAATGTTTTATATAGTTACCATTATAATTATCCAACAAACAGTTAAAAACATTAATGTTTCATCCTTTTTTCATATGTGATCACCTCTCAAGAATTTCCGTCCATGGTATTAGTTTCCAAACTAAGCATCCAAACTCAGGAAAAAAATACACCTATATAATAAAACAAATATTTTGTTATTAATACAAAAATTAAATAAATTAAACATTAATATAAAATAATACATTAATAAAATTGTAATTTTTAATAAAAAAGACACATTTGGGTAGGTTGGGGCCATAAGACTAGATGATACTTGATACATGTCCTTGATATGGGTAGTTAAGCGGCCATGATAAGCTACTATGGGGTAATGAAAAGTTCAAAATTCCACAATGTAAAATAATTAATGATTTTGAGAGGTTTCTTAGTGTATGGACTTTCCCACTTTCTCTTACTAGTCTTCTTGGAGTAAACAACATCAAAAGATAACTTGAGGTACCGAAGGTGGTGCTGATGGAGGCACAAATGGTGTTTCCACCAATGTGGGCCCCCATCCAACCCCACCGCAGTTGTAAGGGGCTGAATATTCTGAACAGGGCATACCCCTATAGATGTGGTGAAGTTGTAAATATAACTTAGCCAACATGGGAGCAAACATGATGATAATCGTACCACCTGCAACCACCTCTACCATCATTATGGTTGAGACCGTAACTCCGCCTTTTTTTGCATTGTGAATAAGTACCCGCTTAGGTATATTTCTAAGAAGCTTACTAGATGAAGAAGGTGATGGTTCTGGGAGGTGACTGACCACCCCTAGTCATTGAATTGACACTCTTAAACTATTTTAAAGTGATAATCCTCATCCTCGTAGGATTTTCATGATGTCAAAGCCTTGGAGATCTTATTCATACTGATAAGGATCTCTCAAACTAGAAAAAATAAAATGGATCTATTCAACAAAAATTTCATTAGAGGCAGCTAGAATTTTAGAAGGGAAGGAGAACATGTGAAGAAAGTATAATCAAAATTCCTTTTTCCCCAAAAGGGTTCCTTCCAAGGCCCTGGAGGAATAACAAAAAGGGAAAAGCCTAATGCCACAACCTTTGTGACCCCACCATTATATAACTGACTCAGATTCCATCCTCTAACCACCTCCTCCTACTACATTTCCACTTGTAACCTTAGGTACTTCTTACACTAACTACTCCACCTCATCATAATGTGGGAATTCCACTTCCTCCACACCTATTACATTGTTTCTTCCTCATCTGGAATAAACTATCTAGTCAGTGGGATTGGATTGGAGTCAAGAGAGCCTCATAAATGGTATGGTGATGACCAGCAATAGAAAAATGTGTGGTCATGGTTTGAAAATTAATATTTATGTCAACCAAGGTACGTAGAAAATAAATTCCAAGGATGAGATCCAGGCTTCCAATGTTCAATACATGAACTACAATAAGGGAGGTGAAGTCACCCATTATAAGAGGAAGGTTGTAGGAGACCCCATGAGACCATAATTGGTGGTCATCACCCAATTTGATACACATTTGGGTATAAGTATGAATTGGAAGATTCAAAACTTTATCCAGCTTTGGGGAAATGTTGTTACGAGAAGCACCATTGTCAATTAAAACCAAAATTGGTATGCCAGCAATGGTGGTTTCCACCTTTATAGAAGAACAATCAGTATTATGAGGGATTGGCTCGGGTTAAGAGGAATCCAAGCTATGTTATGCTAATGCAATGCATTCAGCTACAATGGGAGGGTCAGGGGGCTAGAAGTGTCTTGGAAATGAGATACATCATTTGGGGATTATTCATCCTCTCTTAACAAAAGCACCCATAGTTTAGGATTGAAATGTCTATGCATTTGTGAATAAGGAATCCCATAGTGAAAAGAGAGTCCCTTATTGTAGCGATCCTCCCATTCTTGAGGTTTCAAATACTTAACAGGGCGGGTAGTGGATGAGAGTTGTGGGAGGATTTCTCCATTACCGCATCCAGTTATTGTTCCACAAGATCCATCTTAGATTACTGCAGAGTTTCCATGGAAATAGATAAAAATGGAAGAGGTTGGCTGGACAAGAGATGAAGACAGCAGTAGATGCGCCAATAGGGGGGAAATAACGGTAGGTCAGACTAAGCTGATAATGATCTCTCACACTTTAAAGAAGAAAAAGGTTATGTTAAACATAACTTTTTTTAGAGCAACTAGATTTTTTGAAGGTTAGGAGAACAGGGGAAGAAAGTACAATTGGGAGTCCTTTTTCCCCAAAGGGGTTCCCTCCCAAGACCTTTTCGAATAACAGAAAGAGAAAAGCTTAATGACACAACCTGTGTGACCCCACCATTATATAATCAATTCAGATTCCCTCCTCTAACTGCCTCCTCCTGTTTCATTTCCACTTTTACCCTTAGGTAATGCTCCCACTAACTGCTCCACCTCCTCATCACGTGGGCAGCCCAATTCCTCTAGACCTGGTACATTGGTTCTTAATTGTCTGGAATAAACTATCATGTCAGTGGGGTTAGGTCGAGCTCTATCACAGACACTCATGTCGATTCTTCTTGATGAACAAGTCAGCCCACTTCTTGAAGGGTATGTGAACCCCTAAATATGGTTCCTTCCCAATGGATGTTCTGGCCAGATTGATGAGATTTTTCATAATTGTAGGATTCTATTCCATTTCATCCCAAGTATATGGGGGATGAATTTACACATCATACTTGTCTCCTAAAATAATCGCACCATAGATTATCTTAATGTCCCATATACTGATGTCGAACAAACCATACATAAAATTAAATCTGTTCATGTATTGACTCTATAAACCGAACAAGTCTACCATTTGTAATTTTTTTGCTATATGTAAGTGTTTGGTAAGCCTAAATAGATCCATAAAATCCTATATTTTTCAGTTCAACCACAAACTCTGTGGCGGTGCACTAAACTAAGAAGGGAAAAGCCTAGTTCATCCCAAAGCTTCCACCTAATCAAATAACCCAGCCAAATAACCAACCAAACATCTAATTTGATATAGAATTATAAATTTTTGATCTATAAATACGGTTTTTAAGCTCCAAAACATGTTAGAACCCTTTAAAATTGATCCAAATAGGCTTCAAAATTAATTGTTAGAGATGTCTTCTTTGGAGATGAAATTACCCATAAACGAGATGTTCTCCCTAAACATATTATTAGTCTTAAGGATGTAGGAGGGATGCATGATCCCTTCATGAGGTGGAGAGATCATAGTATAATTTCAAATAAAAAACCCATATAAGAGAAAATAATTAGAAAATTGAAAATCCAAGATATTAGTTCCCCTCAATCTTTTAGGACGCTCGTGAGTGGACTGAATGACTATGCACTAGTTGAATTCTACACTATCATCCATTATAGTCCAATGAACTATAGCCTCCTCAGCTTCAATTCATGAATTCATTTGTATCATAAAAATGATAAAATTTAGATTAATTGTGAAAATGAATGATTTTGGATTAAAAATGGACTGTAGTAAGAAAGGGTCATATGGCTAATTAGAAATATCATATTAAGTTCATGACTTGTTCAAAATCATGTGATCGCATGACCATAATAGGATCATGTGATGAAATGAACATGGGATATTTATACGATTACACGATGCTTAAAGCTTTATGCGATCATGTAAATAATACAAGAGTACACGAATCATGGTTCAAGTGAATTACTTTGATTATGTGATTTTTTATGTGATTTGATCATGTGATGAGATCACACGATCAGTTCACATGAAGAAATCATACAAAGTATCTTATGTGACACGATCACATGAAGAGTCTTATGTTAAGTAGAGAGTAAACCTAAGAGTTCTTGTAGATCTATGAAATATTGAGTCATTAGTGAAATTATTTCCCATTATTATCCTATCTATAGGAAATTTCATGGAATACCAAGAGTATCTTAGAATACTAAAATAAAAATAGAAGCCCAGGGGAATCAGTCAGTTATTCAATTCCTTATAACTAAGTCCATTTTTATTCTTTTGGAATTTTTATGTGAGGTGTGTATGCTGGACATTGATGTGATGCAGGTTCTATATGAGGTGTGTACGCACCCAGATTTTTATGGGCATGCATATGTATATATGATGTGGATTGATTTGAGCAATTTTTGAGATGAAAGATCTATGGACCATGATTTTACTCTAAAGAAATCAAGATTACCTTTGTGATTGAGAAGACATAGCGTCGTTTCTCTTTCTACAAAGGCATGTCATGTGGATAGAAATATTCTAAAATAAATGAACCCTGCAAGGAATAATGGAAATCAAATCAACGTTTTATTATATAATTTTTCATTAAAATAGATATATTATATTGTAACACTACCTTTACATCTTTCAAGATGGTTTATTTTGGTCTAAATATAAGATAATAACAAAACTAATGATTCTTTGTGAACTTTACTACTGTTGGTTAACTACCGCTTAACATAGCATCTGATCTAAACTTCTGATCTGGTGTCCCCTTGATGCTCTCATCCGACACCATCTTTATGATCTCATCACTCAGACTGCACTTTTCCTTCCTTTCTTGCACCCATTTACCTAGTAATGGGTGCAAAAAGAGAAGGAAATGTGAACATTGAATGATGACATAATAAATATGGATTCATATGAGAGCATCACGGGGACGTTGGATCGAAATTTTAGAACTGATGCTATGATAAAAGGTAGTTAACCAATAGTAGTAAATAATCCTTAGTTTTGTTATTAAATTTGTGAGTGGTGCATAACCAATATTCTTCCAACACACTGCATTAGTATAAAAAATAGCATAAATTACCAAAATACAGAATATAAATGATCGATGACATAATAGTTTAGGTTCAGTGCTTTTGGAAACATGGAAACATAAAGAACTAGTTCATAAGACTCTCTTATTAAGTTATTCTTTACTATAAAGACATATCATTTCTAAAACCATTATTCATAACCTTAGGATATATAACATAATAAAGGGTGATCATATATTCTAAATAAGTGTAAATAATGGAGATATCAATGATCATATAAGGTTAAAAGAAGTATTAGGAATTCACCTTTATCCTATTTGTGTGAAATCTTCCATCAGGTATGTTGCCCATTCATTTCTAAACACATCTATATCATCTTGTGAATATGAGTTTTTGTGACAATCATGGTAGTAAAAAAAAATATAAATACACAAATGATTAAAAAATATTTTAAATGAACACGTAATTATTTTCGAAAATGGCACTTTAGAGATTCTTGTTTGTTGATGAAATACAATCACTTTCATAAATTTACAAACATAATAACCACAGTCCTTTCCATTTGTTTGTTTTAGACGCTGTAGAAACATAATGAAAAATAGTAATTTGTTTTTATATGTGTTTTTATAGTCTAATATTATTATATACACCAGGATACTTGTCCAGTTGTAGATCTTATAGGTGTTCCTATCCTTAGGCCCTGGATTCATTCCATGAATTAGATGATATTGATGCATCGCCCTATCATAACATAATCCTCATTAAAAGATAATATAAATTATTTAACAAGATTTTTAGTTTTAAAAAGTTGGATCTACTGTATTAAAAATTGAAAATTTTCATCATATGTGGTCGGTTTGTTGCATATCCAAGCATTGAATCCAGAAAATAAATCGTCAGAGTATCAAAATTCACTGCAATCAGCATCCAATGCTGCCTAAAACACAAAAAGGAATAACTAATGAATGAAATGAAAATATTTTTGATATGATTAAATTGTAGAGTTTTACCCTTGAATCATTGGTATTAAAAAGATTCTATCATCCGTAATTTTGTTTTCAAATGATTTGAGTAGGGATGACATTACTTCATCCTCTTTATCATTATTTATTTCTTCTTTTGAATAGGTGATGTGTGGACTAATGAGTCCAATTTTTTGTTCATGGAGAAATCCCTTCAATGTTTTTTCATATATATTTCTGTTAAAAATATGAAATGTATTTAGTCATAATTATCATAGTATATCAGCTTTTGTAAAATCAAATCATGAAAATATACCTCATGTATACATTTACAACTGAGGCACCTAGCCATTAATAATTGAGGATTTCATTTACATTTTCAGCACTAATGAAATCTGATTTTACCTCTCTGTACATATTTTTTTCAAAATCAAATGTGTGATAATTGACGTCTATCAACCTTGTATCCGCATGATATTGCAATGATATTAAATGTGGATATAGAACGGGCAGGTTGAAGGTGCACTCAGTAGTTCGTTTCAATCGGTTGGTCGATCCTTGAGATAGTTTTGAGATGATATTTTGTTTTACTTCCTTCTCTTGGTCATTTTGTAATAGCATTCATTGGTTCAGACCTTTTTTCATTAAATGTTAATGTTTCATCTTGAAAAATAAATTGGAAATGGATACCTTTTGTCAATATGTTTTTGTTACAAGAATTGACAATCATGCGATGAATGTTCAAACAACTTGTTTGACTTTATGAATTTCGTCATTATCATTTGGAATAGGTAGCTTGTAACTCAGCTCATTATCTATGTTAATCGACACTTTGACATGATCTATTGGAAGTTATCTGTTGTGTAGCATGTCATCCTACATATTGAACACTATATCCCTCTCTACAAGGCTATAGGTGGGAGTTGATAGATATAAATCACAATTATTTTTAGCCTATAAAATATTAGTACAGGAAAGTTATCACTATCTATGTGATTCATATTTCACAGAAACAATTATTATAACATTGATTACCTCAGCTAATTTAGGTTTTTGAGGGGAATGGCTCACCTAAAAACTGGTGGTGGTGGGGGTAGGATCTTCACGCACGAGTTATTGTTGAGTTGTTTATTCTCTTTTCCTCCCCCCATCAAAATTTCTATCATCTCTCTCTGGTATTTTAATTCTTCTTGAAACATAGATATTGTTACTCTCATATTTTCCATTTCCTCAGTTTGATCCTGCACTTTTTTTTCTTTCTGAAAATATGTTCGGGGTGTCACCCCAAAACCCGCACCACTAATGCGGCCATACTGTTCTAGCTGTTTCAAGGCCGTTGAAAGTATGCCTATATCTAGTGCAGGTGTTGTTGATTCTTGTGAATTTTTCAGATATAAAATATAGGAAAATAATTATTCATTGTTATGTAATATCAATTTAAAGAAAATAAAATTTATATTATTTCATACTAACACAAGTTTCCAAAACTTTTTGTGTGTTTTCATCTATCATTATCCTCTCTATTTACACGCGCCTCCTTCTATAGCACATGGCATAGGATGGAAGGGGCTTTTGATTTCAATTCATCAATCTGTAGATAAATAGAGGAACATGGTTATTGTGTTGTTTTATGTCACATTAAAGTATTATAGTAGATTTAAAATATGTACCAATTTTTTCTCAAGTGAAGCATATCCCATCCTTGATTTGCAGTAGGGGTACACTGGTTTTGTTTCCCGTTCATTATTTTCCATACTCAGTTGTTGTTTCATAAATAAAAAACTATCAATCAAAGTGATGAATATAAGAAACATCAAACTGTGTATTATCAAACACACTGTACCTGAAAAGTATACTCCCCATGATGGTTACTAAATGCATCCCACGCTCTTTGGGATATCAAATGTGAATAAAGAGGAGGTGGGTGCAGCTTGATTTTCCCTACAGCATATTTAAGATGATACTTCATTAAAATTGTTCGAAAGCCTCTATGAATACTTCCTGTAACTCTTAATACATATTCCTTGTTCAAGGCATCTAATAAAATTGCACTCTGCAATGGATGATGAGGAGTAATTCAATGTTTTAGTGTATTATTTTATTTTAACAAATTAAAAAAAATGATATCATAATTTTACCATAATCTCTTCCCACATTAGTGTCTTAAGCTCAGTGACAACATGGTGCCACGACTGTACATCAATCATAACGTGTTGCCTAGTGAAGATTCCAATGTATCTACTAAATATGGAATTTTTAGGGTTAACATGTTTTCCTTTCATATTCAATCCCACATAAAATTTGATGCCTTTTTATTTGGATTTAAGTATTATGGCTAACAGTGTCTAACTATGACACTCTTGTTTTTTTTTGCACCATCAGGGTTTCATTTCCTATCATTTACTCAGAAAAATCATCGTTATATTCCTCTAGAGCACTAGCATCGACACTAGGACTAGTAGCAAAAGGTTTCGAAACCTGTTATACCTCATCACTGGGACTAGTAGCAACCGGTTGAGAAACATATTGTTTCTCTACAATAGGACCAGCAACAACAGGTTGAGAGACATGTTGTGCCTCGATATTGGGCATATCAGCAGGTGCAGAAGTCGTTATATATTGATGTTATTTAAAATTTAATTTAGATTACATAAAAGTATCAGTGAATAGATAATAACATAATGTAACACATTGTATATTACAATAAAAAAGTAACCTAATTATTGAACACTTTTTTTAAAGGCAGAAGAGATTTGACCCCTCTATCGACTATGTAAAACCCCTCATTGTGGTCTCCTCTGAAATACAAAACATCATATACATTGGGACTACTATGAAATTATTGTGAAGTCTCAATAAAAGGTTCATCCTCTATTGAACATTCTTATTACCCTTTAGTTGTTTTGGTCGACAACAGAACAATTGACCAGTTTTGGTTTGCAGGATCTGGAACAAAAAATACTTGTACTGCCTGTGAAGCTAGTATAAATGGTTTTTATTTCTCCCCTTCCTTACTAAAATCAACTTTCATGATTCCCAATTCATCTATTTTAATAGTAATCTTGTTACCAACCCACTTACATTTATAAAGAGGCACTTGGAATTTAGTATAATCCAACTCCCATATTTGTTTGATAATGCCAAAGTATGACATATTCACATAAATTGGATTTCTGTCTTTAGCTCCAGAAACATGAAACGCTTCATCCACAAGTGTAACCCCACTATTTTTTATGGTATTGTCTTCATCATGTCCATTGGTATATAATGTATACCCATTAACTACATAAGCATTGTAATATAATACATACACACTTTCTACTCTAGCTAGCCATCGAAGTCATTCTGAAGTTGTGTCCAGATTTTCATCTAACATTGTAATAATATGGTCATGAAACCATCCTATAAACTGTTGATTATTTGTATCTAATATCAATTTTTCTACCCTAGATGAATTCAAATGCCTAAGAATTTCTTTGTGGGTTTGAACGTATGGGTCAACATCGAAACTGATAAACAAAACATAAAGGTGGGTCTGCTTTCGATCTGTAATATTGATTGAGAAAAAACTCTCTTCCAGAAATTCCTTCACCCTAAAGCCACCCCATGTGATGATATTTAGGTAGTCCAATGATTTCCACACCAGACATGTATTTTTTATATAATTCAACGGCTTCCTCAACAATATATTCTTATGCAATACAACCCTCTGTTCGACTTCGATATTTGACATACCCTTTCAAAATAATAATATACAGTTCAATGGGGTACATCCATCTATAATATACAGGACCACATTATTGAATCTCTCTCACCAAATGAACCATTAAATGAACCATCATATCAAATAATGTCAGTGGGAAGAACATTTCTAATTCACATAATATGATGGGATTTTCTCTTTATATAGTTGGAAATTTCATCAGGTCAACAACTTTTTTGTATATAGATTTGAAGAAAAAATAGATCTTTATTAATGTATGGTGTACATTCTTGGAAAAAATTCATTTTAAAGCTACTGTAATTAGATCTTTCATAAAAACATGGTAGTCATTTGATTCAATGCCCTTTGACATTAAATCGCTCATTGAAACAATGTTCTTGATATTTGATGATTACCCCTATGGAACCTTTATGTCATTTAAGAAAGTTCAAATCTGATATCTCTCTTTCCTGGAAATATTGTAAGCAGTGATAGGAATAGATGTTATTTTTTCACCCTTCAATGGTTCCAACTCTTCTCGTATTCCCATCTCAACCATGTACAATCTAGCCTTAATTTCATCCCTTATTTTTCTGGGTGCATTTAACAACGTTCCTATGAAACTATCACATACATTTTTTTCAACATACATAACATCAAGAAAATGTATGGCCTACAGACAAATCTATTATGGTAATTCAAAAAAATGTATCTATTTTTCCAAATGGTTTTCGCAAGGTTTCTCGACAAAAGTTTTCCAAAAGTATTGTCCGCATATTTTACTTTATAAAACAGTTGATCACCTATTAGTGGAGATAGTGTTGTATGTTCTTATAAACATACATCGAATGATGTCATCAAAGATTGGGATTTATGCCATCGGGGTAGAAATAAGTAATTTCTTAGTAACACGGTTTTCGATGAATGTTTCAACCTAATTGATTGTGTACCTTGTTCTCAAATGGGACACCCTTGAGTTCCTTTAATGCTATATCCTGAAAAATATCCACAAGTAAGAAAGTCATTTATCGTTCCGTACAACATGGCTCTCTAAGTTGAATCTGCATTTTTGTAAGTATCATACATCATAACACCTGAATCCCATAATAATTTCAAATCCACAATCAATGGATCCAAATAATCATCAATATAATTACCCAGTTGTTTTGGTCCTAATATAAGCATATATAACATGATGTATTTTTGTTTGATGAATAACCCTAGTGGTAAGTTATAATTTAACAACATAACTGGCCATGTACTGTGACTACTACTTTGAAAGCCAAAAGGATTCATAATATCTGGAGATAATGAAAGATGTAGGATTCTCGGATCATTTCGAAAATCAGAATACTGGTGGTAAATTATCTTCCAATAAGGAGAGTCTTCCTGGTGACATTGTTTCTCATCTTTAATTATTATATTTTCATTCCATATCAATTTTCCTGCTATCTCCTCACTTCCATAGAGGCGCCTAAACCTTGGAATGATTTTAATGTCCCATACAAATTTCGTAGGATTGGATTCATATTTCTTGTATTGAGAAGCACCACACTTTGGGAATTATTTAAGTGATTTGTGGTTCTTCTTAAATAGTATACAGTCATTTACATAGGCATGTATTCTTTCAGAGATCATTCCCATCAAGCGTTGCATTCATTTGGGATCATGTGTTCGTCTTGGGAGCTCATTATCTTCTGAGATCATGTCATTTAGGAGAACAAGTAGTTTTGTAAAATTGGTGTCACTCAACACATTTCCTTCTTTCAAATTAAATAGCATCATTATGGCTAATAATAATGTATATTTAGTGCAATTACTATATAATGGCGTCTTTTCACAACTCTTTAACTTCTCAAAAAAATATGAGTAATCAGGAAGTTCATTTTCAACTGTCCTTATTATTTCCTAAATATGATCTTCATCATCATTAATGTCTGTAATCACATCCTCAAAATGATCATATTCATTATTCACACTTGTAATCATATCATATGATTCATAAAACCCGATGTTATCCCAGTCACTACCTGTGTTCATTTTTTCCTCATGTTTATTCTAACATGTATAACTTCAATCTATTCCATGATATATCAGGTGTTCTTCAAACTCCTCTGGACTAATTTTTATTTAATAACAACAGTCTAAACACAGACAAAGTATTTTAGATGGGTCATATGCATGATCTATTACAAACTTGATGAACTCTTTCACGCAATCTTCATACACTTTTTTCAACTGATTGGCATTTATCAATTCTTTATTCATATTCATCCTATTTGATACAGTAATATTAATATTTAACAAAATAATTACACAAAATATGTTCAAATTTGGTCACCATCCAACAATAATCAATGGAACTATCTATAGTAAAAAATATCGTTACCTATCTATGATAATCCCTTGCACTAGAATGTTTTAGTATCCCACATGTGATCTATATGCATTATTATAAATTGGTTTTTTAGTGTTTCTCTAGAAACATAATGTCTCTAGTCAAGAACTATGGTACTAAATTAATAGATGGTATTATTTTCAATAGAGTTCATGTGGGTGGAAGGATTCATTACATGTGTTGTTATGGTTATTTTACTAGGGTGTCTATAAAGTGTCTCATAGAGTCCTCTAGTGAAGTGGTTTTCTAAGATTTGATGGAATTACACTAGTAACAAAGTGGTGGTGCCATTTAAATGGGTAAATTTTGGATTGATATTCAATGGTGGAAGCACTAAAACCTGGAAAAATTGCATACCAATCACTCCTTCAACTGAAACACCATACAAACACACAATCATGCTCACAATCGCAACACCATACAAACCAAACAATCATAATTTCTGATTTTAAAAGCATCCCTTATTCAATTATGTTTGTTAATTAAGGGGTTATCATAGATGTTTTATCATCCCAAGTCATTTATTCATTATTCAATATATGTAAATTAAAATTTTTTATATTCAAATATTCAACAGGAACCAACCATGATGAAATTCATTTAGTGTGCAAATAAGGACCACTAACGGACATGATTTTCAGTAGGGACATTTATCCTGTACATTTCAAAACATAACCATAAATATCAAATAGTAATAACATGATAACTGGAGGAAACCAATGAGTGAGAGGAGAAAACTCAGTGAAAAGGTGTCGTTCAGTGCATGGAATAGGAGCGTTCGTGGTAGAGAAGAGGCATGTGGAAAAGGAGATTTCCAACTTAAAAGAAAATATAAACTGAGAAATCACATGTTAATCAATTTTATTGGTCAATAGTGGGATTTTATTTTCCATCTATTATATCTTCTTATTGTTTATTTATTATATATGTATCTACTATTTTCCTAGATTTTCAACTTATGAATGGGACATGTCTACTTTTTAGGAGAAAGATATTTTTTAATTTACTCTAATTTAGGGGTAAAATATTCCAAATTAATTGTATTTTTTCCCATGGGATCAGTTTTATCCCGTAGGGATCATGAATTCCTCTTAGGTTAGCGGAAATTCGGGTTAGTTATTGGTTATGATACCAGGCTTGTCTGTATCATTAAATTTCCAATTGTAATTGACCCATGCCCATTTAAATATAGGATTTGGGGGGGGTCAGACACTAATATATAGAAGGAATAAGAGAGGTAAAAATTATCATTGTCTCTCCAATACAAGTGATGAAAGAGGAAACATACACCAGGTGAGGGAGAACCACCCTAGAGGAGAGGAGGGAGAGGTTGGCGTAGCACAGAGGGGTTCTAGAAGAGAAAAGGGGAAATAAAGTAAAACCTAAAAGGTTCAAAGGGTAAGGGACGAGATATCTAGGGGTAAGGGGCTGGAAGGGTGTGGGGGTGGGGGTGTGGGCTGTGTAGGGGGGTGGGCTGTCTAGGTGGGGGTTGCTGGGGTGTGGGGTAATGGGTGTGGTTTATCCAGGGAGAGGGTAGGTTGTTCACTATGAAACGACCATTAGGGATCCTAAAGAGTGAATTATTAGAGGGGAAAATTATGGGGAAGATGGGTTTGGGTGATGGGGTCGAGTGACTAATAAGGAATATGGGAAACTTATTAAAAGGTCTAAAAAATATCTTTTCAATTCAATAATAGGGTACATTATGGTGTAGCCTAAGGGTCTATTTCATAGTGCGCCCTATGATGTCACATTGTTGAATTACCACAAGGTATACACTACAACACTCATCCCCTAGGAAGAACCATTAAATAATTATCATGAATTATGATGTGACTATATGCCTCATGGAATAACAACCACCCACCTACCCACCCTTCAAATAGTATGGAGGGCATAACATAGCCAACCACCCACATGATTCAAACCATTAACATAAGGTAGGACCCATGGATAAACTCACATACATAAAGGAGGACCTAAAGAAAAATAACCAATCTAACCTCTAACACAATCTAAATCACTAAAACAAGGTATTGTACATGGATAATAATATATACTAGAAGTGGATCGTGGAAAGGTCATAAAAGAGCCAACTAACTGCCTAGGAAAGACTACCAATGTAATACTGATCCCTTAGCTTAATGAACATACATAAAGCATATCCTAGTGAGGGTATAACATAGTTAACCGTCAGCACAATCCAATATGCTAAAATAATTTATGTCTTGTGGAAAATCACATATACCCCATTATGTATAGCCAAACATAAACATTAAAAAATATGAAAGAATGTTCACATTGGTGGAGTATCTCTACATTTCATTCTCAAGGTCTCTAGGACTCATCGGAATCATAGATATATAATAATGATTAAGATATAATGGAAAAGAATAGAATCTAAGAATCATCCTAGATCTTAGCTAGCCAATGATTGATACCTAGCATTGAGCAAGAGTCAACTACATAGAAAGCTCATACATGAACCTTCCTAAACAGCGTCACTAAATGTATCCCTCATTAGAATATCCTATAGTTAAAAAATATGTCATGATGATCCCATCACTACGGTATAATTTCCCTAGTCATGGTATCACCATATAATGGGTATGTCATCCCTCAAAAGCATTTTTTCAAGATATTAATATTATTGGGAGATGCATCACAAACCATTTGAATATTTCATAATTGGTATAGAATCTCGGATCACATTATTATATGGTAAGTGGGAAATACAACTCATAAAACACATCACAGTATCACATCAAGTATATCAATCCATTATTTAGGCATCTTCAACATAAATTTTCATATAATCCTAGTCCATAGGCCATGTCGGAGTGATTAGGCAGGTCATGCCACACCCAAACAAAGATATTAATCAAGGGGAAACACTTCCACCACATAAAAATATAATTACCAATGGGAATTGTGTGCTATAGTATATAAACAACATAAAATCTCATGATAAACATCTTAGGAAATAATTAATAATCCATCACCAGGTTTTCCAAACATATGACTCACATGAGGAGGCAGTTGTAAGAACCCGGATCTTCTTTTTAGGTATGTTTTTCCTTTTCTGGTAGTTTTTGAAAAAAAGAAGAAAATATGGAAATTTTCGGAGTACACGTCATGTACTTTATTAGTACACACCATGTACTTCAATGCCACTAGAATTCGGGTGCTAGCAGTGTCATGGCCATACACACGGCTGTGTAAGGGTGACTTGGAGGCCGCCTAAAGAGGAGTACCAAAAAAGGAAAGTACACGCCATGTACTCCAGAAGTACACACCGTGTACTTTCTTTTTTTCGTTAAACGGACGGAGGTTGCCTTAAATCCCTATTTCTGTCTTCTTCTTAGCCTATTTTCGTCTAGAGCATCCGAGGAGGTCGAATCTTCTCTGAGCCACTGATATGTCAGCGGTTATCTAAATTTAACACCATCGGTTGCAATTGAATCGCAGTAGTGAGTTCTTGGTTCTTCTTTGGCCATGTTTCTTGATTCTTTCTCTTATGAGAGTTATCGTAGGTTGAACATTTTATATGTTTTTGTAGATCTACTCTATTCTAGTCTGATTCACGGGCCTAGGTTCAAGTATATCGATCTCTTAGGGTTTAAGTAGGTGGTTCGTTGCCTTACGTTGAATGTCTTTGAGTTTTTGTGAAAAAGTGTCGGATTCACATGTTTCGGGTATCTCGGGTTAGGGATTTTGGACTTATTTTTTAATTGCCTTAGATTTCTTGTTAGCTTAAGGTTAATTGATATTAATATGTGCTTGTTTTCTTGTTTGAGGACCACCCTATGGGTGTTACCCCGGTTTGGATGTTTATCACCATTTGGATCAATTTGCAAGTAAGGAAAACCCTATTACAATTGCCAGTTTTCTTATTATAAATGATTGCATGTGTTGCCTACTGTTTTAATTCTTATGATGCATTGTAGCTTTTATCAAAGTAGTTTCTAAACTTACTTAGAGATGCTGACAGTCGATTACGCATGACTGGACTACTCAGGGCTGTGAGAACCTGGTGCGGGAGACCAAAGAGGGAATAGACGGTTTAGTGCTTCCCTAAGGGGTATGTTGTAATTAGTTTCATATGAAGGACCTATAGGAATTGGACTTTGAGATTCTTAATAGTTTCCTTAGTTTACCCACGTATTGAGACCACATGAGGAATTAGACATAAGAGCTTTCTCAGAGATTTTGTAGCTATTGTTGCAAGACCACAGGGGAATCGATATGAGTGCTTCCCAGAGTGTCTGTGCCTTTGTATGTTTACTTGACTATAAGGTTCTGCTAGTTTGTTCCACCTAGAGATTTAGTGTGAATGTGGATTTTTTTGGTTGGTTTAGATGAGTCTACCAAGCCAAAGCACAATCTTGGATCTATTGGCCTTCTTGTTTGTTTAGGTATTCTTTTGATGCCTGAAGTGTTACATGTTTACCTTGGAATAGAGAGCCTTTCTAGATTACTTTGTTGTTTAATTAAATGAATGAATCAATTGTTAAATGAATTTGAATGGTAATTGGTAGGATTGTTTACTTGTGTAATCCTAGTTCATTACTACATTTACTTTCATTACTTCTGCTATATTACTCACTGACAGTAGAGCACAAATCTTATGGTGGTTTCCTACTGGGATTAGTCTCACACCCAGTTTGGGTCCTGCTTTTTGGCCCAAATAGGATATATGGTTTCAAGTGTTGATAGGGATGGTGGCCCTTCTTCTTCGGGTACATGATTGCTGGTTGGAGCTGGAGAGCATAAGACCGAGCTTAGGCTTGCGATGATGCTGGTGTTACTGCTTAGTTTTCATACTTTGTTTCTCAGTGGTATTTCATCACATTGTTGTGTTTGCTAATTTCCTTAGATACTTGTACCTGCTGCATCATTATTATATAAATTCGTTGCTTCTACTGTTTAGTTTTAGTTATTGAATGTTGTTTACTGCTTCCTCTATTGACTGTTATTTCCTTTCCCTTGTATATTTTACCAAATGAGGGCATAGTTTCCCCAATGACTCACCAAGTCCCTCTCTGCTTGTCGGAAACCTCTCGTGTTTGGGAAAATGTTCTTGTGGTCATGTGGTGAACCGGGTACAGGGAACCAGTTGAGTGGCTCCGGATTTCGGTCGTTACAAAGTGGTATCAAAGGAGTTTCCTTTCTTTTCTATTAACTTACTATTTAGAGACATTAGATAAGGATAGGACGGAATAGTTAAATGGTAAATAGCTGTTCTTGGGAGTTCTAGAGATCGTGTACGTGGAAAAATCTAGGTTACCACAAATATTGAAATTTTTGAGTTTCGTAAATGTTACAATTTACATGACTTCACCGTTGGGTGGTGAACTTGTTTTGTGCTATTACTGTTTATATGATTATGGTTTTTTTTTCAACCTGATGAGTTGAGGGTATGCCATCTCATGCATCATATAGGCACTTGTTATAAAATCAAATGTCATGCATTTTTCCATGCCATCTAAATTCCATTAGAATTTTCATATTGTTGTGATAGAATTTGTGATAGACTATGCGTGTTATTATGATAGATGATGCGATAGAATATCTGCTATGTTGATAGGGTATCATTTTTTTAGAGATTATTTATCATGGATTCCAAACTTTGGTCTTAGAGGTGTTATGGGCCCTCAAGGATCATAATTTGGCACCTTAATGCTAGTTTTCTATGTTTTCTGGGATCCAGAGTAGTTTCTGAGGCTACTGTCCGAAAAAACCAAGAATGTACTGCGTGTAATTTATGGTTACACGCCGTGTAGTCTATAGCCATGTCCCTGACCGTGGGATCAAGGACACAGTGTTGTGAAAAAAAATTAGGAACACGTTGTGTATTGGTTTAGCACGTCGTGTAGTATGAAGTTGGTACCTCGTCCATGTCACGAACAATAATGGCTATGTTTCCATTTCACATACACACCGTGTCGAAATCTTACACGCCATGTAGTCTGATCTAGGTACCTTTCCATGTCACGAACAACACGGGTCGGTGTCATCCTTTCGCTTACACGTCGTGTCCTCTTAAAACACGCCGTGAAGTGTCAACCGTGTAGTCAGTCATGTAGCTAACCACATGGTCTGTTACAACTTCTTAGTGCACGTCATGTACTTTTGGAACACACCGTCTAGTTTGACCTGGGTACACATTCCATGAAACTAACAACACGGGCCAGGTAAAGCTTGTTAAGTACATGCTGTGTATACCTTGAACACGTCGTGGAGTTTTGACTTAGGGGAACCGTTTGGCTTAAACTTGTAGAAGGACTCGGCCATGGAAGGGAATTCAAGTACATGCCATGTGTTAAGACAACATGCCATGTATTTGGGGTGTTACTCGACCAGTTTAGGTAAAAGTACACACCCATGTAAATGACTTAAGGTAACACACCGTGTAGTCTTTATACACGCCATGTAGTCATGTTTTGTTTTTTTGAATTTTTTTCCATGTTCCCTTATTACACTCCTAGTTTTTAGTCCCTAGTAATGTGATCTAAAGTGTGCTTTGACCGTGCAGAGTAATGGCACTGAGACGTCCTCTGGTTGTCCGTTAGGAACCGGGTAGTGACCGTACACCTGATACGATAAATCAGGAACTACCAGTAGCTCCGCCTATCATTCCGGACATGGCACCTGTTGTGATTCCAGAAAATGGTGTCGAAGCTTAGTTCATAGAGTGTTTCGTGAGATTCATACATACCTTCTAGGGATATCAGCATCTTGTTCCATCTATGGTAGAGTTGATGCGGGTATTTCAGCAGCATCATCCCACGTTCACAGGGGATGGAGGACCACAAGCTGCAGATTCATGGCTAAAAGCCATGCTATCCATCTTCGAGCACCTGTAGACACCTCTAGAAAGGAGAGTGAAGCTCGCATATTATATGTTGTGAGATTCCTCCAAGAGATGGTGGGATGTGGTTTTGCAGGCAGGGCACCAACAGGCTATGGCTTGGGATGAGTTTCAGTTCACGTTATATGACTAATTATACCCGGTGAAGATGAGGGCTGATAGAGATAGAGAGTTCATGAACCTACAGTAGGGTACTCTCAAAGTTATGGATTATTCATCTCGCTTCACTGAGTTATAGTGTTTCACTCCTGTTATAAAGAATGAAAAGTTGTTTTTAGCGAGGAAGTTTGAGGAAGACCTCAAACCGGACATCAGATCACATGTGAACGTCTTTTAGTTGACTTCTATTACTCTGATATTCAACCAAACACTTATCACAGAGAGAAATATGAGGGATACGAGAGCTGTGGACCAGGGCGGTTCAGCATCCAGGGCTGATTTATTTCAGATAGACAGTAGGAAGCGCTGCCAAGATTCTACACGAGGTGACTCGAGGAAGTGAGGTATTCCTTCTGGTAGAAGGGGTCTTCCTTATGGAAACCAAGTGGTGTGCTATCAGTGTGAAAAAAGAAAGAATAATAATCCTTAGTTCCTGAGAGACCCAATGGAGTGCCGATCATGCATCAAGATAGGTCATCTGCAGCGTTTCTTCATGGTTTTCCATCCAGCGGCTAGTGAGGGAGGATCAGTTTTGACTCCGCGTACAGGAGCAGGATTACCAGTTCCACAATAGACTGAGGGTTGGATTTCTTCAGGTCGTTCAGGCCAGGGTAGAGGTTGTGGATGTAGTGGTCAGGCTCAGGGAGGGTCATCTCAGGGATCTCAGACTACTACACAGGGTCGCGGTGCTGGCCAGACTTTTGCGGTAGAGTAGATCTATTAGGAGTAGGATCCTGGACCTTCCACAGTTTTAGGTATGATTTTAGTAGCCTCGGTTTTATCCTCTGCACTTTTTAATACAAGAGCTTCTAATAGATTTATTTCTGTGAATACCGTGGAAAGCCTTAGACATGCTGTTTATACTTCGGAGGATATGATGACACTAGACACTCTCTAGAACTACTAGCGTGCGTCAGTGCTTACACTACCCCATTGAGGTTGGTGGGTGCCGTTTTTCAATGAATCTCTATGTTTTGGAAATGACAGACTACGATTTAATTCTTGGGATGGACTAGTTAGTTCCCTTCCAGGCCTTTGTCGATTGCAATTGTCGTAGGGTGAGTTTTACATCACCGGGGGGCGGATCTTTTCTTCACAAGGGTGAATGGGATGTCCAGGAGAGCAGAGCTAGACCAGAGCATCATGGGTTGGGAAGTGTTACGGATCATATTTCTAGCTTATATCTGGATGACTAGGGGATTTCTTAGATAGATTTTCCTCTAGTGGTTGATCTCTTTCTAGATGTCTTTCCAGAAGACTTTTTAGGTTTTCTTCCAGAGCGAGAGGTAGACTTCTCTATTGAACTTGTTCTAGGAGCAGTACCGGTATCCATACCTCCTTATAGGATGGCTACACCTGAGTTACAGGAGATCAAGAAGCAGTTGGAGGAGTTTCAGGAAAAGGGTTTTATCTGACCCAGTACTTCTCCATGGGGTTCGCTTGTTCTGTTTGCAAAGAAGTCGGATGGTACTTTACGACTTTGTGTGGATTAATGGAATCTAAACCAGTTGACAGTCAAGAACCGATTTCCATTTCCATGGATAGATGATCTCTTTGATCAGTTACGAGGAGCCAGAGTGTTTTCAAAAATCGACTTGAGTTCCGAATATCATCAGTTGCGTGTCAGACCATTTGATATACCTCTTACAGCATTCCGGAGTAGGTATGGTCTGTATGAGTATTTTTTTATGCCATTCGGTCTCTTGAATGCACCAGCAGTTTTCATGGCACTGATGAATAGAGTTTTCCATCCTAACTTGGATTCTTTCATGGTGGTTTTCATGGATGATACCTTGGTGTACTCTCACACTCGACACGACCATGCTACCCAACTTGAGATCATTTTGACTACACTAAGGGAGCATCAGTTATATGATAAGCTATCAAAATGACACTTTTGGATGGATGATATTCACTTCCTGGGTCATGTCATCTCAGAGACAGGAGTATCAGTTGACCTAGAGAAGGTGAGAGCAGTAGTTACCTGGGAGCAGCTGAAGAATGTCTTCGAGGTACAAATTTTCTTAGGGATGTCTGGTTACTATAGGCGGTTTATACAAGACTTCTCATGCTTAGCAGTGCCGTTAATTGGCTTTACTAAGAAGGGGGTGAAGTATGTTTGGTTAGAAGCCTCCGAGTCATCCTTTCAGGAGCTGAAGGGGAGATTGAAATCAGTACCAATTCTAGTCTTTCCGGAGACAGGAAAGAGTTATACAGTGTTCTGTTATGCATATGGAATTGGGCTTCGAGCAGTGCTTATGCAGGTGGATTGTGTTGTTGCATATGGATCTCAGCAGTTGAGGCCACATGAGAGGAACTATCCTACACACAAACTGGAGTTGGCTGTAGTTGTTCATGCTTTGAATTGTTGGAGACATTATCTTTTGAGAGAGCATTTTGTGGTATATACTGACTACAAGAGCCTCAAGTATATCTTCACACAACATGACTTGAATCTGAGACAGCGGAGGTGGGTTGAGTGCCAAAATTCTTTAGATTTCGAGCTTGCTTATACACCTTGGAATTGCAACGCTGTGGCAGACACACTAAGCAGGAGGATGCAGATACAGGTAGTTCAGGAGGTCAGTAGTGAGTGGCAGCTTATGGCTCTGTTATCTGAAATGCATTTGGAGGTGCACGACAGATAGTGTCGGACTTTTCCTTCTTCTGTAGCTGTTACCTCTACCTTTTTTGACCGAGTTTGAATGAGGCAGCTATCAGATTCTAAAGGCCTAGTCATACGAGAAAGCATGTCAAGAGATGACCCTCTTCTCAGATGGACCATAGGCAAGGGTGAGATCTTGTGTTTCTAGGGATGCGTATGGGTGCCAGCTGATATACGCGAAGAGGTGATGCGAGACTTTCATTCCTCAGTTTGGGCAGTTCATCCTGGCATCACCATGATGTATCATGATATACACAGCCAGTATTGGTCGCTAGGTATGAAGAGAGATGTTGCTGGTATTTTCATGAGGTGTTCCACCTGTCAACAGGTGAAGGTGGAGCACCAGCGACCAGCAGGGCTTTTATAGTAGCTACCCATTCCCGAGTGGAAGTGGAATGATGTCGCGATGGACTTCATGATAGGGTTACCAAGATCACCTCGAGGGAATGATGCGGTATGGGCGGTCATTGAGAGGCTCAGAAAGGTTTCTCACTTCTTTCCTGTTAAGGAGAACTTCGGTGTTGGTGAGATTGGACGGTTGTACATCTGTGATATTGTACGCTTGCATGGGGTTCCAAGTTCTATCATTTTAGATAGGGATGCTCTCTTTACGTTTTATTTCTGGAAAGGGGTACAGAAGGCTCTGGGTACACAGGTACTTCTGAGTACAGCCTACCATCCCCAGATAGATGGCCAGTTAGAGTGCACGATTCAGGTGCTATAGGACATAATACGAGCATGTGTTTTTGATTTTGGAGGTTCTTGGAAGAGACATATACCTCTAGTGGGGTTTTCCTACAATAATAGTTTTCAAGCAACTATTCAGATGGAACCTTACGAGGCTTTGTATGGTAGACTATGCCGATCACCTATGTATTGGCTAGAGGCAGGAGAGGCAGCTATACTGGGACCTCGTCTTGTTCAAGAGACCACATAACAGGTGGAGTTGATTCGGAAAAGGACGGCTACTGCACATTCTCGGCAGAAATCTTATGATGATCAGCAGAGATGACATTTGGAGTTCAAGGTTGGAGATCAGGTTTTCCTACGTGTTACCCCGAGGTTGGGGAACAAGAAGATCAGGAGATAGAGTAATCTTTTACTAAGATACGTCAGGATATTTGAGGTTCTAGAGAGAGTCGGGATGGTTTCTTATAGGTTGCAGTTACCTCATAGGTACCAGGCTATGCATGACATCTTCCATGTTTCTCAGCTTCGACGCTATTTCTCTTACCTGTCTCATGTTCTTCAACCCGAGGAGGTTGAGCTGAAGCAAGATGCATCATTTGAGGAGCATCATATCAGGATTTTTGATCGCAGTGCAATGGTACTCCATGGTCGGTCTGTTCCTCTAGTAGGGGTGCTATGGCAGCACGACCGTATACAGGACGAGACTTGGGAGGGGGAGGCCGATATGTTATCACAGTGGCCAGATTTGTTTGAGGATTCTATTTCTCCACCATGTTAGGGAAATTTGGAGATTAATTTCTTTATGGGGGGATGTTTTTAAGAACCCAGATCTTCTTTTCAGGTATGTTTTTCCTTTTCTGGTAGTTTTTGATAAAAAGAATAAAATCTGGAAATTTTCGGAGTACACACCGTGTACATTATGAGTATATGTCATGTACTTGGATGCCATTGGAAGTCGTGTGTTGTCCGTGTCATGGACACACACATGGAAATGTAAGGGTGAATCGGAGGCCTCCTAAAGCGGAGTACAGAAAAGGAATGTACACGCCGTGTACTCCATAAGTACACGACGTGTACATTATTTTTTTTCATTAAACAGACCGGGGTCACGTCTAATCCTTATTTCCGTCTTATTCTTCCCCTATTTCCATCCAAAGCATCTGAGGAGGATGAATCTTTTCTAAGCCACTGATCCGTCATTGGTTATCCAAATCTAACACCATCGGTTGGAATAGAATCACAATAGAGAGTTATTGGTTCTTCTTTGGCCATGTTTCTTGATTCTTTCTCTTATGAGAGTTATCATAGGTTGAAAATTTTAGATGTTTTTGCAGATATACTCTATTCCAGGCTGATTCACGTGCCGAGGTTCAATTATATCAATCTATTAGGATCGAGGTAGGTGTTTTGTTGCCTTACGTTCAATGTCTTTGATTTTTTGTGCAAAAGTCCCAGATTCCCATGTTTCAGGTATCTCGAGGTAGGGATTTTGGTCCTGTTGTTTAATTGCCTTAGATTGCTTGATATCTTGAGGTTAATTGATAATAATATATTTCTGTCTTCATGTTTGAGGATCACCCCATGGGTGTTACCCCTGTTTGGATATTTATCACCATTTGGCTCAGTTTTCCTGCAAGGCAAACCCTGTTGCAATTCATAGTTTGCTTGTTATAAATTATTTCATGTGTTGCCATATGTTTTAATGATTTTGATACATTGTATATTCTAGCCAAGTAGTTTCTAAATTTACATAGGGCTGCTGAAAGTCGATTACACATGAATGGACTGCTCAGGGCTATGAGAACCTGGTGTGGGAGACCAAAGAGGGAATAGACGGTTTAGTGCTTCCCTAGGGGGTCTGTTGGAATTATTTTCATATACAGGACCTACAAGAATTAGACTTTGTGCTTCCTAATAGTGTCCTTAGTTTACGAACGTATCGATACCACAGGAGGAATTAGATGTAAGAGCTTCCTCAGAGAGTCTATAGCTATCGTAGTAAGACCATAGGGGAATCGACATAAGTGCTTCCCAGAGTGTATGTGCCTTTGTATGTTTACTTGAATATAAGGGTCTGCTAGTTTGTGCCACCCAAAGATTCAGTGTGAATGTGGATTTTTTTGGTCGGTTTAGATGAGTCTACCAAGACAAAGCACAATCTTGGATCTATTAGCCTGCTTGTTTGTTTAGGTAGTATTTTGATGCCTGCAGTGTTACCAGTTTACCTTGGAATGGAGATCCTTGCTAGATTCCTTGGTTGGTTAATTAAATGAATGAATTAATTGTTAAATGAATTTTAATAGTAATTGGTAGTATTGATTAATTTTGTACTCATAGTTCATTACTACATTTACTTTCATTACTTCTGCTATATTACTCACTGACAGTAGGGCACAGATCTTGTGGTGGATGCCTATTGGGATTAGTCTCACACCCTGTTTGGGTCCCGCTTTTTGTCCCAAATAGGTTATATAGTTGCAGGTGTGGATAGGGATTGTGGCCCTTCTTCTTCAGGTACATGATTGATGGTTGGGGCTGAAGAGCATAGGACAGAGCTTAGGCTTGCGATGCTGTTGGAGTTACTTTATAATTTTCATACTTTGTTTCTCAGTTGTATTTCAGCATGTTGTTGTGTTTGCTGCTTTCCTTAGATACTTGAACCTACTACATCATTATCATCATTATTATATATATTAATTTCTTCAACTATTTAGTTTCAGTTATTGTATGCTGTTTACTACTTCCCCTATTGATTGTTATTTTGTTTCCCTTGTATACTTTACCTAATGAGGTCATAGTTTCCCCAATGACTCATCAAGGCCCTCACTGCTAGTCGGAAGCCTCTAGGATTTTCGGAAATGGGCTTGAGGTCATGTGGAGAACCGGGTACGGGGAACCAGATGAGTGGATCCAGATTCGGGTCGTTAAAGCAGTCACAGCGGAGGAGGATGAGTTGGCGGCCGGAGGAGGAGGAGGCAATAGCGGTGGAGGAGGAGAAGAAGTAGGGTTGTGGATAAGGAGGGATCATAGTAGAGGAGGATGAGAAGGCGGTGACGGTGAAGGAGGAGTAGGACAGTTGTGGCAGAGGAGGAGGACAAGGCAGTGGTAGCGGAGGAGGAGGGGGGTCACGATGAAGGGGGGGTTGCGGCATAGGGTTCAGCATCAACTAAGGCTTGAACGGGTGCAATGGAGGGGGGCATGTTAGGGTTATTTTATAAAAACCTATGGAACCTTTATTAGTGCTAAAAATCACTGATAAAGGCCCTATTTACCAGTGCTTTTTTAGCAATGATAATGGAATATATTTATTGGCACTCAAAAAGCATTGAGAAAACAACTATTTATCAAAGCTAAAATTATAGAGCTGATAAATACATATTTTACTAGTCTAGGGATGATAAAGGCTTTTATGAGCACTTGTTTTTACACTAATAAAGTGTACATTTATCAATGCGTTTAGCTAGCACTAATAAAGTTCCACCCCATTATGAGCACTTTCTATTTATCCCTAATAAAGGGAAGTGCTTCCCTTACCCTATTTTGTGGTAGCGTGGGAACAGATAGATGAGGGTCTGTTGCTGACCATGTTCAAAATGTGGGACCTATCACAAATGTTGTTTGAGGTCTTTAGGTACGTTGGCCCAAGATAGTAGGTGAGCCAATGTGGCATGAGACCAGGACAAAAAGGGGGTCTTTTAAAACATGGAAGAGGATGGGGATCCCAATGAAGGACACATGAAGCTTGGTCATGGAATGAGGGAACATCCCTATGAAAGTTCCACACTTTGGTCTCTTTGTCCCAACACATTTTAATGAAACAATAAGGCACCCCAGGTAGAGGGAGTCGAATCCTTTACCAAGGACAATGGTCTTGGGGTCGTACACTCTTATATTGAGGTTGTAGACTAGAACATTGATAGGGGAACTGATTTAATGAAGTGGTCATAGGGTGAAAAATTAGTTGAACTTGATGCGTAGTTCCCTTTGGGAAATCTTAGTTTATGGTCATAGAACTCAGACCAAGCTAGGAAGAGACAAGGGAGGTGCATGGTGCAGATGTTGAAAAACCAGACCTGAATGGGAACCCAAGAGGTTCTCCCCACACCACATGATTCTACAGGATTTTGGACCCAAGGGACAAAAAAGGGGTGCATGATTTAAGATTCCTAGGGCTGGACCTGCAGATGATACATTTGGGCATTCCGACGTATCCCATGAGGATGGGAATCAATCCATACGTAGTTTTGGAGGATGTCACATTGTTTAGTTTCCTATGACCAAGATGGTCAGATCATAGTTTAATGGTCTTAGAGCTCAGACCATTAATAGAAAGGGGGTAGGGAGGAACGTGGTGCAGTAATTGCAAAACCCATTGTGAATGAGGACCTGGAGTCCATATCACCATGGGTTCCTTGGTTAGGTCCTAGGTCGTGGGACTGAAAATAAAAGTTAGGTTGGGCCCAAGGAAAAGTGTATGGGTGTTCCTATGTACCCCATGAGAATGGGAATCAATCCATACATAGTTATTGAAGTGTCGTGGTTAGGTACCAATGCCAGAGATGATAAGGTCATGTGGGTCTGGTCCACGCACCAAAAGAAGCGAAATTTGATTGATCTTTTTTGTCCTTTATCATAGATGTATGTTTTTTGTGAAGTGATAAACCAAAGACAAAGAATCATGGTATTACTATAGGAATCAAGCCATAGTTAGGCATTGAAAAATTTAATGGTTGATAACCAATACCCAACATGATTCCCCACTGAGTGAGGATATCACAATGTAGTGTTGTTTTTCATCGTGCGGCCATGATGATAATATCATTGTTTTAGGGTCGTATGATAGGACCAACCATGAATTTTAACGACATTCAATAAAGACACAATAGTTTAAAGTCATGTGGGACCAGGCGTCGTAGTTTAACATCATATGGATTGGACACATACAGAAGAAATTGGGTTTTAGAGGAAAACGTGCATGGTGTGATGAAGCATACTTGACATGAATGAGGATGAGGTCCATACAATGCCATGCACAATTCCGAGGAAGAAACCTCGGGCTGAGGGGCCATTAAAAATCATACAAATATAAGTCTAGACCTATGGATGAAATTTCTCGGTATACCTATATATCCCATGAAGGTGGGAATCAATCCATACATAGTTCTAAGGGAGCAGTTTAACATCTTGTAGGACAAGGGGCATGAGAGACTATATCCTATAAGGGATGTATATGATGTAATTATTTCATACCCAACATGGATGATGAAGTAATTCCTCATGCCACACCATAAAATTTTGTGAAAGTTAGGGCCAAAAGTCCGAACAGAAGAGGTCATTAGAGGGACCTGAACTAGACTTGAAGACGAGATGTTTGGGTGTCCCTACGTATCCCATGATCTTGGGAATCCTGTTATACGTTGTTCTGAGGAATAAGATCTTAGTTTAAGGTCTTAGAGCTTAGAACATAATGAATTGAGACCCTTCCATGTTGGAGCAAACCTCAACTAAATCTTTAAGCCCACATGAGCTATGCTCGATGTGGGAAACAAGGGAGGAGAAATTTTTTGCCCAACATAGAATACCCACAAAGGGGAAACCGATACAGAGCCCCAAATGTTTCCTTCCCACATCTTTGTCTTCCTAACATGCAAATTTTCACTGAACGATAGTAAAAATAGTGTCAAAATTCCTCTTGGACATGAGGGTGTGAAAAATGATGTGAATCATGAAACCGAAATTTAGGGCTTGGTGGAGTTGGAATGATAATGGAGGATAACTATTGACCATGTTTGAAAGACAGCATCCTTATCATGTGACCTGTAATGAGAATCAACAAATGAGCATCAACCACTGGCCACCTTAGGAATGTGGGACTTGTATCAATTTGTCATTCGAGGTCCTTAAGGATGTTGACATGAAATGGTAGGAGAGCCCATGGGTCGAGCATCCATGCCATTTGGGGTTCTTTTGGATGTGAAATATTATGGATTCCCAAATGAAGGGGAACATGAAGCCTAAAAAATGGGCGGGAGCATGTCTAGGTAGAATCTGACACTCTAGGTCCTGATCCAGAGTACTCCTAGCTACATTGGTGAATCGCCAAAGAGGGTCGAGGGGCCCAACATAAGAGTAGCTGACTCGAAAAGATTAGTGTAGGACAGTGGAGTGAATATCTCTCATGAGAAAGAGGTATGTGGCGTGGTTGTTTCAAACCCGACATGAATGAGAACAAAAGACCATACCACACTGTATACCTCTCTCCTAGAAGGACTCAGACCAAGGGGCCAAGATGATAAGGATGTTTCTAAGATATGGGGTTGGACCTGAAGACTAAATGTTCAGGCGGTCCTACATATCCCATAAGGATGGGAATCAAGCTAAACATAGTTCTGTAGGACGTTGTGTAGTTTCATATCGTGCGGCAAGGACACAGATAGGGGCAAGGTATCTTAACTAGAGATGTGTACATCATGGAGTGTAACCTAATGTGAATGAGGGCATAATCTCATACTACATCGTACAATCCCGAATGAGAACTTGGTCTAGGGGGTTGAAAAGGCCAAAGGACATGAGATGGGAAGTCCCAACCAGTTCACAGTTTAATGTCTTGTGGTGAAAACGATGGTTCTCTTAGTTTAAGGTCATAGGGATCAGACCATAGATACCTAGTTTAATTTCATATTCATAGGATAGGTGAGTGGAGAGGGAAAATCCTTGTGCCTGTAGAGAACCACAAAATAGAAAAAACTATAGAGGATAACTGTTGACCATATTTGCAACACAGTATCTGAATGTGTGTGTGACCAGGGTTAGGGTGAAAGAAATTGAGTGTCAACCATTGAACTCATTCACAAAACATAACTTGTATCAATATTTCACTCAAAATCCTCATGGATGTTGGACTAAAATGGTAAGAGAACCTTTGAGCCGAGAATTCGTTCCATTCAGGGGTCCTTTTGGATATGGATGCTGATGGAAACCCAAAATATAGGACGTGTGAAGCATGGTGGGACATGTGCTTGAAAAAAAAAGATAGATGAAGGTGGTATGTCTCAAGAGAATATGTGTGGCATGGAAAAAATGGTTTGACATGAATGACAACATAATTATATACCCCACCACAAAATCCTAGATGAGAACTTGGGCTAGGGGGTGAAAGGTTCGATGGACCTGAGATGGGGAGTCCCAGCCAGCCATAGACACATGATCCTTCATGCGAGTATTACCTTACCAAATATCCTAATCCCACATGATCCATGTTTGGTATGGGAAACAAGGAATAAGATCAGGATATCCTTATCACATGAGGGGATAGAAATGAAGGAATAAAATTAGGAAAGGTCTTTCCCAACCAGATCAACACTCCCGCTTGAAGCAGATGGATATTTGAAGAGGTATCAGGAAAAAAATGGTTCGTTGCACCCAACATTTGGGACTTATAGGGAAGGTTATAATGATGGAGGATAGTTGTTGAACATTTTCAAAACACAATGTCCATATCATGTGACCTGAAATGAGAATGAAAAATGAGTGTTGACCGCTAACCATATTCGCAATGCGGGACTTGTATCAATTTGTCGCTCGAAATCTGTGAGTATGTTGGCCTAAAAATGGTAGGACAGCCCTTTGGCTGAGCATCCATGACATTCGGGGGGCCTTATGGATATGGATGATGATGGAAACCCAAATTTTGGGACACGCAAAGCATGAATATTCCTACATAGCATAATGTTGTGGAGGATGACATAAGAAGAAGAGATCTCTAAGGAGGGGAGTACATGGTGCGATCATGATGAACTCGACGTGAATGAGGGTGAAATCCTACACCACACCATATATTTTGACCCAAAAGGGAATTTTGAAGTTGGGATGGGCCTATGGATAAATTTTTTGGGTGTTCTTACATATCCCAAAATGATGGGAATCAAGCCACATGTAGTTCTAAAAAGGTCCATGCAGTTTAGCATCATGCAGTGAGGGCGTCGGAGGATAGAAGAACAAGGAAGGAAACATGGTGAGATAATTGTAATCCTTACATGTGTGGGACCATAGAAGACTACACGACACCATGAGGGATCCTCTGAGAGAAGAATACCCAGGGGTAGTCAAAGAGAAGAGTTTGGGGGATGGACTCAATACAAGGCATCTGAGCGTTACTATGTATCCCATGAGGATGGGAATCAAGCCATATGTAGTTCTTGAAATGCATTTTAACATCTTGTAGGATGATGACAGTGGGGAGATCTTAGTTTTAGGTCTTAGAGCTTGGACCGTTTTGTAATTTATTGTCAGGTGGGATGATAAAGCAGTTTAATGTCATGTAGTTTAAGGTCATACAGGACCCAATACAGATTAACATTCTGTGGGATGACATACAGATTAATTTCATGCGGGACATAATAGTTTAAGGTCATGTAGGACCGTAGTGCTTAGGAAAAGTATTTCTTAAGGAATTTGGAATTGGTGGGAGGCGTTATGTGCTCACCATCCATGGTCACAAGGGAGTATGTGCCATTGGGATAAACCTTGTGAATGATATAAAGTTCTTCCCGTTTGGGCTCTAATTTTTGTGTCTTACTCTTATGTATCATTGGCATCCTTAGAGCCAACACCATATTACCTTGAAAGAAACAGATAAGGTGAACTTTCTTGTTGAAGGCTCTAGTTGTCTTACTCTGATGCCTCTCTAGATTGTGCAGGGTATGAAGCTTGTTCTCATCGTGTTCTTCCAATTCAGCCAGACTGATTACAACTACTTTATCTGGTGCTTGCTGATTATAGATAGTTTTGCGTAATGAAGGATATTGAATCTCGATGGGAGGGACGACCTCTGTTCTGTACACCAGGGAGTATGGGATAAATTTTGTGGATTTACAAGTCATTTTCCGATAATCCTAGAGGGAATTGGGGAGCTTTTCCAGCCAACTCTACATGTTCTAACCAAATATTTTCTGCATAATATTAGAGAGGTTTGTGCTGAATGACTAGATCTGCCCATTTTCTTGCTTGTGATAGTGGGAGGTATGTTTAGAACAAATATTGTACTTGGAATACAATTTCTTCAACTCGAACGCCCGTAAGTTGGTGCCATTATCAATTAGGATGGTGTGAGGGACTCCAAACTGGTAGATAATATCAGCGCTCACAAATTCAATGATTGAATAGGCCTTGATCTCATTGAGTGGAACCACTTATACCCACATAGAAAAGAAATCTATATAGGTCAGAATGAATCTGCATTAGCGAGCTGTCACTAGAGGATATGGTCCCATGACATCAAGTCCCCAGACCACAAAGGTCTAAGAGTACATGGTGGTGTAGAGAGTCTCTGATGGCCGATGCACAAAATTAGCATGAATTTGGAATGCATGGCACCTCTTGGAAAATTAGATGTAGTCACAGATCATGGGGGGCCAAAAATAACTCAGTCTCTGGATCTGGTGAGATAACTTCAGCCTGATCTGATGAGTCCCATAGAAACCGGCATGAACCTCCTACACGACTTGGGAAATCTCATCTCCTTGAATGAAATAGAGGATAACCCCATCAAATATACACTTGTAGAGGATATTCTCAAGACCAGGATAACTCTGGAGGGTAAACTGTAACACACAACATCAGATTCACTCACGCTCGGTATGATCTATAGGAAAATTACCATGGTTATGATACTCAACCAAGTATGTCTTCCAGTTGAAGGTTACTTCCAGTACTGAGATGGGGAGACCTGGGGGTCTTGATATGGTGGTTTCGGTGGTAAAGTGGCTTACCTGTAGGCTATCATCATCGTCTGGAGTGACAGGGGTAATGAATCTCTGGTGTGCCACATGGATAATCAAATCATCACGCTCAGGTTCCGCAAGAGATGAAGCTAAGCTGGACAAGGAATCTGCTCTACCATTCTATGATCGAGGGACATGGGAAACATTCGGTCGAGATGGAAACTGGGCCATCAACTAGTGGGTACATTCCAATAGTGGTACGATCTCGGGCTTCCATATGACATAGTCACCATTAATCTATTTGATGACTAGTTCAGAGTCCCCTTTCACATGAAAGTGGGGAAAGATAATATTGAGGGCCAGCTCAAGGCCAGTGTTGAGATCCTATTAATCCTCCCCATTATTGGTATAGCCCTCTGAAAGAAATAATGAATAGGCAAAATAGCATGTGTTATAGTGATGAAGACGATACCCAGAACTACTTTGTTGAGTTTGGGGTCCTTGAGACTTTTTTCGGTAGGGCTCTTGGAAGCACCTTCAAAGTGAATTTTCCAACACGGGATGGATTGGTCTACATATAAGATTGCATAAATAGGAAAATCAAGGTCCAGAGACTGGTCCGCAAGATCTGGATGGGTGGAAAGAAAATCTTTCAATGATTTCCCCTTGATAGCCTTCAGAGGGACAAACCTGATGTCGAACTGCTATAGAATCACTGCCCACTGAGTGAGAAAGACTGTAAATATGGGGCGGTTCAGGATGTACTTCGGCAGATCCACCTAGAATACTAGCTATACCTCATGGTGCTACCAGTAATGTCATTTTTTTTGTTCTATGAATACCAGCGCAAGACAACTCTTCTCGATATGGTACTATCGAGTCTCCATATCGAGGAGCATGCGACTGACATAGTTGAGACTGTTCTCAGTTCCCTCATTGTTCTTTTAGGGTGAGAAGTGTTCCGAGAGATCACTCCAGGTAATTTGTGTAAAGGACCATAGTTTTTTCAGATATAGGTGGCATTAATACTAAAGGCTAGAGCAGATACTGCTTGATTTCCCCAAAATTAGTCTGACATTCTTCATCCCACTAATAGATAGTTCCTTTCTTCATGATCCGAGAAAAGGGATTACATTTTTCATCCAAATTCTAAATGAATCATTGTATATAGGCTAAGTGTCCTTGAAAGCCTCAAAGCTCACAAATTTTGCTTAGGGGAGACATATGGCTAATGGTCTTGATCTTCTCTAGGTTCATATTGATTCCCCTGTATTTGACAACGTTGTCGATAAACCTTTCAGAGGTGACCTTGAAGGCACACTTCAATGGGTTCATCTTTAGGTGGCGAGAACAGAGGAATACAAACGCTTTCTCAAGGTCCTTGAGATGGTCCTGACGTTGGTGAGATTTGACCACCAGATCGTCTATGTAGTATTCCACTAGTTTCCTAATTATCAGCTTAAAAATGTGATGCATAGCCTGTGGATAGGTGGAACCAACATTCTATAAACTGAAGGTAAAGACATGGTTTAAATTTTACATTGTGGTTCCCTAAAGGCTATAAACTCTTCATCCTTGGGATCCATTCAGATCTGATTATAACCAGAATACCCATCCATGAAGGAGAGGTCCTAGAACCCAGTAGTGGCATGAATCAAAAACTCCATCATTGGAAGTGGAAAATCATCCTTCAGATAGTGACACTTGATATCCTAGAAGTCGATGAAGACCCTAATCTATCTGTTCTTCTTTTTAATGGGAACAATGTTGGCTAACCATATGGGGTACTGGACCTCCTTGAACAAATATTCTCTGATGAGCGTATCAACTTCAGCCTTGACCATGGAACCATGAGATGGGAGCATCTTTCTAGGAGGCTTCTTAAACTAGCGGTGGTTTACTGGGAGACCAAGGTGGTGGATAGATACATGGGTATCTAGTCCCATCATTTCATTATAGATCCAAGAAAACACATCATAGTGTTGTTTGAGGAATTCCACCTACTGTTGTTTCTCTTCGATAGGCATAGCGGCACTAATCAATGTGGGTTTTAGATCTATCTCTCTATAGAGGTTCACCTGTACTAGTTCATCAATCATAGTGGAGGTGCCCTCTTCAATTTCAGGAGTTGTGTGCTCCAAATACTCATCTTCACTTATGGGAGAGGCATCCTTAGCAAGAGGAGTTTCCTATGATTCAATAGATCCTAATGGGAGACTGGTGCCAGCTTAAGCGGTGGTAGACACTGCATCGAAGGACATCTGTACTGCTAAAACCATGGAAATGAAAGTTGTCAATCTGATATCATATGGTCTTCGACCTAAGGGGACATTCTTGATGATATCGAAGCAATAGTGGTGTGTCGTCTTGATCCAGTTTATCTCGGCCCAGTGAAATAAACAAGTATGGTGTACTATTGTTTCCATGGGGTGGACATCCCAGTATCTTATGGGAGTAGGGGGATCCAGGATCATTGGGGCCTGATTCATATAATAATACGAGGGGATCTTCTAGAATTTCTTAGACATGAGAATGTGATTCCCCCTAATTCTAGAAAAAATGAATAATTTTCCCATATCCAAGGTTTTAGCCTCCAATTAGTGGATTAAAAAGATGTAGGAATCATCCAGATCTGTCGATGGGTCGGTCGAAGACATAGCATGCTCAACTTTGTTAGCCTGTATCTACTTGTCATTTCTCTTGTAATAGTCAGCATCCTGGTAGTGGGAATCAAAAGAGGAAAAAGGAGACATATCACCATGGAGTATGCTCACTCAACCATTATGGGAGTACTTAAGGCACTGGTGATATGATGAAAGAACTGATGCATACAGATAAGGCCATGAACTAACCATCAATGCATTGTAAGTAGTGTCATGTGAAACAACCATGAACTCAGTACTGGATACCAAACCACCAAACTAGGTTTTTAGGTGGATCATGTTGAACGGTGTCTGTTCTGTCCTATCATAACCTTGGATTTTCAGGTCATAGATAATTAGGTTATCCTCATATAGCCCCATCTTACAGAGTGTTTGTGTCAGGATGAGGTTGATCCCCGAGCCTGTGTCGACAAGACAATGATGAACCTCCACACCATTGAAATGGATAATGATGTATAGTGATCCAATATTCCCCTGTATAAGAGAGTCTGAATCTTATCCAGAGAAAAAGATAATTTCATGGAATTAACCATGCTTTACTTCCTCTACATGGAAGGATTCTGCAGCTGCTACCTCCATTTCAAATTGAATGGGGATTCTTAAATACTCATTAAGGGCTTAAAGAATATCTTATAATAGGTGAAGAGCCTCAAGGATAGAGAGCCTTGATGGAATTCTAGTAAGATACTTGGGGAAATCATACTTACATGCCAGGTGTGAGCTTCTTCTTACAAAAGGTCACTCTGTGACATGAGGTATGGTAGCCCCTGCTAGATGGACCGGTGGTTGACTGGTGTTGGGAAGGACCCACTGCTCACTAGCCTAATCCTATGGAGTGACAACTGGATGACGAACAAAGGACTGAGACTGGTCCTTATGGAGCGTGGTTGATCACGACGTGGTCGGGGCGGCTCTGCCCGATTTAGTAGCTCAAATGGAAGAAAAGGTAGACTTTATGACATTATATGAGAAGGTCATGCATGCTGATCTCTACACTGGTCATGTTGTCTGGTTTCTGTGGCATACACTGCCTTACTAGAATCACTGATAGAAGAAATTTTATGACCCATATAGTCATGGATCAACCGACACTAGAATCGTTTGGGGATTTTCGTAAGATCTTTATGGCGCTCCTCATCGTCCAGAATCATGTAGGGGTTTAGCAGCTCTGTGGTGTTACCGAGACATACCCTTGACTATCACATGATGAATCATCCACCACTGGACAGATTCTGTGGGGAATCACCATCTATGGGGGCATGAAGTCAGCGATAGTATGGGATGACGATGACATTGGTGGGGGACTTTTTTTCCCTTGTGTCACTAATGCTTTCTCTTCTGGGAAGAGCACGACTGAGATTATGATACAGAAGTAATATTTGTGGTTAACGCATCATCTTTTAAAGGCTCGGGTCGATTCAGGAATGCACGAATTATACCATGGGCATAGTTGACCACCTTACAATCCATCTTGTTTTCATACTTATGGGACATGTGGTTGAAAATTTGGTTCCACTCACCATCACTATCACTGCTGCTATTGGGACTCACGAATACACATGCACTTGTGCCAGATCTGGGCCCAACCTGACAACATTGTTGTTGACCTAGTCTTCAAGTGATTCCTTAAACACATAGCTCTGTTTAAGGGTGTGCCCCAGAATCCAGTGATAGGGGTAGTAATTGGGGAGATCAGTGAGATCCACCTCTTCTCTCCTCCTACAATCAAGAAAACGTATAATCCCCTGTCCTAAGGAACTTAGGAAATAACTGGGAACCTGATCCTCAATAAATTAGTTGGTTCATTCTCTTCTATCTGAGAAGGGGGATCTAGAAGCTTAACCCTAATGGGGGGTAGAGGAGCCTATTGAGGAGGCGGAACCTGGTTATCTGGCCTAGGTTTTGGTGGTGCGTTATGCATGTGCGCATTTTGATTATGAGGTAGACGATGTAGGGCCAGAGGCTGCGCTTGTGGTGGTGGGCCTCTGCAAGGCTGTAGAGGTGGCTCCACTAGTAATAATTCTAGTTATTTGGGGGACTCTATTTGTTCCACCATGGTGGGATCATCTTTAGTGGCCCTTCTTGTGGGAACTATAGGAGGAAACGGTCATGCCTGCTTGGCTTGCTGTAAGGCTTCCTCTAGGCACTGGACCTAATCAAAGAAATCTCATAATCCCCCAGGTTAATTCTAGGTAATGAGAGAGGGGACCAGTTCGGTCTTGAAATTTCTCACACACATCATCAGTAGCTATTCCTAAGTCATCGAAATGTCCAAGGAGTAGGTAAGGCCTTTCCAGTGGGTGAAAAATTCTACGATGCACTTTTCAGGCCTCTATTTGCATTTGAAGAGGTCTTCAATACACGTATTCGGAATGGTGGGACTAAATTTGTAAAGAAATTGCATACGACGATCTTCCCAGCTGGCTACTGACCTGATGGGTAGTTGGCTATACTAGAAAAATGTAGGTCCTTCCAATGTTTGTATGAAGTATTAGAGTTTGGTGGCCTCCTGCTGCGTGGGAGTTACCAGCATGGGTCCTCACCTTGACATGAAGTGGGCCAAATGCTGTAGTGGGTCTCCCATCCCATTAAAGGGGGAAAAGTTGGAATTTCCAGAACCTGGTGGTGCTGGCATATCATCCACCCATGTCGGATATGTAATACCATCAGGCGGTATTTCCACCTTCAGAGTCTCCAACATCTCGAGGTGGGAAATGAGTGCCACCATCAGATCATTTTTGTGGGGGTTATTTTCTTGAAGGAGATCCCTGACCATCAGTGGGTTGGTGGGTTCTTCAACATAATAGGCAGGCCCAGTGGCTCGTGGAGCGGCTGGTGGGATGGCATGTGGATCAGTTGGGGGAACCTGATCTGGTTCCCAAGGATTATTACATCACTCAGGAGGGTTTGGCGATACATATCTTGACTGCTTGCCATAAGTTTTGGCCTCTAAATTTTCGACTTGAGTAGGTTGGTCAGCTTCAACCAGAGGCAACAAACCTAGGGGAGTTGTTCTTTCCCCTGTTGGGCCAGTCGTGGATCACTATAATCTGGTTTCCGCTCTACAACATGTTCAGCATGGAGGTCATCGATAATCTTCTTGTGCTCCATGAGCAATTTATACAACATGACTTTCTCAAGATCTTATTCTTCCTTCTAAACTGGTCTGGAAATGTCTGAGGGTTTGACGATGCCTATTTTCTCTTTTCCCTTATTAGGATTCCAACAGAGGAATAATTCCTAAGTGGTCACAAGAAGGCTCAGTAGATTTCTCTCCTAGTGAGTAACCCTTATAAATATATCAAATAGTTGTGGTTCTCTCCCAGGGGGGTAAGTCCCCATCAAGGAGCTCTAGATCATTCCCCCCCTCTGATATGTCAGCAATGTTAACCGCAACTCAACCTGGGAGCATATCCCCGATATCTCTTGGAAAGATGGACTGGTGATGGATAGAACTAAAGTGGAGGGAATCATACTACCCCCATCCATGGATCTGCATGTGGGGGGAAGCCTCCTCGATAATCCTGTAGAGCACTTTAAAGTTCTGAACGCATCGTTGTTGGAGGGTCCTATAGCGGCCTGGAGACTTGGGGTGTTGGGCCATATGGATGGTAGCCAAATCAACCAGATAGTATTTTTTCCAATGTCTTCGAAATGTGATTGGATTTTGTGGTAATCCACTCGCTGATGATGAAGACAGAAGTGTGTCACCATGAGGGTTTAGCGAAAACACTTCCCTTCATCCTGGGTGAGCAATTCTGATGCACTAAAATTCGGGGCTACGACTGGACAAAACATATGTAAGAAATGGTCTACCACTAGAATGTCCCACAAGCTCCTTGGTTCAATCTCAGGGTCTGGCCCATGGTTTCCCCACTTTTCAACTAGAGTCAGCTGGGGAACCGGTAGCATTATTGAAGTAGACTGCTGAGACGGTAGGCTAGCTGGTGGAGAATCTGGATAATAGGCTGACAAGCAGCCGCACCTCAGGCTAGCCTCCGAAGAGTGTAGGTAACTAGCCACCACATCATGATAAGATGGGTTGGAAACCATGGTTTTAGATACAGGGACTATGGATGTTGGCGGTGGCCCATGTCTCTTCTCATCCGTCGTTAGTCCCTAGAATAACTCTTCATGATCTCTAGTTGAGGTAGAGAGTGCTCTTGGTGATGATGGTGGCAATTGCATGACCGAACCCTGGGGGGATGCCAAATCTGTTTACTCCTAGATGTATCTGAGGTGGGAGGTAGGAATCAAGTGGACCTCTCATTCGGAACGTATGAGGCTAATGCACCTCATTCCTGCCTCGGCCCTTGACATGAAGTATCAAGGTGAGGGTTGCACTGGGGATTCATATTCTGCCTCAGAAACAAAGAATTTGATAGGTTTAATCTCGGTTTTAACCTTCCCAACATTCTTATTATGGTGGTGATGACCCTACCTCCTGCATTGGGATAGCTCTTCGGGACAAGGTAGATTTCTAGCATTAAGAGGACCTTCGGCCGAACTGGTGCTAGAATGAAGAGGGCTTCTACATGAGTGAGATAGGGTGTGAGGAGAACGTGGACATATTTCAAAGGGAAAACAAGGAGGACCTCTATGTCCACTAGATGATGTGTGAAGGGAATCTCCGCGGGGAGTTCTGGAGTGGGTAGGACCTCCTACAGAACTGGTAGGAGCATGGGTAGGGCCTCCATGCTTATTTCTTCTGGTTGTGTTAGTGCGAGGAGGGTCCTCGTACTGGTAAAGCAGAACACTGGTAGGAACTTCGTGCTGGTGACTATGAAGAGAGGTTGACCTTAACTCCTCAGATTACTAGGGCGAGGAGGACCTTCTACAATTTATGTAAGGACATGGGGAGCCCCCCCCACACTGGCGATTGACCTGTCGTGTAAAATATCCATACTGGTGGCCTGTGGCAAGAGGAAAAACTCCATACCCAATATCATGAGTGTGGAAGAGGCTTTCGTACTGAGTGTCACTATAACAGGGAGGACCCTCTTTCGGATTGAAGGTGGCTAGGGGCAGACCAACATGTTGAGATTGGGAGCAAGGAGGACCCACGTTCTCAATGGTGGTGGTATGAGGAGGACCTTTGTTCTGGGTGTCATTGTCATGGGTCAGCCCGTGGTGGTCACTACCTACACTGGCAACTAGGACAGTCGACCCAGCTTATCCATGGGGCGGTTGGGTCCTCGATCTAGGCCCGATGTATGAGTGTCCCTGCTCAGCATAAATAGAGGACTAATTGTATCTGCTAGCGGTGGAACAAGCCACAGTAGTTGTTGATGTTGACACCACTCGATGAGCATCCTCCTCATCCTGCACCCTACACTAGTTTCTAGTCAACAACACTGGGGATGGTGGTGAAAGCTCATAGCTTAATTGTTCCTCATCCCGTGGGGTTCGGTGGAGGCACTAGAATAGCCTAGTGAGGGCCCTCCTTGGAAGCCCCTGGAACAAGATCCCAGCCGGGCTGTCCCGGACATCCCTCGCCTCATCGGCATAGGGGAGGGAGTCATCAAAGCGTTCTAGGGAGAGGCTCCCGAAACAGTTGTGTGTTGGAGTGGGGAGTATTGGATCCCTACATGACCCTTGGGGGTAGCAGTGGCGATGAGACGCAAAATCCACTATGTCCTGATGGGACATATCCAATGTTACGATAATCCCCTCCTCCTCGTATTGTCATACTAGTTCATTTATCACCCTTCTACGAATGAATTCAGATGTGGAGATGGGGAATGGGTGCACAATATTTTTGGACATAGAGTCTACCATGGGGGAAATGAGGCCATGAAGGATTGTTGTGATGATGTTTCCCACACCCCTGTGTCAGTAGGTGGGTGGTGGTCGATTTTCTGATACAGAAACTTGGGTCCTAGAAGGCAGGGAGATTAAACCATTAGTGCTAAAAAAGGAAATTGATGACCAGTTCCCCAGCACCATTCTGTCTTTCATGTCTGGTAAGAAGGATCCACGCTGACAACATCGCAGACCGGGATGTCCAACATTTAACTACCCTGATTTCCGGTGATCTTCACGCCATTCCCACCATTTTCTTAGCAGGACCTGGTGCCGGATACAACTATTCAGTGACACGTCAGTCCATTAATGTCTCGAGTGCTACTAATCTCCACATTGAGGAGGATAATTTCACATTGAGTTCACCATTTTTGTTTCCAAAACATTCTTCGGGCGCTCATCCGTCTGTTTCGTGGGACACACTAATTGATTCCCCGAATTCTGGCTTTCCAATGGTTGGCAGAATCCGTTGCTTATTGAGGGACATTTTCTCCTTGATCGAAACAGGATGATGGGTTATCAGTTACTCCTTCTGTGGATTCTTCCTCAAAACTCGTTTCCTAGTATGTGTAACACCCAGAGATTTTATAAGACATATTCTTTTTAATTTCTTTCATGTCTTGTGTTGTACGCTATACCCAGATTATCTTGCGCTACAGGCAACACCATATTATCTTTCAGTATACGCAACTCTATTATTGCCTCGTGTAATACACAATTTCAAGTTCGTTTGGTATAAATTATTCTATGCAACATTGAGTATATATTTTGTTCAATTTATAAATGAAATAGGTTTTGATTATGTTATACTCCACACTAAAGTAATCTTTCACTACACACAACACTGACTTGGATTGCGTTACATGCAAGAGAGACCTTCATCGATAGCTTGCGTGGTATGCAATACCATGTTTCAAAAAACAATGATATATTATTATAATATTATTATGAACTAGCTTTTATGAATAGTATTTTCCTCATTTTAAATTTTATAACATTATAATTTTACATACACATTTTCTAGAACACGGTATGAGAACAAAATTTTCTTTTCGTATAAAAGAAGTATTTTTAAAAAATTGCAGTTTTTCAACCTTTTGATGGCACACCTATTTTAAATATAATTTTTTACAAGTTTATAAGTTAAATTTTACAAAATAAACTAATTATTCTGAATCAGGATATAAAAATTTACTTTGGATAAATTTTTCCTTTTTTTATGATAACTTTCGTATTTTGATGAATAGTAAAAATATGCTAAATTTTACTTAAAAGAATCCTTTTTCATCGAGATAATTTATATGGTTAAATTATAATATTTTATGGTTCTAAAATATAAATAGAATATATTTTTACAATTTAATATAATGTATGTCAATATCATTAATTTTACATTGAATTCATAGGTAAAACAATTTCAATCTTTTGCAGTGTTTTAAACAAAACCCATTTTTTTCGACAACGAGATTAATTTTAAATTAATTACTACATATTCTGTGTTTTGAATTTGTAAAAAAAGTATTCTATATTTGGAATCAGGATATTCAAATTGTGTAAATAGATAACTTTTATTTTTAGGAATTATGAATGGTAACTACGGTAAATTTTATTTACCGCATTTAAAGTTAAATCAGGTAATTAAGGGTAAAAATAATATTATAAAATTTCCATAAAACTTGTATTGAAATCATTTTTTGATTATATTTCTCCATAAAACATAATTGGGTCTAAATGGAATCTATTGGAACCCACTTGGATGTGATTAAGACCTTTAATTTATTTTATTTAATGGAAAGTGAAATGTGTCTCACTCAAAATTTAATAATTAAATTATTTTTAATATAAGGTTATACAGAATATAAATTCAATTATAAATACTCATTTGAAATAAAAAATGTCTTTATTTGTCATGGTAATTTATTTTTAATTTTTAATAAATATATAATTACCTTAATCGCTTATACATTAATGGTGTAGAAATTATTTATTAAGTGAAAAATCAATAATATATATTTTATTAAACTAATTATACCCATCCAAAGGACCAAAAACTTGACCAAACCTTATTGTTAGAGTATATATAAACGATAACCCGGAAAGGGTCTACTTGTGGACCATTTGGATACTTATAAAACATATTATGACATTTATATTATATTATTTTAAATGATTTCAAAGTTGTCACCTTCATAATTTAATAAAGATTACATTTGAAAAGTTGGATGTATTAGAAGATAAATTCGACTAAAAGTGTTCTTATAAAATATATTAGATTTATATTAATCATAGTATTTAATTTTTAATTTTTAGTCAACAAATAAGTATAATAAATAATTATACACAAATGTTGTAGTAATTATTTTATTAAGAAAAATATCAAATAAATATTTTTGAAAATATTAATTAAATATTATATGAACTAATTAATGTGATCCATGAATTTTTTATAAGGATATGACATGTTAGGGATATATTAAATATTTTGGTTTGAATATAACTTCTATGTGGATTTTATTTAAATTAAAATAATTGAATAGTTTCAAAATTGACAATATTGATATTTTATAAAAATAAAATATTATTAAATCGTTCAAAAATAAAAAATATATTTAAAAATTAAAAATTGAAATTATATGATATAAATTGTAATAATATATCTAATTATGGAAAATTCACAATACATAAGTATTTATTACAATTTGAAAATTAGAATATTATTACCAAAAATAAAATTAAATAGATTAAATAAGGATAAATAAAAATTATAAGGTTTAAAATAAACTCAAAACATATATAAATTTTATTGGTTGATTATATTACAACCCTATATCATCTCATCTTAAAATATGAGTAATTTTTGGAGGTTTTAGTTGGGGTTTGAGTTTATTATAAACTAATTTTTTGGTGGTTTCCAAAAGTTCCTCTCTTCTCTCTTAAAAAAGGGCACCTCCTCCCTCTTCTCTTAACTCCATTTTGATATTTCAAACTCGGCCAAAACCTAAAAATTTCCCTTATCAACTTTCCTAGAAATATACTAGAGGACCTGGGCCTCTTCAAAGACTAACTTTAGTGCCCTAAGAGAAGGTTTAGAAGAGGCACGTCGAAGAAGAGGTAATAACCTTTACCGATTCTTTCAAACTTATTTCTTCTTCTACTTATTCTATCAGAGTTGTTTCATTGTTAAGTAATAACTACAGTACCAATTGTATAATGATTTGTTATTTTTAATATTAAACAACCATATTCCATCTTTTATTCATCCTATGAAAAATTGAATCACCACACGTGCGTACGTACGACCTACCGTCTCCACGCCGTGGTGTAATATCGTTTCATCACCAACATACTTGGATGGGTATAATAATGGAATAAAAAAATATATATGATTATTGTAAAATTATATTTATTCTGAAATATTATAAACCATACACATCAATACAATTCCACAATCATGGGAATGATATCGCCGCTCGTGCGTACGTATGGCTTACCATCTCCACAACGCGATATGATTCATTCTCCATGTTAAACCTTCAAGAATTATTATAAAGTATATATAATAATTAATCATGAAATATATGAAATAATAATGATACTTGATTTTTTTATATGTCATTTACTTACTTCCATTAAATTTAATAAGAAAATGAAAACAGTGTTCATGCGTACATATGGCTTACCGTCTCCATGAACGGTATATTTAATTCCATTTATAGATCAATTATATATATTTATATAATAAAACTATATGATATATAAATATTGTTTTACATTATATAAGTAATTAATCATGATCTAAGTAATCCTATGAAAAATTACAAGTCAAAACACATATGATAAATGAAACAATTTTACACAAAACACTGCTTTAACATGGAATTGATAAATGAAAGGATAATATAAAGTCCTAAGTGAATCATATATGATATCATAAATATTATTATGGTTTTGTTACAAGTTAATAATATTTTTAAACCCACTATATAGGAGTTTCTGACCCAAATGGAAAAAATTGGACCTAAGGTAAAGGATAATTATTCCAATCTTTTTCTTATATTAGAGATTGTTTATTCGCAAGTATTTAATGGGTTATATTTATCAGCCATTTCCATGTTTTATAAAACTGTTTTCATAACGTATTTTCTATTATTCCATGTATTTTTAAAGTCATGTTTACCACTATTTTACTTCTAATATGTGGTATGGAAGGAATATTTCTTTTGTTTACCATACGAGGTACTTTTTGATTTTTCCAAGAAAATAACGAGAAGATTGTTTTCTTAACTTATATGACATGAACGAATTTTTACAGTTTCATAACGCCTTATTTCCATGAAAATTCCTCTAAAAGATTTTAATTATTATTTTCCACAAAATTCTTTTCTTTTGAAATTTCACAACATTTGGAAAAAAGAAAATGATTTTGAAGAAGAAAGGATATTTTCCTCAAGAATTCATTTCAAGTGTTTTATCAAAACTATTTTCCATCTAAGATGAAATTCTTTAATATTGGTTTGTTTCATGTATGATGTCCCTATTATTTACATGGTTTTATTTTTTTTATGATGAAATTATATCCATTATTTTATAAGGATTATGTTATGATGGGATGATGTATATGAAACCCATTTTATTCATTATGTTATGATGAATGATTTATGTTTATTTTGTGGCACACAAAAGAATGATTTAATTATGAGATGGGTGGGATCTATATCTACATTAAATGCATTGGGTAATGATTTATATCCCATGAGATAGACATGGCTAGAATGGAAAGTACATCTAGTTTAGTATTGAAGGGCTGGAATGACAAGTAAACTCAGTTCAGTAATGGACTTTTTCCACTATGATGGTCTTGGCAGCAATTCCTTGGCTACTATGGAAATCATATCATGTTCTTAATGGTTTCCCACAATTACATGTTTTATTCTCATGTTATTTTATCATGATTAATGTTCATTTTTGATCTATGCCTTATGTACTGCCATGATTTATGTCACTACTCTTGATTTTGATGTTTTATGTTCATGTTTGTACGTTCAAATGATTATGGGTTGTTTTATGTTCTACAAGTTTACCCTTACTGAGTATTTGAGCTCCCCCTTTTTATGCTTTCTTTTCCCCAGGATATAAAGAAATGTTTTAGTTAAGAAAAAAACGGTATGATCTTTATGGGAGATTTTTAAGATCTTTCACCATGATTAGAGGATTTTATGTTCCGAGTTTCCAAAGACACTAAACTGATACGGTCATTGGGTGTCTGTTTGTGTCATGTAATAAGTTTTCCGCAAAAGTAATGTAATGTCAATGTACAAAAATCTTGGGCCATTATAGTTGGTATGAGAGTGAAGGTTTAGTTAACCTTTGGAAACTAGGATGTGAAAACATTAGTCAGATCCCTAGAGATATTTCTATGGTATGTCTAGGGATGTCCCTAAGGTTTAGTATAACTATAAGTTACGGTCCTAGAATTATGTTGACGATCATGAATAACCTAGAGTGAACCTAATGTGTCATATATTAAAGAATGTGTGATAAGTTAGACATCCCATAAGAGGATTTTTATGATTATGTGGTTCCTCATTTTTTTAAATATTTCTTACATTATGGTTTCTGGTTTTAGTCAATGGAGGGAATGAGATGGAATTCAGTTAACATTGATTCCAATGGACAAATTGGTGACTATGATCAACAAAATTGTGTAATGCCAGGAGAGAAAGATATAATGATTATGTAAAATCAGTCATCACGATATATGATTAACAAGGTGAACTTTAGTTGTATTCCTAAGTCATCAAATAAGAGGAAGATGGAATTTTATGCATGTTATAATGCTAAGGAACATAGAGGAAGGAAGATTAAAATTTCTACATATCAAGAATAATGGAAGAAGAACCTTAAGGAATACCTCAAATGGAGGGGAAGATGTTATCTGTGTGGGGAAAAGGGGCATAGAGTGACAGACTGTTATGGAGTTCAATGTCTTATCAATGGAGAACATGGGAATTACGAAACTCAATGCCTTGACCTAAGAGGTTACTTCTAAATCAAGGAAGGACCTATTCCATGCCAATCATTGAATAGTAAGTATTGAATGGATTATGTATTTGAATTAAATAATAATGTTTTTGAGGTACTTTCATGGTATATTGAAATATCTATGTATTGGTCCATTGTGGTTTTCCATAATAATATGGTATCGGTAACCATGAAAAGTGATTGAAATATTTTTGGAAAGAAGATGATATGTGCATAATGAAGGGATAAGTAGAAAATAATATTTTTGAAAGTATTAATGAGCTCATGACTGATATAAGGAAAAAGTGGTATCATGGTTTGAGTATATAGATATTTTGGGATTTTGGTATGTGGAAAGATCTAACTTTTCACAGTATTCATGTTTTCACTAAGGTTCTATGGTAATTCATATTTCAAGGGAATACATGATTAAGGTATTCACATGTTTGGAATGTAACAGACAAGATATATCTTATAATATATGGGGGGATAAATGATGATAATCACATGCTTGGTAGATAACCTCTCTACTAATATTTTTCTTTATACTATGAAATTCTACAGAATTATTTTGGATAAGACTAAATATTGGAATAGATTATGTTGGAAATTAGATAGTATTGTTTAAGGATAGAACATTTTGATATCATTTCTAGAATGTTATAATAGTATAGTTTTAGAAAAAGTACAACCTACAGGACGAGCGACAACTCGTCGTGTCGGGAAAAACTACAGGAATCGAACCCAAAACCAAAGTGAGACATGCCTTTATCACCTACCATTGGTCTACAGAAATCCCTTCGTTTGTAGATATTAAGTTTTATTTTATTAAACGGTATGATATATGAAGTATAAGTCCATTTTTTGAACCATATATGATTAACTCACCATATATAGACTTATGTATATATAATTTTTTTTATGACCTTTTTTGAGATAGAGACAAAAGGAATGACCTATCATTCTATATCATGATATTCTAATACTTCATGAATGAAAAATTCAACCTCATTTCTTTAAATAAGAGATGAAGATGAAATTGTTCATGGAATGACCAACGCTGATATTACACTGAAATCAAATAAGTATTTATCCTTATGCAAAAATTATTCAACTTTAAGGAAATGATCTTGAAAACCAAAAATTTTGTCCTAGTTCCCTCATATCTGATTAATCATATGGTTCCTTAGATCTTCTAAAATTTATGGCTTTGTGATTGTTGTATTTTTCATAGTTATATTCTCTACCATTCTTCATCCGAACATGATGGTTAGATTTCTCTACCATATCCATATTTTCACCTATATTATCTTATGTGGAAACCCAGTGCTGAGTTACACTGGGTGATCGTTATGTTTCTAAATTTCCTTTTTGAAAATAAGTTTTAATATTCCTTTTTACGATGTGGGTTTCTATGAAAGAAACTTTCAAGTAGTAAATGATTTATAACTGCAACGAATTCTGAGGAAGAAATTCATTTTAAGGGTGGTAGAATGTGACACCTTGAGATTTTATGAGATATATTACTTTTAATTTCTTTGAGGTATTGTGTTGTATGCCACACTAATATTAGCTTGTTCTATACACAACATCGTATTAGATTACAGAATACAGAACACTATTCTTTCCTCGTGTCACACACAATTTCAAGTTCGTTTGGTAGAAATTATTCTACGCAACATTGAGTATATATTTTGTTCAATTTATAAATGAAATAGGTTTTGATTATGATATATACAACACTAAAGTAATCTTTCACTATATGCAACACTGACTTGTCTTGCGTTACACGCAAGAGAGACCTTCCTCGATAGCTTGCGTGGTATGCAATATCGAGTTTCAACTAAACAATGATATATTATTATAATATTTTTATGAACAAGCTGTTATGAATAGTAGTAACTGAATTTTGAATTTTATAACATTATAATTTGTCTTACACATTTTCTAAAACATGGTATGAGAACAAAATCATTTTTTCGTATAAAAGAAGTATTTTTCAAAAAATACACTTTTGCCGCCATTTGATGGCGCACCCACTATAAATCTAATTTTTGAGAAGTTTATAAGTTCAATTTGACAAAATAAACTAATTATTTTGAATAGGGATATAAAAATTTACATTGGATAAATTTTTCATATTTTTATGATAACAATCATATTTTGATGAATAGTAAAAATACGCTAAATTTTACTTAAAAGAAACTTTCTTCATCGAGATAAATTATATAGTTAAATAATAATATTGAATGGTTTTAAAGTATAAATATAATATATTTTTACCATTTAATATAATTTATTTCAATATAAATAATTTTACATTGAATTCATAGGTAAAAACGTTTCAATCTTTTGCAATGTTTTAAACAAAAACTCGTTTTTTTCTAACAACAGGATTAATTTTAAATTAATTACTGCATCTTGTGTATTTTCAATTTGAAAAAATGGATTTTATTTTTGGAATCACGAGGTTCAAATTTTTTAAATAGATAAATTTTATTTTTAGGCATTCTGAATAGTAATTAAAATAAATTTTATTTACCACAATTAAAGGTAAATCGGGTAATTAAGGGTAAAAATAATATTATAATATTTCCCTAAAACTTGTCCTGATATCACTTATTGATTATATTTCCCCCTAAAACATTATTGGTTCTAAATAGAATCTATTGGAACCCACTTGGATGGGATTAAGACCTTTAATTTATTTTATTTAAAGGAAAGTAAAATATGTCTCACTCAAACATTAATAATTAAATTATTTTTAATATAAAGTTATACAGAATATAAATTCTATTATAATTACTCATTTGAAATATAAAATGTTTTTATTTATCATGGTAATTTATTTTTAATTTTTAATAAATGCATAAATACCTTAATATCTTATACATTAATGATGCAAAAATTATTTATTTAGTCAAAAATCAATAATATAGTATTTATTAAAATAATAATACAGATAAAAAGGACCAAAAACTTGAAAAACCCTTATTGGTTGAGTATATCTAAACCACAATCACACAAGGGTCGACTTGTGAACCATTTTGAGCCTTATAAAATAGATTATGACATTTATTTTATTTTATTTTAAATGATGTCAAAGTTGTCACCTTCATAATTTAATAAAGATAACATTTTAAAAGTTGGTTGTATTAGAAGATAAATTAGACTAAAACTGTTATTATGAAATATATTAGATTTATCTTAGTCATGGTATTTTATTTTTAATTTTTATTCAAAAAATATGTATAATAAATAATTATACAAAAATGTTGTAGTAATTATTTTATTAAGAAAAATATTGAATAAATGGTTTTACAAATATTTAAATTAATATTATATGAACTAATTAATGTTCTCCATGAATATTCAAGATTAATATGATATGTTAGGGATTTGTTAAATATTTGGGTTTGAATATATCTTCTATTTGGTGTTTATTTAAATTCAAATAATTGAATAGTTTCAAAATTGACAAAATTGATATTTTATAAAAATAACAAATTATTAAATTGTTCAAAAATCACGAATATATTTAAAAATTAAAAATTTGAAATTATATAGTAGAACATATAATAATATATCTAATTATGGAAAATTCACAACACATAAGTAATTATTTATATTAATTTAAAAATTATATTATTATTACCACAAATAAAATTAAATAGATTAAATAAGGATAAATCAAAATGATAAGGTTTACCATAAACTCAAAACATATCTAAATTTTATTGGTTGATGGTATTACAACCCTATATCATATAATCTTTTAATGTGAGTCATTTTTCAAGGTTTTAGGTGGGGTTTGAGTTTATTATAAATTAATATTTTGGTGGTTTCAAAAAGTGTCTCTCTCCTCTCTTATAAAAGGGCACCTCCTCCCTCTTCTCTTACCTCCATTTTGAGATTTAAAACTCGGTAAAACCCTACTAATTTCCCTAATAAACTTCCATTGAAACATAATATAGGTTATGGTATTCTTAAAAGGCCAAATTTAGTGTCCTAAGAGGAGGTTTAGAAGAGGCACGTCGAAGAAGAGGTAATATCCTTTACCGATTCTTTCAAACTTGTTTCTTCTTATACTTCCTCTATATGAGTTGTTTCATTATTGAGTAATAACTCCAGTATCAATTGTATAATTATATGTTATTATGAAAAGGAAACAACCATATTCCATCTTTTATTCATCCTATGAAAATTGAAATCACCATGTACGCATACGTACGGTCTACCGTCTCCAGGCCATGGTGTAATATTTTTTCATCACCAACATACTTGGATGAGTATAATAATGGAATAAATAAATATATATGATTATTGTAAAATGATATTTATTCTGAAATATTATACACCATACACATCAATACAATTCCACAATCATGGGAATGATATCGCCGCTCCTGCGTACGTATGGATTACCATCTCCACGATGCGATAGGATTCATTCTCCATGTTAATCCTTCAAGAATTATTATGAAGTACATATAATAAGTAATCATGAAATATATGAAATAATAATGATACTTGATTTATTTATATGTCATTTACTCACTTCCATTCAATTTAATAAGAAAATGAAAACAGCGTTCATGCGTACGTACGGCTTACCGTCTCCATGAACGGTATATTTCATTCCATTTATCAATAGATTATATATATTTATATAATGGAAATATATGGTATATAAAACTTTTTTTACATTATGGAAGTAATTAGTCATGATCTAAGTAATCATATTAAAAAATACAAGTTAAAACACATATGATAAATGAAACAATTTTACCCAAAACACTACTTTAACATGGAATTGACAAATGAAAGGGTAATATAAAGTCCAAAGTGAATCATATATGATATCATATATATTATTATGGTTTTTTATAAGTTAATAATATGTTTAAACCTACTATATTGGAGTTTCTGACACAAATGGAAAACATTGGACCTAAGGTAAAGGATAATTATTCAAATATCCTTCTTATTTTAAAGATTGTTTATTCGCAAGTATTTACCAGGGTTATATTTATCATCCATTTCCATGTTTAATAAAACTATTTTCACAAAGTATTTTCTTTTCTTCCATTTATTTTTAAATTCTTTTTTACCCCTTTTTTACTTTTACTATGTGGTATGGAAGGAATATTTCTTTTGTTTACCGTACGAGGTACTTTTTTACTTTTCGGGAAATGTACCAGAAGATTGTTTTTTTAACTTATACAGAATGAACCGATTTTTACTGTTTCATAATTCCTTATTTCCATGAAGCTTCCTCTACAATATTTAATTATTATTTTCAACAAGATACTTTTCTTTTAAAATTGCACAGCATTTTGAGAAAAGAAAATGATTTTGAAGAAGAAAGGATATTTTCCTCAAGAATTCATTTCAAGTGTTTTATCAAAACTATTTTCCATCTAAGATGACATTCTTTAATATAGATATGTTTCATGTATAATTTCCTTGTTGTTTACTTGGTTTTATTTTGTTTATGACGAAGTTATATCCATTGTTTTATATGGATTATGTTATGATGGCATGGTGTATATGAAACCTATTTTATTCATTAGGTTATGATGACTGATTTATGTTTATTTTGTGTCCCATGAAAGAATTATTTCATTATGAGATGGTTGAGACCTATATCTTGTTGGGCGGAAGAAAGAGCAAGGGAATGATGGCAAGAGGGGGGGTGAATTGCCTTTTAAAAAATGATTAACAATTTAAAATCAAAGTAAAGAATGCAGCGGAAATAAAGAGGCAAGACACACAAAATTGATAACGGAGTTCGGCCAAAACCCGGACTACGTCTCCGCTCCCAACTCAACCGTTGAGAGATTCCTACCGCTTGCTTTTCAATGGTTTTAGCAAGAAACCCACTAGGATTTGAGGTAGCACTAGGACCTATTACATCTTGCTTTTAAGTGGTTAAGCAAGAACCCACTTGCTTTTAATGGTTTAGCAAGAACCCACTAGCCTTTTTAACGGGTGAAGGCTAGCTCACCGGTGACACAAGCCTTTTAAAAGGAAAGGCTTGAAGAAACCTCTTCACACCTTAATGGTGATGTGAAACCCAAAAGAAAGGGGGATGAGAAAAGGTGTTGGGGTTTGTAGGCACAAACCCAATTTTAAGCTCAAAATGAATAAACAAGAAAAACCGTATTGGAGGAAGACTTGGGCGCCAATTGGATGATGGAGTTGATGTAGCGTGCTCTCCCAAGCTTCTTGAGGTGCTCCTTGGATTGGAAGTTGGTTGGAGCACTTGAGGATCCTTGAAGGTGGAGCGCCGGAGGTTCGCCAAATGTGCAACAATATGTCCGAGCGCTTGGTATATGATCTGATTGGTGTCCGGGGCTTCCTTGGCCTTTATTTATAGGCATGGAACCCTTGGGGAGGCTTCGGAGCCGTTGGAGAAGTCTTCGGAGCCGTTGGAGCCCAAAAGAAGGTTGAATGGTCAAAGCCAACGGCTAGTTTGACTGGGCTACCGACTGGCCGGTGCAGGGCCACCGGCTGGCCGGTGCCTTGGCAAAGGAGGAGAATTCTGGTCCAAGCTCCACCGGCTGACCGGTGCCAGAGCCACCGGCTGGCCGGTGGCAAGACAGTAGCTCACACTGTTTGATCTGGGTGCCACCGGCTGGCCGGTGCAGGTCCACCGGCTGACCGGTGGAACCTGGCAGTGGGCAAAGCCTCTGCCAGGTCCACCGGCTGGCCGGTGCCATCACACTGGTTGGCCGGTGGACTGAAATTCAGTCCACTTGATGTTCTTTCTTGGGCCAATCCCTTGGCAATCTTTTTCCTATAAAACAGAAACACTTAAAACAATGTTAAACACATATGAAAGTGATTGTGATCATGAAAATCAAAGAGTGTGGGGTACAACAATCTCCCCCTATTTTGATGATCACAATCACTTATCTAAGCAATGTAAAAACTTAAATGAAAGGCATGCATTAAATGATAAATTGAAAATAAATACTAAGCATGAGAGAAAAGATTCTCCCCCAATCAATCAAGAAATTTCTCCCCCTTTGTGATTATCAAAAAAGAATGGGGCATAAAACTTGATTGAGGGAACGGTTTGAAAAACTTGATATGAGAATTGAATATTTTGAAATGAAAATTTTGATACCAAGTGTTGAAATTGAAAGTTGGAATCGAAAATTTTGAAATTGAAGTAAAAAGGGTTTAAACGATCCTAACTCCCCCTAAATAAAAACAATAAATCACCGGGGAGAGGAAATAAATTTTGGCCCGGAGAGACTCGCAAGAAGGGATTTTTCAATCCAAACTTGTCTCATAGCGGGTCTTCTCCTATAAAATTCGTCCGAAAAGTAAAAAGATTTGGGTTGACCGTACCGGGCGTTTTTACAATTACATTCATAAATAAGGTGCCCGGGTTTTTTACAATAATTGCAAAATTTATAACCGGAGCTCCCCCTTACAAAAATAGTGGGTGCATGGGAGGAGGAAGCTATATTGGTATATCCTAGCCCTTGGGTGGTTCTAGATATACGTTGGGAACCAAGCAAATTGTTTAAATTTTGTTCCCCTTGGGTGAACTTAGCTAGGGTTTCTCTAAGGTCCTTGATGGTTGATTCCAAAGAATCAACATTTGGGAAATTTTGGATTTTAAGGGAGAGTTCTTCCTTCTCTTTGAGAAGTTGGTCTTTTTCGGAGGAAAGCTTTTTGAAATTCTTTTTTAAAGAGACAAATTTTGAAGAAAGTTTATGAAAACCATTTTCTAATTGATCTCTAGCAAATTGGAGATCCTCATAAGAAAAATGATTTAAAGAATTTGAATTTGAAGAACATGAGGAGGAGGAGTCGGAAGATGTTACCTCATTACATGCCATTAGGCATTTTGTACCTTGGTCGCTCGAGGAGGAGGAGGAGGAGGATGATGAGGAGGTGTCACTCCATGTCGCCTTGAGGACCTTTTTCTTTCCTTTTTCCTTTTGTGTGGCCCGTTTTTTGTTGAGTGGGCAATCGGGTACGGATTTTGCCTCGGGTTCTTGCTTTTGAGCGGGTTCTTGCTTTTGAGCAGGTTCTTGCTTTTGATCCATGATAGTACCTTCATGGGTTAGCTCTAAAAATTTACAAAGATCGTAAGAAGTAGTGCAAGAGGAAATACAATTAAAAACATTACGGTCAAGACCACAATGAAGAGCGTTCATGGCTTTCCCATCAAGCTCAAAAAAAGCAATGTCATTGGGGGTCCATTTAGACTCATCGGGAGAGGAGAGGGAAAATCCTTGCATAAAAATTTTAAAAATAGGATAGCCAATACTTTTAAGAAATGTGGTCATGCGGGTTTTCCAAAAACAATAATCGGTTCCATCAAAAAATGGAGCACGATCCAAAGAAAAGCCTTCGGAGGCGTAAGAGGTTGAAGCGGTAGAAGCCATCAAAAAGGATCTTTAATTTGAAACCGGTTAGGAAATTATTCAAATACGACCTCTGATACCAATTGTTGGGCGGAAGAAAGAGCAAGGGAATGATGGAAAGAGGGGGGGTGAATTGCCTTTTAAAAAATGATTAACAATTTAAAATCAAAGTAAAGAATGCAGCGGAAATAAAGAGGCAAGACACACAAAATTGATAACGAAGTTCGGCCAAAACCCGGCCTACGTCTCCGCTCCCAACTCAACAGTTGAGAGATTCCTACCGCTTGCTTTTCAATGGTTTTAGCAAGAAACCCACTAGGCTTTGAGGTAGCACTAGGACCTATTACAGCTTTCTTTTAAGTGGTTAAGCAAGAACCCACTTACTTTTAATGGTTTAGCAAGAACCCACTAGCCTTTTTAACGGGTGAAGGCTAGCTCACCGGTGACACAAGCCTTTTAAAAGGAAAGGCTTGAAGAAACCTCTTCACACCTTAATGGTGATGTGAAATCCAAAAGAAAGGGGGATGAGAAAAGGTGTTGGGGTTTGTAGGCACAAACCCAATTTTAAGCTCAAAATGAATAAACAAGAAAAACCGTATTGGAGGAAGACTTGGGCGCCAATTGGATTATGGAGTTGATGTAGCGTGCTCTCCCAAGCTTCTTGAGGTGCTCCTTGGATTGGAAGTTGGTTGGAGCACTTGAGGATCCTTGAAGGTGGAGCGCCGGAGGTTCGCCAAATGTGCAACAATATGTCCGAGCACTTGGTATATGATCCGATTGGTGTTCGGGGCTTCCTTGGCCTTTATTTATAGGCATGGAACCCTTGGGGAGGCTTCGGAGCCGTTGGAGAAGTCTTCGGAGCCGTTGGAGCCCAAAAGAAGGTTGACTGGTCAAAGCCAACGGCTAGTTTGACTGGGCTACCGGCTGGCCGGTGCAGGGCCACCGGCTGGCCGGTGCCTTGGCAGAGGAGGAGAATTCTGGTCCAGGCTCCACCGGCTGACCGGTGCCAGAGCCACCGGCTGGCCGGTGGCAAGACAGTAGCTCACACTGTTTGATCTGGGTGCCACCGGCTGGCCGGTGCCATCACACCGGTTGGCCGGTGGACTGAAATTCAGTCCACTTGATGTTCTTTCTTGGGCCAATCCCTTGGCAATCTTTTTCCTATAAAACAGAAACACTTAAAACAATGTTAAACACATATGAAAGTGATTGTGATCATGAAAATCAAAGAGTGTGGGGTACAACATATCTCCCTCCAATGCATTGGGTATAGATTTATATATCATGAGATAGGCATGGCTGGAATAGAATGTAAATATGGTTCCGTATTATAGGGATAGAATGACATGTAAACTCGGTTCAGTAATGGACTTTATCCAATATCATGGTCTTGGTAGCAATGCCTTGGATACTATATAAATCATATCACGTGCTTAATGGTTTTCCACAATTACTTGTTTTATTACTATGCTATTTTAACATAATTAATGTTCCTTTATGATCTATTCCTTTTGTAATGCCAAGATCTATGTCATTACTCATGATTTTAATGTTTTATGTTCATGTTTTTACATTCAAATGTTTATGGGTTATTTTATGTTCTCCATGTTTACCCTTACTGAGTGTTTGAGCTCACCCATTTTATGTTTTCTTCTCCCCTGGATATAAAGAAATGTTTTTGGTAAGAATACAAAAGGGGAAGATCTTTATGAGGGATGTTGAAGATCTTTCACCATGATTAGAAGATTTTATGTTCCGAGTTTCTAAATACATTGAACTAATACGGTCATTGGGAATCTGTTTATGTCATGTAATAAGTTTTCTGTAGAAGTAATGTAATTTCCATGTACGTCAATCTTGGGCCATTATAATATGGGTCTCCCATATATACTTAATAAATTGTTTTTGAAACTCTTTCTAGTGCCATGTCTTCATGGATTCCAGTTAATTACACTGCTTCTATCAGGACATTCCAAGGGGTATGGTCTGGGATGAAACCTTCGTTCGAGGGATTTGTCACGTTGGACATCACTGGCATGTTTGGATGCAATAACACTGGCACATATGGGATTCTTCCCCTTATGATAGGACTTCTAGAGGGCTTGGAAGCCTGAGGAATCCCACGTCAAATTTGGGGAATTAAATGCCATAGGCATGTCCCTAAGGTTTTCCTCAGCTGCCTATGTTTAACAAAGAGTATGTTGTAGGTTTAATGTCTAGCAGAGATGGATTAGACTGATCAGAAAACTGATGAAAGTGGATCATATGGATCAAACCCCTAGATGGATCACTGATACTTGGGATAATGCTTGTTTAGGTACTCGATTAATTCTAAGAGAAGTGAAGAGGTGGATGACATGATCTCACCAGGATGTGGTGGCCCGAGTAAGAATCAGGATGGATGTTGGAGAGTTGAATTAAGTGCTAGGGGAATGACATGGAACCATCATGAAGGTGATGGTAGTGTTGTTCTTGATCCAAGAACAGACTTCCTATGTATCCCAGTGGCAGGGAATCAAATTCTGCATAGTTCAACGGGGCGATGGGACACCTGAGTAGGCGACCCATGAGAATGGATGCATAGATGGGACCCGAAGGAAGTGTAACCTCTAGGCTGGGGCATGAACTTCTTGAAGCACGTAGGCTCGAGGGAAAGAGGCCACAATAAGACATGGGTGATGGGCTTGAACCTCAGGAGGCTTCCTACGTATCCCTAAGGCAGGGAATCAAATTCCACAGAGTTCAGAATGGGGGCATAGAATTGGGGCATGCGTAGAGGACAACGACCTACTGATATACTGAGGCTTATGCAAGATTATCATCTCGATTTGGTCTGAAGCTAAGGGGGAATACCAAAGATGTGGTTCCCAACAAATGGTAATACAACTACTTACCATTGATTTGGGAACAACGGTTTACTGTGGATTGGGGAACACAACGGCTTACAGCTGGATGGGGTCACAATGGCATAACGTCGTATTGGGTACACAACAGCATACCGCTGGATGTGGTTGAACCTCATGGAGGCTTCCTACGTACCCTATCTAGAAGACAAGGATCAAAGCCAACATATTTTGAATGGTTACAATTTAGCGTCATGCGGGATAAAATGGGGGGCATGCAGTTTGACATCATACAGGACTTGGATGGAATGACGTGAAGTGGTCTGGACTGATGGGTGTCGAGCTTGAACCTCAGGAAGGCTTACTTCATACCTTGCCTTGGTAGGGATCAAAGTCTACATAGTTATGGATGGTTTGGTGAACCAACAATAAGTGTTTGGGACCAGTTGGTGTTGGGATTGAACCTCAAGGAGGTTTCCTACATACCTTTCCTTGGAAAGGATCAAAGTCCACGTAGTTCGGGAGTGCATGGTGAACCTACGTGAAGGGGTTCGGGGCTAATGGAGGTGTTGGGATTGAACATCATAGAGGTTTCCTATGTACCTTTCCTTGGAAAGGATCAAAGTCCACGTAGTTCGGGAGGATGGATACAGTTTAATGTCATGAGGGATGAAGGTGAACTAATGTGAAGGGGGGTAGAGACCAATAGGTGTTGGGATTGAACCTTAGGGAGGCTTCCTACATACCTTTCATTGGAAAGGATCAAAGTCCACATAATTCAGGAGAGTTTGGTGAACCGGCGTGAAGGGGGTCAGGACCGGTAGGTGTTGGGCTTGAACCTCAATGAGGCTTCCAACATACATTTCCTTGGAAAAGATCAATGTCCATGTAGTTCAGGAGTGTTTAGTGAATCAATGTGAAGGGTTCGGGACGAGTAGGGTTTGGTATTGAACCTCAGGGAGGCTTCCTATATACCTTGACTTGGAAAGGATCAAGTCTACGTAGTTCAGGATGGTTTGGGGATTGCACTCTAGGGCGAGCTAGAGAGGATTTCATAGTCGATACTTACTGTAAGCCCACATGAGTCTTGGTCGGTGTGAGAAACAAGAGGCAGCAAATACCTCATGATCACAATGCTAAAGCTGCGTATGTGGGAAGTGGAATGGTGCTTACACTTAGTAAGCAGCCCAAAGAGGAAACAGGGGCTTACGCATGGTTAGTAGCCTAGGGAGATGGATATTGGGACTTACTCCAAGATGGAGGCCCAGTGGTGAAAAATCCTAAAGGGAGAGGGATGGGAGAAAGAAATTAAATTTTCACGTCTCCTATGGTCTATGGCACAGAAAAATGAAGGAGGATTAGGGGTACTACATTATGCAATAAAGATAGGGGGATTACACCAAGATGGTTTCCCCTCCCAGCGAACAGGCACCGCTCTAGTAGAAAGGATCTCATTCCATGTGAGGAAGATTTCACTCTCATGGACACCAATGGGAATAGAGAATGTCTGGGATGGGGTACCCCACTTATGATGCATAGAGAGAGGCCACAGTTTAACATCATGTGCTAAGGATGATGGTTCTTGGTAATTTAATGTCGGACAGCTCGTACTTGGTAGGTAAACTCCGCACACCTTGGACTTACATAATTGGAACGCTTTAACCCTTTGTGAAGGGAAGGCACTGGAAATTACATGGTGAGGGGGTCTTGTGGAGTGATACATTGAGGGGTCCATATTAGCATGGCTATGAGAAGAAGCAATAGCTGTTAGCATGCTTATGCGAATAATCATGAGGCAAAGTAACGCAACATGAAACACTACCCAATGGATTTTGAAATCACCTCATACGAACATGGAGGTTCATATGGAAATGGGGGTTGCAGAGTAAAGGGGATCATAGGAAGAGGCATCATGAAGATCTAGTGCTCCATGTAGTGGAGGGGCTTTGTGAAGGAGTATTATTCATGAAGTGAGGTTCCCTAGCCTAGGAATAGTAAATGGGTGTATATGGACGGTTCTTCAAGAAGTGGAAAGGAATTTTCAGAGCAGGGCTTCACAAAGCATGGGTGCCCAGTGAAGCATAACACTGCAAAGCAGTGTGCTTCACGAAGAACTGTGACCCTGCCTTAGCATAGGGTGTGCATGTGCATATAGGTTACTTCACGAAGCATAAGTGATATGTGAAAACCCAAGTCCCCTTGGGGATCCCCTTCCTTCGTGAAGGCTCATGGGATCTATGAAGGGAATCCCTCTTTGAATAGGGGTTGAATTTAGGACAAGGGAGAGACACGTCACGATGCTCAAGTACCTTGTAGAGCTCATTTTTCACAGGGTAGAAATTTCTTTTTGATTTGAGAGCAGAGAAGGTGAAAGGTCGGAGGATCCTTTCTTTGGTATCGAGGGGATCCTGGTATTTAAAGGCAATAGGAACCATGAAGTAGGGATATCTTGGCATAAAGCTACATAGAACTTTGTCATAATTAAGGATCTTCAAGCCTCTTTGCTCCGCGGTGGCTTCGCAAACATCTTTCGGATCGCATAGTGTCCCGCCTCATTGATTCGTAGTGGCTTCCCAAACGTCTTTTTGATCATAGAACATCCCACCACTTTTCTTCATGGTGGCATTACAAATGTATTTCGGATCATGGAGTGTCCCACCTCTTGGCTTCGTGGCAATATCGCAAACAAGGCATCTTTTCACTGGCTGCAGTGTTGGGGGGGCTCCCCGAACAAGCTTCGTGAGGCATACCTAAAGGAGGTGGTTTCCTCTCAGTATTTTCCCTTCCTCTCCCCATATTTTGGCGCCAACAATGTGGTAACAAAAATTATAAACAAACCCCACTACAATATGTGATTGAAAATTCATGTGTGAGGCCCCTACCTTCTTTGGCTATTATATAATTGGGATGAGGTACTCATGGCTTGAACACACCTAAAATCTAACATGATCCCCCAAAATTTTAATAATTTTTGAAGAGCACACCATAAAATTTCTATTCATCCAAACCAACCATCACATGTCATAAAATCTAGCTCAACTTCTTAAATATACTCCCACATACAAAAATAACATAACTCATGAAATTTGATCACAACCACCCCTTGATATCCATGGAAAATTCTATAATGTATCCCTCTATGTATATTGTTATCAGTATCACAACCCTAAGTTCCTATATCTATAGAAGAAATTGCTACAACATGGTGACTGAGTCACTCAATCATCATATTATAGGCACAAAACCCTTGTGGCCATATCCCTAAAAGCGAGCAGCATCTCCGACATCCTATAGAAACATATTAGAGATACTAATTCACCATATGACCTTGACAACAATATTAAATAAATTCTTATAGAAACTAATCAATCATCAAAACCCACCAACCATCACTTAATAAAACTTGGAAAACATTCAAATAATTCCATAAAACTATAAACCATATTTTACAAATACTTTTTCATAGAAAAACTCAACACCCACATGAGACTACCCTTGTACATATCCCTCAAACCATGAAACCCATAATTCATTTCATTCCCATTCACTCACACACCCTCATACACATCATAAATTCACATGACATAAAAACACAACTAAAAACAAAAAATAACAAGGCACGACATTCCTAGTATTGGTAGGATCTTGGTCATCCAATTCGATGACTTGATTTGGCCTAATGGGGAAGAAACTTTTAATATAGTGAAAATTACATAAAATAGATTTTTTAATTGAATGGAAATTGGATGATAAAAATGATATACATAAGATAATTGTAATAATAATACTTACATGGGGTTACACACTTTGATAAAAGGCTCAATGAACAATCCACAACAAATTCAGAACTCCACTTGAGTGGAATGATGAATGTGACCAGGAGAATTGGTCGAGAGCACCATTACTATTAATTTTAAAATATAGTGCCTCTCATTTAAGGGATTATGAAATATAAATTAATTACTCTTAAAATAAAAAAATCAAGTCTTATTGGTTCCCAGTAATCCTACACTGGGGTTCTAGGGCCTAACTGAGAAACTTCCCTTGAATCACTGGACACCCAGTTACACACCTTGGGTTATAGAATCACTACCTACTTCTACCAATTACATGATACCAATTCATTGTGTACTTGATTTCATCTATCATCAATAAAGGGATCCCAAAACTAGTAACAACATCCCAAAACTAACCCTAAACCCTTCCCCAACCCCTCTAAAAACTCAAAAATGACTAATAACACATGGTTAAGTCTATGTTAGACCCATAATACCTCACCTAAAATACTAAAACCATTACACATATCATTTTTTCTTAGTGAACATTTATATTTGATTACTAATTATATTCCTACAATATTATAATTCTACTTTTCAATAAAAAAAATTCTTCCATTTGGACTATCCTCCCTTTGGATATGGGGATGGTGGATTTCCTATTGGAACATTCATCATCACTCTTACTATAATAATTTTATTTGTATATAAAATTAGAAAAAATTAAATGTCTTAAAAATAAATCATACCTCTATTTTTATTTTCATGTAAGGGATATTGCAGTATAATTTCATAATTTGTTCATCTTATTAGTTTATATCGATACATCTATAGTGTATCCTGTTCTTATATAATAGAAAAACATTTTTTACACATTCCTTTAAATGTTTAAATCTCTTTATTAATCAAAAAACTCATTTTATTAAATAATTCTAGTTCTTTATCTACTTATAATACAATTTTTTGAATCTATTTTGAGGTCTCAATAACTTTTTCTTCTATTTTATTTATTCATACTCTATTTCAATTTCATAGGATTTCAAATACTTCTCTCTCAATTTGGTTTATATCACTTCTATTAGTAACATGTTCCATGTCCAAATTTAATTCTATCATTCAAGCTACCCTTTATAAAGATCATGTTACCTATGAATTTATTCCCATAGGAAATTTGATACCCAATTTTATATACAAATTATCCAAGGAAGTTTTATTAGGAAATCATATTTAAACTCATCAATTAAATATATCCTTTTAAGAACATACCTTCTTATATTGCCTTTTTATTCTCCTAAATTAATTCTTGTATAAATAAAAAATTCACCTTTATATAAATTTCTAAATGATTTACCTTTTCTTTAATGTTTTTTACATCCACTTGATCCCAAAAATAACATTATTCGTACTTAAAATTTATTATTGTTTCCTCTTATTCAATGTAATCACTACTTCTATATGTCACTAGGGAAAATATGAGAATTATTATTTGTAAAAAAATCAAAAGAAATTTTAATTTCATGCAGAATAAGAAAATAAAAATATATATCCTTTATTAGAGATTCTATTTTTCAGGGACATATTTCTTCTTATTCTTATTATTATTGTATTTAGACAATTTTATTTCTCTAATGTTTTTTCAATGACAAACTAATTTTCATTTGTATTTATTTCAACATGTGCTTAAGGAGTTAAAGAATACTCTTCCTCTATCATGGGTTACCAATATATATTCTCTTAAGCATTAATAATATCAAAATCTATAGAGAATATTTTTTTTAATTACCTTATTAATACTTGAACCACCCAAATTTTTTTATGACATTAATCATGAACACTTTTACTATTTATTCCAAAATAAACATTAAAGGGTAAATACCACTTGAAATAATTTCCAAAATCCTGTATATATTAAAGAATATCCGTCTTCCAAACTTCATTATTGGTCTTATATAGAATAATGAGATTCATAAAAAAACATTTCCATATTAAATTTTAAAAAGGATATCTTACAAATTGAAATCCAATTAAGAACCTTTAATCCCTAGTAAATATTTTGGGGATCACTAGGTTATGATGTAATACCTAAGGAACCTAAGGGAGGGTATACAAGGTAACACTGAAATTAGTTTTTTTATTATAACCCTTAAAAATAAATGGATATTTTTTCAGTGTTGTCAGGAACACTTTGGAATATATAATTCTATCAAATTCATCCACCCAAAATTGTAAACCTATTAAAGAAACTAAATCACACAATGACAAAAGGTTTTAATCAGTTCACTATCAATAGTCTACATATATATATATTATATACATAGTGATATTATAGTATAAAAAATATTATTTATAATGATTTTCATTTATTGATATATTGATATAGGTTCTGTTACTTTGGACCAGGGATCATTGTATTTATAATATGTTTGGATGAAAAACTACCTCCCAAGGATCAATTACTCTCACTCTTTCTCTATGAATTACTTAAAATATATATTGATCAATTTATAAATGTGTCATTCTATATATGAACAATATATGAAAACTATAAATATTAAATAAAAAATACTGGATATATTGATTTGAAACAATACACATTGTTTACTCTATATCCATCAGTTGGATATGGATTACTTGATGTATGGCGGGTTATTACTTTGACATTAATAAATACTCATATTAGTATAATAATCCTCCAAAAAAGATCCATATGGAATCAAATCCTCATTAGGGTAATAATATTCTATGTGTTTTTCTTTCTTGTTATTTAATCAACTAGATTTGTTAATATTACTTCAAGGATAATGAGCCTCCTTTCTCTTGAACTATATATGTTAATAATTTATTTTTCATTGGATCACTCGATTTATCATCTTTTCTTTTTCCAATAGTAACAAAATATATATTATCCATTGATATTCATGGAATTTATCCAGTGATTTGGATCTTTATGTGCGGTCACATTCCTTATAATTAATTTTTATCAATCCCATATTCCATTCATGTGCTATATTCATTTAAAATTTAAAAATTTATGGATATACACTTGATTAATATAAAATAATGTCTAATAAATTTCAACTTATCTAGGATAACATATCTCTCTAAAAATTATTTCATATAAAATCTCTTGTCCCAAAATCCCTAGACTAAAAAATAAAAAAAATCATCCAAATAGATTCATTATGTTGTAATATAAATATCACGAAATAATTCTTTATTATAAACCAATATAATTCTTTTGATTATTCTGTAATAACATATACCATGATGTAAATCCCTAGCACATTATTTAGAAATCACTATTTCTTATATTCACATATATATATATATCTTATAATTTGATTTATAAAGCACTAAATTATTAATTATGTCATAGTCTTCATAAAATATCCAACCACCCCAACTCCATAATTTTGTGGATTAATATTATGATGTAAATTCTCAAACTGAAATTAATAACATTTCACCTTCTCTTTATTTTCTAATAATAGAATGTACAATCATAGGGTAATATAAGATCATTGTTATGTGTTCCTAGTTTTATTATCCATTAAAAATATTTTCATCCTTATAATAAAATTATTATGTAAACAAAATAATCCTAACATGATTTTTTCTATCCTTATAAAATTTAATTCTTAATTTCTTCAATTATCCCACACTATAAAAAATAATCTTCTATCTAGACGATATATATTAAACATTTTTGAACATTCATCTCAAAAAGAAAATCCATGTCAAAAATATACATCATTAAACGCATCCTTTCTACTCAATTTCATGTATACTTCTTTCCTTTTTTCATGAACACCATGTAATTGTAATGTCTCAAACTCATGTTTCAATAAACCATCATATTTCAATACCAATGCATCACCACACTAAAATTAAAATATCAATTCCATATATATATACTCATCATGGGATATGAATTTTCAAGTTAATCTTTAATCACCATGTATGATACCTATCTATATTCCTCATCTACATCCCTTTGGATTTGAAAAACACCTTTCAACTTCACTATGTATTCTATATTCCATTTTATCAAAAAAAAATGGTTAATAATAAATATAGAAAATTATGTAACACCATGTGAAAAAATCATAACATTCCAAAATAATTTCAGTATAATATGAAAAAATGAAAACCAAGTAGGCATAAAAAGAATAGTGTGTAAAAAAGTAATCTGATGGTAATTAGGTAAAATAATCATAAATAACTAAACATTGATAAATAAAAAACAATTTGGCTTATAAGTATATGTTTAAAAAAATATGAGCGCAAATACATACTAATATAATCATATTTATAAGGATATGTGGCCTTGATCACAATTCAATTAGGTGTGGTGAATAATAAACTATAATATATTAAGAGTTTTTGTGAGTGTTCATTATAAATGAAATTAATGTTTTTTTGATTTTTAATATTTAATTTTTCTGTATGATTTTATAGTTAATATTTTAAATTTTAAGAAATATATATCAATACACATGAGTCCTGATTGAATTTAGACATGAGTTAGGAATTCAGGTTAGTAATCATCCTAGTGAGGCAGACCCGGTGAATTTCTAATCGAAATTCATTATAAAAAAATCTATTCCCCATAGTTTCATTCACATGGTAGTAATATACTTTCTTGTAAAGTCAAGAGTCCCTATAAGGATTCTCTAATCCTTCATAAATTGTTATTTTATAACAAAAAAAATTGGATACTATTATGCCCCTTAATTTCTCACTACTTATAAGGCAATGATAAAGATTTGTTACATGGACTAGGCATTAAATATCATTACATCTCCCTCTATCTCATATCACTTCATCATTCATTAATAGTTATATGAATTAATATTAAAGGAAATTTGATACTAAATCCAGGTTTCACAAGGCATATAACATGAGAAGGATCCTACACCACCCACCCCCACCTATAATACTAGACTAACATGATTAGAATTATTAAAAAATGATGAAATAGAAGATTTCCCATCATATATGTGACGATAACCCTCTTGTGATTCTTGGAATATTGTTTTATCTTCTCTACTAGTGTTTGGTGGTCTAGAATGGAAGGATGGGAAGGATTGGATTTAATGATTTATGGTGGTGGATCAAGTATGTTACATGGTTATTTGAATAAAGGAATGGTAATGGATAGTTCTATATAGTAGAATGGAATGGAATATTTTTAATGAAAAAATGAAATGGATTTGAACTCTCATATTCATTCTAATATTCCACACTCTATAAGTTTTATTTATAGTTTCCCTCTAAAACCACCTCTGTAACATCTTGGATCCAGGTGCCACCTAAAGGTTCCCCATACCCGGTGGTCACATGGCCTCAAGCACATTTCCCCAAATTCCAGAGGCTTTTGACTAGCATCAAGGGCCTTGGGTGTGATAGTGGGGGAACTATACCCTCATTAACAATGTAACACAGCGGAAACAAATAGTAAATAGTAGAGGAAGCAAGAATATCATACAACAGAAGTAAACAACGGAAGACTGATAGTATAAACAACTACAAAATATATATATATATATAAATTATGCATGCCACATTTATCTAGGAAAGCATCCAAAGAAGTCACAATGCTAGAAATGAAATAAAAAACCAAATTATTGAAAAGTAAGTAAACTCCAACAGCATCACAAGCCTTATCTTGGTCCCATTCTCTCTAGCTTCACAGCAATCAAGTACCTAATGATGAAGGTCACTTTCCTTTATCTATACCTGCAACCATATAATATGTTTGGGTCCTAGCATGACCCAAATAGGGTGTGAGACTAATCCCAGTATACAACCAACAAAATATCTATGCCTAACTATTAGTGAATATATATATAATAGACAATAATGAAAAATAAGAAAGAATCTAAGAGTACACAAAAGTAAACAATCCTACAATTTCCATTTACATTTATTAAGAATTTAATGTTTGTCATTTGGTCTAGATAGTTCAAAAAAAGTATCTTAGAAGACTACCTAAACTAGACTGAATCCAAGCTTTTGTTTTGTCTTGGCAGAAGCATCACCAACATTCAAAATATCACATTGATCCTTTGGGTGGGTCACACATTCTAACCCCTATGATCAAGTGTTCTAACAAAAACAAAGACTCTCTGAGGAAGCACTCACCATCAATTCCCCATGTGGTATTTTAATGATAAACTAAAAAACCTTTGAGGAAGCACTCAACATCCATTCCCCCTATGGTATCATAATGGTATAATATAGACACTCTGAGGAATAACTCATAATCAATTCCCCACATGGTCTCACAATTTAAATATAAAAGACACTCTAGGGAAGCCATCGACATCAATTCCCTATATGCTTTAACTACACCAGGTTCTCACAGCCCTATGTAATACAATCATGGAAAAATGATATTCAATAGCCCAAAGTAATATCAACTACTACAAGCATAGACTCATAGGAAACCTAGACCAAATATTCATAATCATTCAAACAAGGAAAACACACCAATGTGGTGTCCCATAAACAAGCAATTTAGAAAAATATATCAATTAAAACCCTTAATCTATCAATCAGTATAAGGAAGGTGATATTAGTTTTCAACTTCTTAACACAAAATACTTGAATCATGGGTAATTGGAACTTAGTCATATATAACTCAAATAAAAACTCCAAAAAGAGACAAACCACCTACCTCGACATTGTAAGGTGAACACTCTTGAACATCGACCCTTGAATCATCAAAAAACGTCATAGATATTCCTAAGGTACAAAATAGTTCAACCTTGGATAACTCAAGAGAGGGTAGAAAATATGAAGAGAGGATCTAGGGAATAAGAAAACTCACTGGTGGGAATCCAACACACCTGGCGGCACCTCAATTGGAGCTCATACGGAGGAATGAGGGGTTCTTAATGATTCTCAAATGTACATCGCACTCATATACAAGACACGGGAAGAAGAAACAAGTTATGTAGATGAGATGGGACCCTAGTCCTATTAATCAAATAAAAAAAGTACATGGCATGTTCATTTAATGTATACATTGTGTACTAGCCTCAACTGGACCCCTCTTTACGTAGTCGACACATCCATGTTCTCGGTCGTTACATGGAAAGTACATGGTGTGTACTTAAAAAAAAATTTAAAAAACTTTCTTTTTCATTAGACCACCAAAAATCAAGATCCATACCTAGAATAAAGATTCATTTTCTTTCAAACTATCACCCTTAAAGCAATTTGTCCCCAAATTTCCCTTCTAATGGTGGCGAAGAATAAAATTAATACAACTCTACCCACTATGATCGTACATTGGCCTCCCTCTCCCAAGTCTCTCCATGTACTTGCCTGTGATTCCATATCACATGTACCAAAGGAACAAACTGGCCATGAAGAACCATCATACTATGATCCAAAATCCAAATAGGGTGCTCCCCAAAGGATGAATCCACCTCCAACCCAACCTCCTTGGGTTGAAAAATGTGAGATGGGTCTGAAAAGTAAAATCATAGATGAGAAACATGGAAGACGTCGTGTATATCTTAGTACCCATAAGGTAAATATAACTGATAGGAAACTAGACTGACTCTCACTAAAACCTCAAGCGGTCTGACGTATATTGGTGAAAGATTCCCTTATATGTTAATCCTCTTGTGTCCCAACCATGGTGTGACACGTAAGAAAACAAGATCTCTGTCTTCAAACTCTAGAGATTGTCTCCATCGATAAGTATAATATTTATGATGAGACTATGTAGTAGTCATCCTTTTCCAAATCAAGTCCACCTTTTTAGTGGTCTCCGAGACAATATGAGATCATGCCATAGTTGCCTATCCTATTTGAAGCCAATATTGGGGTTATTGGCATGGTCTATCATATAATTCCACAAAAGGTGTCATCTGAATCATTTCCTGGAAACTGTTATTGTAGAAAAACTCTAAAAGGGGTATATGTCTCTCCCAAGAGCCCCTAAAATATAGGACGTGTGCTCGAAGAATGTCCTCCAATACCTGAATTGTGCACTCAGACTAGCCATCTGTCTGGGGATGGTAAGTTGTACTCAGAAGTACCTATTTAACAAAATCCCAATGTAGTCCCTTCCAGACGCTAGAATTTAAAACGGGAATCCGTATCTGAAATGATAGAGTGTAGAACCCCATGCAACTGTACAATCTCTCAGATGTACAACCTTCTAATATCATCGATAAAAAAGGTATACTTGATCTGTAATAAGTGTTAAACCTTCACGAGTCAATAAATGACAACCCAAACTACATCATTCCTTCAAGGAAACCTTGTTAAACTTACAACGAAATACATCGTGACATCATTCCACTTCCACTCAAAAATGGGTAACTATTTTAAATGTTCTGCCGGACGTTGATGTGCTTCCTTAACCTACTAACAGGTGGGACATCTCATCACAAAACAAGGAACGTCTCTCTGTAAATCTGGCCACCAATACTGATGGTGTAGATCTCGATACATCTTGGTGACATTAGGATAATCTTCCCAAACTGGGGAATGAAAATCCCATATGAATTCCTCACATATGTCTGATGACACCCATACACTTCCATGAAAAATCAAGACCGCATCCTTTCATATGGTCCACCCAAGAGTAGGGTCCTCTCTTGCCACACTCTCCCTTAGGATTAGGCCTTCGGAATATGATAGATTCCTCAATCTCACTCGATCCATAAGGGTAGAGGTAATATCTATAGAAGAAAGAAATGTCTTCCTCTATTAGTCATGAAACACCAAATACATCTTAGAATACAGATCCATAAGCTGCCACTCACTACTAGCCTCCTAAACTGCATGTATCTCAGTCCTCCTGATAAGTGAATTAGCCATTATGTTGAATTTTCCAGGTATATAGGAAAGATGAAAGTCAAAATACTGAAGGTACTCAACCCACCTTCATTATATCAAATTCATATCACACTGAGTAGAGATATACATAAGACTTTTGTGGTAAGTGAAAACCACAAAATTCTCTTCCAATAGATAATGTCTCAAACAACGTAAATCATGTTCAACTGTAGCTAACTCGATATAGTGTGTTGGGTAATTCATCTCATGTGGCCTCATCTCCCAATACTCATATGCAAGGACTCCTTCCCCCTATATAATTACTACTCCTAGCCTGATACCTGATGCATTACAGTAAATGGTGTAACTCTTTCCCAGTTCTAGAAAAACTAGTATTAGCGCTGAAGTCAATTTCCCTTTCAACTCCTAAAAGGTTGAATCATAGAAATCTGACCACAAGTACATTATACACTTATTATTCAGGCCCTTCAGTGGTGTTTCTAGGTATAAAAATTACTATATAAAAATCATGTAGTAACCATCCATCCCTAGAAAACACTATACCTCAAAGATGTTGTTCAGATTCTCCCAGGAAACTAATGCTCTCACTTTCTCTGGATCTACTGATACTCCTATCTCTGAGACAAAAAGACCCATGAAGTGAATTTTATCCATCCAAAAGTGTCATTTTGATATCTTATCATATAATTAGTGATCTCTCAATGTACTAAAAATGATCTCAATATGGGTGGCATGGTCATGTAGAATGTGAGAGTACACCAATATATCATCCATAAAGACTAAAACAAAAGAATCCAAATATGGATGGAACACTCGGTTCATCATTGTCATGAAAACTACAGGTGTTTTCATGAGACCGAATGACATAACAACATAATTATATAGACCATAATTTCTCCAAAAGGCTTTAAGATGTGTATCTAATGGTCTAATGTGCTTCTAATGATAAAAAAATCTCAGGTTAATCTTTGAGAACACTTGGGCTCCTCTAAGCTGATCAAATAGATCATCAATCCTCGACAAGGGTTATCGGTTCTTGTCCATCAACTAGTTCAACTTCAAATAATTTAAACAATGTCTGAGGGTACCATATTCCTTTTTCGAAAAAAGGATAGGCAAACCCTAAGGAGAATTATTGGGTCAGATGAAACCCTTCTCCTAAAACTTCTCCAACTGCCTCTTGAGCTCCTATAACTCTATTGTAGTCATCCTATAATGAGGAATGGACATTTTTTACACACCTAGAACAATATTAGTAGATATTTATACCTCTATCTATGAAGTTAAACCTGGAAATTCATCTAGAAATACATCCTTGAAACAATCCACCACTAGAGGAAAGCCCATATATTAAGTCCCCTAGTCATCCAGATATAAACTAGCAATATGGGCTGTAATTCCTCTCAACCCATGATACTCGGGTCCTGCTCTGCTTTCCTAGACATCTCATTCTCCCTTGTGTAGAAAATACCCTCCCTCTGGTGATGTGAAACTCAACCAATGGTGATAGAAGTCAACAAAGTCCATAAAGGAGACCAACCAATCCATTTTGAGAATGACATTGATGCCTATAATATATAAGACATAGAGTTCCCACAGGAAGTGACACCCACCAACCTAAATAGGTAACTTCTTTCACTGGTGTACACTATCTGTTCCAAGCCCCAATAGAGTTTTTAGCATCATAACATCCTCAAAAGTGAAGATACAGAACCCAAGTCTCTCTACAATAGTGATAGATATAAAATTATGGGAAGCCCATGTACCAAAAAGAGAAGAAGATAAAACTGAGCAACTAGAATATTACCTCTAACCGTAGCGGGTCTGGGATCCTACTCCTACTGGATATACTCTATCACAAAAGTCTGACCTGTGTTCCGGATCTATGGAGCTATCTGAGATCCCTGATCTGATCCAACCTGCGGTTGTTGAAAACCATGTGTCTGACCACTGAGGCTATAACCACCACCTTATGCTGAATGTCCGGAAGAACTCTAGCCCCCAGTCTGATGTGGAACTGGTAGTCCTACTCTGGTATGAGTAGTCGAAACAGATCCTCTTTCACTATATGTTGGAAGGAAGGACCTACATAAAGGTTGAAGATGTCCTATCTTGCCACGATATCGGTACTCAAATGGACCCTTTGGGAACTATGGTTTCTTATGTTCGCTCTTCCCACACTGGTATCACACCACATGGATACCTAAAGGAGTATCCCATCTAGTCATATCATCATGAATAGACTCCCTATGGTGCTTCCTACTATCATTCAGAGGAATACTAACTCTAGATGCCAAAATGCCCTGGCTCACAGATCTAGACTCCCCCGTATTACACTCGGTGATTAGTTCTTGGTTGAATATAGAAGATATAGAAGTCAGCCTAAAGATGTTCAGTTAGGATCAGATGTCATTTTTGAGACCATCCTCAAACATTCTGGCCATAAATAACTCATCACCCCCCGGAATGGGTGTCAAGTGACACAGCTCTGTGAAGCGAGAAGAATACTCCAAGACTGAAATAGTACCTTGTTCTAGACCAATGAACTCTTGGTATCAATTATCCCTCAAGGTATCTGGGTATAAATAGTCATAGAAGGCCTGTTAGAACTCATACCAAGCCATAACTTGTTGGTGTCCCTCCTGTGATATCACTTCCCACCATCTCTTGGTTAAATATCAAAGAATATAGGTTGTGAGCTTCACCCTCCTCTAAAAAGGAGTCTTTAGATTCCCAAAGATAGACATCATGGATTCTAACCATGACTCTGCTACATGAGGTCTTCCATCCCCTAAAAAAGTGGTAGGATGCTGCTACTGGGACACCCTCATCAACTCTTCCATAATCGGGGCAGGATGGGGTGCTCCCTAGAAAGTTGGTAACATCCTCAAAAATCCATCATGGAACTGTGTATCATCACCTACGTTTGGTATAACAATTTTTTCCAAAATGGGTGCAAAGGAAGGATCTTCTGTTAGTCCCTGATATATCCTTTCCAGTTTCTAGTCATTTCCCTCCACTTGGCACACAATCAGAGGACTTCATGGCGGCATGAATCTGCAAGGTCAGTCACACACCTCATTTTATGATTATCAAGTACAACAACATAGAAGTAAAAGGAAGGAATGGGGAAGAAAAACATTTAAATTTTAAAAAATAAAGTTACATGGAGTGTATAACCACTACACAGTGTGTTCCATTAAGTTTCAACATGGTCGTGCACAACTGCCAAACCTGGTCGTGTAACACCCTTACACATGGCATGTTCCTCCTAGGACATGATGTGTACCTGAATTTTCCCTCCTTCCCAAGTAATTCCACATGGCTCGAACCACACGGTTCTCTCCTAGGTAACACAACATGGCGTGATCACTCTAGGAATGGTGTGTACCGCTTAAGCTTTATCCACCTGTGTCATTAGTCACACAATTGGATACATAGCCTCTTCAGCACATCGTGTACTCCCAGTACACGGTGTGTTATACCAAACATTTATCATCTTATGTCTTTTCTCACATATTCAGTCACACAGTTAAGCTCTACATGGTGTGTACTCACATTACACATCATGTACTTAAAAAAAATTCACTAGAATAGAAGAACACATGACATGTGTTCATTACACCACAAGTCATGTTGTTTGGGTTTCCATATAGTAAGCCTCTGAAACTTTTATAGAACCCTTAAAAACATATAATTTTGTGCCTGAAATGGAAACTTCTGAGCCGTGAGAGCCCATACTCCCCTAAATCAATGTTTGGCTTCCTATTTCACATTACAACTTGACAAAATTCAACTAAAGTTCATACATGATCCACTAAACTCCAATCCAAGAGATCCCATAACACATTAGGACCAAATCTTTGCATATATCCAAATGAAACATTACATATTAAAAATACCCTATCAAATAGCAGGTATTTTATCAATGCAACTATCACAATAAAATGCATATATATCCCCACATCTATCACAATAATATGAAATTTGTAATTCACCCAAAATGACATGACAAGAATGCATGAAATTTGATCTCTAGAAAGTTCCTATATGATGCATGAGATGGAATACCCTTGTATCATCAGGTTTTAATAGAAATATAACCTCAATAACATCAATGATACCAGCACAATACAAGTGAATCACCCAATAGTGAAATCAAATCAACTGTAATAATTGAAAAACCCGAAAAATGGAAACATTCAAGGGAACTTGGATGTTCTCTGTACACGGTTTAGCTACTCCTGGAAACAGCTTATTACCAACTACATATTCCTTCATATCCTTGTCTATAGGCTTGAAAAAGTAAGACAAATTAGAAAAGAACCTCCTCTGATACCACTTTGTAACATCCCAGGTCTGGGTGCCACCCAAAGGTGCCTCGTACCCGGTGGTCACATGGCCTCAAGCGCATTTCCCCCAATGCTAGAGGCTACCAACTAGAAGGAAGGTCCTTGAGTTTGATAGTATGGAAACTATTCCCTCATTAGCAGTGTATCACAGTAGAAACAAAGAGTAAACATTAGCGGAAGCATTAATACCATAAAACAAAAGTAAAAAGAAGAAGACTAATAGTATAAACAATTGTAGCATATATATATGAATAAATGATGAAAGCCACATGTATCTAGGAAAGAATCCAAACAAGTTGAAATAATAGAAATGAAATACAAAAACAAATGTTCTGAAAATTAAGTAGACTCTAATAGCATTGCAATACTCGGATTGGTCCCATGCTCTCCAGCTCCACAGTAATCAAGTACCTGATGATTAAGGGTTCTTTCCCTTATCTATACCTACGACCATATGATATGTTTGGGTCTAATAATGAAACAAATAAGTTGTGAGACTGATCCCAATAGGAAACGACTATAAGATATGTGTCTAACTGTCAGTGAGTATATATATATATATTATACAATAATGAAATTAAGAAAGAAACTAGGAGTACACAAAATTAAAAAATCTATAAATTTGTATTTACATTATTTTAGAATTTAGTGTTCATCATCTGATAAAGAGAGTACAATGAATATGTATCTCATAAGATTACCTGAACCAGATTGAAACCAAGATTTTGTTTTGGCTTGGCATATGTGTCACCAACATTCAAAATATAACATTGACCCTTTGGGTGGCTCACACAGTCTAACACCTATGATCAAGTGTTCTAACATAAACAAAGACTCACTAATTAAGAACTCACCGTCAATTCCCCATGTGGACTTATAATGATACACTATGTACTCTCTGAGGAAGCACTAAACGTCCATTCCCAATTTGGTCTTGTAATGGTATACTATAGACACTCTGTGGTAGCACTAATCATAAATTCCCCTATGGTATAGCAACATAAATATAACAGACACTTTGGGGAAGCCCTCAAAGTCAATTCCCACTATGGTATAAATACATTAGGTTCTCATAGCCATGTGTAATACAATCATTCACAAACAATATTGGGTAGCCCAAAGTAATCTCAACTACTACAAGGCTAAGCAGCTACAATGCATAACACAAGAATTTAACAAGCAGTAATTAAGTAATCAATTCCAAACTAATAATAAAGGCATCGAAACAAGGTCTCCATCATAAGAAACCTGGACCAAACATTCATGGAAATTCAAATAAGGAAAATTCACCCATGGGGTGTCCTTTTAACATGAAATTTAGCATAATATATCCACAAAAACGCTTAATCTATCAATTAATCTAAGGATGATAATATCAAGGTTAAACTCCTTAACAAAAAATACCTGAATCATGGGTAATTGGAACTTAGTAATATATAACCCAAAGACAGTCTCTGAAAGGAAACAAACCACCTACCTCAACATTGAACAAGGAACACTCTTGAACACTGCTCCTTGAATCAGCCTTGAATGTCATAGATCTAAAAAAAGGTCAAAATATTTCAACCTTGAGTAACTTGATAGAGAGGAGAAAATAGGAAGAGAGGCTCTAGGGAAAAAGATAACTCACTGGTGGGAATCCAATGCACCCGGTGGAGCCTCAATCGGAGCTCAGATGGAGGAACATGAGGCACTCGAAGATTCTTGGCCATACATCACTCTCCTATCCGAGACATGGAAAGAAGAAACAAGTTATGTAGATTATACGTGACCCTATTCTGATTAATCAAATAAAAAAGAAAAGTACATGGAATTTCCATTTAATGTACATGCCATGTACTAGCCTCAACCATCCCCTGCTTTAGGCGGTCTACACGGTCATGTAGTCAGTCGTTGCACAACCAGTACATGGATACACACAAAAACTTGGTACATGGTGTGTACTCAAGAGTACACATCCTATACTCAAGAGTACATGGCATGTACTCAAAAGTACATGGCATGTACTTCGAAAATTTATAAAAAAACTTTATTTTTCCTCAAAACACCAGAAATCAATATCCATATGTAGAATTAAGATATGGGTTCTTACAACCTCATTCCCAAGGATATATCCACATCTCTTGACCTCCATCAATTTTTTAATGTTCGATGAGGTTTCTTTCAAATAATACATTAAGTGAAATAAAATAGAATGAGAAACAAATTGTATCAATTTATTATTGAATTTTATCAAGCCTTATCTCAATTGTTTACCTAATTTGGGAAATCATAGGATGTAAGAATATTATTTTTGTTTTATGAAATTCATGTGTCTTTAAGATAATAATAATAATGTCTCATATTCACATTGATGGTCCCTTGTGAAATTTGATGTTAGTTTCTACTTTGAGGGTAAATGATTTAGTCAAAATATAATTGGGAAATTTTGGGAGGTTTTTTGGAGATTGGATTCTATGTTAGTACTTAATATTATATTCGTTGGTATTAAGGGGGAAGGGGTCCTTAAAATTCCATTTGAGAGGGTTGAGATTATGTTTGGGATTTAGGTGGAATTGGATACCCTTGAGATTACTCTAAAAATTTGAATATAAATATAAATACTTTAGAGGGAATTGGTAAATGATAGTGGGTTTCATATTAACATGGTTCAAGTTCACAAAAAGTGGGATTGTAAAATAATTAACAATATTATATTTTTTTCGTTGCATGATTTCTTGAAAAATTGACCATTTTAACTTGTTATAGTGAGTGATTTTACTACTTAACTCACACAAACTAAGGATTGAAATAAAAAAAAGGACAATTGGGGTCCAATGATCACTACTCAAAATGAGTTGATGATCCATGTAATTATTCAAAATAACTTAAGACTAGAAAATACAATAAAATCACCATTGTGTATATAGAAAGTATATTTTATCCATGAAGTCATTTTTGATGATATAACAGAGCAGATTCTATGTATAACAATAAGTGATTTCTCCATGATCAAACTTGTTGGTGATATTATTTTATATTCACCAAGGTATGGATTATAATTTTCCAATGACTGATTTTCATGTGAATATTATATAGTTCTCCCATGATTCGTAATTAATGTATAGAATGTATGTTGATTACACACATAAACAAAGTGTTTAATATTTTTGTTATTTGACTTCTTACATTACTACAAGTAATATTATTCTAATTATCTCTTTCTATATGAAATTCACTATAAAAAAAATATATTTCCTTAATAATCCTCTCTATTTTTCTTGATCAATAAAATAATCCTCCCTATTATTCATGATCAATAATCTCTCTCTTGAATTTTAAAGTAAGACCATGTAATTATTTATCTTAAAAAACTGGAGACTCATCTTTATGTTTACATTTAAATATAAATTTTTAATTCCAAACTACCAACTATTGTTAGAAAATTCATCAATTTCATGTTTAATTTTCAAGAATATTCTTTAATAATTGGAAATGTCTAGGTAATTATACTATGACTATGTACCTTATAGTACGAAAACCCAATTCCTCTAACTTCATCTTCCTTTTAAATGTGAAAAAAACTCTACAAGGAATAAGTCATCCCTCCACCTTAACACACTATGTAACATAATGTTGATGGCCTCACATCATATCATGTCACAATTTTTTAAACTATAAATCAATTTATACCACTCTATTTCCTTCTTAAAAAGTTGTTAATATCACTCCTATCATAAGGGAAACGTTGTTCCTCTCTTTATTCATGTCTTGCATCACTTCTTGACTATAATATTCATTGAGAAATAAATATACTCTAATGGACTATATCATGATTTCTCTTCATGATATATAATACATGGAATAATATCTAAAATATTGAAATATTGTTATTCTAAATTAACATTATCTTCTAGAAATATTTATTACAAATAATCCCAATTAAATTTTCAGAATTTAATATGTTAGTTAAATATGGAAACATTATGTATAACATTATAACATATAATAACCCTTTCATATCCTTGTAAAGTCTATTAAAAAATTAAAAAATATACCTTACATACTTTTTAAATGAACCTTATGTATTATGGACATGTTTGAATTTCCAATCATTCTACTCAGAGTTACTCTTATATATACATAGAGGCTATTTTCTAGTACTAATTTCACCAAAATGTCAACTGAGGGTGTCCTTTCCATATCAAGGTACTTTCATTTTTTAATAATATTCCAAATATGATATTTCTATATTGTTAAATGTTTCCTTTTTTATATAGGGATGTTTGGGGACTTTTCTTATTTTCTTTCATCTTACAAGGGTGGCCTTATGTATTGTGTAAAGTTAATCATGTGTATTTGGGGACTTTGGAAGATTTTATACCCAAATATTTTTAACTTCAAAACTCTACAAAAATCTTCCAAATAGCTCCAATCTTATTTTAATCACCCTCAATCACTACAAAAAACTTATAATAAACTTTATCTAAAATGAAACACTATATAAAACTGTGGTTTAAACAAATTTTATATTTCAAAAGCAAAATATAACACAAAGTATATATTTAAATATTTTATTAATTAAATAATCTACATAAACAAAAAAAATAGTAAAAACCCATTTGGGTATCGATAACCACTCTAAGGTCACAACCATTCTTGATCTCACCATCTTATGTATTTATAGACTCAACAATATCCCCCTTTAATGTTTTTTTGGAAAGAATAATATTTAAATCACTCTTTAAACTCATTATAATTATCAATGAATAATCATCTAAAAATTTTATTTCTATATGAGTGAAATATATGATTTAAATAACAATATTGATGAATAATGCCATTTTACCATTAGAGTAACATACATATATTTCATTAATATTTCAATATCTTCTTGAAGCAACTCTTCATCCACTTGTAAAATATTATTCCTTGAACCTATGTATAATAGTTTTTGTATAATTTATCAAAAAAATGTTTGAATATGTCACACAAAACCATTTTTAATTCATATCTTACACCATTTAAAACTCTCATTGAATATATTCTCTCTCTAAATAAGTTACCTCTACCACATTAGGTTAAAAACATATACTTGGAATATTATTAACTGATTTTTTCCCATATTTTAAATATATTAAGGAATAAATATAAAGGTATCATGTTGTTTTTATAACTATTTAACAAAAAATATCCTAATAACAAGTTAGATATGGGATTAATTCGTCATTAATTATCCATTGTTGAGTGATGGTCATGATTTATCCTTTAACCACCATTGTTTGGTATTCCACTCCCCCTATGATAGGAAATCACTTTTTTAGAACTCCCTATTTGAGGTATGTAACCATTTATGTTTTCCTTATATGTGTATAAAGCGTTTTGGTAATGTTTGAGAGATTTTTTAAGGTTTTTGGGGAGGTTTGGGGCTTTTTTAAGGGTTCACAGTTTGAGCATGGTTAGTGAAAACTGTTCAGCTTCTCCAGGAAACTATAAAAATTTATATAATGGGTTTTTGAATTTTTGGTGAATAGTTTTTCTAACTATGTGGCCAAAACATGCAGGGTTACACTTTTGGGTAGTATCAGGTGCATGATTAGCACATGACTTTCGTAACCATGCAGCTAAAACATGCATGGGTTAGAAAGTGGATTATAAAAAATGATGGTTTTCTTAGGATTGACCCTAAACACCTCATTCTTCCTTCCATGTATCCCCTACCTTATAATTTCTTTTTCTAAATGGTTAGGGAGTCTCTCCCACTACTTTTGGAAGTTATTTGAAGGGTTTTTAGGGTGCTTTGATGGCAATTCTCCCTTATTAAATCTCTCTCTTTGGTAGTTTCTGGATTTTCACTAGATCAACTTACTTCTCTCTCCCAATTTAATATATCTACTTCCATTTTGGGTAGATATACGGTTTTTTTTCAATAATGTTGGTTTTTGGACTTTTTTTGTTAAGTAAAGGGATCAAAATCCATTTTTGGGGAATTTTCACCCAGTTTTAGTGAGCTTTTGTTCTTTTGGTCATTTTCACTAAAACCTAAAGGTAGGTGTCTTCACTCTAAACTCCTCTTGATAAAACTAAAAGGATTAATTTTAAATTAATTGTTTTTCCTTGAAATTTATTATGATTCTGATGTTTGAAGCTTTGTTGGAGCCCTGGGATGATGATTTTTTGGTTTTGGTGGAAATGTGATCTTATTGTGAAATATCAATCATTGTGGATTTTAAAATTATGATTTTAAAATCAATGGAATTGGAATGATTTTTTGAAATTGTTTGGGGAAATGGTTTTCAATAAAAGAGTGCAGTTTTTCTGAAATGATATTTGGCATGGATGTTGGATTATGGTTGTTTTCAAAAAATGGTTTATTTTATTGATATGTTTTTGGAATTTTTATTTGAAATGTTGTTTGGATTATAGAGTTGGTTTGGATTCGGAAATTATTGGGTGGAATCGATTTAGAATATATGGTTGATATGATTTTGGTAATGGTTTTTAGCATGATTTTTCTCTTTTTTGGATGGAATTAGTTTGATGTTATGGTTAGTGGTGTGATGTACCACTATAAAAATGGTTAGAAGTGGCGTGAAGTACCACTACAAAAAGGGGATAGATTATGGGTGTGAATTGCCACCATCAATGGAAATATCAAGCTCCTGTGTGGGTGTGGAAGTAATATATATGGTTGGGTTTCATGTGTGTCCCAACAATAGGGAATGGGTTATGACAATGTGAAAGTGGATCTTGGTTAATGACATGTTTGGTTTTTTGGGGTTTTTTCCCTTGTAATTATGTTTATTTAGATAAAATGTTTTTTCTAAGTGTGTGTTTGGTTTCTATAAATTGTTGTATTGTTTAAATAGTTTTATATAAATAGTTTTATATAAATGTGATAACTTATTTATCCTAGTGGAATGTGTTAAGAATCCATTTGGGGAAAGCCTGATGAGCATTTTTACTCACCCCTTCCTTAGAATATGGTTTCTTTTGAAGATGTTGTATTCTGAGACACAGGTAAAGTTAAAGCTTATTTTATCCTAAATGATACCTCAGGATGCTTAGGAAGTAGTAGAGTTGGTTCATGGAGATGTCATGGGGGTGTGGAGTTATTTCGTTGTGTCTTGAGTTTGTGGTTTTAGTCTTCTGATTGGAAATCAATCCTGTTGGTATGGTTTTTTATTGTTTTTGTTGGCACATGGTTGCATTATAAAACATTATTAACATGAATCATGTAGTTGTTTTTAGTAATTACATGCTTGGTAGGTTTTTTTCATTTCAATGGAAATATAATACCCCACTATTCATCAAGACCTTAACATTTATTCCAGTCGTTGGAACCTTGGGAATATTACTAAAGGCCAAGTAGCGCTTCTACCTTAACTCAAGCCAACGATGATGGATGGGACATTAAAAGTGGTATTAGTTTGTTTAATACATCAGTATTAATTGTTGGTCTTGGTGTTGGAATTTATTATTGGTTTATTCCTTGGGATGGTATGGTAGTAAGGAGTATGATTGATGGAACTTGAAATGTATAGCATAAAGAGATGTAGATAACCTTTTTAGGATGAATTTCAAGTTACAGGGAGTTTGGTACATAAGTGTTTTGGAGACACTTAATGGAATTGAAACCTCATAGATTTTACCTAATGATATGAGTATGGAATGAATTGTATAAATTAATTCCCACTAAGAATACATATCTAATTTGGGGTAATAATTTCTGTTGTCGTATGAATGCACTGATTTTTGAAAGATATTGAATTTTTTTTCAAATTTTTGATTTTTAAAAGATAATGGGTACGGTATTTTGAAAATGTTTTTATTTTCAAAACATGGGGTATTTTTAAAAAATTATTGAACATGGGAAATGTTGAATTGTGTAAATCGTGGTTGTGATAGTTTCAATGTGATAGAATTTGAAATTGTTAGCCTTGGATTTCTATAGAGTGAGACTTAAGCTGGTAGTTGTATTAATAGAAATGTCATCAGTTAGGTGTCATAGAGTCCAACTGAATGGAGCTACTTAAAACATGGTTTAACCTGAGCCCAGGTGAACCAGTAGCTACTTCAGAGCATCATGAAAGATTTTCAAGATGAGGATAGTGGGAATAGAAGGGATGATCCGAAGCATGTCGACCATTTGGTTCATTTTCCGAAGAATAACCCACCAATATTTCATGGTGATACAGAAATAGAAAATAAGAAGGTGTTGATGAATAGAATGAATCAAATCTTTAATTTCCTAGGCACTCCAGTGGAGTTGAAAGTAAAGTCAGCGACATACATGTTTGAATAACTTGCACCTAAGTGCTAGGAGTTAGCGGTCTAGGATATAGTAGACTAATGTATGACAAGGGAGGATTTTTAAGAATTGTTTAAAAAAAATTATATCCTCACTTGTTTACAATTCAATTAACTATATAGTTCATCATCATGAAATAAGAAAACCATTTATTTGTGTAATATAAGATCTAAATTTAGGAATTTATTCTAGTTTTCACCTGAGGTTGCAGAAAGTACATCATTAAAGGAACGTATTTTTAAATTAGGGATGAGGTAGTAAATATATTTGAAGATTTTGTTTCTCTGTATAATGGATTATACAGAGATGGATAATAGATAAATAGTAGGTGAAAGGGATATCCTAGGGGCTATAGGTGGTGGAGGTATTGTGATACCTATGGGAAATGGTGGGAACTCTAACATAGGGTTCAAGCATAAGAGAGATATTTATTTCCAAGGTGGGAGTATGGATAAGAATATAATGGTAGTATCGGTGAATAATCATAAAAAACCTCAGAGAAAGGCAAGATGTTTCAAATGTGTCTCTCTAAGACATATGAAGTGACATTGTATAACCCCTCCTATAACATACCATAATTGAAAACATATGGAAAATATATAGTGATATTTTCATAGTTCCCCGAGTTCTAGTGTTCACACTATTTTGTCTCATGAGACCTACCAATGCATCTAGGGGATATAGTAGGTTCCACCCATCACTTACTAAGTCCAATACATTCCTCGTATGAAAATGTTGAAACGTAACATAAATATTAGTATTAAATACCGAATAAAAAATGTCAGTAATTCAACCATAAAACATGAAGGGTATAAAAATATCACATCCATTGTCAAAAATATCATAACTCATTCAATACAATATGGAAGATTTTATTATAATAAATCAAACATAATCAATATAATATCTAGTAAATAATGTTGACATGGTTGAAAATAATAATTAAAACTTTATGAGAGAAATATCCCTTTTGTGAAATCATTTAAATGTCCAAAATTTATAAAGGAATCCATTTAAAAGATATTTTTGAATCAAAGTGTCCCATACCACTTTGAAACTTTTGAAAATAAATAACATTTTTAAAAAAATCATGTCCATATAAATAAATCCCTAAAACCATTTTGAAAACATAGATATTAATGAGAAAGATTTAGAAGAATAAATATTAAAAAAATTTAAAATTATTTTTTAGTTAAAGAGTATCTTAAAAGAATAATTTTCAAATTCCTTTTATGAAAAATGGAAATGGATAAAAAATATGTCCCAGAATATACTTACATATAAACAATCTCGGATAACAATGATATTTAAAAATTAACCCTAACCTTGCACTTTCCTTTGGCCGAGGGTACGTTTAACCTCATGTATAATGACCATATTATGTTATTAAATTATACCAAAACCATATTAATATTTATTATATTATACATGATTCATTTATGACTTTATACTACCCATTTAATAATGATTTCAATGTAAAATTAACATTTCGGGTAATAATCACTTTCTTTATCGTATGAGTTTTAACTTGTTATTCTTGATCGTATAATATAGATCATAATTTAAATACTTCCAAAATATAAAACATGATTTATATATAATATATAATTAAAATATAAATATTTTTAATAGATAGATATATGAAATTGAAAACACCGTTTATGGAGACGGTAGGCCTTACGTACGCATAAACGTTGCTTCCATTTTCATATCATATTGAACGGAATTAAGTGAATAAGATAAATGTAAGTACATATATATATATATAGTAAAAATATTATTTCATATATTATATACTTATTAATAATATATATTTTTATAATCATCGTTGAATGGTGAATGTGGAAATGAATCTCATCACATTGTGGAGACGGTAAGTCGTACGTACACACAAACGACGATATCATTTACTTAATGATTAAAAGGTGTGGAATTGGATGGTATATTAATTTTAAAGATAAATTATCATGTTATTTTTATTGTTTATATACATATTACTCATCATTATATCCATTTAAATAACATAGTGTTGAATAAAAAATTACACCACAGTGTGGAGACAACAAGTCGTACGTACGCACGCATGGTGACATTATAATTCATAGGATGGATAGAATAATGAATATGACTGTCACATATTTATAATAACATAAATGTATGTATAATTTACTGGAGATATTATTTTGGTATGGAAATAAAAAATAAATAGAAAGTGGAAGAAGAAAAGAACTTTGCAAGTGGTGATAAAAGAATTATATCTTCTTTGGGTGATTCCTTTTGATTTGAAAAAAAGAACTCCATAGGTTGGATTTATTATTAAGGGGAGGACTCTAGGTTGAAGTTAAGATCCTTTTTAGGAGATTTGGGTAGGTTTTCTCTGAGACAAATGGATTTGGAGGTGTGATTTTGAGAGAAGGTAAGTATCCTTTTATAAGAGAGGTGAGGGTCACTTTTGGAAAAGTTTGAAATATTATTTTATTATAAAATCCTTTTCAGTTTCTAATAGCTGAAAATTAATTTATTTAGAAGATAAGGTGGGGATGCATCGAATTACTCTCAACCAATAGGTTTTAGACATGTTTAGGTCACCATATTAACCCCATCTTTTATATTTAACTCATAGTTAAATAGTTTAACTTTTGCCATGTCCTCTTGTGTTATTATAATAAATGGTTAATAAACTTACTATAAAAATCCATGAGAACTAAAAGTGGTTCATTATTGATATATATAACCATATATATGTCCTTTTTGTGAACCTTATATTTTTAGAAATATTATATCAATTAATAATATAGTATTTGTTTAAAAACTCATTTATGTCAATTTGACACTATTTGGTATTTTGTTTTTGATAAAGTCATAATAACTTTATCACTTCAAATAAAATTTAGTTAATCAACCCTAAAATGTCATATTAAACATTAAAATTCATTTATGGAATCAAAGTCTTCAATTTACATTTATTTTTATATTTATAATATCAACTATTTTAATCTTTCATTGATAAATTAATTATTGCATCATCATTGTGTCATAAATAAATTTAATTATTTAATATCTAAAAATTATAAATAAATTACAATTATGTAGGAAATATCTTTATATTTATAATTAATATTTATAGTCTAATTTATCTTATGTATAACCCTATATTAAAAATGGTTTAGTTATTAAAATTTGAATTTAACACTTTTAACTATTTTTTAAATAAAATAATAATAAATGTCCTAATCTAATGAAAGTAGACCAACAGGATAATATTTTATTCCTAATGTTGGTTTTGGTCAAAATAAACTTATCCAATATAATTAGAACATGTGTTTGGGTAATTATAATAACATTTTACCTTTAATTAACCTATTTAATTTTAACCGTGGTTAATAAAAGTCAAAATTTACTATTCAAAAAAAATTATTTTCATCTTATTGAACCACATTTTACTTACTGATATCAACCGTGTCTCTTGGAGTTTTGAAATTCAATTAAAAAAAGTGGTAAAATTACGTTTTATGCAAATTTGCAAATGTTCCTAGAAGGTTGATAAAAGACGTTACAAAGTTCAATAAAATTTTATATATATAATAATATTATGAAATGAATTCAATGAATTACATTGAACTTATATAGGTATTATATATCTATTTTTACTTAAAATAAATCTAAATAAAATAAATAAGAATTTAAATAAACAGTTGGTTTTGAACAATAATGCAGCGTTTTTCACTATTCATCAAAAATTTAAAGTTTTTAGAAAAATACCAAAAATTCACCCTAAGATAATTTTGATATTCCGAATTCAAAAATGAATTCTATTTTAACAAATTAATAATTTAACATTATAACTTATTTCGATTAAAAAATTTGTTTTCAATTAAAATTTATTATTTTTTACTATTCTTCAAAATATTAAAGTTATAAGAAATGTACCAAAAATTTAACAAAACTAAATTTTTATGGATCACTTATAAAGAATAATTTAATTTCATTATGTTGAATATATAAATGTCAAATATGTTTCTAAAAAGGGTTTGTCATTAAAAGGCAGTAAAATTGCATTTTTTTTAAAATGCTTCTTTTATTTAAAAAATGAATTTTTTCTTATATTATGTCTAAGAAACATAGAATATGGATTCTAAAATTATATGGAGTATATAAAATTCAAAATTAAGTTAATAATATTCATAACTGCTTTTTGAATGGCTATTTTGGTAAGTCGTGGTGCACTCGAACTCGGTGTTGCGTGTAGTGCAAGTTATTGAATTACTTTGAAGAGATAACGTAATAAAAAATATTGGGGTGTTATATTCTCCCCTACTTCAACAAATTGCATACTTGCAATTTCAAATTTTTCTTCAAAAATAAATGATTAAAAATAGGAAAATATCTTGGTCTAAAACCCACATTGGAAATTGGGTTAATAAAATTCAGTCTTAATTAGAGGGAAAGGGAAATGAAAATGTCGCCACAAAATTATGATCTCGATTAGAAGAACATTGGTTGAAATTAGAGAAACATAATTGGAGGGAAAAAGTAAATATTTATAGGGAGTTATTGAGGTCATCAATCACAAAAAGTGTAAAATTGAGGGCCTTAAAGACATCAATCTGTGATGATTTAAAATATCACTGGTTCAACAAAACATAAGGTATAAGGAAAACACATTTTTGGTTTTAAGATCCCTTCCCTAATGTTTAAGAATTAATATATTCATAGAATAAGAGGAAAAAATATACTTGATAGGTAGAGTTTCATCCATCAACTAAGTCTGACCACAAACTCATCTTTCACTCCAAAAGATAATAGAATTCAAAAATATTCAATTTATCCTAATTATATAGGGTTCCAAAAATTTTCAATTTATATTTCATTTGACAGACTATTTAAAAAAAACTACATTATAAAAACTAGGAAATTGCATAGGATAGTGGTAGGTGATGCACCCATGTCACCCTTCGGTTGCGGGTTCAAGTCTCGCAGTCTTACCAGACGCGACAGGTTATCGCTCGACCTCCGGGTTGTCCTTTTTTAACAATACAAAAATAATATTATGAAGTTATTTAACCATAACAACAGTATCCAATGTCAATCTTAATCCATTATAACCTTTATACTTATCCAAAATACTTCTTTCCAAACTCATGGTCCATAATTTATAAGGAAGGTAAACAGAGTGATGATCTTTTATTCTACATAATAACATGTGAATACCTTCATCATGTATTCTTTTAAAACATGGTAACACCCCAAATTACTATAAAACCCTATTGATTACATTCATGCTCCCTTATTCCTTATATAATACTAGATATACTCCTTATATCCAAAAAATTTGTAAACTCCTACAATAATGGAATAAAAAACAATTAATTATTTTCTAAATAGTCAATAATATCAAATATAATTTATCAAAATCAATCATACCTTTTTCCAAAATCACAGACTCAGTAGAAGAACCATATTAAGGTTTATCTTTCCTTTAACCATGTATTTTCTAAAACGTTTAACTTGATATTGAGTCACTTTTCTTAGAACCAGATACTCTTAAATCCTCAATGAAATATTATTGCAGTACAATCCTTATTTATTTCCATAGTTATTATTACTAGTACATTATTGATACAAAACTCAAATGACATAATTATTTAATAACAACCTAAGAACACTTGTCATTCCTCTTCATCTGTTGTAGTATCATAACATGATTATTATCCAATAGCATCATTTGGGGAATACTCTGATGATTTGGACATTGATTCGCGTAGTGTCCCAAATCCTTGCACATGAAGCATTGTACATTTGAATCCGTTTTCTTACCCTATAAATCACGTAATTGGTGTCATTTTTATCCACACATATAACAAACTCCAATTCCCTTCAATCATTTACCAAGGTGATTCTTTCCATAGTTATCAAATATGAGAAAATCCTTCTTTCCCCTATTCTCTTTATCCATATTTCTCTCTACCATCCTTTTCTTCTCTTATTTCCCTTCAAAGCCATAGGACATAAAAATTTCTTTACTTATCTTATTAACACATGAAACTATTTCTTCATATGATGAGAATACTTGGGAGACAGTTTCCCTTCTAAATATAGGATTAATACCATGAAATAGTTGATCCTTCTAACTCTTTGGATCCTGTGTATTATAGGAGTTCGCATTCCATCTACTGGGCGCCATTTCTAAAAATAGCATACACTAGGTTAGTTTATGAATCGCAATGCATTGTTCCAAACTAGTAAAATACCTAATTTAAATTAAAATATTATACATATAATCTATAATTATAAATAAAATGTTTTTTTGAGGATTTATTTACTTATAAATCATTCATAATGGCTTGTAAATAAAATTTGAATTATCCTAAGCATATCCCCTAGGAGTGTCGTAACCTAGAGTGCAGCAAGGCTTGTTGTCATGTATCAGGATACCCCAGGTCAAGACCAAAATTATTTGTCAGTGTTTTCACTCCTAGGTACATCTATTCCAGAGCTGCCTCTACCTACTCATATCCATACAAGGATGTATTTCTTGAAAAGAACACAAAATCTCTACATTACCAAAATTCTAGAAAGTTTTTCTATACTAGTCCTCAAAGTCTGTCTTAGGGTAATGTTTTCTACTCATATTTTTTATAAATCTATTTTACATGTTTTTTACAAAACATCATCTAATAAGAATTTTAACACCCCAACCCCAGTTACCCAAATTCATTATATTATTTTAATACATTGTCATGACTAAAGGAATCAAGTCCCGAGGGACCGATCAGTTTACTAGTCTTGGAAAATACAGTAACTGCCTGAACATTACATTACACAATCAAAAATAAAACACAACATAAATAATTCTATGAGAAAGCCATTATTCCCCTAGCTTAAACCTGTATATCAATCACAATACAATTCATGGAATCCTGTGAGAAAAAAAACCTAAGAAAGGGGTGAGATCAGATTCTCTGTAAGGGTAAATAATTTTTCAGAATCAATAAACTTTTAAGGAAAGATATGTAATAAAAACAATATCATTTTAAACATAAACTTGAACATAATATAGAGATGATAAATCAAACATTACCTTATAAACATGAACATGGATATTCTACAAGTAGAATAATCACATGTAATCATTAATTTCATAATGAGGGAATGCCTAACGTCGGACTTCATTACCACATAGTCAAGGTCTCTTGCCAAGAATACAAATAAACTTTTTGACAAGGCCTTTTTACAAGACATTATTTTTTCCCATGAGACCTATTGATGCATCGAGGGGTTATAGAGGGCCCCACCCATCACTTACAAAGTCCACTGCATTCCTCATATGAAAATGTTGAAACATAACATAAACATTCATATTAAATCTAGCATACGAAATTTCAATACTTCAACCATAAACCATAAAGGGTATAAAAATAGAACATCCACAATTAAACATATCATAACTCATTTGATACAATATATAATATTTTATTATAATAAATCAACCTTAATCAAGATAATATCTAGTAAATAATGTTGACATAGTTTAAAATGATCAGTAAAACATTTTGAGAGAAAAATCCTTTTTTGTGAAATCATTTAAAAGTCAAACATTTATAAAGGAATTCATTTAAAATAGATTTTTCAATCAAAGTTTCACATAATACTTTTAAACTTTTGAAAGGAATTAACATTTTAAAACAATCATTTCCATATATATAAATCCTTAAAACCATTTTGAAAACATGGACATTAATGAGAAAGATTTAGAGGAATAAATATTTGAAAATTTTAAAGTGATTTTTTAGTTAAAGATTATCTTAAAAAAATCATTTTCATATTTATTTTATGAAACATCCATATGGATAATAAATATGTCTCAGAAAATAATTACACATAAACAATCTCAGATAATAATGAGATTGAGGAATTAACGATTCCCTTGCACTTTCCTTTGGTCGAGGGTACGTTTAACCTCGTATATAATTACCATAGTATGTTATTAAATTATAATAAAACCATATTCATATTTATTATATCATGAATGATTCATTTATGACTTTATACTACCCATTTAATAATGATTTTCATGTTAAATTAACATTTCGGTTAATAATCGCTTTCTTTATCATACGTGTTTTAACTTGTTATTCTTGATCATATCATTTAGATAATGATTTTAATAATTACTTAATATAAAAAATTATATATATATATATATATATATATATATGTATTTATAATATAAATATGTATAATTGATAGATATATGAAATGTAAAAAACCGTTTATGGAGACGGTAGGTTGTACATACGCATAAACGATGTTTCTGTTTTCATATTGTATTGAACGGGCGTAAGTGAATAATATATATGTAAGTAGATACATAGATATATATATATATATAGTAGAATTATTATGTCATATATTACATAATTATTAATAATATATGTTTTGATAATCATCATTGAATGGTGAACCTGGAAATGAATCTCATCGTGTCATGGAGACGGTAAGTCATACGCACACACGAGCAACGATATCATTTCCTTAATGATTAAAAGGTGTAGAATTGGATGGTATATTAATTTTATAGAGAAATTATAACATTATTTTCATTATTTATATACATATTAATCATCATTATATCCATCCTAATAACATAGTGTTGAATAAAAAATTACACCACGACATGGAGATGGTTAGTCGTATGTACACACGAATAGTGAAATTATCATTCATAGGATTGATAGAATAATGAATGTAGTTGTACCATATTTATAATAACATCATAGTATGTAGAAGGTACTGGAGTTATTATTTCGGTATGGAAACAACAAAGAAAGAGAAAATGGAAGAAGAAAAGAACTTTGAAAGATGTGATAAAATAATTACCTCTTTTTTAGGTGTTTCTTGTTTATTTGAACAAAAGGGATACTTAGGATGGATTTATTCTCAAGAGAATGACTCTAGATTGCATTTAGGGATGCTAGGAAGAAATTTGGGTTGGTTTTGGCCGAGCCAAATCACTTTGGAGGTGTGATTTTGAGATAAGGGGAAGTACCATTTTATAAGAGAGGTGAGGGTCAATTTAGAAAAAGTTTGAAATATTATTTTATTATAAAATCATTTTCAGTTTCTAATGGCTCCGAATTGATTTATTTCAAATATAATGTGGGAATGTGTCTAAATAATCTCAACCAATAGGTTTTAACCAAGTTTAGGTCACCATATTAACCCTATGTTTTAGATTTAACTATTAGTTAAATAGTTTAACTTTTACCATGTCCTCTTGAATTATAATAATAAATGGTTAATAAACATACTATAAAAATACAAGTGAACTAAAAATAGTTAATTTATGATATAACTAACTTTATATAAATTCTTTGGCCTAAAGTAAGATTTTTATAAATATTATATCAATTAATAATATAGTATTTGTATAAAAACTCATTTATGTCAATTTTGACACTATTTGGTATTTTGTTTTCGTTAATGTCATAAAAACATTATAGCTTCAAATAAACTTATTTAATCAACCCTAACATGTAATATTAACCTATAAAATTTGTTTATGGCATCAAAATCCTCAATTTACATTTATGTTTATATTTATAATATCAAATATTTTAATCTTTTATTGATAAAGTAATTATTGTATCATAATTGTGTCATAAATAAATTTAATTATATAATATCTAAAAATTATAAATAAAATACCATTATGTAGGAAATTGTTAAAAATTTATAATGAATATTTATAGCCTAGTTTATCTTATGTATAATCCTATATTAAAAATGTTTTAGTTATTAAACATTGAATTTAACACTTTTAACTCTTCTTTATGTAAAATAATAATAAATGAACTAATCTAATCCAAGTGGACCAAAATGAACATATTTTATTTATAAGGTAGTTTTTTGTTGAAATTCACTTATCCAATAGAATTAGTACAAGTTTTAGGGTAATTATAATATCATTTTTACCTTTAATTACCTTATTTACTTTTAACCGTGGTAAATAAAAGTATGTAGTTACTAATAACTAAGAATTATTTTCATCTTATTGAACCAATTTTTACTTACTGATGTAAACATTGTCTCATGGATTTTCGAAATTTAATTCACAGAAGCAGTAAAATTACGTTTTAGGAAAATTTGCAAATGTTCCTAGAAGGTCGGTAAAAGACGGTAAAAAGATCAATAAAATTTTATACAACTAATTTTATTATAAAACGACTCCAATGAGTTACATTGAACATATATAGGTATTATATATCTAATCTGACTTAATGTAAAGATAAAAAATAAATAATTATTTAAATAAAAAGTTGGGTTTAAACAATAACATAGTGTTTTTCACTATTCATCAAAAAATGAGTGTTTTCAGAAAAATACCAAAAATTCACCCTAATATAATCTTGATATTCCAAATTTAAAAATGAATTATATTTTACCAAATTAAATACACAGAAGTTTCTTTAATTAATTTAAAATTAATTCTCGTTGTTAAAACCAAAAAATAGGTTTTTAAAAAGTAAAAACTATCAAAATATTGACTTGTGTTTATGTCAAATTTAAATGTGAAACAACATATAATGACCTAAATTGTATTGATGGTGGTGGTATGGCTTGAAGGCCTTCATTTTTTATTATTTTTTATAATCCACCTTTCAAGAGGTGAGGTGGAACCCTTACAAGGCCCGAAGGCTTAGAGACAATTACATTAATAGTAGGTCTGGTAAGGAATCACCCAAACAAGACAACTTGGAACTACTCCTCCCCAGCATATGTCATGATATCAGCACTCCACCTTCTTAGGGTTGGCCAGCTAGCTGTCTTATGCAAAGATGCATAGGTCCAGTAATGATGGAAAAGTCATACCCTCTTATTCTTCCAATTCCAATTAGCTCTTCTCCAATGAATGTGCCTACCATGAATCATCCTCTGAAGCCTTGTCCCCTATAGTATAACCGGTACATCTGCATTTCATGTGGCCTGAAGGCTTTGGTGCGGCCGAAAGGCCTTAATGTGGCCTGAAGGCCATGAGAATCAACTGGCCCGAAGTCCTTGTAGGACCCGAGGACCAAACTAGTGGCCCAAAGGCCCATATCGATGAATAGTTCTAACTTCTATAGAACTGAATAGAACCTTCTACATTGCCTACTACAGTGCCTACTACAGCCCCCAAAAATACACATCCACTCGGATTTGATCTCGGGTCTCTTGGATGCACCTACCGAGTCCCCACCAATCGGGTTGAGGCTCATGTGTGACCTAAATTGTATTAAATGTTAAAAATGTAATCTAATTATAATTCAAAACCATTAAAATTCATAATTTAACACTATAAATTATTTTTATTAAAAATGTTGTTTTCAATTAAAATTTAGAATTTTTCACTATTCATCAAAATATGAAAGTTATCAAAAAAGTATCAAAAATTATCCAAACTAAGTTTTTATGTCCCAATTCTAAATAAGAATTTAATTTCATTAAATTGAATATATAAAAGTTTCAAATATTGGTTTTAAAAAGGGTTCTCCATTAAAAGGCAGTAAAATTGCATTTTTTGAAAAATACTTCTTTTGTTTAAAAAATGATTTTATTCTTATATTATGTCTAAGAAAAACATAATATGGATTCTAAAATTATATGGAGAATTTAAAATTCAAAATTCAGTTAATACTATTCATAATCACTTTTTGAACAGTTAGTTTGGTAAGTCGTGGTGCGCTCAAACTCGGTGTTGTGTGTAGTGCAAGTTATTGAATTACTTTGAAGATATAACGTACTTTAAAATCTTGGGTTGTTACATATTTCTTGTCTGGAATGACTTTTTATTAAATGATATGGATGGATTTTTGATATTATAGGGACACAACCACAAGGAAAACTCACAAGTTTCTGTTCAGTCCACAAGTGTTATGTAATTTATGTTGTCCCATGTATTCACCATATCACTTGTGCAGGTTTCAATGGATCATATATCTAGATTAGGATGAAGTTGGTAGTATCATTCGGTCATCCATTTAGGAACCTGGGAATAAATGTTATTTATTAATTTATTTAATGAATTGAATTTAATATTTTTTTAGCACACTTCTCATTTATATTGCAAGAAACATATTGGCCTAGACATCGTTGGTGGTGGCCTACTGGGATTATATCTCACACCATGCTTGTGCCTCCTTTGGTAACCAAGAAGACGTCATGAATGTAGGTATTGACAAATTTAGTCATCCATCTTCCAATTCATTAGTGATATTCTAGGTTTGAGTATGGGGTATAGGATTGAGCCTTTTCTCGAGATGCTTGTAGTGGCAGTTTTCTCCTTTTTGTATATTTTGTTAGTAGATAGAGTATCCATGTATCACCTATCACCCATGTACTCTTATTTTTTTATAGAATGATCATCGTATACATTGATATATATTATTTATTCAGATCCCACAATTTTTTATTTATCTTTCATGGTTTATTATTACTATTATTTTTGTGTTACTATTATTATTACTACTTCACTACAATGGGTTTCTAGTCCAGAAATATAGTGTTGGATTGTTTTATTCATTTATTTATTATATATTTTTTCTGTTGTTAGACACCTTGATCAATGAGGTAATTTTTCTCCACAAACACAATCGAGACTCTCGCTACTAGTCGACAGCCTCTTTCATTCGGAGAAGAAAGCTTGAGGTCTTGTGGCCCACCATATCAAGGCAGTGCTGAGTGGTGTATGAGGTTGGGAACTACAAACTGGTATTAGAGCCCTTTTTATTTTTTCCTTACTATTTTTGATTTGTAGGAGACATGGGATATTGGAATTTGGTAATGAAACTTTTCTTGTGAGTAGCTAACCCACGTACAGGGGAATCCCATATTTCCTAGTATGGGTAAATGTTCTTATTTCTTGCATTGTTTTGGTTTCATAGATTTCACAATTTGGTGACATTATTGCCTTATGTGGTTATTTTTATGGATAAAATAGTAAATATAAAGAGTTTTTTTTCCTTCTCCCTATGATATGATTTAGTGATAACCCCATTTATCATACTACCACTATAGGATTATAATAACATTCATTATTCCATGCCCTGTTTACATTTTAGCATGTATTTTTTTTATTTCATATGCTTATTTTAGTGATTTGAATTTTACATATAGAAATATGTAAACTTTTCTTGATGGGTGAAAAAACATATCTGACACTTAATGTTCCTTTCTTAACCTCACAGAGTTTTCCTACATAGTTTAAAGTATACACCTTAAGTCGTCAGTTATGACACATTGATCCACAGACCATTGGTCACATGAGTTAGAACGTGTTGTGGTTCAGATTAAAGGGATTCCACATTTCAATTTATAAGGCATGTGACACCTTATAATTTGGAATATTTATTCCATATAATTCAAACATTTAAAAGGTGTCTTGAATTTATATATATAACAAAATGAATGTAAAAAATTTAATGGGAATTAGGCACCTTTTTATGTTTTATATGAGACCTTAACCCTGACCTAACAGAGTATTGGGTAGTAGGTTGTGTCTCGGTGATCCTTCTGCGGTATTATCCTATCACCTAGACCCAGATCTAAAAGAATAAAAAGGGTTATGTCTCATTATAGGTATGCCTTATACCTTCCCATTTTTTATTTCATTCCTTATCAATTTTCCCAATCTATTATAAATATTGTCTAATGAGTAATCTTAAAAATTGTAGAATAATGCCACCATGAAATCCTCTTGTTGAACAGCAAGAGAGATGTGATGAACATACTCCAGAGGTAGTGGGGTCTAAAACATACATAGTACTAAATGTAGTTCCACTTGAGGCACCTCATTCTGATCCTCCACTGGGCGTGGATGCTCATTTTCATGAAAGTTTTATTCAGTTCATGTAGCCTATTCAGTGTACTCCCCTGCCTACCACGACTATGGCTAAGATGACTCAAGACTTTCAACATTAGAATGCTCTAACTTTCTTGGGATATGGGGGACCTTAGGATTTTGATTAAATTTTATAATCTATGGTATCAATCTTTAACCATCTTGAGATTCCCCTAGAGCAGAGGGTCAATCTCACTACATTCATGTTAGATGATTCCTCTAAAAACTGTCATAAATTGGTCCTTTAACAATGATAGTAAAAGGGCTTTATTAGTGCTATAGAATCACTGATAGTGTAAGTGATTCTAAAGGGTTAGCTTTTATAAGTCTCTTAAAAAGATCTCATAAAGGCCCCCTTTAACAATGTTATAAAAAAGATCTGATAATGGTCCCATTGATAAAAGGTATTTTTTCATGGACCAACCCCACCTTTATCCGTGATTTAGATAATACATCCCCCATCATGAACCCCTGATTCCAGTGAGTTTTGAACCTAATACCTATAGGTTATACACCATCAATGTTTCCACTCTACTATACTATTTTGATTTACATTTTATGATATATCTATATACTAATATATATTTCATTAAATTTTTTGTCCATATATTTATATTTTTTTGTATATATGCTTATATATAGTTATATATATTTCTTTAAATACATATTTATTTATATAAATTTTCTAAAATGGATATTAACTCTAAAAACCCTTAAAAACATAAAAACGTTAAGAATCTATGAAAATCCTACACCCCTAAAAACCATAAAATGATCATAAATTATGATTTGGGAGTCCTTTAAGATCCAAAACAAGTAAAATTTAATATAATGAAATGATATTTTATATGATATTTGGTACAGGCCAAATGGACACCCAGATAAAAAGTTATAGGCATTTGAATTTTAAGAAATCGGGGTTGATGACAAAAAACCCCGTTCTTGAGGCCTTTTAGGAATTTCTAGAATTTAAAAATTGCATATATAAGATCAATCTTAGTCTGATACCATATAGGACAAATAAATCATCGAATTCTCCAATTTTATATGTCGCAGAGCCCAAACAGACAATCAGATCAAAATTTATTGTCGTTTGAAGTCCAAGTTCGATTTCAAAAGTTTTTAAAACTGTAATATATTTTCTTTCTTTGATTATAAAATGATTTAAATATCATGTGGTTTAAAATAATTTAATAAGATTCAATTTTATTGGTTTTGAAGCTGAAATGGACTCCCAGTTCGAATGTTATGATATTTTCATGGTATTTAGGGTTTTTCAGGTTTTTGAGGGGTTTTCACATTCAATGACCTTTAAAACGGACATAAGTTTTAAACTGGTGTCTTTTTGACTTTACCACATATCAAATTGAAGCTTATAATGATATTTATTCCTCATTTACCCACAAGAATCTTCAATCACCTCTATTAAGGCCAAAAATATCCCTGAAGACCTCCAAAATACCACAACATTTTCTATGGGTGTCTGTGAATGAAATACAATTTTTTATAAAATATACCCTTCATCAGTGCTAGTAAAAAACACTGATAAGGGGGTCTTTATTATCACTTCTAAAAAATTCACGTATAAAGACCACCCTTTTATCAACACTTTTTTAGAATCACTGATAATGGCCCCCCTTTATCAGCGCTTTTTAGAAGCATTGATAAAGACCCCTCTTTATCAATGCTTTTTTAGAAGAACTGAGAAATGATGATTTTATCAGCATTTTTTACTAGTGATGATAAATGGGGGGACCTTTTCAATTATTTTTTACAAGTGCTGTTAAATTGACCCCTTTAATAGAGCTTTTTTAGTGTTATTATATGCCCCCTTTAATAGTGCTAAAAACGATGTTAAAGACCCCCTTTAACAATGCTTTTTATAGTGCAGAGAAAGGAGTTTTTTAACAGTTCTTTTAGAAAGCGTTTCTAAAAACCTAGAAGTAGATAAACCCTTTTTGTAGTATTGAATTTTTGGTGGTATATTAAATCATATTTTGAGATACATCTGTGTATAGTCTGGGAAGGATTTCAAACAGCCTTATATGGCCACTTCTTCCTACATACATTGAGAGCATACTTTTCAAGGGAGTTTATAAATCTTTTTCAAGGAACTTGACAATTATAGATTATTCTACCGCTTTATTGAGTTTCATCATTTCACTCCTTTAATGATTGTTTATAAGTTGATGATTGTGATATATTTTATGGAATAGCTTGTTTATGTTTTACAATCATATTTGAATGTATTTTGGTTGATTACCATTATAGAAATAGTAAACCATTACCTAATTATAGAAAAAGTATCAGAGAGGCTGAGAATGTGATCCATGGTGGTTCAGTTATGAGTTAGGGCAGTGGTTCATATGGTAGTAGGAAGCATCATTTTGAGGGTGCATGTGGGGGAAGTACCTTCCATGTGACACACACTTAAAGTCATGTGGTGTGTCACATGTTTGGAAGTTCATTCCAAAATAAACCCTATTTTTAGAGGAACTTGATCAATTGTTGATAATGTGATAGGATGGGTCACCTTTGGGGATTCTTCTAGTCTTTTCCTCTAGCATGAAGTGGGAAGGGATCCGTACCAACACCTCTATCATGTATAGGATCTGAAAATATTCATCAATATGGATTTTTTTTTTCTTTACTGAACAATACGGTTGAGGTTTTAGTGGTCATGGTTGAGGTATTCAGGCCCTAGAGCTACAACATCATTAGAGTGGATCAGCTCAGGCTAGTCAGATAGCATCTTAGGGTCATGGTTCGGTCCATAACTATACATTGCATCTTGTGATCAAAGAGTAGATTCTAGTACCATCTACAGTTAGAGGTATTGTTATTGTGACCTCTACTTTAGTATTTACCTTATTTTACATATTTAAATCACATTATTTTATATTTACTGAGGTTTTGGAATATATGGGTATATAACTAAGTACTTTTGTGGCACAATGTCTCTTTAAATTCCACAAGGGGTTAGAACATAGAGCATAGGATTTTTCTGGGAGTTCTAACTTTTGTTAGGTGGGTATCATTTCTTATGGATTTTCTTCATCCTTTAGATGACCAGCTTCAATGTCATTATTTGTAAGGAAAAGATTGTGACTTATCGTTCCCAAGTGGATTGTTATCTCTAGTGGGTGTCCTTTACATCACACAAGGTAATAATGCATTTTTATAAGGGTGAATGGGATATCGAGGTGAGCAGAGCTAGACTGAAGCGTAATGGGATAGAAGGAGTTACTACTCATATGTAAATCAACCTTATGAGTGATCGGGTAATGCAGTATATAGGATTCAATCATGTTGTAGATCATTTCATTGATGTCTTCCCAGAATATTTCAACAGCTTACCTTCTAAGAGAGAGGTTGAGTTCGCCATCAAGCAAGTTCAAGGTGCAGCACTAGTGTCCATTCATCTGTATAGGATGAAAACTACATAGCTCTAAGAACTCAAGAATCATTTTGTATATCTAGAGACAAAGGGTTTTACAAAACCCAGCACATTTCCTTAGGGGTTCACCTATCCTTTTTTCCAAGAGGATGGATGGAAAACATATATTGTGTGTTTATTATTACTCACTTAACCATTTTAATGTGAATAGTTAGTATCCACTACCCTCTTATAGAATACCTCTTAGACCAGTTCTGAGGAGCAACTATTTTCCCCAAGAATGATTTGAGGTTGTTCTATCATCATGATAGTGTGAAGATATCATAAACAAGAAGTACAATATAACAAGTATTTATAGAATGTACGAGTATCTAGACATTTCATTCGGTCTGAAGAATATACCAACAGTCTTCATGGATTTGTTGAACAAGAATTTACACCCATATAACGATTCCTTTGGGGTGGTCTTAATAGATGAAATATTAGTGTATTCGTGCACCTGGAATGACCATTCCATAATATTTAGTCATTTTGAATAAACTAAGAGATAACCATCTATATGAGTATCTTAGTAAATTCCAATTTTACATATGTGAGATTCACTTATTAGGTCATATTATTACTGAGGCAGGTGTATATATTGACCTAGAGAAGGTGTGTAACATGGTTTTCTAGTAATATCATAAGAATGTGTTTGACATACATAGATTCTAAGGTATGTCTACCTATTACAAGTGATTTACCTAGGATTTCTCATTCTTGGTAAGGAAACTTATATTCTTGACCAATAAGGTTGTGAAATTAGATAGTTCTGAAGCTTGGGAGGCCAATTTTCAAAACATAAAGGGGAGACTGACTTTAGCACTAATTTGGACTCTTCTAGAATCAAGAAAAGCTAGAATATTTTTTATGATATCATAAGTATCAGGTTTGGTATAGTTTTAATGACACATTATTGGTTCGTATCATATTGGTCATGCTAGTTGATGCCTCATGATTGGAATTACCCTAGACATAGCCTCATGATAGCTATCATGGACCATCCTTTACGTTTTTTGATGCACTATCTATTGGGTGAGTGATTCATTATTTACACGGATCATAAAAGTATCAAATAATTCTACACTTAGCGATAATTAATTATGAGGTAGTGTACATGGGTTAAATATGTGATGTACTTCATCTTTGATATTTATTACACACCCAGAAAGGGAAATTTCATTGCTGATACTTTGAATCAGAAGACCTAGAAACAAGATATCAAGGAGGAAAGCAGTGAGTGGCTGGTGATGGGTCTCTTTTTTGAGATGCATCTAGAGGTTCAAGAGTAGTACCAGAAACCAGTTTTAGTAGCTATGTAAGTGACATTCTCTCTTATGTAGAGGTTCTTGATTAGTTATCTATGATATTCTGAAGGCCTTGTCCTAAGGGAATGTATCTTTGATGATAACTGACCTCTGGTTTTCATCATTGATGAGAATTATACCATACACTTTCATGGGTGTGTTTGGGTTCCTTTTGATATATGGGAAGAGTTAATGTAGGAAAATTATACCTCTATTTGGGAATTTCATCATAGGATTACCAATATATATAGGGATATACCTCATTTGTGGATGAGCATGAAAGGTTATACATCTGGGATATTTTGAGACTTATTGGTGTTCCACATTATATCATTTTGGACTAATATGCATATTTTACTACAAGGAATTAGAAATGGTTTCAAAAGGAAATGAGTTCATAGGTGATATTGACTACATCATATCAACCTCATATTGATAGGCAGTTTGAGGGGATGATACAGTTTTTGAAGGATATTCTTCAGGCTTGCATCCTGGATTTTGTAGGATGAGGTAAAAAACACATACCTTTGGTTGATTTTTCTTAGAAAAAGGGTTTTAAGGAAATGATTCATATAGATCCATATTTTTACCATTAAATTAGTCCATGTTTTTATCTTTTTTTCAATTAGGGGAATGTGAGGAATCTCTAATGGGTCCTCATCTCATTCAGTAGTCATTAGAGAAATTAAAGCTCATTCAGAAGCCTATGGCCACAGCTCCATATAATAATATGTCTTGTATCAATCATAAACTTATAACTCTAGAGTTCAAGGAGGGACATCAATTCATTCTGTGTGTATCACCTATATTTGGTTATATATGAATCTGGTGATAGGGAAATATACCTCCTCATTATGTTGGGCCATTTGAGATAGTGGAGAATGTCAGGCTCGTATCCTATCAGTTTTTGTTTCCCCAGAGGTACCATACCATTCACAACATCATCCAAATATCTCATCATTGATAATATTATGATGAACCATCTCATTCATTTTATCCGAAGTATATCAAGCTGGAGGCGGATGCATCCATTAAGGAGCATCTAACACGTATCATTGATCGGAGCATAAAGGATCGCTAAGGTCGGTTAGTTCCTATGATATGGATGCTATGGAAGAAATGATGTATACATAATCATAACTAGGACTAGGAGGATGATGTATGTGCATATTGGACAAAACTCTTCTCATATGAAAACATACCACCATCTAAAGGGAAACTTGGGGATGAGTTGTCTTAAGGTGGGGAGATGTAATGTCTTGGATTTTATATCATAGGCAGAAACTATTTGTTTTTTATTTAAATTATTTTTTTTATCTCTAATAAGGATGAATAAAGGATTCAAATATTTATCATCGATGTTAGGGGTTTTTTGTAACTCATAACCTTGATGTTTGAAAAAGAAGATAGAGCCACACGGTTTCAAACCATGCGTTTTGATTCACTGGGGTGTTGAAGTCCGCACAGTTTTTCTACAATTGAGAAACCCTATGAGCATGGATGTGTAGTGCTACATGAATCTTGGATAGAGTTGATTTTCTTGGTTGGCACATGTTTTGGCCAACTATGCTTCCAAACCGTGTTCCCCTTCATGTATGGGTGTTTTTACTATTTTACCCTTAAAATGTTTTAAACCCCTCATTCTCTTCCCCCTCCCATTTTTCTCTAGTATATATAGTTTGGGGTTCCCCTATTCTTCCTCCTTATGTATTTTTTTATCTCCTTCATTATTCATCCAAATATCTCTCCATTAGAAGAATCATAAATCTAAAGGTAATCTCTATACTCCCATGTCTTATATTTCTTATTGCTTATAACCTCTATTGTGTTATTTAGGTGTAACATATTTTCCCCATTATTTAGGGTGTTGGTTTCTTACTTTTATTTATCTCATTTTAGTTTAATTATAGTGTTTCCAATGATTGAGTGGAGCGCTACTATGTCACAGTTGGTGGTGTAGATCTTTCCAATTTTTTTGTTGCTTTATAATGGGTGCATTGTTTTTCTATTTGATGGAACCATCCAGCAACACCTATAATTTCATATATAAGTTAAGATAAATTTTTTCATGTATAGCTTGATCTGAGTGAGAATAATCACCAATATGGGAGTTCTCATGGACCTAATCAACCCAAATGGGTGTGTTTCCCTAATAATAGTTTTCCCCCTATCAAAAATGGTTAAAAAAAAAATTTTTGTGTAATGCACTTTTACAGAAGGATAAAAAAGTCATTAATTGAATTAAGTAAAATTTTAGGCCATGATTAGGTCTTTGATTTTGATGTTTTCTTCTTCATATTTCATTTCTCATTCTTATATGATCATTCTTACTGTTATGTTCCTTTCTCATTATGAAATTTTTAATTCTTGATAATGGATAATAATGTCTTGTTCCATGTGCCATGTTCTATGAACCTTACGTAAATTTGATCTCATGTTCTTATTTACATATGCATTATGCCTTAATTGATAGGCTTGAATTATATAATTTATCGAGCTTGTATATCCTATGATATTATAATTATTTAGATGACATGAGATTGTAAATTCCATCCCATACATGCTCATGGTACATAAGAGACATTATTCCCGACCTAAGTATGTCTTGGATGGACTCGTCATACTTGGCTTGGATCTACTTGACATGGACAAAGAAACTCTTGGCTTTATTTCAATAGACTCTCCAAGTGGATTACATATACTCTTGGGTGAAACCAGTTCCCTAGGGGTGAAACCATGGATGAACATGTTTTAAAGATATAAATTCCATGACACGGGAGATACTTGGTCCCCTATGTGAGATACCTAGTATGGAATCAAAGGTAACCATACCATGAGTGATATGAGGGATTCCATTATGGGTCACCTTGGACGCACTCTATACTATTATTTGTATTATAGTCTCCTACAATCACCCTTGGGATTCTATATAAATGACCTTGTATGGCCTCAATATGTCACTTTGGATTTTTTAGATTGACCTGGATTGGGTGGAATGCCATCTTATTAAATGATTGGAATGTTTGATTGATATTGTAGGGATATAACTACAAATTCAAATCATAAAATTGGGGTTAGTCCACATAAGTTATATTATTATGTTGGATAATTTATTCACCATATCTCCTGTATAGGTTTACTTATAGCAGAAATCCATCTTAGGCCAAAGCAGGTTGAATCAGTGGGGAATTTAATTAGGAACCCATACCGAAGTATGATTTATTTATTTATTTATTTTTTTATTTCCATTCATTTAATATTTATTTTTGGCACACTTTTCATTTATATTTATTGAAATGGATAGGCCAAGTCACCATTGGTGGTGGATTTCAGGGATTATATATCAAAACCTATTTTGGAAACCTTCGGTACACATACAGATTCCATTAATGCAGGTATTGAAAAATGGAAGCATGCAAATTCCAATTCTTGATTGACATTCTAGGTTAGAGTATGGGGATGATGAACAAGCCTTTTTTGTGGTTCTTATACTTGCAGTTTTTTCATTTTTGTATATTTTTTTAACATGTTCTATGTGCTTGTATCCAATTCCCCCCATGTACTTTTATTTTGTATAGCATGATCATCATCATAATTGGTATATTGTATTTATTTACCTTCTTCCAATTGTTATTTATCTTTCATGGTTTATGATTATTATTATTTCCCTTCTATTGTTTTTATTACTACATCTGCAATGGGGGTTAGTAGTCCAGTTATATAATGTATTATTATTCTATTCTTTTATTTATTATGTATTTTCGTTATTGTGCCGCACTATAATAAATAAGGGCATATTCTCCCCCTAGAAACAACCTAGGCCCTCCTTGACATTCAACAAACTCTAGTTTTAGGGGAGGATTGTTTGAGGTATTTTGGCCCACTTTCTTGGGGAACTAATGAGTGGAATCTGGCGCGTTTTTCTACGCTATTGTTAGGAGATATGTGGGATGAAAACAACTAGTCAATGCTTCAAGTAAATATGTCGGATGTGAGGGTTGATGAAAAAGATTATGTGGAGTATTGCTACATGAGTGAACCAAGTTTGAGTGGGTACAAAATCTTTGGGAACTCAAACTCCACAAAGTATTGTATGCTGAATGATAGAAACATTTATGGACACATTAAGTTGGTTTCATGAATGTATGGTTTTCATTAAGGTCAGGGGTTTCATAAAAGGGGTATATTCCCTAAACCGATTGGACCTTCATTAGGGTAATGTCTCATTTCTAATAATATTGGTTTCATTATGGATAATTATCTCAAAAAACCCTAAGAAGTCCAAGGGGTTTCCCTCAATCATTGTGATTATGAACCTTCATGAAAGTCATCTCCACCATGTCATAATCATTTTAAGGAATCATGGGAGGGTATTTGTGAAAGATAACTACCTCTAGGAACAAATTTCTCCATTTTCATTAAATATTTGAAGTTTTTTGATCTAAATTCTTAGGTAGGAAGACCAAAGGTCATGTCCCCATTAAATTAGGGATGAAGAGGTTTTTATTGGAATTGTGGCATTTAGAAGTACATGTTTTATACTATTATCATATTATATACTCCTTTCACCTAGTTTCAGTATATGGAGGTGACCTTACTAACTAGACATATGTTATATGAAGGTTGGAGTCTTTCAAATGAGATCCACTTTTTATGCCCTATGTAAATTCTTGTTACACTTTTTGTCCACGACGGTTATAAAATTTTTTAATCCAGAACCTAGGTTGTATTTTAACCCTTTTTTTGAATGGATTTTCCCTAAATAACCAATTCCATCCTTGATGAATCCCATAATGAGAATTTTTCTATGTCAGAAAATGATCCCCCTCCCCCCAAGAATGGGAACTTTTTTGGGAGATGTGGGTCGTATTTTAATCCAGAACCTAGGTCGTTTTCATGACTAGTTCTTCCATGAACAAACATTTATGAGGTTGTTATATTTCATGAATTATACCATTGTGAACCAAATTTTTTGAACTAGGAATGCAAAAATTTCAATGTACCAAAGATTTTCATTGAAGGTGCTAAAGTTGTGGTTGATCAATGGAGGGAGATGGCTGGAAACATAATGATTAGGGATTGAATTTTAATGGTTTTAGATCATGATACTATTACTCAATGTCTAATGGACGCATAACATGAATACCCACTATAAAATAGACTACCATTGTATGGATTCATACTGTGGGATAATGTGTCCATTCCTATTATCAATTAAGATGATCATTATTACTAGTTCAAAAGTTCACCCAAACTAATGATATAGAACCATGATATAATGGTTCACTTCATGAAGTATTATTCAAAAATCAATTCTCATTCACTTAGAAAATATGTGAACAACATAAATGAAGAGGATCTTTCCAATGATATGTCATCCCAATATGAATATATTCTAAAAGTGGGATTTAAGTAATTCCTCTAAGGATGGAAAGAAGAATATGATCTATTCTAGGGTGAAAACTTCATTGATTATTTGTCCTAGGAAAAATGAAAATTTCATTCCTATACTAATTCTGAGGTGGAATTAAAGAGGGTGTGGTTATATAAAGAGGTGTGGAATTTTTCTTCCAAGGTCTAACACCACCTAAATATTATATCATACATTCTGAGAAGGTGGTAATCGAGGACCAACACATTCCACCAAAACTATAGGGAGGTAAACATCAACTTTTGTAACCTATTCTAAATCACAAGGATACCAATGTAATTGGGCATGTATGATGAGTTCCTCCCCATATAGGACATTTTGGAGGACCAATATTAGATGAAAATAATATCAAGGGCTTTACTCCATCTAGTGTAAGAAGATGATCATATTTTTGGGATAAAGGATATCCCTTTCAAGAAAGGGTTCATCTTCATTCGAAATGAGCCTATGGTCAGGCTACTAGGGAGGCCTCTTCAGTTCCAAAAAACATCACACTGAGGGAATGATTACTCATATTAGAGGAGTTTAAAGGAGGGTGATTGGTTCAATTTGGGGTGTAGCATGAATCTTCAATCCCATACAATCAAACTAGAAGAATTCAATTAAGAAATTATATGTGGGAGGATGCTCCCAATTTGGGATTCCCATGTCGGGTTATAGCCAAAAACATTCATTATTAAATCAGTGATGATGGTAGGGAAGTGTATCAACCTATTCATACTAGTAATTTTGAAGTTGTACAAAATGTTATGACACGTCATCCAAAGAAAACCCCCCTCCAAGTGTATGATCCCTTCCATTTATTTTATAGATTTTTTATCACACACATGGGGGGATATTATTAGCTAAATAATATCACTCCACTGTGTACCAATTTCTATCCATAAATGTTAAAAATTGTTGTGATTCTACCTCTCATCATGGATCTAGTTAGAATTCTAGAAGGTATTAGGATGGAAGAAATATTCATCTTCCACACATTCTCCCTTACAAAAGGGTTGGTCATAGACAATGGTATGGGGATATTGGAGTAGTTAACATACCTTCTTTCATTTTAAGGAAGAGTATTGGTGGTTAGGGTGGAGTGTAAGGTGTTTTGTGAAATATACACTCATCACTAGTTCTCCAGTAAATTCCATTTTCTCCAATGTCATTCCCAAAATGTGTAAACTATAGAACACTCCTTGAGCCACCACTCAGTTCTCTAAAAAATATGGATCATGTTCATGAAATAATATAATATATTATGGAATGAGCTACCATGTGTCAACACTATATACGATCTCTTCATTGGGTATGCAAAGTGTTGCGAGAGTGTGTACCCAGGTGAATTTATGAGGTGGTCATCAACTTGGGTAGAATTCATGGAAGAAGGACCATAGCTATGTGTATTGGGATGTGTTTCATCCAAGGGTTCATTTCAAGGAGGAATAGTTGTTCTAGTGAGGAGGGTAGTAGATATTTCTCCAACTATTTCTGACCAGGAATAGGGTGTAGCACAAGAAGTGGGTTTGGTAGAGACCCTAAGGTTCTAAGAGAATATAACTTGGGGGGAAGGTGGGCCCTCAAGAAAAGTTCTTGGGTTACAAGTTGAGGCTCTGGGGAAGTTCCTTTGACACCTATATTTCCATGATGATATTTTTTTATTAAGGCTTGTAAGAATTGGTAAATGTTTTAATAGCTTTGGTCCCTCCCGAAAATATGGAAACAACATCAGTATAGGGTAATTCTTCTTTCTAGGTTGGGCCATGAAAAGGCAGGCTTTCATGCTCCCCGTTCTAATGTAGCGAAATACCTTTGGGATTCAGAAGACATTGTTCACTCATGTGGCATCATGTGGCCCCTGAATAGTTAGGTAAAGGTGTTGTATGGAATTCATTCCCCTCTAGATATCCTTTTGGATCAATCATCCATTGGTGTGGATAAAGGTGATGAATCAGATGAGGAGTAATATTTGGGTTGTGATTCTTACCTAAACTCTTTAAGGAGTTGGGATCCCACTTTTGATTAGGTAAACATATTTTATTCCAACTTATTTTTAACAATTTTTATTCCATTGGTATTTATAACCTTTTTTATTTTTCATTTATAGGCACAAGCTAACACTGAAGTGTGGGATATCATTGATATATATATTTAGAGGATCACAAGCAAGACTCATATCCTGAGGAGATGGGTGCATCACCCCTCCCTAGCATAAATGTTGCTCACAACCATCCATTTGTGACTGAGGATCTTTATGTGGTTGGAATAGTTTCTGAAATTCATCAATAACTACTTACTCTCTTATCCTCTTCATCTTATGTTCAAATACACGTGTTATGAAGTTCAGATGAAATTTTTTATTTATTTATTTTAAATAGAGATATCATGTCATACAGATGAGAAGCCTCCATTGACTGATGAAACTGTTACTATAGAGTTTTCATCATGGAAAGGGCTCCAAGTGAATCTCACTAACCTATTATATAGTGTCTATAATTCCTATAATTCGTCTCCCCTCTCCATACACATTTTTTCTCCGTATAAGTTAATCTTTGTTAACCATGTGCCCTAAATTTTAGTTAAAACTATGTTGGGGGCCCAACAACTAGAAGCGATTATTGAAACAAAGTGTCCTATAACCAAGGTAATAATGGTCAATGTTTTAGCCTCAATGGGTGTAGATGATGATGTTTGGTTGACCAATAAATCTCCTAAGGTGTTGTAAGAGGTGGTCTATGTAAGAATAGACTCAATAGAGTTTACTAAAATTACACCAAAAATAGATATAGTTCATGAGAAAATGATGGTTGATTCATTCCTATATGTGTCACATGAGGTTGTAGAGGCCCCCTCTATAGGTGAAAGATTTGGAGAGAGTGATTTCCCCTTGACATGGGGATAATCCCTCCCAATTAGATGTGTGTGGATGATCCTACCACTAAAGTGTTGGAATATTATCTAGATTATGAACCTACACCCCCTAAGGACTTTAAGAATTCTAACACAGATGTAGCTAATCAAAATCAAATAGTCATATGCCCACTATGTAGGAATCTGCGTAATTTCATTA